>CAMGYJ010000005.1:43661736-44944642 GCA_946122785.1 Linum tenue | reverse complement strand
AAGATCCTCAACCCCATCCAGTCATGATAGGGCGACGAGACGAGACCCCCAAGGCGACGGTTACCAACTAGTCACCAAGGCAGCGACAAGCGGCCCCTAAGGCGGTTGGAGCAAAAGGCCAGCTAGCAGTTACTACGACGGTTACCAAGGCAGTTACACCCAGTGGCTATAAATAGGAGAAACAAAGACGGGAAAAGAGGTCCACAACCAAACATTTGACGCACAATGTCAAACTTTATCCTTTTCTCTGCAAATTAGCCATAGTTTTAGTTTCTGGAGCTCTCACTGAACCTCCATAGGAGTAGAGTAACGTAACTTAGCTTTGTTCCCAAAAAACCATCAAAAACATCAAACACCCTCGTTCGAACATTGTTCGGTGAAGTGTGAACCGTGTTATTAATCGTTGTTCAAGAAGTCAAGGTGCATTCATTGTGTTCAAACACCAGATTTTCCTCGCCGGAAAACAAATTGGCACACCTGGTGGGACAACTGTGTGTTTGATTCGATGGCTCCACGACTGAGAGAACAGGAAGGTGATATTTCACCAGGAGTTGCGAAGGAGTTGGCGGCCAAGTTCAAATTTGGCCAAGCATCAGTAAGTGTTGTCGGAAACAATGGCATGATTGAGATCTTGCCACCGGCGGCACCTTGTGCCGATGTAACCACCACTGCCATGTCACTCCGCTCAATAGTGGATGATAACTGCAAGATGGTGGTGGAGAACCGTCAAGTGATGGTGGAGATTCGTCGATTGATGGAAGAGAGTTTGAATGGACTTGTTAGAAGTTCACAACAGAGAAGTCTAAAACTTGCTTCTTTTAGTTCTATGTTAGATAGACGTTTGGATGAATTGCTTGAAGCAACTACAGAAAATACAAATTGCTTGGATAAGCTTAAAAAATATTTTATAGAACCAGTGGTGCGAGAAATTTCTTTACCAAAAAATGGTATAGATCCGCCACCAAGTATTGCTACTGAGTATACAAGTATCCTGTTCTCCGGTGGCCGGACTACCCAGCCACGGTCAGGGAACTTACCGCCTCCGGCAATGAGTCAACCACCTCTTCAACAAGGAGATTATGACAAGAATATTACTAACGCATTCACCACCCATGTAAAGCAACTGCCGCCTGTGCAGACAGTTACTCTAGAAACTGTTTCAGAGGCTAGACCATTCTTGAACATGAGAGTTGGTGGAGGGTCGCTAGCTATGGATGTGCTACCACAAGTTTGCCCACCCTCGTTGCCATCGATGCTTAAGAGGTCTGGTGGATGCAAACCACTAGGGGGGCAGGAAGAGGTGCATGGAAGCCTACCCCCTGACAAGTTGAAGATGAAGAGTCAGGCTGGGGGGGCAAGTTGATGTCAAGAAAGGTGGACAAAATGGTGTGTCCAACAGAACACCATATTTGTTTCCTAAGGATGGCATGGGGGGCATATCTCCATCTCCATGCAGTGGGCAGGGGGCATGTCATCAATCACAACTAGTAGGTTGATAGGTGTGCCCAATAAGCCACAACATGAAGCCACACATGCTTTTAGTAAGCATACTAATATGGCTAAGTCTGGCAAGGGGGGGCACGTCAACAATCATGAATAATGGTATGGGGGGCATGTCTCCAACCAGTGGACAGGGGGGCATGTCACCGACCATGGAGAAACAAGTGGGAGGAAATTATAGGAGTGTTCATCACACCCAACCCACTCAAAAAAATTCTAAGTATGAGATGGTGTTAAGGGATGGACGAGGAAGCAAGTCCATGCCTAAAGCCCCTAATTGCATGCCAAACATGAATGGCAAACAAGAAGGCATGAATAAGACATCTCGACACACACCAACCAATCATGGTCCTATAAAGAATCAAGGGTTGTTATGTGTTAAGTGTAAAAATCATGAAGATATGGGTTTTAGAAAGAGTCAAGTTGGCCACAAGGGTGGTCGTCAACTCTGTAAGTCCAAACACCCGTCTTCTCAACCATATGGGAAGAGTAAGCATGTGCCAAGTTGGGGTAAAATAAGACAGATGACAACTCTTGGCCCCTTTGATGAGTCGAAAGAGTTGAAAATGTCTAGTGCACCACCCAGGACGAGACAAACACATCGGGTTCTACATCAACTCAACATGTCTAGTAAGGTGGCCAAGGCAGTGGATCATGGGACCCCTTGCAAGCCCATTAAGACAAGGCAAGTTGAGAGGGTGCCATCCATTGTTAAGTTGGAAAATTTGAAACCAACAGCGAATGAGTTGTTTCCCTTAATGGAGGGAAGACAAGTAGTGTATGGATGGTTGGTCTGGTTTAACCCATGGACTTGGCAGTGGTTGTACACCTTTGGCACGTTGGTGGGTGCCAAAGGGCATGGATATTAGTGACGTTTGTCACTCTCTTCTATATTAAAATAAATAAATAAATAAATATAATAGTAGTAAAAAAAGAAGAGAAATGAAAAATCAAAAGCCAATCATGGCTAAAAAATACGAGGTCGAAGTGTCAAGTTTTAGTTAGATTTGTGATGTGAGAACCTGGTCATAACTGATAAGCCACACTCATGTGGTGGCTGGATCCATGCCATTTACATGGCATGAGCAGGTGATTCGTTGTCGGTGTAGACCCTTTATTGTCCAGGCCACCTGTCCAAGTAGGCCTGTTTGTCGTAAGAGGATAGGATGCTACATGTCGATTAATAATTGGCAAGTATCTCAAGCCTTATGTCCCTTCTCTTTGGGACGTGAGGTGTCAAGGGGTTCAATGTTGGGCGGCCATCATGGTGGCCGGCATGCCAAGCCTCACACACCGTAAGACATGGCATGATACCCTCGTGATAAAGCATGGCTTGAGTAACTAGCCATGACATGGAAAGGAAATTGAGCTAGTTAAGTTTTACTTCCTTCTGTTGGGGCCTAGCATTCTATAAAAGGCTATGGGTGCATGGCTTTGTAATCAAAGCCAAAATTTGGCTAAGTAAAGGGGTGGAAAGATAAGTATTATTTTTAAGTGGTTCAGTTGATATAAACTACTTAGTCCATAATTCTTATGCACTAAGTAGTTGGGGGGCATTTGTTTACCACTAAAAAAAATTACTTAATACCACATTGATTATTTTCAAGGAGTGGTAGTGATTTATAAGGCCAGCTCAACATTAATGATTAAAAGAGATAGCTGGGCCTTGTTGGGTTGGGTTTTTGGGCCTAAGTGGCCAAACCCCTTCTCCTCTATACGATGGCCGACCCGTCTCCGTGACCCCATAGTCAGACGATGCCTCCACCCCTTGGTATGAAATTTGACTAAGTATTGAGACCCAACCACAAGGGGGTCATGCATGACCTCGTCCAAGGGGGTTGTGCATGATATCGTCCAAGGGGGTCATCGCTAGTACCCCTAGCTGGGGTGGCAAAGAGAGCCGAAATTTGGCTAAGTGTTGAGATCCACAGCACAAGGAGGTCATCGCGAGTACCCTTTCGCCGTGTGGTGCAAGGAAGGCCAAAATTTGGCTAAGTATTGAGACCCACAGCACAAGGGGGGTCATGCATGACACCGTCCAAGGGGGTCAGCACAAGGGGGGTCATGCATGATCTCGTCCAAGGGGGGTCTCGTCCAAGGGTGTCAAACATGATGCCCAAGGGGGGTCATGCATGACACCGTCCAAGGGGGTCAAGCACAAGGGGGATCATGCATGACACCGTCCAAGGGGGTCAAGCACAAAGGGGGTCATGCATGATCTCGTCGGGGTCTCGTCCAAGGGTGTCAAACATGATGCCGAGGTGAAAATTGGCTAAGTATGAAGATCCAACCATAAGGGTGTCAAGCATGACACCGTCCGAGGGGTGCCAAACAACCGGGTACCAAGTCGGGTACCAAATAGGAGGCCATCCGTGCTGAGACAAAATCGGCTAAGTATGGGGCAAGAGGGTACCATGCCGGCAAGGAGGGCTTGGTACCAAAACATTGAATTTGGCTAAGTATAGAGCCAAAGGGGTATCAAGCCGAAAAGGCGTGCTTGATACTAAAATACATGAAAATTGGTTAAGTATAGAATCACATGGCCATAGCAAGAGGGTACCAAGCCGGCAAGGCATGGCTTGGTACCAAGACATGAAAAGCATGAATTTGGCTAAGTATGAAGCCAACGGGGTCGGCAAGACAGGCTTGGCAGCCAAGCAAAGCGACAGGGTACCATGACCCCAAGGGGGTATCAAGCCGGTAAGACTGACTTGGTGGCCAGGCAACAGGGGGCCAAGACGGACTTGATAGCCATACATTAGGGTATCAAGCCAACAAGACAAGAAATTCGACTAAGGCATGGTGGCTAGCTGAGGTGGCCACCCGACTAGGTACCAAACAACCATGTATGGCCCTTATGGGGCCATATGGAGACAAAGTCCCAAGGCCGACTTGGTAGCACCCTAACGGGGTACCAAGCCGGCAGGGTATAACTTATCAACTTGATGAGGGTACAAAGACTAAGTATGGAGACCAAGCCCCCAGGATTGATGTCATGAGATCGTAGCGGTCTCAAGACGACAAGAGTGGGGAGTCATCAAGCAGCCGAGGGTGCGATCAAGACTTCATCATGGAGGCTAAGCAAAGAACCTCAACCCCATCCAGTCATGATAGGGCGACGAGACGAGACCCCCAAGGCAACGGTTACCAACTAGTCACCAAGGCAGCGACAAGCGGCCCCTAAGGCGGTTGGAGCAAAAGGCCAGCTAGCAGTTACTACGACGGTTACCAAGGCAGTTACACCCAGTGGCTATAAATAGGAGAAACAAAGACGGGAAAAGAGGTCCACAACCAAACATTTGACGCACAATGTCAAACTTTATCCTTTCCTCTGCAAATTAGCCATAGTTTTAGTTTCTGGAGCTCTCACTGAACCTCCATAGGAGTAGAGTAACGTAACTTAGCTTTGTTCCCAAAAAACCATCAAAAACATCAAACACCCTCGTTCGAACATTGTTCGGAGAGGTGTGAACCGTGTTATTAATCGTTGTTCAAGAAGTCAAGGTGCATTCATTGTGTTCAAACACCAGATTTTCCTCGCCGGAAAACAGATTGTGACTACAAAACCGAAAGTCAAAGCAACCAATATCTCATGAATTAAATTTTGATAGAATAAGTTTGATTTAGTTGTTCCCTTTTCGCTATAGTTTCTTGTTGAATAGAATCGTTATGCTTGTAGAAACATTAATGTAAACTCGAACACAAAGTAATCAAGTTATATTTTATTGGGTAATGTCTATTGTTATCCAAACGTTTTTTAGATTCTTTTATATTATTCAAACTTATTAAAATATTATTAATTAGCCAAATCTTTCCTAATACATCAAAATATTATCCATTTTTATGTCATCGTTAATAATTTTGTAACTCTTTTTTTAGTTAAAATACTAAAATTTTGGAATGTTGACCTTCATGTGTCTCTTTCAAGTCAGTATCATGTTGTCAAGTCAACATTACTAACAAAATTGCTAACTAAAAATTAACATTTGACTAATTATTAGTATTTCGATAGATTTGAATAATATAAAAAAATCTCAAAAAGAATTAGATAAAAAATATACATTACCCTATTTTATTTTGCAACTCGGTATACAAACAAACAACTATTTTTTTTTTTTTTGTCGCATAAGATAAAGATATGTCAATAAATTGCCACTTTTTTAAAAATGCTTCTACTGGCGTCTCAATATAAGTGGAGTGCTAATTACATATGTCTTCGAAAGTAAGAGGGTATAACAAAATGGATGACGTATTAGTTTATGGAATCGAAAATATCTATGAATATTATTAAAGATACAATTGTCTTACGGGTTAAAGACACATTTGGTCACTGAGATTACTAAATCAGGACATGTTTAGTCACTATAAAAAGTTAATATCAAATTTGGTCATTATAATTACTAAAACGGGACACATTTAGTCACTCGCCGTTGGTTTCCGTCCAACTCCGTTAACAGAGTCTGTTATGTGCTGACGTGGCTAACGTGAGCGCCTAGTTAGCGCCTTTTTGGGCCGGAAATGGTCAAACCCGACCTGCCATGTCACTAAACCAGCCATATCATAACCGCAACCCAACCCATGAACTCAACCCGACCCTGAACCAAACCCGACCCACTTAACAAAAGCAAACCCGCCTCACTTCTCCTTCCTCTCGTTCCTCATCTCCCCACCTCCACCTCTCACAAACTTCCACCACCACAATCTCCCGCCGCAAAATGGAAACAGAGCTTCTCCACCCAACAGCCGCCGCCGGCAGCTACCAAGACGAAGAGAACATAGCCTCTCTACATCCTCCACGAGCTCTCCTCCAAACCCAGAAGCGCCAACCACCGTCGTTGACCTCCGATTCCTCACCCACCACTTATCCTCTGCTTCTCCCCCGCTACCACCATGGAAACCAACCAAATCCGAGAAACCCCATTCTCGATCGGACCTCCGTTCCCTCACCCACCACTTATCCCCTACTTCTCCCTGATGCCGCCATGGAAACCAACCAGATCCGAGGAACCCCATTCTTGATCAAACCTCTGATCCCTCACCCATCACTTATCCCCTGAGTTCTTGAAAACCCTAATTTCGACGAGTGAACAGAGTTCTTGAAAACCCATTAACGTAGTCATACTCCTCCTCGTCCAACCCGCAATCGAAGTTGAGGACGTAGCTCTCGACGTTGTAATTGAACTTCTGAAACCTCCACCAATTGAAATTCTGTTGCTGCTGGTTTTCGCTCCTTCCCTGTTTTGTATCAGAAGGTAATTGTTGCTTTTGTCGTTGGCGATTTTGTTCCCCCGTCGTTGGCGGCTGTTGGGTGGAGAGGCTCTGTTTCCATTTTGCGGCGGGAGATTGTGGTGGTAGAAGCTTGTGAGAGGTTGAGGTGGGGAGATGAGGAACGAGAGGAAGGAGAAGTGAGGCGAATTTGCTTTTGTTAAGTGGGTCAGTTTTGGTTTAGGGCCAGGTTTGGTTCATGGGTTGGATTGGGGTTATGATATGGCTGGTTTAGTGACGTGGCGGGTCGGGTATGACCATTTCCGGCCCAAAAAGGCGCTGACTAGGCGCTCACATTAGCCACGTCAGCACATAACAGACTCTGTTAACGGAGTTGGACGGCAACTAACTGCAAGTGACTAAATGTGTCCCGTTTTAGTAATTATAGTGACCAAGTTTGATATTAACTTTTTCTAGTGACTAAACATGTCCTGATTTAGTAATCTCGGTGACCAAATGTGTCTTTAACCCATTGTCTTACTGTTCCATAAGAGTTTTGCTATGAATATTATTAAAGATACAATTGTCTTACGGTTCCATAAGAGTTTTGCTAATATGAACAAGCTGTCATCATTTTAGCTCACCCGCACGAATTCTGCTTCCATATATGCATGGTGAAATAGTTCTTCTCCTGTCACTTATGCATGCGTGTGCCCTTTTAAGTAGTGGCATTTTTTTATTTTGTGGTTTGCATGAGATTAATTTGAAGGTTTGGTATTAGAGGTTGTATCAAAAAAAGTTAGTGGTAGAGTATTTTGTATCGAAATCGTGGTTCAATCGTAGTTTAACCATTTCATAGATTAAAAACCACCTAGGGTTAGAATATTTTTATGGCCGAACCGCCAATATCGTATAGTTTCACAAATACTTATTAATTCTTGACCCACTAACTCGACCTGGTCAACGGGCCAACCTGGATTCACAACCTCAGATACTACTGATAGTTAGCATTAGGGTAATTTGTGCTAAAATCGTAGTTCAATAGTGGTTAAATCAGACTTGACATTTTGCTCCAACCAAAGCCTCGATGCATGTTCGGAAAAAATAAAAAATTGTAAAACCATACCGACGGTCGTACCGAAAGAGTTAGCATTAGAGCATTTTGTGCTAAAACCGTAGTGCAACCGTGGTTAAATAATTTCATACAACTAAAATCACCTACCGATTTAGATTCCGTTAGAACTTTTTTTATTTGACCGCCAGTACGGTACAATCGTAGTTCAACCCGTGGTTAAATACGGCTTGACATGTTCCTCCAACCGAGCCTCGAATTATGTTAAAAAAACCAAAAATTGTAAAACCATACCTAAGGTTGTACTGAAAAAGTTAGTATTACAATATTTTGTACTAAAATTGTAGTTCAACCGTGTTAAAATCAGGCTTGACACATTGCTTCTAAGCCGAGCCTTGATTTATGTTCAAGAAAAAAAAACTAACAAAAATTGTAAAACCATATCGAAGGTCGTACCGGGAAAGTTAGAATTATGATATTTTGTGCTAAAACTATAGTTCAATCGTCGTTAAATCAGGGTTGACACGTTGCTCCAACCCGAGCCAGAATGTATGTTCAGGAAAAACAAAAAAAATTGTAAAACCATATCGAAGGTCGTACCGGAAAAGTTAGCAAAATGGTATTTTCTTCTAAAATTGAAGTTCAACCATGATTAAATCATTGCATACAATTAAAATCTCCTACAATTTAAATTCCGTTAGAAGTTTTTCTACTGGACCACTGATAAACACGGTTACAAATTAAATACGGGTTAGCAAACAATATATCTAATCCTATGAGAAGCCGCAACGAAGCGCGGCACGTAATCCACCTAGTTTCAATTAATTTGATAAAATATCTCGAGGTGACGGGTTATGAAAACACTAAACTAAATTTGTTTGCATCAAAGTTGAGGAAATTGGGTAAAATTATTTCTATTAGCACAAAAAATCATGTTGACCACTCCACATCCATCTCCAACACTTTAAACTTCCATATTCAAATTTCCAAGGAAAATGCATTATACAAATTGAGCTCAATATTCTCAATCTTTAGGATGATTCAAAGTTTCTAACCGTATTCATGCAACCTTCACATTAGAACCAAATTCTAAAATCCTCAGTCACCAAGCCATTCATAATAGCGTCCATGTAAAAGAGAGATATTGAGCAACATAATAAGAATTCAATCGAACTATTTTACTACTGGCAACTTTTAACTTATGTTTGTTCCTCTTAAACAGCATTTTAACTTCCTTCTGGCCCTGGGGTGTTCAGCTCCATCTCCTTCCATATATTATTGTAACCATTAGTTCAGCCTTACAGCATCTATCAACTATCTCCAGTTCCAACACCACTTATCACCCCCATCATCTGTTCGATTTATGACGCAAAAAAGCTTAATAATTGGAATTATGCTATTTTGATCCTTCTCAAAAAACGGAAAAACATCATCAAACACTTCTTGCAGAATCGATGTTCATCTTGTGGGCCATGAGGTTCAAATTTAAGTCCCACCACTACTAAAAGAAAATAAGTTAATTGATGATATGCAGTGAACTTTGTGGATTATATGTCAACCGATTGTTACTACATAAATTATTCACGGACTTCCACTCAAGGTATTTAATGAACTAATTTGATGCCTGTATTACTGTAAATAAAAATTCATTGGCAATACGTATTTGCCATTGATCGTAGTTGATGGCGGCGACCACTTTGCTGTTGTAACTTGTAAGCGAAACAAAGATCGAGCTGGCAGCGACCAATAGTAGGGTATCTCTTTTTTAGAATAGTTCATTGAGATGTTTTGTAATCGAATTTTAACTACCTAATTTATTAAGCACAGGTTATTCAGAATTTTGCCAACTTCAATTCCGTATAGGTATAGCCATCATCATCTATAATATGAGCTTTTCATTTTAGATAAAATTAGATAGCCGTCCATATTATGCTATGTAGTCTTGATAAAAGTAATACTCTCTATATTTTTCTCAAAAGTAAAATTGATAGAATGACAATTTAATTAAACTAGCATCGTCTCGGCCTTTGGCCGGGAGAGTTTGATTATTATATATTTTAATGTGTTGTTGTTGTCATTTATAATATGTAATTTTTCGATATAGATAAAAAAAATATAGAAATGAATAACACATATAAACAACTAATAGCGATATTTAGAAAGTAAATGGTCTCTATTTATTTTGTATTTCATGTAGGACAACATGAGAGTTTTCTTCCATTACACACACAAAATCAATCTTAATCATAAATGAAAATGATTGTCCATTCATGTAGTTTAATCAAATATTTTTCCTCAACAGTTACCATCTTCGTTCATCACAGTACCTTATAGATATGAAATTATATCCTGTGAAAGAATATATATGACACATTAGAGATTGATCAACAATATGAAGTAGCATGTTGAAGATGTACCACGATGACGTTAAACCACCCTTGATACAACATTAACCTTACATATTTTGCACAAACTAATATGCTATAGAATTTGTGACTTTTTTGCATTCATGCATGAGAGTGTCGTTGTAGATGCTGTTAGAGAAACCGGAAAATGACCTGGTTCCAAGATTCAGAATGAGCATTCTTAAAATGACCAAGTATAGTATAGATTACTTTCATGTTGATACTTTTAGTCACCATACTTAGTGAATCTATCATATATTGCTCAATTGTCGTGGTTTAGCAAAGTCTGGAAAGTCAAAGACTTTGATGTTTTTTTATAAGATGATTAACGTTGTTTTTACTCTTCTAGTTTCTATTGCTAGTGGTGAACGAGCTTTTATGTTAATAAAATTAGTGACTAAACTACGCAACAAATGAGCGATAATTCTCTCGCAAATGGTTTTGTTATTTGTATTGAACGAGATATAATAAACACTTTTAGCCTAGATACTATTTTGAGTGATTTGATTAATCTAAAAAATGTTGTGAACGTTGAAGATAAAAAAAATATATTTGACATTTTATAGTATTATTTTGCATGAATTTTTTTCGGCCCCCGACATGAAATCCTAGTATCGCCCCTGCATATGAGTTTTCAAAGTACACCATTCGAAAGCGAACAACTAACTAAAATCATGAATAGTTTTTTGGTACATAGAGAGTGATATTCTTGATAGTTTCAACCGTGTATTTTAGCTTACCAAAAATTTCAAAATATAAGATTATATCATGAATGGTTATTAAAAATGTTAAGAAAAGCTATTTATCATGTATTTTTTTATGTGGACCCTAAGACGAAATCATGGCTATACATAGAGAGTGATATTCTTGATAGTTTCAACTATTTATTTCAACTTACCAAAATTTTCCAAATATAAGATTATATCATTAATGGTTATTAAAAATATTAAGAAAAACTGTTTATCATGTATATTTTTATGTGGACCCTAACACGGAATCATGGCCACACTCCCGAGCGAGATCGATGACATGAACAATGAGGGCAGCAAGTGCCACCTTGGCGGTGCATATCTTTAAGATCTCATCGGGGATGGAAATCAAAAGGTTTGTGAGATGTTTCAAGCGGTTTAAATAATAGGCTAATAGCAGGAGTCTTTTTGGAGTGGAAACAATTAGGGTTGGCAATGGGTCGGGTTGGGTACGGATAATGGGTATCCGATCCCCGCCCGCGAAGATATTCGGATATACCGGAACCCGCCCGAAGTAGTAGCATGGATACTAAATCCTACACCATGCCCGTACCCGAGCGGGTATCGGGTAATACCCGAACGGCCCACGGATATCCGCCAAGATCCCAAATCTTCCTTCTTTGCTCATAAAATCATGAGCAAATCATAAGAAAATAAAACAAAATATGAAATATTCAATATGAACTAAAATAACAATAACATTCCATTTGGAAATTCCAGCATCTCTTGAGATTTACCAAATCAAAAAGCTACATGAAACCAAGTTCAAAGTGCACAATTTGAAAAATCCCAGCATACAACCAGATTTCCAGCAAAAGAAATTCAGAAGCAAAATGCTAGCACACTCCAGCAACTTCCAGCAAGCTCCAGCAACTTCCAGCAAGCTCCAGCAACAAAATTCCAGCAAACAAGAAAATTTACAGCAGCAAAAGTCCAGCATCAACCCTCCAATAAATCCCAGCAAACTGATTCCAGATGATTCCAGCAAATTCCAGAAAATTCCAGATACAATATACCCAGCAAACAAGCAGATTTCCAACCCATCTTTAACTATCAAGTTTAAAATATGTGCAGAACATCTCATATGCAGTAAAGCACCCCCCTTAAGCAAACAAGACATCACCAATTTATTCTTAACCTTCTCAATCATAGAATCATTGGTGCTACAGTTATCCAAGGTTATAGTTGATACCTTAGAATCGATATTCCAGTCCATCATACTGTCAAACAAAGCTGTAGCTAGCCTATTACTTGTATGCGGAGTTGGAACATAAGCAAACCTACAAAACAGAAAAGACAGCAGTTGGAAAATGGTAAGTTAGTGACTCATTCTCACAAAATAAACAAGAAAGCATTGAAATTACGTATTACATATCATACCTAAGCAAGTGACTTCGAAGAATCCAAGAATTGTCCACATAATGAGCTGTAACAGCCATGTAGCCCTTTTTCTGGTTGATTGCTGTCCACATATCAGTGGTAATGGCAACCCTCCCTTTGTTACCACCAATCAGTTTCATTATCCTACTCTTTTCACTCTCATACATCTTAAAAATGTCACTTTTAAGAGTATTCCTTGTAGGAACACTAAACAAGGGCTGGAGGCCAGACAAGAACCTCCTAAAATATAAGTGTTCCACCATAGACAGAGAATATCCATGCATAATAACGGCTACAGCAAGATCTTGTCTCGAAACAGCAGCATTAAACTGAGTAGCAACAATTTCCCTCTTTCCCTTAGTGACAAAGTTAGCACCGAGTACCTTTTGCTTCCCATCATGAATCTTCCTTTGCATACAAGACTTCAAATGATTTCTCAAGTGCGAAGTTCGATTATTAGATTCACCAGCAAGCAACTTCTTGCAATGGTTGCATTTAGCCTTGATGAGTTCTCCCTTTTTTATCTTTATAAAATGATTCCACACATCACTCTTGAGGTTTCCCAAATCTAGAACCTCTTCATCATTACCAGCAAGTGTGGGTTCTGGATTTTGTGCTTCTGGATTAGTTACAGCAGCCTGTTGGTTTTGTGGTTGTGGATTAGCAACAGCAGCAGCCTCTTGAGCCATTTTTTGCCTGCAAGTGAGCACAGAAGTGTAAATATTAAACAAAAGCAATAGTAAATTAGCAACAACAGCACCAGCAAATTTACAACAGAAGCATTGAAGCAATATGCAACTAAACCAGTTAACTAATTAAACAGCAGCAACATACACTATGCAACAGCAACAGAAAATTTACAACAGAAGCAATATGCAACTAAACCAGTTAACTAATACAACAGCAGCAACATACACTATGCAACAGCAGCAACATACACTATGCAACAGCAGCAGAAAATTACCTCTTGAAGAATATTCGGCTTTGTCGCCCTGATTGATGTCGAGAGGAACTGTTGCACTATGCAACACTGCTCCACCATACACAGCTCCACCGTAGGCTGCTCCACCCTGCAAGAATCCTGAAAACACAGCCAGAAGAAGATTGAACTTAGGGAGGCTCTCGACATTTTTAAGAAATCAAAACTGAACTTGAACAGAGGGTCATTGCTTCGATATCACAATATCACAATATCCACCATATCACAATATCCACAACAATTTCGTTTTCGAGATTTCAACAGAGGGTCATTGCTTCGTCAATGAACCCAGAAATTAAATTCAAAAAATCAAAATTGAACCCAGAAATTTAAATTGAACCAAGGAAGAAATTGACTGCTTTGGAGGTAGCAGGAAGAGGAAAAAATTGAGAATCTGACCTCTGTAAGTGGTCGGCTGCAGTAGTTGCCAAAGTGACGAGATAGAAGAAGAAGAGCAGGAGGTTCTTGTGAGTTGTGACTTGTGAAGAACATTTAACGAAAGAGAAATAGTCGAAGGACGCAGAGGATTGGGATGCATTGAATCGTTTGCTAGGCTGATTGGCTCTGAGAAGACAAAAGACGAGGAGTCGATTCTCGGCTCTCGAGAGGATTGAGCTTTGATGGGAAGAAATTGGGAATTGGGAATGATGCTGCGCTGCACGCTAACTCGGGGGAAAGTTTGATGAGTGATGAATGATTGTTTTGGATTTGGGAACGATGCTGGGAACGAGAGATTTGGGAACGAGAGATTCGGGGAGACGAGAGATTTGGGAACGATGCTGCGCTAGGCGCTGGGGTCTCGGGGAAACGAGGGGTCAGTCAGGGGAGATGGGTCTGGGTCGGGGGTTAGGAATCATAGGGTTTTCTATTCCGGGCGGGTATGGGTCGGATATCACAATATCCACACCCGGCCCATGCCCAATCATTTATATTTCGGGTTTTACCCGAGCACGACCCGTGCCCAGTCAAAGCGGGTTTTGCCCGCGTTGACCGGCTCGGGTTCGGGTGGATACCCGATCCGTCGGTTTTCTTTGCCAACCCTAGAAACAATGGAATGCATATGAGATATGACCATTTTTAACGGAGTCTTTGTTGACTCGGCCAGGCCCAATTCGGTGGAGGCAAAGCCAGGCGAATACTACGACAGGGCTGCGGTAAATTTGTAAAAATGCACAGCATGATTAAGTTGGCGGGCAGAATGTCCATAATACCCTTTCGGGAAACACTCTTAGACCAGCAAATTCCAAATACTGAAAATTGGACATATAAATCTCCATTATATATTGCATTTATTTATTATCTATTTACTCGATTGTTGATAAGTTGAATTCATTTGTTTATTTTATTTTTTATCTGGCTCGTTGGACCGATTACTTTAGATTTGTCAAGAAGTAGAGTGAAAGCAAGAGTAAGAGAATGTCTATTTCCAGATAATTATACTTTTAAAATTTTAATAGATCATTAATGTTTAATAGTTTAATTAAAAAAATTATTAGATATATTATCTAAATTTAGGAAAAATACTACAACACCTCATTTTTTAATTAAATATATGTCCAAACCATGAAGGAAGTAATATAAGTTTAATAGCCCATTCAAACGATTTGTTACCAATTTTACGCAAAATATTACCTAATTTTTATTTGTTTTTAAAATTTTATTTGCTAAAAGAAAAGAAAGTGCACATATCCCTTCTCACTCCAACCCCAAGTTTTTCCCAAATAGCGCCTCACCCACAAGATATTATTGTTTCTCGTCATCTTACAATTTTTTCTAGCCATTTTCATCAATCCTTCATTATCTTCCTTTAAAAAGTCTATCATCTCCATAATTCTTATCAAAATATCGTCCTTATCCCAAATAATATCTAGATCACTGGTCAACTCTATAATCTCATCGAATTTATCTCTTTCAATATAGTTTTGAGTTCTTATCAAGTTGATAGGTTGAATTCACAATCGCTCAAGGTGGCCTAATTCGTTAATTCGTATTAATAACTAAACGCAATTTGATAGTACTATTCACTGTCCTATAATACACTGATTTTATTTCTCTTTTGCGACTTGATGTGCTATTTGAATTTAGATGAACTCAAATTAGCAAAGCTTCAAATCTAGTATATCATTATCCACAATGTATTCATTTGGGACAACTATACCTCACACACACATAAGACTTTGATGAAAAATATGAAGTTTCACAAGATAGTAGTATTGTTGGCTTTGATGACAATGTTAACAATTTAAGATGCCGCAATGGTTTGATTTGGTCATTTAGGGATAAGAGAGGACTAAAATACTTTTGAGCTTCTTATTTGTTTTTATTGTTGATTGAATTTGCGATGATGCGGTGACAAGTGGCTTCTCGTTGTTGTTTGGAGCGCGTATCGCCAGTTTTGGTTCTCTTTTAACGGTCTTGAGTGGAGGGATGGTGTGCCTTCGACATCATTGTTGTTACTTTGGTTTGAAGGCCTTTTCCAAATGATGTCATCTTAGAAGAAAAATTAAAATTGTGAAATCAAAAGAACTACAATTTAATTATTCAAATTTAGATGAAAACTAAAATGTTAGTGAGAATCCAAATGTAGTCTGTTTACAAAATATACAAGCATGAAAATTGAAACACACTTAAAAAGAAGGAAAACATACTATCTATGTCGTTCCAGTTTCTTTTATCTTCACACCATAATGAGCATTAGCAAAAAAAAAAAAAGGGAATGACAATATAACTGAGGAACGTGTGGAGCAATGGTGTTTTGGTATCGTGTTTTCTTTTGGAGTGATTGGAAGATGTGATGTGATAAACCTATACAATGTTTGACCATAACAACATCAACATCAATGCCATCAATACTTCCGTGTATTGATGCCCTATGTGGGGATCCAAGGGTGGTCATAGATTGGGAAGAGGAATGCACACTCTGGATAGCAGCATGTGCTAAAAGATAAAGTGGCGAGAATTGTAAAAAAATACATATGACTTTGTCTTCATTCAAATCAAGCTCGTCTTAAATAATAAAGAATTGCAATGTCAAAAAGAGGATGGTTTCTAATCATTACAACATCCAAATAAAGAATTGGGCTAATACCACTATGAAACCCAAACTTTTTAAAAAGTGTCATTTGTGTCCCAAACTATTTAATATTTCATTTATATCTCAATCTATAATATGCTATGAATAAATATCCCGAAAGTGGGAATAAGCAACACCATTAACACGAAACAGCAGAGGAGTAACACCGCTTTCATTGCACACTCTCATAAACCGATTACATTAAATCAAGGAGGAGAATACATATGTAGAGAAGTGAGGAAGAAGAGAAGATGTGTGTATATTGGTTTGTGTGTTTGAACTGCTTTTATAATGGAAGAGGTGAAGCTTTAGGGTGGACAATGCCAACCCATGTATGCTAGCTCCATTCTTCTCTCATTATTCCAACCAGCCTCTATCTGTGTGTTGTGGTTGGGTGGACATCCACATGACCATCATTTATAATACTCCCCCTTGGATGCCCACTAATAAGAACATGCCTCATTAAAACCTTGTTAGGAAAAACCCAGTGGGATAAAAACCTAGTAAAGGAAAAATAGTACATAATTCTTCTGTTACGCATTTGTATACTGCCTCATCAAAAACCTTACAAGGAAAAACCTTGGTAGGGAAAAAGAGTGCAGTGCGTAAAGTCTCCCCCTCATGGAGAGATCTATAACACAGTTTGGAGTCTTCGAGCTCTAATATCTTTTCACATGGTGTTGTGGAATGTAATATCGTTATAGACCAATCTGCTGGATAGTCATTTAATCAACTTTCATGGTTCCACAATTCTTATGAAGTTCGTTATTCAAAAAAAAAAAAAAAACTTCTAAAAATATTTTCATATGTGTCTTTTCAGAAGATACATGTAATATCACTCTCATACATGATCGTCCATATCAATAACGAATAACTTTATCAAATAGATCATTATTCTCATAGCGATCTGAATCATCAATATGTTTGATGGATACTTTATTCATTCTTATCATATGGGCATCTTTATATATTTCTTGATGCACGTGACTTTCTCTTGCAAATATTTTATTTGCAATCCAAAGAAAAGTCTTGTTCTTTCAAATTATTGATTTCAGTTACCTTTGAATACTCTTCTTATGCAAAGAGAAGATGGAAATCAACCTTTTTGGAAAGAAAAGTTTTTAGCCGGTTTACCCCGTCTCTTAGGAGATAAAATCCGAAACAAAATCCAAGACACTTTTAATGGTCAAATTCCTTATGAGCAACTTACTTACGGAGAACTTATTAGCTTTATTCAAAAAGAAGGATTACAAATTTGCCATGATTTAAAACTTCAGAAACAAATCAAACGCGAACAAAATCTAACTCGAAAAGAATTAGGATCTTTTTGTGCTTAGTTTGATCAATCTTAGTCAAAAATTTCTTCCAAATCTAACTGTGAGGATTGTAGCACCAAACCTCATAAAAAACATCGCGATCGTCCCTCCCGATCTTTTAAAACCACGAATCAAAAATCCCATTTTTCTAGGGACCATGATCTAACAATGAAAATAAAAACATTACTTGTTTTCGTTGTGGAAAAACATGTCATATTTCCAAATATTGTCGTATAAAAAAGAAGCTCAATGAGCTTAATCTTGATGAAGAGATTCATGACAAACTCAATAATCTTTTTCTCCAACACTACTCTTCTAATGAGGATTCTTCTTCTTCTACTTCTGATAATGATGAGAATCTTCAAGCCTTATAATTTGATGACATCGATGAAAGTTCTGAATCTTCTATCAATATTTTAGCCAAAGACGGTCTTACAACTCTCTCACAAATGAATCAATTAAGTCATTTGAGACCAAATGACTATAGCAAACGACCCCTTAATGTCCGTAGGCCCCACAGATTTATTGATGCTAAATCCATCAAGCAAATGGCAGATTGTGTACAAAGTAATGATTAAAATACCGTACCGGCAGTTCGACCTGAAAAACCTTCTACCTGAAGCAAAATCGGTAGGCGATATTTAGATGTATAATATGGTTGAAGCATGGTTAAACCACGGTTTTAGCATAAAATATCCTACCGCTAACTTTTTCGGTACGACCTCCGGTACAGTGTTTCAATCCATGGTACAAAGTCGATGATGCTTAGTTTTTACGTACCAATTCCATGAAGCAAACGAGGCCTAAAAGGCTCGTATTCATTCTAGATGGGTTGTTTGGAAGTTGGAATTTCACATAATGGGTTTAGGTTTAAAGAATTTATAATTTTTTTGTCTTCAAATGAAATATTATACTTGTATCAGAGCAGAAAATGGGAACACCAAATTCAATTGTTATAGATTATTGTCATTCTTAGTTAAAAGTTGAGATTTCGAGGGACCACCAAAATCATTCAATCTCCAAACAAACATATTTTTCAAATTGATGCATTAAAATAATACATCTAATTAGAATTCATAAATTCATTAAATGCATCAATATAAAAATTTCTAAATTCTAAGTACCAAACATTAGAGGCAAACATAGGAGTAGTAAATTCATAAATTGATTAAATGCATCAATCTAGAAAATTCTAACTACCAAATACCATCATAGGCAAACATAGGAGTAGTAAGACCACCCACAATGTGGGTGGAACAAGAGGGTAATTGGTATGTGGTTTCTTTGGCAAAAGTAATCTAAAGTTGATTTCGTCACTTTATTTTGATAAGTGGGGAAAGCATAAGAGGAAGGCGTTGCACAGTCAAACTCCTTCTATAGTTCCTTTGACTCTGCCACGACTTTAATTACACTTAGGTGTGTTTATGGAAATCCAAATTGGATTTCTCCTCTTAATTACTATGCTCCTATTTGGCTGCTTCCCTGATTCAGGCATAATTACACATGTTTTACCTCTACATATCTTGATTGTTTGACTTGGTTATCATTGGTTCTCGACCTATTTTAAACTAAGTTGTGCTTCTTTTGTCACATTTCAAGTCCTAGTACGTGAGGGAGGGTCGGGGACGAGTTTTGGGACATTCGGAGATCAAAAAGAGCCAAAAGTGGAACATGTGTAAGGTTCAGGTGCATAAGGAAATTATCACCTCCCGGTGGAGTGAAAACCTCCCCCAAATCGTGAAGTTCAAGAGTTCACGGGAAGAAGCTAATTACCACGCCCCGAGGGGGTGAAAATCTCTCCCAAACCCTGAAGATAGCAATTTCCAGCAGCCTTTGTGCATCTCGCGGTCATGGTCAGACTTCATGGGTTGGGGGCCGTGAAAATCACATCGTGATCGTGAAAATAGCCCAAATGGTGCGTTTTTTGCCGAGATCACCGTTTGCTTGATATTATCACCCCCGTGAATAGTGACCGTGCAGTTGACACTGTTGGGCATATAAAAAGACAACGGCTGGGAGAGAGAAAAATTAGATGATTTTTGGAGAGGAACTTGGTTCTCTCGCTAGAATTTGACCCAAAACAACAAAGAGGAGTTCTAGAGAGAGTTCTGTAGTCATCTTGGAGCTTAATTGGAGCCTTAGGTTGATCTTTAAATCAAGGAATCAAGCTTAAAAGATGAAGAAGATAATGATCTTGAGTTATTATTGTAATCTCTCTTCTCTCTATGAACTAGACCTCTTCCTCTTAGGTTGATGAACCCTAGGTCTAGATTTTGGTTTGAAATTGATGTATATGAAAAATCCTATGTTTGATTGACGATTTTATCTATTTGATGGATGATTTTCATGAATTGCATGATTTTGGATTCCACTTCATGTCAATTGAGCTTTTGACCTAGGAGGGAGATAATCCCCCTAGAGCTCATTATTGGCTTCTTCGGAGCACTCCTGCCATATGTCATTCGGGTGATCCTCTAGGGAGTTGATTCGATCAACCTCCTAACGAGATATGAATCCCTAGGCAGTGGCGGAGCCAGAAAATTGATCAAGGGGGTGCTTCATATCACAAAAATCAACTACATAAGAGAAAAGTCAACTATAATGAAACAAAAAGTCAATAACACAATACTCAATATCAAGTGTTGGTAAAAAATATATTCGTACTATTCCTAATAATAGTTCAACACACGTTGCTTACAATGAACATGGAAGAGATTTCATATTGAGGCATAGTCGAATACATTGTTTTTGTCTAAACTAACAGTCTAGAACACAAATCTTGTTTAATATATGTCATCGACACGTTGTTCAACCATTCATCGTTCATCCCGTTCCAAAGATTTTTCTTGATATATTTCATGTATAAAATTGATTTCTACACTTAATCTTGCAACCTAGTTGTCAAATTGAGAAGTAAACAAACTTTCCACTATTTTTCGTGATTCAACGAATAAAATATTTAATTTTTGTACATTTTAACGAACTGTAGTTTAAAAATATAAGAATTCAACTGATGAACAAAAATAAGAAAGTGGCGGCAGAACAAAAATAAAAAGGTAAGAGTGTGTTGGTGGGAATGATAAACCCTTTAGTGGAAGTTTAATTTTAGGACAGATTACTTTTATAAATCTAAAAGGATGTGTGTTATAAAAAGAAGTTATATGCGGTCGAGATGGTGAAGCAAGTGGCTGTGTTTTAACAGGTTAGGGGTTCTAAACCTTCATTTCTCACATTCTTTGAGTTTTAGTTTTCCCTTCCATGGGGGCTGCAAGCAACCCCCACCTGTCTAAGTGGCTCTGCCACTGTCTCTAGGTTGAATAGAGCACTGCCCATCCATCAGTTTGCCGTTCCGGGTCAATCCTGAGTGAGTTTATCTCCCAATGGTAGGGTAGTGAGTCAATTGAGTTAGGATAGTACTCAACATCGATCCAAAAGGTAGAACTAGGGGATTCAAACCTAAGAGAGCTCCACCACTTGTAATTAGCTAGGTTAGTGGTTAGATAGGTTAGTTAGCTTAGTTTTCCTAATAAATATTCTAGGTTGGCTAGATAACGAAACCTAAT
Organism: Linum tenue; assembly: GCA_946122785.1. Classification (NCBI taxonomy): domain Eukaryota; kingdom Viridiplantae; phylum Streptophyta; class Magnoliopsida; order Malpighiales; family Linaceae; genus Linum; species Linum tenue. The sequence goes on along the minus strand of CAMGYJ010000005.1, from coordinate 44,923,400 downwards.
AAATATTCTTAGGCGAGCCATTCCCCCTCACGATAGCGATCGTGGGTTTCAAGTTTTGGAGACGCACATGGGATCGTCGACATTCAAATTGCATATGTCACAGTATGCAATTAGTTCGCTTCCAGACGTGTGTAGTATTCAAGGCGCGAGTATGCATAAGCTTAATCCCTGTCACATTGTCCCATGCATAGGAATCTCGTCACCATAAACGTGGAAAAGAAAATTTGTATAAAGACCCATATGAACAATCAAGAATCAACTTTTGATCTTAGCAACATATGAGTTGCTTGATCTTTGTTAGGTTTTCCCCTACCATATATCGTGGCAATTACCAGATCTAGTAGGCAGCGAAGGTGATCCTACGGATTTCTCCTTTGAGGAAGTGGAAGCAGTGATTGAGGATCGATCGTGAGGGACCGTCGTCTTTAGTCTCATCCACCAACGAATTCGGGTACGGGGATATAACCTTTGAAGCTAGTTCTCTTGTTAAGCATACAATCGCATCAACAATAAACCAAATGAAAGACAAAGCAGAATGAGAAGAAATCAAATCACATATATGCCACAACAAGAGTTTCAAAGTCAAAGAACCTCTAGGGTTCACATACCTATACAACTAAAGGGACTAGTCGGACATAGGGATGGGTTTCTGGGGATTCATCGATCTGAAACAAAGATCTCGGAACAACTCTAAAAATGACGACCACATTTGAGAAACTGGGTCAGTCACTCTGTCGGCATAGTAACAGAGTTCTGAATCCTAGGGACCTATTTGTAGGTCTTTGGATGCATCTTAACAACTTCTTGAGGAAGTTTAGGCTCCTTCCAAAATGGCGCTTTGGACCGATTTTTTGAAGGAAAATGATGCCATTGCCGTCTTTTTTTAGTATTTCACTTTTTCCTAGTCATCAAAGGTCAGTCTTCCTCAAAACGGCACCCAAAATGTCACTTTTGCATTCTCGAAATCATCAGCTTGTCTGAGCCTTTTCTCCTTCGTCCAAACTCCAAATCAGGCCCCATTTGATCCTAGCCGCTAGTATTCTTGTTTTCTTTCATCACATGATGATCCCCCAGGATTCCAAGTGGTACACTAGTCTTCTTTGTCCTGAAAATTGTAAGACACACGGATCTATGAGTGTACGTCTAGGGTTCGTGTATTGTGGATTTGATAGAGAGAATTGGGAATCAAGGTAGAAAGTAGGGATTTTGAAGAGGAATAGAATTGGGGATTGGGGATTAGAGATTAGAAGATGAAATTGGGGAGTTAGGAGAAGAACAGACAAACGCCTAGAGATAGGTGACGAATATTAAGAGAGGAATTAGGATTGAGAAATACTTTTGAATACTTATTTGATTGATTCTGAAGTAAGAACCACGGTACATCTATCTATCTATATATATATATATATATATATATATATATATATATATATATATATATATATATATATATATATATATATATGGGGAGTTCTACGGTACCCCGGGTGAAATCCGGGGTACCACATACCTTAAGTAAGAAAACGCTATCTAGAACTTGAATTGACTGATCTTTCTGACATTATACTATACTCTAACCCATAAAGATCAAAATCTAGGTCTTAATTTTCTAAATCTTATACCCCAAGATCAATTTAATTAGAAACAATAGTCGACGATTATGATTCGTCCAAATATAGGCAAAAAAAGTAATGCTCCATCTTAGGGTTTATAGTTTATGATTTAGATAATTAGGACCTAGGGTTCACTCATTAAGGGTTAGGGTATAGTATCATGCCCAAAAATCATGCTAATTCCATGTCTAGATAGCATTTTCATACTCAAGGTATGCGGTACCCCGGATTTCACCCGGGGTACCGTAGAAGGCACCATATATATATATATATATAGAGAGAGAGAGAGAGAGAGAGAAAATTAACCCAAACCCTAATAACTCGGCCTAACTAGTCGGGCACTTTACTTGGCCTCCAAGCCCCTATACTTGCTACTAATACTACTTAATGATAATACTAAAGGAATAAAGCGTGTTTCTTACAAAAATGTACAAAATGCTACCAAAAGTGTATCAATCGTATAAAAGCATTCCTAGGGTTGCTAGAACACATTTGAAGCAATCATAGCATAAATTCAAGGTATTATAGCGATAATAATGGAAAATGTACTAACTTTTGGCCATAATACGGTGGTCTAGAATTGACACTTTCACCTATCATCAATTGGGTTCCTGCATTGCATCTTAATCTGCCTTGTCTCCATCCGGAGATAGGGGTGTTCAAGGAATGGTCGCCTCTCTGATTTCAGCAAGGTCTGGGTGTTGGAACGAGGAGTGCCTTCATTTTCTATTTCCTGGGATGTAGTTCCAAAAATCTTTGCTAGTCCACTTCCTCTTGTTGCTATCCCAAATAAACTAGTTTGTCATCATGAGGCTTCAGGGGAGTACTCTGTTAAGTAAGGATATCACTTGGCGGCTCAACTTAGAAGGGGATATGAGCCCTCTATGAAGTAGGTGATAGACCATTGATTGCACATGTTTTTACCCCTATTCTTGAGCCGTTTGAGATGTTGATTCTCGTGTTTTAAGCCAATTTCACGCTAGGTTGTGCGTTTATGTCATATTTTAGGGCTTAGCGTTGGCATCGAGGCGAAGAAACGAGTTTCTGGTCGAAAGGAGCACGTTTGGGTTAAAGTGTGCTGGAGGAGCAAAATACCCGGCCATGGGCAGAAATACCCGGCCGGGTATTATTAGGAGCAGACCGGGGAAAACCTCTTTTGGGCGTTTGAGAAGCAGAAGGGGGCCCGGGCATTAAGCATAAATCCCCGGTCGGGTATTCTTGACCCAGACCGGGATTAGCCCCCTGTCCCCGACGGTGAGTTTTGAGAATCCCCGGTCTCCACCTAAAATACCCGACCGGGTATTCAGAATGGGGATCGCGACAGACAGCTTCTTAAGGGAAAAGAAGGGTAAAAGTGAAGGGTTTTGAGTTTTGGAGAGACAAAGTGTATACCTAGAGAGAGAAAGTGATGAACCTGATTCTGCAAGTGTCTTTGATCGATCTCCATCACCATTGGATCCCGACTTGAGCTTGGAGAAGAGCTGATTGAGTGCCAGAAGCAGAATCTCATCCTTCACAGTATGGTTTCCGCATCTGAGCTAGATTTCCCATCTCTCTCTATGGAGTAACTTTCTTATTCACCTGGGTATGAAGAACCCTAGATTTGTATGTTAGGTATGATTGTATGAACCCAAGTACGAATTCAGTGTTATGATTATATTCAATTGAGGTCTGATTTGTTGAATGGCATGAATCCTGATCAAATTCCTGTTGTTTCTGCTTTAACCTAGAAAGAGAATATTTGCCTAAGTTGATAGAGCACCCTTGATTGAAGCTAGTGAATTGACGACTTTAGTCAAGGAGTCAATTCACTATTCTGTACCGAATTTACTTCGGTAGTGGAGGTTTGGTTCGTTAGGGCCTCAATCTGTTTACTCCTGTGGAGGTTAGTCGCTTGCCGGAAACTCAGACTGAGAGGATCTAGAGACCTTTAGTCGAGACTGCAGACTGTTTAAGAACCTCCCGCAGTATAACTATCATTGAACTTGAACTTGGTAAATTACAATCCGGCTTAACTGCAGTCTAGGGGGAACCATATCCGGGTGACCTCTCTCGACTTGAAAACTACCTTTTAACTACTTTGCTTGTTTGCTTGTTTGGACCTTCACTACACTTTCATTGCTAAATAATAAGAATTCACGGAGTAGTCATCACACTTAGGACCCGGGTTGACATTAAAAGAAAAATCCGCTATACTACACTTTAGGAGGTGGTTACACCTGGCCATTTTCTAGAGTGACAGTAGGAGCGAGTCAAGTTTTTGGCGCCGTTGCTAGGGAACGGCTAGGTTGTTGAAGAAACATGGTTTCTGTTAATTTAGCTTTTCTTTTTTTTAGCATTGTTGTTTGCTTTGTCACACTTGTGCCTTCACAGGTTTGCTTGCTTGACTGTGTGCAGGTAGTGCATGACCCGTAGCTAGTCAGGAGGTTTACTGTCGTTGGATCCGGAGCTTCAACGCACCTGTCGCCAACATAGGAGACAACAGCGAGCTAGACTGGCTACGGATGAGCGCATAGACGGGCACTTGAGCAGCGATTCCGAGGACGAGTATGAGATGGAAGGTGAACACAACCCGCCCCAGGGGATACCTCTCCAGGTTCCCCCGGTAAATTAGATCCTGGGGAACAACCCAATACCCGCCGGGTCCCACCTTGGAGTATTACTACACTCCACAGGTCGCTGATATCCGCCCTGTCATCCTCTATCCACCCATTCCAGCGAACAACTTCGAGATCAAGCCATGCTGGATTCAACTCATTACATCCTCTATCCAGTTTCATGGCTTGAAGGATGAGGAGGCAAGGGTGCATCTTTCCCGTTTCCTGCAGCTGACGAATGGGTTCAAGATGAATGGTGTACCCGATGACGCGATCCGCCTTCACCTTTCCCCCCATTCTCTGGCTGGGCATGCTAAGAGGTGGTTCGAGACCCAGCCCCCATTGTCCATCACTTCTTGGGACGATCTGGCCAACAAGTTCGTGCACAGGTACTATCCGGCATCGAAGACCACAGAGATCCAGCGGGAGATCACTCACTTCGCCAAGAGCCAGATGAGTCGCTTCGTGATGCATGGGAGAGGTACTCGAGATTTTTCTGGCAGTGTCCCCATCATGGCTTCAGTGATGCATTCACCATGGGGAACTTCTATAGTGCTCTCTCTCCGGAAAGCCAGAGGGTGATTGAGTCTCTATGCCCAGGAGGGGATATTCTCACTAAGACTCCACCCGAACTGAACCAGATGATCAGTACCTTGGCTGCCAGAGATCATTCCTGGGGGCAGAGCACCAGAGGCAGGAATTCCCGGGATCGTGGTGTGCACGCCATGGAGGCCAGGTTCGGGCTAGAGCGGGAGGTGGCCGAGTTGGTGCAGACATAGAAGCAGCCCAACATTCTTATTCCGGGCAGAGGTTTGGCCGTACCTCCAGTAGCTCAATGTCAGTGGTGTGAGAGCTCGAACCATCTGGTGGAAGACTGCCAGGCTATGCGGGAGTCTTCTACACCCCAGGAGTAGTTGGACTTCATCGCCAATGCTCGGCGCCTTCACCCATACAGTAATACATACAATGAGGGGTGGCGCCAGCATCCCAACTTCTCTTGGAATAGCAACACCACTAAACCACCGGGCTTCCCAGCCCCAGCTGGTGGTTTTCAGCAGAGGCAGCCTTTCCAGGCCAGACAGGGGCCAGCTCCACAGCAGCAGCCTTACCAGCCTAGGCAGGGGCAATCATTTCAGCAGCCCCAGCGTTAGTATGCCGAGCCAGCAGCAGCTCCAGCTCCAGATAATCAGATGACGGAGCTGAAAAACATTTTAGCGGCATTCATGACTACCAGCCAGGCCAATTTCGCTAGGATCGACCAGAACATCGCCGCGTTGGAGGCAGGAGAGAGGAACCAAGGTGCCATATTGCAGGACATCCAACATCAGATTGGAGGAATAGCCCGCCAGAACAATACTAGGGCACCGGGAACTCTGCCTGCCACCATCATCCCTAATCCTCGCGAGCCTCACCAGCAGCTGGATGCCATCTTTACCAGGAGTGGTAAGACAACATCTGCTGCCCCCGCCCAGGCTAGGGAGAAAGAGTCACTGACTGCTTCAACACTTCCAGCTGACGATGTAAAAGTAGGGATGGAAAAAGAAGCACCTGCTCCGAAGCCACAGACAGTGGTTAAGGAGCATGTACCCCAGCTTCCCTTCCTCACTCGCCTACACAAAGACAGGCTGGAGACTGAGTTTGCCAAATTCATGGCAATGCTGAAGCAGGTCAACATCAGCATGCCGTTCGTGGAGGCACTGTCGAAGATGCCCAAGTATGCCAAGTTCATGAAGGAACTCCTCGCCAACAAGAAGAAACTTGGGGATCTGTTGACAGTGCTGCTAAGCGAGGAGTGTTCTGCCATCCTGCAAAACAAGCTGCCCGAAAAGCGCAAAGACCCAGGGAGTTTTACTATCCCTCTTGTTATTGGCAACATGCATGTAGGGAAGCCTTTGAAGGACCTAGGCGCTAGCATAAATGTCATGCCAATCAATCTGTTTAAAAATCTAGACCTAGGTGAACCTAGCCCTACTAGGATGAGCATTAAGTTAGCTGATCGCTCTATTGTGCATCCTAGGAGTATCATAGAGGATATGCTTGTTAAAGTAGGCGCATTCACATATCCTGTTGATTTTGTTATTTTGGATATAAATGAGGATGTGGATGTGCCTTTAATTTTGGGTAGACCATTTCTCGCCACCACCAAGGCACTTATTGACGTGCACATTGGTAAACTGATCTTGCGTGCTGGGAATGAACATGCTACTTTTTTTGTGTCTGAGGATGGGAATCATTCTCATTTGCTTGATGAATTGAATCACTGTGATATGCCTGTGTTCACACCTATGCATGCTATTTCTCACCAGGTGCACGAGCCTGTCGTGCAACCTCCTGCCTCTCTCATTTTGCAGGATGCCCCGCTCACTCCTTCGTCACCATTCCCTTCAACCTTACCTCCAAAAAAAATTTCAAGGAGGAGTAAGCCTGCTCGGAAGAAAGGTGGCGACCACTATGAGCTGGTCCCACCTCCTGAACCCCGACAACCTTGGCCATCCGAGTACTCACTCGCTTGCATCCTGGCAGATGGCCAGGTCGAGCTGACAAATGCAGGTGGTCACACTCGCGGGGTGCATGGACACCATCTGAAGCTGTACCTCAAGAGCTATGTGGATCCGCTCTTGGAGGCACCTGCTCCTGCACCACTCTAAGCATCCACCATGGGCGTCCAGCTAAAAGACGGTAAAGAAGCGCTGGTGGGGAGGCAACCCCACCACAGTTTGCATTTATTTCTTTCGTTTTGGGTCGGATTGCAAACTGGTTTGGGTTTGGTTTATTTTCTTTTGTTTTGGATGATGTACTATTGGGCTGACAAGTGGACCTAACGTATTGTGTTTGAGTTCTTCTGTTCCCTTTAGCTGTGCCGTTTTCCCTGAATGGTCCCCTCTCCAGCCCGCTTCACTCAGACTGGTCCCCTTCCAGTCTCCTTCAGTCTGTGCTCACCGGTAACATCGTTCCCCTTATCCTTCCCTCTTCTCCATTGAGGGCAATGTCGAACTTAATTGTGGGGGGGGGGGATGTTTCTCTTATGACTGCATTAGATCTATTTGTGTGCCTGGAGCCTAGTCCACTGTCCAAATTTTGATTTGAGGGCTCCAAGTACGTGTTTCCTTGCAAATTGCCTGCTCAGTATGCTTTCAATTGACAGTCTCTATAGTAATGTGCAACCTAGGGAGGTAGTGTAGCACTATGGAGGATGTTGAAATATAAGATTTTTCCTATCTAGCTCTCTGCTGTGCCCGTTGATTTTGTAAATTAGTGGAGCTAAGACCGTTGAATTCATGCGGTAATGGTGACTCTGTTTGGATTTTGTTATGGACTCGTGTATCGAACATGGTGCTCATGTGGGAAATAAAAAGCAGTTGGTCCTCCATGTCGAAATCATCAAAATCTTAAACATGGGGTAAGCCTAACGTGTGTGGCACCGACCATTGATTGAACATGTTTTTAACCCTATTCTTGAGCCGTTTGAGATGTTGATTCTCATGTTTTAGGCCAATTTCACGCTAGGTTGTGCGTTTATGTCATATTTCAGGGCTTAGCGTTGGCATCAAGGCGAAGAAACAAGTTTCGGGTCGAACCTGATTCTGCAAGTGTCTTTGACGATCTCCATCACCATTGGAGCCCGACTTGAGCTTGGAGAAGAGCTGATTGAGTGCCAGAAGCAGAATCTCATCCTTCACAGTATGGTTTCCGCATCTGAGCTAGATTTCCCATCTCTCTCTATGGAGTAACTTTCTTATTCACCTGGGTATGAAGAACCCTAGATTTGTATGTTAGGTCTGATTGTATGAACCCAAGTACGAATTCAGTGTTATGATTATATTCAATTGAGGTCTGATTTGTTGAATGGCATGAATCCTGATCAAATTCCTATTGTTTCTATTTTAACCTAGAAAGAGAATATCTGCCTAGGTTGATAGAGCACCCTTGATTGAAGCTAGTGAATTGACGACTTTAGTCGAGGAGTCAATTCACTATTCTGTACCGAATTTACTTCGGTAGTGGAGGTTTGGTTCGTTAGAGCCTCAATCTGTTTAATCCGGTGGAGGTTAGTCGCCCGCCAGGGACTCAGATTGAGAGGGTCTGGAGACCTTTAGTCGAGACTGTAGACTGTTTAACAACCTCCCGCAGTATAAATATCATTGAACTTGAACTTGGTAAATTACAATCCGACTTAACTGCAGTCTAGGGGGAACCATATCCGGGTGACCTCTCTCGACTTGAAAACAACCTTTTAACTGCTTTGCTTGTTTGCTTGTTTGGACCTTCACTACACTTTCATTGCTAAATAATAAGAATTCACGGAGTAGTCATCACACTTAGGACCCGGGTTGACATTAAAACCCAAACCCGCTATAATACGCTTTAGGAGGTGGTTATACTTGGCCATTTTCTAGAGTGACGGTAGGAGCGAGTCAGTAGGACGTGATGTCGTGGGATAAAAAGATTTTGGGAAGGATTTGATGTGCACATGTTCCACCTAAGTTGTGGTATTTCCTTTGGAAAATAGTTAGACAAGTCCTTCCAATTGGGGAGGCTCTGTCCTTTCGTGGTGCCATGGGTGTGGTTTTGTGTTCGATTTATTTTGGGAAGTTGTCCTTGGAGCGAGTTTTTTCCAGAAATAGCACTTTTAAAAAAAATTACAAAATTAGCACCCTCCCAAAAATATTTACAAAACTAGCACCCTTTTTTATTGACCGCACCCTTGTGATGCGTTTTACATATAAACCGCATCCTCCAGGTGCGTTTTATATGTAAACCGCACCTGGAGGGTGCGTTCTATTCTGGTGGGCCTAAACCGCACCTTGGCCATGCGTTTTCATGTCTGGCCTACATGAAACGCATGGCCGAGGTGCGGTTTAGGCCTGACCTACCTAACCCGCACCTTAGTGATGCGTTTTATTCCTCCAAGAACAAACCGCATCTCTAAGGTGTGGTTTGGCCATGTAGACCGCACCCCCCAAGTGCGGTTTACGTGTCAATAATTTTCCGAAACCCGACACAACCATGCAGAGAATTATGGACGTATGGCTGCATGGCAGACTAAAACCGCACCCTAGAGGTGCGGTTTTCACAATTTTTTCCCCTATATAAGACTTGCCGGAAAACCTCTACTCTTCACACCTCTCATTCTCTCTTTCATTTTTCTGTTGTATATCTATATTTATTTAGTGTGTTTGCCATCTCCTCCCAACTACTGAAGATGATCCTAAGCCATCCACAACTAAGGAGATTGCTTGATTTCTTGGAGAAGAACACTCCTCCGATCATGCCTATGAGATAGACACGAGCATATCTCTCCTTCTCATCCTCCGGACTTTCCTCGGTAAGCGGATGACTCTCGTAATGCTCTCTAAAATACTTCGTCAACCATGTAATTGAGACTTGGTGTTTCCTCATTGGTGGCATGCGATCGGTCGCATCAACGCAACCCTTCACCGGTACTTTCACTCCCAAATGACTGTGGATGAAATGCTGCCAACCGGGCATACCGTCACAATCCTCGGGGGGATGATCACTCACGCACACCGGTTTGCCGTCGATGGGCAGATGGGTTAGGATGGCGACATCCTTTAGCGTGATGGTGGCCTCTCCTTCTCTAAAGTTGAAACAATGGGTCTCCTTTCTCCATCTCTCGGCTAATGCGGTGATGAGTTGGCGATCGATTTGGATGCCGTTAAAATGCCTAATCGAGTCTAACCGTGCCCTTTTGAGAAATGGCAAGATAGCTGGGTGGAATGGGAGCACATTGGTGGTACCCCTGTAACGGATTATTGTTTGTGCCTCCTAGCAAAAATGTACACGTTAATTATTATTAGTAAGGGTTTTTTTCGTATAACTAAATTAATTAAATTAAATTATGCGACATAAAACATAATTTTATTATCATAAAAAGACATTTCATATTATCATAAAACAAATGTCCTAAATTAATTAACATAATAACATTGTCAATGAATAATAATTTAAAGAGGTACAAACATATTATCGTAAAACAAACATACTAAATTAATTAACATAAATAACATTGTTAATGAATAATAATTTAAGTAGAAACATACATATTCAAATGTTTGGTAAATAATTTAATCGTATTAGTTGTTTTAAATAATTTAATCGAATACAAAGCAACACTCGTTAGACTCTTAGAAGAGGTATACATCTTCTTAGAAACGCAGTCTTTTTGACAGAAAAAGGGGGGATCCGAGGATCTCTTAATACCCGATTTTTCCAGGTAATGGGAGGATATGATAATCGCTTAAAACCCCATTTCCTTAGACGTGCATCTCTTTATAAAGAGTCGAAGTAAGTGGCGCTATGTATTCGATTAAATTATTAAAAACAACCAACACGATTAAAAAATAAACATAAATTTATTTATATTACACTAGGCACATTAACAAAATAAAAGAAGGACAAATGGTGAAGAATTGTATGTACCGGGTGATCGTTCCAAACATCCCTTGACCGATGGTTGGGTTGGTCGTACAAGTCGGTTGGATCCACCGGTCCTTGCTCGAGATAATACCGTTGGTTGTATATATCGACGTCCTCCCCAACCTACGAGAAAATAACAACGAGGTTAGTACATAGATTAATTAAAAAACTTATAACAACAACAAAAATTAAACCAGAATAATGAGTACATACCGCTTGAAATTCATCAACATAAACTCCTTCTCCTTGCCACCAATCGGTCATTTTTTCGGCGTAATTCGGACAGAGCTTCGGCTCGACTCGGAGGGTTTTGAGGAAAAAACCTAAGAAATGTTTTCTGATGGCAGATCGGACTTAGCCGCAACCAACAGACCACTATTTCCTAGGCTTTTGGGAGGGGAGGGTTTAGAGAGATAAATTGTAGAGAGAGAAGGAAGAATGGGTTGTGGTGTGAAGAAATGAGAGGGGGAGGGGGGGTATTTATACCCATCAGACCGCACCCCCTGGGGCGGTCAGGTAATTTCGCACTAAGGGAAACCGCTGCCTCCCGATGCGGTTTACGCTTCCCTAGGCTTGACCGCATCTCGGGCGCGCGTTCTGGGATCCTTGGCGCGGATCGCTCCGCTGGCAGGCGGTCCACCGTCAGATCGCCTCTCCATCCAACGGTTTTAAAGACCGTTCTGCAGCTGGCGCGGATCGCTCCGCTGGCGTGCGTTTCCTCACGAAGACCGCACCTCCATGATGCGTTTTATATGTAAAACGCATCCTTCAAGTGCGGTTTACATATAAAACGCATCATGGAGGTGCGTTCCATAAAAATAGGTGCTATTTCTGTCAATTTTTTCATATGTGTGCTAGTTTTGTAATTTTTTTTTTTAGGGTGCTATTATTGGAAAAATCTCCCTTGGAGCACCTGTAATTTCACTGTCGTGTAGCTAGTGATTTATGGGAAGTCCGGAGTCTTCTTCACTTAGGACTAGTCTCCCGAAAGATAGTGTTGCGATATTTTGGAGGCGTCTGTTTGATAAGGATGGTGATGCTACTTGTGCGAATATATTACATATTGTTTCTTTGTTTTGACATATTTGGAAATCTTGGAACTGGGTGGTTTTTTAGTCTACCCTTTTTTTGACCTCTACCCATTATCTCAGTTAACTGCGAAGTTTGGGGAGTGGGAGGCTATGCCTCAAAGGTGTGGTCAGGGGTGCTCCCATGTGGGTGCTGGGCTGGGGGCGGTGGGAGGGATAGGGTAGGAGGCATTCCCCTTGGGGCCTTGCAGGTCCATACAGATGGAGCAACTTGTGTTGGTTCGCATGGAGCTGTGGCTGGGTGCTCAAGCATCACTCGAGAGAGGTGATGGCGGTGTTAGCTAATAAATATGAGGATATGAATGATCCATTACTTGTTGAATTGTTGGTGCTTCAGGATGCAATCCACTGGTGCTTAGCTTTTGACATTCAAGAAGTGGTTTTTACAGGTGATGCGCAGGTGGTGTTCGAGAATGCGCCGACTGAGGATATTCAGGATGCGCGTGGCAGTGCTATTTTGGAGGATATCCATATGCTCAGTGCTCTGTTCGTGTTTTCATACTGTAGCTTTCAATTTGTCAAGTAATAGGTGGCCCAATGGGTGACTAGGAAAGTCGTTTCTGTACACTAGTTTGATAGGGTTCGGTTTTTGTTCTTGACTCCCTTTGGCCATGTAACTCTTTATATAACTTTTTTGTCTCGATAATACAAGTCATTTTTGTTAAATAAATAAATAAATAACATTAGGTTGAATACCACTTTCTACTTTTCAACAATTTGTAATACCCTATCTATTAACAAGAAAAGAAGAAGCCGTAGTAGAGAGAATGAGGTGGATGGATGATACCGTTGATTCCATCAAGTCCATCCAGGTCCGCCAGCTCCTTACGCAGGGAGTTAGTCTTGTTGACTCTTTTCTACAGGATTTTAGCAAGGAGCTTGAGGATGCAAGGTTGGCTTTTCGATCCACCGGGGCTGGTACCGGCGCCAACCGATTGTTTGTATAAGGAGACCTGTTCACGGGAGGTTGTTTGCATGAAGGGTGTGTGGCAGTGGAGTGGAGTCCTGACCAATTGTCTTGTTCTTCGTTTACTGCTGGCACGTGTTGCTAGCTGATCGATCAGGGGAATAGATAAGTTTTAATTTGTTTTCCCATGAAATGCTCTCACCATATCCATTGTTCAATGAATGGACCGAGGTGTAGGGATTTGGGCTGTTGAGCCTTCTTTTTGGTGGGTGTTGTTGCCAAACTTAGATTCTAAGCTCTCTTGAGATGGGCCTAGTTGGGCATTTTGCTTTATTTGTTTTGCAGGAGCTGGAGAGGATAGTTTATTCTGCGGTTGCGGCAATCAGGTGCTTCATTTGTGGCGCAACTACGTGTTGGCAAACAATTTTGGGGAGGGGGGGGGGGGTACATGCCGTGGGAATGGAATGGATGTTCTACTTTACTATCGGCAAAGATGATATATTCTCGGGCTTCTCTGGCTTTGGCGCGTGTTGTGTACCCGCTTATCTTTTGTTGCATTATTAGGATACTGACAGGGCTGCCCATTTAGTGGCTAAAAAGGCTCTTTATCGGCGGATTGATTAGCTATCGACCGCCGCATTTGATTATTTCATTTACTACATATTTGTAAGCACACTGCATTGTACACCTACCTATGATATACACCTATATATGAAAAAAAAAAAAATTTTGAAGGCTTAACCAAGAAATAGTTTATTAAGGGGCATGAATCAAAAACTTAAGCCCACATTTTTTTTTGTCAAAGTAAGCCCACATTCTTTATATCGACAAACAAATTGGGAGCTGGGTTTTCTATTGAATCAAGAGAGCACTTTGCCTTTGTTCCTTTTATTCTAATCGATTTCATTCAACCGAGCAAGCTAGGGTTGTAGAGGCTTAAAATCAGATCGTGACACGTCTTGGGATAGTTGGAAGTCATCAGATGCTACATGAGCACTTCTACTATGCTATATAGTATTGATGCTTTAATGTACAACTTGAAGTTGTACCATAACATTAAATGTATAGGTTTAGATTGTACCATAAAGGAATTTGTATCATTATGTTATGGTACAACTTTACAATTTGAAGTTGTACCATCACATAAGGTACAAATTTAAGTTGTACTATAAAAGAATTTGTACAAAAAGTATAGGTACAATATGAAGTTGTACCATAACGTTACAGGTACAATTTCAAATTGTACCATAAAGAAAAAACTTATAGCACCAATGCTATATAGCATTGTAAAATTCCTCGATGCTACATATGTGTGGATAAGTTGTGGTGAGTATTTGACTACTTGTGTGGTTGAATGTGCAAATGAATGACATTAGTAGTGATAAGTGGTCCACCTCAAGTTGTGGTGATGAGTCCTATACTACTTGTGTCGTGTGGTTGGCTGTGTAGATGAATGACATTAGTGGTGATCATCAGTGGTCTACCCTCAATCAGTTACCGATCCCCCCCCCCCCCCCCCCCTCTATTCACTTCGGGGACATTCGATAAATTGCGTATCTTGTTTGATCAAATAAGTCGTTAGTGGAAATACTATTGAGTCGTTGGCCATAAAGTATATTGAATAATGATAGTGTTTGAAAATTGTACAATATGAATCGATAGTTCAATTGGAAAAATTTGTTTACTGGAGTTCAAGCCAGTTGATGGTTTAGTTAGTGATATGAAAGGGTTGAATCACTGGTAAATTCACGGTTAAAACACAAAATATGCTATTTTCGATACAACTTTCAATACAATTTTAAAATTATTGACTAACATTATAAATTTATAATTAACATTTAGGATATGTTTGTAGCAATTTTCAAGTTATCGTGAATCGGAGAAAATGATGGATTGATTTCGACAAACGATCACTAACATAGGAAATTTGTATCCAAGTATGCCGATTTTACCCGCAATCATTCATCCTATCAACCTTTTCGTGACTTATAAAAGCAAATCCGATCCTTCTCAAAGGCCCTAAGAGCATAATTAATCTCTTTTTTAATGGTTATTAATCTCCTCTTCACAATTGATGTACCTTCATATTGTTTACGGTTGAAGCTCACATTCAAGTCCTGATGATAAAGAACCAGGGGTGCTTTTGATCAAAGTAACGCAACAAACCAAACTCTCGAACGATAATGATGGATAGGTAGAATTTCTCCACAATCAAGGTGATTACTTGATTGATAAGAAACTTGTAAAACGAATCTGTGATCCTCACAGAAAAGCTTCACAAGGGTTCTCGAATTAGCAATGGAATCCACACAAAACTAACTCAAGGATTTGATTCATGAGACACAACTCAAAGACTCAAAAACTCACGTAGGACGGTAGGAGTAATGTTTATTCAACTCAACTCTAAGTCTTACAACGTGAATTTGAAAGCTATTTAAAGCAATAAAAACCTAATGTAACTAGGAAACAATTAAGGTAAAAAAAAAAACTCTAATAACAGTACAAAACTCGGCCACAACTTCCTTTCTTGACGCACAAGTAAGCTGCCAACAAACAGTACAAAAGCAGCTTTCATATAACTTCGCGCCTTTTGTTCCAGGCCTTCCAGAACTCCAATTCGTCATCCAATTCTTTCCCTTTGTCCACAAACATACCTAGTTTCATGTTGTGGATGCCTTTTGACTTGAATCCCATCCATGCTCCTTGAATTGAGCTCAAAAGTAGGCTTCACAAAACAGTTTCCAGACTTAAAACCATTTTCTGGCAGTTTTCCAGTTTTGAGGTAGCAACTTTGAGGCCTTGGAAAACAACCTTAATGATATCTTCTGGATCCAAAAGGCATACCATTTGAAACATGGAAACTTTATCTTTAAAAAAAGACCTTGATCTCCAATTTTCATTGAGCCATTTGGGAGATACAAGCTTCCAAAGTAGGCTACCTGAAATTGTTTTAACACTTAGCCAAAAATCAGAATTCTTCAAGTTAGTTGACATAACTTCTTTGGCAAGTAATTGTGAATTGTAAATTGATCCAATTGGGATCATATCACCTGCCATTTCTCAAAAGAACTGGATTTAATTGATGGTATCCAACTACAGGAATCAAATTATTTGAAGCGAGAATCAATTTACCAAACCAAAGAGACACGCGCAGCAGTCAAATTGAGCGTTAGACGCTCCAAGATCAATGAATGTAATGATATATTATTTATAAAATTATTTTTCCATCCATCCAACTGCGTTCAACGCGTAATCCAACTTTAAATTTTTATACACACTCCTATGAGTCCTTTTCACATATTTGACTGTGAGCATTTTAGCATAATGCAGTTGATAATGATAAAGCCACTTAATTGTGACTGAGTAATAAGACATGGCAATACCCTGCGGTCCTCGTATAAATCGTCATAGGGGCTGCGGTACTTGAGAAATGGTGATATCAATGAATTTTTAAAAAAAAATGATGGTATTTTTGTAATTTTTTAATTTTTGGATGGTGTTTCTGAAAAAATTCCTCAGCTGATGGGTAACACCCGAATGGAATTGAACGACAACTCTGAGCGTTGTTAACAGTTACTATAACCACAAGACTGTGAACAGGAACTAGGGCGGACTATGATGTCAGGTCCGGTTAAACTGAACCAGGTTAATACGCTCCGGTCTGATTTTTCAAAAATATGAGGACCAAAGATGAAATTGGGTACAACCCGGCTTTGATCCAGTCCGGTCTTATGCGGTCCCGGTTCCAATCCAGTTTTGACCCGGGTACTCACTTTCTACTGCCTTGCACGCCACAACGCCACAAAGAATAAAAATTAGCAGTTTGGTATGGTTTAGATCGCACCGCATTTTAACCGCAATTTAGTGATGGCAATGGGGCGGGGCGGGCCGGGTACCTCAATTCCCATGTCGCGTCCCATGCTACTACGGGTCGGGGCGGGTAAAACCCGCGCGGGTACGGGGCGGGTCGGGTCGACCCACTCTTACATGTTGTTCAAAAAAAATACAAGTAAATTTTACTTTTTACAATAAATGTAGGGAAAAACACTTTAAGAATGAAAAATATTGATAATAGAATGGATAATTAAGCCTAACAAGTTGAAAGATCGACTCTAACTAGTTGAAGAAAAATCAAAATAGGAGAAATATGTATAGATATTGTAAGAAATTGAGATAAAATGAGTCTAGAACGGGGCGGGGCAGGGCAGGGCGGGTCGGAAGTAGATACCAATGCCCCGCCCCACGCTACTGCCGGTCGGGTAATGCCCGCCCCATCACGGGTCAGATCGGGTAATACCCGCGGGGCGGGTTGAAATTGCCATCACTACCGCAATTCATTACTATTTGTTCAATCCATTCAGAGAAATTGAGGCCATTAAACTTAACAATATATATAGCTTGCAAATGAAGAGAAATTGATAACTAACAAATTAATAATATATATAAGAATTGAAACATTAACTTTAAAAAAAAAAGTGAGATTCATAAATAATTGATACAGACACAAATTACATCTCTCGCTAATTTCTTGAAGAGATCAAACGTAAGGTTACAACACAGAAACTCCAAAACCTTTAATTAATCGGACGTATATATACACAGAAGCAAAACTTGAATCCCTAATTGCTTACGTTTGCCAAAGCGCAAGGCTACTCCTTAAATTCATTTACATAAACGTAAAGGCTTTATGAACAAATCTCGAAATGCTTTATTTGGCTATCAACCCCCGACAGCTATCTAGCTCGGATTTATCAGGCTAGGTATCTTTTTTAAAGGAGATTTCTTGATGCGACAGCGGGCTCCCGGTCTTAATGGGCATGGCAAGGCGTATTGGAAGGGCGTGACCTCCTCCTCAAAGGCTTACGGTGGCAGCCGGCAGGTTGGAGATGGTTCTCTGATCCGAACTTTGCAAGATAACTGGCTTCCTTCCTCTCCTCCTTCCTACCCTCTATTACTTCCAGGTTTGAGCGCATGCCCCTCCCTCTTGTTTCGGACCTCATCTGTCATGTTTCTCATTCTTGGAAAAAGGATATGTTAACCTCTCTGTTCTCTCAAGCAAGTGTTGAGCACATCTTGTCTATTCCACTACCTCTAGTTTTCTCCTCGGATCTGTTGATTTGGCATTACTCTCCTTCTGGTATCTACACCGTTAAATCCGGGTATCATCTTCTGACGTCTGAATGCAACCTTCTTCACCCCCCGACGGCGTTACCTTTTGACTCTAGATTTTGGAAGCTGCTTTGGAGTATTCATGTGCCACCCAAATTGAAGTTCTTTCTTTGGCGGGCTGTTCGTGGTTTCTTGGCTCTACAGATAGTGTTGTTCACTAAAACGCTTGTTACTCGCATTATTTGCCCTATTTGTTCTTGGGAACCAGAATCCTTTCCCCACTTTTTCTTTACTTGCAGGATAGCTCGTGGCCTTTGGAGAATGGCTAACCTTGAAGGCATGAGTACCATTCTTGGTGGAATGGCTCCTGATGAGGCCTGATCGCATCGTTTTTTCTCCATGAACTTTTCCAAACTCGAACTTGCTAACATTGTTTTCATTCTTTGGAGAGTTCGGAAGGGTCGTTGTTGGTCGGTTCACGATCACATTCAGTATCTTCCTCATGCATTATTTCGGCAATATCAACGCCAAGTGGATGAGGGGAGGGAGGCTACTCAGGCACCTCCGCCTTAGTCTCATCGTAGCACTACTCATCTCCCAGTTGCAGCAGCTCGTGTTGGGTCCTCCCCGACCTCTGGCATTTCTCCCATTATTAATGTATGGTTTGATGGGGCGGTCAAGCGTGGCCAAGGAGGTAGTATCGGTTTCGTAGGTTTCCAAGAGACATGTACTGTTCTCTTTCCATTTGGCAAATATTATGATGGAATTCAAGATCCATTTATTATGGAATGTTTAGCCTTGCGTGATGCCTTGCAGTGGTGTCTAACCCATTCATTTCTTGATGTTTTTTTGCATGGGGACTCTCAACTATTAATCCGGCGGATGGTTGGAGGTGATCTGCATCATGATCGAGGAGGTGCTATTTTGGCGGATGCTAAGAGCTTGGCTTCATCGTTCAACAATATTTTTTATTGTTTTGTGTCCCGTCAACTCAATAGGGCTGCCCATCATGTGGCACAAAAAGGCCCTCTCATCGGGAGTTCGACTATTGGTCGACTCTCGCGCTTTTCTTTCCTCCTCCTTATGACTCTCTTTTAAACACTAACTTTGCGAAGAAGAAAAAAAATGTGATATTTGATAATCCAGATTGTGTAATCACGCACCTTAAGGTAACATAAAATACACTGATATGACGATTTTATGAAGCAGATCAGTGATCGACGGGTTTGATTAACACACGCCAATAAGGAAGACTATCAAATCAGCGACGCATAACTATTTATAAACCTAATCCAATATAAGCAGTCCGACAATAACGCAATGGAATCGATAGAAGTGCAGAAGTATTCGACCATTAAGCATCATAAACAAAATAAGTGATTGATACAACATAATCGAAAAACATCCATTCAAACAAACCCTAGCTCCGATACTGGGTTGTTTGAGAAGTTATTCGGTCTTACGGTTTTGACCTGATTTTAATAAGGATTGGATTGATCCGAATTTTTAGCTTTTTCTAGCACCAAAGACGGAATTAAATTGTTTTACATCCTATCCCGGTCTCAAAAAATCCAAATTTATACCATTCCATTTCGAATCAAACTGAAAAATCCATACCAAATAGCCAACGGCTACCTAAAACAACCTACCATTATTCGGAAAAAATCCCAAAGTACACTAGTTTTTAAAAAAAATTCCCAAAATACATAAGTTATAAAAAAAATTCCAAAACTACACATGTTTGGGCATCACCGTGTTTGACAAAAGCGGTGAAGGTTATCACCGCGTTTGTCAAACACGGTGAATATTTCACCGTTTTAAAAAAAAACGGTGAAGTATTCACCGTTTTTGTATAAAACGGTGAAGAAATCACCATTTTAAACACAGACGGTGAATACTTCACCGTTTTAGGCAAAAACGGTGAGGCCTTCACCGTTTAAATGGTCCACGGTGAAGGCGCTGACGTGGACTAACGCGGGGTATTCACCGCGTTAGACAAACACGGTGAATACCCCGTGTTTGTTTGCGTCAGCGATCCGCGTCGCTGGCGCGTTCACCGTGGCCGTTGGATACGGTGAGGCGCGGATCGTGGTTTTCTTTCCAGATCCGACGCCTCACGCTGAGCCACGTCGCTCGATCCGCGCCTTATCACCGTCCTCGAAAAACGCGGTGACTTCACCGTTTCTGTTAGACGCGGTGAAGGCTGGGAGAATTTAATTCTCGGCAGACCCCTTCCCCCCTTCCCCCAACTATAAATACCCCCTTCCCCTTTCACTTTCAACTCACCCCACAAACATTTCACTTCTTTCTCCCTCAATTTATCCGCTCTAGTCTCGTTCTAAGTATGCTCTGTGGTTGCGGCTAAGTCCGATCTTCCACATCAGAAAGAATTACTAGAGTTTGACCCTAAAGCCCCCGTCCCGCTAAGTTCCCGTCCCGCTCAAACCTAAACTCGTCGAACCTCTGTCCGGCCTACGCCAAAAAATGGACGAAGAGGCTCTTCGTGTAGGTTTTTTGTTTATGAATTTTTTTTAATCGAAATAATATGATTTTTTGTTTTATTTTTATCAAAACAATGTCTGATTTCATTACTTCTTAATAGATGGGTGCCGAGATATACGATCCTCGATTGTATATCCATTATGGCCCAAGGGATGCGAG
Source organism: Linum tenue (assembly GCA_946122785.1). NCBI lineage: Eukaryota > Viridiplantae > Streptophyta > Magnoliopsida > Malpighiales > Linaceae > Linum > Linum tenue. The sequence continues at coordinate 44,902,987 of CAMGYJ010000005.1, read as the reverse complement.
TCTCTTAACCGATCAAGTAGCTCATCGCTCCCGTGCTATTTGGGATAACAATCCGGTAATTTTTTGAGTATTCTTGCTTTATTTTATTATTTTCTAAGGTTTTATTTTGCTTTATTTAATCTAATAAATTGTTGTTTTCCCTATTTTTTTTAGGAATCGCTTGTTCCCGTGGTTCATAAAGGGACCAATAACTTGCCCGCTTGGCATCCAAGGTTGGAGCCCTATATAGCGAGGACAGGTTTGGGAATGTTGCGCCATTTCTTGCGGATCGAAATCGACAACGATCTGCTTACGGCAATGGCGGAACGATGGCGTCCCGAAACCCATACGTTCCACCTTCCGGAGGGGGAAATGACGATCACCCTCAAAGACGTGGCAATCCTTACCGGGATGCCTATTTCTGGGGATGCCGTCATTGGTCACCAGACCAAACCCGACGTAGGTTGGGGGCCGCTCATACGTGATCGTTTGGGCTTTGACATGCCGACCACCACTCCAATCCAAGGGCGGGGGCATCCACCGTTGAATGCGGGCCAAGTGTCGGTCCCGTGGCTGGTGTCTCACATCCAGCAAGAGGTTGTGATCAATGACGAGACACCGGAAGAACAAGTCGAGCGCTACGCCCGCATCTACCTCATCGGTTTGGTGGGTGGATTTTTGTTCCCCGACAAGTCCAACCGGTGGATTCAAGGCATACGGTTGGAGTTGCTCACGGGTGATTGGGATGCAATCGGGCAAAAGAGTTGGGGATCGGCCGTGCTAGCGGGCTTATACCGGGAGCTGTGTACTTGCTCGAAGGTTGGGGCAAAGCAAGCTGGTGCTGCGATTTTCATACTACAACTGTGGGTATGGGAGCATCTTCCAATGTTCGCACCTGCCGACCCACATCCATACCGGAGAAACGATGATGAGCTCAACTTTCTGCAAAATCTCCCATACGGTGTCAAGTAAGTTTATTTCGTTCTTAGCTCAATTTAAATTTTGATTACATGCTTAGCTAGATTTAAATTGAATTGATTCCGTACTTTTACTTACAAGGTGGATAGGAGCAAATACGAATGACCATCAACCTGAGCATTCGTTACTGTTTTATCGTTCTGAGTTAGATAAACCATGGTGGAATCAGGTAATCATGTTTTGTCCATATTTGAACAAGTTAAATTTTGTCAAAGTAAATGGTAGTTAATTTCGATTTTTTGAATGGATATAGGTTATATGGGATCCATATCCACGTGAAGTGGTTGAGCTGCATCATCTTAGGCACCCGCTGGATCACGACACATGGTTGTGCAAGGTGCCATTAATCTGCTGGCACATGGTGGAATGGCACCTTCCCGATCGATGTCTGAGGCAATATCGAATGGAGCAACCAATTCCACAAGACCCGCCAGCAGGTTTCAGGGAGCTACATGCTATCGACCTCCGACATTCGTCAAAGAACTGGCAGCGAAAGCATGGATTCTACATCAACATCTGGGAGAATCGACACCAATGGGTGGTGCAAGGGATGCCGGAGACGAGACCGATGGGCTACCACGATGGGTACATGCAGTGGTATCGGAAGTTCACCATGAGATGGGTGTCGAAGCAAGGTGCTGTGATGGGTTCGTTGGTAAGTCATCCTAATCTCCCTCATTTTAAATTGAATTTATTTTAAGGTTTAGTTTAGTTAATTTTATACATTTGGTGCTTTCCTTAGGTTGATGGTTTGGAACACGCCAAGTACACTCTCGAAAGTGCTCCAACCATGGATGAGCGGAAGACTACTTGGTTGACCCGACTTATGAACAACCTCCTGAGTTGCACCAGAGAGCAAAGGAGGGATGTCGTGGCATATCCTCCCGTTCCTGCCCCGGCACGACCCTCATTCCGTGATGATGCACCCATTGTGCCCCCGGTTGAGCCCCCACGAAGGAGCAAACGCAGGCCTCTGCCTACGTTCGAAGAGGTGCGTACAACCCGGGAAACCGAGATACCCGAACCGTTCGAGTACCAGTGGGCACCTGCAGCGGATGCCGGTGGAGGGTCATCGAGTCGTGGAGCATCTCAGGAATGGGACACTTTCTCTCACGGGTTCTCTCAATTCCAACATCAGCAACAGAGTTCCATGTATCAGACTCCGCAACAACAAACTCCGCAACCTCCGATCATTCGCCAAGCTACCGCTCCATCTCAACCACCACCACCACCATATGTAACCCCAGTTGGGGCTCGGGTCAAGAGAAATCCGCGACCAGCGGTTGAGCGAGCCCGCCAAGAAGCAGCGGCGGAGGGGGGAAGAAGGGGTCGAGGACGACGTGGAGGACGAGGAGGAAGAGGTGGAGATGGGTTCCAAAATGAAGCAAATGAGTGAATTTTTCGTTTTATCATTGTAGTGATCTATCCATGTTGTTCTTGTGCTTTTTAGGTGTTTAATTTTGAGTTTGCATTGTCTAAAAACTATCCTACGCACTTAAATTATCGAATGAATTTTCTGGATCATTTTATCAAGAATCAGTATCTTCCCTCAACACGAAAAAGTTGGGAAAATCAACCACGATCGCATAGAATTTTACAGATCCCAATTCCGATTCCAAACGAGTGAGATAAGTGACGTCAAAGCGGGAACGTAACGTTAAAGTAACTTTTGCGTACTAAAAACTAAAACGCGCGTATCTTATTCGTTTGAGGTCGAAATAACGAGCCGTTTGCGGTAGCGCGATCGTATCGACAAGGACAACATTTTAGAAACAACAAAATACTTAGACTTCAGATGCAAACGGTAATGAAAAATTAAACAAGCGATCAATTTAGTAGCAGAATACAAGTAAATGCAAATTAAGTTGATGGTTGTCCTGGGCAACGCCTCTTGTCGTGACCAGGTTGTCTGCACTTAGAGCATCGCTTCGGTCCCCTTCTCGTCCGTTCAAATTGATCCATCTCATTGTGTATCCTTTCAACTCTAGGACGGCCTTTGGTGCGTTTTAGGTGCAACGGTGGGATAATCAACTTTCCAGCGTATATAGGCCAATACGCTTCATCTGGCATGGGGCTCAAAGCTGCATTATATGAGTTCCGTATCGCTTGTTCAGTGTAGTAAGGACTCACCAGGCTGTTTCTGTTCATGGTTATTGACTTAGCAACCGCCATTGCATGTGAACATGGTATCCTTTCGTTCTGATACTTTTGACAAGAACACTCCCCTAATTCGTAGTGCAATTTAACCGTTTGCCGATTGTGACCACGTCTCCCTCCACCCCAAATACCTGTTTCGACAGCGAATATTCCTTCACTGCGGTTAAAAAGAACAACCTTATGCTTACTTGATTTTTCATCGTTCTTCTGCATTTGAGCGAATACGTCATGTGCTATTGAATGCCCTTGCAACTCCCTCCCTATAGCTTGCTGTAGCCGAGCAACTCGCCACTCGTTGACCTTCCAATAAGACATTTCCACGATGACAGAAATAGGCATCGCTCGAAGACCCTTGTACACATTATTTATACTTTCTCCATGGTTGGTAGTTGCAATGCCCCATCTGGCCCCGTTGTCCATATGGAACGTCCACATGGGCAACTCTTGACCTTCAGCCCATACTGCTCCAGCTCGGTGGGTCTGACGGATCGTTTTCATCTTCTCCTCGTACTTTTTTGGTTGATGTGCAACCGCTAAAAGGTGAACAAAAGACTAACTGGTCAATACATGATGAATAAAATTTTGATTATCAGCTTAATAAACACAAACTTAAATCGCATAAGTAAAACATTAGTACCTGCATTCCAAAGTAGATTCTTGATGTCTTTCTTCTTCCCAAATTTGTGTTGGAAATTGGCGAGCCAGTGTCGAATACACCATCTCCATCTCCACCCCCACTCGTCGGGAAAACCACCAACAGCATTCCTTATCCCCGCATGTCGATCGGATATGATCGTAATATCTTCCCGCTGTGTCACGTGCTCGTGCAGTTGGTCAAAGAACCAAGCCCAACTTAAGCTGTTCTCCCCCTCCACTAATGCAAATGCAAGCGGGAAAATCCGCCTGTTTCCATCAACGCCAGTGGCAATTAGAAGACATCCTTTGTACTTCCCAGTAAGGAAAGTTCCGTCAACCTGAATAAAAATTAAGACTATAATTAGTATGAAATATACTAAACAACAAATAATACAACATTTAAAACTGGAACTAGTTGGTAAAATACCTGAATAACCGGTATGCAGAACCCAAATCCGTCAATGCATGGTTTAAAAGCCCAAAAAAGACGATGGAACATCAGCTTATCCTGTACTCGAACTTGATCCTCAGTGTATACATTGTTGTATACTGGGACGAAAACAGTCCCAGGATTGGACTCCTCCATTGCTCCCATAAGTCTAGGGAGTAAAGCATACGAATCCTCCCAATCACCATACACCTCAGCCATGGCTTTCTGCTTACCATGCCATGCTTTTTTATACCTTATCGTGTAAGAATGTCGATCCTTCACCTCTGCCATGATAGCTTTCACCTTGATATCTGGTTGTGCTTCTATAAGGTGCTTAATAGTTCTCCCAACCTTCTTTGCTTTTAGTTGCCTGTGATCTTGGGAAAGTATAGAAGAGGAGCATGTGTGGATCGTCTCAGCTTTGCGAATCACCCAAGCACCCTTTCTCTTCATATTTGCAGCCCGCAGTTGCCAAGTACAACCCTCTGCATCATGCTTGCATATGACATGTAGTTGTTTACTGTCAGAATATTTTACCTTCCACTCGAAATTGCGCCTCAACGCCTCTTCTGTAAACGCATCCTGCACAGCGTCTTTCGATGGGAACGCCATACCCACCTCCAAATTGGCCGTCGGATTGTACACTGGCATAGGGACAAAATCGGGGGGATCATTCTGACTATGTAAAAATTGAGTTGGAACCTGTGTGTAATATGGCGTGGGTGCCTCACGAAATGCCGCCTCATCCTCGTTATCATCAGTATCTTCCTCCTCCTCGCTCACTGATCTCAAATCTTCCTCAGTATCCTCGTCGCTCGACTCGAATGGATAGCTCGGGCTACAAGGATCAACATGACCACGATCACCAACATCGTCCTCTCGCTCATGTGAAGTACGCCCTGATCGAATGGTATTCTCGATTCCATACCACTCTGGCCCCCAAGCAGGCCATTGAACACCATCGGCCTCAACAAATGGGGCCGGTTTAGGAGGTTGCGAGTATTTGTCCCATCCTGCACTACTCGATCCACCGTAGTTGATTGAACCACCACCCTCCCAGTAACCTCCTGTATAACCACCGCCTTGGTAGTTGCTCGAACTACCACCCCATTCGTACCCTCCTGCAAAACCATCATCATAAGAATACTGGTGAGAATGAGATTCACTGACCGCCTCGGTCTCAACATACACCTCTGCAAGCCGGACTTGGTTATCGCTTAAGAACTGTAACATCATCGTAACCGCGTCATCATCGTTTATGACAACTTCTTGGAACACGACCCCGCCACCACTCATGTCTGGATACCGGTAAGTAATTTTGCCAAGTCTCGTCTGTCCGCTCGTACAAACCCTTTCTGCACAAAGATCACAGAGTTCTTGAAAATTGAATCGGGAACCAATGTTCAGCATAATGGATTCGCCGTCCTCATAATCAATGCCTATGTTAGAGTTTGTCACCCTTCCATTCCACCGAATAGTAAGATGAAACTTCTTGAATTTACCCATATCTACAAATCGAGGATAATTATATATTAGCTTAAAGACAGTAAAATTAACCAAAATCATATTGTACAACTAATATTGTCCATCTCATAACTAACGAACATAAATTCAACTAACTAACAACAACATAATACGAAAATTAAATCATACTATAACTAACGAACATAAATTCAACTAACTAACAACAACATAATACGAAAATTTAATCATACTATAACTACTAAAAACATAATTAGACAATAATACGAAAAGTCTCAACATACCGGAAAATGTCTGTTCTGTGTATTATGCTCGATTTTTGTTGCTGAAATTTGAAGAAGGGGGGAGTGGTTATGTTTTTGCTTCTGCTGGTGGGTTGGTATTTATAGGAAAATCTGCCTATTATTCACCGTTTTTGTCAAAAACGGTGAACAACATCACCGCGTTTGTCTCAAACGGTGAATAATAGGTAGGTGTGACCTAATTCCCACCTACCAGGGGTGGGAAACGTGGGAAGGTAATCACCGTTGTCAGCAAAAACGGTGAAGGTAATCACCGTTGTCAGCAAAAACGGTGATGTATTCACCGTCATCAACAAACGCGGTGAATACATCACCGTTTTAGATAAAAGCGGTGAATACGTCACCGTTTTGGTTTTAAACGGTGAAATGTTCACCGTCTTTGACAGACGCGGTGATTATCTTCACCGCCTTTGTCAAAAACGGTGATGCTCAAACATGTGTAGTTTTGGAATTTTTTTTATAACTTATGTATTTTGGGAATTTTTTTTAAGAACGTGTGTACTTTGTGATTTTTTCCCCATTATTCGCTCTTTGATTTATACAAACAAAACCTAGCAATACCATTTCCCACCTACAATCTTTCCACTATAAAACAAACCCAAACTCCACATATATATCATCCCGAAAATCACCAACAATGGCGACGGCCTACTACTACTACCTCCTCCCAACAATCCTCTTCCTCTTGGCCATCATTTCCAAGCTAAATAAACGGCGTCGCACCGACCTCCCGCCAAGCCCGCCTTCGCTACCCATCATCGGCCATCTCCACCTCCTGAAGGAGCCAATCCACAGAACCTTACAAAACCTCTCCCAACAGTACGGCCCAATCTACCTCCTCTCCCTCGGCTTCCAAAACGTCGTCGTCGTCTCCTCCCCGTCGCTAGCCAAAGAATGCTTCCACGAAAACGACCTCGTCTTCGCAAACAGGCCAAACCTGTTATCAGGCAGAATCTTCGACTACAACAACACCACCGTCGGCGTGTCCCCGTACGGCCCGCACTGGCGCAACCTCCGCCGCATCTCCACCGTCGAGCTCCTCTCCACCGCCCGCCTCAACTCCTCCGCCGCGCTCCGCCGCGACGAGGTCAGGCTCCTAGCCCGCGACCTTTTTCGTAAGGTTTCGGGTACTTCTTTCGGCGAGGTCGAGATGAAGTCGAGGCTTTCGGCTCTTTCGATGAACGTAGTGACGAGGATGGTGGTCGGGAAGAGGTATTTTGAGTCGGAGGAGGAGGACGGCGGCCGGAGGTTTCTGGAGGTGATAAGGGAGAGTTTTGAGCTGAGCGGGGCTTCGAATCCGGGGGATTTCTTGCCGGTGCTGAGGTGGATTGATTACGGCGGGGTGGAGAAGAGGATGCGGAGAGTTCAGGGGGAAGTTGACTCCGTCTTGCAAGGTTTGATTGACGAGCGTCGGAGTGATAGGAGTAGCCGGCGGAGCTCCGGGCAGAAGACGATGATGGATACGTTTTTGGATTTGCAGGAATCTGAACCACAAACTTATACCGACGATATTATCAAAGGACACGTCATTGTAAGTACAACTGTATATATTCTTTAATTATTGGTACACATTTGTTTTTTTGCCAATTAGTCACGCTGTCTAATAGATACTCTTGCATTGCATGATTGATTGGTATACCAAAATTTTTGAATGGAAAAAGTTCTTGGTATTACTTGCAAAAATAAATAAAAAACAGTAGAAATTAAACTAGATTTTTTAAATAAAACAGTGGACAATAACTCTTATATATGATTAAAGTAGTCCTTGATTATGCAACAATCACGTAATAAGAAAGGACTTATAAATTGCGTGAACAAATATCTTTGATCAGTTGGTGTGAGTTATGTAAATACAGCTATGTGCATAGTATAATATTTTTTACATAAATATATGATTAACTTGCATTAAAAAATAAAATACATAGTTGAATCTTATTGATTATATAACAGTTGATTGACTTCAGTTAGGTTACAAAATCATAATGGATGGTTGAGATTGAGAGAGAAGTGATCTAATGACCATCTTTGTAAAGGGGTAAGGAGGGAAAGTAGAAGTTTGGGGAGAGAGTTGACCGAATTTTTGGAGGATGACGCGATAAGTAACCCACATTTAATGCACTTTTCAAATCTCTTACAAATTTTCAACAAACGATTCATTTTACTTCGGATTAATTGTTTTTGTATAAATATTATTTTTTTTTTGCTCCACAAGCTGATATCCATTTTTAACAAAACATTTCCACGTCATAATACTACTGTCTAGGGCTGCAAATGAGCCGAGTCTAGCCGATTTTTACCCCAGCTTGAGCTTGGCTCGTTATTAAACGAGCTGAGCTCGAGCCATTTATTAATGAGCCGAGCCGAGTCGAGCTCGAGCTAGGCTTGTTTAGTAAAATCTTGAGTTGTATTTGATACTTCGTTTTGAATGTCATGTATGATACATGTGATTGATATCATGATAAAAATAATAATAATAATAATAATAGGGTGAGATATATAAATAAATTTAACAGTCATATGAATTAAACTCATAAGATATAGATCGATTCGCCCCTAAGTCGGTAATCAAGTTGGCTCTCTAGACACAATGTGAAAATCTCATTATGAGCTATAAACGAGCCAGCTCGATAGTTTAGCTCAACAAGCCATCGAGTCGAGCTAGCTCGGGAGCTTCACGAGGCATAGCTCATGCTCCGCTCGTTAATAAACAAGTGGAGTCTCGAACGAGCCTTTCCCGAGTCGAACGCCAAGCGAGCAGCCCAGCTCATTTGCAGCCCTAGTATATCATGATATTACCACCGACAGTGGTTTAATATCATACTGGTATGATATTGATATGATATTGGTATGAAGTGCAGTCAAAATCGTGCATTAAAACGTAAAAACTTACGTTTTTACGTATCCAGGCCACCAAAACGTTTCAGTTTCTACCTAAAGTCGCTTAGTCACAAAAACTGGTAAAAACATGGGCAAAATCGGTAAAATCGCTTAAAATCGGTAAAACCGCGATTCTGAAGCGTTTTTATACGAGTTTGATCATCTCATAAAAATGTGCTAATTGGCCCAAAATGATGTAATTTTGGAGACATATTAGCAAAAAAAAAAAAAGGAAAACATGATTCATCACTCGTTCTACAACTAGTGTCGAGATAGGGGCTTCACATTAGGTTGAAAAGACACCTAATGGTATTCTCAACAGTCGCTGATCTTCTATCAGTCTTCTCCCTTAATCTTCACCTGTGGCTCTTACCTGGGTTTCGATAAAATTTATGGGTAATTGATCATATGTAATTAAGTAAACTCAAACCAGCTTATGAGGATTTGGATTCTCAAGCTCGTTTACGGGTTACGATCTATGTTTATGAGCTTATTATTATGATATTATGAGTTTTCTCTACTTTTGAGTCAACACAAATTAGTTTATGTGTTAGATATTACATATTAATTATGAATTTCATGTAGTTATTCACTTATCTAAAATCTACATACTCACATTCTATATACTATATGTTGTACTTAACATATTTTACCTATTTTAGAGGGTGTGTAAAAAACTTACGCTTTTAGGCTTTAATTCTACGTTTTACGATTTTACCCATTTTCCGCTTCTAGGTAGAATCACACTTTTAACTGCATCGGGTATATGATAGCAATAAGATGTTGGTATGAGATTTTATGTTTGATGACATCCTATCCTCTCGTATGATGATATTATCACTATGGTATAGTGATGATATTATGATAAGATGTTGCTATGAATCTTACGTTTGAGAAAATAATGTGATGACATCATATCACTGTCATATCATGATATTATCATAATAACAAGTGTCCATAAAAAAATCAGAATAACATAGTGATACTTAATATTGTGATATGATAGTGGTATGAGCAATCGGTCTTATCATGGTAAGATCATGTCATGACAGTGATAATAATACAACCAACACGTGTTTTGAAGAATTAATTTTTATTTTCTTAAAATATAAAAAATTGATATAATTGTATAGATCTTAGTTAATGAACAATTTCTGTGAGATCTATATGTATGTATGTGGCCAATATGGTGATAATACCATCATATTACTATCATACATGATATTATCACAATGATAATATTATAATGATATCAAAATTTTCCTCCAAGATAAGACTTCATATTATCTTACCACTTTCATACCAACATCATACCGTCATTGTAAGACATTTTTTGACAATTTATTGTAAGACTTTATAATACCATCTTATCACCATAATCAAATAGATAATAATATTATATAATTGTAATATCATGTACTATAACTATGATGATATCAAGATATGATAATGGTATCGATTACATCAATTTTGTTTTATCAAAGATAATACTTCATATCATCTCACCACTACCATACCAACATCATACAACTATGATAAGATTGCATAAAATTATTTTACTACTTTCTCACTATGATCTTAACATTATGGTAAGACGGACAGCGCCATCCTATTATTTTGATATCGTAGTATTATCATAATGATAATATCGTGATATGACAGTTGTTATAAAATTCTACAAATTTGTTTGAATTTGTTTTGCAAGTATATGAGCGAGTGTTATAGCATTACTAATCATTATATTTGATTTAAGAAGGTGAAAGTTTAAAAGTGAATATTTATTTCCAACATTTAAATTGCATTTAAATTGTGTATGCAGACCATGATAAGTGCTGGCACAGATACATCTGCAGTAACGATGGAATGGGCAATGACACTCTTACTCAATCACCCAAAGATTCTTAATAAGGCAAGAATTGAGTTGGATGATGTCGTTGGGAAGAATAGATTAATCGAAGAAGCAGATTGCTCTAAACTTCCTTACCTCCAAAGCATCATCAATGAGACACTTCGGTTGTACCCAGCAGCACCTCTGCTGGTACCACACTACTCTTCAGAAGACTGCACCATTGGTGGCTATCACATTCCTAAAGGAACAATGTTATTGGCAAATGCATGGGCTATTCAAAGGGATCCTAGTGTGTGGGTTGACCCGACCACATTTTGGCCCGAGAGGCATGAAGGAATGGAGGTGGATGCGTACAAATTGTTACCCTTCGGCATTGGAAGAAGATCATGTCCTGGTATCGGGCTTGCGAATAGAGTTGTGAGTTCGGTGTTGGGTGTGTTGATTCAATGCTTCGAGTGGAGAAGGACGAGTGAAGAGTTATTAGACATGACAGAAGGGAAGGGATTGACAATGCCTAAGGTTGAGCCTCTGGTAGCTTTGTATAAAACTCGTGAGTGCATGAAAGATGTTTTGCTCAAAGTATGATCAACATGGAATCTTGAAAATCATGGGGGTCATTTTGAGAAGAACTATGCCCTCTCTTTAGAGGCCAATCCCATCATATCCATGATGTTGATAGGCTATTCACATCATTATATCTTTGATGGCGAGGATGTCTCCGAGCATGAGTAAGAAAAGGAAGAGTGATGGAATGGCAAGGGAAGGGAAGGGAAGCTTTCTACCCCTTTATTTTCATTTCTTTTCTCTTCCTCCATTTCTTTCCTTTGACTTTTAAACTATGTTTAATAATTGTTCCTTAAATTTGAAATTAGTAGTAAGTCATACTTAGTAGATATCTATTTCAATTCTATACTTGGTTTATGTTTTGTGTTGAATAACCTATCTCTCTTGTGAATTCTTTCGTGTTTGTCGTTTGAATATATTTCTTAGATCAAATGGAAACCTCTTGTGGTTTCCATTGGGGAGAATGTGTTCCCTAAATGTGGGTTTATACACTAATGCTTGAATTAATGTGAATGAGTGGTATTGAATGTGTGATGTATGAATGTATGAATGAGAGTGTAAATGGATTATGTGTGGGGATGATGATTTAGATGGATTGAGTGTTTGAAGTTTAGAATGAGGAATTCACTTGAGATTGTATTGTTTGACTATGTTTAGGGCTTAATCCTATATTTTAAGGATTCATATTCATTGCCAACCGGTACTCTTCACATGGGAGCAACATAATTAAACTAATCCTAATAAGGCACATTATCTAGTTAGCGCTATTATACTGGCTACTATATCCACTTACAGTACCTTTCACCTCTCTTAACCGGAAACGACCTGATTCGCCACTATTGTTTGATATTTTGTGCTTACTTTTGACCAGGATTCGAGATCTTTGGGAAAGCCTCGCTTTTTCAAAGGGATGATTATGTAGAACCCCTTTTTGCCCATAAGTAAGCTTTGGTAGAGAGCGACATGATGATGATGAGCAATAAAGACCAAACATCGAAACTCATTTGAGAGAAATAGCGAGAATTGCGGAACAAATTCCTGATAAATTTAGCACATATGCGCCCGAAGAAAGTCAAGCCTCACACCGAACTACCCGAACTAGAGATAGTACAGGTTTGAAAAACGATGACCAGGGATACAACTCTATATATGAATGTGTAATGATGAACCAAACAAGGCTATTTCGCCTCTAGTGGCTGATTCGCCGCACCAATCCTAGAGAATAGGAATGACTCCAATGGCTCTCTTAGTTAGGTTGCGCCCTAACCCGAGTCCCCACGTCCTCTCTCTCCTTCCGGTCCCTAGGCAATGCTTTCCAATCTTATTCTATTTACTGACTCCGCTCCAGTTTCACAAGTAACATTTTCACTGCGAACTTAATAAAAAATTCATTCCCCTACGCACTATGATCCTCAGTACCGTATCCTTTTCTTGAATACACGGATATTAACTCATCACGTCAGTTTGTTAAAATGGTCCGGAGTCTTCACGGCTCCCTTCGATTGTGGGTAGGGAGATTGAAAGAATGATTGACGAGCAGATGTTCCAGGACTAATGACTGCCATTGACTTTTATTTGGTTAGAATTCTACAATATTGTATAAAAAAGTGCATGTTCGGGCATTGAGAAAGAGGTTTTCACCAAGGAATGTACGAGCCGCCTTTGACTGCTTCACCGTACCGGTGGATTAGTTGACACCCCGTGGTCGAAAGATAGGAGCGATATCTCCACACCTTAGATTTTCTCAGGCTCTACTCTCGTTGCACCAAAAGATGTCGTGACAAATTAAGCGGTAAATTTTTTATTTGAATTTCCAATCTTTTTCTTTTTCACTCGTGGATGCCCTTCAGAGCCCTAGGTGGTGAAGAGCCGCCTAAGTGCGAAAAGACAGTGCAAGCTTTGTTATTTAGGCCTCAACTCAAGAATCGGCATCGCCAGTCAAAGATGTGCTATTGATATGATCTCAAGGGAGATTAAAGTATCAGAATTGCACAACCTTACCCAATCAATCAAGGATTTGATTGATCGATAAAGCTCGAACAAAGAACAACCAAATAACCAAGCTATTTGGCTAAGATAAAACGGAATTGAGTGCAATCTCACACCTGAGAGAAGGCTCTACCAATATGGGTAGTTGCATGACCACGATCGAGGGGAAAACTCGATCGATACAAAGGCCACTCGTGTGATTGGAATCCACCAACAACAAGAACAAGTGAAGCTTAATGAACAAGGTTCAATTTCATCCTAATGCCCATTACAACTCGGTTTAAGTCTTTAAATACCTATGAACTCTACGAATTACTCGACAAAAATTATAAGGAAAACTAGACTAACTAGGACATTGAAAAGGGTAAACAAATCCTATCACTAACAGGTAAGAAAGTCCTCAACATGCTGTTTCTTTTAGCTCAAGGAAAGTAACATCCTGCGCACGAAAAGAGTCAGCTTATGTACGATCTTCAAGCTCCTAGTTTGATGTCCTCCAAACTCCATTATTCTCATCCAACTCCTTTAGTATCTTTAACAGGACTTGCACTATGACAACCATTGCATAACTCCACTCGAATATCTTCCAAGATGAAGATATAAGCCCCAAAAGTAGGTATCATAACTCGGATTCCATATTTAAACATGAAGATATAAGCCCCAAAAGTAGGTATCATTACTCGGTTTCCATACTTAAACAAATTCAACACTTTATTCTTCAACAATTTCTGCAAGTCATTGAAACTTAAACAAATTGGGTATTTGGTAACTTGAATGTTTGCATCAATCCCTCCAATCGGGAAAAGTTTGTCCCCAAAGCTTGAAGACTGGTGCAACCAAATCCTAAAGCAGAATCGATCCAAAAAGGATCGATGAAGCTTGACTTTCCATGCTCAACTTTGACCACAAGGCCTTCACTTTTTCTTGCAAACAAACATCTACGAGTGTCCTTCATTGCCAAATCGTAGTTTGCAACACTATATGGACCTGTCTCATTAATGAAAATGATCGAACGTAAATCCAAAATCGATAAAGAACTACAGATACGCAGTTTCACGTCGAACTCTTGAAGATCCAAAAATTTTGAATTCATGTAAATCAAGCCTGGATTCCCCAATTCATGGCACGATCTAACTCATTCTTCCCTTGAACTGAGCTCCCCCCATCTATCGTGATCGTCGACTATCCCTGATACACGTCGACACAACCCTTGAAGTTTTCCCGCCAAATCCGAATTTAAATTTTCCCAACTCTGGATTGTCGAACTCTAATTTGGGCATTTTAATTTCCGTCTGGTATGTACTGTTGTGAGGGGAATCATTCATTGACCTCCCAGAAACTCGTTCCAGGTGGTGACAACATTCGAATCGTCCCCTAGCTTAACGACGGAGCGCTCAAAGCTAGAATTATGTTCCGTCGAGGAAAAACAGAGTCTTTGAACTCGGTGTCCTTTGGAGTTTTGATTCATTTTACCCCCTTTAACAAGCAACGTCAGGTTACCAAATTAGCGTTAACCCCTTACTCCCTTTTTGAACCACCCGACTCACCCTTCTCTTTTGCCCAATTCAGCTCCATCTATTGTTGATCTTCTCGAACTTCAGCTGGAGACAAAGGCTTGAGCACAAATTTCCGACCTTGATCTTATTGTTTCACCTTCATGTCATAGGCTTATAGGAAGTCTTCTATGCAACCTTTCCAAATGGCATAGCTGCTGCCATAGAGTTTGGGTGGTCTTGTTATAGAGTGTCCTTCAGCTTGCGTGATTCGAGGGAGGTAACTCATTATTCTTGTTGATGAACTTGTGTTCCTAGCGAGAGAACTACTCTGGTACCAATTTTGGAACACATGTAATACACAAATAAGCTATAAATAAGATAGATAAAATATAATTGATTATGGATCGGTTGTCTGGACTTGTATATTGGGCTTGACCTGTTTCTAAATCCCAAGAGTTTAACAAGATGGGCTCTGACCTTTTACTAGTCGTCTTCAACCTTAGACTAGCAAGTCGTGTACTTGATGAGAAGAAAATACAAGATGGAGGAGAGTAAGAAAGTAATACATATATAGGAATTTTTGTGAACCGAGTTAAGCCTATTGCTTATGTCTCAACTCAAAAGTGGCTCACCCCTTGAGACCTAGTGTCTAGATTTTTTTCTTATTATGATATAACTCTAAGTTGAGCCCTTTGAGTAGAACTCAAACCATTAAATAGAGCAATATGTCTCTTTCTCTCTTCCTCACAAGCACTCACGCTAAAGAAAGAAACTACACAACCTCACAAACAATGCAGTCAAAATCGCGATTCTACTTAGAAGCGGAAAATGGGTAAAATCGTAAAGCGTAGAATTAAAGCGTAAAAACGTAAGTTTTTGACGCATACTTTAATATAACGAAAAATGTGTTAAGTACGATAAAATATGAGTGGACATAGTTTAGATAAGTTAATAAATACTTGGAATTCATGTCTAAAGTTGAGAAACTCATAACATTTTAACAATAAATTCATAAACATATATCTTAACAATAAGCTACATTCCCCTCTATGCTAGTGAATTTGGGAAGGCATAGCTGGTGAATTAGATTACTCTATTGAAACTAAGAATGCACCCAAGTACTTGATATGTATCTTTTAATCTCAAATATATCATATTTTATGTGATTTATCTTTAAAATATAAGTATTTTCATGAATAGAATACTCTTTTAGTGAACTAGAAGCGTAAAAGCATAAAGCGTTTTAGTGAACCAGAAGCGTAAAAGCGTAAGCTTTTATGCTTTAAAGCGCATTTTAGTCCCGATTTTATACACTTAAGATTTTATATGGAAACGAAAGCGATTTGGTATCCTAAAAGCGTAAAACCGTAAGTTTTTAAGTTTTAAAGCGCGATTTTGACTGCATTGCTCACAAACACTCAAACAATACAGATAATGAAAATCTATAATTTCTTACACGTATTGCTAATCATAGAGTGTTTAATCTTACTAGTATTGCTTTGCCACATTCCGTGAGTTTTGTTTTGTTGCATCCTACGACTTATACTTCGTGTTGGTGTAACGGTCTTCTTTTGATCTTTCTTTGATTTAGGAGATCCTCTTATCACATATTAACAACTAAATCAAGAAGTAACAATTAGAGGGATTTACCTTGGCTATCACCTTTTTGGCAGAAGAGAGAAAAAGTGGAAGACTCTTTTCCCAACAGTTCCAAGTGAGAATTAAAGAAGTGTAGCAAAGTTGAGGTCCAAACATATTTGTTTTAGAGGAGGTGAGATCGAATGCAACCGAGAAGAATTATGGATTTCAAACCACGAGAATGTTGTTTAATTTCAACAATATGACTAACAATTCAGTGAAAAGGATAAAGTTATACAAAGAGGGATGAAGAAGGCATGGTGAAACCGACTCATAACTAAAAGACACTCAATGATATAAAGGGTGTCCAACATGGCATCATATATTTTTACAATTTGAACACCAATACAAGATTTGATGACGTGGGCAAAATGGATGTGATCCATTATGCGCTTCAAGGAGATAATGAGATGAATTCCTATATTCAACTTCTAAGAGATGACAACGATGTGCTCACCCACATGTTCTTTTCCTACCCGACTTCCATTCATATGTTGCATGATTGTCCTCCTCATAGACTTCACCTACAAGACTAGGTACAACATGTCGTGCATTGATATCATCGGGTTTACTCCCATGGGAAAGAGTTTCAATATAGCTTGTGCACTTTTAAAAAGGAAACATTGGAGTCGTATGAGTATATGTTTAGTTGTGTGCAATGGTTTCTTGGACCTTGTGTGCCAAATGTCATTGCGACAGACAAAGAAGGCGATCTACTTGGTTTCATTCCTTCGGCCTTCTCGAGGTAGAAATGCGACTATGTTTGTGTCTATCAACAAACACGTGAAGGCGAAATTGAGTATATTGGAGAGGATCTCAAAAAAGGAGTTGGCGGATCAAGGCATATCGTATCATAAGAATGTCCTTGCTTGTTGGGCGACTCAAGGATTGCATGCAAAATTGGCAGATTTTGGAGGTGTTTGAGGGCTGCAGAATGGTGATATTGTAGCTTATGTGCATAGAGAGTGGATACCAAATAAGAGAAAGTGGACAACATGTTATATGAAGGACGTGTTCTATCTTGGGAACACACGTACAAACATGGATGAGTCCACTCACTCACGCATTGTTGAAGAAATTCATTAATTCTTCTCGAGGGGCGGGGGGCACTATTTTTTACAAGAACCATAACTTTATTAAGAATCGGTTTGCGGAACTTGTGACGGAGCTTCACAACTCCCCAAGTCGCCTTCTCATTAGAGCAACCGAGCCACGCATTTGAGGAAGAAGGTTAGCATCTAGAGGCCACGAAAACTTATGCTAGATGGGGCATATCCAAGTACAATGACATTTGTGCACGCTATTTTTCTGTTACACATATTCTTTTCAGTGCTTGTCAGGTCATAGGTGCTAGGAATATCGGCCGTCGGTTCTATGCAAAGGAGCTTCATATATTTTGGTGGACTTTGAACTACACCAATTCCATCGCCAAACCAAAATCAATTTGTGGATCCTTTTAAACTTGAGTGGTAACACCTCAGACGTTTGACCATGGAGGTGGAGCAACGCGGTTCTGAGACAATCATGAACTGCAGAAATTCTATATCATGCAAAGTTACTATATATAGGAATCGAGAAACGATCAATCATCTTGATTTTCATAAGATAAGAGGCGCAATCAATCGGTTTTTCCCCCAGAAATAGCACTGTTTAAAAAAAAATAAAAAAATAGCACCCAACCCCGAAAAATTTCAAAAATAGCACCCTCTCCCAAAAACCGCCACCAGAACCAGCGGTTTACACGAAAACCGCACTGGTAGGGGGCGATTTTCATGACCACATGCGGTCGGACCGGTTTGGTCCATAATTGTTTTTTTTGAAAAATCCTAACCTAGGTGGAAACTTCAAACGAACGTATTTTTTTGTTCGGGTATCCAATCGTAGCGATTTTTTTTTATTTCGCATAATTTTTTCAGATGTTGCAAGCCGCAAACCACCAAATGTCCCGCCTCCGTCCCGAAAAAATGTCGTTTGCTACCCCGAACGAGCTTTTTTCTGATTTCATCAAACTTTGGACAACCATAACTTTGTGCTAAAAAATCCGAACGTCATGAATTTTTTTTCATTTCGCATAATTTTTTAAGGACTACAACCTTTATCATAGACATAATTTCGGAATGTACGTGGATTTGAGAAAAGGGAAGGTAAGTTATTCCCAAAATCCTGTATATCCAAAAATAATTCCTATTTTGAAAATTCATTCAAGGTAAAAATTGTAGTCCTTAAAAAGTTATGCAAAATGAAAAAAAAATTCATGACTTTCGGATTTTGGAGCACAAAGTTTTGGTTGTTCAAAATTATTGACGATTTTTAGCGTTCAACGAATAAAACTTTGTCAATATATTATTGTTTCAAAAGAAGAGTTGCAGTTTGGTGGTGTAGATGTTTTCCTAAATTTAGTTAACTATTTATTATATCTGGGTTTGAACCACCATCCCCACAACATGTGGCTTGTTTTAATTTCTACTAAATGAAAAGATTTAATATGGGATGATGAGGTTCAAACCTAGAACTTTTTGCACACAACAAACAGCTAAACCAGTTGTGCCAAGACCACTTATGACATTTATTCGAAATACAAAATATATAATACACATCGCCGGGTGGGGGCAGGGACGGAGCTAGGATTTGAAATTAGGGGGGGGGGGGCGATAAATTTTTTCCCCCTTTTTTTTAATGACATAATGAAGAACAAAATTAAGTTGATGAATTTTTTTCGTAGATTTACACAAATAATCGATGATTTCACTACGAAACAAATTGGCGATTAATAATTCATGGAGAAGATACGACCTTTTATTGCAATCAAAACAATTATCGTCACAAGGACATGCAATGAAATCAAAATTTGAAATCAATTTAGTACAACATTCTGTAAATTCATGAAGAAAATATTTCATCAGAATCTTGAAAAACACTAGAACACAATTACTTATTTAATTTTTTTCTAATAACGACGATTTAAATTCAAAAAATTAAGAAAAATTATATAATTTATGGATTAGATCAAACATTTTCTTGCATCACATTCAAATGTAATTATTAAGGTTACTACTATGATTAGGGAGTTTTCTTGCTATATTTCTTGCATCAAATGTAATTAAGATTACCATAATGATGAGTGGTTTCCTTGCAAAATTTAAAAGGGTTATAGGTATAATATGTCCTTTATTATGTGGTTTTATCAAATATGCCCCTCTATTAATTTTTACATAAGTTTTGTTCCCTGTTTTATTTATTTGGGTCTCATCATACGTTATTTTAAATCTTAGGGGGTCATAGCCCCCTGCCAACAAGCTGGCTCCGTCCCTGGGTGGGGTACTGTTTGCAACCAAACCGCCCCGGTCCCACGCGGTCAGCAAAACCGTCCCCTACCCTTGTGATTTTCAACCAAAATCACGCTCTCGGATGAAGGTTTTCGCAAAAGGTGCTATTTTTGAAATTTTTCGGAATTGAGTGCTATTTTTGAAAAAAATCATTTAATAACAGCGCGCAGAGTATCGGCCGCGAAACACATACCGTTTGATTTTCTTTTGTTTGTCATTATCTCCCGGTGTAACTATAATTGTGCTGTAGATAATGCATATCCGTGGAGTCGGAACAGACATCATCCCTTCGGAAATAAAAGTGTGAGATGGAGAATCGAAGGACGGCAAACGGACGGACAATGACACACTAAACATCCGTCGAGAAAAATACAAGGCTGTACATGTTGACATCAGCTAGTTACCATCAATTACTTTATTACAATAATATGACGTTAATTACACTCTCGGCCTCCAAGGTAGCTAGATACAAAATCTTCTTTCACGTCGTCATTAATTGACGGGCATCATTCACAGCACAACACCACTATAAAAAGCTACACACAACGTAACAAAGCCTTACAGCTTCTCTAAACAAAATCGTCGGATGATGGAGGGAACCATGGCTCTCTACTTCCTCCCCACAATCTTCCTAGTCCTCGTCATTTCCAAGCTCCTCCTAACGAAATCCTCGGAAGCGAAACGACGTCGTAGAAACCTCCCGCCGAGCCCGCCGTCGCTCCCCTTCATCGGCCACCTCCATCTCCTGAAACAGCCCGTCCACAGAACGTTACAAACCCTTTCAAACAAGTACGGCCCCATCATGTCTCTCACTTTAGGAGTCCGAAACGCGATCGTCGTTTCGTCCCCATCTCTAGCCGAGGAGTGCCTCAACAAAAACGACGTCGTCTTCGCCAACCGGCCCAACAACTTCGTGGGCTGGAAGATCATCGGCTACAACTACACCACCATGGGCGCGTCACCTTACGGCCCACACTGGCGCAACCTCCGCCGCCTCTCCACCGTCGAGCTCCTCTCCACCGCCCGCCTCAACTCCTTCCTCCACATCCGCCGCGACGAGGTCACGCGCTTCGTCAGGGAACTCGTCAACGCCGCTGACGTGTCGGGTTTCCGCAAGGTGGAGGTGAAGTCGAGGCTGGTGGGTTTGTCGATGAACATGGTGATGAGGATGGTTGCCGGGAAGAGATATTTTGGCGAGGAAGGGAAAGAAGGTCGTGAGGAAGGCGAGAGGTTTAAGGAGTTGATAAGAGACGTGTTCGAGCTGAGTGGGACGTCGAATCCGGTCGATTTCTTGCCGGCGTTGAGGTGGGTCGATTTCAGCGGGCTGGAGAAGAGGATGCGGGAGACTCAGGCGAGGACCGATGCTTTCTTCCAAGGCTTGATTGATGAGAATCGAAACGGCGGTGTACAGAGGGATGATGATACGGGGAGGAAGACTATGATCGACACGTTCTTGAGCTTGCAGGAATTCGAACCTGAGACCTACTCCGACGAAACTATCAAAGGCCACGTCATGGTAAGCGATTCTTAATTATGATCATCCGCGCGCCATGCAATTTGTATGCTAAGCGTGATATAAACCGAACATGAAAAATAGGGTTACCGATCTGGTTGAGTGGCGGACTAGGTCGCTCTCTTTAAGACGTTCCCCGCACTGTCTTCATTGCACACGACATACTATCAGCCGGTCGCCTCCAGGATAAAAACAGTCACTCTAATTTTGTTGATCATCGGTTTTGTGCGAAAACCGGAACTCTATGAACTCATCCTCTTTCTCGTGTTTCTGCTCTCTGAGGTGTGTTTAGAGGGTCTGGGGGGTCTGCTATTTATAGGAGCAGAAAACCCAAAATATTCCCTCTTTCTTTGGGAATAAAATTAGGGAGATAATTACTCACATAATTAAAATATCATCTATTAAGATAATTAATCCTAATTATCTCAATAATATTTCTTTTATTCATCATCCATCTTATTTTTGTATTATGGGAAAATACTGAATAATTAATTAAAAATTTCATTTATAGTTTTTCAAAGCTATTCATCCTAATAAAGGATAAAGCTTGAGCAAGGATTTGAGGGTGCTTCATTAGTGACATGATTAAATTATATATTACCTGTTAAAAATCTGTCATGATGAATTGTAATAATTGTTTAATTATCTTTTAAAAATTTCATGAGTAGTTGTTTTTAGTTTAGATTAAAATGTGAATTATTGAACTGAACTATTTATTCTACTATGGTCTATATTTAAATTGGAACCCATATTTACTTCAAAACATTAAAAAGAACGTTTTAAATTTAAATAGTTTCGTCTTTGTAGACAATGATACTTGCAGGGACAGACACTTCAGCGGCAACGATAGAATGGGCCATGTCACTCTTACTCAACCACCCGAAAGTCCTCAGCAAAGCTAGAGCAGAGATAGACAGTGTAGTGGGCAACAACCGAATTGTAGATGAATCTGATTGTCCTAAACTTCCGTACCTTCAATGCATCATAAATGAAACGTTTCGTCTACATCCGGTGACACCAACATTAGTACCGCACCAGTCCTCTGAGGATTGTGTCGTTGGAGGTTACCACATTTCTAAGGGGACAATGTTGCTTGTTAATGCATGGGCTATTCATAGAGATCCAACGATATGGAAAGATCCTATGGCATTTTATCCTGAGAGGCATGAAGGGGTGGAGGTGGAGCCTTACAAATTACTTCCCTTTGGTATGGGAAGAAGGTCGTGCCCTGGATCTGGGCTTGCAAATCGGGTCGTGAGCGTGGGTTTGGCTGCTTTGATTCAATGCTTTGAGTGGGAGCGGATTGGCCAAGAGTTATTGGACATGTCAGAAGGACAAGGGCTAACCACACCAAAAGCTAAGCCATTGGAAGCTTTGTGTAAACCTCGAGAGTGTTTGAAAAATGCTTTCGTCACTATGTGATCAGGTGACAATTGACATCATTTACTTTGCAGCTGAAGTTTGCTCTTGTGTGTTTTTCTTTTTAGCATTTTGCTTTGATTGAAATATTGCCATCATCTTGTGTGTAAACCTCGAGAGTGTTTGTTTTATAGTTGACGGTTGAATAATTGAACTTGTACCTTCATCAAGGTTTCTAGTTTGTTCAAATAAATTTTATGGTTCTTAGCTTGGGGGAGATCTTATATTCTATCCATCAGACTAAGAGGATTAACGAGACACAGTGGACTAATCAACGCAACAAGAAGCATTGATCATAGCAAAGACCAGTCTGACAAGTAATCCCAAGAAAAGTTTGTAATCTTGAACAAACGAAATAAATCAACCAAGTCAACAAAGTGTATATGTAGCTAATTGAAGATAATCTTATACTGATATCTCTTCGCTAAAGGCTTGCTTTCAATCGCCAGAGGAGCTGGGGGTTTACTTCCCCGCATCCACCAAAGACACAAGTGAAGTTCCAGAATAACTCTGGAAAAAGTTCTAGTGTTAGGTGGACATAATTTTTTCTTCCTAACAACATAATGTCGTCCCCACAGTGGTTGATGAGGTGGTCTTTGATATTGAATGAGAAACAGGCCAAACTGGATGATCTAATTAGGCATCTGATGAAAACTTCATAACAAGCTAGTTACTACATCCCCACAAACCACAGACTCAGTGTCTATTCCTACCTGCTTGGATAGGCAATACACTTTAGATTGGACCATTTGACTATGTTATGGTTCAATTGTACAACATTATTCCTTGTCGGTATTCTTCTTTTCGGACCAATACGTTAATTTCTCCCATTCCCATTAGAAAGGGAAAAAGTAAAATTGAGGTTACAAAATCTGGTTGAGTCACGGATTAGGTCATTTTCTTTAAAATTTTTGTGGTATTGCCTCGTATTGCGCACAACATACTATCAACTAGTCACCTCATGATTAAACAACCACACGCTATCTTTCGGTTTGTGAAAAAACTAGAGGTCTGTGAAGAACATAGTCTTTCGTGTTTCTGCTATGTAAATGTGTGTGTGTGTGGTTTGAATGTCATTTAGCTCCTCCATCTTCCACAAAAGTTGGTAACCTCAAGGACAACACTCTTTGGAGATAAAATCCTATCTTTATTCACCTTTTGCAAGGCTTCACTCACCAATGTGGTAGTGACTTCACTATAGCTTTCAAAAGCTAATCATTTCAAAAAATTCCTCACTTGAATAGTTTTGAAAATATCTCGGAGCATCATAAGTCAACATAAGATTAGGCATAAACTAATGTATATTTTGATTTGAACCTTAACATAGTGGTTGCATACACTTCATATTCAACAAGTAGCCCCTCGTAGTCTTGAATTCTCTCTCTGACAATGTAGCACGCCGAATCTTTTCTGAGTGTTATTCTCTAATAGTTTGTGCGTTTATGACCATGCGCGACCTTCACATAGGTGAGTCTACACAAGTACTCCCAAAGCAATGCGATTCACTCCACGTGGAGCATAAATCTCATTAAGAGATAGTATAACCTTAACCTCTACAAGCTTTATGAATTCATGCTTCATATGATCTATCTAATAATACACAATTTTTATTATCCATTAAACCAATTTCTTGGGATCTCTAGTCTATGGGTTGGGCTACCATCATGTGTAATTCATCATTCTACGAGCATATGTCTCATACCCTTGGAGGTATTTTGGAATTTCTCTCTAACAAATCATTTCATCAAAGGATTAGGTAGATTGTCTTATGATCTTAAATGATTCACCCTCACTGCTCCTGCAGTTAGGAACTCTCTTACAGTACTATGCTTATGACGAATTCGTCGTCTCTTACCATTATAGTAACGGTTCTCAACTTTAGAAAATAGTTATGGTGCTATATATCACAATGGATCAATACAGGCAAACTGGTCTTTTATTTATATAAGGGAATCTCTGGCAATAATCCTTTCAACCAACTCACTTCTTCACTAGCCTAGTACTATCATTTATGATTCCATAGTTGATTGTGCCAAGTTGTTCCATGTAGATTTCTTCATCTTAATAAGTAATAATCATTCAAAAAAGTAGTCTTAACATCCAATTGATGCACAAGAAGATTGTTCAAGGGAAAAAAGAGCAATCATAATCCGAATGGATGTTATCCGAATACTAGTGAATATGTATCAAATAAATCTACATTTTCACTCTTCCTAAAGCCTTTAACTATTAGGCAAGTTTTGTACTTATCAACTGAACCATTATGCTTCATTTACCTTTTTAGAATCCATTTATTACCATGGATTTAAACTAGGAGGTAAGTCTAAAGATGTCAAGTCATATTTGACTCAAAATATCCATTTCTTCATTAACCGTTTCTTCCCACAAATTAAATCTGCATCTATTGAAGTTAAGAATTTCTTGCAGACTTGTAGGATCTTCAAGTGTGCATACTTAGTAAAATCTTAACTAAAATTCTTAGAGAATTTAGCCTTCAACTACGTATGAGTTCGAACTCATATCCGTTACCCCCTAGTTCTGTTATCTCTAATAGCAGGCAAGATATTGCACTCACTATTTCTTGTTTTAAATGAAAAATCTAGTCTTAACGAAATTGGCATCATTTGATTCCACAACAGTATGAGAATTCAAATCATAGAATATAGATGCCTTACTATTGGTAGCATAACCAACAAAGTCACATTCATATGCTCTACTAGCCAACTTAATCCTTTTAGGATCAAGGATTCTCACATAGTCTAAACAGTCCTACGTTGTAAAATAGAAAATATTAGGTGGTCTATTCTTCAAAATCTTGTAGAGTGACTCTTTACAAATATTTTTAGAGCACAAACAAGCACGTACATAACAAACAATGAAAAAAATATCATCCCATTAACAACAAACAGCGCCATAATTAAGCATAACAGTTTAGTAAATGTCATATTTTGCGTTCGGCTTACCATTCATTTTAGGAGAATAAGGTGCAGTAGTATCAATAATGATACCATCTGAGTTATAGGATTCTTTAAGAATTATAGTCATACTCATTATCTCTATCACTCCTGTATCTTTTAATTTTTATATTAGTGCACTTATTCTCAAACTCTACCACAAATATTTTGAACATATCTGATAGTTAGCCATTCCACAACAAAGGGTTGTTAGAAATCATGACGCAGAGATCTAACAACCAGCAAAACATGCACGTGCGAGTCACTAATCTTCCACCACACCAGATGAGTAAATAGCAACACCAAGAACAACAATATATCAATTTTATCTTCAAGAAGGCATAGAAGAGGGAGGAGATGAAAGAGGGGGAGGGGGAGGAGACAGAGGAGAAAGGGAAGTAGCCGAAAACTCCTCGGATTGGTTAAACAAAATTTGGCAGCAAGAGAATGAGTATGTGGTTGATTGAGTTCAAAACCCTCTTTATTTCGGGTTTTCTAGACTATCCATGATCAAGAAAGACAATGGAGAGTTTGGAATCGAGAGTGTTCCGAGAGCAAGAAACAACACCACCATAATTCCCAACACACAGAATATCAAATAAGAGATTTCACATCTCACAAGACAACGCGACTGTAGGGAGCACCACTACGAGGCATTGCCATGAAACTACTTTGTTGATATATAAAACAACAAGTGCATGTTGATGAGGTGATACTCAAATTATAAATTCTTTCTTTCGATTTATTATAAACCCTCCTTGATGGAGCAACTCATTACAACCATCGCCGTATATCCCATGGGAAACAAAATCAAAATACAATATTGTTTGAAAGTATATATATAGTTACGATACCATGCATTATGATGTTATATCGTTTATGTATTACTATATATTAGTATTAAGGTGTACGTCTATAGCAAACATAATATTACTTGAGGGTTGGGTGAGATCGATGATTAATCATATAATTATAGTGTACCATATACTTCATGAATGTTGGTGTGAAAATATGAATATATAGGATGATGAGCTAGTAAGGGCGCTGGCCGACGTAGTTGCCCGGGGGATCGTAGCTGCAAGTGACGAACCACCAGCCGTTGGCGCACTGCACCCTGGCGCACCCTAATCTCACCGAGTTCCTCCAAACCACCTGAGTATAATGCAAACACTGCTTCCCTCCCGTGCATGCGTTGGAAGCGTAGTCGTAGTAGGGCTTCTCCGCCACCCAAAGGTTCACGGCGCTGGTCCCGCTGAATGTGGAGCCGCTTCCTTTGGCCAGATTCTCCCCGTAAGCGCCCCCGGAGTGGACCAGGTTGCAGTCCGACACCCTGGAGTTGGCGTAGCTTTGTGCGTACGCAGCCACCGTCGCGTCCCAAGTGATGTTGACCACACCAACCTAATTATAAAAACGAGAGTTTGAAAAAAAGAATCGCGTTATTATATGAATCGTACCATCCGATCCTGATACGCGATGCAACAATGTTGTAAGTCGTAAATAACGCGTAACAGACCTGTGCTCGAGCAGCGTTGTGGGCGTTTAGGTAGTCCTGCGCCGCGTTCTGGGCGTGGGAGTGATGGCAGAGTGAAGAGATTATTAGTATGATGGAGGAGGTTGCTGCCAGGAACAGGAGGAGATGGTGAGACGATGTGTTGGTGGTAGCCATGGTTTGTGAGCTGTGGGATTGGGTATTTTGATTTTATGTGTGTGTGGTAAGTTGGATGATGATGATGATGGTGGGATCAGTTTAATGCATATGTTTATATAGAGGTGAATGGTGGTGGAGAGATTTGAGTTCTCAGAATAAGATGCATGCATGGGCTTTATTGGGGCGTTGCTTAAGGAGTTGTAAAGGACATGTAAATTATGTGCAGGTTAAGGGAAAGCCTGCCAAATATAGATCCACACTTTCCGAAAATGGATGGTAAACCTCACTCGTGACCTCACCGGTGCCAGGAATTCACTATAGATAAATGTAGAGGGTGCTAATTGGATTCAGTTTTTTTTTTTTATCTTTAGTTAGCCAGAAACCAACCAGGCATTCAGTTTTTTTTTTTTATTATTATCTTTAGTTAGCCAGAAACCAACCAGACAAGTATTAGCGGTTCTGGCTTGTTAGGTTAAAACGGTAAAAAAACAGACCGTGACACATTCGACCTAACCGCACCGGGGGGAAAAGATTGATTCGGTTTTAGTTTTAAAATAGTTTATGTTGTCCTTATCGATTAGATTAACACTAACAGTTTGCTTTATATTTGAATGAAACAGTATTTTTTTATAACTAGTTTGGTTAATCTTACCGAATCAGTTTACCAATTAACCAAGATATAGGGATGGAAGCTGTTTGTTTTCTTGATTTAACCAAGTTGTCATTATAGCAAAAAAAAAAAAAAATTAATTACTTCCAAGTTGCCATTCAAGTAAAGAAAAATCTTCTTGATTTTTACGGTAGCATGTTGTACACTTGTACTTTGTGTACAAAAGAAGGATTAGAGGCAGTTTGTTATTAAGTATTGATGAAGCTAGCAATCTTAGTAAGGAATAAACAGCTAGCGTTTTCATGGTATGACTGTTTAGCGTCAACTGTCAAGCAATTGTTGAGAGATCAATTATAATGCAAGGAAAGAAAGTACGTAATAAGGGTGCGTTTTAGACATTTTGATGTATAACGAATGTTGGAATCTATCTTAACTTAGGTTTAATTTATAGATTATTGAGGAGTCCGAAGTTGGGTGGATTTCGGTCTCAAAATTTATTCATTTTTTTTAAGAGTTCATATGATCAAGACGTTATCAACCCATATTATATTTTGAATATGGTTGGGTGGGTGGTGGACGTGGTTGATTGTGAATTCACACGCAAAAACAATTCTCCAATTAGTCATCAGGCAATTTTATTCGTATAAATAAATTCTTCACAAACTTATTACCCTTAAGTGTTCGTACTTAGCACCATATTAACACTTTCATTAAGGATAGTATAGTAACTACCCCTTCTCCTTCCCCTCTTCTTTTCTCCACGTTGTTGTAATATGTTATATATACAAATTACAGTTTTGGTATCTGTTTGTGCCTAGTAGATACTAGGCGGTTTGTGAAGCTGGAGCGAGGCGTCTGTTCTTGGACTGAGGGGTGAGCTCCAGATACTCTGCAAAACAAGGGTCCGGGGCGGTCGCCCGGGACACTCTCCGAAGCCCAAGTTAGAGAGAGAAAGATGATGGTCGAGAGATTTAATGTAGAGAGAAGAGTAGTAGTTGAGTTTACCATTAATGCACACACTCTATATTTATACATGTTCTAAGGGTGGTTGGGGCATTAAATGCTGTGTCGGGCGCCTTGACTCGTGTCGGGCGCCCTTGACAGGCTTTTAGCCTTCCTGCAGGCCGCCTGTATCCGGCAATAAATGCTCAGTCTTACCTGACGTAAGATACGTATCTCCAACGGCTCCCTGCCCC
Source organism: Linum tenue (assembly GCA_946122785.1). NCBI lineage: Eukaryota > Viridiplantae > Streptophyta > Magnoliopsida > Malpighiales > Linaceae > Linum > Linum tenue. The sequence goes on along the minus strand of CAMGYJ010000005.1, from coordinate 44,873,944 downwards.
TCTGCGTTGCTCAGTCGCTTTATGTCAGGCGTCCCTGGCTCGTCCTCGGGCCTGCAGTCGGTCAGGGACCGCCCGCTGACCCGGTCTTCTGGTCGCCTCCGGGCTCCTCACTGGGCCTTGTCTGCTGGTTTATTCCTCTTGGGCCCAAAGCCCAAATACGCTCAACTATGCGGCCCAACAATTGCCCCTTAGGCGGGAAAGCCTAGGGCTTTGGCGGCTACCCATAATGCATTCTGCTAGTTGAGCGGTTCACGCCTCCTCTTACCTTACCTTGCCCCTGGCCGCCGAGGGCGTAGGTTTGCCCCGCCTGGGCAGTACGTCAGCCGCTTCGCGGGTGTGTTGGCAGAGGCGCTTCGCACACGTGGCCGAGGTTCGGTTTCCGTGCTCTGACACCGGGCAAGCGAAACGTCCTTTCGCGTGCCCGTTTTTGAATTTTTTGGCCAATGACCACATTTCGGGCACTCAACCGTCACATCAGTGTCCTCTCCGTGACTATATATACCCTTAGTGTGAGTGTAGGGGAATCCTTTCTCACTTTCGTCTGCTCTCTCCTCCGTTCAAAATTGCTCGTTGTTCTCGGTTCTCTCTTTCTCGGTACTTGGAGACTCATCTTTCTCTTTCGGCGGAGCGCTATCGATTTCTTTCTTCGTTGAGGAGGAAGTTGAAACGAGACAAGAAGAAGAGGAAGCATCTGCTAGCAATGGTGTCACAGGCGACTACCCCCTCTGATAGCCAGAACCGAGGCTTATCCAGCGAGTCGGCGCCGCCTTCTGCTTCCGACGTCGCCACAACCACTGCTTCGGCCGCCGCGACCGTTTCTGCTTCTGGGGCGGCGGGGGCCACCGCTTCCGGCGATGGGGCGGCTCTCTACGGCGGCGCCAGTGCCACACGCCCCGCAGCTAAAACCGCGAGCGCAGGCGGTCCCGCTCCTGGAGCAGGTATGCCCGCTTTCTCTAACCCTTTAAGTTTGTCCGACATAGAATGGGACTCAGAGGGTATTGAATTGTTGTGTGGGGGCGGGAATGCGGTTAACGCGAGTGAGCACGTAGATAGACCTGACGGCTTCATTTTAGGGTTAGGGGTTGGCACTTTAGCTGATACGGCTACTTCCGCGGCGGAGCGCGGCGCGACCTCCCGGGTTGGGGACAACCTGGTCGAGCTATCCTCCGAAGGCGCGCCGGAGGACACGGCTCACGACTCGGCAGGAGAGGATTCCATCGAGGACTCCTCTGTACTTGCGCTGTCTGAGACGCCGATCGTTCATCCATTCCAGGCGGTTGCGGACCGTGTGTACCGTGTACGGCTGCATTCAGACATGTGGGAGGGGAGGGAAGTTCCCAACGCGGTTTACTCATATGGGCCGGAATACAAACCCGCGTACTCCCCCCTTCAAGTACTCCGCCAACTTCATCGTCATCAGCTGCCGGCGGATTGGGAATATGCGGCTCCTGCCCCGGAAGGGAGATGCGGTTCGTGTCCCGTTGGGTGGATCACCATCTTCACGGAACATGTGCGGTTGGGTTTGGCGTTTCCTCTTGACCCGATCCTTACTGGAACTCTTTTGGGCCTTAACTGCTCTTTGAGCCGCCTTTCCCCCTCCATAATTTTTCATTCCCTCTGCTACCGCGCTGCTTGTGACCGTCTAAAGGAGGAGCCGTCCGTGGACGCGTTCCGGTTGCTATATGCTATGACCGGTTCGAAGAACTGCTGGTCGCCCCGGAGGCGGTCCAAGAAGGTCGGCCTTGTGTATGGTACCCCTAAGTTAGATTCTCCCTGGTATGCTGAGTATTTCTTCGCCCGTCCCACTGGGAAGTGGTATTCGGGGGATGTGGAACCGCTAACCGCGTTCTCTTACGGGCGGACGGACGATTGGGACGAAGGAGTTAAGGAGATGCAGCACTTGAGACCGCATCTCAACCGGATCACGTCGACCGTCCAGTTTCGGTTTCCTCCTCACGGTCATGATAACGCTCTAGAGATTGTACAGCGTTTCCACGGTTAGTTAGTTCCACTTGACTTTGCTGAGATGTTGTTGGCTCATGCGTTTTACTTATGCATCTACTTCGCAGGTATCCGCCGGTACGCCTCTTCGGCGAGACCTCCCAGGGTGACTTCAAGCGGTTCTCCATTTGCTGCTGCGTCCGCTCCCGCTACCTCTGAGGGTGCCAAGGCTGGAGGCGGTTCGACCCAGTCGCACCTGGCGATGGGCCGCTCGGGGACTCTGAAGTTGACCATTCCCAGCGGTCAGAGCGCGCCCCGAGCCAAGCGGTCGCTGGACGTTGTTGTCATCAAGGACAACCAACCTTCGGAGAACCAGCCGCGGCAGAAGGAGAAAGGTGTCATGATTGACCCGCGTCCCGAGCAGCCAACCGCCTCGAAAAAGCAAAAAACCACCGAGCTGTCCTCCAGTGCAGCGTACTCCCCCCAGGTGACCTCCTCCGCCGAGCCGGCTCGGCGCGCCCTTCACGCGATTGCTGAAGGGTTCGCGGTCCCGAGTGAGTATGTGCGGGTGACGGGCGGCCTTCCCACAACTTCTGATACGCGCCATCTTGCCGGGACAACTGCGCGATGCTTCTTCGCGGTGAGCATCTCAGTACTGCCATGCCTTGTATGTTTTAGAGCTTCCTCGTACTAACTTAGCTTTAACTTTCCAGGCTCAGTTTGGGATAAGCCAGCTCATCCTTCACAATGAGCGGTTGCTGGACGACCTCGGTGAGCGGGAGACGCGCATCCTTAAACTGGAGGAACAGCTGAAAGAGGGTCGCGAGGGATTCCGCCAGGAGCTGCGCGATGAGGTCCTAAAGGAGCAGGAGGCGGTCTCGAAGGCAAAGGAGGCTGAGTTGCTGACTGCTAAGGGGGAGCTAGCCAGGTCAGAGCAGGAGCTTAAGGAAGCGAAGGAGAAGGCGGTCGGGGCGGCCGATCGGGAAGAGAAGTTGCGGGAGCGGGTTCGCGAGTTGGAAGCTGGGCTGGCCAAACTGGAGGCGCAGCGGGAACAGGATCTGAATGAGGCGCGGGAAAGCGCTCGTGCCACCTTCTTTGACTCCGATGAGTTCAAAGCGGTGGACGAAGCCAAGTACCAGAAGCTGCTGAGGGACACGGTCGCCTCCATTCGCCACCTGTTCCGCCGTGACCACCCCTATGTGCTATGGGATCGCAACGCGGTTTGGGACGCCGTGGAGTTTTGGGGCGACGACGATGTCAACTCCGAAGAGGCGCCTCCATCCACAACCGCAGAGACCACGGCCAGGGAGGAGGTGAACCAACCTGCTTCCACTGAGGGCGGTTCCGCTTGAGTTGAACCATGACTTCACTAAGTGTTATCTTTGTTTGTGCTTACTTTTGCTTTTCCCCTTTGGGGCGTATGATACATTCCGCCTTCGGGCGACGGTCTGTAATATTTTGGGTTGAATGCTTTTGTTTTCTCTTGCATGTCGAAGACTTTGTTTGTGCTCCGTTTTTTGGAGTTAGCATTCTCTTCCTGTCATTCTTCACTGCTTTGGCCTTGCTAAACTGCGAGGCGGGACTTCGAAGAGTCGCGGTTCGATATCGGGCCGTATTGCATGAAACTACGCTACGAGAGTACGAAACGGGTTACGAGAGGTGGCAACATCGATGCGGTTCGATGTTGCGAGGTTAGCTCGCGAAGGCTGTGTTAGATTGGGTTGGGTTATGGAAATAACTTAGCGAATTTTGCAGAAATGGGTCGCTCAGTGGCGACTTGAAATACCGAAGTTTAAATTAGGGAGCGCGAAGCTGTGAAGCTTTACAAAAGTGTTACAACTGGTAGCAGCGACTCCTACCGAAATTCCCCCCGCAATCTCGTCCTACTCGCTGAAGTATTTCTTGAGATGGATTGCGTTCCATGTCTTGGGAACTGGCTGTCCTCCCATGGTTGCTAGGACGTATGTAGCGGTTCCGATCTTTTCCGCGACCAGGAATGGTCCTTCCCATATAGCTGCAAGTTTTCCATGCCCCTCCTTCTGCTCGAAGTTCCTTTTGAGCACCATGTCGGCCTCTTCAAGTGGGCGAGGCCTTACCTTCTCATTGTACGTCTGAGCCACCTTGAACTTTTCCTGCACGGTCCGAGCCAGAGCCGCATCCCTCCTTGCCTCCACCATATCGAGCTGGTGGAGCAGCTTCTTGTGGTTCTCTTCTGGATCATACGCCTGGACCCTTAGCGAGGGCAGGATGACCTCGGTGGGCGCGACCGCCTCGGAGCCATATGTCAGGGCGAACGGGGTTTCTCCGGTGGCCCGTTTGTAATTTGTGCGATGCGCCCAGAGCACGTGCGGGAGTTCGGCGGTCCACCCCCCTTTTGCTTCCTTAAGCCGCCTCTTCAGACCTCGGAGGATCAATTTGTTGGACGACTCCACCTGTCCATTGGCTTGCGGAAAAGCCACGGAAGCCATCCTACAGGTGATGCGGTTCCTGGCACAGAAATTCTCGAACGGTAAGCAATCGAACTGCGTCCCGTGGTCAGTGATGATTGTATTAGGGGTGCCGAACCTGATCATCACGTTGTTGAAGAGGAACTTCTGGATCTTGGCGCTGGTAATGGTGTCTAGCGGTTCAGCCTCTATCCACTTAGTGAAATAATCGACCGCCACGACCAGATACTTCTTCCCGAGGGGGGCGGTTGGGAACGGACCCAACAAGTCAAGGCCCCACTGCGCGAATGGCCACGGGGCTGTTATGCCCCTTAGCTCTGCGCTGGGTAAGTGTTGTTTGTTGGCGTGGACTTGACATTCGTGGCATCCGCGGACCGCCTTTTCTGTGTCCTTTTTGACTGTTGGCCAGTAATACCCCTGCAGCAAGATCGTCTTCTCGAGGCTTCTTGGGCCGGCATGGGAAGCGCATGTGCCCTGGTGGATTTCTTTAACAATCCATGCCGCCTCTGCTGGGCCTAGGCATCTCAGGTACGCACCTGAGAAAGACCTCTTGTGCAGCTGTTCTCCTATCATGCTGTAGTGGGCCGCCTTTCGCTTGATCAGCTTGGCTTGGGCCTCATCGCTTGGCAGCATATCCCTCTGTAGGTAGGCGACTATGGGGGACCGCCAGTCAGTACCTTCTTCCTCCGCCGCCAGTACCTCTTCCCCGGGCGGGGCTTCTTTGGTGACAACAATCTGACGGTCGCCCTCAAAATCCACGGCGGTCGCCAGCTTGGATAGGGCGTCCGCGTGGTGATTGTCCTCTCTTTTCACGTGCTCTAGTTTCCACTCCTCTAGCTGAGAGAGGATGCCTCTGACTTCATCGGCTAGCTTGATCAATGCTTCTTCTTTGGCTTCGTAGTTTTCCAGGACTTGATTTACCACCAGAAGGGAGTCGGAACAGATGTGGAGACGCGTGGCGCCCATTCCCATGGCGATTCTGAGACCGTTCAGGAGGGCTTCGTACTCCGCAACATTGTTAGTTTTCAGCTCCTGAAATCTGTGCAAGAATTCATGTATGACACCCCGTGGCGACTCGAGGACGATGCCGGCTCCTGCCCCGCTCTTGCCGGCGGCTCCATCCACAAATAGGCGCCACGTTTCGCTGCGCGCCCCTTCCACCATGGTGTCAAGGCTAAACCCTTCTGCCACGAAATCCGCGAGGACCTGGCCCTTTATGGAGGGGCGCGGAGCGTACGAGATGTCATACTCACTGAGCTCGACCGCCCATTTGGTCATCCTTCCGGAGGCGTCGAGGCTCCTGAGTATCCTTTTCAGTGGCAGGTTGGTGAGGACCGTGATTGGGTGCCCCTGAAAGTAAGGGCGTAGCTTCCTTGCCGCTGAGACGACGGCCAGGACCGCTCGCTCAATGGGCATGTAGCGCCTCTCTGCTGGAAGAAGTGCTTTGCTGACATAGTATACGGGCCGGTCCGTGGCGTCGGCGTCTCTTCTCACTAAGGCTGAACTGAACGCCTGGTCAGAGACCGCCAGGTACAGATACAGGGGCTCTGCCGGAACAGGAGCGCTTAGGACGGGTGGTGAGGCCAGCTGCTCAGTTAGCTGGAAGAAAGCCTTGTCCCATTCGGGACCCCACTGTGACCGCGAGGCGGACTTTTTCAGCATTTGGAAAAATGGGGAGCACTTGTCGGCCGCTCGGGGAATGAAGCGGCTCAGGGCGGCCATTTTTCCGTTGAACGCTTGAATTTCCTTCACCGTCCGTGGCGGTTTCAGGTTGAGTATGGCCTCGATCTGCTTGGGATTCGCCTCTATCCCTCTATGGGTGATCATAAAGCCCAGGAATTTTCCCGCCTTCGCTCCGAACACACATTTCAGCGGATTAAGCCGGAGGCGCTCCTTCCTTAGCGTCTCGAACGTCTCCCTCAGGTCGGAAAGGTGGTCTGACCCTTTCTTGCTTTTGACTAGGACGTCGTCGACATATGCTTCCACGTTCCTTCCGAGCTGCTTGTGGAAAACCGCATCGATCATTCTCTGATATGTGGCGCCTGCGTTCTTCAGGCCGAAGGGCATGACCGTGTAGCAAAAGTTTCCCATATGTGTCATGAAGGCCGTTTTTTCTTGGTCTTCCTCCGACAGGCGTATCTGATGGTAGCCGGAGAACATGTCGAGGAAGCTTAGCGTTTCATGGTTGGCCGTTGCATCGATCAGCTGGTCAATCCTGGGGAGGGGGTACGCGTCTTTCGGGCAGGCCGCGTTGAGGCTGGTAAAGTCAATGCACATCCGCCAGAGGCCTGACGCCTTGCGTACGAAGACGGGGTTAGCCAGCCACGTTGGGTATTTGACTTCTCTGATGAAGCCTGCCTTTAGCAAGCGCTTGACCTCCTCCTCTAACGCCATCTGCTTCTCAAGAGACGCGTTCCTCCTTCTCTGTTGCACGGGCCGCGCCTTGCTTTTTACGGACAGGGAGTGCTCTGCGAGCTCTCTTGGGACGCCTGGCATGTCCTCTGATGTCCAAGCAAAGAGGTCCTTGAACTCTCGCAAGAGCGACAGGAGTTCTCGCGCCTGTTCCTCCGCGAGGTGAGCCGCGATTCTGACCTTTTTCTCCGGTTCTTCGTCGTCCAAGACAACCGCCACATCTTCCTCAGCCGCCTCAGGACGGGGATGGTTTCCCCGTGCGTCAACCTGATCGACCTCCAGGCTTCGGATGGTGGCCTGATAGCATTCCTTGGCCTGCTGGGAGTCGCCCAGGACGCGTCCTACCTTGCCCCGAGTGGGGAATTTAAGCATCTGATGGCAAGTTGACGGGACCGCCGAGAAGGTGGACAAGAAACCGCGCCCTAAGATGGCGTTATACGCGGACGGGCAGTCTGCGACATGGAAGTCCATGAGGCGTGTCTTGGTCGCTCCTGGTTCCCCAATGGTTACCTGAAGGGTAATGGAGCCGAGGACTCTGACTTTGGAGCCGGAGAACCCTACCAGGCTGGTTGTGGACGGTTTGAGGTCTTGAACCCCTTTTTTCATGCTTTTAAGGGTAGAGTAAAACAAAATATCCTCCGAGCTTCCATTGTCGACCAAGGCTCTGGTGACCTTGAACTTTTTCGTCCTGAAGGATATGACCAAGGGGTCGTCTCCGCACTCCTCGGGTGCCAGTTTTGAGGGCGCAAAGCTGATCTCGATTTGCTCGTTCCTGTGCACGCTCATGCATTGCACCAGGCGGTCCCCTTCTGTTCGGGGACGCTTACGCCCTCCCGCGATGGTGATGATTTCGACGCCGTCCTCCTCCTCCCTCGCATGATGGCGGGGCGGAGGCGCGTGCCTGGGAGGAGGCGGTAAGCGTTCCCGATGGGGCGTTCGCTCCCTCCTTGGTGACCTGGATCTCCGACGTCTGGGCGTCTGAGATCTTCTTCTCGGGCTCGGCGACCCTTCTCTTTCCCCCGCCCTTTCTCGGGGATGCGCCCGCGTGTCCAGGCGGCTTCTCAAATCCCCTGGGGCCAGGTACTTGAGGCTGGCTTTGAACTCACGACACTCCGTGGTGTTGTGGGTTGGCAGCTGGTGCCAGTCGCACCATTTCTGGTCGTCTTCCCTCCGTTGACGGGGGTGCGTTTCTCTATCTTTGCCCCTTTCTCTGCGTCCTTCTTCTTCCTTTTCCGAGGCGAATACCTCACGCCTTCCATCCCTGTTGTTGAATCTTGGCTTGTAGCCGCGCCTTTCGGGCGTGCGCCCCCTTCGCCTTGGCGATCCATTCCTTCCCTTCTCGGCCTTGTTTGACGGGGGAGGTGCCCCCTTTAAAGCCTCTTCGGCGCCCAGTGCCTCTTCTAAGAGGATGACCTTTCGCACGACGCGGTCCAGGTCTTGCCACGACCTGATGCTATGTTCCTTTTTTATGAGGGCTCTCTTCAGTTCGCGGCTGTGCGTCGACATTCTCAGGTTCCCTGTTGCCACGCTGGTCGAAACATCTTGGATCTCGCATGCTATCGTGTTCCATCGATCGTAGAAGTCTGCCAGCGTCTCCTCTTCTCCTTGTTTGCAGTTGATGAGTGCTGAAACCGTGAGTTGCCTCCTGCGCTGGGACGCGAACTTGAGCGAGAAGAGGGTGGCGAACTGTTCGAAGTTTTCAATTATCCCCGCCGGGAGGGACGCGTACCAGCTTCTACACTGACCTCCAAAGGTCACCGGGAACGCCTTACACAGGTCCGCATCCGAGGCGTTGATCAGCTGCATCTTGAGCATGAACGCGCTTAAGTGATCCGACGGGTCGGAGTTGCCGGTGTAAGCGGGTAGACCGAGGGACGAGAAGTTTGACGGGACTTGGGTTTTGAACAGACTTTTCGCCAGGGGGTTGTGCAGCACATTGTAGCCCTTGGGCTTTCCGTAGCAGGGCCGCAGGTGCTCCTCGAGGAGATCGAGGTGGGCGCCCTCTTCGCTGTCTTCTCCTTCAGACCCCCCATCTTCTGTCTGAGACGGGCTCGGCGGGGCCTCCTCTTCTACTCCCTTGCCCTTGTCGTCGCGCTTCCTTGAGCTCTCTGGCTCCTCTCGGGTTTTGAGCATAGCGAGGATTTGACTCAGACTTTCCTGCATACTGGTGATCTGCTGCCCTTGGTCTTTCACGCGTTCCTCCATGTCTTTTTCTTCCTCGACGGTTGGCATCTCCAAGCCTCTGATGCTTCCTCCGCCAACCACATCCTTCACGGGAGTTCTAAAGTTCCCCTCCATCCTTTCTTCAGCGCTTCACTCTAGCCCCACGGTGGGCGCCAAATTGTTTGTGCCTAGTAGATACTAGGCGGTTTGTGAAGCTGGAGCGAGGCGTCTGTTCTTGGACTGAGGGGTGAGCTCCAGATACTCTGCAAAACAAGGGTCCGGGGCGGTTGCCCGGGACACTCTCCGAAGCCCAAGTTAGAGAGAGAAAGATGATGGTCGAGAGATTTAATGTAGAGAGAAGAGTAGTAGTTGAGTTTACCATTAATGCACACACTCTATATTTATACCTGTTCTAAGGGTGGTTGGGGCATTAAATGCTGTGTCGGGCGCCTTGACTCGTGTCGGGCGCCCTTGACAGGCTTTTAGCCTTCCTGCAGGCCGCCTGTATCCGGCAATGAATGCTCAGTCTTACCTGACGTAAGATACGTATCTCCAACGGCTCCCTGCCCCTCTGCGTTGCTCAGTCGCTTTATGTCAGGCGTCCCTGGCTCGTCCTCGGGCCTGCAGTCGGTCAGGGACCGCCCGCTGACCCGGTCTTCTGGTCGCCTCCGGGCTCCTCACTGGGCCTTGTCTGCTGGTTTATTCCTCTTGGGCCCAAAGCCCAAATACGCTCAACTATGCGGCCCAACAGTATCCAAACTTAATACATCATAATATTTAGTGCCTAAAATTAATTTTTTTACATATAATTTCTAAAAATATCGATGAAAATTATATTTTAGTACTTATAATTTTTTTCTTGAATTTGGATACCTGAACTTTTAAAATTTTACAAACAGGTCCACTTTTAAAGAAACTTCTAGGCGATTTTAAGAAACTTGTGGCCTGGATTTTGTCGTTTGTGTCCTGGATTTTGTGGGGTGAATTTTGTGGTTTGTGGAGAGAATTATGTGGGTTGTGGGTGGATTTTGTGGTTTGTGGGGAGGATTATTTGTGGAGAGGATTTTGTGGTTTGTGGGGAGGATTATGTGGTTTGTGGGGTGGATTTTTTCTTCCCCATTTAATTGCACACATGACTTCTCCCTCCCTTAGGGATGGTAATGGGTCGGCTTGGGGCGGGTTATGTCAAACCCAAACCCAAATTCATGGGTTTATCCAACAAAAATCCGGGGTAAAACCCACTGGATTTATAAAACTTAAACCCAACCCGCTAGATATTCGCGGGTTCATCGGTACCCATGGGTTCATGTACAAAGATGCAATTACACTAGTTTTAACTACTATTGTCTACTACATACACACTAACTCACAAATTATTCATACTAATTGTTCAATATTAAAGGTAAGAGTTAATAACATTTTATGCCCCTGTACTATTGTGTTTTAACAAACGTGCCCCTATACTATGATTTTGCACAAATGTGCCTCTGTATTATTACGACGTAACAAAAATGCCCTCTTGTCGAAAAATCCGTTTTATATCCTTTAACTGGGACCGAAAATTACCAAAGTAGTATTGTGACTAATATTTACATTTCACTTTAATTTTGAAGGGACTATGACCGAATTAAGAAAAGGTAAAAAGGAGCCCCGTACGCTACTCCCCGTTTTCTCCTCTCGCCGTTAAGCAGCCAATCATCGGCCTTCGACCACAACAACGAGGTCAGCAACGTCTTCACCACCGGCGTGATCCAACTCTGCCGGCGTCCACCAACCCGTTCATTATCTCATCCGCCATCTTCTCATCTAGCTCCGCTGCCGGCAGCCAACACCTTCGATCTTCTAAGTCCACCGTCTTTTCCTCGAGCCGCGTTGCTGGCAGCAAGTGAAATACAGAGAAGAGAGTGACTGGCCCACTAAGAAGAAGAAGAATTATTAATTAATTACATCATATAATGTATTTGGCTCTCTCCTTTCTCTCGTCTTTGGCAGGGTGTGATGGTGGAAGCAACATTGGCTTGGAGTGGTGATAAAAATAAAGGACGATAGAGTTGATAGTTTTCATTGGCGTTGAGTTTCTGGATTCTACTGCGAGTTTGCATCGGGGAACAATAAAGAAGAAGAGGTGAAGACGGCGCTGGCCCCGAACTCGATTATCGGCGGCTGAACGGTGAGAGGAGGAAACGGGGACTCGCGTATTACGAGGCTCCTTTTTCCCTTTTCTTAATTCGGCTGTAATCCCTTCAAAATTAAAGTGAAATTTTAATATTACTCACAGGGATATTTGGGTAATTTTTCGGTCTCAGTTAACGGAGAGAAAACAGATTTTTTTACATAAGGGTATTTTTGTTACGTCGTAATAGTACAGAGGTACGTTTGTGCAAAATCATAGTAAAGGGGCATGTTTGTTAAAACGCAATAGTACAGGGCCATAAAATGCTATTAAAACTAAAGGGAAACATCTCCAACCCGCAAAAAGTATAGCATATTTAAACCCAAATCCAGCCCGCAATCCGTCAAAGCGGGTTTTACCCGCATTGACCGGGTTGGGTCGTGTAGGGTACCCGCGAATTTGAATTCTACTGTCATCCCTACTTCCCCTCCCCCCATTTTTTCATAGTTTAAAAATAAAAGTTATGGTTATAAAATTTCTATCAAATTTATAAAATATTTAAAAGTTTACGCCTTTACACTACACTTTTGCGTTTTTGCTTTTACCCATCTTTTGGCTTTTGGGTTATAGGTATAATATGCCCCTCTATTATGACATTTTATCAAACATGCCCTTATACTATTTTTTACATCAAACATGCCCCTGTACTTTGTAAAAATGATCAAACATGCCCTTTTGTTTAAATTTTCATCTAAAAACCGTTAATCAAGGTCGAACTTTGGTTTGGGCGGCACAAATGTCTAAAATATCCCTAATAATTTCACTTTAGAATTTTTTTGTTCTTTTGTATAGCCAAATAATTCAAATAATTTCACTTTGAAGAGACCTAGAGAAATAAAAAGGGAGACAAAACTGACATTTTCGCTCCCATTTGCCGATGTCGGATCGTCTAAATCTCAGTTCAACCATGATTGATGATTTTATCAATGGAAATCTTAACAGAAGGGCATGTTTGTTAATTTTTTCAAAGTACGGGGGCATGTTTGATGTAAAAAATAGTAGAGGAGCATGTTTGATAAAACGTCATAGTAGAGGGGCATATTATACCTATAACCCTTTGCTTTTACATAGAAGTTAGACTTTTACTGCATTATTTTGATCTAGTCTAAACACGCTCATGTACAATTTAATAGAATTGTACAGAGTGTAGTAATCAAATCCCTCAAATATATTCAAAGAGAGCATAAGAACGTAATGTAAATTGCAGTTGGACTATCAGTTCTTAGACCATCTTTAGTGCCAAAATCCAAAGGTTCAAATTTTGGGGCTAGAATTATAATTTTAGTCCCTCCAAAAGTGTTTTGGCATTAGTGGTGAGTTCTAAAAGTCCAAATTTGCACTTTAACTCATAATCTAGTTTTGTGTATATTTCATCATTCTAATTATAAAATTTGTTCATTCTTTTTATATAGGTACTAATAATTAATTAATTCGAATATTTGATAATTTTTTTTCAATTTGGAGATAAAAATATTTATATGTAAATATGACATAATCAATGACGAAAATATCATTATTGGTTCATATAGCCATAGATTCATCACATGCTTGTCAGATTGAGTTGTGCCATCAACTATTCATTCAACTTTAAAAATTGGTACATAAGGAATCATTTCGGGTTTCTATAAATGAAGCATCAAACTTGGTTTTGAACCCATCCACCATTCAACCTTGTTTCTTGAAAACCCCCATTGATCCGTCATTCTTCTCTCTAGCCACCCAAAACTATTTTGCCTTCATGGATTCTCCTGATAGAGAAGCTTTTGAGATGGAAAGAGAAGCTTATGAAAGGCAAAAAGAAGCCAATGATAGGCAATTGGAGCATGAGTGTCAACTTGAGCATGAATACCTTGGGATGTTCATGATGTGCACAAACCATCCTCACCACCATCAAGCAACTTCATCATGTGGCAGTTCATCGATCAAGACTAAAAAAGTGAGACGTAACAAAGAATAAGGTCACAAGCTCTTGATGCAAGACTACTTCAATCCAAATCCAACCTACGATGCTAAGGCCTTCACAAGGCGATATCGGATGCCCCCTGGCTTATTCAACTATGTCATGAACGATATTGTTCAGTACGATGACTACTTCAAGCAAGGGCTAGATGTTGTGGGTCGTGACTCATTCTCCACACATCTGAAGCTTACTTCTGCGTTCGACATGCTTGCCTATGGATGCTCGACATACTCTTTGGATGAAACATGTCGAATGGCTGAGATCATCGTACTATTGTGTCTGAGGAAATTTTCCTCGACTATCACCAACATTAATTATGCTCAATACTTGCACGCACCAACTGTAGATGATACTCGTCACCTCCTTCATCATGTTGCACAACGTGGCTTTCCGAACATGATTGGTTCTATCAACTGCATGCACTGGGAGTGGAAGAACTGTCCAACTGGGTGGGCAAGCCAATTCACTGGTCACAAGAAGAAACCAAAAAATTTCCTTGAAGTTGTGGCATCGTACAACACATGGATTTGGCATGCCTTCTTTGGAACCCCTGGATCAAACAATGATATCAACAATCTGGGAGTGTCTCCATTATTCCATCAAGCAGCTCGAGGACTGGTTCCCAAGGTCACTTATGAGGTAAATGATCAAACGTACGATCAATGTTATTACTTGGTTAACGAAATTTATCCTGAGTGAGCTACATTTGTGAAGACTATTAGCAATCCAAGTAACCAGTAAAAAAAGTTGTGTGTAAGGTGTCAAGAGGCTTACCGGAAGGATATTGAGAGGGCCTTTGGCATATTTCAAAAAAGATGGGTCATTTTCAGGGGCCCTAGTCGTCTCTGAGATGTGCAAACCCTTGGTGATATCATGTTAACTTGTATTATTATGCATAATATGATAGTGAAATATCAGCGGTATGAGTATGAAAATGGAGAAAAGGTGAAAATTGAGTACGAGAGTAATCCAAATGTCACATGGGAGCCACCCGAATATAACATTCCTACTCTTATGGAGTACATGGCAAGGCATAACTGGATCCGTGCTCGACAAGGACATCACGCATTGCGGAACGACTTGATTGAGCATTTCTGGACCATACATGAAGGAGAGTAATCGTGTGTTGGGTCGAAATAAAGAAAGTTGTACCCTAATGTATTTCCTATATTTTCCTAATGTATTTCCTATGTTATCTTAATGTATTTTCTTGTTATCTTAATGTATCTCCTTGTTATGTTTCCGATAAAGAAGGTACTCGCATTAGAAATTGAAGAAAAGAGTACATCAAACATAAATCAAATACATGAAAATTACAAGGAAAAGCGTACATCAAACATACCACAAAACTACATAAATATTATATATCGGGACCATCGTGGTAAAAAGTCACAATGTCATCTTTTTGTCTCTTTCAACCAACTCCGCGTTCCTCTCTGGCAAGTGCTAGCCTTGTGTGTGTTCGAATTATCCACCAAAGTGGTCATCCTCTTGTCCCAACTTTCCGAGGAAGAATATAGAGTTCCTATGTTCTTCTTCTTTTGCTTATCCCGGCCTTTTGGACGGTTGATTACAAAAGGAGTAGCTTGAACATCGCGGCTATCACTCTCGCCAGATGGGAAAACCGATGAAGGTCCACCCATTGGTGGAATGGGTGGCATGGGGGAAGTAAATTGCTCCAGAAAATTTGGACAATGTTGACAAATCTCTCTACAATGCTGCAATGGAAAGCCATTCTGATGTCTACCTTGTAAATATTTTTAACTCGTTTAACATGCAATTTTTAAAAGTATTTTTAACTAATATGAACAAGCTAATCAATTAACAAATTAATTGCATAATAATCCTTAGTTGCACTTGACTCACTACATCGTTGAGGTTTTCTCCATTCATTGATGTCGTGATTGCTCTCCTCGACGCTGCATTCTAGGCACCACATAACTTGAGTATGGTCTTCCATCGATTTTGAAAGCCCCCGTAAGGACGTGGAATACACATGCTCTTCTTCGAAAATACTACCCTAACTTGCCTCCAAAACTTAGGCCCAGATTGATAATGGCCGACAAAACCATCCTCTGAAATTTCAAACCATGCTTTGCACAAAACTTGCTTTGGCCTCCTTCCAATTCGGTGGGCGATTGCTTTGAGACGTAATCAGGCATTTGGGAGGAAGAGATTTTTTATGGGGAAGAAGATGAGTATCACAATTGGAGAGAACTGAGAGGGGAAAAATGAAAGCGATGAAGTAGAATTGAAGAAATTGGTGGTATATATAGAGAACTTTAGCAAAAATAAGTTGTTGGGGCTGAAAAAGAGTCAAAGAGTCATTGGGGGAGAGTGTGGGTGCTGAAATGTATTTTATTTTAAAAAAAAAAAATACAACGAATTTACTGGAGGAAGCGCCGCGTATGCAACCCGTGTGCCAGAGCGCGCTCCTGGCGAGCAATCGCCCCCCTCAAGCGCGTCGCCTCTCCCTCTCCCTGTGGTCCCGCCGGGTTTTGGACTTGTCCTTTTCTGATCCAAAATTGTACCCAAATTCAAGACCAAATGGAAATTTTGGATCTTTGAAACCACACTAAAGTGGTGTTGGTCCAATTTTTTGGAATTTCAGCCAACCACTAAAGTTGGTCTTACTGTTGGATTGGTTATGGAAGAACATTTTAGCTTTTACGGTTGGATTAGTACCTCATAAATAGTTCATTGCAGTGGGAGACCTATAAGGGGTTAGAATCCGAGCATCTTGCCCAGTGGTTTCTCATCTCTAATTTGCATATGACTCTTATCTCTTCTTAGCTGCCACCCAGCAATCATGCACAACCCTCCTTTCCCTCTTTCAAGCTTATGAAGGACTAAGCCACCCCACAATCAGTTTCTCTTTAAAAAAATCAATTGGCGTGTCATTTGCACTGCCATTATCCATTGTGATGGAGATACATCCTTCAAACCCCACTCCATCAATGAATCAGCAATTGCACTACCAATATCGACTCCCTTGTGGCTGGAAATGAGAGAAAGCTAATCACTTTCTTGTGAAGCTTCCAGTCACTCCTAATAAAATATGCAGTTAAGCACAAATAGTTGAAGTTCTGCAAGGATGTCCAACAATCTGTAGTTAAAGAAACCCGACCAGCACAATGATTCTTGAAATAATCTATCAAATTCAGCCTCTCCTCAACAAACAACTTGAAACAATCTTCCCTAATAGCCTTATTCCCAGGAATCCTGAACTATGGGCAAGCAGCAAGACAAAATTCATTGAACCCTACTCTCTCAACATACCTAAAAGGCAGCTCATCCATAATAATCATACGAGCCAATGTAAATCTGACTTTCCCAAGCTTAAACCTCCAATTGGCTAGTGCTAATACTCTTTCATCACTTGTTGGCTGCAAGTTCAACAGCATTTGAGAACCTGATTCCTTCCTCTTTTTCCTCATTGGATCTTTCCCCGGAACCCTCTCAATGAATAGCTCATACTCGTTATAGGCATCTGACCTTGTGTTCCCCAGCACTAGTGGTTCCTGAACCACTTGATCAATAGGAAGAGGAGCAACGACAAGGACTAGAGTCAAAGTCGGAAGAGAACCGGCGGGGATTGGAATCGGAGGAGCAGCGGTGACAAGAGACGAAGGAGGACCAGCAGTGGCGGCAGTTTGAGGAGGATAACGAGTTGCGGAGACAATTGGAGGAGGACCCGCGGTGGCAACGGTCGGAGGAGGAGGACCTGCGCCAGCGACAACACTTCCAATAGATTCACCTCTCTTTTTTCAACCTCTTCTTCGCCTTCGCTGCGATAGGTAAAGGATCATTTGTTGTTGATTTATCTCTCTTCCTCCCACCAGCTCGTTCCATGATTGACGAAGGGTGATGGTCGACAAAGACGACGGTGGATGGTGGGATGGTAGATAGGCGATTTGGCGGTGGAAGGAAAGGAAAGGAAGGTTTTTTTGTCTGCGAGATGTCTCGATGGAAGAAATTGAAGGGCTGCTTTCGCTAGTTACTGCTCGCTGGAATGGGGAGTGGGGAGTGGAGACTTAGGGCTAGGGGTCTAAGGGGGCCGATCTTCGGCTGGGCTTGGGGCCTGAAGGTTGGGCTGGGTATATGGCTATGGGCCATATGATATTTGGCCTTGTGGGCTGGGGAGCGGTTCCTCTTTGGGTCTTTCAATTTTCGGTTTCGGTTTACCCAAAACCAGAAAAACATCCACATGAGGAGCCGAGACCCATTTTTACTATGATATTCCTGTTCATGGGTACCCGAAACCCGTCAATTTCGGTTTAAATTCTGGGTTATCCATAAAACCAACCCCGAACGTCCATCCCTACCTGAGTGGACAACGTGTTAACTTGCACAAATCAGCTGTTTTATTTAGTCGCAACATGGGCATAGGTCAGGCCTTGGAACTAGGGGCATAACTAGATGTGGGAAGCATTGGTGAACAAGATCAATACATGGGTTTCCCCTCAATTATATCTAGATTAAAAGGGAAACCTTCCACTACATGGAAGAGAAACTCATTAAAAACTTCAAGGGTGGAAGCAACAAACCTTGTCCAAAGATGGTAAAGATATTTTAATGAGAACATCTGCTACTAACCTACCAGTTCATGGTATGTCCTGCTTTAAGATCCCTAAAGAAAGTTGTCGATGTTTAAATAGTCATGTTGCCAGATTTTGGTGGGGCTCAGCGGATAATGATGCTCACCCAATACATTGGTTTCCTGGAAAGGCTTAGCCCATAGTAAATTTCACGGGGGTCGGGATTTAGAGACTTTGGGGGATTTAATCATGCGTTTTTAGCAAAGCAGTGTTGGCGGATCTGGAAAAATCCAAATTCTCTCCTAGCTTCAATCTATAGAGGACGATACTTCAACCAAGCATCGTTGTTAGATGCCCCTGTTGGATCAAATCCCTCATAGGGATGGCGCAGCTTATTGTTTAGAAGAGATCTCCTTCTTCAAGGTTTATGATGGCAAGTTGGGGATGGACAAGACATTATAGCTTTCCAGGACAAGTGGGTAGCTTCAGAGAAAATCATTACTCCATTGGTTCACCTCCTGAATCCTACAAATTTCCCAAGAGTCTCTTTCCTTATTAGAGAAGGTAGGGAAGAGTGGCATATCCCAAGACTCTGATATTGTTTTGATCCTAGATCGGTATCCCTTATATGTAAGGCCGCCCTCCCTAGATGCCATCAAAGGGACACAAGAATTTGGCATTTTACCAAAAATGGATCTTATATAGTTAAAACCGGATTCCATCTGGCATTAGAAATCTCTTTAGCCTCGATTCATAAGCACTTTGTCCAAATTATTGACCCTCCTATCTGGAAGAAGACGTGGGTATTCAAGTTCCTCCTAAATTGAAGTTTTTCATATGGCAATGCCCGAAAGTAATTCTACCAACAATAGTAGCACTTAAATCAAGAAGAGTTAATTGTCTGACCTGATGTCCTGTTTGCTGGTGGAGTCGGGAAAGTATTGATACATGTTCTTCAAATGCCCATTGGCCACCAGATTGTGGTCACTTATGGGTCTAAATGATTTCATTGCCTCGACCCGAACTGTGAATTTCCGTCTCTAGTGGTGACATGTTATGCTTTCTGAGCACCCCCCAAACCCATATTCTCCTATACGTATGCGCATTGTGGAGGATCTGGAAGTCTTCGTAATAAGGTGGGTTTTTAGCATTATCAACCACATGCCTAGTCTCTATCTCATCAATGTTTTTTCCAAGTTCGCGAAGTCTCTTCCTTGCTCCCGCCTACGTCAACCCCTCCTCTTCTGCCCCCGTCTTCCCGCCATCCCTCCTGGATTCCTCCTCCTGATGATTTTCTGAAGATCAACTTTGATGTCGTTGTTAGTGATTTTGGTTGCTCGTCTGGCCTGGTTGTTCGTGGGACAAACAGGCATGTGGCATTGGCAGTAGGGTCCCAGCATCCTGGCATTGCTGATCCTTACCTCGCTGAACTTCTTGCAGCACAAGATGTCATTTCCCTCATGGTCTGCAAGTCCCTACCTCGCGTCATTATCGAAGGTGATTCATAAGTAATGATTCGTCAGCTTCGACAGGGTGTATCTTCATACTCCCTCGGAGGACCTATGCTTCGTGATTGTCTTCATCTTCTGTCTTCAATTTGTATCTCTTTAGAGTTTAGGGAAGTTCTTAGAACTACAAATGGGGCTGCCCATATAGTGGCGCAAAAAGCTCTGTTACTTTCTCCTCTTGAGTTAAGTTCCTTCGACTTTGTAGGGTGGCTTCACTGAGGTGGTGCTATGGGAGGGATCCTGGGTAGATTGTATTTAGTAAATACTCTTTTTAATACACGTATATGTACACGTACGTATTTTATCCGTTTAAAACTTCTGTATCCGTATTATTGTCAAGTCGTTTCATTTTTTCCGTTCATTTGATTGTTCCCGTACTAAACACGTATAAAACCCGTATAACACGTTTAATATCCGTATTTAATTAATTAAATGGTTAACTTTATTATTATTTTTATATTAATTTATGGGGTCAGACTCGTGTGCTCCTGGAACATACTATGCTCCATGTACTAATAGTGAGATATCTCTATCTAGACCATGAATTAAATCGAGTTTGAGGTATGATACTACCCTAAACTCAAATGGATAAACCCCAGGCCCCGATTTTATAATCTCAAATCCAAAGTTCAATTTAAGAGAAAAGAAGAGTTGACCGTTGAGATTTGTCGGGGCTAACCCATTTACTATGCTCCTAGAGCATACCAGTCGTCTCCATTTATTTATATTTAAAAATAATTATTTTTATATGTTTATGACTATTAACATACTATTAAACGTAACATTAAATTAAAGACGAAGTAAAATACCCGTACATATTTTATACGTAACTTTTCCGTACCATATTTTACTAACTCTATAGATTCTTTTCTTCTATTGTCATTACTTGGAGAGAAAAAAAATAGTTCATTGCAATGATGAGAAAACCAATCTGTATTATCGGCGTGGAGTGCACTCTGGATAACTTGATATACAAGTTGCCTTCAGTATTGTTCAGGTTGGTTGATCAGATTACGAATCGATTGACTTTCTTGTTGGTCTAGTATAGATTCACTACTCTGTTCCAATTGGGACATAGACCAATCAGAGTTGCGGGTAAATTGGATCATTGGTTAACTGGCATCACATGTTAGCATCGTGGTGGGTCTCAATTACACATCAATGGACTCGAGCAGGTTTAAGTAGTTATATCATGTTCCAATAAAGCTATGAATGGATCGAGTTAATCAATTTGATTCCAGCCAGATGACTGATCATCAACATTTTGGCCAACCTGAAGACATGAACTTCTGGTCAACTCAAATTACAGGTGAATCGTGCCTGAAAGAATTGGACGAACTTCCTTCATTCCTGAAAGATTATTTATGAACACCCACATCCCATAACAAAATTATGCCATCGACATCATAGGCAACCCGCAACGCTAACACACAAAAGCATCATATGATCATAAACTTGTTGCGGAAATCAATCAGATCATATACTACATCTTCAGACCTTTGGAGGAGGGGGTGAAACTATGATGAATGCCTTCGTCCGATTGACTACAGGTGGAGGTGGTGCTCTGGTCGGCAAACTCGTCCTTAAGCTCCGGAAGGCCACTGAGTCACTCCTGCCTGGAATCTCAGTATCTCCCCCATTTTCAGACTTCTTACCACCATTTGCGTCTCTCCAGTTCTGAATTTGCAGTAGAGTCTCTTTATAACCTGCAGAGATTCAAAATTACACATCAAACACACAGCTCGCACCTTTCACCATACTGACCCCAGAAATTAATATTCTGAGGCGTTTACCACAGTTCGAAAAGAAAGTCAACTTAGAGAAAGCAAAACGAAATCTGGGAATGGATTAGCATGTATGATAATTACCATAAGGACGCAAGGCAGAGGATGAAGGAATATCAGCAGCAAGAAGATGCAGCACTAGCAGCAACGCGATTGCAGCCAACTTTCTTGTCATCATGGGAAAAACCAGCAAGCTGAAGGAATTCAAGGATACAAGCAGAGATACAAACTAAAAGAACTTGCTGCAAATGGTGTATATATACAGTTTGTACATGACTACATGTCTAAGTGCGATGATTAAGAATCATTTTCCTCATAAAACAACATTGTGCAAGGTACTTAGCATTAACTAAACTATCATATTCATCTAGTTGTCCATTAGGTCATGCAGGAAAAAAGAATTCACGAGTTGCTTGGGATTGGCCTTTGGAAGGTACCCCTCGAATAGAATGCCAATATAACACAACCCCTCCATCGCTAGATTTGCTTTATTGAATCAAAAGTCAACCAATTCATAAGAGTATTCGATGACAGAAACCTACTTTCTATCTACTATTTGTTCCAATGTCAACTGTTCTTGTCAAGTTGGGGGGAAAAGAACATGTACTAGTTGCATAACTTGCATCCACCACCCTTAAAAAATCTAAACCAACAGGCAACAGGTAGTTTCCAAGAATTCCATCTGCTGCAACCTTACAGGTTACAGCATTTACAGCTAACAAGCAGCAAGAAACTTCAATTAATCAACAACCTAGTGCAATGTTCTTTCTTTCAGGGGAAGACACGAACAAAAGAAGTCATTAAGTCGAATACCAAAAGAAATGCCGTGCTGCCCTTCCTTCACGAACCCACATGCTACAATGGCACCCACATGTCAACGTAATGCCTCAGAGCTTTATGAGGAATGGCCGTCTTCCACGCTTTGCGATCGGGCAACGGACCAGTGAGAGCCAGGGTGCTATCTTCAGAGGAGCGTTTCCCAAGCTTCAAAACATGAAGCTGATCGCCGAAAACCGTGCGCATTGCAGCCAAAGTCTGTTCCATTACAACCTTCCCATCCCGCCGTTTGTTCTCTGCCTCCACACAACTGCCCCCAACGTTCACCATCACTCTCCCGCATTTCGTCAAACGCCTTCTGAGCATCTCCCACGTGTTAGGATCCTGAAGCTCCGGTATCAGACTGCCCTTGGAGAACAAGTCCACGAAAATCCCAGAGTACCCATCTTTCACCGCCGCCGTTAGAGCATTCCCGATGTAGATGAACAGCCGGTCTTTGTACTGGGATTCGAGCTTGTGGAGTCCGAAGAACTCTCTCCCAACGTCAATCACAGACGGGTCGAGCTCCCACCCGTGAACAATCACATCCGGGTACAACTCGAGAACCAATCGGGCCGTCGAGCCCGCACCGAACCCGAGAATTGCGACCGGCCCGGATGCGGGGAGAATCGGCGGCAGGGTGGCGAAAACGTCGAAGTAAGTGTCGGTGAGGGACTTGACGAGGAAGGAGATGCTGTGGATGTTGCCCGGAGCGTCGAGGAGGAGGAGGCGAGAGCCAGCGAGGGGGTGGTCTGTGGCTCTTCTGGAGACCTCGAGGACGCGGATGTAGTTGTGCCTGGACTTGAATCGAGCGATGATTTTTATGTCTTCCATGGGGATTCCGCCGTCGTCGTCATCGGACTCGATTTGGGTTTGGGTTCTGGGGTTGGTTTTGCGGTTTGAGAGTTGGGTTTTTTCGGATTTGGCGGTTATTTTCAGAGGTTTCCGTGGTAGGGAATAGCGATTGGAATTGAAGGGCTGTGGAGCATCGTGGCGGGAAAATCGAATTGGGGAAACCATTGCCGGCGGGGGGGAGAAGAGGGAGGCTCTGGTAACGGCCATGTTTTCCTTCCCGAGCTTCTGCGATTTAGTGCTGGCGCGCCCGTTCTCCTCCGCCACCATTCATTTTAAGATGGCCGACGACCCTAGACGGCGCTAGAGCAGAGAAACTGTGTGTCAAAACGGCATGCCGTTTCATACGCTTTGTGTCGTTTCCCTGTATCCTGGATCGAACGAATTGACAGATATTGGAAGTGTGAATTATCTGCATAACCAAATTGAAACTTTCTACAAGTTTTGGTACTAAATTTATCAACAGAAAAAGAACCGGCGCTTGTCGTTAGCTTTTTCTCACCGGAGCAATATTTAACTTTCAAGCAGCAGCAGTATTACTGATATAGTGATACATGGACCAGTACAAACCAGAAAGTCGGTTTACAAAAAGCAGAACTAGGAGAAACCACTCACACAAAAGCTGGCTTATTCTCTACAAATCTCAGCACTAGTTTTACATAAACCCAGCCCTTCCATATGACCTGCACTACCAGAAGCACAATGGGAGTTAATGAACCCTCTAGCTCTAGCTCCCTCGATAGGTAGAGAACGAGAATGGCGAAACGAGCAAAGGAACATGGAAGTGCTCCAACTTCTGTGACTCCCTGATCTCAAACACAATAGACACATAGGGGAAGAACCCAGATGGATTGTACTCCCCCGTGTTGAAACTTATTCTGTATATTCCAGGTTTGACCGCATCAACTATGCTCGTCAGTTGCCCAGACCTACCATCGGTGTTGGTCTTCGAGGATCCCTGATACACCCAGCCGCCTACATCTCCTCTCCCGCCAAATGATGGACGAGGTTGAGCACCGTGCCACATTTCCAATAGCACCTCAACTCCAGCAGCTGGAGACCCTCTTGAAACATCCAATATATGTGTTGTAATTGGTGGACGAGTTCGAGTTGGTACTTCTTGAGAAGGCTTTCCAGATGAAGCTTCGGGAGTCGGAGTAAAATGCCCTCCAATGATGCTCACACGGTCTTCTAGATCCCCAAGAAAGAACAATAAATAGTGAGCAGATGAAAACTGAAGCCATGTGAATTCTTAACTACACTTACAAAACTACCAAGAAGAACACACTAGCAAGAAGCAAATGCTAAAACCAGAAATAAGCCCCATAACATCAACAAAATCAACATCGTTATTGACCATTGTACCCATAAAACGATGGAATGTTTGATCACCTGTTGCAGCAGATCTTGTTGCGGTGGCGAAGAGCTTTGCAAGTCGTAGTTCTGTTACTTTCATTTGCTCTTGCGCCGCAATCTCAAACTCAACTATAGGCCGGTTTTCATAACGTTTCTACAAGTATAAATCAAGTAACAGCTCGCATCATGTCACAACTTGCACAAAGCCATCACTATAACTTAACTGCCGATAAACAAATAAGAAATTCAAGGAAACAGCGTAGATGAATAGATAGCTATTTGTTTCAGTTACTAGTTGATGTTAACCAACTAGATACTACTAAGGTAGATTGTGGTTGCACCGACCCACAATGAATCGATAAGACAAGCAGGCAAGGTGAAATTAGTGCAGCAGATTTAGTAAACATATGTAAATCCAGAATAAGTTTTACCTTCAGCTCCACAAGTATTTCACCAGAACTACGCCCAGATGCAAATATAAGAAAAATGAACCCAAATTTTTGCCTGTACCGAGCATTCCAATCAGCTAGTTCCTACAAAAGAATCCCATTTCTAGTTTCAAGAAACCCTAATTGGGAGAAAGGGGGAAACAAAGTTTGGACCAAAATGTTGCAGACCTGCAAGATGGAAGTAGATGCAGTGGATATCGCTGTTGATTGCTCTCCCTTACTCCATCTGAAACGCCGGCGCAAGGGAATCAGAAGACAATTCAAGGAAATGAAACAAAATCGAAGCCTAAAAGGAATAGGAACGGAACTCAGAAGCGGCATGAGAAGCGGCAGCGGGGGCGGAGGACTGGCCAATCTGAGGATGAGCGGCGAAAGCTTCGAGCCAACCATTAACATCTACCTTTTTATTCCTCAAAATCAACGGTTTGTACCCAATCAGAATGATTTTCCAGTGACGAATCAGCAGAGACAGGAAAATGAAAGAATCGAAAGAGGGAAAGGAAAAAGGATGGAAACCTTGTTGAACCAGATATCTCTGGCTGCAGAAACAGCCTGATCGAGCGAGGAGAAGGGCGACGCGGACGCCATTTCCTTGGCGAATTTAGTGCTGCCGCAACATGCTAACCAATCCTTCTCCTCGAAATTCAATGTCGCCTCCATTTTGGCTGAGCTTAATCTCCTTTTGCTTCTCTGCAGGCTTCCTTTCTGTTTCTCCTCCTCCCGCCCGATCCACTGGTCTTAGCTGAGATTTCCAGTCGCGAGCTCCCTGAAGATGGTCGGACTTGACTCGTGTAGTCCTGCGGATGGCTATTACAAATTCAGTCACTCAGTTTATATTGGCTTCTCACGTTTGTCACCCAAACACAGTTTATTTCTTATTAATCACTCACTTTAAATTTCATTTCATCATTGATCGAATGACCGTCCACTTGCATTAAATTCGTCTTAGTTTGCAGTCAACTATAACCTTTGCAGTTAGAAGCGACGTCACTGTCTCCCGGTTGCTGTCGTCGAGATCAGACCCCAATTGTGCAGCGTCCAGTCCCGGCATCCTTTTCAGCATTTTCCTCTGACTGTCCAACCTCGTTACCCCTGGCTGCCCACTATAGATCAGTTTTGAAGATGACGCCAAGAATTGGAGGGAGTAAACGGCAGTTTCAGGCGGGAACCATCGGCTAGTGCCTTGAGTGGGCAGTCGACAGCGGTATATAATCCGGGGATTAGCTCTCCTATCTTCCTGTCCATTCCAGCTTTTCCCCAAATCGTGATCCCTGATTCCGGGAGATATCCCCAAATCCCCGCCCGCAATCACCGTCCCTATATTTCACCCAGGTAAGGAAATCTTACAAGCCGCCGGAATCTTCTCCTCGGTCCAGATCCTCCGGTCAATCTCCGTCTTCGAGAAAATCGGTAGCCGATCACGATGGATGCCCGGTGAACCGTTATACCCATTAATGATATTAATGGCAATTAGTTCGCTGGTCATTACCCCCATTATTGGAGGTTTCAAGGCTGCCTTTAAGCCTGTAAAGCGTACCTTTAGGGGCGCAAATGGGGTAATCTTTAGCCCAAATCGAGATTCAATTGAGCATGAATCATTAAATGGCTATTATGGAGTCACGGGCTCGGCCATAACCCCTAGAAACGGCCCGATAATTGAAATTGGCTTTAAATCTCTATTAATTGCAAATCAGCCCAAGCCCGTTAATGGAGTCTTTAAATTGGGCCAAGTTGTTAAAGCCTGCTTGCTTCCATCTTCAAATACAGAGACATTTCAAAGCAGCCAAGAAACGTTCTTCCCTTCCCAATTATCAGGCGTCCGAAACACTTCCCCTGTTTCACTCCTTGAAAAAACAGAGCTCTCTCCACTCCCTCCTCTCATCACAATGGCAGGGCCAGTCGAATTCAATGATGAAGTGCTGGAAGCAGGCCAAAACAGGGCTTGCCTGAGCTTGATTGGGCGCCTGCTATGCTCGTCTCATCCATCCAGGTCCCGAGTCCAACACACTGCCAACAATTTGTGGGCAAAGAGGGCGCCGGTCACCGTCTTGGATGCAGATCATGGTCTGTTCCAACTCGTCTTCTCCAACGCAATTGATCGACAGGAGGCCTTGGGGAAAGCCCCATGGTTCCTTCACTCAAAGATCCTCACTCTAAAAAAGTGGGAAACGCCATCAGAAAGTGTCTTCCTGGAATTAGCTCGGGTTCCTTACCTCATCCAGTTCTGGAATTTGCCTGAAGAATACAGAACAGTAGCTCTTGGAAGGTTGCTAGCATCTCGTTTGGGGTCAGTCATTGATGCTGGGATGTTCGCGGTCTGGGAAAATCCGGGCTGTGTGTTCAAAGCCAGGGTGCTGATTGATGTTTCTTCCCCCTTGCAACATCGCTTAGAAGCCAGAAAGAGGAATGCAGATGGAACGCTAGGGGATCCTTTCTGGGTCTCTCTTAAATTTGAAAACATCAAATCAGTATGCTTCAGGTGCCGGAGAATAGGCCACAGTCAAAGCTTCTGCTCCTTTGAACCGGTAACAGGAGATGATGGTTTCGGTCCAGAGATCATCGGAAATCGAACTGGCCCGAAGCTGAACGAAAACTCCTATGCAACGGTGCGCAAAGGTGGACGAACCTGGGGAGGCAATGTCTGGCGTCACGGGCCCCGACCTACCCCGCAGTCACGTACCAGCACCCTCCTTCTTGAAGCTCCATCCCGCAATGGTGGTGAGTTCAGCGGCGGCGGGAGGCAAAATCCGCCTCGGCCATTCAGGCGCGGTAGAAGAGAGGAGGTCCGAAATATGGCCCGCGTTGGTAGCGGGGCTGAGCCCACTGAAGATGGGCCAAAGAATGACTGGGCCTGCCCAACAGTTGAAGCCACAGGCAGCAGATCGGCCCACCTGGCGGCTGAGGCTACCCTCGGCATCCAAGCCCAAGTAGTTGAGCCCATTGTTTCCAAGGCCTTGTCCGCCCAACCTTTGGTGCTGGAGCCCATTCCGATCCAAGTCCGAGCTCCATCTCCATCTTATGGGTTAGGTAACTTATATTGCAGTGAAGATCCTGGGTTTTTATTTGACGATTTTGAAGATAATCACTTACTTGGATTGCAAGACGTAGGGATGGATTTCTTTGATAACGAAGATATGGATCACTCTACAGATACAGCCTTTTCTTGCTCCCCGTTAGGGTGCGTGGCGGATGGGAAATCAAAAGGGAAGGCAATCTTGATTGAGTCGTCGGATTCCCCAAGAGTGTACGTTCGAAGAAATACCGGAATCTGCATCCAAGAACCGGAAGAAGGAGTGGTTAACTTCACTCCAAAAAGTCCGGGAGAAGATAAAAACAAAGGAAAAAGGGTGGAGGTAGCCAGCCCCAAGTGGCCCCAACAAGCTGAATGAATGTCTACGCGTGGAATTGTCAAGGGGTGGGGAGTACCTTGACATTCCAAACGCTAAAAGCTCACCGAAATTTGTCAAAGTCCTTCTTATTTCTTTGTGAAACAATGTCTCCTAGAGATAAAGTGGAATCTTTCATGTCAAGATTAGGTTTCTCAGATTGTTTTCCGGTCAACCCTGCCGGCCTGTCGGGGGGTTTAGTATTTGGGTGGCCACGAGGTACTTCGGTGTCGGTTATTGGCTCAACCCCCTTTTTCATTGCCATTTCAGTTATCAATAATAACTCCCATTGCTACGGTGCTTGTCCTCGCTTTGTGCTAGTAGGAGTTTACCTTTCATACATAATCACGATTCGTTGCTCACAACTCGAGGAGCTTAATGGATTCTGTTCAAGGTTGTCAGATCCCTTTCTAATAGTTGGAGATGTCAATTGCTCATTATCCCCGGTTGAGAAAATCAGGTGGAGCTCCATGGCGAATGGACAAAGCCCGACCCCTTTGGGATTTTCTAAATACTCTGGGTCTACTAGAAGTGAGATTTCAGGGTCCAAAATTTACTTGGACTAACCGGGGTAGAAATGGTATCCTAATAGAGCAACAAATAGATAGAGCTTTCGTCTCCACAAGTTGGGCGTTCCACTGGCCAAACTCCTGCCTATATCACCTATCAGATAAAGGATCAGATCATAGACTCCTATGCCTCATGACAACCCCGGAAATGTCTAGAGCTAAACGTCTATTCCACTTTGACATTAGGTGGACTAGAATTCATGAAGCTAAACTCATAATAGACTTTGTTTGGAATACACCCATTTCTGGGTCCCTACAGTTTTGTCTATTTTACAAACTACTTAGAGTTCGTCACGCCCTAGTCGATTGGTGCAAAGGGGGTACCTCTAACTCAGCCAGACTAATAAGGGACCTCAATTCAGCTCTTGTCAATGCACGGGATAGTAGCATAGTGAACTGGAACCTGGTCCATTCTCTAGAAGAAAGACTAGAGGCTCAGTATAGAATGGAGGAAATCTATTGGAGACAAAAGTCGCGCGTCAGCTGGTTAACGGAAGGGGATCGCAACACCCCATACTTTCATATGATAACGGCAATCAGACGTCAGGCCAATTTCATCTGGGGTTTGGAGGACTCTAGGGGTGTATGGTGTACAGACGGAGACCGGAAAATAAGCATAGCAGTTGAATTTTATCAAACATTGTTTCGGTCTCAGCTTACTGAAGGTATCAATCTAGCTAACCTGCCATTTGAACGCTTTGTCTCTGAAGATCAAAATCAAGCTCTTATAGGTCGAGTCACACCAGAAGAGGTTAAAGAAGTAGTCTTCAGTATGGGGAAAACCCAAGCCCCTGGACCAGATGGATTCACAGCTGGGTTCTTCCAAGCGTACTGGGACATAGTTGGCAACGATGTCACTCAAGCAGTCCTAG
The DNA here is from genome assembly GCA_946122785.1 of Linum tenue. NCBI lineage: Eukaryota > Viridiplantae > Streptophyta > Magnoliopsida > Malpighiales > Linaceae > Linum > Linum tenue. The sequence goes on along the minus strand of CAMGYJ010000005.1, from coordinate 44,844,718 downwards.
CTTTCTTTTACTCTGGTCATCTTTTACGGTCTATTAATAGGACTTGGATCTCTCTTGTCCCAAAAGCTGCAGAAGTTAGGTCAATGAAAAATCTGAGACCTATTAGTCTATGCCAAGTAGTTTACAAGATCATAGCAAAAATTCTGGCTAATAGACTAAGCCGGGTCCTCCCCAGTGTTATATGTCAAACCCAGAATGGTTTCATCAAAGGGCGCCAAATCTCAGATAATATTCTAATTAGCCATGAGATTTCTCACCATCTTCGAACTCTGACCTCTGGTCAAAAAACATGGATGGCACTAAAGCTAGATGTTACACCCTGATATTTGGGTTCAGGTTCAACCTTAATGCAAGAACGATTGGGTTGATGATTACGTACGAAGGGTGACAACAACGGATTAAAATTAATAATAATAATTATTATATTATTTTTATTGTTATTGTTATTAAAAAAAAGGGGGGAAAGGAATCCCCTCCCCACCCGTTACATACCTGATACCCATCAAATTCCCCCTCCCCAGACCCATTAATCCCATTAATTTCCCCAGACGTTCCTCTTCTTCCCTTTTAATCAGAAGAGCATCAACGTAAAGGGAATTGGAAAAGAAACCCCCAGCCACCCTCGAGCAGTATCCAGCGCCACAGCAGCAGTGCGCTTGCGTCCTCCGCGACAGTAGTCCGCACAGTGGCGGCGCACACCACCGCTTCCCGGAGCCTCCCATCATCGTCTCTGCCCCTCTCTCGTAAAGGTCGGAACTAAGGAGGTGAGAGAGGTTGAGAGGTCGGGTGGCAGCAGGAAATACCGAGGCGATTTACGGTTGATACGGTGGAGAAGAGAGCGAGTTGCCGGGGGATTTCATGGAGTCGTCAGGAGGTAAGGGAACCAACCGGAGTAAATATTATGTACATTTGAAGGGTAACGACTGCATAGCACGAGAAACAACCTGGTGACGTTGATTGATGGATGGGACACCGGGCGGCCGAGGTGTTGTACGCGGTAGTTTATTGATTCAGAGCTAAGCTGAGGTAACGAGCCTTTTCCATACTCCTCATTAGCGTCTATTAGAGGGCAATCAATAGTCCAGAACGACTAATTCTTTGAAGTGATCAGGAGCTGAACATGTTGGCATATTGCAAAGTACGGTGGGATATGGCGATTAAAGAGGGTTGGGTTTTAAGTCCTTGTATAGAGCTAGGAAAGGACAGTACCATTCATGATTATGACGTGGTGCAGATTATGCTTTTCCAAGAATTATATAAAGATTTTGGACTCTTTTGCATGGGTTGGGAACGTTTAATTTCCTGTGCCCTTGGTGATAATTGAAGGGCCATGGAATTGGAAGCCCTGAGTAGGGATTGGTTCACGTGGCCTTTTGTCTACGTGATGATCATGGGTTAGTAATGGAGGATTGACAAGTTAATTGGCATTGTAGAGTGGAAAAGATGAGAGCCAGCAAGGGCGGCCAGTATATGTTGCATGGTCAATGATAATTAGTTCACAAGGTCGTGAAGGAATGGGTGGTTTGGTTGGCTACGAAAATAGCTGAAGGTATGTGATCAATTGGAGTCAACGGAGACAACAAAAGCAAGGATGGTTAGTCCAAGCCGAATCAACCTCGGGTAGCAAGGTGAGTGTAAAGGGGGTAAAATCTCCGTCGAGGTCTTTTAGTTTATGCCTTTTTAATTCAGTTATGTTATTTAATTTTCAAGTAAGCACGATTATGTGTGTGAGGCATCCCACCGCCTATAAGGGTGGAGGCACGCGTTGTGCTATGTATGGATGTATGTGATGTTGTATGGATTGATGGTATGAGGAACCCCCGGGCGGTTGGGCCACTACTGGACGCGGTAGATGGTCGGGTCACTACTGGACGGCGAGACGTAACGCAGTAGTTGACGGGCATGGACTGGACGGCGAGACGTAACGCAGTGCCATTGCCGAGTTTGGGTATGCAACCGGACGGCGAGACGTAACGCGGTTGGCATACTAGGGTAGGACACCGGACGGCGAGACGTAACGCGGTGGTCCTAGTGGTCTGTGTTGAGATAAGGATAGAGGTCGAGAACTATTTTGAGTTAATGTTGAAATGAGTTGATAAGAATGGTTATTTGAGAGCAGAAAGCGAGAACGGCTTTCATGCTAGGAAGGCATTCCCCTAATAACGTGTTTTAGTAAGGAAGTTTGCTTAGGGCAAGACCTTAGGAAGTAACGACGAGACTGACCCCTTCTCACTCACCAGGTTGAGGAAGGGTTAGCAAAGGTGGATCCCGAGAAGAGGCAGTGTGAGGCGAGCTACTGCACCAGCATGGACGAGACCTCAAGGAACTCAACCAGGAGTTAGAACTAGAGTTAGTTTAATTATTTTGTTTATGGTTATGAGTATATGTACTGGAGATTCAAGGTTCAAGATGCTGTGTTAAGTTGTTTTAAGTGTTTGAGATTGAGTATTTGCCCAAGTGTTGGGGCTTTTTGATTTGAAATTAATAAATAAAGTCAGTTTGTTATTTTAAAAGTGGTTTGGGTTGCTCCGGAGTAACCGGTTTTCGGTTCGAGTTATGGTTTGGTTTCAAAAAGAGTCGGGACGTTTCATTTTGGTATCAGAGCCGGCACTCCGCTGTTCCTTGGTCTCCAAGGAATACTGGAGTGACGATCTGAGTTTTTCAAGGTTATTTTTTAAAGGAATAGAAAAAGGGTGTCAGGTTAAAGGTTTGGCCAAACGAGTCAAGGTTCTTTCAGTAATTTTTAGAATCTCCAGTATACTCTAATCATGATAAGGAAATAACTTTAGGATGTCCTATGGGGGTTATGATACGTCTCGGGAAGGAGAAGCAGCAGAGTCCTTAGAGGATCGTTTACTGTAACCCCTTCTTGAGAGAGAAGAGGTAGTTCAAGGCAGCTCCTACCCTACGGGGATGCAAGTTGATCATTATAAGGTTCAGAAAGACGCTAAGCATCTAAGACGTCAATAGACATTAGGAAAGGAGTTACGGCAAGTGGCGGCCATCATCAAGAGGAAAGGATGCAAGGATGGTTCATTAAGTTCATGAGAATCGAACTTAGGGCTACGATCCCAAGGAGCAGTGGAAAGTTAGACTTTAAGCAACACTAAGGGCGCATAAACAAGACAAAAGGAGGAATTAGGTAGGTCTTAGGGAGCTCGACATGTTTTCATGGTATCAAGATGTTAGTGCTAAGAGGGCGCGGACCTAGGGGACTAGGCCGACGACATTACTTGAGGAGGAGACCGCCATCGAGTTGAACGATGTAAACAATGGTGAGAGGTTCGAAAGACCCTACAAGCTACAGTAGTCACAAAAGGGCAAAAAACTAAGGGATATGAGGAGTATCATCGGACCAAGGTGTGATAAAATTTGGGATCTCGAAAGTTTTCTAGGTATAGTCATCAAGCTAGCCGAGGATAGACAAGAAAGTAGAATGTTCGAGGGAAGTTCTAATAAATGTTAAAGAAGGCAACTAGCACTTTTGCGAAGGAATGACTAGGAGCCACTGAACTGGGTTCGAGTGTCAAAGCTAGAACCAAGCATCGATAAAGGGGCTGTGAAAGTAAAGAAAGTGTAAATCCCTATAGTAGAAGGATTACCACAGTAAGATTTTGAGCTAATGCGAAGAACAAATTTCGAGGTCGAAATTTTTCTTAAGGGGGGAAGAAATGTGATACTTCGACTCCGATTTAAGGGCCAACAACGAGTGCTGAATGAGCTGGACCAACAAAGTGAATCGATAATTTTGTTCCATCACCGGATGGGGGAATTAAAAGGGACAAGTAGCCACTCAAAGCAACTCGATGCTAATGAGCTTGTTGAGAATACCTTTTATGGTCAAGAGGAAATAACTTGAGGTGAGGTAAACTATATGGGACAAGGAACGGACATCATAAAGGTTCATATAGCGAGAGTAAATTTTTGTAGGCAAGGAAGTACAAGAATGGTGTTGACAGAGGAAAGAGATTCAAGCAAATTTCGGGGACGAAATTTTTATAAGGGTGGAGGAAATGTTACACCCTGATATTTGGGTTCAGGTTCAACCTTAATGCAAGAACGATTGGGTTGATGATTACGTACGAAGGGTGACAACAACGGATTAAAATTAATAATAATAATTATTATATTATTTTTATTGTTATTGTTATTAAAAAAAAGGGGGGAAAGGAATCCCCTCCCCACCCGTTACATACCTGATACCCATCAAATTCCCCCTCCCCAGACCCATTAATCCCATTAATTTCCCCAGACGTTCCTCTTCTTCCCTTTTAATCAGAAGAGCATCAACGTAAAGGGAATTGGAAAAGAAACCCCCAGCCACCCTCGAGCAGTATCCAGCGCCACAGCAGCAGTGCGCTTGCGTCCTCCGCGACAGTAGTCCGCACAGTGGCGGCGCACACCACCGCTTCCCGGAGCCTCCCATCATCGTCTCTGCCCCTCTCTCGTAAAGGTCGGAACTAAGGAGGTGAGAGAGGTTGAGAGGTCGGGTGGCAGCAGGAAATACCGAGGCGATTTACGGTTGATACGGTGGAGAAGAGAGCGAGTTGCCGGGGGATTTCATGGAGTCGTCAGGAGGTAAGGGAACCAACCGGAGTAAATATTATGTACATTTGAAGGGTAACGACTGCATAGCACGAGAAACAACCTGGTGACGTTGATTGATGGATGGGACACCGGGCGGCCGAGGTGTTGTACGCGGTAGTTTATTGATTCAGAGCTAAGCTGAGGTAACGAGCCTTTTCCATACTCCTCATTAGCGTCTATTAGAGGGCAATCAATAGTCCAGAACGACTAATTCTTTGAAGTGATCAGGAGCTGAACATGTTGGCATATTGCAAAGTACGGTGGGATATGGCGATTAAAGAGGGTTGGGTTTTAAGTCCTTGTATAGAGCTAGGAAAGGACAGTACCATTCATGATTATGACGTGGTGCAGATTATGCTTTTCCAAGAATTATATAAAGATTTTGGACTCTTTTGCATGGGTTGGGAACGTTTAATTTCCTGTGCCCTTGGTGATAATTGAAGGGCCATGGAATTGGAAGCCCTGAGTAGGGATTGGTTCACGTGGCCTTTTGTCTACGTGATGATCATGGGTTAGTAATGGAGGATTGACAAGTTAATTGGCATTGTAGAGTGGAGAAGATGAGAGCCAGCAAGGGCGGCCAGTATATGTTGCATGGTCAATGATAATTAGTTCACAAGGTCGTGAAGGAATGGGTGGTTTGGTTGGCTACGAAAATAGCTGAAGGTATGTGATCAATTGGAGTCAACGGAGACAACAAAAGCAAGGATGGTTAGTCCAAGCCGAATCAACCTCGGGTAGCAAGGTGAGTGTAAAGGGGGTAAAATCTCCGTCGAGGTCTTTTAGTTTATGCCTTTTTAATTCAGTTATGTTATTTAATTTTCAAGTAAGCACGATTATGTGTGTGAGGCATCCCACCGCCTATAAGGGTGGAGGCACGCGTTGTGCTATGTATGGATGTATGTGATGTTGTATGGATTGATGGTATGAGGAACCCCCGGGCGGTTGGGCCACTACTGGACGCGGTAGATGGTCGGGTCACTACTGGACGGCGAGACGTAACGCAGTAGTTGACGGGCATGGACTGGACGGCGAGACGTAACGCAGTGCCATTGCCGAGTTTGGGTATGCAACCGGACGGCGAGACGTAACGCGGTTGGCATACTAGGGTAGGACACCGGACGGCGAGACGTAACGCGGTGGTCCTAGTGGTCTGTGTTGAGATAAGGATAGAGGTCGAGAACTATTTTGAGTTAATGTTGAAATGAGTTGATAAGAATGGTTATTTGAGAGCAGAAAGCGAGAACGGCTTTCATGCTAGGAAGGCATTCCCCTAATAACGTGTTTTAGTAAGGAAGTTTGCTTAGGGCAAGACCTTAGGAAGTAACGACGAGACTGACCCCTTCTCACTCACCAGGTTGAGGAAGGGTTAGCAAAGGTGGATCCCGAGAAGAGGCAGTGTGAGGCGAGCTACTGCACCAGCATGGACGAGACCTCAAGGAACTCAACCAGGAGTTAGAACTAGAGTTAGTTTAATTATTTTGTTTATGGTTATGAGTATATGTACTGGAGATTCAAGGTTCAAGATGCTGTGTTAAGTTGTTTTAAGTGTTTGAGATTGAGTATTTGCCCAAGTGTTGGGGCTTTTTGATTTGAAATTAATAAATAAAGTCAGTTTGTTATTTTAAAAGTGGTTTGGGTTGCTCCGGAGTAACCGGTTTTCGGTTCGAGTTATGGTTTGGTTTCAAAAAGAGTCGGGACGTTTCATTTTGGTATCAGAGCCGGCACTCCGCTGTTCCTTGGTCTCCAAGGAATACTGGAGTGACGATCTGAGTTTTTCAAGGTTATTTTTTAAAGGAATAGAAAAAGGGTGTCAGGTTAAAGGTTTGGCCAAACGAGTCAAGGTTCTTTCAGTAATTTTTAGAATCTCCAGTATACTCTAATCATGATAAGGAAATAACTTTAGGATGTCCTATGGGGGTTATGATACGTCTCGGGAAGGAGAAGCAGCAGAGTCCTTAGAGGATCGTTTACTGTAACCCCTTCTTGAGAGAGAAGAGGTAGTTCAAGGCAGCTCCTACCCTACGGGGATGCAAGTTGATCATTATAAGGTTCAGAAAGACGCTAAGCATCTAAGACGTCAATAGACATTAGGAAAGGAGTTACGGCAAGTGGCGGCCATCATCAAGAGGAAAGGATGCAAGGATGGTTCATTAAGTTCATGAGAATCGAACTTAGGGCTACGATCCCAAGGAGCAGTGGAAAGTTAGACTTTAAGCAACACTAAGGGCGCATAAACAAGACAAAAGGAGGAATTAGGTAGGTCTTAGGGAGCTCAACATGTTTTCATGGTATCAAGATGTTAGTGCTAAGACGGCGCGGACCTAGGGGACTAGGCCGACGACATTACTTGAGGAGGAGACCACCATCGAGTTGAACGATGTAAACAATGGTGAGAGGTTCGAGAGACCCTACAAGTTACAGTAGTCACACGAGGGCAAAAATCTAAGGGATATGAGGAGTATCATCGGACCAAGGTGTGATAAAATTTGGGATCTCGAAAATTTTCTAGGTATAGTCATCAAGCTAGCCGAGGATAGACAAGAAAGTAGAATGTTCGAGGGAAGTTCTAATAAATGTCAAAGAAGGCAAGTAGAACTTTTGAGAAGGAATGACGAGGAGCTAGTGAACTGAGTTCGGGCATCAAAGCAAGAACCAAGCATCGATAAAGGGGTTGTGAAAGTAAAGAAAGTGTAAATCCCTATAGTAGAAGGATTACCACAGTAAGATTTTGAGCTAATGCGAAGAACAAATTTCGAGGTCGAAATTTTCTTAAGAGGGGAGGAAATGTGATACTTCGACTCCGATTTAAGGGCCAACAACGAGTGCTGAATGGGCTGGACCAACAAAGTGAATCGATAATTTTGTTCCATCACCGGATGGGGGAATTAAAAGGGACAAGTAGCCACTCAAAGCTACTCGATGCTAATGAGCTTGTTGAGAATACCTTTTATGGTCAAGAGGAAATGACTTGAGGTGAGGTAAACTATACGGGACAAGGAACGGACATCATAAAGGTTCATATAGCGAGAGTAAATTTTTGTAGGCAAGGAAGTACAAGAATGGTGTTGACAGAGGAAAGAGATTCAAGCAAATTTCGGGGACGAAATTTTTATAAGGGTGGAGGAAATGTTACACCCTGATATTTGGGTTCAGGTTCAACCTTAATGCAAGAACGATTGGGTTGATGATTACGTACGAAGGGTGACAACAACGGATTAAAATTAATAATAATAATTATTATATTATTTTTATTGTTATTGTTATTAAAAAAAGGGGGGAAAGGAATCCCCTCCCCACCCGTTACATACCTGATACCCATCAAATTCCCCCTCCCCAGACCCATTAATCCCATTAATTTCCCCAGACGTTCCTCTTCTTCCCTTTTAATCAGAAGAGCATCAACGTAAAGGGAATTGGAAAAGAAACCCCCAGCCACCCTCGAGCAGTATCCAGCGCCACAGCAGCAGTGCGCTTGCGTCCTCCGCGACAGTAGTCCGCACAGTGGCGGCGCACACCACCGCTTCCCGGAGCCTCCCATCATCGTCTCTGCCCCTCTCTCGTAAAGGTCGGAACTAAGGAGGTGAGAGAGGTTGAGAGGTCGGGTGGCAGCAGGAAATACCGAGGCGATTTACGGTTGATACGGTGGAGAAGAGAGCGAGTTGCCGGGGGATTTCATGGAGTCGTCAGGAGGTAAGGGAACCAACCGGAGTAAATATTATGTACATTTGAAGGGTAACGACTGCATAGCACGAGAAACAACCTGGTGACGTTGATTGATGGATGGGACACCGGGCGGCCGAGGTGTTGTACGCGGTAGTTTATTGATTCAGAGCTAAGCTGAGGTAACGAGCCTTTTCCATACTCCTCATTAGCGTCTATTAGAGGGCAATCAATAGTCCAGAACGACTAATTCTTTGAAGTGATCAGGAGCTGAACATGTTGGCATATTGCAAAGTACGGTGGGATATGGCGATTAAAGAGGGTTGGGTTTTAAGTCCTTGTATAGAGCTAGGAAAGGACAGTACCATTCATGATTATGACGTGGTGCAGATTATGCTTTTCCAAGAATTATATAAAGATTTTGGACTCTTTTGCATGGGTTGGGAACGTTTAATTTCCTGTGCCCTTGGTGATAATTGAAGGGCCATGGAATTGGAAGCCCTGAGTAGGGATTGGTTCACGTGGCCTTTTGTCTACGTGATGATCATGGGTTAGTAATGGAGGATTGACAAGTTAATTGGCATTGTAGAGTGGAGAAGATGAGAGCCAGCAAGGGCGGCCAGTATATGTTGCATGGTCAATGATAATTAGTTCACAAGGTCGTGAAGGAATGGGTGGTTTGGTTGGCTACGAAAATAGCTGAAGGTATGTGATCAATTGGAGTCAACGGAGACAACAAAAGCAAGGATGGTTAGTCCAAGCCGAATCAACCTCGGGTAGCAAGGTGAGTGTAAAGGGGGTAAAATCTCCGTCGAGGTCTTTTAGTTTATGCCTTTTTAATTCAGTTATGTTATTTAATTTTCAAGTAAGCACGATTATGTGTGTGAGGCATCCCACCGCCTATAAGGGTGGAGGCACGCGTTGTGCTATGTATGGATGTATGTGATGTTGTATGGATTGATGGTATGAGGAACCCCCGGGCGGTTGGGCCACTACTGGACGCGGTAGATGGTCGGGTCACTACTGGACGGCGAGACGTAACGCAGTAGTTGACGGGCATGGACTGGACGGCGAGACGTAACGCAGTGCCATTGCCGAGTTTGGGTATGCAACCGGACGGCGAGACGTAACGCGGTTGGCATACTAGGGTAGGACACCGGACGGCGAGACGTAACGCGGTGGTCCTAGTGGTCTGTGTTGAGATAAGGATAGAGGTCGAGAACTATTTTGAGTTAATGTTGAAATGAGTTGATAAGAATGGTTATTTGAGAGCAGAAAGCGAGAACGGCTTTCATGCTAGGAAGGCATTCCCCTAATAACGTGTTTTAGTAAGGAAGTTTGCTTAGGGCAAGACCTTAGGAAGTAACGACGAGACTGACCCCTTCTCACTCACCAGGTTGAGGAAGGGTTAGCAAAGGTGGATCCCGAGAAGAGGCAGTGTGAGGCGAGCTACTGCACCAGCATGGACGAGACCTCAAGGAACTCAACCAGGAGTTAGAACTAGAGTTAGTTTAATTATTTTGTTTATGGTTATGAGTATATGTACTGGAGATTCAAGGTTCAAGATGCTGTGTTAAGTTGTTTTAAGTGTTTGAGATTGAGTATTTGCCCAAGTGTTGGGGCTTTTTGATTTGAAATTAATAAATAAAGTCAGTTTGTTATTTTAAAAGTGGTTTGGGTTGCTCCGGAGTAACCGGTTTTCGGTTCGAGTTATGGTTTGGTTTCAAAAAGAGTCGGGACGTTTCACTAGATATGGAAAAAGCTTACGACCGTGTGGAATGGCCATTTCTTTTTGAAGTAATGGAAAAGCTAGGATTTGAGCCCAAGTTTATATCATGGATAAAAGAATGCGTCACGACAGTGTCCTATTCGGTTCTAGTGAACGGAATCCCCTCTAGTTTTTTCCGGCCCTCAAGAGGACTTAGACAAGGAGATCCCCTTTCGTCTCTCCTTTTCGCAATTTGTACAGAAGGATTCTCTGCTCTGATAAGACACTCAGTAGCAATAGGGTATCTCGAAGGAGTCAGAATCCGGGCAAATTGCCCGATGGTTTCTCACATTTTCTTTGCGGATGACTCCTATCTTTTCTTAGAAGCTTCCCAGCAGTCTTGCTCGACAGTGCTTTCCCTATTCCAAGTTTACGAAGGTCTGAGTGGCCAAAGAGTTAATCTTCAAAAATCTGCTGTTTTATTCAGTCGAAACACAGATCCAGTCCTAGCTGAGGACCTAGGAAGACAACTAGGAGTAGGAAGCATTGGAGAACAAGATTATTACTTGGGACTCCCTTCAATTATTTCGAGATCAAAAAGAGAGGCTTTCCTTTTCATAGAAGAAAAGCTCATTAAGAAATTACAAGGTTGGAAACAGCGGATTCTCTCTAAAGCTGGAAAAGACATCTTGATTAGAACAGCTGCCACCAATCTTCCAGTCCATGGGTTGTCGTGCTTCAAGCTTCCGAAAGAGAATTGTAGAAGACTAAATAGCCAAGTGGCAAGGTTCTGGTGGGGTTCAGCAGAAAATACAGACCACCCAATACATTGGGTATCCTGGAAAAGCCTGGCGAGTAGTAAATTTCTTGGAGGTCTAGGCTTCAGGGACTTTGGGGCTTTTAACCAAGCATTGTTAGCAAAACAGTGCTGGCGAATTTGGCAAAATCCGGATTCCCTACTGGCTTTAATCTATAAAGGTCGTTACTTTCAACATGGCTCAGTGTTGGATGCTAACCTAGGCTCGAATCCTTCATGGGGATGGAGGAGTATTCTGTTTGGAAGAGACCTCCTTCTCCAAGGGCTAAGATGGCAAGTTGGAGATGGGCAAGACATTGTGGCCTTCGAAGATAGATAGATTATTGCAGACAAACCCATCACCCCGACGGTGCGCCTTTCGAATATAACTAACTCCCCAAGAGTCTCCTTCTTTATCAGGGAAAATAGAGGAGAGTGGCATATCCCAAGGCTGTAGTATTGCTTTGATCCGATAACGGTAAGGCTTGTTTGTAAAACACCACTCCCGAGATGCCAACAAAGTGATTCGAGAGTTTGGCACTACACAAAGAATGGTTTGTACACAGTTAAAACGGGATACCATCTAGCTCTAGAGCTCTCCTTAGCTTCAAGCCGAAAACCACAGGTCCACATCATTGATTCTCCTATCTGGAAGAAAACATGGAGTATGATAACCCCTCCGAAGCTGAAGTTCTTTATCTGGCAGTGCCTTAGAGTGATATTACCAACAGTAGTAGCACTCAAGTCCAGAGGAGTAAATTGCCTAGCTCGCTGCCCAGTTTGCTGGAGAAGACCGGAAAGTCTTGAACACCTGTTTTTCAAGTGCCCCTTGGCCACAAGATTGTGGTCGCTTATGGGTCTAAATGATTTCATCTCCTCGGCCCCGACTGTGAATTTCAGTCTCTGGTGGCGACATGTTATGCTTTCTGAGCACTCCCAAACCCACATTCTCCTATACGTTTGTGTATTATGGAGGATCTGGAAGTCTAGAAATAAGGTGGTCTTTGAGCATGTCCAGCCTCATGCCCAGTCTCTCGCTCGTCAGTGTTATTTCCAAGTTCGCGAACTGTCTTCCTCCCTTCCTTTGGTCCCTGCTCCGCCCCTGCCTTCCCGTTCCCGCCTCTCGTCTTGGTCCCCTCCTCCTGATGGCTTTCTGAAGATCAATTTTGATGTTGCTGTTCGTCCTTCTGGGTGCTCGTCTGGTCTCGTGGTGCGCACTTCAGATGGGCATGTGGCTCTGGCTTTGGGGTCCCTTCATCCCGGTATTGCTGACCCCTATCTTGCGGAGCTCCTAGCAGCTAGGGACGCCATTGCCCTTGTAGTCTCCAAATTGCTGCCTCGGGTCATCATAGAAGGAGATTCAGAGGTGGTGATTCGTCAGCTTCGTCAAGGTGCTCTTTCTGACTCCATTGGAGGTCCGGTGCTTCGGGATTGCTTCCTTCTCCTTTCTTCCGTCTCTGTTTCTCTAGAGTTTAGGGCAGTTCCTCGGACTGCTAACAGTGCTGCCCATAGAGTGGCGCAGAAAGCACTGTTACTCTCCCCTTTAGAGTTGTGCGCCTTTGATTTTGTGGGTTGGCTTCACTGATGTATTGGGTTGGGAAGGGTTGGGGTAGATTGTATAGGTTCTCTCTTGACATTTCTTGGAAAAAAAAAAACCTTTGCAGTTAGCCGATGACGTGATAATTAAAGAGAGGGATGACCAAGCGACCAGTAATGCTCAAGCCATTACATGGATTCTTAGCTCTGTCGAACCAGGGATCGCGTTGAGTCTAAGTGGCTTCACTACAACTCATGATATGTGGTAGCACTTGGCTGAAATGCATTCTCAAACAAACGCAGCACAGAAGTATGAAATGGATTCTGAGATGGCTCGGCTTGAATAGGGGGAACTATACATTTGAGCCTACTATCAGTCGGTTGTTCATCTGTGGATGGAGCATGATCTGCTACTCTAATCCTTGATTTTTGTCGTCGATTCAACTAATATTATCCAGGAACGTTCTAGTCCTCGATTGATGCAATTTTTTATGAAACTACGATCGGAATATGAGGGTATCTGAGCATCTCTTCTGCATCATAATATTACATCCATGGAAAATGTGTTGGTGAGCTCCTTCGTGAAGAGACAAGATTGCAGAGTCAAGCAAAGCTCAATATCCACTCGAGTGAGACGAGATTTGCCTTTCCTGCACACTTCGCCAAACCACAATTTCATCAGACTCCTACTAGTGAAATTATTTTCTATTTTTGCAAGGAGCTTGGACATATCCATATTCACTATAAAGAGCCTAATGTTTCAAACTACTGCAAGAAAGAGGCGTTCAATGACACTCTTTCTTTTTTGTTAAGTTACTATTACTCACCTTTAATTTATTATTCAGCAAAACAGATTAAGATAAAAGAACTATAACTATTGTAGCAAACTACAGTTAAAGTTAATCTAATTACACGTTGGGAATTCACTTAGGTATGATTCCCCTATCCACTAGCCGAATTAATGATTGATGATTCTCTACCTTGTTTCTCTATTCATTCAAAAGGCAGAAAGTCCTTAACTAGACCTTGAATCTCGATTAAAGTAATCAAGCCCCTCTGTAATCGGTTGCCTAGAGGGACGTATCCTTCTCTAGAACAAGTTATCAAGGAGTTTAACACTAGGCTCCCTCTATCGAGTGAGGTTCTCAATCGATACAAAGTAAGGAATCGACTCACTCTCGCATAATCAATTTCGTACTTCTAATCAATGGTGGTCTATTGACCTAATCGAGTATTCCCTCTCATAGGATCAAAGCAAAATCAATAATATTGAGTAAAGCATAATTGAATCATGAAAATATGCATAGATTGAATAGGAACTCAATAATATCATTATAGAGTACTCATACAATCATCAAAATGAGTAAAACATAGTTAGAGTTCCTCAAAACCTAAGTGAAGGTAAGTTACCCATAGAGAAGAGAGAGAATGCAGAAATATGATCTAGATCTTCAATCTCTATCTCCAAGCTTGATTCTCGAGCTCCAATGGTGAAGAAATCTTTCAAAATAACTCCAAGAATGTCTCCAGTTCTCTCTCTACCCCTCTCTCTCTAATGGTTTGTCCTTTAGGTTTTTGGAATCAAAATTTCGTCCTTCCTCTCTATAAATCGCAATAATGCATTTATACACATAGTATAGGCCAAGTTACGACCCCATGTCACTACCGTACCCTTTGGGGTTCAGGCCGTGACTTCTGGTATGATTTCTGCCTCCTGAGGCGCGGGTTACGGCCAAAATGGGCTAAGTTACGGGCTGGGTTGTAACTTGGAAGGTCATTCGTAACTTGGGGGGTATGCTTATGTTTCTCAGCTTTCAAGTTACCCACCAGACGTAACTTGGGGTCTCAACGCGTAACTGGGGTCTGCTACTATTTTGGGGCTCATTTTGACCTCCAAATGCCCCATAACTTGCTCCTAACATTCCTCCACATACTAGGACCTGAAGTGTGACGAAATAAACACAACCTAGCATGAAATAGGCCAAAGAATGATCAAAACCAAGCCAAACAATTGAGAAATGAGGGAATACATATGGTGTTATCACTAGGGATGGCAATCAAATCCATGACTGCGGGTACCCGACCTAGTCAATGCGGGGAATCCCCGCATTGACTGGGTATGGGGCGGGTCCCCGCATTGACTGGGTATGGGGCGGGTATGGGGCGGGTATGGGTAAACCCGCAAAAAAGTTTGATGGGTATGGGGTGGGGTATGGTTTTAGCATGCTCGCCTCATACCCATACCCTCCCCACCAAGAGTTTTTCTTCACATATAAATAATACATGGATCAAATTGAAATCTATCAATGATAGTGAAGGTAACTTAAGACAATATATATAGTAGAAATGCAATTGAGTGGCCATCCAAATCCAAATCTAATTCCTTTACGTAAATTCTCCCTTTATTTTTTCACTTTCCCTCTTGTTAACAAGATAATTATGTTGGTTAAGTATTACTTAGTAGATGTATTAGAGTTAGAAACTAATGATTTGGAAAATATTACAATGTATCTTATTGATTAATAGATGTTTTAGGATCATACGATTTGAACCGCACTAAAAATGATTGTATCTCTGTTTCTTAATGATATAGTAAGCCTGTTTAGCGTTATAATTGAAAATTTGTCTTGGGTATAATGATGTTGGATGTACGGGCCGTGTATTACCCATGGGTACCCGAAACCCACGAGTATGGGGATGGTTTTGCAAAACCTTCCCCCACACGGGTATGGAACGGGTGAGGGTTTGGATATTTGCAAGCGGGGATGGGGATGGTTTAGGCTAACTCACCTCATTGCCATCCCAAATTATCACTCAGCGACATTTAATCAAATGTCTAGCTCTCACTGCTTATTTGAGAATGTTCAGGCAGTTGAAAACATGGATTTACAGGCTGCAAATGGGTCTCTAATTCATGTTGGAGGAATTGGTACCATTGCTTATGGTCAAGTGAAACTGCCTAATGTGCTCATGTTCCTAAACTAGTACCCAATTTGGTTTCAGTAGGGCCTCTTGAGGAAGATGGATCTCGGGTTACTATTGATGCACATGGTTGCGTTGTGCATGATATGACAATGGGGACATAGATCGGGAGAGGGAGTAAATGTGATGGCATCTCCTCTATCTACAACTACTCTCGTGGAGGGAAGGATGTGGACGTACATGATGGTGCACACACAATTGGAAATATATATATGACAATTGACAACTGATTGTGGGGCTGCCACTACTTCTGATTTTCTACATTAGATAGTTCCGGGAACAATAATTTGGGTTATTCGGTAAAATTTTCATAATGGAATTTATGGCATCATCGGTTGGGTCACTCGAATTCTTCTCGTCTTTTAACAATGTTTAAGAAAAAGTGGTTGTCGGGTAAGGTTGTTTCGAATCCAGGAAGTGATTTTGTTCATTGTATTGAGGGGAAATTTTCTCAAAATTCTTTTGTATCCAGTACTACATTATATTCAGAGTCGTTCAGATTAATCCATACAAATCTTTGTGGGCCATCTCTGGTCATGTCTCGTGTGGGTTTTTGTTATTTCGCCCTTTTTATTGATCATGCCTCACCCTTTGAATGGGTTTACTTTCTTCGTCGGAAATCTGAACTCTATACAGTGGTCTAAGGCGTTCCTTCAAATGATTTCTACTCAGGTCGAGAAAAATGTTAAGGTGGTCCAATCATACCCTCGGTGAATTTACTTGCAATCCTCTACAGATGCTCTTTCGTGATCGTGGTGTTCAACCTCCGCAATCATGTTATGGGGCA
Source organism: Linum tenue (assembly GCA_946122785.1). NCBI lineage: Eukaryota > Viridiplantae > Streptophyta > Magnoliopsida > Malpighiales > Linaceae > Linum > Linum tenue. The sequence continues at coordinate 44,828,659 of CAMGYJ010000005.1, read as the reverse complement.
TCACGACAAAATGAGTTGGTGGAATGAAAAAATTGTCTTGCTTTGGAGCTAGGATGTGCCACCTTATTCCATTCTCATGTGCCATTTCAGTTTAGATTGAAGCGGTTCATATTGTGATATTTCTTGTTAATCGCCAAATTACTCTGGCTCTTCAACAACAAAGTCTGTATCAAGTGCTTTGATATCATGTTAAACACAATGAAAACAAAACACAAATACAAAATCTACGTGGTTTTGATAGAAACTTATATTTTAGTACTTGATTAATTGTCGGTTATTATTATTCGGATTATGAGGACTATTCGGGAATAAGTGATAGATTGGGTAGCAGTAGGAAATTAGTCATTACTATATAAACTATTGTAAGTTAGAATTAGGGTTAGGAAAAAGAATTAATCAAAGCCTCAAATCCTAAACTCTCTCACTCTCTCACCTTCCCTCTGCCGACCCCACTTCCTCTCTCTCCCTTCTCTGCTGCGCGCCGCAAATCCCCCCCCCCCCCTTCTTCTTCGGCTGGCGACCAGCCGCCTTTCCCCTTCCCTTTGCTCTTCCACAATTCCACAATTCCACTTCCTTGTCCGTTTCCTAAACCCCGGATCAATCCCTAGTTGATCCTAATCCCTACAACGCAGGTAGAGCTCACCTTGAGTTCTATCATTTGGTATCAGAGCCTGGCTCTTGATTTCTGCGCACACAAGAACGACGATCGAGATGGTATCGACCAAATTCATGACTGCAGCTGAAAAGACCGCCAAGGCAGCGCAAGAGGCGGCCGCCAAGGCGATCGCGGCTACCGGTCCCGTGACCACCTGCGATGGCGCGCTCGAGTTTCCCGGATCACGGGATGGAGAGATGGTGGATGAGACGCTGGGAGAAGAGCTCCGCGCTGAGATGACCAAAATGGCAGAGGCCATGGAGCAGGAGCGTCGGTCCCGACTGAAGGGCGAGCGAGCTCGAGAGACGGAAGCGTGAGCCTGGGAGGCGGAGTCGCAGAGGATGTGGCTCGCTATTGGTGAGCTAAAGGCAATGGTGGCGGAGGCCCTGGGGCGAGCAGGAGGAGGAGGCGGAGGCGGCACCACCGGAGGCACGGGCTCGCTAGCGATCGCCGCGGCGGGCAGATCCGGCGGCGAGAGCTCGGCGGCGGAGGCCGCGGCAGGCAGAGGCGGCGCGACCGCTGAAGGAGGAGTGGCGGCGCCGGGGGCGGTGGCAGCCGGCCCAGGTGCGGGGCTCGAGGAGGCGGAGAAGGCGCCGGTGGGGCGGACGACGGCTGAGAGCGGGCCGGGAACCGGCGGAGGCGGAGCGGGGACAGGCCCAACGCAGGTAGGGCTAGGTGTGGGCCCGGGTCTGCTACCGACGCCTACGGCCCAAGAGATTGCGGCCCGGAAAGGAAAGGCCAAGATGACCGGTTATGACATAGACGGGCCTCACATGAACAGTGGGCCGGAGCTGATGGGCCAATACACGAAGATCCATAACGGGCTGGGGTGGTTGGATCTGGAGGATGGGCCCGAGTGTGACGAACTTAGCCTGACGGACCGACAGGCCAAGTGGGCTGAACCAGAGGTGGACCAGAGGGGGCCGAATGGGCCGAGGAGGCCTGCAGAACCGGTTGGGCGGCCAGGGGCGGCCCTAATGGGGCGGACCGAAGGGGGCCGGACCGAGACCGATCGAGTTGGAATCGGTCAGACCGAAGCTTACCGAACCGAGGTGAGCCGAACCGGGTCGGACCGGACCGGGATGGGTCGACCGGAAGTAGGTCGAACCGGGCATCGTCCGAGTCTGACGGCCCAGCAGTACAGGAGGGTGGACAGCTGGGAACCAGCCAGTTGGGAGGTTCCGTACGGGGCGCCTCACGCGCCAGGAGGGTACCCGAACCTGCAGGGCAGCTATCCGGGTGACTATGGCTATGAGAAGCCGAATCGGATGCCGGGCTCTTCTTTTGGGCAGCCATGGAGGACTCCAGGAAATGACAGGTATGGGTCCCACTACATGAATTATGAGGGAATGGATGGAGTAGTTTTTCGAGCTAAGCCTCCGACCATTGAGTTTCCCAAATTCAATGGGCAAGAGGATGCAGGTCTTTGGTTGTATGCAGTGGAGAGGTGGTTTAGAAACCATCCAATTCCGGAGGAGAGGAAGGCCTATCTGGCGTCGTTTTATCTGGAGGGAGATGCGCTCCAGTGGTGGGAGTGGATGGAACGGTCCTACACCGCCGCAGCCACCTTAATCACTTGGCCTATGTTTCAGGAAGAGCTCCGTTATCAGTTCGGGAAGTCCGATGGGTGGGCTCCCGAGCAGTTGGCAAAACTGAAGCAGGCCGGCACGGTGGCTGAATACCGTGCAGAGTTTTTCAAGTTGGGGAACCAGTGTAAAGGAGTCTCAGAGGACACCTTGGTGGGGCTGTGCATGGCGGGTCTTAAGCCCAAGATAGCGGCGGCAGTCCGGGTGTTCGAGCCTGATTCCCTGAAGGCGGCTTTCCGTCTTGCAGGTCATAAGGAGGAAGAGCTCGCTAGTTGGAGGAGCGCCATTGGCCGTTTCCTGAAGTCAAGCGGAGGGGGAGGGAACAGCGGGAGTAGTGGAGGCGCGGGAGGAGCGCCAGGGGTAGGCGCAACCGGGGCTAACACTGGCAGTGGAGGCCCCGCTCCGGTGGCCAGGATGGGGCCGCGGGCCATACCTAAAGGGTTCGCGCGACTGTCACCAGCTGAGATTGAGCAGAAGAGGCGGGAAGGCAAGTGCTTCAAGTGTGATGGCCGATTCACCATTGGGCATCAGTGCCCCAAGGAAGATTTGATGATGCTAGTGGGACGATGGGAGGATGACGCAGAAGACTATGCTGAGGATGCCGGAAATGATGAAGAGGAGACCTAGTGAGCTAGAGGAACAACCTTGGGGACAAGGTTGATTTTCGAAGGAAGCGGGGATGATAGAAACTTATATTTTAGTACTTGATTAATTGTCGGTTTATTATTATTCGGATTATGAGGACTATTCGGGAATAAGTGATAGATTGGGTAGTAGTAGGAAATTAGTCATTTCTATATAAACTATTGTAAGTTAGAATTAGGGTTAGGAAAAAGAATTAATCAAAGCCTCAAATCCTAAACTCTCTCACTCTCTCACCTTCCCTCTGCCGACCCCATTTCCTCTCTCTCCCTTCTCTGCTGCGCGCCGCAAATCCCCCCCCCCCCCTTTCTTCTTCTTCGGCTGGCGACCAGCCGCCTTTCCCCTTCCCTTTGCTCTTCCACAATTCCACAATTCCCAATTCCACTTCTTTGTCCGTTTTCTAAACCCCGGATCAATCCCTAGTTGATCCTAATCCCTACAACGCAGGTAGAGCTCACCTTGAGTTCTATCAGGTTTCCTCAACATTGTGCGTTGAGACTAGTGCACGGAAAGAGCCTCGCTGCGTCAATTTTATTCTCACCCAGGAAGTACTGTACAAGCCATACAAACCTCAGCTGAATCAACACAACTATATATCGGCCGAACAACCCTAATCCCAAGGATTAAGCTGGTAATTATTCACATAATTAAAGAGGTTAAATGGTTAATTACAAATCAAAACATGAACTTCAACATACAAAATGTCAAATGGTCTTCCTGATGAGGTTAATTGGATGCACGTCGGGATAATGCCAAAATAAATAAATAAAAATTGATCACAAACTTTTTCCTTTAATTAAGAGAGTGAATAGGGTGTTAACACCCTCTAGTGTTAACACCCTGCTAACAGTTTTTATAAGGGTATAATAGTAAAAAAAACATTAATAAATAAAAACCTTTTTTGATGGTTTTCCGGCTTTGATCAATAAGTATGATGCTGAAATAAAGATCCATGGTCTTAAGATAGGTAATAGAGCCACTGTTATTTCACATCTCTTGTTTTCTTATGATTGCATTATTTTTGTAAGAGCTAGCGTGGAGGAAGGGAGAAGATTGAAAGAGATATTAACAAATATGAGAAGGAATTAAGGCAGATGATTAATTTGGACAAGTTAGGAGTTTACTCCAATAAAAACATTGTGTCTGAAAGAAGAAGAGAAATATGTCAGGAGATGAACATAAGGGAAGTGCATAAGCTGGCGAAACACTTGGGGGTTCCTACCATGATTGGTAGATCGAAGAACATAGTCTTCAGCAATCTCAAAGATAGAGTCCGTGATAAGTTGACTAACTGGAAGAGCACATTATTTTCGGTTGGAAGGAAATAAATTCTTATCAAAAGTATTGTGTAAACCCAAGCTACCTACGCAATGTGGGTCTTGAAAATTCCTGATCGAATCATTGATGATATTAGTAGTATGATTGCTAATTACTGGTGGGAGCATAAGGGTAATGAAAGAAGAATCCACTAGAAGCAATGGAAGAAGCTTTTTTCAGGAAGAAAGATTAGAGATGAATGGGATTTAGGAACCTCAAAATTTTCAATATAGCCATTCTCGCAAAGCAACTTTGGAACCTCAATCTCTTGCTGCAAACTTCTCAAAGCCAAGTACCATCCGAGATGCAATATTCTGGAGGGAAAAGTTGGATGGAAGTCGAGCTACATATGAAGGAGTCTTGTGGGAGCCCGGGAGCTGCTGAAGTTGAAGATGGAAGATAGGTCCAAGGGAGGATGTCAAATTTTGGGGCAATCGTTGGGTGCCTAGCCTGGATAATTTTCAATTCTATTCATTCACTCCTTTTATTGATTGGGATTTTAAATGACATGCCTTATTGACCAAGACACGAGGTATTGGAGGAGAGATATCATCGAGCTTATATTTACTCAGGAGGAGGAGCAAGCAATCATTATGAAGTGAAATGGGAAAGAATCAGCGAGACGAAAGTAGAGGAATGCAGGTAAGTAACAGTGTGGAAGAACATTTGAAAATTGAATGTTCCACGGAAATTGAATACTTTAACTTATAGTACTATGTTTGTTTGAACGGAATAAGTTGACTATACTAAGGAAAATCATGGCACCTTTGGCCCAAAAATCTGCAAGTCACTCTAGACAACATTGCCAGAAAATGTGTTTATTCGTATACCTTTCCAGAACATTAAAGCATCACAACAAGTTAGAAAATCCCTCACCGTATCACGAATTTCCAGCCTGTTCCATATCCATGAGCAACAACTACTAGTAGATATTTCTCAGAATGTATCAACATTGATAATATATTTATCCAATGTACCAACACCCTCCTTTTTATAAAAATGTTTGAAATGTGTCGTATAGTATAATACGATATCGCAACCAATATTCAGACAAATTGAAAGTTATACTAGTTCACTCAAAATGAAAAAGAAAAAAACTTGTTAGACGGATTATTTATATTTTTAGAAAAAATATCAGGAGGATAAGGACCATAGAGCTCAAAAAAATAATTGGAAGAATTTACCAAAACTGATAGGGATGCACGTTAATCTAGAGATCATTGCCCCGCATTCATCGACCCTTCCCAAATTTGCTTATCTTAAAAGCAACAAAAACAACAACAAAAAAGCCAAAAGGAAAGAATAGAAGGCGAATAATCACATAGTCACATCATCCAGGCTATTCTTCCGGCCGGAACCCCACAACAGCATTAGGGAGAAACCAGCCGGAAAGAAAGCGCAAAGCCCACCTCCCCGCCGGTAACCAACAGGCGTCGTCAAAAGCTTATGCCTTCAATTCCCCAATTTAATCCCCTACACCAATATCTGTTTTCTTTCTTCTTTTCCAAAATTTAAATTTCAGCAATAAATATTTATCTTCTCCTAATTAAATGCCTCACGACTCATCAAAAAGATGTCGGATCCACCCAGTACCCCGTTGATGCAGCTTCTCGATCACGACAGCCACGACCGTCACTACCGAAGCTTCGCCGTTCCGATGGCATCTCTCCGCTCCTTCGACCAAAGCCGATCCAGCAACAACATCCGCCACCGCGGCGCCGGAGGCTCCGATCTCCCCAAGCCCAATCGGCGATCTCTCGATTACAGGTCCGCCTCCATGCCGCAACGCCACATGAATAATATGAATGACGCCAATGATGACGACGATCTGGCAATGCCGACCGCCGCCGGCGTGCTCTCCGGGATACTACACAAGTGGGTGAATTACGGGAGGGGGTGGCGGCCAAGGTGGTTCGTCCTTCAGGATGGAGTTTTGTCGTATTATAAGATCCACGGCAAAGGCCAACATAATATCACTCTCAATCGCCAGGCTCTCAACAAGCTCTCCTCGGCGTCTTCCTTCAACGGCTGCAGCAAAGTCGTCGGCGAGGAGTCCATGCGGTGGATCTCCCGCCAGACCAGATCCATTTCTGAACCCCGCCGCTTTTGCCATCCCGTCGGTGAAGTCCATCTCAAGGTACAAATCATCCTTAGTTTCTCAACATTAATTATATTTCTATTTCCAACAATTAATTTTACAACAAGATTTTGAGTTACTGGAGTTGTCTTTTCTTTGTACAATGAATTTTAATCCTGGAAAAAGGACATTTTAAGTTCTTACATGATAATTAGATTTGGTAAATGGTACAATTAGTGATTAATTGATAATCGATCATTTTTAGTAGGGGTGGCTATACGGTCCGGTCCGGTTAAATTGGACCAAATTGATCCGGTCCTAGTCCGGTCTTTTCGGGAATATAAGGACCAAAGATTGGATTGGATACAGTCCGGTCTTGATCCGGTCCGGTCTTGACCCGGTCCGGTCCCAATTTTATCTTGATTTTAGGTGTTGGGGGTCTCTTATCCGGCCTTTATCCGGTTTTTTACCTCAAATCTAAGCCCGAATATGAGATTGCATTGTTTGCTATCCGGTCCCAGTCCGGTTCCGGTCCGGGTTATACGGTCCGGTTTCGGGTAAAACCAAACAGCCCGGGACCAAATAGCCAGCCCTAATTTTTAGTAGGGTCGATTTTGGTTAACTGTATTTTGTTTAGTTGTTAACCTTTTTGTACTCATTTCTTGTAAGTGTGTCTTTTTTACTGTGGATGTGATCTGATGGACGAATAGTGATGAGTTTTGTAGGAATTTTGTAACATATGATTTTGTATTTTTATCTTCTGCTGTATTATAATATTTCCTTTTATATACCATATTTAATTTGTTGATACTGGGGGACAGGTGTCGACAATCCGGAACAGCCGATCGGACGACAGGCGGTTTTCGGTGTACACGGGGACGTCGAAGAGGCTACAACTGAGGGCGGAGAGCCCGGAAGATAGGGAAATGTGGATGGATGCGTTGCAGGCGGTGAAGGACCTGTTTCCAAGGACGACCATATCCGATGAGGCCGCGGGAGCAACGGTGCCGGCGCCGCCAGTGTCCACGGACAGGTTGAGGCAGAGGTTGGCGGAGGAAGGGGTGAAAGAGGAGACGATAAAGGAGAGTGAGGCTATCATGAGAAATGAGTTCACGGCTCTTAACAATCACGTCCTCCACCTCAACCAGAAGCAGGTGCTACTTGTTGACACTTTGCGCCACTTAGAGGCAAGCAAACGCCTAATTATATATTACCACATATTCATTCATTATTCTTCATGTTATTACTGACATTGTTAGATACTCATTACAAAAAAAAAAACACATTATCATATATTAGTTGTCATCGTCCATAATTGTCTTAATATGTTAATATGTTGGATCACTTAATTATGTACATTTTTATACGTTGGATTAAGTGGTAAGTGACATTTTGTAAAGAAATGTCATCATATTAATTTAACAAATGAAAATGTGCTGGAAGATGCGCCAATAATAATACTCATTATTTAGCATCTTTAAATAACAAACTTAGAAGTACATATCTTTAATCTTAGCATGTTCCGAATTAGTTCGTCCCATGTTAACAATTAAAACCCATTAATTCATGCATCATTAAGCAAAAAGCCAGAGTTCTTGTTATATACGATATAGTACTGATACATTCTCTGCATGTGTACTGTAGACAGAGAAAGTAGACTTGGAGAACACTGTGGTTGATGAAAGCAAAAATCAGTCGAAGAAACGCGGCATCAAAACTAACGGTAAGCCGCAACTTTAATAATTGAAAAAATATATTGTGGAGAGTCTAACTACACCATTACAACATTATAGAATATAAATTATACATTGCTTCCTTATTTGTTGGGGGAAGTACTATGCTAATTATTCAACATTTATTTTTATAAACAATCATCATTTATCATTTAAAATATAATTAGTTAGGGGTTTGGGTTTCTCAGAATTAAACAGTACCGGAAGCGAGTCGGACGAGGAAGAAGAGGAGCGCGACCGAAACGACGGCGGGGAGACGGAGGACGAAGAGGAAGAATTCTTCGACACTCGGGATTTCCTCTCGTCCACGGGCTCCTTCAGGAATCACGACGCCGACGATGCCGACGTGCACGATCGGACGTCGGATGATTCTGAAGACGACGAAAACGATGACGGCAACGGCGGCGGGAATCAAGATCCCGACGGCGGCGATGGATCGGTTGGGGGCGCGGGGTCGATCAAGTATCCGCACGTGAGGCGGCGGAAGAAGTTGCCGGAGCCGGCGGAGAAGGAAAAAGCGGTCAGCCTGTGGTCAATGATCAAGGACAACATCGGGAAAGATCTGGGCAAGATTTGCCTGCCCGTATATTTCAACGAGCCGATCTCTTCTCTCCAGAAGTGCTTCGAGGATCTCGAGTACTCCTACCTTTTGGATCGGGCTCATGAATGTGGTAAGACGGTAAGTTTGTAATTAATTGCGTTTTCTAGCGATTTGCTGATTTAATTAGTTCTTTATTAATAGCGTGATTAATTTTTGAGTTGACGGTTTGACTTTCTTTTTGTAGGACGATAGCTTAATGAGGATACTGAATATAGCAGCATTTGCGGTATCGGGGTATGCTTCCACTGACGGGAGAGCTTGTAAGCCATTCAACCCGTTGCTAGGTGAGACGTACGAAGCAGATTTTCCAGACAAAGGCCTAAGATTTATCTCCGAAAAGGTATATTTATATCTTAATTAGTCGAGTATTAGTTACGTTAATTAGTGTAGAGCAGGCAATCTGGTTGTGTTAGGTAATTTCCGTTTGCGTGATCTTGGTTATGGGTCGTTGGGTCATGTCGGGTTGATTCATGACTTCAGCTCAAATTTCGGCTAATTTTGGATTTTTGAGTGATTATTGTCAAACACGAACAAAAGTGCTTCAAATTTTAAACAACACAATTATTTCACAAATTTTTTTTTATATAACAAATTTTCATAATTGTAAGACAATGATTTACCTACACATGTCGATTCATTATTCTCAAATGCTCAAATATTAATGAAAGAAAATATAAATTGCAGGAAGAGCCAAAGAAACTATACAAAGATAATATTTGAGTACCACTACACTTCAAATTTGTCTTTCAGAATCATTGTGATTTTTTTTACACATTTAATCATTATATAAGTGATATTTTCATTTTGGGTGAATAGCATCCGAAGCGGGTTGATTGATTGTCCCACCTAATCCAAAAAAAAATTATGAGTTGATCGGATTCAGGTCATTCAAGCTTCGGATTATAAAAAAAAGCTTAAACCCAATTTGTTTTTTGGGCATTCTGGTTGGATCATAATTTGTGAAATCTATATAAGGCAAAATTCATTCCCATAGCCATAACTTTGCGCTTTGTGACAAATATAGCCAGATTCTGAGAAATACACAGAAATAGCCATTCCGTCCAATAATGTAACAGAAAACATAACGCCTGCTGACTGGACAAACGAACCAAATGGCCGCGTTTAATTTGGTCTACGTGTATGCCAACGTGGAAATTAATTAATTAATTCTCATTAATTACTTTTTACCCTACTTTACCAATTTTCACCTTTTTGGAGAAGAACCAACAGAAATCCCTTTCGTTCTTTCTCCCTTCCCCTCTTCGCGAAGACCCAGCCAAAACCTAAATCTCCGCCACCATTATCGATTCTCTTCGCCGGTGACTGTGAATCGACCAACACAGTCATCCGGTCATCTGGCCTTGGTCGACGGTGGTTCTCGCCTCTATCACTTCGCCGTCGAATCGCCTCGTCTCCCTTTCAATTGACGAACACAGAAATGGCTTCTCACTATCGGGCAGCTTAAGAGGAACTTGGGACTTCGCTTCCAGTCCTCGACGGCGAAGAGGATAAGTGGGCTGTATCGTGCTCACTCTGCGAAGGTCGAAAACTTGCATTCCTGTAAAAAAGCGAAAAACAAAGCTCGAACCCTAATCTGTTTTGGTAAGAACTCGTCGCCTCTTCCTCTGCTTCGCCTCTGTTACTACTTCACCCTATCCATCTGTTACTCTCGCCTCTGTTTGTGTGGATGGTTGTGAATGGTGGGAACCAGGGGTTGGGGAAATCGGCGAATGGGAGGGACGAGGGGAACCACGGCGTCGAGGCGTCGAGGGATCTTCGCCGGATTCAGACTGCCGCTACGAGGAAGATGGAAGGCGATTTCGGGATTTTTTCTGGGTGGGTCGACGAGATCGGAAAATGAGAGAGAGAAGGGCCGAGGGGACCAGGGGTCGGCGAAATCGGTGAATGGGTCGAGGGTTCTTCGCCGGATTCAGACTGCCGCTAGGAAGCCGATATCGGGGTTTTCTCTGGGAAGGGGGATGAAATCGATTTTTGAGATGGAGAAGAAGTCGCTGGGAAATTAGGGTTCCGGGTTAATTTCCCCAACCGGTTCTCTCTCCTCTGGATGACGTGGCGCTTTGGTGGCAACTTCAGTCCTGTTGGCGCCGACGTGGAGTTCAGAAATCGGCCACATCAGCGACGCAAACATGTAATTAACGGCATCCCTAACGGCGTCATCTTTAATAACGGAAATGGCTATTACTGACAACGAATTTTTAAATTTTTGGCTATTTCTGTGTATTTCTCAGAATCTGGCTATATTTGTCACAAAGCGCAAAGTTATGGCTATGGGAATGAATTTTGCCTCTATATAACTAGTGAATTATTATGACTTAACCCATTATTATCAATTGATTAGGTGAGTCATCATCCAATGGTGGTGGCATGTCACTGCGAGGGCCGCGGGTGGAAAATGTGGGGAGACAGCAACTTGAAGAGCAAATTCTGGGGGCGCTCGATCCAGATCGACCCCGTCGGCGTCTTGACGTTGGAGTTCGACGACGGAGAAGTTTACCGCTGGAGCAAAGTCACAACGTCCATCTACAACCTGATCCTAGGCAAGATCTACTGCGACCACCACGGCACGATGAAGATAGAAGGCAGCGGGAAGTACTCCTGCAAGCTCAAGTTCAAGGAGCAATCCATGATCGACCGGAACCCTCACCAGGTTCAAGGCATCGTGGAGGAGAAGAGCAGCGGGAAGACGGTGGCGACGCTGCTGGGGAAATGGAACGACAGCATGCACTACATCATCAAGTCGGATAACAACAAGAAGAAACCCGACCCGGAGCTGCTGTGGAAGCGGAGCAAGCCCGCCAAATACCCGACCCGATACAATCTGTCCCGCTTCGCCATCACCCTCAACGAGCTCACGCCGGGCCTCGAGGCACGTCCATGCATGCATGCATGCATGCAAGCTTGAAATATATCATTTGATGGAAATGAAAGCTAAGTATGTATTTAATTTTTCTTGCAGGAGAAGTTGCCGCCGACCGATTCGAGGCTGAGACCAGACCAGAGATGCTTGGAGAAGGGGCAATATGATATGGCCGACGCCGAGAAGTTACGGTTAGAACAAAGGCAACGACAGGTTAGTGGGTTTTTGTCTTCTTCTTTTAACGAATGATGGTATTGAAACTGACACGTGTTACGTGTGACAACAGGCGAGGAAGATGCAAGAAAGCGGTTGGAAGCCGATGTGGTTTGCGAAGGAGAAAGTAGAGAATGGGAATAGTAACAGCGGCGGCGGCGGCGGGTACCGGTACAATGGTGGTTATTGGGAGGCTAGGGAGAATGCCAGCTGGGATTCATGTCCCACTATTTTTGGCTAAATTACCTTTATACGTACCTAATTGCAAGCTAATTAACCATGTAACTAGTTTTTGGAGATTTTTTTTTTTTTTTTTTTTTTTGGAAGTGACCGTCATTAGCCATTATTCATAGACATTAACGGTCTTCTTCTTCTTCTGCTGTTATTTAGGGTTCTTTTCCTTCCCTTTCGTTTTTGTCCTGCTTCTCAATAGTAGTGATTGCGGAGAAAACGGCGACAAGGGAAAAGGTAAACTATTTTTTTTTTTTGTGTCTGAGAGTTGTAATTATATGTGCATGCGGCAAATTAAGTCCAGAATCATCCTCTATGTTATCTGCAATACTTGATATCAGAAAGAAAAGGCTGTATAAGGTCAGACACTAAAGAAAGCCCATTGTAAATTCGATTCTTTTAATGTGAAGTCTTTGTTAACTTGAGAAACTCTAGTCATTCACCCTCTTCAAGAGATTTGGCAATCTGAGATCCTCTACGGACACCTCTATTTATCAATCCAATAGCAAACAGATGGATTGTGTGGATTTAGGTCTAAAACTTATATACCCACTTATTAATGAATTGGTGTGATTTTCATCCGCATCCCTCCAAGATTTTTTTCCGGTTGGGTCGTGGGTGGCGGGTGTATAGTTTGGTTGGGTTAATCCACAAGAATCATTCTTTAACTAGTTTTTTCAATCAATATATGATTATCTTTTGTCAAAAAGAAAAAATTAGTCACTAGTCGGGTTGATTAATATTTACATTAGTTTATTTTATAAATGAATTAGAAAGATTATAGGAATTTAGCACTTCCTGATTTGCTTCTCGTGGATCTCAAAAGTACTGCGGCTTGAAAACATTTTAATTTCTTCTACCAATTTTCATTTGGTAACTTTAAACGAAGTATTTTTCGACAGGGAAAAGAAAGTAACTAACCACTTATCATTACACACCACGACTTCTCATGCATGGATTTCACTTCTTTGCCCAATGTTATTATTATTTCATTAATCCATCAACCAATTGTGAAAATTAATTCATATTCAACTTTTACATAATTATTTGTTGGTAATTAATTCATATCCCAATATCTAAAGCACATCAGGCAACATACTAGTCCAAAAATCTTTAATTTTCGAATTTAGAAGTCAATGCTTAATGTGCGGGACAGAAAATATGATAATTCTTATATGATATATAAAAAAAAAGAAACAACTATGTCATGTAAAAGCAAGGAGCGGGCTATCCGAGTGACACGCAACTCGTGCACTATCTATCTAAGTAAGTGATGATAGGAGATTTGTTGATCCAAGATTTATGCACTTCAAATCGCTCATAGATAATGATTTTTTATTTATGGGTCAATATCAAATTGCAGACTGAAAAACTTAGTTGCCTACTCCTAAATAGGGGTGTGCAACAGTTTGATTCGTACTGGATCATGCACACCGGATCAAATCGAACGCTTGGGTCAAACTTGACAATACTGAACCAAATATATTGTGGTATGATCTTTGGTCTCATGAGTTTTATAAATACTAAAGAAAAGTGAACCGAATTGATATTTAAATTAGACTAAACCATAAATAATGCACAATTAATCCGATTCTTACTCCTAAAATGCCTTTCATTATTGAACCGCAATTATTGTCAATTTGATACGGTCCGAACCATTGCACACCCTTAAACCCAAAGGCCTAAGAACTAAAACAACCAGCGGTGGCCCAACATGATCTTATTGGGCTTTAGCTTCAGTGGGCCATCTGAAGATATGATTAATGGGTCATTAACCAATCCCAAACTCAACGAATCCAAAGCCACAGAAAAAACTGAGAGAAAAATGCTAAATCCCAAAATAGAAAAGGGAGGCGGAGTGGAAATGAATCAAGTTGCCGGCAAAATTTCGAGGATGAAATGTATGGGAACAGGAAGGACAACATAGCAAAGGAGGAAGGGATAATGCCCAATTGAAGTTTCAAACCTCAGAAAGCCAACCAACAATGGCGACTCTGCTCACTCCTCCTCCTAAACTTCTCTTCTCTACCGACAGTCGAACCTGCTGCCCTCCGCAGCCCCTCGCATCTTCTTCTTCATCTGCTCTCTCCTCTAACCTTTCGTTCTCACTCTCGCTTCCCTCTCTCCTCAACACCACCACCAGTAACAGGAAGAGGAGATGGCGAAGACTCTTCTGCCAGGGAAAAGGCGCGACGAACGGCACCGCCGTTCAAGTTGGCCAGCAGCGTCTTCTCAAAGTTCCGGTCCCGAACATCAGGAATTTCAGCATCATCGCGCATATCGACCACGGGAAGTCGACCTTAGCCGATAAATTGCTTGAGACCACTGGTACCGTTCAGAAGCGAGAAATGAAGGACCAATTCCTTGATAACATGGATTTGGAGAGAGAGCGGGGCATCACTATCAAGCTTCAGGTTCTTCTACCACTACTCTCTGATTGCTTTTCAGACTTCATTCAAGTAGCTATAGTGCATTAGTGCGCCTTTGATTTCTTAGGCTTTGGCCAATTGCTGCTCTTCTTCTGGTTCCAGGCTGCTCGAATGCGTTACGTGTGTGATGGTGAACCCTACTGCCTCAATTTGATTGATACTCCTGGCCATGTAGACTTCTCCTACGAGGTATTGGTTCCCAATTGTAATCTCGTGAGTTTTGGAACTAGCTAGACTGTAAAAGAGCAAGCATGCGATGGTAGGTTTGATAGTGAACTGAGTTCCCTCCGGAGATGGCTGATTCTATTTAGGTTTAGACCTCACTGAAAATCTGAATATGAAGCATGATTATGATCACAGATTCCGCTGAATGTCTACTCCTAAGTACTTGACTTCGCACCGTGTTTGAACAGGTGTCTCGTTCGCTTGCTGCTTGTGAAGGCGCTTTGCTTGTTGTTGATGCTTCTCAGGTGAACTTTTGTCTAACTTCACAACTTCTGTATCCAAATCACGCTTAGAGAGTTACTTACTGCGTTGTGTAATCTATGCTTATGTTGATTGCTGCTTCTCTGATTAATTGTCGTTGAATGTATTTTGTCCTGATCAGGGAGTAGAAGCGCAAACATTGGCTAATGTTTATTTGGCTTTGGAAAACAATTTAGAAATTATTACGGTAAGTCATTAGCAATGCTTGCATCTTGTTTTGGTCCCTCACTGTTTGACTTGCTCAAAATTTCACTCATATCGTTCCTTTTCTGTTAACAGGTTTTAAATAAAATTGATCTACCAGGTGCTGAACCGGATCGTGTTCTCCAAGAGATTGAAGAGGTTGGTGCACAGAATGGAGGAATCCATATGTTTGATGGGTGTGTATCTATAATGAAGCTTAATTTGAGTATGCATGCCTTAGTTATGCTTTACTGCTTTATTGGTCAACTTTGTTTCAGTTTCATTTATCTTGCTGTAGTGCGCGTATCTAGGTCCTTCGGTAAATTCTAGGGAAAAGTTTATAGTAGTCTTTCTGCCAGTTGATGGTATTGGGCTTCTTCTGCTGAACTTAACGGTATATTAAGATAGTTGTTTGATAAGTTGAATGTAATCCTTGATGGCCTGAGAATATGGGGTTATTTTGTTTGTAATACAGGAAAACTGATGGAAGCTTACTGATGTATTCCTGCAGGTGATTGGCTTAGATTGTAGCAATGCCATTCTGTGCTCTGCAAAGGTTTGCTTTTGGATTTTGCCATTTCTGTAACGTGTCAACCTTCTATGATATTACTAATTCTCAATGGTTGAACAGGAGGGTATCGGGATAACTGACATTCTGAATGCAGTTGTGAAAAGAATTCCCCCTCCCACTGATACTTCTCAAAAGCCCTTACGCGCTTTAATCTTTGACAGGTATGTGGTATCCTGGTTGCAGCACTTTCTTTTGCTACTGCGATGTACCCACGAAATGTACCCTGTACTTTTACGCCTTTATGACCCTGGCGTAATTTTGTGCAGTTACTATGACCCATATCGTGGTGTTATTGTGTACTTCCGTGTGATAGATGGGACCGTAAAGAAAGGTGACAGGATTTATTTTATGGCCAGCAAAAAGGTAATTCCCATCAGAATATTTTTGCCTGTAGGTATGTACGCGGATGCTGAATTGTTTTTCCTCTTTTGCCAACAACAGGATTATTTTGTTGATGAAATTGGAGTTTTATCACCGAATCAGTTAGAAGTGGATGAATTATATGCGGGTGAGGTAATTCATGGTTCTAGTTCGTGGTGCGTTGTAATGGATAGTCTATGTATCACTGATTCCTTTCTTTTTTCCCCTCATGGGTCCCTTTTGCAACCTGTTTCTGCTATTTCCGGCTGAATTTCCTATATACTTCTGAAAACTGGTTCTATTCTTTTTTGGAACTACACTTGAAAGAAATACATAGCTCTTCAGTTCATTGGCAGGATCCCTTGTACTTTAATTTGTTTTCTTGACTAGTTTTGGTCATTATGTTTGAACTTTCTATATACTTGGTATGTTTTCCATCCAGGTGGGTTACATCTCAGCTTCTATAAGATCGGTAGCAGATGCCAGGGTTGGTGATACTATTACGCACTTCAGTAGAAAGGCAGAGTCATCACTACCTGGATATGAAGAAGCTACCCCGATGGTCTTCTGTGGGCTGTTTCCGGTTGATGCTGACCAGTATGGAGATTCTCATTGATTTGTTAAATTAACAGATCACTACTTCTATCCATTAGTGTTTCTGATGAGCTCATGCTAATTTTTGTTGACAGGTTTCCTGAATTACGTGAGGCACTGGAAAAGCTGCAGCTAAATGATGCTGCACTCAAGGTATATGACCTGGGTAATCATTTCTGGATTATTGAGTTTCTGAGGGATCAAGTTAATAGTTATTTGTCTTTGGATGCTTTTGGAATTTGGCCTATATTCATACTTCACTGTTTCTGCCTGCTTATTTTGACTACTTGGGGCCTTTGGCATGCCTTACTCACAGTTTTTGGGCTGTAGGTTGGTCCTGTTTAGATACCGGGTAATAGTCTCGTTTCCGGTGGTTCCTGTCCAATGTCATGCTCTGAACTGCAATCACTTCCTCTGAACTCCGCCGTGAACTTTGATTTGGGAATATTACTGAATAAGAATTTCTTCTGTTTGAATCACAACCTTGCAGTTTGAGCCGGAAACATCAAGTGCCATGGGTTTTGGCTTTAGGTGTGGTTTCCTGGGGCTTCTTCACATGGAAATTGTTCAGGTTTGCTTTACTTTATGGTTCTAAGCAATCATGTGAGTTTCGGTATATGCGCACCATTAATTTGTCCTCTTGCAGGAAAGACTTGAGAGGGAATACAATCTCAGCTTAATAACTACTGCTCCAAGTGTGGTCTACAGAGTGAACTGCACAAGCGGTGAAACTGTAATTTCTCGCCTTCATTAGAAAAGATTACTTGCCTTTTAGAAATTATGGGTCTGCTTCTATGCTGCATCCCTTACGCATTGACATGAAAATTTACCATGATTTTACTTGAACTAAATGCATAAGTATTTTTACGCTTATCCTTCATTTGGATCCACCGTCCGCCTGCATTAGATTTTGCATCATCTTGTGGAAGTTACTGTATGTTGGCCACCTTTAATGCTTGCATTACATAGTTTATTATTGCATAGGAGTTGTAATTCAGATCTCTACATTACCAGAAGGTCTGAAAATAATAATTCAGTTCTCTAAGCACTTTTTACATAAAGTTCCATGCAATACGTAGATCAATCATTACTTTAATTCTAGACCTAGTTTTTCACTTGCAGATGGAAGTTCTTGTTGTTTGTTAATAATGCACACTCACAAGTTCTACATAGTGCTAACCCAATGATATCATCCAATTTTTCTAAGGTGGAGTGTTCAAACCCATCTGCGCTTCCTGAACCTGGCCTGCGGAGATCAATTGAGGAGCCTTTAGTGAAGGTGATCCTTTTGCAATTTTCATTCTCTTAAAATGATGTTCAAATCTAGTACACGTCTTGTCCAGGGCATGGAAAGCGTCACTTTACTCAAGCTTGAATTTCATACAGATTGAAATGCTTACACCCAAAGACTATATCGGCTCGCTTATGGAGCTTGCTCAAGATAGACGAGGAGAGTTTAAAGAAATGAAGTATATCGCTGAGAATAGGGCATCGCTCACTTACAAGTTGCCCTTGGCAGAGGTGGAGTTTGGTTTGTTGTTGCCAATTGGCTTCTAAAATCTACAGTCTTGTTGATTGCTAATTCTTTGACAAACTGTTCTTTTACAAGCGTCATTTTAAAAAAATTATCTGTGTATTTGTGTGACAGATGGTGGGTGACTTTTTTGACCAGCTGAAGTCCAGAAGTAAAGGATATGCTAGCATGGAATACACTTTTGTCGGGTAAATTATGAGGAATTGTCTTCGAATAAGATTTACGGTGGCATAATCCAAGCTTGTTAATTTCCCCTGCATAGTTGACTTATCTTTCTAGGGATACATTTCTCTTTTGGAAATTCGCAATTTAATGCTACACTTGACCCATTTCTTTCTAGGAGTGTCAAGCTAGGACATCTCAGTTACTTTAATTTATTTTGTGACCTGATCTTCTATATTCGGTCCTTTTTGGAGTTATGGAACATAGATCCAGTGACAATGCTGAATTTTGATCAATACATAATGTAGTCCTAGTTGAGGGTCGAGTCTTGTACCCGTATCTCTAGAACCAACCAGATTTGACTTCTCTTTTCAGCAAGGCAATCTTTCTTACTGCACAGCCAGTGCCTTGGCATTGATGACCGTTCTCAAGTCTCCTTAATTCAAGTACGATTGCTAGTAGAACTGAGATATGTGGAACTAAATCTCCATTGGAATAGAGCAAATAGACCACCATATATGCTTAAACAACGGTCTCATTTTGTCAGTGTCTCCTCAAATTCTTTCTTCGATGCTTAGATTGAAAAGTTCCTCACTTTGATGTCATAATTTGACCACTATGTTACTATAGCTGTCATGCTGTGCTACTACTGAATATTCCATTGGAAAAAAAAGCACTGCTGAAAACTGATCTGAATATTCCATTGTTATGGGTTTGATGGGGACTTGTACCCGAGAAGGGAAATTTCTCATATTTGATGAAAACTGAAAATACCTCAATGGGCAAACTGACGTGACCACTAAAGTTGATTAGATGACTATTTTATAGACTTGTGTACGCATTTAATCTATCATGTTTCTGGTACACATTAAAAGTGATTAGGTTGTTTGGTACTTTGTTGCTGTAATAGTCTTAACTCTTGGATTGCTGAGGAAATGATAAGAGGCTTGATCTTTTGTTGTGATATTGATCGTTAGGTACGAAGAAAGTGATCTGATAAAGCTAGACGTCCACATTAATGGTGAGCCTGTTGAGCCGTTGGCAACAATCGTGCACAAAGATAAGGTGAAAATTTTGAGGTCAAATTTGGTTATTGGATAGATATTTATATCATTTAGGTCCACTTGAATGATGTTAACCAGCTGATGTGGCATTCTTGTTGTTTGTATGTATTGCTTCTGTTCATAGTTCTGTTGTAAGCTGATTTCCTAACTGGTTGCAACAGTTAGAAGAATATAAACCACGTAATAGTAGGATGAAGAGACAGGCCTGCTCATATTAGAGTTAGTTAAAAGCTTACAGATTATAGTTCGTGATATTTGCTGATTGTCCCCTGCAGTTTTGATTGGTTTTTGAAACAACTTGTTTACCAGTAAACATCAACACTGCTTGCAGGCATATCCCATTGGAAGAGCTTTGACACAAAAGCTAAAAGAGCTAATACCCCGGCAAATGTTTAAAGTGCCCATTCAAGTAAGAGTTTCTGCTTCATCGTTTACAGTACCAATGGTGGTTATAAATCATAATTGAGTACTCAATTTCACAATTCTGTATAATGTTCTTCAAGCAAATTGTAACTTCCATTCTGTTTGACTATATTTCAATGTCTTGGATCAATCTGGTATGCATTATGAAGTGACGAAAAGATAGTCCATGCTCAACCAAACTCTGTTTTGGTCAAATTGTGTTTGCAGGCATGTATTGGTTCAAAAGTTATAGCAAGCGAGGCATTATCAGCAATCAGGAAGGATGTGTTGGCTAAATGCTATGGTAAGTTACGAAGAGTGACTCTAAAGCGATTAATCCCGGTCAAGACGCTTATGATAGCTTCTACTCTAGGATACATTGGTGCAAACAGTATTTACCATTTGTTTCCCCTTTTATGGTGCAGGAGGTGACATTTCAAGGAAGAAGAAATTGCTGAAGAAACAGGTATCTTTTTCTGGTGTTCTATGCAGGGATGAGGTTTTCAAGGAACCCCTTGGTTTTTGAAGGATTAGTCGGGCCGCGTCAATTATCTATTTATTTTTGTGTATTCATGGTTATGGTTGTTGTGCAGGCTGAAGGGAAGAAACGGATGAAGGCGATAGGAAAGGTGGATGTGCCTCAGGAAGCATTCATGGCTGTGTTGAAGCTTGAAAAGGAGGTGTTGTAGAAAAGGGAGGGAAAATTAACTCTGTAAGTAGCATTCTGAACAGTTGAACAAATGGCGGGAAATTGGTTTCCCTTTCTCTCATCTCGTTTACTGTTCTTCACATTTTGTTCCGGTTCATTTTGCTCTACACTTCTCAAGCCAAATACAATCACAAGTATAAATAGGGGTATAAGGGATGGTGCATGAAATCGTATCCTACCTGCGGTTTAACTACGAAATATCAGTATTGGAAGTTAAACTGGTAAGCGGTATTTAATGATACTGATGGTTGAACTACAATTAAGTCACATTTTTATCATAAAATATCGTATTGCTATTTTTTCCGGCTTCATATGTGGAGGGTTGAGGGATTCGCCGATGGAAGTGGCGGTGAGTATGGATGGCAACAAAACCCCGAACCCACGTGTACCCTACCCGACTCAACTCGGTCAATGCGGTTAAAATTTGTGTTGACGGGTTCGGGTTTAAACCCGCTACACTGTTCACGGGTTGGATTTGGATTTAGGGCTTTAGGCATTACCCACCCCATGTGTACCCGCACACACCCATATAATTAATTTTTTTGATATATTTAATATTTTAAGTAATATATCTTCCTTAAACAACTAATCTTCTTTATGTTTGTGGAGACATGTCTAATTTGTTCTTTCTAATTGTGTAGAATTAAGTTGATATTAGAGGAAGAAGCTTTCAATTAATCATATTGTTTATAGATGTTTATCTTTAATTTTGAACAATTTGTATTGATAATTTGCTATTTGCTTGTTTGCTCTAAATTGGTGTTTTTTTGTATGAATAATTTGTATGAGAAAATTTATTTAGACTTTTATTTTGAAAGAAACTTGTTCTTGTAAAAAAAAATTACACAAAATCTACGGGTACCCATGAACTCGCGAATACCCAGCGGGTTGGGTAGGGTTTGAGTTTTTCAAACCCAACGGGTTTTACCCCAAAATTTTTTTGGCGAATAAACCCATGGGTTTGGGTACGAATTTGGCAAAACCCGTTCGAACCCGACCCATTACCATCCCTAGCGGTGAGGGATCATTGTCATCCGAGAGAGGGAGAGGGCAGTGATGGTGGTTTGGGTTGGTTTTGGGTGGGTTGGTTAACTAGTTTGGATTGGATATTGAAGGTTTGAGCTAGCAAAATTGTAAATTTGTAATGATGCGACTAGGCATAGGCTTACGTGTCTAAGAAATTATATTTTATCTCAAATCTTTAATTTAGATAAATAGAAAATTGAAAGGATGCATAATTTATTGACTTTAATGATATATGATGTTCTCTAACTAATAAAGTCTAGCACAAATTTCGATAAAAAAACATGATATATTTTTTTGCATCAAAGGAGGCATAAGCCAAGAAGGGAGAAAACAGGGGGAAGGGGGTTTACAGGGGAGCCGAGGCTACAACTCGACGCTCAAAAGTCACACCCATCACAGCATCATGAAGAAGCCGTCCCAAATCACTTGGTGGGTCAATAAGTTCATGCATACCGTAGGGATAGACGAGACTGTGCTTCGACAGTCCGCGACTCTATTCCCTTCGCGATATGTATGCGCTATATTGACCAACCAATCGCGAGCTAAACATCTCGTTATCGAGGACAATAGGGAGGCATGGGGGTGGAGAGGGTCTACCCGATTCTTGATCCACTGTATAACCAACTAGGAGTCAGTTTCCACTTGAAGATTGTAGCAGCCATGGCTCCAAGCAAGATTTAACCCATGAAAGAGAGCCCATAACTCGGCCAAACCAGCGGTGGCCTCTCCAATCTGGGCCACAAACCCATCTACCCACCTGTCCTGCTCGTCTCGGATAACCCCTCCACCACCTGCCAAACCGGGGTTCCCCGCCGAGGCCCCATCGATGTTGAGATTCCGCCAGCCCGGTTGTGGCGCAGTCCACCCAATATTAGCCACCACTCTTTCCGCCACAGGGAGGGGGTCCGCAGTTCAGCTGTGCTAGCCGATCTCCACGCACCGTGCCAGAGAGAGGCTTTGTGCACGATCGCATGCGCCAGAGATGGAGCGGCGAGTGCTCCTGCTGCTCCATGGAAGCACATATGACACCTGTTCTTCCAGAGGAGCCAAATAGCAGCTGCAAAAAAATCACACCACGCCATTCCAGAGGGAAGCAAGTCATCCTTGAAAACATTCTTGGATATCCAATTCTCCAGGCTGGCTGAAAAGAAGCTCCCCTGATCTGCCACCGGGATTTGTCT
The DNA here is from genome assembly GCA_946122785.1 of Linum tenue. Lineage (NCBI taxonomy): Eukaryota > Viridiplantae > Streptophyta > Magnoliopsida > Malpighiales > Linaceae > Linum > Linum tenue. Next base: position 44,806,025 of record CAMGYJ010000005.1, on the reverse strand, counting down.
ACTCCAAAAGAAGTGTGCAGGCGGGCAATCCCGGAGAACATGAAGAATAGTTTACGGGACTCCTTCACACCTGCTGCACGCCGGCGAGGGAGCACACTTCCTGAAGTACCGCAACCCATTGGTCACAATACTCCCCAGGGTAACCAGCCAAGTGAAAACGCGAATGCGCTCCGGGAGTTGCAGCCGCCACACCTTCCGCCAGAGCCTTTCATTTTGGTTCGATCTGCCCGCATAAGCCATCTGATATGCCGACTTCGCCGTAAATCTGCCACTTGGAGAGGCAGTCCAGAACAGAGTATCAGGGCAGGACGAGAGGGGATCCACCGCCGTCGCCGTGATTTTGTGAATGATCTCCGTGGGCAACCATGGTTCCAGGTGAGCAACGTCCCAATGGTCATTAGCATCCACGTAGTCCGCCACCACTTCTGCGAGCATCTCCGTTGGAATGGGCTGGAGAGCGACCGTCTTTAGAGGTACCTGCAAAACCCACATGTCCTGCCAAAAATTAGTTTTCCTTCCATTATGAATATTCCATGCCACTCCCTTTTTCAAGAGATCAGAAGCTTTGTTAAAACTTCTCCAGGCAAAGGAACTTCCCTGACTAGGCTGGAATATGGTCAGGCCTTCCCGCTGTTTACCATACTTCACCCTCATTAACTGGGTCCACAAGCTGTCCCTCTCGGTCAGGATCCGCCATCCACCTTTAGCGAGGAGAGCGAGGTTGGCTTGCCTCAAGGTTCGCAGCCCCGCTCCACCCAGCCATTTCGGCTCCTGGAGCTTATCCCACGCCACCAGATGCATCTTCCCCTGGCCCTCCTCATCTCCCCACGCAAAGTCCATGTTCATCTTATCAATAGAATTGCACACATTCATCGGAATAAGCTCAGAATGCATAGGATAGATGGGAATTACCGAGGATACGGAGCGAAATACTATCAGCCTGGCTGCCATAGACAAACGCCTAGCTTTCCAGGGTGCCAGCTTCTTTTTTATCCTAAGAACCAAGTCTTGATATCGCATCTTCATGATCCTGCCGTGAATGGTTCGAATCCCCAGATAGCGTCCAAGGTCCTTCGTGAGGGGATGCCCGCCCTGTCACTCAAACGTTGTGCTCTGTCTTGGTGGACATTAGGCGAAACAAACAAGGAGGATTTAGCATAGCTAACCCGCTGCCCTGAGCTCTCATAGAAGTCCTCTAGGCACCGTTTGATCACCTGCACCAGCACGCCTTCTGCTTCTTAAAAAGAACAAGATCATCGGCAAAGAAAAGATGGGTTAGAGCAAGACACATCCAAGAACTGGGAAGGCCAATCTCGCACTGCGTGTCGCGAAGGAAGTCCCACCGGAGTCTGTCATAGGCTTTCTCCAAGTCAATTTTTACTACCAAACCACCTTTCTTCCCCTTCTTCTTTCTGAGAGAATGCAGCAGCACCTCCTGAACCACCAAGATGTTATCCATTGTTTGACGACCCGGAATGAAACTGCTCTGGCGAGGAGACACAAGCTTCCTCATGATCGGCTTCAGTCTGCTTGTCATTGCCTTAGTAATGGCTTTCAGGCTGACGTTGTTCAGTGATATGGGGCGGAGTTGGCTAACGGTCTCCGGGTTCTCCACCTTCGGGATAAGCACCATCGTCGAGGAAGTAACCTCCTCTGGGAGAGCCCCACCCTAAAAAAAGAGAGAGCACCATCGGTTAACGCTTTTCCAACTACACTCCACGCCTTCTGATAAAAAATTGTCTGGAAACCATCCGGACCTGGTGCCTGAAGTGGTTTCATTTCATAGATCGCCTTTTGAATATCCATGATTGTGAAAGGACGGAGAAGATACATCCACTCCTCCTGACTAAGCCGCGGAAACATCTCCTTTGACATCCGATCAACATACAGCCCGCCATCCTGCATATAGAGCTCAACATAGAAATCAAAAACTATCGACTTGAGCTCCAAAACATCCTGAATCCAGTCCCCACTAGCATTCTTCAGGGACGCAATTTTATTGGCTCGTCTTCGAATGTTGGCCATTTGATGGAAGTAGGTTGTGTTCCGCTCCCCAAATTTCACCCAGTTCTCTCGAGCCCGTTGAAACCACAGGAGCTCCTCCTGTCCCATGGTCAAATCTAACTCGGCCTCCAACTTGGAATGCAGCTTGGCAAGACCCGGATTGAAGGCAGTAGCAAGGCGTCGCTTGACTCCCTCAATTCTTGTCAACAGTCTCTTCTTACGTTGGTGCACATTACCAAACACAGATCTGTTCCAGTCTTGCAGCTTCCCAGTGAACTCATGCAGGGCTTGAGGAAGGTTCACCTGCGAATTCCAAGAAGTAGTCAAAAACTCCTTAAAATTACTATGAGTCAGCCAAGCGGCTTCAAACTTGAACCTTTTAGGAGCGTGAGAAGGGACTCCCTGAGAAGACACTGTAGTAAGGATTGGGTGGTGATCAGAGCTTGTGCGAGGAAGGTGCGTGACTGAAGTATTCGGGAAGGTCTCATTCCACTCCATATTACACAGGCTCCGATCCAGGCGACTAGCTTTGTAAGTTTCAACTTGGTTCCCTCTAGTCCACATAAAGATCGGACCGGAGAAGCCGAGTTCAATCAATTCCGCAAGATTGATCCAATCACTAAATCTTTTGCACCGACGGAAAGTGGTAGCAGTGGCAACTCCGAACCTTTCTTCCGGCGTGAGGATGGCATTAAAATCACCGGTCATCAACCATGGGCACGTGATGTCAGCACTTTGCGCGATGATGGAGTTCCAGAGAAGCTTTTGATCTTGCTGTCGAGGGGACGCGTAAATCGCCGTCAAGATCCAAGTGGGCATAGAGGCTTTGTCAATCTTCAACGAGAGGTGATGAGGGCCAGCAGAATACACTTCAGCCGAGACAGAGTTGTCATTCCAAAAAACCCAGATACTACCGCTTCTTCCAACTGCCTCCACCCTGGCTACGTCTGGAAACCCCAACTTTTCACACACTTTGTTGGCGGCGACACCACTCGTTGAAGTTTTACTTTGGTATAGCTCCCAAAAGTGAAACTTCAATGATATGGTGGACATTTTACCGATTTTACCACAGTTTTTTTTGTGTTGTTACATTGTGTTACAAAGGATACACATACAAATACAATCCTAACATTTAAACAAGGACGATTTAAGTAAAAATTATAACAAGACATTCAACAATTCTCGTTCTTATATACACCAATTTGAAATGAACCCTTTGAATCAATACAAATTACAACACAAACCTGCTCTATATCAGACACACAATGCCCCAAAATCCTGCACCATCAAATCCAAATGTGTCAAAAACACAATCACCCACCTACGGAGGATTTCTCAGTGGAGTTTTCACCCTAAACAATCTCATCCTCCTCATCAGGCAACACCAATGTCAACAGAGAATACTTGACCCTAAGCGATATCTTCCCCTTCTCCACATTCAGCTTCGCCCCAGAAACCACCCAGTACCCCGGCGTATCCTGCGGCCCCCTCGTCATCTCCGTCGTGTCCACGTACTTCAACAGCTTCGGCGTCTGGCTAGCCACCGGCGGGCCGCCGGGATAGACCGCCGAGTTCAGCTGCACCTCGTTCGGCTTCGGAGCAGCTGCCGCCGCCTTCTGAGCCGCGCTCGAGAACCTCGTGCTGATCAGCGTCGATATGATCCCTGATTTCTGCGACGTGGCGGAGGGAGAACCGTCCCACTCCGCCCTCCGCACGGCGGTGGCTCCGGCGACCCTGGAGAAGTGGAGCCTCAGGAAGAGGACGTTCTTCAGCCCTGACTCGCCGACCTCGAAATGTGCGCCGGTCACGACGGAGAGGTCGTCGTCGCTCTCTACTGGGGCTGTGCAGACGTGGGAGAAGCTCTTCCACTGCACCTTCTCGTAGTACCTGCGGTCGGACTCGGAGGAAGCGGCGGAGAGCTTCCCGTTGGCTTTGTCTTGTTCCAGTTGGAATGTTTTGGGGACTGAAGAGAGGTGCTGCAGGTGGATTGCTAAGCAGTTGCTTCGTTTGCCTTCCAGATATAATCGAACACCTGTGACTGGTTTTCTGTCCACGTATACCTGGGGGGACGCAGGAAGTTATTACTAGCGCCATTGTTAAGACCCTGAAGAGATCACTGGGAAACTGAGACGAGAGTCTGATGAGGGGTATTTACCGGCATTGTGTTGACATATAGTCTAGGACCCATGAAGCTGAATTGCAATGACGAATTGCCTTGGTGCTTCCTGTCAGGACCAAGTGCGAGGTCACCAAATACTGGTGCCCAGTGTTTGGGGAGCTGGAATTCCAGGAATTGATGTAGCTCTACTACTGGTGGCTTATCTGCATGAAAAGGCAAAAAGCTGAGGTCGAACAAACAATCTATTGGAACCTTGATTCCAGAAATATGTGCATTCTGAGGATGTGTTTGAATTTCGGAAAATCATCTTCGAAAAGTGCAAGATGATGGAATTCAGACATTTGAAAGAAACTTTGGGATTCTTGTAAAATTAAGAGGGCAAGTATGAGAACAGAGTGGGTGCTTACAGCGGAGGTAGAGATTAATGGCATGTGTCAAGAATCCGCTTCCATCGATTCCACTCAATAGGGAGGTGATTGGAACAAAAGACATTGATATCACTTCAGGTTCTAACTGAACAGTGTGACACCAATCACTATGGGGCAGCCTTTTATCCAACCCACCTATTCTCTTGTGAATGAACTTGACATCCTGCAACCAGAGTAAATAATAGGATCTTAGATGCACATTAAGCTAAGCTTCTGGGCTACCTGAAACCTAATTGGAGAAAGGCCAGGCAGGGGATAGCTAAAAAAGAAAGGCAAGCTGAAAATCTAGTCACAGCAACTTCAGGCAACAGCCTCATTCCAAGAGGGATGTACCTCATCATTGGAATAAGAGTTGGCAATAAATTGGTCCATAAAAGCCAGGCCGTGCTCCTTCACAAACTGGAAGAAGAAGAAAACAGTTAAAGATCGTGAATGAATCTATTGTCGTCGCCTAATATATGACACATGTATGTTTCAAACCATTCTGTCTTGGTTTAGGCCTCCAATCTGGCCAGTTCCGTCTTTGAAGATTTCGTCTGCTAGGTCCTTCAACCTCTTCTTTACGTCAACAGGTTGGAGAGGAGATGTGTGCTGCTGCTTCACGTAGACCACATCCTTCCCTCCCATTTTCACGCCAACAATAACATGAGTACCATATTTCTCTATGAATCTGGAATGCAAAGGTAAAACAACATAACAGGTTCAATGAAAAAGTTCTGAATCTGGAAAGAACTCATAAAAAGCACAAGGATAAGATACATTGCAGGCAACCAAAACAATAAAGTAGCTACTAAATGCAAATTCAGTTGGAGAATAAGTGGAGAGGCCCAAGGGAGAGGAAGGCAAGCTGCCGTATCAAACTCTAGAAGTAGAAGGGTCATGTGTCTTGCAGCATTTCTTCTTGGAACACCCTTGGGTTGTTCTCTTCAGATTCTCTACAAAAACAGCAATATAATTCTTCTCCCAGAAAACACTCTGCTAAAATTTTCAGTCCCTGCATTATGGCTAGTCCTCTTAAATTGCCTCATCTGTGACAGCCAAATTCTTCACTTGTGACATAGCTAATAACCTAGCATTTTGACACAAGTTTATCTGAAGTTTTTCAGGGATCTCCCATTCAGATAGAGATTCCAGAGGGAGCTTCCGTTCATCCAGTTAGTTGCATCCTCAGATTTCCCAAAGCTCTATCAGTAATCCAAGACATCAGATGCTTTACAACTCCTTTTTATCTCCCGAACATTCTTCTACACAGCATAATAGTCTGAGCTTCCATGCTAAACCTCTTCTGAAATCAAACACTTGAAGTACATCACAGACAAGGAGAGGATCATTCAATATAATCGCAGTCCTAGGTGGGTCCACCATTCCCGACTCAAGATTTCCATTAGGATATAGCAATCTGTGTGAAATCCAGTTCACCCGTATCATCTTTGTGATGAAATCTAATCCCTTGCACTTTACTGAAGGATAGAGATCTTGTAGTAGGTCATGTTAGCAAGAAACTTGGGAGGAAGCCATGCTCCTCCTCAGACCGATGGCTAATTTCAAGCGGAACAAGCTAGCTAGCACCTATGATATATCTCCTTCTTCCTCCTCAACAAGAGTCTTTGGCGAAGTCTTGCTAGCTGTTCCTACAGTGCTTTGAGGACAGCTTTCCTAACTTGTCCAACAAAGTTTCAACCCCAATCGGCTGGACGTGATCCTTGCTCTTCCTCGAAGGATGCCGAGAGCCATTTTGATTTGTTTTTTTCACAACAGTGCAGTGTAAGGTTGTGCAGCCTTGTTCATGAAGCGTTTGATGAGGAAAGACAAGAAAAGAAAGCAACAGAAAATTTGGTGGCAGAGATAGGACTGACCTTGCTAATGCAGCGGGGTCCCATGACGAGGGAACAGCTTGCTTGATATGCTCTGAGAGAACGACCTGCGATTTCTGAAGAGCAATGCTGTAGAGCGTGATGAAGACTCCATCAAAAGCCATGGATTTAGTGGCCGAAGCATCCTTTTGCCAGACTCCAGTGAATTCAAAGGCCGTATTGAAAGAGCCCGTCGGGATTTTCCCAGAGAGCGATAACTCCTGGTTAAACTGCTCAGACATCTACAGCGGAGTAGGTGAGCGAGTTAGTCAACGATTCAGGGTTACCAGCCAAAAAATTGATCAAACTGACGCCAAATCGGCCACCAATCACCATGGATAACGAGAAGCAACCGAAATTCAGAGTTTGAACAAGAGATAGAGAGAGGGGAAAACCTGCTGGAAAGAGAGGAGATCGGAGCTGAACCTCGTGCGCTCGCCTTTATCGCATTTGATCGATTTAGGGACGCCGGGAACGGAGAAACCAGCGGGAACTGGAACGGACAGACTGTGCAAGGAATTCCGCTCGTCGACGGCGACGAGCGAATGAGGCTTGCAGTACTTGAGCCGCAAATCGACGGTAAGGTCAAACCCTCGGCCGATGGCCTGAACCGCTGCCTCCGCGGCTCTCTCAGCTGCAGCCGCCATCAGCTTACCTACTACCGCTACCTCTGCTTTTTTCTCCTTCTGGCACCTCGCTATGCCGCTGCCGATGATGAGACTTGAGAGATCGAATTCGGAAACGAAGTAGAAGCAAAATTGTGCAGGAGAATAGTGACGACGAACGAGATCAATCAGAAAGTCTAAGTCGCAGGCTCAGTGGAATAAATATAATAATAAGAATGCTTGGCGTTGTTGGGAAGTTGATGCTGAAATTGTTGATGGGCGCGCGGTTGGCAGTTAGTTGATTGGGGGGAGATGGCTGTGGCAATGGCGCGGTGCCCGCTTCTGCTCTGCTGCTTCCTGTCTTCTTCCTACTCCGGAATTCTACGGACAATTATGCTTCGACGCCGTAATTATTGTATTATAATTAATTCAGTTGCAGGTGATTAATTAGTAGTAATTACTTACTGTGTGAGTGATATTTATTTGGGAAAGAGGGAGGGAAACCGGAGGAGTCTGTCGGGTCGGCCATCTCAGGATTATAATTTGAAATAATGGTCAAAATATGGTAATCCCGATTATGGTACGGTGCTGACACGAGAAGCGTTCAGCACGTGTTGATGTCGTTGTACGTTATGATGAGTCGTTAGATCACAGTGTGGTAATCAAACGGGATCAATACGAGTTGGTTGTCTCAACTTTGCCGTAGTCAAATTGATTCGGCCCACCTCGTTGTTGTTTTAGCCCATTTGTATTTGTACGACGAAGGGAAACAAATCAAATTTAGAATCTTCCTTTGGTAAGTGAAAACATTGTTTAAGCTCTGCTTTAGGGAAATCAATAGCAATTACCACATGTGCATTGTTTACCAAAATTAATATTACATGTTGGTTTTAAATTTGATTTGTTTAACAAAATTTGACCAGTTAACCATAAAAGAGGGAAACTGACCAGTACAGTTTTGCCGGGGACGGTGGGCCGTGGGGTTAGTAGTTCTGGTTAAGGTAGTTTGGCGGGAAAGTCAGAGAAAGTGTGCGGTGCGGTCCAGTTGAGTTAACGGCATGGGTGGGCTCATGGGCTGCCAGGCCAGGCCAGGCCAGTGGTGCCGTCCAGCAGTAAAGGCGCGCATTCGCGGCACACGCCTGCTGACCAACGATCATTCTAGCAGCCGCGTGGTTGACTTTGTTTAGGGGGGTGATGCAATGAACCAATTCTCGACCAGATCAGACCGGTTTGAATTAGAAATCGTATTCTATTCCCTAATGACATTTTTTTGTGGCTGACTGGCTGGTCCACTGATCAAATCTCATGGGTTTACGAATCAAATGGGATCTGGACTCCGTCAAAAAGTCAAACACACAAAAAAGAAATACTACTATTTCTGAATATCTTTTAGCTGACTTGGTCCGCTAATTAAACGTTCCAGCTTATCCAATGTAATTGAAGGATACAAACTGTGTCTTCTCCATGGTTTCAAAATTCAAACCATCTGTCGGCACGTAAAATCAAGTTCAATTGGTATTGGATAAAAATTGGATGGAAGATCACCGATATAAAGGAGTAGTCGAACCAGTGAAAAGATTAAAATTGATAAAAGAATGATACGGCCACAATGGTTAATTTTTCAGTTTCGAAACAAAAAATACAAAATGAAGTTGTTTTGGTGGAATTAACTAACAATAAGAAAGAAAATTTTCGGATTCAAATATGAGCATTTAGATGTTGATGTTATCTATTGTGTTCAAGTGTAAACATTTGGATGTTGACGTTAAATATGGTATTTAAATATAATGATTTGTCATTTTGTTTGTAATGTAGTATTTTATTTAAATATGATGAAGATTATATTTCATTTAAACCGAGATAAACAAAATAAAATTTGATTATAATCTAATCGAACTATGCCACTTATTAAATCGACATAACGGTATTAACTGGTTTGACCTTTTGTTCCGGAATGCTAAATCTTTTATTACACTCGATTGATAAAATATGTAACCATACAACGTCACCTAGAAGAGTTCATACATAGAAAATATCTTTTTTTTTTCTTCTCAAAGTCAGTTGTTATAAATTCAGGCTTACAGAGAAAATAAAAGAGCGCGGGAGTCGACCAATAGTCGAACTCCCGATGAGAGGGCCTATTATGCCACATGATGGGCAACCCTATTGAGACGACAGAGAACAAAACAGTAAGAAACCCTACTAAAGAGAAAAGCCAAACTCTGAATATCCTACAAGATAGTTCCATCCGATCATGAGCCAAGTCACCTGTCCGAGGAAGTCTCTCCGATATCATGCGCTCTAAACATTAGAACGGTTCACACTTACTGCGAGACTTCTAAAATCTAAACGTGAGAACGGTTCACAACATTTTTAGCTCCTTCACTTTAGGCTCGTTAACAAATACACCACTGAATTTTTTTCCCTAACAACAAACCCCTTAACAAGTTGGAAATTATCAAATTGCCAACACCTGTTGTGGCCTATTTCTGCTTGTCACTTGTCACTCCATGTAAGTTTCCTTTCCCATTTCTTCTGGTTCGGCCCGAGCGTTAACAGAAAAAAACAGCAACTTCGGCTCAAACGTAGCAGAACACAGAGCTCTTGCTTCCTCTGCTTCTTCGCCTTCTTCCTTTCCTACGTTTCTAACTTCTTTCTATTCCTGCTCCACCAGCTGCACATAATATGAACGCCTTTGGAGAGCACAAACTAAAGAACCATCTCTGCTAATAAATTTTCATTATAATCTAATGATACTCGTCGGAACCATCTTCTCCGTGAACACCGTTATTTGCTTCTACAACATCGTCACCAACAACAAACTTGTTCCTCATCGGCTTCGACACTTTACTACCATTTGTCTTCAATGCCTTCACTGGTTTCTTCACCTTCTCCGCTTGCAACTCTAACCCTTTCTCCGAAGGCTTCCTTCTTCTTTTCAACCGGACGCTATCCTCTATAGAACGAAAACAAACCCAGTAGTCAATACAATTTACATTGCACTTCTACTTTCCCAACGATCAAACAAGTGAACAGAATCAAACTATAATTGGTTCAGTCATATTCCATCTAAATGTCAAATGCGTACGATTTCAGTCCAGTGTGAATAGAATCGTTGCACACCCCCAATGAACAGGATATTGCACAGGAACCTGAAGGACGATAATAGTAACTTACCTTCATGAGGACTTGATGCATTGTTCGCTGCTAGCCCCTCCATCGCAGCATCTTCGGAAACTGGAGATTCGGAATGAGTGCTCTCCATCAGCTTTGAAGAACTTCCCCCACCCTTACCTTGTTGCTCGTCAGGACAAGGGATTGCTGGCAGGAAGCACAGTTCTTCCTGTGACATGTCTGAATCACTAAAACCATCTTCTTTCTCTACAGTCACAATATCAACCTCTTCATCTTCATTCACACCAGATTCCTTCACCTGCAAACAACAATTCCACCCTCAATTAGAACCATGGATGGAATCATGTCACCAAAAGAAGGCCTTCCCTCAACCAATCTAAACAGTTTTTCCTCAACCTTTTCAGTTTCTGGCATCAGATCAAATTCATCTTCACGTTCCACATACTCTTCATTCTCCTCCAGCTCTTTGAAATCCGGAGCAAATGCACTCCAGTTCTCAGTATAGTCCTTAGCCCAAATGTAAACAAATCCAGCTAATGAGACAGAAACAACAATTGGATGAATGGGATGCCATGCCAAATCGATCAATGCTTCTTTTGGACCTTCAAGGATCTTAATGAGATATCCAGCTTTATCCCAGATGTAGATTTTGTGTTCTCCTTTGCTTGCAGAACCAGCAATTACCCATTCTCCATCACCACTGAAACAAGGTGCTTTCCAGTGCATCTTTGTGATTGTATCTTGAAACTCCCGAACAAGTACCAGGCACTTTGATCCAACCACCTTTAGTTTCTCGAGGACATCATGGTTATCAGTTGTTTTAACAAGTTCCTGAAGGGTAATACTTCCATCTCTTTGTGGAAGTAGATTTTCATACATCCTGATTATCCGATCATTTGAGTTTGTAAGGAGATACAGCCCATTTCTGCTGAAGGCAATATTCTTGATAACAGCAGCAGTGGAGATGGGAACCACTGCTTGGATTTCAACACTTCTATTATGATCTATTATAAGAATTTCTCCTTTGGAATTACCGACATAGACCAGATCACCACGCTTGTTAAAGCACGCTGCAGTGGGGGTAAAATGGGGAGTTGCATCTGAGGATTTATTGCGTGGAGGGGCTGCGACTTCATTGACTGTTTCAGGTACTGTAACTGGAAGAACAGTTGTGGTTCCTGTTTCTAAGTCGACAACCATGGGAGCAGAAGAGAGTGGGCATACCAAACACGTTGATGGGGTAGAAGAACCGGGATGTAGCCGAGCCAAGAGTGATGTTTGCTCCAGTATTGTTCGTGTGATTTTCTTGCCAGAGACAACATCCCAAAGTGTCAATGATTTGTCAGCAGCAGAGACCAGGATCCGATGACCATATTTTGACCAGCAGACACTTGTTATAGGTGCAACAGAGTCTTTATCCCGAAGCTCCTTGGCAATTCCCCTTGTCTCAAAATCCCAAATCACACAGCTTCCATCAACACATCCAGCTGTTGAAGCAAAAAAAGGAAGAATGAGCAGGAACCAACGAACAATATAAAATAAAAAACTTAGTTAAACTAGTATAGCAGATGAAGAAAGGATACTAGAGTTCAGTCCAAACTGCAAAAGGTTTTCATATAACCTATCCATTAAATTGGCAGAGGCTGCAATTACGGAAGTAAGTTCCTTTGTTTGATTCACCAACAATAAGTTACTGCATTTTAGGGAAGTTCTAATGTGGATAAAAGAGATGACCCAGTTCTTTCATATCCCTTGAATCAACAACATCTAAGAATCCTAACTAGTGAAAAGTCTAGACATACTAGCTAAGTGCAATCTCCCGCAGCCTTAAATATTCTGATTTTTCAGGTAAAGATGCTACGAAATATAATGATACTGCCTATGAACCTTCACTTTCACTAGATCTCCTAAGCAGCAGGGTCGGGAGTCTAAAGGCACTTCTAAAAATGCGAGCAGGGACGTGACTATGAGATTCCCACTTTGAACACCAATACTACCAGTGCTGACTACTAAGATAGTCACAAGGGAATACTTCTATGCTCAGATGGCACATGAATGAAGGAAATAGCTTGAGAAGAGGACCAACCACGGTTTCTCTTCTCTTCTATGTTAAAAATGTCTAATTAATAGCAATCCCATCAACTTCAATGGCGGAAAAGGCAGTAGGTGGGAGAAGAAATGAACCTACCCACTGATACAGGAGTACCAGAAGGGGGAAGGCATAGAATCAACCTACCGGCAAGAAGAGTTCCACGGCGATTGAAGGCAATGCATTTCATAACCCCATGCTCCAAATACTCCTCTATTACTTCAGGGAAATCTCCTTGCAGCGGATCTTTCGCCAAAAACGCAATAACACGCTGATTAGGCACACACAAGCAAATTTGGAATAGAGAAAACTAGGGCTACCGAGCAAAGTGAGCAGAGAGTAGGCTCACCAATAATCTGAGCGTTCATGGCGGTCAGTTGTGGATTTAAAGAGCAAAATCAGGGGATGCAAAGAGAAGTAGGGAATCAAGCCGGCGGGAGCTTCAATGGCGAGTTCGGGCAAAACTCTGTTCAGAAATTCCGCCTCCGGAGTCGATTGAAACCGGCAGATAGTGGTCACTTTTCTGTCGTCCGCAATTTAACCTAATTAGGACGGATGAAGTTTTAGGAGAATCGGAAAGAAAGGAGGAAAGAGAGAAGAGCAATGCGGTGTGTTGCTTCTGTGAATTATGCCCTAGGTGGAACAGTCGAGCTTAAGACCGCAACGCGCCTGCGCCGGAGTATCGGCGGCGAGCATATGGGAGCGGAAGTTGTCGGAGAAAGGAGACAGAGTCAGCGGCTGGCTCGATGGCAGCGAGTCGGGGTCGATACTATAGTGGCTAGTTTGGTCTCTTGTAGATTTTGTAAAAACAGATTCCGAATAAGGCAAAATAACAAATTAACACCAAGTGTTAGGATGAAAAATTACAAAAAAAATATTCTTTTCAATATAAATAGTAAGCCAATGAAAAAAAGTAATATAAAGTATAAATTAAAAAGAGTTCAAAATGAGATAGAGGTTAGGATATTCATAGTTTTTTTTATTACTCAAGAACTTCTACTAAATTTGGGGTCATCTGCAATCAAATTCGACGTCAACGGGGCGTCGCCTCCAGCATCCTTGTATCTTCGGAAACACCAACGGGCCTCGCTTGTATTCGAACCTAGGATCTGCAACTCCCAAGCGTTCACTGTCGCGACAGTTTTAGCGTTAGACTATCTTACCTTTGATGGGATGTGCATACCTTACTTGTTAGCCTAGTGTAACTCAAGATCTAGTCATAATAATTTCGTTTTGATAGTTATTTTATAAATTCAAGGGGTTGACCACAATTAGTGGTGGAGCCACATGAGGTTAATGTTGATCATTTACACCACATTGGGCTGAACTTGTAGTAATAAAAGAAAATTATATGGTTGTGGATTGAATACAAGATTTTCTATTATTGTAAATAACTTTATTAAAGAACAATGTTGTGTGATTTCTATTTAACTTTTAGATCATATATCACGTAACCGAGTTTAATATAAACAAAATCTCAAAAATTATAAACGTTCGTTGCTATCAGTTGCCATTCAAGTGTCAAAAGAACACTTACTGCAAATCCGCAATGACCAAAGTGAAGAAACACTTCAAAATCAAATGAGTGATAAAATCATGAATGATTTTTCGGTGGGTGTCTTAACATCCCTCATAATTTGAAGGGCTAATTCCACTAGGAAGCCCAAACTATTGAAAAAATGACATTTGTGTCATAAACTATTCAATATGACAAATCTGGCACGAACTATTTTCCGTTAATGTTGACCGTTAGTATTTAACAAAAAAATCTAGTCAGCATCTATGTGGTTTGTGCAGATTTGTCATATTGAATAGTTTATGACACAAATGTCACGAAACGCTTATAGTTTGTGCCAGATTTGTCATATTGAATAATTTAGGACACAAATGACACTTTTAAGATAGTTTGGGCTTCCTAGTGGAATTATGCCTAATTTAATGATGAATGTATTTTAGAAATGCTTCAGAATATGAAAGCACGTTCTGAAACTTACGTTATGCTTGTAGCGGTAGAGTCATTTGGGACAACAACTCAAGCTATACAACTTTTGAATTAACAGAGTCATTATGTATCGCTTTCCACGCATAGGGCTGTCCATTTGGTTTTGGTTTTTCGGTTTTAACCGAAACCAAACCAATTGGAAAGCTAATGGTTTCAGTTTTTCGGTTTTAAACCAATAGGCAACTTAATGATTTTGGTTTGGTTAAAACCGAAAAACCAATAGAAACCATTAAGAATAAAATTATTTATCAACAATTTTTTTTTCTTTTGACACGCATACCAATAATTTGTAATGGCTATTTACCATTATTATGACATTTATTCAATAAAAAGGAGGGAAATGAGAATAAATATGAGTGTATGAGTACATGTTGGTTTTTTGGTTATCCAAACCAAAACCATTAAAGCCCTTTTTGGTTTTTGACAACCAAAAACCAATAAGGGCTTTAATGGTTTTGGTTTTGGTTTTTGAGAATTTGGTTTTTGGTTTTGGTTTTTCATACTTAATGGTTTGGTTAACCAAACCAAACTAACTTAACAGCCCTATCCACGCAAAAAAGCTTCGTCGTTGGCCATTCTACGTCTTCCGACGTCGCTCCCGTCGTCCAGCTCCCTCTGATACGTGTTGATTTGTTAGACAAGGTAAGTTTTTGACCCTATTTTGTGTTGGTAGTAGTATTGCATGTGTAGGGTGTCCGTTGCCTGTTTAGGATTTTTCGTTGCATGTGTTTAGTATTTTTTCATTTATAACAAAACATTGAAAATTAATAAACTTAACGTCATTAGCGACGTCCTAATTGGATCGTACAAATTTCATATCAATTGTATCCTTTAGGATTAGCAATAAAATTTGTCGATGTTATCGATGGTCATGCACAACTCAACAACAACCAGATAAGGATTAATTATGAATTGTTCGGTCTGTTTTAATTTTATTTGATTATGTTTGTAACTTTGTCAAATATCATTATTAATAAGCATGTCCGTTAGGTCTTCGTTTGTGACATTTTTTTTGTAATTTATTTCATTCTTAATTTTGTTCGACGGGATCTTTTAATAATATTTGTTTGCATTATTAATTTTTTATGTTTAATTTTGTTTGTAACATTAGTGTATTTGTATTTTTAACATTGTTAATACTTGAAGTACATAAGAACAAGAACAAGGCCACTCCTTTTCCACAACGATTATGACCCCTTTGATAATATATATTTAACAAAGTAGGAAGTGATGTTATTTTGGTTTAAGATAGGGTGCATTACATTTGGTCATTTACAATTGTATATGGATTGTTTGGATGGAGTAATTTGTTGTATGGGGTAAAATAACACACAATTTACAAAAAGGGTGTTTGTGTGTGATTTGGTAAAAAGGGTATTTGTGTGTGATTTGGTAAATTTGAGAGTTAAAATATCTTGTTTTTTATGAATAATTTTGTGAGTTATTTGTATGTGGTATTTGGTAACTTAAAATGAAAAAAAAAACCATAATGCCCTGAAAATGAGAATGAGCAATAAACTTGGAAAAAATCCAGCAATGTATAGATTTCATTTATCATTAACCACATTCAGTCATCATTACACATCCATTACAACTTTGATCTTCTACATATTGACATATGGGGTGTTGTTTCTACTATTTCCAAATCTGGTCATTCATATTTCCTCACAGTAGTTGATGATTACTCTAGGCATACATGGCTCTTTCTAATGAAATCAAAATTTGAGGTTAGACCTTTGTTAAAATCCTTTTATACGTTTGTCCTAACACAATTTAACAAGAAAATCAAATCCATAAGAACTGATAATGGTCAAGAATTCTTATATAGTGAGTTTTATACTGAAAATGGCATTTTCCATCATCGTACTTGTGTTCAAACATCCCAACAGAATGGGATTGTTGAACGTAAGCACCAACATCTCCTTGCCATGACATGAGCATTGCTTTTTCAGTCTTTCTTACCTTCTATTTACTGGAATCATGCAGTTATTTCACCTTATTAATCGTCTCCCTTCTCCACTTTTATCCAATAAGAGTCCCTATGAGTTATTACATGGTCAGTCACCTAGCTATTCCCATCTTAGGGTGTTTGGTTCTCTTTGTTATGCATCCACATTATCTCATAATCGTTCTAAATTAGCTCCTCGAGCCATTCCTAGTGTTTTCTTAGGTTTTGTCACAGGAACCAAAGGGTATAAACTTCTTAATCTCCAAACAAAAGAGACCTTTATATCCCGAGATGTCATTTTTCATGAGCACATTTTTCCATTCTCTTCCCCCCAGCCCACTGCCACACCACCATTTCCCACTACCCCTACAGACTTATCCACCATAATCTCATTTGACACACCTATTCACTTGCACACCAGTACTCTTCCATCTCTACCACTTGTACAACCACTTCCTACTTCTCCACCCTCTGACAATCCGATTAATCTCCCACCACCCACTCCTCTCCCACAACCAGAGCAATCACTTCCACAACCAGAACAGACAGAGGAACCTCAATTACGTAGATCCACACGACAGAGCAACATTCCATCCTATCTCTCCAATTATCACCACAACCGGGTTGGGTCGGGTTTTGCCAAACCCAAACCCAAACCCATGAGTTTATCTTTGAAAAAAACCCGGGGTAAAACCCACTGGGTTTGAAAAACTCAAACCCAACCCAACTCGTTGGGTATCCGCGGGTTCATGGGTACCCACGGGTTTTGTCGTAAAAAATTTATAATTACAAGTTCTTATCAAAATTAAAGTCAAATATCAATATCTCAATACAAATTATCCATATATAAAACACCATTCTAGACAATTCAAGCAAATCACAAATTAACTATACAAATTGTTCAACACCAATCTAGAAAACTCAAAAAAATTGAAGCAAATCACAAATTTTCCATAAATAACATGTTTAATTGAAAACTTCTTCCTTTCAATTAAGTTTCTTTACTCTCCACTCCATAACATCAACTTCATTCTACACAATTTAAAAAAAAAATTAGACATATCTCCACAAACATAAATAAGATTAGTTGTTTAGAATATTAAATATACCGAAAAAATTAATTATATGGGTGGGCGGGTACCCACGGGCCGGGTTTACCTAAACCCAAACCCAACCCAACTCGTTGAATAGTGAACGGGTTTAAACCCAAACCCGAACCAAAACCCGTCAACACGGATTTTACCCACGTTGACTGGGTTGGGTCGGGTGGGTACCCGTGGGTTCGGGTTTTGTTGTCATCCCTACTCAAAACCACTGCCAATGCTTGCCATTCCACACCAGAATCCCACTGTAAGTATCCTCTAGAATCTGTTCTTTCTTACACTGATTTATCACCCACATATATGCACTTTGCTTTAGCCATCATGCAAATTAAGGAACCTAAGACATACAAGCAAGCTATTAAAAATCCAGAATGGGTTAAAGCTGTGCTTCTAGAGCTCAAAGCTCTCATAGACACTAAAACCTAGAAGTTAGTCAATTTACCACCTGGTAAGATTCCTATGGGTTACAAATGGGTATTTAAAGTTAAGTGCAAGTCTGATGGGTCCATAGAACGTTTCAAAGCTAGGTTAGTTGCCAAAGGTTACACTCAAACCTATGGCCTAGATTTTTTGATACTTTTAGCCCTGTTGCTAAAATCACTACCATTAGAGTTTTACTAACCTTAGCTGCTATTAACAATTGGCATCTTCATCAATTAGATGTTAATACTGCTTTTCTACATGGCGACCTCGATGAAGAGGTCTACATGGTTCTGCCCCCTGGCCTATCCACTGACCCTGCTGATGCAAACAAAGTTTGCAAGTTAACTAAGAGCCTTTATGGTTTGAAACAGGCCAGTAGACAATGGTTCCTCAAACTAACATCAACCCTTATTTGTCTTGGTTATACACAGTCTAAATCAGATTATTCTCTGTTTATTAGAAACCAACCAACTTCATACACTGCTTTACTTGTTTATGTGGATGACATAGTATTAATTGGAAATGATATGGCTGAGATCAATAGGGTCAAGGAACATTTGGACAAAGCTTTTACTATAAAAGATCTAGGTAAGCTTAAATACTTTCTAGGAATGGAGATTGCTCGTACTTCTGCAGGAATACATATGAACCAGAGGAAATACGCTCTGGAACTCCTCGAAGACCAAGGCATGCTGGCTTCCAAACCTGCCAATTCCCCTCTTGATCCAGGCCTCCAGTTGTCTCAAACAGCAGGTGACCTTCTCCCTGAAGATGCTGCCACCAGCTACAGGACACTGGTTGGTCGATTGCAGTACCTCTGCAACACTCGACCAGACTTGCAATTTGCTGTCAACTACTTGGCACAGTTTGTCTCCAGTCCTCGCACTCCACATCAGCAAGCAATTCAAAGGGTTCTTCGCTACATCAAAGCAGCACCTGCTCAAGGACTTTTCTTTTCCGCCAAGTCATCTCTTGCTCTTCATGCATATGCTGACGCAGATTGGGCAGGCTGTCTTGACAGTAGGCGATCTACTTCAGGCTATTGCGTCTTCCTCGGCCACTCTCTGATTTCCTGGGCTGCTCAAAAGCAACAAGTAGTTTCCCGCTCCTCAGCAGAAGCTGAGTATCGAGCATTGGTTGAAACAACTTGTGAGTTACAGTGGCTATCATCCCTGCTCAAAGAACTTCACCAGCACATACAACTGCAGGTACACTGTGATAGCAAGTCTGCTATTCACATGGCGTCCAAACCAGTCCAGCACAAGCGCACAAAGCACATAGAACTGGACTGCCATCTTGTAAGTAACCAGGTTCAACGAGGATTCCTCAAAGTCAGCTACATTCCCACTGAACAGCAACTTGCAGATCCTTTCACTAAAGCAGTTGGGGTATCTACTTTCCAAGAGCTTATAGCCAAGCTGCCCATTCATTCTATCCATGGTCAGCTTGCGGGGGGTGTTGAGGGAAACGGTATCGTTTCCATGTAGATAGGATATTGGTTCACGGTTGAACCGGTTAGATAGATTAGGAATTAACCAATGTATAGTTAGTTGAGTTGTATCACTGTCATATATAAAGGGAAAACCATCCCACTGTACAAACACGAATTTCCGATTTTCTCTATTGAATAAATCAATCTGTTAAGACTTTGACACTTCTCTCAGCTTTCCCTGTATGTTGCATGCATCTGGTTGATTTTGCATTTTTCAATTCTAGAATAGAGAAGAAAAGTAGAGTGATGTGTCCAAGTCGGACGTTTGTTTACTCGATTCAGGAAGCTCGATTGTGACTTGTCCCCCAGACCCAGTCACAATGACGTGGGGTTACTTCCTGAAAGAAGACGGAGAATATAATTAAGCACACAAAGACTGTTCTTTTTTTTTAATAAAGATTTCATTCATTCATATCCGAAAGAGAAGAGGTTACAGCAGGGGTGCTTCTCTCCTTTTTGGTGCGGCCGGTCAAAATGTCAAATGATTTACTTCAGAAAACATATGCAACAATGAACATAGTAGTCACATCCCATGCGACAGAAAAACTTAGAAGAATGAAACTCCTCTGCTTATCATTTTAGTATTGTCGTTATAGTAGTTCAAAACACTGAGCAGATACATGTTGACTAATGGGAAAAGGTAAACGTTTCTGTTTTGCCCAAGGGCATACAGAACAATGAAACTGCTTATTCATAGTGATAGCAGGATCTATAGAATGCAGTAAAGGAAATTTTGCATAGGGTAAATGTCCTAAACGATAATGCCAGAGATCAATAGTGGATGCTGGGGAAGATGAGTTCTGGACATAGTTGGATATATGAGTAGATGACAGATTATGTTAAGAAGATAAGCAGGCAGCATGAGGGTCCAGTTGATATAAGCCATCTCGAAGATTAGCTATACCAATCGTCCACAGAGACTGGAGGTCCTGTAGTAGGCAATGAGAACTAGCAAAGGTCAGTCCAAGTGCTACCTTGGCTGCCAACTTGCTTACAGAGACTAGGTTAAAGGTGAAACTAGGGACTAGAAGAACATCATGTAGAGGAAGGGAAGGAAAAATATGACACTGCCCTATATGAGTAATCAATGCTTTATCTCCATTAGGAAGATAAACATATGTAGGAGGAACAGTTCTATAACTATGAAGGTAATCTAAGGAGCTAACAATATGGTCAGTAGCACTCGTATCAAGAATCCATTTAGGAGATGCATCAACTAACATACAAGAAGATGGGATTACAGTAACCTTACCTTGTGGTGTAGGTTGAACTTGAGTGGTAATAGAACAAGCCTGACTGGCAGAAGGATGACCATGAGTGATTGGGATATCAGATGCAGCAGGATTGCTGTAAGGGAGACGAGGCTGAGAAGAGATGGAAGCGTGAGTCATGTCAGAATACTGAGACTGTTGTTGAAAATACTGGGACTGCATGAACTGAGCCATCTTTTGATAAGTCTCTTGTATCTGATTCCATTCTTGAGGTTGGAATGGATTTGGAGGAGGAATAGGATGATCTGATTCTTCAGAAGGACCATCCTCTGATGACACACAGTGTGCCTTTGCCTTGCCTTTGTACCCAGGAGGATAACCATGAAGCTTGTAACACTTGTCCACAGTGTGACCATAGGAGTGATAGTGAGTGCAGTAAGGTCTGTTGCTACCAGAGTGTGGTGGTGGTGGATTAGTCGAGGAAGAAGGATAAGAGGATCTTATTGGGGGATTAGCAGGATTCCTACCAGGGGTAAAGCCTCTTGAATACATCGCCATTGAATCAGGCAAGGAAGATGGGGCTAAGATACGATTATGTTTTTCTTGCTCAATGATCATGGCAAAAGCTTGGTTTAGACTAGGCATAGGGTTCATCAACATAATCTGGGAACGAGCAGCAACATATGTATCGTTGAGACCCCTAACAAACCTAAGGACATAGTTGACCTGATGATTCTGGCGAACTATAGCTAAACCACAGTTGCAAAGACCATTGCATCGACAAGGAGGAATCGGCAAGAAATTATCCAGTTCATGCATCCAAGTGGTAATCTGTGTGAAGTAGGCACTTACAGACTGGGAGCCTTGTTTGAAACGGAAGAGATCTTCTTGGAGCTCAGCGATGCGGAAGTTGTTGCCGCGAGAGAATCGTTCGCGCAATTCATTCCAGACGACTAGGGCATCTTCGAACCATTGAAACCCTAGAGCAATCGACAGAGAAACAAATCGAAGAATCCATCCAAGAAGCAAGGTGTTGTTTCTTGACCAGACACGAAGGAGAGGATCACCAGGAGGAGGCTTCGTGATAGTGCCGTCGAGGAATTGCAGCTTGTTCTTCGTCGATAAAGCCCGAATCATCGCTCGCTGCCAGGTGGAATAATTGGTCTCATCAAGAACAGGAGAAACCAATTGCTGGCTAAGGCTCTCACCTGGATGAATGAAGAATGGACTATTCGGATTGAGATCAGCGGCGGTGGTCTGCGGAAGCGGAGGAACGAACGAAATCGGTGGCGGTACCAAAGTAGAAGTCTGATTGGCAAACGCCATTGTTGCAGAGAAGAAAACGATGGAAAGCTTTGAGAAAGAAACGAAATCAAGAATGCCCTGAGGGCTCTGATACCATGTCAAAGTCTTAACAGATTGATTTATTCAATAGAGAAAACTGGAAATCGTGTTTGTACCGTGGGATGGTTTTCCCTTTATATATGACACTGATACAACTCAACTAACTATTCATTGGTTAACTCCTAACCTATCTAACCGGTTCAACCGTGAACCAATATCATATCTACATGAAAACGATACCGTTTCCCTCAACAAGAAGCGTGGAGGATGAGATTGGAACATGATTTGGGATTTAGGGATTGAGATGATTTTTTGGATTTGTGAATATGAAATTGAAGAGAGAAGATACATCATTCGAGGAAAGGAAGAATGAGAATATGGATCTCTTGTCGCCGTCGCCTTTGAATTTTCGTCGCCGTCGCCTTTTGCCACAAAAACAAGAGGAGTGATTAGAGAGTGAAAGTATGGAGGTGGAAGCTGAAAGTTCAAGTAGGAAATGACAAAGGACAGGCAAGAGAGAAGATCGTGATAGAGTGGAGAAGACGAAGTAAAGGAAGAAAGAGAATGGGGGCAAGGTGGGAAGAAAAATGACACATAATGCGTTATTTTTAAATAACTACCCACCCCTATGGTTAGGAATGGCAATGGGCAGGTCCGGGCGGGTATCTCGATACCCATACCCGCCCTGTGGCAGGTCGGGTCCAGGTCGGGTATTTTATCACTTGGCGCGGGTCTGGGCAGGTTGACTCAATGGGTATCTAATTTATGTGAAAAACGTTAGAAATATTCATTATTTTCATTAAAAGACCAAGAAAGAAACCATAATATGATGAAATGTAGTTAAATTATTGGAGAAATTAAGGTTTTCACTTATTTACAAGTTTATTATAGCTAAAATATGAGGTAATAAAAGGAAATCCTAAATAATTTGACTAAGATTACATGTAATTTAGGGAAGAACGGGTCAAGAAACGGGTGGGTCGGGGCAGGTCAGGTCGATGGCAGGTACCCATGCCCGCCCCGCCAAAGGGCGGGTCGGACCCGCCCCAAAGCAGGTCAAACAGGTCGGGTAAAACGGGTCAGGTCGAAATTTCCATCCCTACCTATGGTATTCAGAATATCGAGTTTATGAGTTGTTTTTAAATAACACTGTTCACAATAACTCATCTCACAAATGTCAAGGTTAACGAGTTATTTTGGTTCAAATAACTCATAATGAGTTATTTGGGCAAAAAATAACTCATCCAAATGACCCTATAATTAAATCTTGGTTCTTGATTTTAAGTGAGGTTAAATATTTTAAATGATTAATTGAACAAAAATAACTCATCCAAATAATCCATCCAAATCACCCCATAATTAAATCTTGGTTCTTGATTTTATGTGAGGTTAAATATTTTAAGTGATTATTTGAACCAAAATAACTCAGCCAAACGATACTCTTACTAATTTCCTATAATCTTCTTCTATCATTCCCAAACGCAATCAAACAGCGTTCCCATCAATCCAGCTCACTAACGACAGCTAGACGAGTCTTCCTCGCACGCACACACGAGAGCTTTGCCTCTGAAATTTTTGACTGTCCAACTGAGTTCATCTTCCCAAGTATGTCCACGAGAACAAGCTGATCCAAAGATCAGTTGGAACAACCTTCTATAACTAGCACACCTTGCAAATAGATGGTCACGAGTCTCCAGCTGCTGCGAATAAAACAGACAAAGTGTTGTACCAGTATAGCCCCTGTAGAATTTGATGATGCGGAATTGAAACGAACACAGAAAACAACGATTTTACGTGGTATCCTCGATCGATTGATTGATCGAGACTAATCCATGATGAGCTCGGAACGAGCTCACGACTTACGTTTTATTATGTGAGGACTACATTGTGACGGCTTGCTTACGACAATCTACGTAGCTAAGCTTATATAGACGTAGGGTTAAAACCCTAATGACAACCAAGTTTCCTTCTTTGACAAGGAAAAGGAAAAAAGAGACTTGGAGAACAAGGAATTAATTATTTTTGACTAAATAATTAATATCCTCAACACTCCCCCTCAAGCGAAGACATGAATGACAAGAATGTCGAGCTTGAAAAAGGAAATGTGACGAACAAGCATGACAAGCTTGAACAACAAAACTCGAGATGAATAACATCTCGGACGAGGTTGATTTGGAGACGATTGACTCTCTCCCTTGAACAACCTGACGAAGACGGTTGACTGCATCTTCTTGAACGTCGTGATCGAGACGGTTGACTGCGTCTCTTGAACGACCTGACGGAGACGGTTGACTGCGTCTCTTGAATGACTTGACGGAGACGGTTGACTACGTCTATCCGTATGTTATGGTGGAGATGGTTGACTGCATCTCCTGAACGACTTGACTCCCTATTCTCCCCCTCAAGCGACGCATGAACGATGTGAATGCCCAGCTTGAAAGTTAGAATGGTGATGACTCAACATTGACCGATGCTGAATGCTGAGGGGACGATCGCTACTGGGATCGTGACTGCCTCGCTTGATAACTTGAACTTCTTTATTGACGAAAGTTGTGTCTCCCCAACACTAGCAATTGAAGGGACGACCACTGCAGGTCGCGATTGTCTTCAATGCCATGACTTTAATCGATGTTGGTGAAGATTTTCCTCTCTAAGTGACCTTGACCGGCCATAATGACAACTTGACTCCAACTGTGGACAGAGTATGAATTCCACGGCACACCTCGTGGGCCTGTAAACCTCGGAAGTATCCTGAACTGTGTGTTGATGGCTAGGACGCTACCACGCTAGTCACAATAAACAAGCTGGACAAAGCACTTGGGACTACGTGCCAATAATGGAACCAATGAACGAATGGGTCACCAAAACCAAATAAACTTTACGCTGCCAAATTTGTCTCCCAAAGCTGATCCTTTTGCGAACACCACTACAATCACAAAAAGATTAACCTGGAAGCCTTACCAACGATGGATTGCCTGCCGGGGGACGCTAGAATATTTTCTCCTCGACAGGTGACGAGCAACGTCGCTGAGATGAAGAGGCATAACCGGGCAGAGGACGGCCAGGGACATTGATGTTGCCCGGGCTGCTGTTATCGACGATGATGACGCGGACTGCGAGGGGATCTATTTGATGAAGATGACCCGGCCGCAAGCCCGAGACGACAACAAGGCTTCTCGAAAGGTAGACGGAAGGTTGATGATACAAGCTGAAATCAAACTTTGACTTTCGGGGACTAAGACGATGGAGCGACAGCTGCCTGACGACGGCTGCAGATGAAGTTGGAAACGCCGACAACAGGTTGACTACCGACGGTGGCTACTATAAAAGTAGCTATAGAGAGCGCCGGACCAGAGATTTTCCCGGGGGATGGACTAACGGCGGGCTGGACTTCGCCTATGACTGCGGAAGAATTGACGGTGACGCCATCTTTGCCGGATTTTGACGGACTCGGCGGCATATATGAGACACGAGCATCGCTGATGTGAGGCTCGAAAACAAGCCTCGATTGTGGGCCATGACGGAGACTGAAAACAACTAACTTCGCCGCTTCCGTTCTTGCATACCGCTGAACGATTGCAAAGACGAGAGACGTCGGACTGACGATGTCGATGTTGCCGATGAGGCAACTGCGGAAGCTCAAAACCCTAGACAAGGGATCGAGTTTTGCTCTGATACCATGTATAATTTGATGATGCGGAATTGAAACGAACACAGAAGACAACGATTTTACGTGGTATCCTCGATCGATTGATTGATCGAGACTAATCCACGATGAGCTCGGAACGAGCTCACGACTGACGTTTTATTATGTGAGGACTACATTGTGACGGCTTGCTTACGACAATCTACGTAGCTAAGCTTATATAAACGTAGGGTTAAAACCCTAATGACAACCAAGTTTCCTTCTTTAACAAGGAAAAGGAAACAAGAGACTTGAAGAACAAGGAATTGGAGTTCCCCTTGTCAAAGAGTGCCAACCTACCTTAGCTTGCTTTGGACAAAGATACTCCCATACAGTTTGAATCTCAAAGACAGACATATGACTCCCATTCCATACTACTTCCCCTCCACATTTACTAAATTGAGATTGCTTGAGACTCCGCAGCTTCAATACTTTTAACCAATTCCACGACATTGCTTTTCCATAATAGCTCCACAGATCAGTCTCTTTGAGCTTATACATGCATATCCAAACAACCCATAACGACTCTTGCTGCATTCAAAATTCCAAAATATGTCAAACAACACAAGTCAGCTTCCACATTTTCATATCACGCAGTCCCAATCCCCCTTCCTTCTTAAGATAAGTGCTTTTCTCAAGCAACCACAACTTTCATCCTTTTCCCATATTGCACCCCCAAAGGAAGTCAGTACTCAGTACAGAGTTACAGAGTTTCTCAATAGCTCTAGTCAGTGCCAGCGGCGGATCCAGGACATAGTAGAGCACTTGGCTGCATTTCATTAGAAAACTAGATAACGCAAAAAATTATAATTTTTTTTATAATATCAATTGTACACGTCTATCTTTTAATATAGTGAATTCATCAATAAAGGAGTCTACATCCATACTAATCGCATACTACTCTTTCTCAAATAAAATAGTTAACCAATCGACGAGAAATTCATTGCTCATTTTGTTGCGCAAATCATTTTTCACCTGTTCCATTGTTGAAAAGGTTCTCTCCATAGTAGCTGTTGAAACGTACAATGTCAACACTAGACAAATCAATCGACTAATCAATTTGTATTGTGTATCCATCCCTATTTTCACCACCTGCTCTAGTGATTTTTCAAGTAAACAAATCTCATATTTCTTTTAGCTTTTTACGTTTTAGACTTTTAGAATTTTAGATTTCATTGTTTGTTTTCTTTAGACGAGACTCATTTGAGCTAAAATTTCTAGACCAAATTTAGAGTTATGATTTGAATATGTTCATATTACTATTTTCCTAATTACACACAATTGTATTATAAAATAACACTAGGCCGAATGACTAAAATTGATAAACGCATGTTGTCTTTTATAGACTTTTGAACCTGGATATAAATGAGCACTAGCGGAAGCAAACCCAATATGAAATCGAACAAGAAAATAGAGAAGAGAATGAACAAAGGCAAGACACCAATTTTACGTGGAAAACCCTCCAAAGAGGAGGGAGAAAAACCACAGGCTGGACAAGCCAGTAAATCCACTATGATCAAGGAATAATCTTCAACATACAAAGTTATGGAGTAAGTAGAAAACTCCCAACATAAAAGAAAAGTACTCAAGAAGATATTCTACACTTTAGGAGAATAAAGGAGTTGGAAGAAATTGGTGTGTCTATTCAACAACAATAGACTTCCTATTTATAGCCATGTAAAATGGCTTATGAGATGCCAAAGAAAAAATGAACGACACTCCCATTAACAAAATGGAAACTGCACACAATTAACTCCATGTGGTCATTAACTTTCATAACCCCAAGTAACCTCAAGTGTCTTCCATAACTACAAGTCTTGGAATTAATTTGAGGCATCAATACCAACAACGCAAAAGAGCTATACTAGTTCCGAATCCAGAAGAGAGCTGGGTCGTGACCCGGGTGGCCACCCCTGGATCCGCCAGTGGTCAGTGCTCGAGGAAGAACAAATACTGCCATCCAATACTGTGAAACATCTACACATACATATAAGCGTATGTCAATATTTCCGGTTTGCCACCTCACCCTTTCCTCGCCAAAGCGCATAAACCGGAGGGGCGGATGGGTACTTTTACATGTTTTTTCCCCAAAATAACTGGCACACTGCGTTTTGGCCCATCTCTTGATTTTCATCACTTCCTTTTCTACTTTTGGAATTTTCTTTTCTATTTTGTACACGCAAAAACATGTGTGTTATGTTACCTTAATTGTACATGTCATTTGGATTTAGAATGGAAACGGGGGTGGGTGTCTCTATATATCTGCCCAGAGACAATATAGTTAAATTATTTGAAATATTCAATTTTTTCATTAAAATGAAGAAAAAACTAAAATATGATTAATATAGTTAAATTATTTGAAAATTTGAGGTTCTTGCATATTTACAACTTCATTTTAGCAAAAATATGAGGTAATAAAAGTAAATTATAAGTAATTTAACTAAAATTACATATAATTTAGGAAAATACGGGTCGAAAATGGGGCGGGTCAGGACAGGTCAGGTCGAGAAAAGTACTCAGGCCTGCCCCAACCCGCCTACGAGTTGGGTCAAACGGGTCGGGTAGAACGGGTCAGTCAAAATTGACATCTCTAATGTGGGACGGGTTGTCGACTTATTGATGTGAGCTATTTTGACCATACTAACTAAAAAATGATTTGGAATGTATATGAAAAAATATATGTGTTTTAACGGTTATTTGTTACAATTAAATTAGATAAGCATACAATATTTAATCATTACGTATGCTAATTATATTTTACGTAATACGACCTTTGAAATTTAATAAAATAAAAAAATTATCTTACTTCATAACCTTGGTAGGAATTCCCTATAATTTTATCACATTTGATTAATATTTACTATTAATAAAAAATAATATTTAGTAGTGGCACTAAATAAGAAGTGCATCACCGCCTAAATCAAAGTATTGTTGATTATACATATACAATTTTCACACATTCAATACGAGTTGCATCGGCTCCTACTTATTTAAACTACTCATATGGTGCATGGATATTAATGAGTTCGCCAAAATAATCACGAATAAAGACTAATAACATTAATAATTATTCATGTTGTTATAGCTATAATGCAATAAAGACAAAGAATATTCATGGGTGCATGAAAGTCCACATCCTTATGTTCTTTTAAAAATTCTAAAATTATATTGCGGTAAATCTAAAAACTAAAATTAAAATTAAAAAATAATTTTCAGCCAATCTAAGATTTGACTCTACATATTAACATTAAATTGTCATGCTATAATAATTTTGTCATAACTTCAATGAAAAAATGGTATTGAGTGGTAACTGAAGAAGTTCCCAGTTGAAAATTAAAACATTAATTCTCAAAATGAAAACAAAAACCTACCCGGCCAATCGGCCGGGCCACAATCTAGTTATAAATAAAGTGCAGATTGGATCAACACAAGTCTCCGAGCATAATTCAGACTTTTTGCTTGCCAGCTCTGTATTTTATGTGTTACTTTGTTTATTAATGGTTTGCAAGCCGGATTCAGTTTTCCGATTAAGAATCGAATCGGACAAGGACAATTTTATAGCCTTCTTCTAGAACTGGAAACCAAATTAGATTGCGGTGGAAAGGTCACAGACTCACAGTTTTGACCGGGTTATACAGTCTGATTTCCGGTCAAAGAACGGCAAGACGCCCACTGCGCATAATTGATGGGCCAAAAGCCCAAAATGGGCATAAATCAATCATTTCGATTTTTTGGATATTCTTTTTCTTTCGCGCCGGACGACCGACGCGACGACTTTTTTGACCAACCCATTCTCTCTCCTATTCTCCGATTCCTCTCTGCGCCTTCTTCAACTACTTCTTCTTCTTCTTCTTCTTCTTCTTCTTCATTTCATTCGTTTCTGTTCTTTCATCTGTCGCTCTCTGTAAGTTATCTCTTCTTGCTTCCGATGGGAGGCCGTAGTTCCAAGAACGGCAAGGCGCCGCGGGTTCTCAATTCCAACGGTCATCTTCCGCAGAACGGCCGTCATCGCTACAACAGCAACGACCAGCGTATCCGCGCCGGAGGAGACAGCGGCGCCGGAGAATTAGACCACGGGAGTAAATCGAAGCAGAATGAGCTGGGAGGGAAGCCACAGCGGAGCGAGGAACTCCAGAAGCAGTCGTTTCCATATTCCAGTCCTGCTAATAATTCAACGGATGAATTTTACGACGGTATTCCGCTTTACTCTTCTTCGCGGTCGAAATCCACTGGGTCTAGGCAAGGAGCTGTTTCCAAGGTCAGTATTCCTCAGTTTCAGTAAGTTTCATATTTCCCTCAATTTGACTTGCTGCAAAAGGAATGAGATGATGCATCGATTGGAGATGAGAATTAGCGAAGCCTGATAGGAGCGAATCGATTGACGTCTTTGAGGCGGTTGGGAGTTTGTAGGTTTCAGAGGTCAGTTCACGACTGGGCAGAGTTGGTTCAGTTGGGCTAGGAAAAGCAGTGGAGGTATTGGACACTCTTGGGAGTAGCATGACGAATTTGAACCCTAAAGGCGGATTCGCTTTCGCCGCGACGACTAAAGGGAACGAACTTGAAATCTTAGCTTTCGAGGTCGCGAACACGATCGTCAAGGGCTTTAATCTTATGCAATCCCTTTCCAAAAGGAATATCAAGCGGTTAAAGGAATTGCTCCCTTCAGAAGGGGTTCAGAATCTAGTGTCAGTCAATACAGATGAACTCTTGAGAATTTTTGCAGCTGACAAGAGGTTAGTTAGTACTACAAACATGTAATGGTTGAAGCAGTGAAAACTGTTTTCATTGTTAGGTTGACTCTGGCTATAGTTTAATTTGTCCTCTGTTTGAAACTAGAAAGTAATGATCAGCTTGTGTTTGCAGGGATGAGTTGAAGGTTTTCTCCTGTGAAGTGTTTCGTTTTGGGAACCGGTGTAAAGATCCTCAATGGCACAACTTGGATCGATATTTTGAAAAGTAATAGAGTTTTCTCTGGCTATTGGATTTACCCTTTTCAACTGCACACTGCATTGACTGTGATGTTGGGTCGTTTTTCCTTTCCAGAATTAGCAAAGAGTTTGCTCCTCAAAGGCAGTTACAAGACGAGGCAGAATCGGTGATGGAGGTTTTGATGATTTTGGTTCAAAATACAGCAGTATGTGGAGTGTCACCTTTTTTGTTTCCTCTTCTGCGATTCTATGGTTTGATTAGGTTAAAAAGATATGTTAGAAAGCCTTATTCTCTGAAAGATAAACAGTGGTGATGAAGTTTTTGTGTATGGTTCATGTATATGTACATGCAACAATGTCACATTCATAGTAATTGAAATTGTACCGACAAATGACCGAGATGTTTTCACTCCTAATCGTGTCTGTTTCCAGGAATTATACCAAGAATTGCAACTGCTGGACAAACTTGACCAAGAGTATCAGCGTAAACTTAGCGAGGATGACAAGCCAGGAAAAGGCCAGAAAGGTAATTATGGGTACTCATAATTTTGCATTTCTTGTGTTTATGTTCCATGTTAGTAGTAAGAAAATATGGGTATTGGTACTGAAGTGTGGCAGATATGGTATGCAGACAAAAGAACCAGTTATTTTCCTACAGCTGGAAAATTGTAGTTGGTTGTTAAATGTGAATTTTATACATAGTAGGGTTGCCTTGGGAGCTGAATGTTGATTCTAGTAATCACACCATGAACCTGTTATTAAAAGATAACCATGTTCTTATGAAACCCTGACATGAGTGGCCTTGTTCCTGGCGCACGCTGTTTACCTGAAAACTTTGCTGATGGGAATGATAAATATTCTATGGACATTGTTTGATATAACTTTAGATTGGCCATGTTGTGTTTGTTACTCAACAAATACATCAGTTAAGACTTAAGACGAACTAATGAAACACTTAATGTTAGTAAAATCTTATTATTGATTTACTTTCTCCGGAATGCAGGTGACGGCACTGCAATCTTGAGGGCGGAATTGAAAAGCCAAAAGAAGGAAGTACGAAACCTGAAGAAAAAATCACTGTGGTCCAGAAGTTTGGAAGAGGTGCTACCTGAGTTCTGCCTAATGTTGATGTCTTATTATTTACTTGATTTGCTTCCTTTCTTTCCCCTCTTTTTATTCTCTTCATTTAAGATTTTATCCTTTTACCCTTGCCCCCCATCTTTTCTTTCACTAGCTTTCATTATTTCTTAGTAAATGGCTAAATGCCACGTCTCACCAATTCTGTTACTGCAAGCATGTACTGATTAGCGAACAGGTTTAAACCAAATGATAAACACATATTTGCAATCTAATGTTAGAATTATATGTTTAAGTGACTGCTCATTCTCTCATAGGTGACTGGGAAGCTTGTAGATGTTGTTCGTTTTTTGCTCATGGAGATTGATGACACCTTTGGCAGAGAAGGTATGCCTGATAGAACAGTGTTGCTTACAAGATATTAGTCTTAGTTATCAATCTGGTGAAGCATATGACAATTCTCAAACCTCCCTAAGTTTATGGTATTCGATGATCAATCATGTTCAAAATCACTAGAGGTGTATCTGTATGCAGTATTCTGTTACTTGAGTTATATTTATCTATAACGTACATATCTTGGAGATGTTAACACCTTCAAGTTTGATAAATGAGGATACAGTAAATGAGGACCTGGCTCTTTTTGCCTTTTTGTATTGTGAGTAGTATTGCATTTGGATAGGCATCTCTGAATGCTGCCTTAATTTCCACTGGGACTCTACTGATGATATGTCTATATACATACTGCAGATAGTAGTGCTCTCGTCGAGTCATCTGCAAGCTGTCATCAGAGACTGGGACCTGTTGGCCTGTCCTTGCATTATGCAAATGTAGTTCTACAGATCGATGATATTGTAAGCATTTTTCCTGTTCTTAACATTGACATCTTTTATGTTTATGCTTTGTATTTGAGGCCTTGGTTCTTATTCAGGATAATAATGAAATCAATTCCGTTCTCCAACTTCAACCAAAAATTAAAGTGGAAAAGCACTTGTTTCATGCTATTATCCTCTGTAAACTCTAAGGATTTAGAATAAACAACTTCTTTGTTGAGAATTTCTTCATGGCTATCGGAATGTACACGTCTTCGGGTAGTATTGTGGATTTTGACTGGTTAGTTTAATATCTTAAAGGTCGCACAACCAAGTAATTTGCTTCCAACTGCAAGACATGGATTGTACCAGAGTCTTCCACCGAATATAAAATCCGCATTGCGTTCCAGATTACAGTCATTTGAAGTGAAAGAAGAGGTATTACTCTATGCTTTTCCCGGCTTTTATCATATAAGTTGTTTCAACATCGAACCCAAGAATCGTTGAGAAAGCTGCACTCAACAGGAATCTTGGTAAGAAAATGGAGTCCGGAAGAAGATAGTGGGAGGCGACTTACCTCTACATCACTAAAGTTGCTAGACATGAACCTTGTTTCGTTCCTAGCTCACTATATTGTTTCTGCTTATTGTGTTTTGTTGTCCAACAGATAAGCATCATTGGGATCAAAGATGAGATGGAGAAAACTCTAGCCTGGCTTGTTCCCATGTCCACCAACACAGCCAAGTAAAAGAAAGAGCACATTTCCAGTGATTTTGCTAACTGTTCCATCTCTAGCTTTGCTCATGATTCTGCTTCCCCGTTCTTTTTGCTTCAAATTTTAAACAGAGACCATCACGGATTTGGTTGGGTTGGAGAATGGGCGAATTCAGCGTGAGTTCTAGTACCTCTACCTGTCATATCTTCTATAATTGTAGTTGGAGGAAACTCTACTTAAAAGAAAAGGACATCGTATCATCGATATGATCGGTTTGAGGGTTTGTGTGCAGATCTGAAGGTAGCCGGAGGTCTGTATCTGGCAATAATGACTTCATTAGGATAGAGTCCCTCCATCATGCGGACAAGGAGAAAACAGAAACCTACATTCTTGAACTCCTGCTGTGGTTGCACCATCTAGTCAGCAAATCTAAGAAGGCTAGCAGTGCACGCGTAGATGCTAGCAAGTCACCGCCACTACCACCACTACAAGAGAAGCCGGATGCTGCTGAGAGTGGGTCGCCGCTACAGATCACCATTGAAGAGCAGAGAACGACGGAAAGTACAGGCGAGGAAGAGGGCAAGGACGATGGTGGCAGCCTGGAAACGAGTAAGAGCGAGGACTTCACAATAACGCTTTTGACGACGAAGACCAAATTAGAGAACAATGTTGGAGGTGATGTACAGAGCGAGGTAAATAGTATGTCAGCTTGAATGTTACATACGTATCTCTTGAAAGAATAAAGCTTTTAGACGAATGTTGAAGAAACGCAAAGAGTGTTATGTATATAATTAGCTTCGTTGGTTTCTTTGGCTTTGTGTGTGTAACCACTTAGTCTGTGTGTATTTATTTGCACTTACAAAATCACATTCTGGACTTAAGGCTGGTCCTCCGTGATGGCATGTGGATTTAAATCATTTTACAGCTAATGACCAATTTGCGAGCTCGTTTCCGCATTTGGAAACACATAAATGCAAGTACACCAAGCAAACTCATTACGTATTTCCAATGTTGTCATAATCGAACTGGAGTATGACCCGATAATGTGGATGGCTTGTACTTTAATGGTCCAACCGCCATTAGATCGTTTAAAAATCGTTAAAGCTGATACCTAATAAACGTCATCAGTATAAATAGTTGACCCTTCTTAATCAGAGTTCGTTTCTTTCCTTCGAAATGTTGAAATAGAATTAGGTTTCAGTTTGAGAGCCCGATTTTTTTTATTTTTATCAATTTTTTATTTTCTGAATTTTTTTTTAATTAAACTTAATGGCTCAAGGGCAAAAACCGGACGAGCGGCTCGATCGACTCGAGCGGTTAACCGCCTCGGCTGCTTGGTAGCCGCTACATTAAACCGAAGTAATTTTTAGACTGTTTCGAGCCGCTTTGGTGACCGGGTGGCGGTTTTATTGGTTGGGACGGACGGCTCGGTTCGGCTTTAATAACACTGCTTATTTCAACTCATGTCACCGCCCTGCTGCATCGTTGTCGCGTTGTTGACACATGTTGGTCGGTACAACAAAATTTGATTTCAATCAATATTTATCTATTGCGAAACCGATTGGAATGTCTTTGGTATGACTAGCGAGAGCGATTTTCTGACTTTCAAACAAAATGATGTCATCTTGGTTAATTTAATTGATAAAAATAATTTTTCTTTTTATTTCTTGAATTTGAAAGTTAAATGTTGATGTTATTTGTTGAATTCAAGTACGTATATTTAAATGTTTATGTTATTTGTTAGGTCATGTATAAACTTTTAGATTTGGTGTTACATGTATTAAATATGATGAGTTTACACTTTATATTTTGTTTTGAATCTTGTATTTTATTTAAATATAGATCTAGATTTTAAAGAGGTTCTCTTCAAATATGTTGTATATATCACTAACTTCATTTAGTGTAAATGATTTCTCACTTCCCTACATATTTAGCTAAAATCAACATGAACTAACACAAACTAGATTGTACAATAATCGAACCAAACCACCTACTAAACGTATAAACCCGTGCTCAAGTGAACATTTTGGTTATTGACCCGGGTCCCTACTCCCTAGTCATCTCCGTAACTACTGATAGCACATTAAATTTTAGTATTTTACCTTAAAAGATGCTCGGGAGAAGGCAGAGGTTATTATCTAGGATTAACCTCCAGACACAAACATACGCAGATACAGTCGTTTCCCGTCCTCGACGGAATATTGTCACCGCCTCCGGCTGACGCGAATCCTTCTTCCATGGATGACCAAACTCCGAAGAATCCTCCTCCCACCGACGGAGCGGCGGAGGAGATGGATGGTGATCAGTCTTCTGCTACCATGGTCGACCTAACCAGCTTCCAGCTCCACGATCTCACCTCCGTCGAGCTGCCGCCGACGCTCACCGAATTAGACCTCACTGCCAATCGCTTGTCCAGCTTGGACCCCAGGATCGCCCACCTCTCTAACCTCACCAAGCTCTCTCTCCGTCAGAACCTCATCGACGACGCCGCCGTCGAGCCCCTCTCCAATTGGGACCTCCTCTCCGGCCTCGAGGCAAACCCCTCCTTCTTCTTCTTAGTCCTTAATTAAACTTCGCTTGTCATTCATAAATTTCGATTTGATTGATTGATTGATTGAGTATCCCGCCATTGATTAACTTGATTTTGTCGATTAATTAAATTTTCAGGAACTAGTGCTCAGAGATAATAAGCTTGGAAAAATCCCTGATGTCGCCATATTCAAGAAGCTCTTGGTTTTCGACGTATCGTTCAACGAGATCCATTCTGCGCAAGGGTTGTCCAAGCTCTCTTCCACGCTTAGAGAGCTCTACGTCTCCAAAAATGAGGTTCCTAAGATGGAGGAGATTGATCATCTCTTTCAGTTGCGAATTCTTGAACTTGGTTCTAACCGACTGAGGGTCAGTCTCTTTTCCTATTTTGGTCTGAGGGGTTCTATGCTTCCATCATGCTTCATTTCATTGTTCCTTGTTTCAGAGATCGATTACTCTATGAACCATTTAATTACAGTAGGGAAATGAACGAATGTGTTGTCTAAGGTCTCCTATCCTCTAAACCTTCACTGCATATTTCAGGTAATGGAGAATATTGAAAAGCTGACAAACTTGGAGGAGTTATGGCTTGGAAGGAATCGTATTAAACAGGTTAACCTTTGTGGATTGAAATGCATCAAGAAGATAAGTTTGCAGAGCAATCGTTTGACTTCCATGACGGGGTTTGAGGTAATTTAGCTGAAAAGGAAGATTATTTCTCTGGTTTTATAATTTGAACAAGCTTGTGGGGTGTTACTAATGGAAACCGAGAATTTAGGTTTCCCTTTTAACCAATTTTTACCCCCTATTTGCAGGGGTGTGTTGCATTAGAGGAACTGTACTTGAGCCATAATGGTATTGAGAAAATGGAAGGCCTATCAACCTTGGTTAATCTCCGTGTACTTGATGTATCGTCTAACAAGCTCACTTCTGTTGATGACATTCAGAATCTGCCAAAGTATGTGTGGAATACATTCTTCTTAACTGAATCATGTTCTTCATATTGAGAGCTGGTAGGAGTGGCTTACTTTGAATTTATTCTGCAGGCTAGAAGATCTATGGCTCAATGACAACAGAATCGAGTCTCTTGGAAGCATTTCTGATGCTGTTGCTGGCTCGAGAGAGAAACTGACCACAATCTACCTGGCAAACAATCCATGTGTAAGATTTCCAACCACTATAAAGCAGCTGAAACACCCTCACTGTCACATAATATCATTTGCCTTCAGATTCCCCATTACAGTGTTCGGTCCGAAGTTTTGGTTGTCTTCCTTTCATATTGCTTGTTGTCGGGTGATAATGCATTATATTTGCGAAGTCATGCTCCAAGCTGCTGTCGGCTTCTTTTTGCTCTAATGTAAGTTTGTTACAGACGTACAACCTTTTGTCCTGATTGGCAGACTGCTGATCTTGTTTGATTAGTCCATATAGGACGCATCTCCTGTTTGCTGTCTGAAAGTACCATTGTTGATCCCCTCTTTTTGCAGTCTCTTTATTCTTATTTCAAGAATCAAGAATGTCCTCTCTTTCCTAGCTACATGTCATTGATCATTTATATTCGTCAAATATCAAAGAGAAG
Source organism: Linum tenue (assembly GCA_946122785.1). NCBI lineage: Eukaryota > Viridiplantae > Streptophyta > Magnoliopsida > Malpighiales > Linaceae > Linum > Linum tenue. The sequence continues at coordinate 44,768,947 of CAMGYJ010000005.1, read as the reverse complement.
TGGCCATTCCATTACTGAATTCCTCCTTCCGTAACATCTTGTTTATGCATTCTTCGAGACTCCTGCTGCTGCGATTAAATACTCGTGCTCATATTTGTTTTATTTTCTCTTTACACGACCTAGTTTCTCAATTAATTTTTATTGTTGCTTGTGGTTGCAGGCAAACTCTCCTGACTACTGTTCTACATTGAAGCAGATTTTCCCAAACATTCAGCAAATTGACTCCAATGTGTATGGTTGATCTGCGGCTAGTGGAAAGACGGATTTTCCAGCAAGAGTCCTAAGTTATGCTTATGGGCTACGGGATGGCGCAGCCTGTTCTTATTAGCAACCAACAAATCACCATGTTGGTCTGGGTTTGCAGGTCACCTGACCTCCCAGTTTTTTGTTGGGAGGAAAACAATAGTTGACATTGTTGATTATTACATGGAGCTAGCTGTCGTGAATCAACTCCTGCTCTAGATTATATATTCGTCTGTGCTTCTGATTATCATTTTTTTTTTTTTTTTTTGCTTCAACGATCTGCTCTATGTGACATTTCTTGGTTGTCCTTTCCTCAGAAGAGGTCGAAGTTTGAGATGTATGAATTCCTTGGCCACTGAACTTAATCCTTTCACTGTTAACGGGTTGGGGCAATGCTTGCTGACGCATGGTGGAGTAGTTTATAGAGAGTTCTTAAAGTGGGTGAAGGTTGCCTTTTGTAGTGCATTTAGGAGGAAATGGTATTTGTGTTTTGATCATTCGATCATATTTGCTGCAACTTTGCAAACTTTCTGCACTGGATTTGGTCACGCAAAAGCTCAAAACGCATAAAAACAGTTACATCGCGCCAGGAAGGGGTCGAACCTTCGACCTTCTGCTTAGGAAACAGACGCTCTATCCACTGAGCTACAGGCGCTTGTTGATAAATTTCGAGTTCATAGTGATTTAACTTGTGACAGTCTGCCATTGTCAACCATAATCCATGAAACCGTACCGGAAAAGTTAGCGATAGGGTATTTTATTGCAAAACTGTGGTATAACAATAGTTCAACCGTTAGAATCGTCAAATACCGTCTACCAATTTAGCCTTCAATACTGATATTTTGTGGTTGAACCGCCGGTACGATACAGTTTCATGGAACATGTTGTCAACTCTACATAAATCCAACCAATCTTCAACCATTGTCAAGAGGAAAAAAATCTAAGAACGAAGCATTTATTAGAAACCACAATCGTCAAGTCACTGCAAATCTTACCCCATCCTTGCTCTAACCAACCACTTCCACTACATGTAAATTTCGTCACCATCATCAAGTTACTTACAAATGCCATCCCAATTCTTGCCCTAATCAAAATCAACCACCTCCACAATTTAGAGATTTCCTCCCCTTCCATCAATGTAACACTCTTTTCTGTCTAGCATCCCAACCATCATAGCTCAGCCCTTGATGGCGCTTGAACATCACATCATGACCATACAACCAGGTCGCAATACACATAAGTCATGGTTAACAATAAGGGCACGATGCTGATTAGGGCTGCAAATGAGTTAAACCGATTGTTTATGCCTGATTAGTACTAGATGGTTTGTGGATCTCACGAGCTACAAACGATCTATGAGAGGGGAGCGGTCACGCGAACCGTGCAAGAAAGGTACTCAGGGAATTATGGGACCTCCTCTGAGGCCTAAGTTAGTGAGAGAAATTGAGAGAATAGTCAATAGGAGAGAGAGTAGTGGTTAGAGCTTACCATAAATGCTGCCAATAGGGGGTATTTGCACCCACTTTGGTTACAGTGGGGGCAAAATGATTCGTCAGGCCTCCAAGGATGCCTCTGTTGTTCATTAAATGCGCAGCCAATACGTACCTTTATCAGTGTCCATTATGAGACGATCAGGTAGCCGTTAGACCGTTATATCGGGCGGTCTTCTAGTGTTTGGTCGAAGACTGTGTCGGCGGTCTTCTAGTGAGTGGCCAAAGATCGCGTCCGAGACTTTTCCAACGTGCGTGCCAGTTCATTTGGGCCTGGCTTGCTTGTTTTGTGGACTTTGGTAACCATGGGCTTGAGGGCCCACGTGTTTCGATACTTGGCCCAACATTTGCCCCTTAGGCGTGAGAAGCGTTAGGTTTTCGCGCCTATATTGTTGCCTTTCTCGCCCTTGGGCGGTTCTTAGTCGTTCGGCCCATGGTTACCCGCTTGCCCCAAGCCGTGAAGGTCTCATGCTAGAATGCCTTAGGGGCGGTTAGGTCGTGTTGCGGTTTGCCCCTCGTTTCTCGTGACACCACGTGTCATGCATCAAGCATAGAGCCCTGACAAGGTCAACTCAACCGTCACATATGTGTTTTTTTAATTCAAAACTTTGCTTTAAGTGGGATTGGGAAAGATTTTTTCCACCATTTTTGCTTCCTCTTTTCAGAAAACGTCGCCTTCTTCCTTCTTCTCTCCTCTGTGACTGATTTAGAGCTCGTCTTCGCTGATTCCTATAAAATTCGACAACTTTTTCTGGTAAGCTTACTCCTCTGTCTGTGTTTGTGTTTGGCGCATGTGTTCTTTTCTTCTCTCTAACAATTCGTGTTGTGGTTTCTTTTTTGTAAACACAGCCATTGCTCGGTGTTTTGAATTGCGTTCTCACCTTTGTGGCAAAAATGTGGTTCGCCGATCTCTTCGTCATTTCCATATGTCAAGCAAAAGTTGAGCATCGTCCGACGTCATGGAGGAGCACGCTGCCGCTACTTCGGAGGCCGTACCAGACGCCAACCCTGCTCCGATTGTCATGGACAAGGCTTCGGGGAAATCTCCGGTGACACTGACCTCACCACTCATGGTATGACTTGCTTTTCTCCCATTCGAAGCGTTTCTGAGTGCGAGTGGGATTTATCCGGGTTAGAATTATACTTTGGGAGCGATTGCCTTTTGGGGGTTGCTTTAGACTTGGATAGTTCTTTTGCTAACATCCTCCCTGTACCAGTTAGGGTTGTGGCTACTTATTCCGCGGTTGGAGATAATTTGGGTGAGTTTGAGTTTATAGACTTAGGGAGTGGGTCATCGGATGAGGATAACACGGTTGGCAGGGATAAGACGTGGTCTAGTGCACTTCCTAGTACGTCATCCTCCTTGGAGATTTCCGAGTCAGAGGAGGAAGAGCAGCTCCCGCTTGTCATTGAAGATTCCACGTATACCATTTTGCACCATGAAGGTATGTGGGGTGGGAAAGCGGTTCCATCTGAAGTTTTTGGTTGGGGACCATCTTATGAAGCGACTTTTTTGGCGGAGCATGTTCTTCATTGTTTGAAGATGTTTCGTCTTCCCCCGAAATGGCAATATGCGACCCCTTCTAAGGTGAGTCAATGTGGGTCCTGTCCCAACGATTAGATCCTCATTCACATGAAACAAGTGAAGTTGGGTTTGCGGTTCCCGTTAGATGCTATCATGACGAGGGTTTTGCTTTGGCTTCTGTGTACCCTTGGTCGTCTTTCTCCTACCATCATTTTCACTCTATTGCCTACCGACTCACGTGTGACCGCCTAAGGGAGACTCCCTCTTTTGATGCATTCCGTATGATTTACAACATACGTGATTTGACGAACTGTTGGTCGATCGAGAGGCGTGACAACTCAGTGGGTTTCTTCACGGGGTCGCCAAGTTGGACTTGTATTTGTACAAGGAGTACTTCTTTGTGCGTCCAACTTGGAAGTGGTACTTGAGTGTAACCGCTCCTCTACCAGGCTACACAGTTGGTACAAAAGAAGACCGGGGTTTGTCAAACCAGTTTCCTCAGTATGTTAAGGATCATGTGGATCGTATCATAGAGGGCATTCAACTGCGCTTGTAAACCGGCGATTCTGATAACGCATACCAGCTTGTTCGTGAATTCTATGGTTAGTAGCGTGCTTCCTTTGTTTTATGTCCAAATTACTAATGTCGTTTTACTTATGCTTTCTTCTTCCAAGTTTGAAGGAGTGGTCGATGCGGTTAGGCCGAAGAAGAAGAAGGCCAAGAAAACCGTTTCACCCCGCGGTGGGGCCTCATCCTCTATGGCTACAACGGCTCCGTCTCCAGCGGTCCCTCCATCGCAGACTCAACTGGCTGTAAATCCTTTTGGCGAGATGGTCATCACTTCCTTTCCTACCTCGCGAGGTGTGGGGAAGAGACAGGTGGAAAAGGGCGTCCCTAGCGTGGGTGTCAAGCGGGCCAAGAAGGCCTCTCCTCGAGCGAAGGCAGTGGACAAACGTGGGAAGAGTGTGAAGCAGTCTGATAAATTGGATGCAATATCTTTTTCCTCTGAGGCTTCCGCCGATGCTGAGGCAGCAGAGTTTACCTTTCACGCTATCAGTGACAAGCTCGTAAAGCCTAGTGAGTATACTGCCACTATGCGTGGCTAGGGGTGGAAATCGGTATGGTATCGGTATCCCAATACCAAAATCATGAATACCAAATTACATACTAAAATCAATCCCAATCCCTAAATAATTTATGTATCTCAATTCCAATCCCTAAATATTTTGGTATCCTAATTAGTATTTCGGTATCCCAATCGGTATCATCAAATACGAAATTAATTACCTTTGTAATTAATAATTAAATATATAAATTAGATTTGATTGTTTAATTTAGGGTAAAGAGACTATGCAAAGAGTCTTGAGTTTGCCTAGAGCTAGGACATGTATAAGGAGAAAGAAGGAGAGGTGACAAATCAAGTTCTTGTCATTAGTAATTTTTAATTCGACGAATTGGAGGCTGAGAGACGACTAGTACTAGCGCTTTTTTTATGTTGTGAAAATAACAAAAGATTATATGAGAGACGAGAGTGACTTGAACTAAAAACCGAAAATTGCTTTTTGATGGGGACTTGTGAATTATAAAAGAGTTGGGAATAACCAAAAGTTATGTGCTATATTTCATCAATTTTTAATTTTTGTTGTTTCTCGATATTTCGATATATACCGATCACAATCCCGTAATCTCGAATATTGAATAGCACTCCAAAATGAATCCCGATCCCTAGAACATAAATTGATATTCAGTAATACCAAATAATGATAAGTTCGATACGATATTCGGTGTATCCAAGGTTGTCAACCCGCGGGTTGACCCACGGGTCGACCCATTTTGACTCTGACCTGGTGAGAAAAATGGGCTGCACGCACCCGCCGGGTCGACCGCTACAAGGTACCGGGTTAGAGGTCAAATTGTGTCTTTTTTTTTTGGTTTGCGAAATGCGCCTATTTTCCGATTTTTCTTTTCGCCTAACTCAATTTTTGGAATCCAAAGTTGAACATTTGAATATTGATGTTATATAAGTGTGTGTGAATTTTCACTATATGTTGGATCTAAGTACGACATGTTATTTTGGTGTAATATTTTATGTTATAACTCATATGTTAGATGAGATTTGATATAATTTATCAGGATAAGTACAATATAATGACTCTTTCCACATTTCCGGGCTAAACCGGGTGACCCATTAACTCTTGACCCACCAGCTCGTCCGGGTCAACCCGCGGGTTGACAACCTTGGGTGTATCTCAAATACCGGTATCAAACTTCAAGCCCTATGAGTGGCAGTAACAAGCATCTCGATAGGACCGCGACCCAGTTCTTCTTTGCGGTTAGTGATTGTACCTTTGTCGTTGTTGTTATTCCCCTAGTTTTGTTAGTAACTTTCTGGGTGTTGGTGTGCAGTCTCAGGTAGGGTTCTCTCAAATAATCATGCTAAATGACCGCCTATCAAAGACTTTTGATGAGAACGCGGTTGAAATTGACAACCTAAAGAAGAATTTGAGTGATGGCGGGAAGCGTGTATTGAGGAGGTTCGCCCCCAGATAGCACAGAGTTACGAGGAGCAGTTAGCCCATAAGGAGGGGGAGTTGCTGACGGAGAAGGAGGTCGTTAAGGCGGTTAAGGAGGAGAGGGGCCAGCTGCAAGAGAGAGTGCAAAAGTCTGGTGAGTTGGAGAAGACATTGCTTGATGAACAGGAATCGCTCCACAAGGAGTTATCGACACTCAAGGTGGAGAACAAGGCTCTGAATCCAACCGCGAGTTAGACTTGGCCGGCGCTCGTGCTGAAGCCGGTCCTGCCTACTTGATGTGTGCCGAGTTCCTTGCCCTGGAAAAGGAAAAGTACAAGAAGATAGTGGGATCCTTTGTGGCTTCTGTTCGCCATTGTTTCCGTTGTGACCAACCCGGGGCAGTTTGGAACATGGTTGTCATTTGGGACGCGATTAGTGGTTGGACCGACCACGATGTCAACTCTGAAGTTGACGAGGAAGATGAAGCGCCCTGCAAAGGTGGAGATGGTAGTGAGGGTTCCAAGAGTGTTCAGTTTCTAGTTTCTTTTTCAGACGAATATAATTTTGTTAAGGCTCGCAGACGGCCTGTTGTCGTAACTTGGAATATTTGATTATATTTCTTTCTTGGGGGTGATTGACACTCTGGTAATATTGACAATTCCATGGTCATCGCATCGGGACGGATTTATGCTATTGTTGATTTGATATCCTAGTTGTAGCTTGCTTATACGGTCTTGTTTTCGAGTGTGTGATCGCATCGTGTTGTTTCGTTTGATGTCTCAGCAAATTCATGTTTTTCATGTTGATATTTAGTGTTTATCCTGACTATGTATTGTGACTCCATCGAGTTGTGATTATCAAATGAATGTGTTAGGATCAATTGATCTGTTACGAATCAATCTATACTTTTAGGCCTGAAGCGGGGTCCCGTTACTTTTTGACAAATATATTCTGAGTATTGTGTGCTTGTTGAAAGCATAGAGTAGATACTTGTGAGTTTGGCCAAAAATATGAGTGTATTATGTGGGCAAAAGTGGTTGCTTTGAAGTGAAAAATACACTATTATAATTGGCAGGTTTGTTACATGAACCACCAAAACCCTATCTACTACGAAATGACGCTCTTCAGATCGTTTCAGAGTAGCACTTCATCAGGTGCATGGCGTTCCATGGTTTGGAGATTGGGACGCCCTCCATGTTTGCAAATCGAAAGGTGTTGTGACCTGTTTTTTTCCGATGAGGAAAGCACCAGGTCGGCGAGTTTGCCGTGCTCATCTTTCTTTTGGAAATCACGCTTGATCCCTCTTCCACGGATTGCAGTTTCACTATTTTGTTGTAGGTGGGGGAAACCTTTGCTTTCTTTTGAAGGATCTGTGTCGTGGCCGCGTCGAACCGCGATTCCCCCATGTCCAATTGTTCCAGAAGCTTCTGATGATTGTCCTCGGATTTGTTCGCCTAGACGGGAATAGAAGGTAAATTCATTTCCTCGGAGGCGACCACCTTTGAGCCGTATGTGAGAGCGAAAGAAGTTTCACCTGTAGCTATTTTGTGTGTAGTGCGGTGCCCATAAGATGTGCGAAAGCTCAGTCGTAAACGCCCCTTTGGCGTCTTTGAGGCGTTTCTTCAATCCTCAGAGAATCAGCTTGTTCGATGACTCGGTTTGCCCGTTAGCTTGCGGGTATGCTACAGATGCCATGGTGCATACAATGCGGTTCCTGACGCAAAAGTTTTCAAATGGCATGCAATCGAAATGGGTGCTGTGATCCGTGATGATTGAGTGTGGTATGCCAAAACGGATTATGATGTTGTTGAATACGAACTTTCAGACTCTTGCGCTTTGTGATTGTTTCAACGGCTTCGTCTTGATACATTTAGTGAAGTAGTCGACTGTCACGACCAGGTACTTTTTCCCTAGTGGGGTCGTGAGGAATGGTCCCAAAAGATCAAGCCCCCATCGAGCAAATGGACACGGTCCTACCACGCCTTACAACTCCGAGTTGGCTACTTGGTGTTTTGTGGGTGAATTTGGCATGCGTGACACTTCTGAACGACGTATGGGGCGTCTTTTTTAATTGTCGGCCAATAGTAGCCTTGCATGAGGATTGTACGCTCAAGGGATCTGGGCCTCGTATGAGTCGCGCACGTCACTTTGTGTATCTCCTTTAGCGTCCATTTTGATTTCTCTGGGCCTAGACACTTTAGTACGCTCCAAAGATCAATCTTTTGCATAGTTATCCCACTACATCGTGTAACGAGTCGTCCTCCTTTGTAGCGCTTTGCGCTCAATTGGGTGACGAGGAGCGATGTACTGCTCTAGGTATTCGATTAAGGGAACCCGCCAGTCTGCGGTTTCTTCAATGTCCATCACTTCTTCCTGAGGACCGCTCTCATTTCTGATGGTAGTCGGTCGTCTCGAAATCCATGTCGGTTGCTAGCTTGGAGAGCGCATCTGCATGTTGGTTGTCTTCTCTTCGGACATGCTCAAGCTTCCATGTATTCAGTTGCGCCAGGTCGCGAGCAACTCAGCGTTCGAATCAGGAAATAAAATCGTTTGACACTCGACTCATTATTTTACAAGCAGACTCATTAGTAAACGAGCCAAGCTCGAGCAAGACCATGCTCATCTTGATCAGCTCGTGAGCTAACTTGACTCGGTGTCTTGTCGAGCTTAGCTCGCGAGCTGGCTTGTTTAGAGCTTGTAGAAAGATTAATTCTCATCTGAACATGAACATTATCTTGTTAATACAAATGTGTATAGAAGTTTGCTGTTATTTTTAGATTCTAGTGTTCTTTTTATTATTTAAACTCTTACGTTTGCACATTTTTCAGTAAGAATGATTTCACATCGAGCTCATCTTGAGCCAAGCTTGTACTCAAATTTACAAGCTGTGTTAATGAGTATTTACCGAGTCGAGCTCGAGCTGAATTTTTCTTGCTAATGGCTAATGACAGCAATTCAACTCAAACAATTGCATCGAGTCCTTCTCAATATAGTCTCTTTTCAAAAAGATGTTTTACAATAGTTATGCTATATTCCGAAATCAGCCCCCTCACCACTCCCACCTTTAGGTTGTCTCGGTCGTCTACTTGCCCCAAATTCGTTTAAGAACTGTACCATGTCCTCATACATTGTTACATGTTCAAGTAACCCAGTCTGGGATTGATCAAAAAAAGTTTCAGATGCTTTGTACCAATGTTGAGTTTAATTATAGCTCATACGAACTCACAATAACGAGTGAATGGAAAACAATAGAAGAGGAAACAACCATGTGAACTGAACAATGCTCTAAATAATGCCGCAATAGAAACCAACGTTCTAAATCTTTGAAGATCAGCGATGAAGATCGAAACTCAAAACAGAAAAGAGAATGCCAAGATGCCTTCGATCAAACAAACAACAAAGTAACACTTGACAAGCCACGATAGCCATGGCTAAGCGGTACACGAATGACAAGCAGAACAATTTCCAAAACCTAATCGTCATTCCTTTGTAAACCTTTTACCCAGAAGGGTTCGGCCACAATCATGGAGAGCATGTTTCACATTGCGGAGAGCAACCTTCAATTCTCTAGCCTATGCAACATAATGAGGATTATCGTCAAGATCGAAAAACATCACTTAAAATTTGGCCAGTCTCAAAATTCACAATATCCAATCCTTCCCATCTAAACAGCAACATTGAAGAAACACAGAAACCCATCCATAGCTACTGAAGACATGGATAAAACCGACAAATAGTGCATGAAGAAAACCTAATCGAAGAGCGAGAAACCCATATCATCGTCACTTTCCTCCTTCTCCTCTTCCTTCTTCTTCTCCTCTGCTGCAGGTGCCGCTGCGGCAGCTGCTGGTGCTCCTGCGCCGCCGCCTCCGCCACCGCTGCTGGCGAACCCTCCGCCTCCGACAGCACCACCGACGATCACCTGAAACACGATTACATCAGATCAATCCCCGAATCTAGAGTTGAGAGAACAGCAAGAAGGTAATACCATAAGCAATAAACGAGTAAGCGAACGGACCTGGAAAACGGCAGAGCTGGGAGAGATGAGGGAGAACGAGGATCGAACTCCGCCGGAGGAATCGGTGGCGAGGACATCCTGAACGAGCTTCCTCTGCAGGTCGAAGGTGGAACCAGCCGATGCCTCAAGATCACCGGAGAGCTGCTTGCCGCACCATTCGTCGCCGGAGCTCTTGCACACGAAAGTGAAAACTCCCATTGTTCCGCTTCGATCGAGATTTCGAGAGAGGCTGCTGAATTCTGTGACTGCTTTACCTTCGGCGAAGATATGAAACGTATTTATATGTCACGCATTCGCTTGAACCCTAGCCTTCTCCTCTTTGTATTCTGATTAGACGTATTTACCCCTGAACATTCATCTCATATTCCAATAGTGCCCTCACTCTTCCCCGCTTGCTTTCAATTATTTCTTTTTATTTTATTTTCTGAGGCATGCAATGCGTTATCAATCAGGCGGGAAAAGTTAATCTGCTAACTTGAAAATTCGTTAGCAGATACTAACTGATATCCAGAATACATGAACTAGTATCCAAATATTAAAGTGTCTAGAGAGCACATACTAGTATTCAAAGTTTGCTAACTGATATCCACCATGAATCAACTATTATCCCAAATTCACAAACTAATATCTAGACAACACAGAATAATATCCATACAACACATAACTAGTATCCAGATAACACATAAGAGTATCCAGATTACACATAATAGTATCCATATTGAATACTAGTTGGTTGATTGTGGATATTAGTTGGTATCTGCTATCTGGATACTAGTTTGTGATGTTTAGAATACTAGTCTGTGCTATCTAGATACTCAGTAGACTTGGATATTAGTTCATAGATTTTGGATATTAGTTAGTATATACTAACGAATTTTCAAGTTAGCAGAATAACTAGGCTGCAATCAGGCGAACACTCCCTTCTTCAGTTCTCCTCCTCCTTGGGGCTGGAAGCTATCGAGGCGTTAATGGAGGTTCAAGCTTTGCGGCTTTCTTCCTTCTCAGGTAACTTCCGAACCGTACACGGTACTCCTACAGCTTCAAGTGTCCGAAATGGAAGCCATAAGCTCTCTGATTTCGGTACTCAATCTGTAGGGCTTAAATGTTTCCGCAAGTACTCGAGATGGCGCGGAAGTACAAGTAGAGCTGGCGTTTGTGTTTCTTGTTCAATCGATTTGGAGAAGCAACCTGAACCGATTCCAATTCAGAATTTGACCGATGCGCGAGTTATTTACAGCGTGGCTCCTGCCATGGGCCATAATCAGGTACCAAGGTAGCTCTGGCTGAAATTCTCTTTCTACGCCATTTGAGACTTTGGATGTTCAGTCTCTTCGTTTTTTCTACTATTTCAACCTCTCCGAGCTGTGAGAGTTCTATACAACTGTACTGTGAAGAGTTTGCTTAGCTTAATGATCAATGCGTTTAAGTTCAACTGGAGATTCTGGTCACTGATCTTCGGGAGTTTAGGGGATATGGCAGTGAAGTTCTGGTTCAGGAATGTTCAAATTGCAAATTACGAGTGAAAGCAAACCGATGAACAGTGGAAAGCAAGCAAATGCATATTGATGTATTCCTTGTCATTGGATATAAGATTGACAGAAAGTTTCATAGTTTTCATTCATCCATCCATCAATCCTTTCAATTGAATGAGCTAGAAAAAGGTTCGGTTTTAGACTGAATAATTGCAATTCCTTGAAAATGGCGTCAATCATTGCAAACAATGGCAGGGCAAATGGTGTTCTTGATTTACTAAGTTGATTATGTTCTTCTGTTTTGCTTATGCTAATGCATTCGTGGTTTGGTAATTTTTACTATGCTCTTTGGCTACTTTCTTGGCAGGAGGCACATCCAGAATCCCATTTTAGAGTTCCTGCAATCGTGACTGCTCTTGAAAAGATGGAACTTACTCCAAAGGTATTGAGCATCACCTAACATCACATTATTATCTGTCCTCTGTAGTTGGCTCTTGATACTCCTTGTTTAAGATTGAATTTCTTATGCTTCTACTCACCTTGTACTTGCTTGATCATTCTTCTCAAGTTTTTCTGTTTGTACCTGAATCATGAGTTTCCTTTTTGGTTTTACCAAGTCAAGTATGGCCAACAGGCAGGTGACCTGGCAGTCTTGGTGTTGGTATAGTGTTAGTAGCACCGATTTTTTTTTTTTTTTTTTTTTGTGCAGAGAAAAAGCCTCTGAAAGACCTAAATGTTCTGCATGAGATGTCTTTAGGGAAGAACGGGTTGCGTTATTCCGAAACAGTTGTTGGCATGCACCATACATGCTTGTAATGTATAACAACTTAAAACGGAAAAATAAAAGACCTCTTTCATTTCTTTTCTTTCACTATAATTGTTTTCTTCAAATCAACTTCAGAAAACTTCTTAGAATGTTAGGTAAACAGAGAGATTTTGGAAGAAACGTCCAGAGGGGCCTTTCTTCTGGTTTTTGGCTTTATTTCCTGTCTTGTTAACTGGCTTTGCTGAAGATTGATAAAGTTGTACATAAAACGCGAACTTGTGTATGTGTTTTGGACCATTCTTTCACTGATGACAAATGTGATTGAATTTCTACATATGTTAATTTGTGGAGAATCAAAAGTTATGCATACTTGATTGAAGCTTTACTAGAATTTGCAAATTGATTGTTTTGTAATTGTAAATGTCAGTTTCGTGGTTCAGAGATCATTGAGCTTACAAACTTCAAACCTGCTTCAGTAGATGACATTGCAAATGTTCACAGTAAGGCATATGTCACAGGCCTCGAAAAGGTAGTCCCTTGACCTGCAACATTGTTTTATATGCTTTCCATTCCGACATTCCTCGTCTTGGTACTAGTGTGATTTTATGAAGAACTTTCACCATAATGAAAATTTTCTATATTCCTTAACCTTATTTGGTTTTTACAATGCCTCAAATATGATTCTTCGTTGTTTTGAGTGTTCAAATCTATGTTGCCTTCCTATTCTGGTTCTTCTATTCCTTCTGTGTCTGCTTGTGCTTTGCCAGCCTCACCAGCTTGTCTATCACTGTTTGTTAGGCTATGGATGAAGCTTCACAGCAAGGCATAATTTTGATTGAGAATACTGGTCCAACCTATGCTACTCAGATGGTAAGTGGGCTATCTTCAAAGGGTTCCTTTTTCGGTTTTTTTTATTTATTTAAGGTCTCTTCTCTAGACTTTTAGCCTATGATTGGGTTTATCCCACTCTGGCCGGATCCATAGGAGCCATGTATTGAATCATACTATCCAGAGTATAGAGCTTCAGTAGCTTAGACTTTTCCTTAAATTTCCTGATCAATGCAGACCTTCCAGGACTCACTCATGGCAGCTGGATCTGGACTAGCATTGGTTGATTCAGTGGTACAGTCACGACCTTGCACATGGACTTGATATGTATAATGATAGCCTCTAGCTTCAATTTACTTATGCATACTGCATGATATCAAGAGCATAGAGTTTGCTGCTATAGTGATCAACAGAATTTGTATTAGGTTGAAGCATCAAAGCACAGCCAGAATCCGCCAACAGGGTTTGCGTTGATAAGACCTCCAGGGCATCATGCAGTCCCAAAGGGACCCATGGGCTTTTGCGTATTCGGTAATGTGGCCATTGCAGCTCGCCACGCACAGCGGCAACATGGACTGAAGAGGGTATTTATCATTGATTTTGATGTCCACCATGGGAATGGCACACATGACATGTTCTATGATGATCCCGATGTATTCTTCTTGTCTACTCACCAGGTAAGCATACCATTTGGTTTCATTTGATCTGCATCATTCATTTGTGGTAATATTCTTTTTCTCCTCTCCGATCCATTTAAAATGAGCCATTTGTAGATGACCTTCCAAATCACCTTTTGTATTAGTTCAGAACGGAAGCTACCCCGGTACAGGTAAATTCGAGGAGGTAGGGGTTGGTGCGGGTGAAGGAGCGACTCTGAATCTGCCTCTACCCGGGGGATCAGGCGACATTGCAATGAGGGCAGCATTCGACGAAGTCATTGTACCATGTGCCCAGAGGTTCAAGCCAGATATAATCCTTGTCTCTGCAGGGTGAGTTAGTTGGCAGTTTGTTACTACCAGTTAGTAGTACCTGAAGCCACCCAATAAAAGATCATTAAACTATCACCCTGATTTGGTGTTGGCAGTTACGACGGGCATGTACTGGACCCACTTGCGAGCCTACAATACACAACAGCGACCTACTACTCTCTAGCTGCGAACATCAAGCAGCTGGCCAAGGATCTGTGCGGTGGACGGTGCGTGTTCTTCTTGGAAGGTGGTTACAACCTCGAGTCCCTCTCGCATTCGGTGGCGGACACGTTCCGGGCGCTGTTGGGGGACAAGAGTAAGGCGTCGGAGTTTGACAACCCTGCCTTTCTGTACGAGGAGCCATCGACGAGGGTGCAGCAAGCAATTCAGAGAGCAAAACACCTGCATTCCCTCTGAACTCTTTATGTTTCTCTTCTTTTTGTGTGTACTTTGTATGCATGTATATGTCATGTATGTATGGTTGTACATAGACTCAGCACCGTATCCCATTGGCGTAATTAATTATACGGTGATAGATACCCGCCCCTCCCGCTGTAATGACGGGTTCATGACTCCGAACATGCGTTGGTTGTGAAGGCTGTAAATAGAAGTAAAACAGGGTAGAGAAAGCAAAACAAAAGCAACGGCATCCCAGATATAGGGTTTGGGTTTGCCTTTGGGCAACTGGAAGTTGTTGTAGGTAAAAGCTTACGCGGGTTAGAATTAAGTGGGAATATTATATATGATTTTTGGGGTGGTAGTGGGGAGATTCGGAAATCGTAATCCTTCCTAGTACACAATTAATAAGTAGTAGAAGAAGTGTGTCTTTCGTTTGGACGTATGTTGCCGGTGAGTGCCGTTTCACTTTCTATCGTGGTGATAGGAAGAACGTAAGACGTCCAAGATTGGAAGGAAACGAAATTAGTTGAGGTCGATTTCTTTTGGGAAATATACATACGGGGAAATATGGCGAGCCACTGAGGGAGTGGCACGGTGGCAGAGCTACCAACGGCGGTTGGATTCTGAAGATACCAAGAAATATCAGGGTGGGGCCGTGACATCCCAACATCAAAGGGGCGCGAATTACGCCACCGTTGTTCCACATTCGAATGATATGATCAATATTAATTTATCTCAACTTATTTTCTTTTTCTTTTTATAACAAATATAATTACGTCCTTTTCCATATCCTATACACTAGCTTTGTGCCCGGCCTTTGGCCGGGTCTGAGCTGGATTGTTTATGTGTTATTATTGCATGTTTTTTTACGTGTCTCTATATCACACAATTGTTTTGCATAATTATATAAAAGCAATGCTATGGGATCAGCATGAAGTAGAATTTTTATGTATTCATTTTAGCAGTTGGTAAGAAAAACCTTCACATCTTTTTTGTGCACACATGACACAACTGAAGGCTTTTGTTTTCATACATAAATATATAATATAATACTTAGAAAAGCCTTGCATCTTATTTATACACACAACTGAAGGCTTTTGTTGTAGTACATAAATATCTAGCATATATTGTAGGATAGATAAGTCTTAAAATCTTATTTGTAGACACAACTGTAGGCTTTTGTTTTTTAACCTAAAAGTATCTAAATAGTTTGTAGGTAGGGTAATTTGTAGATGCTGCATGTGTATGATGGTAGTGGTCCTGAGTGTTGGTTTACTCTCAAATCTCATTTTACCAAAGCTACGTTTTCTGTAGTACAAACATTCATTGACAACTAAATGAGGAATCACATTCCTATGAATTGAAGCAATAGAACCGGCAACCAAAAGCTTTCCCTATCTATGGTGTTCCCGCGAAGCGCGAATTGATAAGCCGTGAAGATAGTAGTGACGGGGGCGGTATATAAATGAGAAGAAGAAAATATGGCGGATGGGCGGGCAGAGATTGGTGGACGGGTGAAATCCATTGGCAGAATTCCAGGGAAAGAACGGGAGGCGTAACGGGTGGGACGGCGGCGAAATGGTGTGTCCGACGACAGGAAAAATGGCGTACAACGGTTGGTGAATGGAATGCTAAGAAGAATATGACGGCCGATTGATTTGCCGCGGAAGAAGATGGGTTGGTAGAACTTCCTAGTGATGGCTGGGATGGCATGGGATCCCCCGGGGATGATTGCGCTGGGATCGTGTGGGCGGAGAGTGCGGAATACACCGATGGGAAATTGGGGAGGGTAGTCAGCGTATGTCTGGGACGGTGAGGAGGGGTTTCGCTAGAGTTGGGAACTAACGGAAAGGATTCAATGGGGATAGGGAGTGTCTGTGATGACGTGGAAGCGTGGTGGGACGCAAAATTTGAATCCCTGCACTGTATAATGGAAAAACGCTTATATATATATATATATATATATTTGTTAGTAAGGGTGCAAATCAGCCGAGTTGAGCTGAGTTTTACCTCAGGTTGAACTTCACTCGTTAACAAATGAGCTTCACTCGAGCCCGAGCCATTTATTAATGAGCCGAGTCTAGTCGAGTTCGAGCTAGACTTGTTTACTAAATTCTTAGATTGTATTTGATACATTCATTTTGTATGTCGTGTATGGTACATGTGATTGATGCAACGATAAAAAAATAATCAAATGTTCAATATTAATTAATCTTATATTATAATTTGTAAGTGTCATATTGTTTAGTTAATAAATTTTAACTAGTTCAAATCATGTTATTTCATAGTATCGAAACAATTTTGTACATAATTTCTTTATAGAATTAAAAACAAAGCATATTTTCTTACATGTTCGACATGTTAAACTTCCCATGATGTGAGATATAAAATTTAACAATCCTATAAATTATAAAAGTCCAAATTAGATCGATTAGTCCATAAGTCGGTGATCAAGTTGGCCCTCAAACCACAATGTTGAGACATCTCATGAGCTCTCAATGAGCCAACTCACGAGTTGAGCTCAACAAGCCACCGAGTCGAGCAAGCTCGCGAGCTGAACAAAGCTAAGATAAAACTTGGCTCGTCAGTAAACGAATCGAGTTTCGAACAAGTTTGTCCCGATTCGAGCCTCGAGTTGCTCGCGAGTAGCTTGGCTCATTTGCAGCCCTATTTGTTAGGCTTGGTAATAGGTCGGTATCTGTATAACCGGTTACCGATTGACCGGTTTTCGGTAAACCACCGATGCTCAAATCTATTGCCGACAATGGATACCACATAATTTCCGGTGTACCGACTAATCGACTTGCCGGTAACGGTTACCGTTCTAGTAATCCAACAACCGGTAATGCTTCATCTCCTCTTGGCGACTGGAAAAATCTCGAGGCAGAGCAATAGCCCTGACGGCTTTGGCAACTCCGACATCTCTTCCAACGACTCCGACGGCTCCCATGGCGCAAAGGAAAGAAAACGAAGAAGGGAAAGCTAGAGCGGTGAAGGAAGGAGACGACTCGTCGCTGGCGACTGGGGAAGAGGAAGTGTCGATTTGGTGTTGGCCGACTGGGAGATGAGTGAGGGACAGAGGGCCTCGATTTACCCTCATCGTCGTCATAAGTCGTGTGTTTCTTCTTCCCTTCCTCATTGCTTTCGCATGTGTCCGTGTCGGGATTGTTCAGATCGCCGACGAGATAGACGGAAGAGGGATATGGATTTGTTGCATGTGGACGATCCACAGAAGGAGGCATTGATCTGCAAAATTGCGAGGGAGATAGAGAGCCGGATCTGCAAAATTGCACCGTCGACGATTTCTTCAGGCCGTCGTCACTATTCTCGTCAAGCCGCCAGAAATCTCATCACTCTCAGTAAGGATATAGAAATCAGCCCCCATAGCTTGATGAAATTCAACCTTATTAAGAAGATAACCAGAAACAAGATTCTTCCTTAGCTTTGGAGAGTGCAAGACATCTAACAGTTTTAGTGTCTTGCCAGAAGTAAAGTTCAATTCCACATTCTCAGAACTAGAAACTATAGTGGTGTGGGACTGTGGGCACTCCCCAATTTCACTTTCTTATAAGCAATCACCTTAGTGTATGTTTTGAACATAGCACGATTATTGCATACATGCTTCTGAGACACCAGTATCCATCCACCATCTTTCTGAGTTACCGGTGAGGTTAACTACATATGACATCAATGTGAACATAGCCACCAAGATATCTTCTTCAGTCAAGTTAACATTGGGACCAATATTAGGCTTGTTCCTAGACTTTAGTGTCATATGACTTGGTTTCCCGCAATTATAGCATAGAAACATAGTGTCATTCTTACAGGATTGACCCATGGTCTTTTGGTTATCATGAGGGGCACCATTTTGATTGGAGCGGATCTTTTGACTCTGGTTCTTGAAAATCTTCTGATTTTATTACCAGAACCCTACGAGTGGATCGTCTAGCACTAACAACCAACATTTCTTCCTTCATATCCTATTCACGAGCTTCTTCCTCTATCCTTAGACGAGTTATCAAACTTTGCATCAAAATTCTTTGTTTTATGCCTAAGAACATTTTTAAACGATCGTCTAGAGGCCTACCTTCATATGAACAATTATTTGAAGTTCATATGATCGAACATCGACTGAGTTGTCGTTCACCATTTGGTAGCCTAGGTAGCGCTGACAGTGTACTTCTTCGCTCCAATCTCCTCGGTGTCGTACTTAGTCTAAAGAGCATCCCAGGCCATCTTCACAGTGTTTTCTGATTTGTGTAGTAGTCATAAAAGATATTAGCCTCGTCATTGAGAATGTAGTTCTTGCATAGGACATCATCATTTTCTATTTTTTAGCAGTTGTCCTCTCCGCATTGGTCGCTTTTCGACCAGAACGAGTTTCATGGAGGTGAGGCATTTCGCCAGTTTCTTGGTCGTTAGGTAGAACGTTTTTTGCTTCCAGAGGCGTAAATTGGCTCCTTGAAAGCAGACGGGAAATAATAGGATGACTTCCTTAATTAATCACGGTGATCAGTCAGGCTAGCTCAAGATTGAAGTACAACTGATTGATTTGGGGCAGACGAACTTCGCTCAAGCACTCAGGAGCTCACGGTTTAGATTATATGAGTAAAAGTCTTTATTGTGTAGCTTTTCTAGCTTCCTTTGATATGTAGTTGCTCGAGACTGATCAAATACTCATGTAGGCCGCAAGGCCGACCAGTGGGGTGTGTCAGTAGACTCTCCGACACAGCCTCTGAGTATTAGGGGGCCTCCGTCGTAGGTTTGTTAGTTGATACAATTCTATATTATATAATGAATTTGTGTTGTATGATTGATTGATTAGTTCATATTGTTCTCTACAACTCTAGAACATGATGTGGCTATGATGATGCGATTAAATCTGTTAATTAACACTATTGCTAGTTATTGGTCAATATTCTCATAAATATATAAATGATGTATGTATATTCATTGTTAATATCATATATGTGCCCTGAAAATCGAAATTGTGTCATAAAATGACACAAGATCTCTTTAATGGATTTTTTTTTATTAGTTAGGAACCACAACCACACGTGCCAATTTGTGACAGCAAGACCTACTAAACCTGTGGGCCACCTGCAATTAATTAAACGCTAACATGCCTTCGTCCCTAGTAACCTTATACCTTCGGAAATACCGACGGACCTCGCTTGAATTCCAACCTGGGATATGCAACTCACTAGCCTCATGTTATTATATTTTTCAGGGTCAATAGTATTTTATACCCCTCTATTATTGCAAGTTAACAAACGTGCTCCTCTACTAATTTTTTGCACAAAAATACCCCTCTAATATTAAAATGTAACAAATATACCCTTCCATTTAATTATCCGTTAAACAACCGTTAAATATGTTACGAAATGACCCATTTGCCCTCGTTTAGTATTAATTTAATTTTATTATTTCTTAATCACAACCCAATTAAAAATTATATCAACCCCACCCTACTTCCGAAACCCCCAGCCCCCAATCCCATTTCATTTGCCCTCGGAAACACCATCCCATTCCACAATCCTCCGCCATCAAATCCACCGCCACCGTCGAGACTCGAGAGCCCCTCCACCCACCGCAAGTCTCCAACGCGCACTGCTTGTGGCGGCTGCACCCGGCTTTTCCTCACCGGAGGCTCTAGTGGACAGAAGTGGGTGAGACGACTGCGATGATTTCTCTTCGCACAGGCGGAGGTAGAAGAGGTTGCTAAGTGAAATCGACAATTCCATTAGCAACTGAAATCGAGTGGGAAGCTCAGCACACAGGTGGAGGGAGAAGAGGCTGCGGGGTCGGCTCAGTTCGCGGCCTCTGTTTACAGGGAGATATCTCCTGTTGTCTCACCCGATGATGTTCGATGGAGAACACTGGGTGTTTGTTGTCTATCCCCTCTAGCCGCTGCCGTCTCCCTCAATGCTTTTCGCCGGTTTCCTCTATGGCGGGTGCGGCCGCCGTAAGCAAGGAGCGCCGGAGTCTATCGGTGGGGGAGGGGCTTTCGACGGTGGCGGATGATTGAGTACGAATGGATGGAATTCGAAGGGCTTCCGCAATCAAGGATGCGATTAAAATTATTTTTAACTGGGACGTGGGGTGCGTTGGCAACCGAGAAATTGAAAAGAGACTGTGGAATCAACGATGGTGTGGATGGATTGGCGGCTATGATGCGACGGGGGTGTAGGATTTGTTGATTAGGGTTAGCAAGGTGACGACAGGGGTGGGGGTAGTCGATAGGATTGGGGAAAGAATAATAAGTTTTCTAATAATTATAGAATAAGTATAAATAGAGGGCAATATGGTCATATCGGATACCTTTAACAGCCCACTAACAGAAATTGTAACAAAAGGGTAAGTTTGTTATATTGCGATAATACAAGGGTATGAAAGTGCAAAATTATAGAAGAGGGACATGTTTGTTAACTTGCAATAATAGAGGGGTATAAAATGCTATTAATCCTATTTTTCATGTTATTATATTTCAAATAATTGGACATCTCAATCCCGCACTGAAAAAAATTCACACCCAGGGTCTTGAATCTTGAGCCTTCCTGCTAAAAACAGCTAAAGCGGAAACACAGGCACTCCAGCCTTCTCCAGTCTCCACCTAATTATCAACAGTCGCAGTGAATGGTCTGGACTGAACCTCCAAGTCCCGCTTCGTTCACCAACCAACGAACACTGCTCCATCTGCCCCCACACCGTCACACTTGTCCCGCTGCCGGAAATTCCACACATTCCTTCATTCTGATCTCTGTATCTACTCATTTATTTATTCATTCATTCAGTAACAGTAGATTAAGACGTGCTTGATTTCTTATGCGTTAATTTTGATTGACTGACAGGGAAGATTTTCTTGCGCTAATTTTTGTTCCAGTAGATAGGTGTAGGACTGTAGGTTAGTGGTCCTGCTGGCGGGGGATAGGGGGAGAAAAAGGGAGGCCAGGGCAGGGCCATGGCAGTTCCACTTCACTTTTAAAGGAAGGATTTTCCCCTCAATTCATTGTGTAACTGACGCCTCCATTCCACAGTTTCTTTCTTCCCATGCCCTCCGCCGATAGCGAAAGCGTTAGACCAGAGAGACAGGTGTTTCTTGTTCACCTGTTCACGTCGCCGATTTGGTTGGCAGACTGAGTGATCTGTAAGCAAAAGACCGCTCCTACCGATCACCCTCAAAATCCACCCACAAAAAGATCGAAAGCGAAACCCTGCTCTGTTTTGGCGCAATTGCAAGGATTCTCCCTTTCCTTTCCTTTCCTTTCCTTTCCTTTCCTTCCTCCTCCTTTTGTTGTTGTTTCCTGAGAGGGGAGAGTGAAAACTGAAGAGGGTTCTGCCACAAATCTTGGATGAACAAGTATGCAATGAGCGGCGGCGGAATCGTCGGACATGGAGCGCCGGAGCTGGCTATGGAGAAGGAAGTCCTCCCCAACTCTGCCCCCAGATTTCTCTGACGCCGGCTCGCTTGGGTCGCTCTCTGAACGCTTCTCCGATGATCATCATCAGGTAACCACCACCACCACCACAAACCCTCTTTTCATCTTTTCCGTTTTTATCCATTGCTTTGTCTCAATCCTTCCTTTTTCTCTGTTTTGTCCTCTTTCCTGCTCTGTTCTGGTTGGCGATTTTTGGGATGATAATAATAATGGCTGAATTGCTAAATTCGGGAAACGCCAAACAACCACCCACCAAACAAACAGGCATCGTATTCGTCAACTCCAACTCGAACACCCACTCGTCGTTCTTCTGCTGCTGCTGCTGCTCCTGCTCAATCGGACGTTCCTGATGAACAAGTGGATAATTATGATGGCGATCTCAAGGCGCTCAGAGACAAACTTTCTGCTGCTCTTCTCAACCTTAGGGCCAAGGACGATTTGGTCACTCAGCATGCCAAAGTCGCTGAAGAGGCTGTCTCTGGTCTGTCATTTCTTCCTTCTCCCCCATTCTTCAATTTGATTTTGATCCCTAGTTTTATGTACACAGATTGCATTCAATTTCCTTACCTTTGGCTTTGATGGGTTTTTCATTCCATTTTCTTAAATTTCTTCTGTGGTTAAGCATCTGCAGATTTAATACATGTGCATATCTGCATCATGTTTCCATTAACAACTTTTTCCACCAGAAAAATGAACATTACATATTGATTTGCATAATAAATGGTTTGTTGTCAGTAAACAAATAATTTAATTGCATGAAGGATGCGATTTGTATAAGAGAGGCTGCTTATTGGGTTCATCTTGGTTGCTTGGCATATCATGCTTCAATTTGTTGGAACATGTTCTTCATTAAATTTCACTCATATGGTATTTACTTATTTACTTCCCATGTGTTTGCATCCTGTTTTATTAACCCAAAAGCTAATCTTTTTTCCTGAAGGGTGGGAGAAAGCTGAGAAGGAAGTGGTTAATTTAAAGCAGCAACTGGAGAATACAACTAAGAAGAACACAGGACTCGAGGATCGAGTTGGTCATCTCGATGCAGCGCTCAAAGAATGCATGAGGCAACTACGTTTAGCAAGAGAGGATCAAGAACGAAGGATATCTGAGGCTCTTGCAAACACCACTCGTGAATGGGAGTCCACGAAGTCCGAGCTCGATTCCCAGATCTCTCAACTGCAACATGAACTTCAGGCTGCCAAGGGTGAGGCAGCTGCTACAACATCGTCACTCGATTCCGAGTTTCGAGCTAAGATGGAGAGTTTAGAGAAAGAGAACTCTTCCCTCAAGCTGACACTTCTCTCTCGAGCTGAGGAATTGGAGATGAAGATTATGGAAAGAGACCTCAGCTGTCAAGCTGCTGAAACTGCTAGCAAACAGCAATTGGATGCCATTAAGAAAGTAGCTAGGCTTGAAGCTGAGTGCCGCAGGATGAAGGCTATGGCGGCTCGAAAGGCTTCTCCTTCATCAATCTATGTCGAGTCCTTCACCGAAGACAGCCAGTCGGATAGTGGTGAGAGGCTACTAGAGATGGTGGAGTGTGACTCACAGAAAGTGAATGGCTTGGAAATGAATGAACTCGAGCCAAGTTCTTCAGGTTCATGGGAGCCTGATGGTTTCAAAAATCGGAAAAGTACTGGAAGAAACCAGCTCATGCTGTTGCCTTCTCCAGAGATCAATCTCATGGATGATTTTCTGGAGATGGAAAGACTTGCTGCTTTGGCTGACACGGATAGTGGTGGAAGCTCTTTTCATGAGGCAGGCGGACCAGTATCCGAACGAAGCAACAGCATTGAGAGTCAATGGAGAGCTGAACATGCGGCCGTGATTAATCAGAAGACTACTGATCTAGAGGAAAAGTTGGAAAAGGTTGAAGGCGAAAAGGTCAAGTTGGAGTCTGCTTTGAATGAGTGCCAGAGTCAGCTAGCCATCTTAAAAACTCAGCTGAAGGAAGCGAATGAGAAGTTCTCGGTACTTCAAGCTGAGTTAGCTCATTCGAATGAGACAACAAAAGCCAGAGAAGAGGAGCTTAAGGGTGTTCTGGTGATGAAAGAAGTTGCAGAGTCACAGCTTAGAACTTCTGAGGAGGAGATTGGAACCTTGCTTTCTAAAGTTGATTCATTAACAGCAGAGGTTGAAAAGGGGCATGCTTCAGCAGCTGACAATGAAAAGAAGTGTCTCGACTTGGAGAACAAGCTTCACGAAATGAAACTTGAATCTGAACTCCTTCAAAAAGCTGACCTCAAGCGGATTACAAGCTTTAATGAAGAGTTGAAGGTAAAACAGGTTAGTTTCCACTTATCTTCACTCCTAGCACATTTTCGTGCAGTCAAACTAATAGTTATGTCGTCTGTTTCACAACAAACCCTCCAATGCATTAACCTACTGGGTCATCATCATCTACACCTTTTCACATGCATAAGAGCTGATTTTTGTGGAACTAGATAAGCAATCATGGAAAGAACAGAGCCTCTGCTTTTCCACTCACAAAATATGTCGTCTAGTCCTTTTTTGGATGATTGCCAGCAAGACTGTGGAAGCAGGGCTTCATAGGTTGGTCCATTTGGGCCAACTCTTAGCTGATACATAGCTAGTTCTATCCGACCCATATTGTCTTATAGCAATCAGTAAATCACGTGAAGGCTGGATCGCTTCACCTAGAACCTCAATCAACTTGGTTCCATATACTCTGCGAATAATTGTTAGCCCACCACTCTACTTGTCCTGGAGTCACGCAGAATTTGCTTCAATACTACATTCCCAGCTTTAGCTTAGATGGTTTTCTGGTACAATATATAATGTATTTATGCTATAGAAACTGATGTTGTTTGGTGTTGGATGGCAGGAGAGAGAGCTAGCAGCTGCAGCTGCTAAGTTTGCAGAGTGCAAGAAGACAATCTCATCTCTGGGTCTTCAGCTAAAGTCTCTTGCAACTATGGAAGAAGACTTGCTAGTTATGTAGTGCAGTGCAGGATTCCAAAATGTCGAATAACGAAACAGAGATTGTTTTGGTCGCGGGGTAGTGAAAATTCGAGGGTGAGATGGAGATTTGCATGAGGGAGAGATGGAAATTGCATGGCGTTGGATATTTGCAGCTTGGTATTGCACATACAGAGCTAATAGGTTAGCATGTAAATGTTGGTATTGGATTTGGTGGTTATGACAATAATAAAACGAAAGCGAGAAAGCAAAAAAAATGGGATGGCATTTTGGCATTGCTACCAATTCTGGGTTTTCTTCTTTCCCATGTGTAAAGTCATCTTCCCCTTCATAAAGAATTACTGCAGTAATATCTTCTGCTGCTAATGGTGATGGTTTCAGACTTTCAGTTAGCATATGAAGATATGGGAAACTGGAAAGAAGAAGTCGTGTACAGTTGTTGGATGTCGGGATTGATGTGACTGTTATCCAACAACAGGTGAAGAAAAATGAAAATGGGGAGTGGGCAGAGAACATGAGTTGGAGGTCACTTGAGGAGGTTAGAAAGCAAAGAGAGGAGAGAGCATGTGAATGTGATGTCAATGGTTAGGCGACCTATGACCTACACAAGTACAGGCGAGGCGACAACAGAAGATAAAAGAAGAGAACATTCACATGATGAGCAGATGCAGATGGGCACTAGCTAATATGATCATCCAACCGTTGTGCTTCCATATGCAGCAAAAAAAAGCAGAAGAAATGGGTACATTTTCACTAACTTTACCATTCCAAACTCTGTCTGCATGCCAAATAATGCACAGCATATGATCATATCTCAATAATTGAGAATCAAAGGAGCAAAAAACATGAGCTTTATTTTTTCTTCTTCTTTCCTTGCTAATTTGGTGTTGTAGCTCAAGGAAGCGCGACGATACATTGAACAAGGTTTCATTTTCGAACAATCCGCCGCGAGTTTTATTTGAGAAAGAAAGAAAAATCTATCAACAGAGACAGACCACTCACTGCTGCAGTACTACTCTGTATGTATTACTACCGATTAAGCTCTGCTTTTCACTTTTTATTATTTTCTCGTTTGTGCATGATTGTCGCTGAACTACTACAACTAATGAAATGATGTTCTAGCAGGCCATTTCCTCTTATTTCATCCCAACCCAACTGCATCTGCATGCGCTTATATATTACTTCTCTCCATTGTTTCCCCCCCCTTTGTTCTTGATGGTATAGCTATTTGTGGAGCAAATCGTAGAAAGCCTCTGGCTTTTTGTATCCTTGGTTGCACAGGCCCTGTGATGAAAGAATAAAACGACACCATCAGCTGTGTAATCAACCAATTCTGAGAAACAGGAATGTGAGAGCGTGATGAGAGCAGACCTGCATGGCGAATGCAACGTGGAGGAGAGTTGGTTCGGACCACGGCTGGCCTATGAACTGAAGCCCAATTGGCAGCCCTTTCTTATCATATCCCACCTGCAACCGCACCACGCCATGAAACAACATGAATTCATGGATCAAACGATGAGAAGATATACATGGCAATTAACATGAGGAGTCCGACTTACAGGGACAGTAATTGCAGGTAATCCCAAGAAATTCCCAGCTATTTGGTACCGAACAAGCGCAGCTCCATTGACGTAATCTAGTTCGCCAGTCTTGAGGCAGTCGTTCAATATTGGATAAGCTGTCACTCTATACAAAAACAACCACCCCCAATGCAGTCAAATGCGAGCGTTTCTACGTAGAAACGTTTTGGTGATCTAGAAGCGTAAAATTCGTAAGTTTTTTTTTTAAGTTTTAAAGCGGAGTTTTTAACTAAATTAAGTTGTAAAAACTGAGATTTTGTGCAGAAGCGTTTTAGTGACCTGGAAACGTAAAATCGTAAGTTTTTTTAAGTTTTAAAACGCGATTTTGACTACCTTGCAACCACCCATCCAATTCTACCATCATTAGATTAGATGAAGAAGAGGAAGAAGAATACCCTGTGGTTGGTGAAACGATCACATCCGCCATTGCAAACACCTTCCTGTGGATCTCTAGTTGCCGGTTCCTGCACCATGCATTACTTAATTAGATGGAAAATAATGTAACTAATTGAGCTGATAGTTAATGATGAATATAATTCAAATACCTTAGCCTTTGAGCCTGGATGTACTCTTTACTGCTGAAAGCGCCATAAACAGAGAGGCCCACCCTCACATCCCACCCCATCTTTCCCACTTTCCTGCACCATTCATATACACGAATGATTTTTTTTTTTTTTTTGCTTCATTCAATTTCGAATTAGGGCACATTAATTCATATGCATGTAATTAAGTCAAGCAAAGTACATAATTGATTACTTGGAGTTGTGGAGGTGAGGGCCAAGCGCGGTACTGCATTCCGATCCTATCGTTACGTAATGTGCCAACCGCATCGTTTCTATTTCTGGTATGACCACCTCCACCGTCTTCCACCCGTATTTCTGCGAGAGGAGATCCAGCGCGTGGGAACAACACTCCCTGATCTCCTCTGTGCAATCATTGAACCACTGTTCCATCCATTAATCCAACGAAACATCAAGAGCACAAGTCATTGTTAATTACAGAGTCGTCCAGGAAAACAAATTAACATAAAGATGTAGCACGTAGTTCTTACCTCTTTATATCTTGCTAGTTTAATATTTGTGACTGAACTTGTTGATTCCAGCAGTGGAAGATATAGTTTTGGCTGCAAGAGAGATCCAATTCCCATGCAATGCATGCACCACAAGAAAGAAATCATAGCTAGTTACGTACGGTTTAATTAAAAATTGGAAAGATTCAGGGGTCGTTTGGATGAGGAATTGTAACGGATCAATTTGACACAATTGTCTCGTTTTGAGACAATTGTACCAAATTGCCTTGTTTGCCAGCAAAAAATTTGGATGGATCAATCTGCTTAAGGTATTTTGAATTGATCTGTTTTGAGTCAATTTCAATTACCTGGGGTGGAGGCAGGTAATTCGAATTGACTCTTTTTAATTGCATCGTTTATAAAACAAGATAATTGTTCAAATTGACTCATTTCTAGATTGATCCATCCAAACGACCCCTTTCGTGCCCTAGACTTCTTCCGGGTGCAGTTCGTGTGGGCCTGAAGCCCACGATTGTTTGAACTGAAATAATTGGGCCATCAAAACCTTTTTTACTTTTTCATAAACCGAGGGCGGCCTGGGTCTGGATATGAGTTTTGATTGGGCCCGTAGCGGCAAGACAAGAATGCGGTCCAGTAGATCGATAGACTTCGTACCTTTGTAGGATTCGGCTTCTTGTTATTCTTCATCTCCGAAGTTTTTTGTGTGTCTCCGCTAATGGCTGCG
Source organism: Linum tenue (assembly GCA_946122785.1). Taxonomy (NCBI): domain Eukaryota; kingdom Viridiplantae; phylum Streptophyta; class Magnoliopsida; order Malpighiales; family Linaceae; genus Linum; species Linum tenue. Next base: position 44,741,012 of record CAMGYJ010000005.1, on the reverse strand, counting down.
TAGCTGCATGCAATGCAACAATATTGTCATCCAGCAAACTAAACAAGCTTTTTTTTTTTTTTCGAAAAGATACTTGCATTAACAAGACAAAAAAAGTTACATCAAACCTATTTCCGAGCACAACCACGCCCGAAAATCAAAACCAACACTTCCCGTAGGAAACAAATGAAAAAAAACCCAAATATATTTGTATATAAATAATTAATCAAATAAACAGTAGAGTCAAAGAATATGTATGTATGTATGTAGATAGAGGGCTCACACAATCAATGAATCCTCGACTGTGCCTGCCAATACACCCACCATCCCTACTGTCCAGTTTAAAGGAAGAACACTGCATACAGGATAATACCCAAAAACCCACATTATCCAAAATTAAAAAAGGAACAATCGTCGAACTTAATTATAACAAAGGAATAATCATCAAACTTGGTCCGATAAGACCATCTTTAGTGGTGGGCTGGAATTCCAAAAAATTGGACCAGACTCACTTTAGTAAAGTTTCAAAAAGTCAAAAGTTCCAATTGATGAAAAAATTGGGTCAAATTTTGGCACAGAAAAAGACAAAAGTTCCAAAAGAGAGTGTGGTCACATGGGGGAAAAGCAGACGGGCCCACCTGTCAAAAAGAGCTTTAATAATAATAAAAAAAAAATTTACTTTACCTTTTAGCACCCACAATCTCCTCCAACGGCTCTTTCGGTCCAAACAAGAGAGCGTCATTAATTAAGTCATATTTACAAATAAATTTTTTTGGTCAGAATTAAAAAAAAAATTATCGAAATGTTCGTCTTAATTAATTATTACTACGTATATAAATTTAATAAACAAATTTTATAATTAGAATGATGAAATATATACAAAACTGGATTATGAGTTAAAGCGTAAATCTTGAAATTTGGACTTTTGGAACACGCTACTAATGCCAAAACACCTTTTAAGGGGCTAGAATTTGAATTATAACCTCAAATTTTGGACATTAGATCTAATCACTAAAGATGATCTAATAATGTGTGTGAAAATGTGCGCAATTATATTCAGACACGAGAGTTAATATATATATATATACCCGGAGTGTGGTACGCGGCCAAAGGTGGGTTTGAAACCAACAACGCCACACAGTGCTGCAGGCATTCTTACAGATCCTACATTAATTACACATACATATATATCAACATTATCGATCCCACAAACGTACGTTAATTAATATATATAATCAGTTAATTAAGTTAATTAATAATGTAAAAATGAGGTAACGTAAAAAAGTATACCTCCACCATCAACACCTAGGGCGGCAGGGCAAAGGCCCGCAGCCACCACTGCCGCCGATCCGCTGGATGAACCTCCAGCAATCTTCCCTACATCGAACGGATTTCTAGTAGCCCTGCAATTTATTCATTACCATTAATTAATTACCTCATAATCGTACAACTCAACAGCAACAAATACATCGAGCACTTCTACTCTGCTATATAGCATTAGTGTTTTAATGTACAACTTGAAATTGTACCATAACATAAAATGTATAAGTTTAGGTTGTACCATAAAGAAATTTGTATCATTATGTTATGGTACAACTCCAAAGTTGTACCATCACATAAAAGTACAAGTTCAAGTTGTACTATAAAAGAATTTGTACAAAAAGTATAGGTACAATATGAAGTTGTACCATAACGTTAAATGTACAATTTCAAATTGTACCATAAAGGCAAAAACCTATAGCACCAATGTTATATAACATTGTAAAATTCCTCCAAATACGTACATAACTATCGATCAAGCCATAGTAACTTCAGATATATGATAATATTAGGACAATATGTATATTCTGTACGTAGGGCTGTCCATTTGGTTTTGGTTTTAACCGGAACCAAATCAATTGGAAAGCTAATGGTTTCGGTTTTTTGGTTTTAAACTAATAAGCAACTTAATGGTTTTGGTTTGGTTAAAACCGAAAAACCAATAGAAACCATTAAGAAACCAATAAGAATAAAATTATTTATCAACAAATTTTTTTTTTGTTTCTTTTGACACGCATGCCAACCAATAATTTGTTTTGGCCATTTACCATTATTATGACGTTTATTCAATAAAAAGAAGGGAAATATGAATAAATATGAGTGTATGAGTACATGTTGGTTTTTCGGTTATCCAAACCAAAACCATTAAGGCCCTTATTGGTTTTTGGCAACCAAAAACCAATAAGGAACTTAATGGTTTTGGTTTTGGTTTTTGGGATTTGGTTTTTGATTTTTGGTTTTTCATACTTAATGGTTTGATTAACCAAACCAAACCAAATTGACAGTACGTACCCATAATGAGGATTAATGCCACTGGTCCCAGCTCCAAGCTCGTGCATGTTAGTTTTGCCAACGAGAATCGCCCCACATTGCCTCAGCCTCGCTACACATTCCGCGTCACCTTCACTTGCTCTTGCTTTGTGTAGCCACTTTGTTCCTCCTATTTCGTTATAATGCATCATAGTTTGTCAATTACATTAATCACCATTACTGATCATATATATATATATCCCGGTAATTAATTATTCACCAGTTGTGGGATAGGGAGCACAGTCAATCTCATCTTTGACGGCAATGGGGACACCATCGAGAACTGATATTGCCTCTCCTATCAAACAAAACAAAACAAAAAACACAATTAATTTTTTTTCTCTTATGAAGAATTCATGTTGGCAACCTCGTTATCATAATATGTACAAATTTAAGTCAGTGATAAACGTACGTACCTCTTTCATATCGAAGAGTTGATTCCGAGGCTTGTTTGAGGATGTCTTTTGGACAGTGATTGATAAAGAATCCCATATCCCATGGCGCAGTCGAACTTTCTTCAATGGCTGCTATTAACCTTTCTGCCACCTATACACGCATTTTCTCACAACAATTAATCGCCACCCGACCACAAAAAAACTAAATCAAATTCTTAGACGTACTTTTATGTATTTCGACGAATCAAAATTTTTATATTCTTTTTTATTAAACTGATCTTATGGATTTGGGTATAAAATTAGGGATTGCACTCAATTATCTTAGTGGGTAGGCCTTATACGTAAGGATGAATTAATTACCATGGTGGGAGTAATCTGTCGAGTAGTATAGGCGTTATAGTAGTCCATGACGGTCCACCGATGGAAACCAGGTGAAGTAGTAGTGGAGCAATTTGGTGATGACAAAGGCAGCAGGCAATTCTCAACTGCTTGTTGGACCTGACTTGCTGGATCTGATGATGGCTCAATTTGCTTCACTTCTTGCTCCTCCAACTCTGAGTAAACATATATTAAGACTTGGAAGATCAAGAGATATACGTGTCAAGAATCAGTTGATCTCAATAACTCGAGTTGTTGGGAAAGATTCAATCGTGGATCATATATCATTCACTAACACACTCCCTCAAACGAAAGCCAGTCACCTCATAAGGGCTTTCGTTTGCACAGGTCTGATATACGATACCATGTGCTTCACAAACGGGGGTCACCAGGATTCGAACACAAGACATTTCGGTCATATAAGGCTCTGATACCATGTCAAGAACCAGTTGATCCCAATAACTCGAGTTGTTGGGAAAGATTCAATCGTGAATCATATACCATTCACTAACAATACGGTAATTCATTAAGCACTAGATATCAGGAGGTGATAAAAAGGGAAAGGAAGGTAACCTTGAAAAGGATGCAGAGGGACATAAAGAGGCGACTCTTCCAGCTCTGCATTTGTCACAAGCTAACCACGGAATGCGATAAAGTACGTGTTAGTTTAACGTACGTACATACATACATACACGTCAACATGATAGCATGTTGTCGTGCACAAAATGTACGTATCTAAATATATACATGTGTACATATTTATTAGTGTTTTGGATATTTGATGATGTGCACATCTGTCACAATATCGATTTAGGACCAAGGAGAAATGAGTTACATGCAATATTGAACAAGTCATGTTGAGATGTGAGGTATTTGTTTTGGACATGGATGAATTTAATAACTAACAATTCTAGATTTTCTATTTTATTAATTTGGATTCATAATAATTTATATATAACAGAGAGAGACATGATGGAAGCAGCTTCCGGAGAGAGTTGATGGAGGATGTGAGGCCTAATTTGGCTCTTTGCCAATTGTTGATTTTCATTATGAAGCTCTCATGTTTAAATTTCAAGGTGAGCCTCCCTTCCTCACAAATATGAAATATCTCTTCAATACCATGTAAAAGTTTCGTGCTTTATATCTTTTTTTACTAGTCTCTAGAGATATATGGATTAATTGCAGGGATGAGATCGGATCGAGTTGGAAACAGGCAGTGAATATTCACATTTCTATATAAAATAGTTTGGGATTTACTCATTCAAATACTAACACGAGAATCATATAGAATGTCAAAATCATACTCATACTCTCGGATTTTTTGGTATCTACGGTTATTCATGGATAATAATTTTTGTTTATAACTTCAACCAACATGTTAATAGTTACATGTATACATTATATAAGCTAAGTGAAAAAAAAAATACTATAACATAAATGAATTTAAAACAACAAAATTCATGAAAATATTATTGTGTATATTAAATATAAAATATGTTGAGAAAAATAATGATCATTCTAAAGAAAACACATATACATGTGTATAATATAATTGGACAGATTAGGTTGGATTGTGTGAAAATTATGTTCACTCATCACCTGAAATATTCGAGTTCGAATTTTATCCATACTCATAAAAAATCATTTGAATTCAAATTTTGCTCTATTAGATTAGACCCGATTCGACCAGGTACATCATGTTATTTTTGTCATCGCTAGTAAATGTGAAAGAACTCCAAGTACAGTTTACATTAACGTGGTTGGTCTAAATATTTTTTTTCTTTCTCGGGTACATAATACATATAGGGTTTGGCACAATTTGGTGTAAATAATTTTGGCCAACTTTGTAGTCTGCAAAATTATGGTACTATGGCTAATAAGTTTCTTTGTGGTGAAAGATTTGGACACACATGCTAGAGGAAAGCCACTATTATTGCATAAAATTATAATAATTCATAAATTTGTATGAATGAGTCTAACCGTAATGTTGTCCATATCTATTGTTAGAGGTTAGACAGCGACTACTACCTAAATGCATACAAATGTTAATAAATAGCGCAATTAATGGAGACTCCCAACAACAGTGACACACTGCTAAACCACTTCACATTCCATCCCCCAAAATCACAGAATTGGATCATTTTGGCAAATTTCTAGTCAGCCTCCAAAATACATCTCTTCTTCAATATATCGTTTTTGCACTCTTATCGTAATGTTTTCTATGAATATCATGTCTTTTCGCATCTCATGTATTAATCTCACGATACATGTTCGTTTATACCGTCAGTATTCAACAATTCATCTACTTAAACGAGATCTAATATCACAATATGTTCCAGACGAAACGCTAGAGTTTTTAACATTATATGAATTCTTGTGATCACACTTCAAAAATATGAGCCATCATCGGTGACGTAGCAAAAGATTGAGGACCCCACTTGGGAACACAACAGAGCAAAAGATTCATTAGATACATAAGATTTATTAACGATCCTTCAAATTTATGACTCCTATACTCTCGACATTGCTAGTTATACGTAACCATCCCAATCAACTCAAAAAGTCCATCAAATGCATAGGTTTCAGAATCAATCATTTCTGAAGGACTTCCGTCATCAACTCATAATCTGGCCACACCACTGACTATCATCCATTCTCATTAAATTGTATGCTTTACAAACTAACCCATATTAATTAGAAGGTGAAAAAAAAGTTTAATTAAATTTGGGGGTTAGGTGCGTGTACCTTGTGGATGAGATTGTTTCTCTTGAGGAGGTAAAGCAGCAAGGCGCCCAAAATCCGTGACTCCAGAAACCACGCGAACACTTTCACCACCACTCCGCCCATCCGCGGAGCTGTAATTCATTCATTCATTCATTAATCATTCAAAATAATCACAATTAATTTATCACTATATAGCTACCTAATTACGGATGTAAAATTACTAAGACAAAAGGAGGCGTGCTTGCCTAATCGTGATTAGTAAAAGAAAAGAGGAGAACTAAGCAGAGCAGCAGACCTTTGACATCGGGATGGAGATAAGATTGATCTTCTTCTTCGCCGTCGTCGTCGGAATTCGCCGGAAGACGACGACGAGCCACGTCGATGCTACTCGCCGCCTTGTAAACCACTCGGTTCGCTTTGAACGCTCCTCCCATGAGGACAATTAGGCGTAATCAGCAGTACTTGATCTCTGTTGTTTTTGCGCGGTACAGATGATTAGGCTGCTAATTAAGGAAGTACTGGATCAGGCAGGCCAGAAGAAGAAGGAGAATGAAGGAGGAGGAGGAGAAGGGAAGGGAGAAAACGAAAGGAAAAGGTTAATTAAAGCAGGTTGTAACGTACGTCATGCAGCCAAACCAAATGAAATGGGGGATCTGGTCAGTAAATTTAGATAGACTGGGCGCTCTGTACGTATTTAATGACGGATCTGGCCAAAACCCCACTCGCCAACGCCAAAACATAACTCCACATCCTATGACCTAGCTAGCTAGCCAACGCCAAGGAAAATGTTTGACATGGATGGATAGCTTATGGAATACCAATTATTCGGCGGAGCCTACCATGCATGTGATCCAATTGACTAAGTTTGTGTAAAGAACCAGGCATATACCACAACACTAACACGCCCCCTCAAACGAAAGCCACTCACAAGGGTTGAAGTTTGCACAGGTCTGAAGACAAGAATACCATGTGCTTAACAAATGGGGGTCACCGGGAATCGAACACGAGACCTTTCGGTCACAAAAGGCTCTGATACCATGTCAAGAACCAGTTGATCCCAATAACTCGAGTTGTTGGGAGAGGTTCAATCGTGGATCATATACCACAACACTAACAGTTTGCAACTTTGCATTGTATGAATTGTTTGCTTTATTACATTCTGGATCATACGCACCTCGAGGAGCTGAACTACCGCGCTTTGACGAGGAAAATACTAGATTGTTGACTTGTATGGCTTGTTTAATTTTTAGTCCGGAGACACACTCTTTTGACAAAGAGAAGCTTATAGGCTCTTGCTCTTGATTTTATTCTGACTAGTATTTTGAGAATTATTATCATAATCTCCCGAATGATGAGTTATTTTTTTCGATTAAAAAGAAATTGATGAATTAATTTAGTTAATGGTGAAAGGAAAAGTGAATCCATCATATACATTGATCTAATTTGTTTCTCAAACTTGTATTGATTTTAGCCGTTGCAACTTGTAACTGAGCTTTTTCAGCTTTGGGCTACATGGGGAAAATTTTTCGAAATCGTGTAAGCGATTAGTTCATCAATGACTTCAAGTGGGATATATTGAAAGATATCTATTAAGCATTATAGACACCGTCACACCGAGTATATTTAAAAAGAAATAAAAATAGAATATGAAAACACGTGTTTTTTTTTCCTTGTAACTTGTAGATGTTTTGTTGTTACTTGTCATAAATCATTGTTTCATGGATACGGACCACCATTTCACGAAACAATGCAGGAATTTGACCCTATAAATATATATATGTGGGGCGGATTATGCAACATACCATCAAAATCGTTCTTCTTTCTTCCTAAAAACTTCTAAATTTGTTTTAGCAATCTTAAGTCTATAACGTAAAATAGTGATAGTTTTGTTCTCTGTATTTTTTTTTTTTTTGTAATCAAGATTTTTATAAAGGGTAAAAATATAATTTAGGAAAGTGAACATGGTTCACGATTCCATCTCAAACCTAGTCTTCTAGTTTCGCGCTATCATTCCAACACGAATTTTCACCCTAAGCATTGTACCACTAGAAAGAATGCAGCTGTCTCATAGCTTAACTTCATTGGCATTGGCTGGCTTTGAATGTAGTAGTAGTACAACAATATTATTGGTAGCTAGGTTATTAATTGGCCGCCGAAAGAAAGCATAAGCATATATAAGTGCGATCGAACGAGAGATCCATTTTGTTCTCATCGTGTAGTTCATTTATGTATCGAGGTGGGGGATCGAATATAAACTTCGGCGATTTCTCTGGCGAACTGGCCGCTGGCATTCGATTCCTTTCCAAAATGATAGCTTCCGGGTATCCAGGAGCACTGGAATGACCAAATTTCGGCAATACCAAAAATTTTGGGTATTTTTGATGAAAACGATGGCGGCTATATAGAATATTTTGATGCCTGCCGGTATGGATTTGGATAATATGAACTAATCAGGTTGTTGAATAAAAGAAGTGATCTTGTATTTGGAGATTTGCCAACATGTAATCGAAGACACGTACGGGGTCATATTGATGAATTGTTTTGCTCACCAGTCACCATTATGAATTTCGATATATTATAGTAGATGGTCGATCCGGTGTAAATTGTTATCTTTATTATGTAATATTTTAGTATTCTAAGTGTAACTAGCTTTTACCCGACCCGTTGGTCGGATTAATTTCATTTAATTTGCTATAATTTATGTTAATCAATTGATTCATATATTTAAATGATTCACTCTTTTAAATAACTTATATATAATTTGAAAGTAATTTTTGTGATGATTATTGTTTGAGACATTTCATATAATTAGTTTATAAATACTTTTTTGTACATAAGATCATCATAACATACAAATTTATATATATTGTTCATATTTAAGAAGAGAATTTTTCCACTTTTTATTATCCACATAAATAACTTAAGAATGATAATTTGATGAAATTCAGTATTATTAACATATTAAACTTACGTGGCAAGCACAAAAAATAGGCAGCAAACGCTGAAAACCTATGGAACATGCCAAATTTCTAGCTACTGAAAGCAAGTTTTGGATTATTGTTTGCAACTTTCAAGTTCTTTGACCATTTAACCTTGTTAATTGTTCATAAGGAGAAGTTGTAACACACTTTGGTTGAAATCATAACTAACCAAGACCAAACTTATATATAACAGGATGGTAAAAAAGAATATGGGAAATTCCAAAGAATTAAGCACCCTGCTAAGTCTGACTGCCTAAGAGATTGATAGAGTAGGAAGTGCTAGAAGCACTTTTAATTTTCTGAAATGGTGACATTTATTCAATCTAATATGTTGAAGGCTTTAATTACAAACTAAAGACACCCTTTAAGTTGGGGCCAAAACAGTAGAGCTCGATGGAAATAAGAAAGATTATGATTATATGATTATACATACTGCAAGCTCCCTTCTTTATGGACCAAAATAGTTGTTGTTTTCAGACATTTAAATGAAGCACCTGCAGAAAATTCTCTTGCTCAATCATCTGTATACAACCTTGTTTCTATACGGCTTTCATGGAAAAATCTGTTGACATAATACATGTATATGCCTGTAATCAGTACCATGCTTATCCAGATGGTCAAAGCTTCATTTCGGTTTCCAATCCACCTGAGTCCGTGTTACATTTATGGTTCTTATTCCCAAGTGATGCAGCACCTTAGTTGTTTGCTGTTGGTCTGCACGATCTCTAATTCACCATGATATCAGAATCCTCATGTAAGCATTGAAAGTCTCCTTCATACTGCTGTAAGCAGGGCGCATCAATGACAGACCTTCCGCTTCGATTTTGACGAACCCACCGACTGATCAACCACATAAATTCCTAGGGACCATGGCATAACATCTTACAACAAATCGATAGTCGTCTACAAACACTGTAATCCAAAAACTCACAATGGACAAAATGAAACTATATGCAATTAAACAAAAGAGAACAAATCAAATTTAATACCCTAACTCTATAAGAATATAGAGCAACCCAGTAGGTAGAGGTCAAATTTCCATATGAAGAAAAAAGCTTTTGAACAATAAAAGTGAGATTGTGTGAAATAATGAAACCAGAATACGCAACATATAATAACTTCCTCAAACTCAATTGTTTGCGTTAGCCAGGTAACTTGTGAGAACTATGTTTTGCTACCAAACAAACACATTCCCCATGGTTCCAAAACAGACCAAATGTTCTAGAAAAATATCATCGAAAAAAAGAACTCAGTTTATTATTTGTTCTATATTCCATTCAAGTACCAAGAAGGACAAAGAGAAAAGATATTAAAACGTAAACCAGGTTACCTAACAAACTTGTCCCTTTGACCAAGCAGGTACCAGGTCTTTACCCAATCTTACATCTTGGGAGCTGTATACATCACATGCAAGTTAGTAAGAAATAGATTTCGATTAACTCATGACCCAAAATTGTGGATTCTATCCTCCTTTCTTATCCCAATTTCACATCCAAACTTTAAAGTGGTTGATACTATCATGTCTAGTGCTGGCGCAAAGCATATAACCAACAACTTCACTATAAAGCCAAGCACACATTACTTGAGAAAATTTGAGCTGAAAACAAAGCTATTCAGCAAACATATCTACATGACATAAATAACTAACTGCAGGTTTTATCTAAACACAATCCGCCCTAGATAAGTTTGACTCCTATGATCGTGTTTTTGGGATTCCTTACCAAAATGTGCTCGCACTACCATTTCTTCAAAACACCACAGCGAATCGCAGCACTACCAGTCATGCATATTCTCTTTCTAATTTCGACTTCGGTACATGTTTAGAGCAAAATTTTAGTATCAAGGATTCTCCTGTTGGAATAATTAACACTGAAAGGCTTGTAATTGCATATTCCTAGCTAAGTCTTTGAAAATAATTACGTGGACAATGAACGAAGGTGAAAGAACCAAAATCAAAACTTGTGCAGGGAGGAACAAATACCCGGGAATTGGTGGGTACGCATCCAGTCTAAGCGTTCAGCCTCAATTAACGCAAATGCATTCACCATATATTGTTGAAACAATTTACCAGATAATAACAGAGAATTCGACTCCTGGAGACGGGTTTGAAGACGATATGCATAGAAATCACACTGGGTTATCATTTTATCTCCAACACTGATATTACAGCTACTGTGACTATAGCTAATGCATGGATGCCACCCATCCTCGCCATATGGGAATAAAATTGGATATTGTAATGCCATCAGACTTGGATGGTATACGCTAATCCTTTCCATTTCTGAACCCTTCTGTTGAACAATAATATATGGAGAAAATGATTGCTCTCCTGTTTCATCTACAATCAATGTTGCAATCTCATTCGCAGAGGGCAAATCATATTCTCTACTATTAATTTCACGCTTAGCCAATAGTTTCAGTTGAAGCTCCTAAACACCAGAGTTTTGTATCCTATCTCGCGCAGAACGAAATGTACGTACCAGGATATTATTGTCATCAAACATATGCTGGAGGCCTTCAACAATACACTGGCGCAACGGATTCTTGGCAGGATCAGTGGAGTAAAAGTCCATACGATTCTGCACCTCGTTATCTGAATCGTGAATGTAAAGCTGTGCAAATTTCGGACTATCCCCATCACCAGGAACCAAACATCCTATTCGATGATAAATCTGACCACCGATTGAATATACATAAACTCCACAACCATCATTAATAGAGTGATTGACTTTACCTCCGAGAGAAATAAAGCAAAAAACCCCATTATAGGCTCTAATGTTAGTACGAAAGTGACGCGCTAATGGTGTATCCCCTTCAAGTAGAGTTTTAAGAAATTCGGGCACATCTCTGCGGGGAGGCAATTTCACTTTACCATGTTTGCAACATAAAGGAAATGCAGGCAACACATCATTCCGTGTAGATAAAGTACTCTCGAACCGCCACATAACTGCTCCACAATGTTGACACGTACATGAAGGTGGACCAATATCAAAAAATTCAACCAACGGAAGACCTAGTGAAATAGATAAGTAATATTAATAAATTTTTGTCACAGTAATTCATAAATTGAATGAGTTTGAGAAACCGTGAAGCCGATTTAGGCGCGCTACAGTAAACACAATTATTAAAATAAATGTTCTCAAGGCAAGATAGATTGGTATACCGCTCATTTTAAGTAAGAATAAGTCAAATTTCAGGAAACACCAAAGTTTGTTCATAACACACAAATTTGCCGTTGACACATCAACATCTAAAAACAATCCACTATTTGCATAAGGTGACATGAAGCGTACATCACTAAATTATATGCATGGCATAAATGGGTACATTATATGTTCTAAAACCAAAATAGGAAACAAAATATGTTGACCAGAACACAAAAACATATATCCAATGTACAAAAACTAAACCAAAATAGAGATGAACCATTTCATGTATAATAGTGGCCATTAGAATCCACATACTTTGATTGACTTCTGTAGGAAAGAAACTTCGGCCACGTCTCTTTCTATGCAGATGAATACGTCGAAGTAATCGACTTTGCTTTTGTAATAGAAATCTAAAGTCCGGCTCCAAAACTATGAACAACACCAAAACACATACGATATTAAAGAAATAAATAAAGATTCAACAATCTAGAATAGCCTAATTTGTAAGACTTGCTACAAAATTTAGCAAACAACAACCTTGGTGTTCAAAAGGCAAGCCCCTCCTATGAACCTTCTGTTTCAAAATATGATGTCTTCTCTTACGGGCGACTTGGGATAGTATTCGCCGAAGTTGAGAGAGTTGGAATTGTAAGGCAGCTTCTTCTGCAGAATTTAAATATAAAACCATGTATTACTCATTGAATAGATGAACTAATTAGAAAAATTAAAACACAGATAACACACCTCTCTCAAATGCTTCTTCCTCTTCAGCAGATAAAACACAGCGTTGGTACTGATCTTCAGGATGAATAAACACTGCTCGACGTTTCCCTAAACAAATGAGATTCAAGGGAAAATATTAATGTCAGTTTGCATTGAAGCAGTTGCGTACTAAACCATGACACTCACATGGTACAGACGATCGATAAATCTGTGGTTGGGCAGATGGGATGACATTTGCACTATCCATATTAAATTCTCCAATAACCTGATGCAATCTGAAATAGAGGTCGTGGTAAATGATGCACCCGTTCCAGTAAATTTTGCAGATGCCATTCATATAAATTAATTAATTGTTACAACAGAAGTTGAACTCCTCGCCAATTATAAGTTTGTGCGAGTTAATGACACATACAACACATCACACAAACATAACAGTCGAAGAAAAATATAACTATATAAGGCATAATTTAAATTGATGAACAAAACACATATAACAGAATGGCTTCCAAGCTTGGGGATGCAAAGGAAGAGCGAGAAGGACAACAATGTAATGGCCAACACAAATATATGTTTATTTCACCGATTTTGAGCTGAGTGATCAAACTTGCAATTACTAAAACTCTTTAAAGCCTTCCCCTGTTCCCATTAGAGCGATCAGCCGAACTTGCAGACCTTATTTTTTGGCCACTCGTCTCTATCAAGACTCAAAAAAGTGTTCGCGTTTCCCCTTTTCCAAGCCGATTCTCTTGGCACCACAATGTCCGATCACCTTCCCCAAGATCTCGTCACCAAAATTCACGTCCGCCTGCCGCCGCCGAACGTCTCTTTCTTTCCTCTTCTTTCTCTGCGGCCCGGAAAAACTCAGCTCAAAATCGGCAGCCGGCTGCTCTCTGGAAGACAGTCTAAGCGAAGTGGAATTTAAAGTAAGCAGCTTTGTTACTTTCAAGAGAAAGGGAAAAATCAAAAATCCCCTTTTGATCTCTAGAGAATCCAATCAACAGAATGAAGCAAGGAAGGTAAGAGAGAATAAAGATAACGGAATGAAGGGAAAGAGTGGAAGGAAGGGAAATCGGAAATAAAAAATACAAATTAGTACAAATTAAATGAGAACGTGGGCGTGGAAGGAGAAAAAAGTGGGTAGTGAAGAGTTTTTTGGTTCTGAAATCAGGCAAAAAAATGAGAACGTGGGCATGGAAGGAGAAAAAAGTGGGTAGTGGAGAGTTTTTTGGTTCTGAAATCAGGCGGGACTCCTTTTTTTTCCCGCTTAACACTCTGCCACATCAGCTTCCTAAAATCACTCTACGGGCAGGAAATTTTGAATGGGGGGTGCAGTTTTACTTTTCAGCTATAAATTATACTGTTGATTGTTGATCATATAACTCATATTTCAATCGTTACCATCGAAATGGTTTCCTAATATTCGTTCTTTGAGTAATTATATTCACATGTTCAAAATAGTATCTCTTTGCATTGTTTTTTAATCATATATGGGGTCGAGTTTAGGGACGGCAATCGAACCCGCAACTGTGGGTACCCGATCACTCCTGACCCAATTAACATGGAGAATGTTCGCATTGACTGGGTATGGGGCAGGTATGGATAAAACTTGCAAAAAATTTGACGGGAATGAGAGGAGTATGGTTTTAGACTCAACTGCCATATACTCATACCCGCCGCACCAAGAATACTTCTTCATATATAAAAAAAGAGAGATCAAATTGTAACCTGACAATGAAAAGACGGGTAATTAAAAAAAAAAAAGAGTTGCATGTAATTGAGTGGTCACCCAAATCAAAACCTTTATTTCTTTCCCCCGAGTTCTCCCTTCATACCTTCACTTCTTTTTCCCTTTTAATAAGATTATATATGTTAGGTATTTATAGCTCAATGAATATGTAAGAGCCGTAGATCAATGATTTGTTATTATTGTACATTTTCTTATGGATTAATGGATGTTTTAGGATTAGAAGCATTGCATTCATATTAAAATGGTTGAAGGGAGGTTATGGGTTTGAATATTTAAAAATGAAAATGGAATGATTTAGAAAAACCACCCCCAACCTGCCTCATTCTCATCCGTAGTCGAGTTCCTCTCTCCAAGTAGGTCAACCAACACTTAGTGCCACATATAACCAAGCTGAACTCAAAACAAGGTATTAATTTCTTACCCGTCCAAAAAGAATTGTTTTTATTTTTGTTGGCTAAAACTTGATCGCATGTAATAAATAGCCAAATTTACCTGGTTCGTAGATCATGATCGTATTTACCTAGAGTCTCTCACAACCATTTACTCATGTGGTTAGGGATAAGTTCTATGGTGGTTCCAAAACGCAAATGTGGAGGTTGAGGTGCCACCGTAGTTGAATTTTCCCTTGGTTTTACAAAAACGAAAGTAAAATCAATGCGGAAAACTAAATCTAAACTAAGGACGAGTGGGAAAGCAGGAGGACGAGGTGTTACATAGGCAAGCTCTCCCTATAGTTTCTTTGACTCACAACCTCGATCCTGGCAGCATATGAGCTATTTTATCTTCATTAGGTTTATTCCTACCATATGGTGTGGTAAACATCAAGTCTAATAGGCAACTTTATTAGGACCCTACAGATGTCCCCTTTGAGAAAGTTAGCGAAGTTTGATTGATTGATGGTCAATCGTAGGATACTCATGTCCAGTCTCATCTACCCACAAAGTCGCGTACGAGGATATAACCTTTGAACTAGTTCTCGTATTACGCACACAATCACATTAACAATAAAGCGAACGAAAGATTCAAACAGAAAGACAAATAAATCAAATCATATATATGCCAAAATCGAATGTTAATTACATAATCAATCACCTCTAGGGTTCGCCAACCTACGCAACAAAGGGACCTAGCTAGTCATGGGGACAAGTTTCTGCGGGTACATAAGTTGAAACGAGTTCCTCATATATCCATTCACATCGGTGGACAAAAAAGAGAAAGCAGCGGTTAGGCCGTCATTTCTGTCGCCGATTTTCCCTTCGAAGTCAATTTCGCTCTAATTCCAAGTGATTCACTCTGTTAGCAAAGTAATGACCATCTAATGCCTCGTACCACTAGCTAGCGGTCTTCTAACCCCTATGGATCTATTTATATACTATAATAACAATCGCTCAGTAAACAACTATAATAACAAGCTATAATGACTGTTGTAGCAAAAATGCTCGAGTTGCACAAGTTCTTATTCTCATGTTATTGAAAAGAAAAAATAAAGTCAAAATGAAAGCATACCTATAGAATTTATAAAACTAAAAGAATATAATCAACTAATATAATTACATTCTCATTTGATCAATAAAATGTTGAAAATTTAATGGAAGCTTGAAATTCTTCAGTACGACAGCCACATTTTGACAATCCTTTCTATTTGTCATTCCAATACGATCTCACCAATAACTCATCATCATCGAAATTTGACAACACATCTACAACAACCAACTTTCACACCTCTCTATGTTCATTAGACTTAAGTTGTTATGTAAAGAATTCTATATCCAATGCAACTCCTCGAGTAGAAGGAAAAGGGTCTTGCTCACTCCTTACTCTAGCATATTCTCTAAAGGAAACAACTGTAGAATAAAAAAGGTAAAAAGAGTAAGCTTATCGATATGCATTCTTTCATCAAAAACTTATTAATCTCTTCTCATCTAATTCTTCTGTGTGGCTAAACGTTGCCCTAGTTTTACTATTATCGCACTAACTTAAAATTGAAAATTAGATAATTGTCCATGGACAAACAAAACAAAAATCACCAACCAAATACATCCTAACATAAATCACACCTCCGCTGCATCCACCAAATTCGTCGTCGCCGTCCTCTGCCAATATATGCACGCGTTTAGGGACCGGCGTCAGTGATAGAATTAGACGTTTCAAGTGATCGACATCATTCAAGCTCCCCCCATCGTTCATGGGATTGGATTTGAAACTGAATTGGAGAGTCGTTATGTCCTCCACCAGTATATATATTTTATCTTCTATTCTTTTTAGGTCTATTTTCCTACCACCATTACAAATATGAAAATCCAAGTCTGACTAGATGAAAGTCCTCTTACTCACCAGAGTGAAAGTCCTGTGTTTTGATGGGAATTAATCGATAACAGACAACTTCATATTAAAATGTTGGTTTAATTCTCCCAACCCCCACCAAAAATGATAAATTCGCTGATCAATAAGAATCCCTAAATCCAAGTCTAAATGGTGATCCAAAATAGAGATTGGATATGGGAAAGATTGAGATGACTGATGATTAATTGTTTAATTGTGGAGAGATTATTGTATGAACAAGGTAAGTGATAGTGCAGAGAAGGGGTGGTTGGTTTTTGCTTGAGAAATCGAATTGCAATTATAATAGTAAAAAAATAAAAGGACAAAAATGTAATTTTTGTTAGGGATTATATATGCCTAGGATGACAATTAGCAATCCCCTTATTCTTTGGTTGGAAACATGTTTGAACAAGAGAAAACATGTCTTCTTGCTCAGTTATGTTTACTACCTCACAAACTTCAAAGAACACAAAAGTAAAATAAAGAAGTAAGAGTAAGTAATCCTATGAACATGTATATTTCTATCAAGTGGCTTATCTTTCACCATCTCATTTTCTTTAGTCCGAACCAAACTAGACAAACAATGAAAAAAAATTCTTACTTCATCCATAAAATTCATTGAAATGGACAAAGAAATACAAAGAGAGAAGGTATAAGTAAAAAGAAATTTATATTTTTCAGCTTGTTTCCGTTTACAAAAATTTAGTGTTTGATGTTTGCATTTTCAAAAGTTTGTCACTTTAAAATTTTCACATTAAAAAACATTAACATTTATAAAATGTATATATTCAAATGCTTGCATTTTTAGAAAATTTATATTTACTAAATGTCTATATTTATCAAATAACTCATTTTTTAATTACAAACATCTAAACAACTTTCTAATTATAATATCTATGTAATCATTTTCATATATCCAGGATAATATCATCTCCATGCATAACTTTTTTTTTATCTTATAAGGGGCTGAATTTCTATCTTAAGTAGATAAACAAAAACAAATGTCACAAATAAACAAA
Organism: Linum tenue; assembly: GCA_946122785.1. Lineage (NCBI taxonomy): Eukaryota > Viridiplantae > Streptophyta > Magnoliopsida > Malpighiales > Linaceae > Linum > Linum tenue. The sequence goes on along the minus strand of CAMGYJ010000005.1, from coordinate 44,723,246 downwards.
TTCTCGAACTCTATTACTCCTTTTTCAACAAGAGGCTTTCTCATCCTTCATATTCTCTTTTTCTCTGGTCCAAACCACACTAAACAAAGGATGACAAATTTTATTACTTTATTCCCAAAGATTCCCTAAAATGAACAAATAAATTAAAAAAAAAACGAGAAATATAAGTATAAAGAATATAGCATTGGGTTGAGACATGTCGGGTAATGACATACACAGACTTGCCATGCCCCTTTACTTTCGGACTCGTCTTGCCCAATGATCTGCCATAAGTTTTTATTTTTTGGTCTACACTAACAAATTCATAAATGTTATACTACATCATCCATATACAACTCACAAATACTAAGGGGTTGTTTGGAGGTTAGAATTTCAATTGATGTATTTAGTGAATACTAGTAATGTGAAAATTTAGTCATTTTTTTGTTCAATTTGAGATCTGGGCCTACCTATAATCATTCACATGGAAGGATTGACAATTTCTACTTTAGATAGAGATTGTAAACAAATGATTGTCTGCAAAATTTTCATTCCAGCTTTGTCCTTCAATATTTTGCATTATTTCATAAATGTCCTCATCAAAAAGGTTGGAGAAGGAATGATAAATGAAGGGCAATTAGGTCTTTTAGCTCTAAAAAAATATTTGTTAAATTTTGTTAACTTCTAACCTTCAATATGAAGAACAATTCACGGTATATTGTCAAATTTTGAAGATTAAGAGTTATCAATCATGATCATATTAAGATAGCAAAAAGAAAGGATTGCCAAAATGTGGCTGTCCTAATGAAAGATTTCAAGATTCCTTAAGTTTTAATATCTTATATTGATAAATTGATTTTAGAAATCTATTAATTAACCATAAGTTATAGTTGTATAAATTCTATAGGTGCATATGATATGCTTTAGACATTGCCTATAAGGCAGTTGAGAAAAAGATTTTTGCAAGCTCACCTCTCAACAACTTGTCTAATGCCATAACTTATTGGAGAGTAAGTTTGTATGAAGAACTAGACCTAATCCGAGCACATCTTAATATTAAAGCTATTAGGGAATACAAGAACAACACAATAGATTTCTTACGTTGTAAAAATGCATATGAACACTATACAAGAAACAAACGTACACAATTTTATAATTTATCGTTTCTTTTTATTTGGACCTTAATTAACCTGTTCTTATTAGAAAAATACAATTCATTAATGGCTCAGACACTTTACACGCATACACATTTTTATTGTCTTCATTTAGACACAAAAATATTGTAATAACTTAGTGCACGATATGTTGTGGACTATTGCATCGTGCTCCGATTGGATTGGAGTGAATTTGGTGTCTCTAGACTAATGGTTGAGGATTCCTCTCTGCCAATTTAATTTGTTTGCATAGACATAGTTGGAGTCGCGCTGATTAGTTGAATCATTGTTATTTGGGATGGTTTTTAAGTTTGTGTTATGAATTATGGATGATTACTTAGTGTTTGTAGTTTGCATATGGATGATATAGTATAGCATTTATGAATTTGTTAGTGTAGACCAAAAAATAAATACTTATGGCAGGTCATTGGACAAGACGAGTCTGAAAGTAAGGTGGCATGAAAAGTCCGTGTATTTCATTACCAGTCATGTTCTCGACCCAATATAATATTCTCTTTACTTATAATTTAATCTTAACTTATATTATGGCCGTTGTGGAGAAAGGTCTTGCCGCGTAGGACAAAGAAAACTCCACAATTTTCCATGTCATTTATGATTTTAACATTTTAAGTTATTAATTATATTAAAATAAAACTAAATAAACATGTATACCAATCATCTGTTGGAGAAGAAATACTTGCTGCACAAGGGCGAGGCTGTCAACTGAGCATGAACCCGGGTCGATCAGTGAAGGGAAGCTTTTAAATAAGCAGTTAGTTGTTAGTTGCTGCTGTGACGTATTGGTAAAGTTTCAGTGTGGTACCTTAGATTAGTTCTGTGTTAGTCAAAGTACTTGAGCAGAGTCAGGCTAGTTAGTTGCTGCAGAGGCGTGTTGCATAGTTGTTAGCTGAAATATAGGAATAGGACAGTTAGTAGTAAACGTGCAGAGGTTTGGAGACACTAGTTCTCTATGTATTTAAACTCTTTTCATTCAATAAAAGAACTTGTCAGTTTGCAGCACATTGGCTCCTACATCATCATGACCTAGATTTGAACCTGTGACCTATCAGATAAACCTATCATCATTTCAAGTGTTCAACCACTAGGATAAAGTAACTTTCCAATTTTCAAACGCTCTCACCTCTCTCTTCTCTATCTCCATTTTCCACATGGGGAGCCGCCGGTTTCACCCATGGGTGACCGGCGGCAACCCACCCCTTTTCTTTTTCATACTTTTCATTTTGCTCCGTCTTTTGACTTTCCCTCTGTGGACTTTTCCAGTTTCCAGCTTCGTTATTTCCCTTTGTGGAGTTTTCCATTAACCTCTCTTCAGAGATGGTTACTCTTCCATACTTCAGATCTATGCTAAGATCTTGAAGTCGGTTTCAGTGTTCAGAGGGGATTGCTTTGCAATCTACATCCTTCTTCTTGACTTTTTGAGCTTTCCTCCTTGCTTCACTCAGAATGGCATAGTGATTCGGTGGATTTGGCTTGTTGCCTGCGGTTCTACTGTCAATTGGCTTGGATGTAAGGATGAAGTCAGCGTTCTGGTGTTCTTGGTGCCCTGGGTTTTCTTTGGATGTTGGTGGTGTTGTGGTGTCGGCGGCGGTTGGTGGGGGTGTGGGTTGTTTTGTTTCTTTTGCGTTGGTGGTGGTGGGGTGTTTTCATTTTTGTTTGTGATTGGATGGGTTGGCTGCGGCGGTCTTATGGGATCTGCTTGTTTGGTGGTGGTGGCGGTGTCGACGGCGGTGTTGTCTCTGGTCGATGGGTGCTGTGTTTGGTGGACGGCGGCGGTGTTGAGGCGACATGGGGTGGGTGGCGATTTATTTTTGTGTTGTTGTTGTTTAGGGTTTCTGTTTGAGTTTTTGTGGGCTGGTTGGGTTGGCTGTTGGGTTTGCATGTGGGCTGGAGTGTTTTGTTTTTGGGTCTGTGTGAGATTTTTTCCCTTTTTCTTTTGCTGTTTGTGTTTGTTGTGTGTGAGCTTCCTGGGCCAGACTTCTTTCTTCCAGGACTTCGGTCCAAACTCTGTATCACTTTCCTATTTCGTAATGAAATTAGGTTTCGTCAAAAAAAAAAACCACTAGGATAAAGTATATTTGATACTATTAATCACAACAAAACATGCATATCAATCACCAGAACTAATATTTAATCATGCAACCTAAGGGCTCCAACTATAATAATTTAAATTAGTTAACCAATAGAATAAAATCTCTTCGATGAAAGTCATTACAAAATTAATACTCATTTTATAAAAAAATGTATAACATATAACATTCTATTTTTATTTAAGTTAAACTTCGATCACGATTAAAATTTTATATTCTATTTTTCAGCAATGATAGAAACCATTAACAACTAGAAATAATCAATTTTAATTTTTAGTTTATAACATGTTTGATAATTTTTAAAAATAATTTAAAAAATCCAAAAAACATGATTTACACATTTATAAAATCTTACATAATTTGAAATGTGATTTTCTTACTATTCCAATTTCTTAAATTTATAAACGATTCCAATTTTTTTCTATTTTCATTTTTATATGTGATTAGATTTTCTTTCATGCGCAATTATAAAACACATTGTTTTTACTTTTTTCCTGATGTACTTATAATTAATTTATTTTCTCTTTTTATTGGTTGACATAAGCCCATTTCTTTGTCCTACAAAAATGTAGATGCGCAACTTTAAAATATGTTTAGATGCATAGCACCTAAATTAAGCAAGATTTCTAAATGAATCTTAAGCTATTGGATATATATAATGGTTGAGATGTAAATAACTATTTTAATCCTTACTTAATGTGACACCCTAATACATATATTATTATTGGTGGCATACATCGTACCTTGGTTATAATCTAGGACATACCCTGAGTAGAAAAACACTATTGGTGGCATACATCGTACCTTACTTATGAGATGATTTTTAGAATCAAGACCTAGAATTTAATCTTTCTCGGTTTTGGAATAGTACCTGATGCCGAAGTCTGATCAATTCAAGGTCTACATATCATTTTCTTACTACTCAAGGTATGTCATACCTTTGATTTTACCCAAGGTACGATAGAACCACCCATTACTATTACTATTTTTAGTAACCAGTTATACTCGCCGGATAACCCCACTCATAAGATATACCCTATATGTTGTATCTCAATCAGTCAAATAAACATCCATTCATCACCACATGCCATACACATGCATCATCTCAAACTCAAGGAATTCATATATTCACAATATAAGGACCATCAAACAGTCTCTTGATAACTCATTGTATAAATATGTATTCACCAAGTATCAGATCATATTGGCATCACCATGTAACCCTATCCCAACATACCAAACCATCACACCATCTAATGGTAAATCATTGTATAAAACACCATAGAAAACCATCACATAACCATCATCATCGACATGCTCATTTCGTATATCACATCATAGAAAGTTATCACTTAACCGCATCATAGTAATCTTTATACAAGGATTCAATCACATGTATGGTTAGGTTGATTCAGTGCCCCTTTACTTCTTAATTTTCCAAGTCATACACTCCTCGGATAGTACATTAGATGTCTTGTATGCCACATCGGATCGTACCTATATTGGTTTCCTGTAAATTCACTGCGGGATCATACCCTGACCGATATCCTATATAAAAGCACGAGACATACCCGGATCGATGTCCTGTAAAACCAACGCGGGATCATACCTTCACCGATATCCCGTAAATTCATCTATTGTACTGATTGCACAACAGAGCGCCTTTATATTTGTATTAAGTTATCAAACAATTCCCGTTACAGTCAGTCACACATTTAATATTGGATGATAATGTGAAGCGAAGCCAAAGTGTCTCTATAACTAACATTTTGTTTTGATATCATTCATAAAATGTTGAAGGTAATATAGAAGCATAGCATCGTAGTTTGGTTGTACTTTAATATAATAGTAGAAAAATCTAGCGAACACTCGAGGTGTAATATACACCTTGATTTACATCTATTAGTTGTACTTTAATATATTTTGTCAAATAAGAATCGATGGTTATTATTTTTGCATTAATGAATCGTAAGATTTGAATTAGAGAATTAGAGACTGAAGTTCACCCATTAGAGACTATGGTATAGTATCATGTCCAAACTCCGTTAATATATACATGGTCTAAATAGCTAAACTCGATAGGAGTACGGTAAGGTGGTGTATGCTAGCTTAAACCACGTACAACTTATGAAGTTGAAAATGATTGGTGAATCAAAGATCGGATGGTCATGAATACTATTTTTCAAGCGGTGATGAAGTTACAACGCTGTTTGGCATTATTGTTGATCATGATTAAAATCTGGATCATATTAGATGAAACAAGGATAAAAGATGACAATAATAAATAAATATGAAAAGTAGGAATCTTATACCATTGGAAGAAATTACAGATAATAGAAGAAAAAGTACACACATAACTCGCCGCCCATCGGGCGGGCACAAAACTAGTGAATCTTTATGGATAAAGCAATAAAATTTGTCTATCTTTTGTCTAGTGTGGTTCGGACCAAAGGAAAAGAGAAAAGGAAGGATGACCTCCTAGTTTGTTTTTTGGATTTAAAAAATTAGGGTTTGTATCAAATATTTGGATTTGAAAAATAAGGACGGTTAATGGAGTTGAGTCATTATAGATTTGAAAAATATTGTTGTTTTGTTGTTGCATTTGATGATGGATTAGCTTGATTTGGATTTATAGGTTCGAAAATGGATTTACCTTATCACCCCTCAAAGATAAAAACAAGAAAAGAATTAGGGAGGAGTAATAATTACATCAAAGATTGAGGGTCGTTTGCTTGTAGAATTTGAGTGATGGATTTACCTAAGTCCCGACTTGTCCGATACAAGTAGGTCCCTTGTTTGCTAGCACAAAAAGTTGGAAGCCAAATGCATGAAAATCCACAAATTTAATTTTTTATCCGAATTCATGGACCCCATAGATTTATAAATCCAACAAGCAAATGATCTCTTACCGTTTCAACTTTATGAATGTGGATTAGTAAGACAGAAAGACAGAGAGGTAGGCCAAAAGATAAATTTTGAAATTTGTGATGATTGAAATTAAAGAAAGATAATACATTGAAATAAAATTAAGAGATAAATGTTTAATGTAGGACATTCCCTTCCATCTACAAGTTTGGTGAAAGTATTGTTTCTTTGTCAGATTTGCATTGGGCATACCATGGCATTACTTAGTTGGAGTTCGATGAAATTTTGGATGAAAATGCATGAAACTAGTTGTTTTGTGTCAAATTTAAAGTTAAGAGATCGTTTCAGGAAACATAGAAGCAATTTGTATCCTTTTGTTACAACTCCTAAAATTATCTAATTGTTCTAGGTACTTAAACTTACTCAGTGGACTTTTATGATCCCTCTAGGAAAAATAGCAAAATATGATTTTTATTCTACCACGGGAAAGGCTAACAATAATAGAAACTTGATAGAATTTTGAATATAGATGGATGTACATAATATTTTTGTTACAAGTTTTTCAAAATTATGGAATATTTTTTAGAAAAAAACATAAGATACACGACCATTTTGTTTTAATAACAAAAATTTTATGACAATTTTGGATAATTACTTTTGTTATGTAGAACGAGCAATTGACAAAAGAAGAAAAAAAGTAAATGACGTCATAATTTACATGGTGCACTACGATATGTTTAGGTAGTTTCCTGCCAGGAAACACCTATTTTGCTATTTTAAGAAAAGTACATAATACAAAAGAGTCATAAAATTTTATATAAAGACATTCTCTTAACTCAAAATTAGAAAAGATAAAAACATTGCCCCAAAAGAAAAAAGAGATGCAACTATGCAAGTCAAATAATTATATTCAAGGTCCTTGAGACGAGACAACAAAACAAGGGTCGTTCAATGAATTTTGAAGACCTTGTTCCATAAATAGGATGATATCAATTTTTTTAGTATAACAAAATAAAAATCATAGCATTTACTAATGAATAACAAACATAACATCATTACTTTACATTATAATTTATAATTTTTTATTATTATTTGAAGTAAAATAAGATATTCCAGAAGTCTTCAATACAAGTTTAGTTTAAATCAATTGGACTTATGGTGGAGGTCTAGAATAAAGTCCATGGAATCAAGGAATGAGTTTCTCTTCCTAGACTATTGTTAGCTAGTTCTAATTATGACTCCATATCAACCTTTTTTTGGTAAATGGTAAGAGCTAATTCATTTTAGTTGAACAAATGGTGGATGCCCAAATATTTGAAGCCTAGAATGAAAGTCGTAGAATAAAATAATTAATGAAATTCTTATTAATGCATATTCATGAATTGTTGGGTGATTCTAATTAAATGACTTCAAATTAATATTTTCATTTTGTCTAATCTATATTAATTAGACATATATATTTGGAGGCTCTGACCTAGAGGATCTTCCAACACATCCTATTACTCTTACCAAACTCCCATAACTCTCAGTTGTAGGTCATATGAATATTTTAGGCCATTAAAACATCATTCAATACTTTAAAACACAAAATTCCTGATTAAAAAATATGATAGTTTGATGTTCCATCATACCCTTATTGTTCTCGTTCCTAAATACCTAAAGAAGAAGACGAAGTAAAGTGTGGCTTCTTTGATGCCAAACTGGACATGACCAATGCCTATGATTGGGTTGAATTAAAATTTCTTGAAAATGGAATGAGGAAGATGGGCTTCGAGGATAGATGGATATACATGGTCATGATGTGTGTAAATTCTATAATGTACTCATTACTTGTTAACGGGCAAAAGTTTGCCGAGTTCAAACCTTCTAAGGGATTCCATCAAGGAGATCCCCTATCACTCTTCTTCTTCTTTTGTATGGATTAAAGATGACAATATCATTTTTGGTAGAGCTATACTTGAATATTGTGATAGCTTAAAAGCTATTTTGAAGACCTATGAAAAGGTGTATGAACAATGTATTAATCTCTCTAAGTCCAAAATATCTTTTATCTTGAATGTAAAGAATAGTAGAAAGTTGGAGATATGCGAAATTCTTGAAATTGTGGAGGTTGACAAACACAAAAAATACTTGGGTATACACACCCTTGTTGGTAAGTATAAAATGACGATTTTGTTGAAATGGAGGAAAGAGTTAGAAAATTTTTAAAGATTGGAAAGGATAAACACTCTCTGATGTCGGTAAAGAGATCATGATCAATTCATAGCTCAATCGCAACTTATCCATCCTATGATGGGTTTTAAGATACCTGATGGGATCATGGAGGAAATTCAAAATTATATCATGTGGTTCCGGTGGGGTAAGGGGGAAGAAATCAAAGTCCCATGGATTAAATGAGACATAATGTGTGATAACAACGGTAAAAATGAAGGAGGAATGAGCTTCAATGATCTTCATACTGTTAACTTGGCAATGTTGGGCATGAAAAATTATAACTTCTTATCTTGACCCTCTTATATTATGACAAGAACCCTCAAGGCAAAGTATTTTCATAACACTGACATCCTTCAAACCAAAGTGGGGTCCAACGCAAACTATGTTTGGAGGAGTCTTATGGCTGCAAAAGCTGCATTGGCTTATGGTTTATGCTAGAGAGTTGGCGATGACACTAAAAATGCATTTGGAGTGACTTCTGGCCATGGGGACAAGATTATTTTGTCAGTGTCCCCCGCCTACAAATATGGTTCCTGAAGCTAAGGTTGATTTTATCATTGAGAAAGATTTATTATTCCAAGTCCTCTTTGTATTATATTTTCCTACTGTCAATTTTGTTTCCCTGCAATTACAAAGCAACTTTTTGCCCTCGTAATGCAGCACATCAAGGTTGTATCGCTGGACAATCACGTAATCATACAACGTAGAATTTGATTTACACGTGACATCGTAAGAATTTATATATAATTTCATAATATTGCATCACTCTCCTAAACATATGTTATATTATGACTAAATTGACACAAAGTTATCTCAATCGGTACTGCCATGACTTGACCAAAGTGTTCCCCCCTAATTTGATGAGATTTACATAGTAATTATTGTTTAAAGAGATGTCAACCGATAGTTATTGAGTGAGTAATTATTATTTTAGTTAGAAAAATGTATGTATATTTTTATTATTAATACATTGTACTATGTTAATTTAAGTAAGTCTTAATATAAAAGGATAATAAGGTAAATTAGTTTCTTAAGTTATAAATCTAAAACCCTTAGATCCAATACCAAAACACCTCAACAAACAAAAGATTTATTCAAATCCCATATGCCACAAATCCCTAATAAATCTTTAGGTTTTTAAATCCAACAATATAGACAAAAGCCTAATTTTAAAATCCATGAAGCAAACGACCCCATAATAGTCATGTCGAATATCCCTCTTCAAAATCTCTTACAGGAGGACGAAATGGTCTGAATTCATGTTGATAATGGGATTTGCTCTTATAAAACTGCCCACTAGATAATATGGAATATCCTAGATGAAGTGATTGACAAAAGGCATAATAACAATCCTCCTAATAGCGATTTCTGAATGCAGCTATGGTCACTCCGTACCAGCCTAAGGTATAGTTTCTATTATGGAAACTATGTTGAGGAATCTTACATGTTGGTGTTAATCTGAAAACCACTAAGAGAAAACTAGCCCAAATTGTCTGTTTCCCGTAACTTGTCGGAGATAGAGATGCATTGCCTGAGGGAGTGCGAGTGGACTAGGAGATTATGGCACCCTAACATGGATGGTGATCTCTTTGAGCCAAGAGAGGATCATATCGTAGAATCGTGCCCTACAGAGAAACCCCACATTTTAGTGCCATCGTATGGTTCATATGGAAGGAGAGATGCAATCATTTGTTTACAACGAGAAAATGGAGTAACATGAGATCATCCCAAAAGCTCTAACTTGGTTGCAGACTATGTTAAAGCTTAGACTCTGTCATTGCATGTCCCAAACCCAAACCCAACGCTCCGAGTTGGGAGTCACCTTCAGCCGATGTGTTCAATATCAAATCTTATGCCAGTATTCTCAAGCCAAAGGGATTGGTTGGAATGTGTTATTCGTGACTAGAAAGGACTTTCGCGTAGCAGTGGTGAGAAATGAAAAAGGGATTTTGCAGAGTAATTGAGGCGGAGGACAGAGCCATTTTCATGTGATTATGCGATGCGATAGATTATCCATGAGCTCTATCAATGTTGATTCGAATTGTCAAGGTTTAATTCTGAAATTGCAGAAGGAGGAGGATAAGCTAGAACTGGGTGTTTTTTGTAGGCTTATCAATTAGATGAAGGAAGTTAATTTCCCTTTTTTTGGCACTTGGCTTCATTGAAATTTTATCCCGAGAAAAGGAAATTATGTAGCCCTTTCCCCCTATCATTCTGTGTTGTGGGACCATTGTTATGTGTGGGCTAACTACCGTCACTCTCTTTGTATCCAATTTTGGAGGATGATAAAGTCCAGTCTGTCTTTGATGATTAATTAAATGAAATCTACCAAGCTTCCATTAAGAAAATATGATTTATTAGATGCACAAGTATAAATTTAAGTAATTTTAATTTGAGGATTTTGAGAGACACAAGTTACAGAAGGATTAGCATTTCAAATTCTCGGAAGGTTGATTTAGAAATTAAGGGGTTGTTTGCTTATGAAATTCTCACAAATGAAGGATTTGAGTAAATTTTGGGATTTTTGGATTATGTTCAGTTTTGTTATTTTGGATTTGTGTTGAATTTTAGAAATTGTTTGTTTGCTTGTTGGATATGAGAATTGATTATAGTGTATTGGATTTTTTTTTTGTCAATAGCTCACTTGTATTACCAAGGAAAGAAAGATACCATGGTTTACAACTCAAATAAAGATCATTTTCAAAAATCAAAACTATCTACATTCACAAGTAACAAAGAAAGTGACTTTCTAGCCACAACATGGGCCACCCGGTTATTAAGCTTGCCAACTAAAGAAATGCCGAAGGTATGATACTGCTGACAAAGACTTGCAATTTCCACCCGAATCCTTCCACCCCACTATCCTACGAATCCAATCCTTGAATTTTGTCGATAACGCCCGTGTATCTCCACGAAAAGCTACTTCAATTAGACCCTTCAGAGGCACCACTGAATTGCGTCCCTAAACGTCACCAACTCAATACAGAAAGGATCCTGCAGCCCTACATAATAAAATCCCTTGACATATACAATGTTTCTCATTACATCCTTCACCACTAATCCCCCTGCATCATAAGAGCCTCCTACCACTGCCCCATCTACATAGCAATGTAGTTGTGGACAGATTTCAAAGAAGTCACTCGTTGTTTCTCACCGTCTAATTAACTTAAAAGTAATGGACGACGACGAGGTTGGTTAGCATGGTGCTAATACTATCTCTAACAAGTCCCAATTATTTTACGATAAGTTCAAAATTAATGATCATTTTGAAGAAAAAAGTTGAAACTCTTTGATCTTTTTCGATACAACGGCCAAAATTGAGTAGCTATTTAGGATAATTATCATGGAAATCCATAAATTCTTAAGATGGCCAACTTTCCTTTCAGAACGAGGTGTGAATTGCCTCTGACTTCGGTCAATTGGCATAGGTGGCATCTAATTTCTATTTTTGCTGTAATTCTTGTAACCTCCTATAGATTTAAAATTTTATAAGCTAGAAGAGTAAAATTTGACAAAATTTTGAATACCGATCGACTAGAATGATCGATTTGTCGCAAGTTTTTCGAAATTACATCACAGATTTGGAAAAACAAAAGAAATCTTGCCATTTTTGTCATAGTAGCCAAAGTTACGTGACCAGTTTGGATAATTACCCTTAATTACTACAGATCATAGAAGTCCGGATTCGGGAAGTTTTCCCGGTTGAACGGTCCGGTCCGATCAGACTTTACACCCGCAGAATCAGCCGCCGTAACTAGTCCCCCGACAAGCCTCTGTTTCCCACAGGGACCAAAGACCATCTCGGAGTTCCTCTTCTCAAAAGTCTGAAACTCTGTCCTCTTTAGAATTACCAATTCCGCGCTCGATTTCTGGTTCTTCGTTTCACTTCCGCGCAGCTCGAAGTCTTCCCATCTTTATTCGCTTAACTTTGCTGCCTAAACCGCCGCACCCCAAGTTTCCTACAGATCGCGGAGAGGCCGGACGGCTGCCCGGTTTGTTCGCCGGAGTAGGCAGCAGACGAAGAACAGCCGACGCATGTCTCGCGGCAAGAGCAGGTGAGGATTTTCTCGTTGCTCCATTAGGGTTTGTCAGTAAATAGAGTAGCAATTTCGTCTGGCTGAGCTGTGTTAATGAAAATTTAGGGCCCCTAGTGTGGCTATAATTATGATAGGTTATCGAGATTCCGCCATTTGCTTTTGCTGTGAGTGTGAAAAATTTGGTTGAAAGAGTGTTGGAAACCTTCATTTTGCTAGCTTCACTGGCAGTCAACTTTCAAATGAAGAGAATTCGTGATTGAAGTGAGTTGATGTTGATTCCTTATCTGTCATCTGAGATCTCGTCCTAACGATTGTCTACTGGTGCAGTGAATTGCTGAGCAAGGCATTGTTTACGTGCTTCGGTCTGTAAAGTGGCTGGGGGAAATCAAGAGGCTGCAGCATTTCCACAGTGGCATTATGTGGACAAACGTTTTTCGAATCGTACGTTGACTTTACTTCCAAATATGTCTCTGAGAACTGTTGCTCAGCTCCTACTGCATTGAATCTGACCTTGTTTAATGATTTGGTTTCTGTTCCTCTCTTACTTGTCATTATTAGATAGTTGTGATCATGGCCGGTTCAGGCTAGTAATCCACTTTAGGCAACTGAATTGGATAATGTTTAGAGAATCATGAGAATGATGAGGACACAAGGTTGTGAATTTTTTTTGTTTTGCTTCAGAGACTGGAGTCCTCTACATTACGAGGCTTCGTTTCTGTTTATGTTCAGCCCATTAAACTTTGAAGCTCGGAAGGTTCTTAATTTAAACTCTGAAGGTCAATAGAAACCAACATTATGAATAGAAAATAGGATTAGCTGTTGGGACATTGTAACAAAAATTGCCTTGTCCAGGTTGCCGCCTTGTGACTTGATTTATTGAATCCACGTTTCTGCTGAATTATGATATTAGATTGGCCACCATCGCTGCTGTTGTTGGTTTTCTTAGTATTTGCTTGTTGGTTCTGCTTAAAAGTAGTTTCGTCGGTCAAGTATGTTACTTTTTCTGCACTAAATGTTTGACTAATTTTTCAGGGAGGTCTTCAAAATGTATCATGGTTCCAGTTTCTTCCCAATGAAGCTGAGTTGAACTCCGTATCTGATAAGAGGTTAGAATGGTTACATTCTGGCGATTTCCCTTCTGCCTATAAAGGAAGAGCGATGCCGTTGCATGTAATATCCTTACAGTTTGAATAATATAGATTCATATTTCTGTATATAACTGGTGTATTGGACAGTGTAAAAATGGATCAAAAAGATGCTGCTACACGGCTGGTGCTTTCATCCCATTTGCAGCTGCAGAAGGAGGGATTTCTCAGTACATGGACTAATTCTTTTGTTGGACCTTGGGATCCATCTCAAGGTTTACATAATCCTGGTAAGAAAAACTGGTAGCTATGTACTTGCTATGTCATAATTTATCGATTCAGAACTGTCTGACCGATATTTGTCAACGTTTGTTAATAGATGAGAAAATCAAGCTTTGGCTTTTTCTTCCTGGGCGCCATTCTTCTGTTGCCGAGAGAGCTCAGTCAGCAGTTTTTAAACTAAGAGGTAACTTTATGTAATTTTCCTTCAAAGTATGCCATTTAATCTTTCTCTTTGAAGAGGTAAATATGTCCATCCTTATTGACAAAACTATCGATGTTTAAGACTCATGGAAACTAAAGAATGTTTATCAAAGTTCAAAACATCTTCTAGTAGATCGAACAATGGTTGGTCCAAACTTTGTCTTTGGGAGAGAATATTGCAGTCTCGAGTGCTTACACTCGGTAGTGTTTCCATCAAAAGATTCTCATACCTACATCTTTTACAGCATCATCTTGACTTAAAAGTTTGTATATGTAGACTTTTCTTACAATGCATGGCTTTTTGCACTTAAACTCAAATGTACTTATACAGCCCTATGGTCCTCTTTTATGACACCATTGCTGGATAATAAGTTTGTATCCTGTATATCATCTTTCTTTTTTCTTTCTTGAAGTTGTTGCATCTGGAATCTGGGTAGCCCCTGGGGATTCTGAAGAGGTTGCTGCTGCTCTTTCTCAATCTTTAAGGAATAGCATAGAAAAGTAAGCCTTCTGCCCTTCAGAATTTTGGAAAGCTCGAACTAGAGATGTAACGAGTTTCTTAATAGCTTCTGGGTGGATTTTTCAGGGCACTTTTTGGACTTTCTTACGTGCGATTTGGAGATGTGTTTTCAAAGCATCGTCCAGGCCAAACTGAAGCACTGTACAGGTAAGGAAAAGGCCCTTTAAATGTTGGTCAATCTTACTGAATATGTTCAGTTTAATACTAAAAGTCTTTTAGTTGCATGAGTGATACTCTTCTCTGAATCTAGTGACCGCATAGTGTCAGTGCTTTCCTGCTGGTATTTGCTTCGTATGATTAACTGAACTGAAAACCAAATGAAGTTTTCCAAGGTTAATAGTTGGTGGGGTATGAATGAGTCACATGACATCCGTATCAAACAAATTTGCTTCCACAGTAACTGGTTTCTTTTGGAACTCTTACGACTTGGGAAATATCCTGAACACATTTCTGACAGAAGGACAAAGTAATAATGGGATTTGGGTTTTTCTTCTAGTATGTAAGTGCAACAATGGGTAACGTGCTTTGGATGATGTCCTCCAAAATTATCTTAGATCGAACTCTGTTGATGCAACAACCGCTTTGAAGCTCATCTGGTCAGAAACTGGGCTCGAGTTAATCGTGAGTGACAAGTACGCCTTTGATTCAGCTCCTACCTGCTTAGAACTTCCTTTATTAGTCAAGGGACATATAATTCACGATGTCAATATTTCATATTTTAGTAGAAAATTTAAAGGACGTTATTTCCTGCATGTGAATCAAATATCTGTCGGTTGTGTCCAACCAAAACTGGTCCCATCTGAGTTCATTATGAAGTTTTTGCGTTACCAGGGTCACATCCAGAAGCTCTAGCTAACGGGATCAACGATCCATTAGCTGAAGTGAGGTCCGTTCAGTACCATGCGCAATGAATGTGAAATGGGGTTTTTGACATGCAGTGCTCTCGATCCTGATTTTGGCATCTGCACCATGTCTGCATCAGTTGAGAGAAGTATCGGCTGATGTAAATGACTTCATTGCTTTAGATTGCATGGTGTAGTGCGAATCATATTAGATGTGATTGAGTTGCATCATTCTGCAATTCCATTTGCTTTTTAGAAACATTTAACTAAGATGCTGAAAGAGTGGAAGAAAAATTTTGGTACCACATTCCAAAAGTGTCCAGGGGCATTATCGGACTAGCACTGTTAATCTATAAGTGATCAATTCCTAGTTTTATGGTTGCTTTTGCAAATGGAATGTACTTTTCTTTTTCTGTTTAGTGATAACTGCAGTGCGTCTGCTTGTGGCAACAATAACTGTTCCCACTGGACCTCCCTTCTCCATCATTTAGTTTACATCTGCGAGTAATGACTGTTGTTCATTTCCGGCTTTTATTTCCGGTTTACTTATTTATACAATTTAAAATTTCTCCTGGAGCTGATATATTTCTTTTGCTGCTTCTTCAGGAGAGGACAACCTACTGTCGAATTCATCTTTGCGGCCACCGATGAAGCAATTTTTGTTCATGCTATAATAACTGCCAAGTTGGTGAAATTCACATCATGTTTCTTCTACTTGTCCTTTCTTACTTGCTGCTTTTGCTTTGCAGTTTGGATTCAGCACCATTTTTTTTTTCATTTTGTTGTATATTTTAGGCACATTCGCATGCTTTCAGCAAGTGACATTGATAGGGTCTTGAAGCACTCATCTAAAGATTCTGGCAATAAACTTCCAGGTCGGTTTCATCTCTGATTAATGGGGGTCTCCAATTCCATGCTAGCATGCATACTTCAGTCTGCACAGGTGTTGCCAGAATCGTGTGTCGGTGGAAGCAAGTCTTAATTATGAGGCGTGTGTTAGAAATCTGATTCTCTTTCTCGGCCATGTTTGGTTGAGAGAAAATAATTTATAAACGTTTTATTGCTTACCTTTCCATTCTTTTCGGGTCCACAATAAGAGGATCAGTATATTGCATGCTGATCTCTTTTAGTGAAGCAATAATATATTTCTAAGGAAGATTTTTTCTTTCCTCTCATTAGCATTAGCATTAGCATTAGCATATCATTGTGCTTAGATTATCTTTGTTTGAAATGAAGTTTAGTAGCTTGCTTTGTTCAAAAATGAAATTTGGTAAACATTATCTAGAGGCAGTATAATACCCTCCAATTCAGTTATTCGGTATCGTTACCTTCTCTAAGACATGGACTGGTATTGTATAACCAGCTTCATTCACTCCCACCTCCTGTTCAACCTGGTTGCTGGTTTTGTTGGTAGATTGAGGCAGTTAGTTTTTGGCATTGTTACTTCCTATTGAATTATCTGCTTGCTTGATGTGTTACTATTTCAACCATAGGAGTCCAGCACCATTCTTTCCTTGGCCCAAACTAAATTTGTAGTTTGTTTGTTGCTGTCCTTTTTGTTTCATACATTGTTTGTTTCTTGCAGTTATCGTTTCTCCTCATGGAATGCGTGGCTGGGTAACAGGATGTTGCCCAAATGATCTCGTCAAGCAAGTTTATGCAAGGTAGCTTATACGTACTGCATACTGTATCTTTGTGTTCTTTGGATGGACTTATGTGCATTTTGCACCATTAGTTATTGTTTGATTAGCAGTGACCTATTTGCTTGTATTGCGCTCTCTCTTAATAGTTCTGGCAACTCTAGGATGCTGGATGGTATAATTGGTTCATTGAAGGATGTTTCACAAGGGCCTGCATTCCAGTTGAGGGGGCAGCATTCGTGCGTGGAAGTTACACTTGGTTGCCCAAGATCTGAGAGTGGTAAGGCATTGCAAACAAAGTTGGGTGCAGGTAGCAGTCTACAGAAGAATCATGTCATGGAATCTCCGGCCACAGCACGAGGTGATCACAGTGGTTTGCAAGACTACCTCTCAGCAAACGAGAAGATATTCATCTATCCGGTCGACGCTGTTGCTGTCCCTCTCTTACACACCTCATTTGCTCGGTCTTCTCTCAGAAGGTATATTGTCTAGATCTTTGTCTCTGTTTCGTTATTTGGATTGGTTTGGATGTCATAGTTGTAATAAGTAGCTATATTTTCTTCTAAAGTAAGCTATGAATTTTACTTTTAATATTTAGCAAGGCTTTCCTAGTTTTAGGAGTTCTTCTTTTGTAGTTCATCAACAACTATCAACTAAAGAAGAAAATGGGAGAAACAGAATTCATCTTAATTGTACTCATGTCCACATGAATACACTCGTGTCGTCCACTAAGCTTGATTATCTTGAACTTATGTGGTTTTCAACTTACAAAGCCATAGGCTCCGTCTGATTCAACAAGTGGGACACCTATTGCAGAAATTGTAAATATGAGCAAATAGTAGAAGGGAAAGTATAAAGTAAGGCGGAGTCAATTTCAATTTAAAATTTAAAGGTATATATTGGAGGTTGGTTATTATACCAAGTGAAGGTACCAACTGGGGAATTGAATCAAGCTGAGCTGTAGTCTTGGTAATGATAACTTTGCTCTCAGGGTGTAATCACTGTTGTATGATGGTGGGCAGGTTCTTGTTACAGTTCATTTCAGAGCAGAGTAAGGGAGCTTTTTCTATAGATGCAGTTTTTAGTGGCCAGTAATTAAGTTTCTGGAGCCTTAGGGTAGGATTTTGTTGTTTGATTTTGTATTTTGTTTTTAGAAGGGTTAACCTAATCATGATTCACAACCATTTATTGCAGATTTTGGTTACAAAACTGGACAGGGCCATCAATGTCCGGTGCAGCTTTCTTTATGCATAGGTTAGTTCATGCTTTCTTCGTACTCATTTTTCTAATAAAGAGAATCACCAGTCATATTGTACTGTGTTGCTATGTAACTTTAAAGAACTACAGTTGGTTGATTAAAACATGGCCTGTTTTCTATTTTACATATATGTAATGATTGTATACTATCTAAGTCTGCCTGAAGAGAACAGATGTTTATTTGTAGCAATTTGTACCAAGATGATGCACAAATTGTCGCTGCTAATATTATTTGTCAATAGTAAAAGCAAACAGCTGGAGGAAATTAAGTTGCATAAGAATGTTGACTATTAACAGTGATTGAACATTGCCTTGACCTTATTTGTGCAGCCAAGTGTAGAATAGTCCTTTGGGTGAGTGTAAGCCTTATAGGCAAGGTGTTCGTTCTGGTTTTATCCAGCCTTGGGATTCTTTGCCTTTTGAATTTGGAGAAAGTGACCAAATTTATGGTATAGGATATATCAGGAACGAAGAAGAATACTTAGGAACCTTTTGTTCTTCTATAACTATGGCACAACAGTTTGCTGTTGGAAGAGCTAATCTTTATGGCAATGCGTAAACCCTCAAACTTGAAGTTGGATGTAGAAGTTGATGAATGCTGTCCCAACAAGGCAGAACCTTTGGTAGAAGAACATCTATTAGGTCTTTTTTCGTGGCAGCTCAACAAACTATTGTGCAAAAGCATACATGGCCTAGTCGATGATCCACCGTAGGCTTTGTCTCTTTTGTATATTCGATGGCTACTGTCCATCCAACTCTTTGTTTTGATGTTTTCGATTTATCTTTATGATGGCCTTTTGCTCTTGCATTCTTCACAAAATTGCGGTATGAGGGATGACAGTATATTTCTGAAAGAAATATACACATGTTGGAAATGATTGGCTTCCTCCTCTACACAAGCACAAAGATGTCCCTGCATCTATTTACCATGATAGACTTCTTTTCTTGTCTCTAAGCATGTTAGGAATATCATTTTTAACTACAAAGCAACTTTTTCTCATGTTACTGTTATTTTTCTGAGAATGAGACTTGAATTCTCTTTCTTACTTTTGCTACCAGTGGGGGTAATATAGACAGCGCAGACAGTTGTTGGCTCGACTCTGGTGGAACACTTACACATCATGGCTACAATAGTAGTAGCAACAGTAACAATAGCAGCATCAGCTCACTTAGCAGCAGTTCCAGTGATAGTGATTATAATATGGCCGCAGAAGGTGGGGATCTCGATGCAGATGCAGATTCTTTGTCATGCAGGCGATCCGGTTTGTCTTCTAATGATCAGCTGGAGAATGACCGGCAGAAACTGGTAAAGCTATGTTGTACGAAATGTCCTCTGCTGTAATGCATTCTGTTGCTACCTCATTCCTGGGAACTTGTAAAAGACCTATGGTTTATCTGCTTACGGAATTGAGGAATTAAAAGTGCATAGAATAGACTTCCATCTACATGCTATCTCAACTAAGTTCAACTACTAAATTAGTGAAGTGTCTGACAAAAAGAACAGAAGTTTTGACTTAGGCTGCTGAGAATGCATTAAATATACCTGCCTCTATCTGGATAAGATGGCTAAAGCAAAGGGGCACTTTTTTCCACCAACTCAATTGGTTTCTAATGATCTGGTTAATTTTGTGCATTTATTTATTTATGAACATTTAGTTCTATTGTTTAATTGCTTCTAGACACAACTGATTACTTCCCCTCCCGCTGAAGTCATTCTTATGTTCGCCTAGATAACTTTAATGTAGGTATGAGGTTTGTTTTGCTTTCATGAGAGGTTCTAATTGTGTTCTGATTTCTACCAGAGTTCTGTGTTAGCTTATCACGCAAAATATTTAAACCTGAAAACCCTTTATTGCTTTTGGCAAGCAGGCCTGTTGGGAATACTATCTTTTACCCATTTCTTTATTTTTCCCCAAGCACTTGGATGGCTCAGAATGGGAGTTGACTTCATGTGCAGGGTTCTAAGCGCCCTCGGGCAGGAATGGAGTCATTTGGCCAAGTAGGTAGCAAGTCTGACTTTGGCTCCCTTGAGGTTAACACATCAGTTATTACTGGAGTTGAAAATGAGCAGAATGGATCTCATTGGGACTGGGATGACGAGAGAGGCGTGGGCATGGATATCCAAGCTCTTCTCTCTGAGTTTGGTGACTTTGGTGACTTCTTTGAGAATGATGCTTTACCTTTTGGAGAGGTAATTCTCCCACTTTGCACTTTTTGCTGAACATGCACAGACGTCCATGTTATTTTATGTTTTACTTATGGGTATAAATGCATGATGTTACTTATAGGATAAAGTGCATGATGTTGATTTGCGGAAAGTGCTGGAAAGGAAAAAATAATAATGTTTTTAAAGGAAAAGAAAGTCACTGGTGTTGCATTCTCATGCTACCTTTCATGTTCCTTTGTTGATTGATGTAACTGAAGGTCGAGTGGTTTGACGCTTCTTCTGTATGTTCGTGCTCTTCTCCACCTGGGCTAGAGCAAAGTTGTCTTCTGTGTTTCCTGTTTCCTTGGTCATATTGTTTGTTGAGAGATTGTGTGACATCCGGGTATTGGGGTTCATAATATTTCAGCTATCACTTATCATTTCCCTTTTCCCCCTGTTAAATCTGAGGGGCTAAACATATGTTCCATTGTCTGGTTCATGTACTTAGTGTTAGTCAATGCTTAATGTGCCACACTTCATAATGGATAGAAAAGTCCTTGAAGCCCAAGGATTCCTTTTCTCCTTCTCGCAGTCTTTTGCTGCTTTTACACTTTCGACTAAACACATAGTGGTATATCCAAAGAAATAGGACAAAATGGTTTTGGCTAATCTTGAGATTGACTTCCCTTTGCTATTCTGCCACTTTTTGTGAAGTCCTTTTCATCTAATGATGTCCATTTTCCTTTTGAAGCCCCCTGGAACTGCAGAGTCAGAGGCTCTAATGTTTTCAGCTCCAGATATTGGAGAAGTTGGTAGCAGTCCTGTAGGGTCAATGGATGTTGATCAAATGCTTTTGCCTGTGGGTCTTCCATCCTTTGAGAGCTTTAATCCGACTCCCTCGATGACCATGGATGAGTGTGTGAGCAAAAATGAAGATGTTACTCATGGTGTTATGACTATAAGCTCAACAAACTACAGTCCACCCTCTTTTACGGGCGAGTTTGATCATTTAATAAAGGCTGAAGCTCTTATGACATTTGCCCCAGAGTATGGAGCAGTTGAAACGGCAACCAGCGAGGTATCTTCTTCAGTGTTTAGAAGTCCATATTGCCCCAAGTCTCGTAGAGTAGAGAGCTCAAACTCAAATTCAAGCAATTACACATATGGTGCAACACCTCCGTTTTCTCCTTCTATCAATGGGTCAGATGAGAAGAATACCAGGCATGCTACCCCAAAAGCAGGTAATGAAAGGAGTGATGCAAAGAAATATTACACTCATGTGGAAGGTGGAAGAGAGCAACATGGTAAAAAGTCATCCAAGATTGAAGGCAACACTGTTGCCGGGGAGCGATTTGCACAATCTTCTTTATCTACTTTTAGTTCTTCAACCACTGCCAAGACCGTGCAGCTGAAGGTGAATGAAGGTGTGCTAGGATCAGACAGTTTTCTTCTTTCTAAGAAGACTGTGCTGGCAACTGAAGTTGAATGCATCTTGTTCCAAGCTTTGATGTGTAGGGTACGTCATACATTGTCGTCTAATCCAGTACCTATAAATTTGAGTAGGTCAGGTGGAGGAAATTTGAATCAGTTACATGGTGATGCAAGTGCTATGACAGACAATATCTCTAGCAGGTATGAAACGAAAAAGAAAGAAACAATACCAGTCCGAATAGCTGGTGATGTTGACCGGGGAGTGTTAGATAGCCACCTCAACGCACCTGTTGGTGTTTGGCGCACTGTAGGAGGTCCGAAAGTGACAAAACCTACCAGTTCTCCAAGTATTGAAGTCAGCCCATCCTTATCCCATCATTCGCTTAGTGAGGAAGGAATGCTCTCTTATGGGCAAAGGCATCCACTACAGGAGCTTCTTGATGGGATGGTCTTACTTATTCAACAAGCTACTTCTGCTGTTGACTTGGCTCTAGATTCAGATTGTGGTGATGGTCCTTATGGCTGGCTTGCATTACAAGAACATTGGAGGCGTGGTTTCTGCTGTGGCCCTTCTATGGTCCATGCAGGCTGTGGAGGTACCTTGGCTGCTTCGCATTCCTTGGACATTGCTGGCACAGAGTTGGTAGATCCACTAGCTGCAAATGTAAGCACTTTCTGATGGTGGCTAAACAGACAATCTTTCCCATTTCCTTGGCATAATTGCAATACCTTTTTTTTTTTTTTTTTTTTTTGCAGATTCACGCGTCTTCTGTTATTAGTCTGCTGCATACTGAAATTAAAACATCCTTAAAATCTGCATTTGGGAGTTTGGATGGACCGTTGTCAGCTGCTGATTGGTGCAAAGGTCGTAGTCTCTCCAGTGGTGGTTCAAATATATGTGATGGGCCTGTCATTGAGTCTACTCCAAGTGAATCTAGAGATTCTTCCAGCTCCATGGGAGAACCAATGAGCCCAGCTCAGTCATCCGCTGGTGGATTATCCGGTCTTAGAGGTAGTTTAAATCTTGTTCATGTGCTGTACATTTATGTTGTTCAGCATAATTCAGTACTCAACAATGGTGCTATTGATACTGGTGCCAACTGCTGTAGATGGAGCAAAGTTGGATGAGATAATGCAGAGGCGACCAAACCAAGAAAATGATAGCGATCCAAGCTCCAGGATAAGACCAATGCTTTATGTTCTTCCCTCGTCTTCCATACTCGTCGGGTGTGCACTCTAATTAAACTTTCTTTTATAAAGCAATAGTTGGAATTGAACCGGCACTCCACTAATATATTAGTACAGTACAATCTGAATACACGTTTAGACAGTTATTCAAGACTAATCTGGTTGCCTCCCTCCTAGTTTTCTTACAGGTACTAGTTTGTAAGTGGATTGCTGTAGCACTTTTACCTTTTAGGGTTCTTTCATATAAAGAAAATATGAGTTTATGAACTATAGGGTTTGTAAACTCTTATCAATTTTCTGTAAGACGGTACCACGGTATGACTGATTAGGTGATAAAAAAACTTTCCAGGCCTAGTTATTTTTGTGGTTGAACATTGATCAATCGATGTTTTCGTGATCAACTGTAGTGCTGATAGAACTATAGTCATATGGCACTCCTGCCTCGTATAGCATGATGAATCTCCATTTCAATTGCGTTAAAATGACATGGCCTTTAGGTAGATGCTGTATATGTTACCATTGCTACCTTTGTATTACTTGAGACCACTGCTGGTGCTAAGGTAAAGAGATTTAAACATGGTAGGTACCAGGATGACTGGCTTAAAGCTTCAGCAAGCTCATTACAGCTTTGGGAAAAGGCACCTTTTGAACCATATGCTTCTCCAAAACCTGTAAGATTCTTAACATCGGCATTGTTGGATGTACTTGACAGTTGACACCCCATATGTCCAGCGTTCTTGTCTGGTTTATAATGTTCACCTCTTAAAGTGTTCCACAGGTTGCTTCACATTCTATGACCAAGCATTGATTCTGTTCATGTACTATTGCAGATTACTTATTATGTTGTCTGTCCAGACATTGATTCCCTTACATCTGCTGCTGCTGATTTTTTCCAACAACTTGGAACTGGTGAGCAGCTCTTTCCTTTTTATAGTTTCTTCCTCCTCGTGGTTCCACCTAACATTTCCACCCCGTCCCCTGGATACTTGACTGTTAGATGTGGACTTGTTTGAGGTGTGTTGACCAAGGAAAAGAAATAGATATCTGCTCCATTTCAAGTCTTTGAGCTCCCAGTTTGAAAGAGAAAACTGTTTGATCTTTTAGTTGAAGTTTCATTTGCTCTTATATTTCTGTTTTCCCTGGTTCGAGTGAAGCGGCTTGTTAAACGAGAAGATTTTGGAGTTTCATTTCCGATCTCCAATACTTTTACGTGTGTTATCATAATGCTTGAACATTTCAGGAAGTCTTCTTATTGCGTAACTTTTGACAAATCACTATGCTTTCAAGACATTCACCTGTTATGAGCTTCTTATTGTCCAGTTTACGAAGCATGCAAGCTAGGGACACATTCAGCTCAGAATTTGGGAAACCAGATGGAAATTGACAGAGGGAAATGGTTGGCTTCTGGCTTTGTGTTGCTCAACTGCCCTCAGTCGATGAAGATTGAAAGCAGCAATGCATCTCTTGTGGGGTCGATAAGTGACTACTTCCTTTCCCTCTCCAATGGTTGGGACTTGACTAGTTATCTGAAGTCTCTTTCCAAAGCTATTAAATCTTTGAAACTTGGTCCAAGCTTACCAACACACCCAAAAGAAGGAAACAGCAGTCCTTGCTCGGTAATTGCAGCATATTTTATGTTTTATGTGTGAAATTTTTGTTATCCATTTCGATGTCTTGTTTTAGCTACTCGTGACATCATTTCATAATAATTGCTGTAGTCATGTTCTTTGTTGTGTTTGCATGATATAACTCAAACCTAGCCCTGTGTTTTACTTTTTAATTTTTCATTGTGGTTAGAACTTATTCCTGCACATATTCTAATAGATTTTCTCACTGCAATTGGTTGAAAGTTCAAGCTGAAGTTATCATGCATGATGCAACTCAATTTTGTATGAGCTGTAGTCTCATGTTGGGGCTCTGTCCTTTTAGGACTAGGCCTGATAGTTTGCTTCTTTGACCGTAGCATGTTACTGTTATGTTATTTCTTAAAACTTAAATTTGTTTTTCCTATCCAGGTTATCTATGTGGTCTGTCCATTCCCAGAACCTATTGCAGTTTTACAAACTGTTGTGGAATCTTGTGTTGCTCTTGGATCAGTTGCTCTTCCATTGGATAGAGATAGGAGATCTATATTGCAGAGTCAGATAGGAAAAGCATTAAGCTGTTTGATGGCAGTTGATGAAGCATCAGCATCAAATGTTCTAGTACTCCCAGGATTCAGTATCCCCAAATTGGTATTGCAGGTGGTGACAGTTGATTCAATCTTTAAGGTCACTGGTTCGGTCCTTAGTGAACTCACCATACTTAAAGAGACCGCATTCACCGTCTATAACAAGGCACGCAGACTTTCTAAAGGATCTCCTTATGATGTACAGTCATCATCGGTATCTAGCAGGTCTCACTCAGCAATGACACCACCTGTAGTTTCAATTCCGTCAATGTGGAAAGACTGTGTCGGTCCTCGAATTGGAGGCCCTCCACTTCCTAGAGAGGCTGCTGATATTGATGCCAGCTTGAGACCTGGAGCTTGGGACAACACTTGGCAGACAACAAGGGTTGTTGGAGGATTGAACTGTGATACCAACCGAAATGGGGATTTTTTCTCACTTCAAGATGGGACTCGCTACATGCTTGAACCACTCTTCATTCTTTCAGAACCCGGTTCTCTGGAACATGCTGTTTCACCTTCCTTCCATAACACTGCAACCTCCGACTCTTCAAAAATGTTATCTGATGATGGTGGTGGGGATGCTAGTTCGGGCTCTCAAAATGATGGATCTCAGTCAGATGGGTTTGGGTCTAACTATCAGAAGGCTCTTCTTCCTAGTCTCCACTGCTGCTATGGGTGGACTGAGGATTGGCGTTGGCTAGTATGCATATGGACAGATGCAAGGGGAGAACTGCTCGACACCCAGATATTCCCTTTTGGTGGAATTAGTAGTCGACAGGATACAAAAGGTTTGCAATGCCTTTTTGCGCAAGTTCTGCAACAAGGGTGTCAATTACTGCAGGCCTGTTCTTCTCCTGATTTTACTGTGAAGCCTCGAGATTTTATCATTTCTCGAATTGGAAATTTCTTTGAGCTCGAGTACTTAGGTATGTTAATCGTCGTGCTTCTCTTTTCACGTGACTCCTGTTGCTTGTGTTGTGTTTATGGGGAAAAAAATTCTGTAGCATATTTTGTGTGGATTGATGAGTGCTAATTAACACAATAGCTTAGCTATGCATGATGTGACACACTCCTCTGCTAATTGTTGAGTTAGTTTAATGTCCATTTCTTTTTTTTTTTTTTTATCTTTAATGAAGATTAACAGTCACTATCCCACTCTTTCCATTTTGCATTCTGTTATGATGGGATTAAACAGAGTGGCAGAAGGCCATTTATTCTGTTGGGGGAGCAGAGGTGAAGAAATGGCCTGTGCAACTCCGACGTTCAATGCCTGACGGAATGCCTGGAAGCAACAATGGATCTTCCTTGCAGCAGCAACAGCAGCAGGATATGAGCTTGATTCAAGAGAGAACCTTACCTTCATCCCCCAGCCCGCTATATTCTAAGGCTTCTAGCTTCATGAAAGGTAATAATTTGGGACAATCTTCAGGGAGAAAGCAGCTTATGGGCGGAGGGCATACAACAGTTGATAGCTCTAGGGGGATCCTCCAGTGGGTCCAGAGCATCACTTTTGTCGCAGTCTCCATCGATCATTCCTTGCATCTTCTTTGTCAAGCAGATTCATCTTCCTCTGGTAAGCTTTTTGTCTGACCGAATGCCATGTGAGAGAGTTCACTGGCCATTTATGTTGACAAATAATGATAATATGTGATTCGTTGTAGGAGGGACAACTCAAGGTGTTAACAGTAGCAGCACACCACCAGGATCAGGATATGTAGAAGGTTTTACTCCAGTGAAGCCTCCAAGCTCTGCCTCAGCAGCTTACCTCCTAATTCCAGCACCCAGCATGCGTTTCCTCCCTTCAACCCCACTCCAGCTTCCCACATGTCTCACGGCAGAATCCCCACCATTAGCTCATCTCCTCCACAGCAAGGGCTACGCTATCCCGCTCTCGACCGGCTTCGTCGTCTCGAAAGCCGTGCCTTCCGTGAGGAAAGACATCAGGAGCAACTCGAGGGACGAGTGGCCTTCAGTCCTCTCAGTGAGCCTCATCGACTCCTACGGTGGAGATAGGGCCACCATGAAGCAAGGAGTGAGGGATAATGGGGCGGAGTCCAACGTGATTCTCGGGTCCGTTGCAGCCGAGCTTCATGCCTTGTCATGGATGACGGTCAGCCCTGCATACTTGGAGAGACGCTCTGCACTTCCGCAACACTGTGACATGGTTCTGAGACTCAGGAGACTGCTGCATTTTGCTGATAAAGAGCTGTCTTCACAACCAGATAAGCCGTAGTTGAAGACTAACAATTCCCTTACAAGCTTGCGAATCCCTTGGTATCGATCGAGAGTGGCAAAAGGCTGGTCGTGGCGGGGATTAGGGTGTTGTACCATAGTGTAATGACGTTCTTATTTTGTACATGGGTGATTTGTAGCCTGTTTGGTAAGTTAAAAACACAATTTTCTTTATTGGTAAAGCAGAATTAGTGGTCATGTGATTTGGCTATGTCAATTGTAAATTAGTAGAGTAGACTGGGGATGGGGAGGGTCAATTGCACTGTGTTGTTTAGAGTTGTAGCCCCATTGTATTATGGTTGAGTCAGTTGGCGATGATCAGGTCGGAATCGGATGCCGAGAGACCCGTTGATGGCATAACACACATGCATGTCTGTCAGCCCTTAAGACGGTAATTTTACGGCTAACGCAGAGCAAACACTTGTTCTTGCACTAGTTTTACGGCAAACGTTACTGTTAGCAGGGATGGTTCAAGGTCCCATGACCAGACCTGGTTTCTTTTCCTAATTCTGAATCATCAATCGACTAGCGTAATTGATTGACGACCCAAGGAATCGTGCTAAATGCTTTTCTCCCACTGGCAAATGAACACCAAATGAACACAATTGCGGAGGATTGTACCACCGATAGCATCGCGACTCGCGAGTGATAGAGTTCTGAAGCTGGTGGCGATTGGCGAATGACCATCAAGGCATCCCCATTCACTCGCCATTGCACAAAGATTGAAATGTTGAACGCGAAACAGGGTAATGAAAGCTGTGAAGATGTCTGCCAACGGAAAGCAATCAGTTGCAGTAACCCATTCCATCTCCTTCCGATACTAAGCCGGAAGTGTATGTCAAACGGTTTCGGGCTTTTGGCCCATCCAGCCCAGCCCAGCCCGCTTCCTCTCCGACATAAAATTACAAAGCAATAAACGGAAAAACTGGGAGAAGGATCTTCACCAAAAGGGGGTGCAATTCACCAGAAGGGGGAATTGGAATGGCGGACGGAGGTGGTAAAGCCGATGCACAGCTCTTCCAGCTCCTCTCCGGTCTTCTTCAGCAAGTAAGCTTTTCTATATGTTCCCTTTAACGACTGCTCGATCTTGTTCGCCGGCGGTGGTTGGCAACAAATTGCTGTTGAGTCATCACAATTCCCGCTCCTAAAGTTGCGAAGTCTACTATCATCCGGATCTCTCGGATTTCCTTAGTTCGTTTCTTATCCTATTCGGTCCTAAATTCTGTAGGGTTCTTGAGGAATTGAATCGATGCAGTGCATCTGAATTGGTAGTTTGATTGATTATAACCTATGGCGAGGAGGAGAACAGAAGGGATTCCTTACTCCTTAATTGTGAATGCCTTGGCCTGAACATTCTCTTATCTTCTTTTAACCTCGAATCTGTTACTCGCTCAGCTTTTGGCTTCTTGATATCTTAATGCTGAAGTTCTCATGATTCAACTATCTCATTAGTTGATTCCTGGAAAAAGGAAAAAAAAAACTTGGAAAAAATGAAGCATATCACTGATTGCTAGGCTTACCCTCGATCTAAACCGATTTCGTGAAGGATGACTGAGTGCATCTAGCATTGTGAAAGTTGGGGATTCCTGTAAATGCCGCTCTAAGCTGAATTCTTCTTGTTGGTGGTGTAGGTTGAAGCACTCACCAATGAAGAAGAGGTGGAATTGAGATCAAAGATTGAAGCTTTAGGACTAGAGGTTACAAAAGTCCCATCAAAGTCCACCAGAACTCTTGATGAGGTAAGTTGATGTGTTTTACTCTTTCCTCCATTGTCTGTGACTTGCTTTACTTGTTTGCTCATCCTAATCATGACCTGTTGGTGTAGTAATTCATCATTGATTCATCGTGATTTATGCGCAGTTAGAAATAGCGAGGGAGTTGGATAAGTTATCAGAGAAGTTGGACAATGTGGATGAGATGATCTCGTCGGCAATGGCTTCCGACCCACAAGTGCTGTCGTTATTGAGCGGCACTGCAGATGTATGGATGCCCGTCATCACAGCAAGCGCCGATGAGAGAAAGAACTTCACTGGGGGATCTTCGTCGTCACCTGCAGGAAGTGGAGAAGACCATGATCATGCTCTTAAAGAAAGTTCCAACACTCATCCCAACTCGAATTCCAATTGATTCTTCCTTCCCAATGTACAACAACTGCTTCCTTCTTGCTAATCATCTACTCATTCTGTATCAATCATTGCTTAGACGGGTCGAACTCGAATCATATACTATAATGTCGGATTGAAATTACAAGAGAGTGAACCTGATTCAGAACTTCCTCGTTTATTATGGTCAAAGTTCAAGACTCTTTTACTATTATACTATGACGCCAAAGATTTTGGCTTGGGGTTAAATGTCTTGTGGGGTGCACCCAATGCACAAGAATGCAATCCAACTAGAAAGGAGAAAGCCATGGAATGGCATGGTAGCTCCATTTCCTTAACATTAACTTTAGACATCAACAAAAAAGCAGAAACCAGAGAGCTGCAACAAAGTTGAGAAGACGGCTAATGCCTATTTCGGAGGAGGGGGAAAGGCAATGAGGTTGAACAACCATGTACCAATAGTAACTACTACCCAACAAAACCCTAAGAACACCAAAAACCCAGCTAGAATTGTGAGCAATGGAGGACCCTGCCCGCCGCCTTCCTCTTTAGCGTCCTTCGTCGTCGGTGCCGGATCGGAGTTGGAGGATGGAGACGCCCACACGACGGCGGACCCATTTCGCCGCCTCCGTTGCAGTCCCATGACGCATTTGGACCTGAACCCATAATTAACTGAGAATGGTTACACACAGAGGAAGCAATTAATCAACAACAGAGAGGCACCGGTGGAAGAGGAATCGGACCTGGGAAAGATGACCGATTGGGGGGAATCGAATGTGGCAAGGAGAGGATAGACAACCTCCTTCTGCTGCTGATGGTGGCGATTCTGACTCAGCCGCCGACTAGGAAACTTGTGATGATGTGAAGGCGGAGGAAGCCGCAGTCGCGCTACAGCACAGAGCGACGCCATTCTCGGTTTTTCTTTCTCCGCTTATTTTGTTCTCCGCCTCCTTTTTGGTAGCTGCTGAACGGCAGCTTCTATTATAAGGGGGAGGCTTTAGCTTTCCATTACATCTATCCCGATAGTGGACACGTGGCGGTCACGAATAGAAATGTATTTTTATTATTGAAACGAAGTATTGGATGTTAGTTGATTGGCATTGCGCAGTGGAGGGAATGGTTATTACTTATTAGGCAATAGGCAACAAAGCAGCCACTGATTCTCGGCGTTGGCTGCAACTCCGCGGGAACCTCCGTCTATTTTTTTTTATAGATAATATCAACTTTTATTCCACGGTACGAAAGAGACACGCTAAAAGCTATTACAATAGAGGAGAACAAAAATTAGATCAAGAATATTAATCCAGTTTTTTGGTAGAATAGATTTACCTTTTGATCGTGCAACCCAATCAGCTCTGACGTTCAAAGCCCTCGGAACCTCTTTCACCGAAATTGCTGGGTTAGTCCTAAGGATATTGACCATTGTTCTAATCCAGGCTGCACATCTCCAGGGCCATCGAGACTGATTATGATTCAGGGCATTCACCAGCATTTGACAGTCATATTGTACTGTACACACCGATCCATATTCTTGTGCTAATTTAATTCCTTCTAAAAGAGTCTTTGCTTCCGCTTCAATCGGGGTGGAACAAAGAAGATTTTCAGCTCTCCCATCACACACTTGTCCATGGTGGTTAACGACAACAACACCATATGCCGCCGACTGGGGGTCGCTAAAGAACGACCCATCACAGTGAATCACTATCGAGTGATTACTTGGCGGTGGATTCGTAGTAGGATGGGATCCCCTGAGCTGAGTGGGACCATCTGAACCTTGAGGTGGGGGCTTCGGGCAAGCAATCCATTCCGTAAGCTCTCTATAGGTTTGAAGACACACGTTTGGGGGCCAGGGTACTCGATTCTTGAAAGTGCTCTCGTTTCTTGCCTTCCAAATGTTCCAACAAAGGTAGATAATATGAATCAGGGAGTTTTGAGGGATTGCATCTTAGGGAGCAGAACCGATCAAAGAAAGAGGTGCCCTGAGGAGGAATTAGAAGGGATGGGAAAGTGCTAGTCTGAGCGTCACTGGCATGAGGGCAGTAGAAAAGACAATGGTTAAGGGACTCGATAGGGTTATGACACACTTGGCAATTCGGGTTAGGAGCACATTTGCGTTGGAAGAGTCTTGCTTTCGTTGCCAACCCGTTTCTGGAACATCTCCATATAAAGAATTTAAGCTTAGGTGGGATATTCAATCCCCAAATCCATTTCCACTTCTCTTCACTACCTGTCGAATGGAAATTTGTATTGGCGTTATGTACAGTGTGGTAGGCTGTCTTGACCGAGAACTCTCCCTCGCGGGTGAGACTCCAAGCCCAGAAATCATCAGATCCCTCCTCCCCAATTGGGACTTTAACGGGTCGTTTGCTTGAGGGTTTTGGTGATGGATTTGGTGATGGAATTCTATCCATCATGGACTTTAACAGAAATCCATCGTTTGCCTTAGGGAATTAGGGAGATGGAATTTGTGGGTCCTGCCACTTTTGGGGTTCCAAATCCGTGGACCCCACGGACTTGGAAGTTCCACATCTTGAGGTGGGATTTGGGTGATGGATTAAAATCCATGATGGGAAATTACCTTTCTACCCTTACGTATTAGTTTAATTACAAAGTTGTCCTACTTTAATTCAATGGTCATGCAATTATAAACTTTTATAATGTCGTATGTTATATATATGAGAATTTTTCATTTCGTTTTGTAATATCATAGTTTATTTAAATATGAATGTATATGTGATTTGTTAGATTCAACTATAAACATTTTATGCTCGTCTTGTGCATTATTATTTGATTGATTGTCGGATTCCAAAATCGGGGAGTTAGCAAGAAGTTGATGAGTTGTAGCAATAAAGCGAGCAATTGGTTGCAATTGATACATAATATTGCGTACATTATTAGATGAGTTGTTAATTAGTGCCAAACTATAATACATTTCTATATTTGTAGTTGAATTATTAGTCCACATAGTGGTAAAGAGTTTAAAATTTCATTGTATGCGTTGGATTTTTTTAATGAAATTTATGGATTATAATATAGAAATATAATTAGATAAGATAAGGGTAACAAGGTAATTTGAATTTCATATCCACAAATCTATTCAAACAAAATCTATAATCAAATCCAACAAGCAAACAATAGACTTGGTCAAATCCATAATGCCACCAAATCCATCATATATCCATGGTTTTCCAAAACCCAAGTTTTACCAAAACCCTCATTTTTCAAATCAATGAAGCAAACGACCCGTAAGAATAGCCTCTACTTCTTCTCTCGTCACATGACCTTGAAGCATATCCGTGTTCCAGTTCCTACAAACAGGGTCAATCCATTCCTTTACCCTCAGGTTCTGCTGGGGGCCGCTTCCGATGACAAAATTTTGAAGGTTCGGAATCCATGGATCTTGACCAATTCAAGTATCCTCTCCTGAACCGATGACTCTAATTGCTCCCATGTTGATAACCTTTTTAGCCTCCCACAGACTAGCCCAAATCCAAGAGGATTTACTTCCTTTTTTCGATTGCAGGAATCCTCCTCTCGGGAAGTACAGACCCTTCAGGAGCCGACACCACAAGGCATCAGGGGAATTAAGGATTCTCCACGCTTGTTTTGCTAACAAGGCCATGTTAAAATCTTCGAAACTTCGGAAACCCAGTCCCCCTTCTGCTTTTGAAGCACAAAGAATTTCCTTCCTACACTAGTGCATTGTGCTTTTCTGCATTGACCCTGACCAGAAAAAGTTGGTGAAGAGGGAGTCCATCTTCTTTGTCAGGTTCACCGGGAGGTTAAAAAGGTACATGATGTAGGAAGGAATAGCTTGAATGACAACTTTGAGCAACACTTCTTTCCCTCCATGAGAAAGGAGGAGGCTTTTCCATGCTTCACCCATCTTCTCCATTCTCTGAATCAGGAATTGGAAAGTTTCCTTTTTCGAATTCCCCCATTCCGTCGATACTCCTAAGTACTTGGTGTGGCAGTTAGAAGAGGCAACCTCGATTTGGCCAATGATCGCA
This sequence comes from Linum tenue, assembly GCA_946122785.1. Taxonomy (NCBI): domain Eukaryota; kingdom Viridiplantae; phylum Streptophyta; class Magnoliopsida; order Malpighiales; family Linaceae; genus Linum; species Linum tenue. The sequence continues at coordinate 44,689,783 of CAMGYJ010000005.1, read as the reverse complement.
GCTTTGTCCACATCGGGTACATTCGCACTGAAGAACACAGATGATTTGTTGATATTCACTTCTTGTCCCGTGATGGCTCCATACTCTCTTATAAGGTCCAATATTTTCTCCGCTTCTTGATGATCATCCTTTCCGAAGATCAATGTATCATCTGAAAACAGGCAGTGTGTGAGAATCAGGCATCTCTCGTTCAACCTTATTTCTTTTAACTGGTTCTGGGAAACCGCTTTATCAATCAGAAAGGTAAGAGCATTAGACATCAAAATGAAAAGGAAGGAGAGAGTGGGTCTCCCTGTCTGATTCCCCTTGACGGTTTGAACTCCTCTGCTGCTTCACCATTAAGAGGATGGAGAAGTTGACCGTCCTGATGCAAGAGCTTACCCATCTATACCATCTGTCATCAAACCCATAGTTCTTCAGCAAAGTTTCGAGACAATCCAGTCCACCATATCATACGCCTTCTTCATGTCCAACTTGAGCATCATGTCCCTTCTCCTTCCCCGCTTGTGGTTTTTGAAATGATGGAGGGCCTCGTGGACAATAATGACATTGTCTTGGATAAGCCGGCCTCCGGTGAAAGCTGTTTGGAGCTCTGTGATCATATCAGGCGTCCAGATCTTTAAACGGGTTGCTGACACGCTAAAACACAACACCTAACAATGGCCAAGTGTAACGAATGAAAGGGACTGCAGTAACAGGCAAGTTTAATTATCAACCCGGGGTCTAGATCTACTGCTTACTCCGTGATTCTCTATTATCTAGCAAACTAGTTTGAATGATTGTTGTGAAAAGTAAAAGCAACAAGAAAGCAGTAAATTGTTCGGTTTCTAAAGCAGGCAAGAGTCACTCGGGATTGAGTCCCCCTAGCCCCTTAGTTAGGTTCAATTGCAATTCCCTGGGTTGATTTACTGTTGATTAGACTGCGGAAGATCCGACAGTAGCTTGGAATCTCTTAAGCTGACCAAGCCCTCTCAGTCTAACTACCCGGCAGACGACTAGTCTTCACCGGGATAGAAAGCTGAGGCTATGAACACAGAACTCCACTACTGGCGCCAAGAACACCAGTACAAAGCAGTAAACTGGCTGACTCTCGTATAGCCAATCTCCTACTATCGAATGAAGAGGCTCTAACAACCTAATCAGATTCTATCTATCTCAGGTTGCAGCAGAAATTGAGAAAAGCTGATCAGACTCAAATCAATTCAATAAACATGCATCATTCGATTAAAATCAAACAGTAATATCATCCCAAGTCATTACAATCAAATCCCTAACACAAGGAACTAGGGTTCTTCATACCCAAGTGAGAGAAGGGTTCTACTCCATAGAGAGAGAAGAGAAAACAAGAATCGGATTAGTCATACTCATAACGATGAGGATAATCTGCTCCGGGACGATGATTTTCACTCCTATGACGATCTCCAAGCTCGATTCGATGAAATCCAGCTCTAAGATAGCTTCTAGGGTGTGTTCTTCGCACTTTCTCTCTCTAGGGCTCTGTTTTTGCTCTCAAAACACGATTCCCCCACTTCTGGCTCGGAATAGGCTCTAAAACATGGTTTCCCGACTTGCACGGCCAGGGTGCACGACCGTGCACATCACCATTCTGGCCGTGCAACTCAAAACGCGCCGTATCATTAAGTCGAACCTCAGCCAACTCGCACGGCCAGGATTGCACCTTGCACGGCTGTGCGGATTTCACTTGTGCCCGTGCGTGCCCACGCACAATCCCGCACGGCCAAACTGGTCACTTGCACGGCCGTGCGTGCCCACGCACAATCCCGTGCGTGCCCACGCACAATCCCGCACGGCCAAACTGGTCACTTGCACGGCCGTGCGGGTTGTGGATGTGCCCGTGCGACTTCCTCAGAACCTCGTCATGCGTCCGATCCTTGTCCAATCGACCTCAAGCTCGCTCCCAAGCCTCCATTCACGTACTAGGACCTGAAATATCATAAACAAGCACAACCTAGCGTGAAATCGGCCTAAAACACGAGAATCAATACCTCAAACGGAGTAAGAGTAGGGGTAAAAACATGTGTAAATAACGGTCTATCAGTTGCCATAATCTTCGATATAATTTTATATCTAAAATTGCAGCAACTGATAGGTCGAAACTGGCTTATCACTTCTGGGTGGTCCACTTTAGGAATCATGGCGATATGTGTATCATTCCATCCATTCGGCATTGTTGCAGTCTAAAAAAACTCCTTAACCTCTCTACAAACCGATTCCCCAATAATATCCCAAAATCTTCGGTAAAACCTACCCGAGAAACCATCTGGACCTGGAGCCTTTTTTGCTCCCAATGAGAATACCGCTTTCCTAATTTCCTCTCTGGTCACTAGGGCACAAAGAGCAGCATTCATCTCATCTGTAACCTTTTCTGGGAAGCAATCTATAAGGTGGGTAAATGGAATATGGTCTCTAGCTCTAAAGAGGTCTTTATGGAAATCCTGGGCCAAACCTTTAAGCCTATCTTCATCCTCTACCCAATCTCCTCTCTCATCCTTGAGTCTAAGAATTCTATTCTTATGCTTTCTATGGAACGTGCTGGAATGGAAAAAGGAGTTATTCTGATCACCTTTCTACAGCCAGTTTACTCTTGAGCACTGATTCCAGAACGCCTCCTCCTCCCTCCACATCTTTGACAGTTCTTCGATGAGACTTTTTTCTTCCTCCACCCTATCCTGGGTTCTTGGAGGACGTCGGAGAATATAAAGTCGATCCAGTATATCCTTCTCCCTTTGTAAACTGTTCCTATGAAAGTCTTTAGACCACTCTTTAAGATCTTGTTCGCACTTGGCCAGCTGGTTCGACGATTGCCCTCCTGGGTCCCAAGCTCGGACCACTATCTCCTTGCATTCCTCCTTATCCAACCATCTTTCATCTACTCTGAAGGGTGTCTTTCTCCTCCTATTCCCCCTATAACAGAGCTCAAGCCTGATTGGGCAATTATCCGACTCAACCATCTTTTCATGGAAAACAGTTGCATCCCCGAAGAGGACTCTCCATGAAGTCGAGCACAACACTCGATCAAGTCGGACTCTCGTTGTATTTTCACTGATACGCTTATTGGTCCAAGTGAAGGGTTCTCCTTTAAACCCTAGATCAATAAGAGCATTCTCGAAAATGAACCTTTTAAAAGGTTCAACATTTTCGTACCTAAGAGGGCATCTCCCCTCCTTCTCACTTTCATAAATAGCAGCATTGAAGTCTCCTACAATAACCCAGTTATCCTCCCTACTACTCCGAAGAGAGCATGAACAAAAGTACAAAAGAACTTCCTACCCATATCGATACTACAGTCCATATAATAGCTATCACTACTTAAAATATTAATGCTAATACCCGCTTTCCACCATAGCGCAAAACCCCTAGAAGTGTTAACCGGTTCCACATATTCTTTATTGGGGAAAATTTTGAGACTTCTTCTTTGCTCCTCCATGAATGCCTCAATTTTGCTCGTTTCCATGAGGAAAACAATCGAAGGGCCTAAAAATCTACACATACGTTTCACATAACTTCTTGTAAGGGTTGGGCCAAAACCCCTACAATTCCAACTTACTATACTCATTCTTGAAGAGGTGGCTTCTGGCGAACTATCGCTGCCTTTTTCTTCTTTCCTCGGCCCTCCTGCTCGCTTTCTGACTGATTCCCTTTAGATGTATTATTGTTCACGGACTTAAACTTCAAATTCTTCCTTCTGGAGACATCCCCCGACCGACCCATTTCAAAAAATCCCGCTGGCCCATCAAAAACAACTTCTTCCTCCCTAAAATTGGCACTGGGCCTAACTCCACACAACAGGCCCATTACCTTTCTTTTCTTCTGTTTTAGGCCCATCTCCCCTTCCCTTCCACTTGGATATGCTGATACTCAGCTATATCATTTAGGCCTGCTTGGATTGGAAGGTGGGTTGGAATGTTTGGTTGGGTTGGCCCAAGACAAAGTGGTCTCCATTGCCACTAGAATCCGCCCAAATTCTTGAGCGGTTCTCACCTCTTCCAATCAAATCCCTACCTCCATCCCCGCTGCCGCCCTATCCATCTCCACATTCAGGTTTGTCGCCCCCATCTCTTCTCTATACCTTCCTCTCCATCTCCCCTGCGAGACTTGCTCCTCCTCACCTTGAACTTCCTGCTCCAGCCTTCTCGCAGTAAATCCTTGAGGGATTTGTAAATTCCCTTCAGAGATCCTACCTTCCAAACCCGACGAAGCTCTTCCCTCTACCCCTTCCAATCTACTCTGGCTTCCCGAACTCACTCTCTCTCTTCCTGTCGAATAGCTTTATGAGCCTTCCCCCTCCTTTCTGCTTCTGTAATTGCCCGATTGGTGCCTGTGAGGTGAATCGATTCCCGCCTTGAGAGACGAATTGTAGACCTCTGACAGGTATGCGACTCCATTCCTCTTCATTTCCTCGTTCATTCTCCAACAAGTCGGCCAGTTGTGGCCTACTCTTCCACAGAAATAGCACAATTCCACCAACCTCTCATACTCGAAATTGATCACATCGCAGTGCTCCTCTCCCGTGGTTTCGTCTGTGAATGGGAAGTCGAATCTGGTCGGAACTGGTTCTTCAATGTCGACCTCCACAAGAATCCTCAGAAACTTCCTGTATCCCGTGAATTCCAAGCTTGCTCTGTCCAGATCGAGCATCCCTGGGAAGTAATGAGTTCCTATCGCCACCACGTTCTCCTCGCTCCTCTGGTTTTGGTGTATATCATGAATATGCACCCACATGGCTACCTTCTCTGTGGGAACTTCTTTTGGTTTCCCTTCCGTTGTACTTTTCGATAGCAGTTTGAGTATTTGATAGGCTCCATGGTCTGTCCCTCCATATCTTCTCCCTGATTGCCTCATTGTTGAAGGTGAATATGAAGAGGTTCTGAGTCTCTACTGGTTGTACGTTCACCTCTCCATATCCTCCCCAAGCGTAGTGTGCCGCCGCTGCTGCCTTAGCCAGGACAACTCTATTCTCTGTGAGCATCTTCCCCAACATCATTGATATGCCTCTGCCTCCGGTGGATGAGAGGATTGGGCGCTCGCTTCTGCTTCTTGAGGATGACAAGGTAGTTCTATTCTCTTCTCTAGCTCTACTTGGGGCTTTGCTATTACTGATTTCCATGGTGATTGAGGGGGGGGGGGGTTTACTTGGACTTTTAAGTTTTTGGTGTTTGCAAGGGAGGCCCGAGAGGGACCAGCTGGGTTTTTGGTGGTGTTTACAGGGGAGGCCAGAAGGTTTTTTGAGAGGTAACCAGCTTTTGTTTTGGGAGCTCTCTTGGAAACAGGTACTCTTCTCCTTCCCTTCTCGCCCTCTTTAAGGCCTTCTTCAGGGAGGTAGAAATTAATTTCTCCTAGTTGGTGGTGGTTCTGTATCTTGTTAATGCTTTAATTATCCCTCTGCTGACTGATTCTTTCCCTGCTCTGCTTTTCCATCTCTTTCTCGGCTGCACTTGGCTCAAGGTAATCGTCTCTCTTCCATTTATTGCTTGTGGCTACTCCGGGGTAGCATCCCTTAGCTCCTCTATTCCTTCGTACTCTTCTTCTCTTCTTCCTTCTCTGACATTGGAAGACTGATATCGAATAGTCTGGTGGTTTCCATATCCCATTTTTCTTTACTTCATTTGCATATCTTCCCCTACCTTGTCCAATCTCCGTATGAGCTTCTCCTGTTGGTGATGTGCTGCGTCTTCCTCCATCTTTCTCGTCCAACAGATCCTTGCGATCTTTGCTGGGTGGTTGAGGATTGTAAATGGTGCTCTCAGAATGAGCCGGAGAAGTCCCAGCGACGGGGATGGAAAAAGAGCCGTTAGGCGGTTCAGAGGAAAGTTTCGTTAGAGAGAGAGAGGAGAGATACATTTTTAATGATCGCTCTTGGAACCTCAGTCAATGGTGGCGTTATAATCAATTCCGAGATGCCGTTAGTGGTTTTGCACAGGCGCGGATAAAAAAATATAAATACGGGGGCTGTCGGGCTGAGGTAATTAGAAGAGGTGATAAATTATCGACTATTCTAATTTCTAAATAGGGTTAATAGCATTTTCTACCCCTCTATTACGGTAAATTAACAAACGTATCATTTTACTAAATTTTTGCACAAACATACCCTTCTAATATGAAAACATAACGTGTTTACCCTTCCATCCAATTATCCGTTAAGTGACCGTTAAACAAGCTGTGAAATTACTCGATTACCCCTCCTTTACTCCTAACTCCTCCTAATTTTGATTTTAATTATTTTATGCCACAAATTAATTAATTGAAAAATCAAACCCTAGTGGAGTCTTTGAAATTTCCCCGCACCCTCACTCTTTGCGGTAGCAAATAGATCCACCGCCACCAGCAAATCATCCATTCTCGTGAACCTCCCTGCAGGGCCGGCAACTCTGTCCCTTTTTGGAAACCTCCACAACCTCATCAACTTCTCCTCCTCCAAACTCCACCATGCCCTCCATCGATTAGCACGGAAGCACGACCCACTCTTCACACTCAAGCTCGGCCAAATCTCCATCGACATTGTCTTCTCTCCCAAAATCACTATGGAAATACTCAAGGACCACGACATCACCTTGGCGGAGAGTGTAACGAATGGGATCAAAGGGTAAACAGGATATAGTTTCGGGACTAGTTTGTAATTAGGAAGGCATATAAAAGAAAGGGTCTGCTGTAATGGAGAGTTATCGAATAACAGTTTACACAATTTGCTTCTTCTGCCCTACCTCATCTCTTCTACTGTCCTTCCCTGTATTCTCCTCTGTTTCTTCTTCCTCCTGTTCTTCCTCTTCTTCTTCAACTTTCTTTTCCTTTCTTACTCTTCCTCTGTAACCAAACAACTCGCCAAGACTATTCTTTCTCCCAGAGTGTGACAAGGTGGTATCAGAGCACTGTCTTGGCAACTTCTTCAATGACGAACACCAGAGGAACAATCGACGAGCGCCTCACTGCTTTATTGGCGTCCACAAATCAGGCGCAGGGAGATCTCGATGACCGAATCACCAACGTTCAGAGCTTGATGGCTTCTTAGGCGGCTCAATTCCAGGAAATTAGGACTCGTTCAGAAAGTCATTCCCAGCAATTCGTGACTTTGACGACTCGTTTGGATTCGATGGAGGCAAACTCGGCGACGCGCTTCGCGGAGCTGGAGACGAGTTCTGCAACTCGGTTAGCAGACATGGAGGCGCGGCTAGACGATCGTTTTGATCGATTCACTCAGGAGATTCACGATATGCTTCACGGAATTCTTCCTCTTAGGCCGGTGGAGGCAATTGCCGGCGCGGTTGCACTGCTAGAGGATATGATTGGCGCTGAGGGCATTTTGCCTCTTCCACAAAATCATCAAGTCGCTGAGCGGGAGCCCTTTCAAGCTGCTCCAGCCCGAGGTAATGCTCATCTACTGCCCCGATTAGAATTTCCCTCTTTCGATGGTGAAGCTCCTCGCGAATGGATTAGCAAATGCGACAAATTGTTTGAGACCTATGCAATCCCTAATGACCATAAGGTAAATTTGGCTGTGATCGGCTTTGAGCGACGGCCCGATGTTTGGTTTGAAGGTTGGAAATATGGCAAAAGTGAATTAGCGTGGGAAGATTTTGTGGTTGCTTTGTGCCAGAGATTTGGTAATCGTACTTATGGGGGTGTGGTAGGTGCATTCAATAAACTTAGGCAGCGGGGCTCTTTGACTGAGTATCAAGAGAAGTTTGAGGAGTTGAGGTCCCTGATGTCGCAATTCAACCTAGCCTTGGACGAGATTTTTTTCATTAGCAGCTTTATCAATGGATTGGAGCAGGAGTTGCGGCTAGCCATGTCCATGATGCAGCTCCAAACATTAGCTGAAGCTTATCAGCAAGCTCGGTTGGAGGAAGTTGCCATCGAGACTTGTAAAAGAGAGAAGCAATCTCATCTTGGTGATTACTTAGAGATGGATGGGGTTACAAGGGTTGTGACTGTTGAATCCTTTCTTTCTTCTAACATGGTTGACGGGAATGGTGGTTTACTTGCTGAAAAAGAATATATTCCTATTGTTACACCTGGCTCAACTGTAAAAGAACATGGGCTGTTTTATTCGGAGTTGCAAGGTGTTTCAAACAAGCATATGGAAGTGGCTGGTTATATGTATGATGAGGGCAGCGGGGTTCACAGTTGGATGTTGATGAACTGTCGTAGGTATTCGTGTCCTCGTGTGAAGTTTGAACAAGGAGATACATGTATCAACTACAAGGAACCATATGTGGAAGCTTTGGGGGCTAATGCTGTTGGTGATTGTTTTAGTTCGGATAATGGTGCCACTGAAACTCAGGTGCAACAAAACTTAATTCATGATGATACTGATGTCCTACCTGTTGATTCTCTTGAATATCGAAGTTCTTATGGTGTTGTATTCTCTGATGGATCGTTGATGAATTTCCCAGATACTGGTGGCCATGATTTTGTTATTGGAAGGCCATTTCCTACCCAGCCTGCCTTTCTTTTCATTCATTACAGTGAAGGCTTGATTCCGGGTAAAGGGGATTGTATTTTGCTGAAATTTCATGGGTACTGGTGGCCTCGGGTGAAAATTAAAAGAAGGGACGTGTTTTCCAACTTCAAAGAGCCATATAAGGATTTGGGTTCAAGGGCTGTTGTTGGTTTTGATGCTGAGTTGCTGCTGTTGAGGTCGAAACTGCTTTCCAGACGGGGTGGACAGAATGCATGTGTTGGCGTTGTAGCTGAGGCGATTTTCAGTGGTGATTATGAGCGCTACAGTGTGGGTGTTAGTAAGATGGATAAGGGGTTTTTCGCCTATGTGAACGGAATTGGCAGCCAGGATCATAGCTGGGTGTTAGCGAGCAGTCACGGTTTGTGGTGTCCTCGGGTGCAGTTAAAACGAAAGGTCGCTTGTCCCGACTTTAAGGAGCCATACAAAGATCATTTTCCCGTGGAAGGCCAACATGAAGAGCTCTGTAATTGGAAGTTTCATTGGGTTTGGGGGCTGAATAATGACAAAGCTACTAATGCTGCAAGTGACTCATTGCAGGCTACTTTCCTGGCTTCTCTTAAAGTTCATGCCACTATCATTACTTCCTCTGCTGCTGTACCATTGAGGGAAGATGATATTTCCAACACCTTTAGCATTTATGGGCTAGAGAAACATGGTATTGGTCGTGGAATTGGGTTGTTGATGGCCCAAGGGAAAGTTCAGCAAACTGTTTTCATGATCGGGCTTGAAGATGCAGTTGACTTGCAGCATGTTAATGGTGATCGAATGATAGGTGGTAGGTTCGATAGTTGCTTGGTGTTGGTGGAATCTCAAGGGAGAGGTATTGGCTTTGACTTCAAAGAGCCATACAAGGAGTTTGGTTGGGCTATGGTCCTTTCTTATAGAAGAGGTAATTGTCCTGGATTCAAGGAGCCTTACAAGGATTCTTCTTTCGAGGAGGGACATGTTGAAGATTGGTTTGGTTGGGATTCTTTCCAATACTGGTTGTTGTGGTGTACATAAATGCATATGCTGCATAAGTTTGTTTGTGGTCCAAGGTATGGTTGCTATTACAAGGGGGCTTATTGTGCCCAATTGGCGGTTAGTAGCTGCTGCCTGCATAATTCCAACCACAACACTAGTCTATTTTTGGAGTGGCTTTGCATTTTGCAAGCTTTCTGCAAATGAGTTGATCCATGTTTCTTGAATGTTTTTACATTGCAGGATTGATTCTTAGCTGCTAGTTTCTTGTTGTTCTCAACCGGCTTGAGGACAAGCCTGATTTTAAGGAGTGGGAATTGTAACGAATGGGATCAAAGGGTAAACAGGATATAATTTGGGGACTAGTTTGTAATTAGGAAGGCATATAAAAGAAAGGGTCTGCTTCTTCTGCCCTATCTCCTCTCTTCTACTTTCCTTCCCTGTATTCTCCTCTGTTTCTTCTTCCTCCTGTTCTTCCTCTTCTTCTTCAACTTTCTTTCCCTTTCTTACTCTTCCTCTGTAACCAAACAACTCGCCAAAACTATTCTTTCTCCCAGAGTGTGACAGAGAGAGCCCGAGCCGGGTCAAGTCGTTCGCCTCCATCCGGAGCCAGGCGGTCGCGAATCTGATCCATTCGATTTGCTTAAGTTCCATGGCGCAGGGGCAGGGGTCATCGTTCGCACCACTCCAGGTTGATCTTCCAGATGAGTTGCGGCGTGACGTCGAGGGCGGCATTTGGAATTTGGCAGGAAGGACTAGGAGGATTTGATGTCGTTGGCGACGGACATCGTGAAGCTGCCGGGAGCAGGCGCCGCCAGGGACTAATTGCCAGGGGAGGGAGACGGATGGTTTTTGTCGACTGGGTGTGAATTAGTTTAGGGGTTTTATTAATTTAATTAATTGATTTGAAATATAATAATATAAGGGTAAAGGTCACATTTGGTCATTGGGATTACTAAATCGTGCCATGTTTAGTCATTAGAAAAATTTAATATCAATTTTGGTCACTCGAATTACTGAAATATGTCACATTTAGTCACTTTCTCGTTAGCCTCCGTCCAATTCCGGTCACTCGAATTACTGAAACATGTCACATTTGGACACTCGAATTACTAAATCAGGTCACATTTAGTCACTCTCCCGTTGGTTTCCGTCCAACTCCATTAATGAAGCTGGAGGGAAACTAACGGGAGAGTGACTGAATGTGACTTGTTTCAGTAATCCGAGTGACCAAAATTGATATTAAATTTTTCTAATGACTAAACATGACACGATTTGATAATCTCAGTGACCAAATATGGCATTTACCCAAATAATACAATTAAAATCGAAATTAGGAGTGCTTAGAAGTAAATGAGGGGCAATTGAGTCATTTCACAACTCTTTTAACGACTACTTAACGGATAATTGGATGGAAGGGTAAATTCGTTACGTTTTAATATTAGAAGGATATGTTTGTGCAAAAATTTAGTAAAAGGGTACGTTTGTTAATTTACTGTAATAGAGGGGCACATAATGCTATTAACCCTTCTAAATGTTTAAAATATTTACGTAAAAGTGTTATGAACTCGTATAGAAGCTTTAGTACCAGAATAGGCTTTGGATATGGGTGGTTTGGGTAGTTGTTGGGTAACCCAACTTGGGTTATGAATTGACACTACTTATTACCAAGAATTGTAAAACCATACCGAAAGTTATAGTCGAAAAGTCAGTAATATAGTATTTTATAATAAATGGTGGGCGACTATTTCGTACCGCTAAAATCACTTACCCTTTGGATCCTGTACTCAATATTTTTTTATCAAACCGAACGGTATGGTAGGATTTCTAAAATACTATACTACTGACGTATTACGAGTTTTCGTGGTGCTATAGAAGGCTTGACTATACAAGTTGAACATAACTTATGGTGGATAAAAGTACATATTGATGTAACTTTGAATCAGATAATATGTCGTCGACTGGAAGTCACATAGATCTTTGTGCTGGATCTGGTATGTAATTTTATTCTTTACCGGATTGGATTGTGTTAGGCCATTTGGAAAAGTATATAAATATTTCTCATATTTTTCTGTAATCGGTAATCTTCTCAAGTATAATGAAGTTGACTCTCTCTGTGGCCGTGGACTAACCAACACAACGTAAAGCTCAACATTCTTTACTTTCTTTTTGATCGTTTTATTTCTTATTATTGTTGATTGCAATGGTATGTGCTCGTAACATTGCTTTTTTTTTTTAAGATCTAAGTACCACCTTGTAAGTAGGAATGGCAATGGGGCAGGTCCGGGGCGGGTTTCTTGGTACCCAGACCCGTCCCGTGGCAGGTCGGGTAATTGACCACGGGTCGCGGGTCGGGGCAGGTCGACGCAATGGGTATGCAATTTATATGAAAACATTAGAAATATTTGTTATTTTTATTATAAGACTAAGAAAACAAACAATATTATGACAATTGTAGTTAAATTATTGGAGAAATTGAGGTTTTTACTAATTTACAACTTTATTATAGCTAAAATATGATGCAATAAAAGGAAAATTCTAAGTATTTGACTAAGATTACATGTAATTTAGACAAGAACAGGTCGAGAATGGAGCAGGTCAGGGCAGGTCGGGTCGATGAGACTACCCATACCCGCCCCGCCTACGGAGCGGGTCGGACCCGCCCCAAAACAGGTTAAACAGATCGAGTAAAATGGATCAGGTCGAAATTGTCATCCTAATTAGAAGCTCAAAGTTGAGTTGTCATTCATGCGCAGGGACATCTAGGCCCCACGATGCAAATTTGGAACAATGTTTTCATTTTTCTCTTTTTTCCCCGGATAATAACAAATTGGTAGCCGGCTTAGCTCAGCCGCAGCGACTACTTGGGGTTCTTTTCTCCGGCGGAGTTCCTCCAATGTTCTAATCCTCATTATTGTTAGTGTTTACCCCGTCTTCTAACTCCAGGTGTTAGCCGGTTTTTGTCTCGCCTCCACCTCTGCTCTGTTCTGCTTCCCCAACTCTCTTTCTTTTCTTGCTAGACTAATCAACACACGAGCTCCTATTACTGCAAATTTCATCCATCCCGAAGTCCCCAGTTTCTTCTTCTGGATTGGGTTTCCCTTCTACGAGGATGATTATTACGACGATGAAGCGTTACCTTCCCGCAACAAGGCTCGTCAACTGGCATTTGGGATTCAGCAGTTTCACTTTCTCTCTGGTATCCCCCTCTCGTTGTTGTTTGCTTGAAAAAGATCCTGAATTTGTTGTCATTTGTCGAAACCCACAAATCCAATTTTGATGTAGGGAAAAGCTTGGAACTTTAATCAGATTTGTTAATTGTTGAGGGATCATCGGAATTCATCTTTAGTATGTCTAGTCAACGCCTTCATAACTTTCCCTGTTCTATTTTCTTCAATCCTGTTTCTTATAGCTAACTCCATGATGGTTTGCCCGAAAAGCTTTCAGCTTTAGTTAGACTCTGTAGCTATACTTGAAAATAGATACGGTGGCTAGCTTGTTTAGTTCCTGAAAGGGTGCCAAACCTTTTACTGCTCCATGTTTGGTAGATAGCATCAATTTTCCTTCTTTGGCCTGCTGCAGGTCAATCATGGTGGCGGTGGCAGCGGGTTCTTCAATGCCTATGCGACCTCTTGTGCGAAGCTGCAGGATGATCCAGCAAATGCTAATGCTAACAACAATCCATATTCTGATATGTTGGTTGATTCATTTGGAAGGATGCATACTTACCTTAGAATCTCATTGACAGAACGCTGCAACCTTCGCTGTCAATACTGTATGCCATCTGAAGGTGTGGACCTCACTCCTTCACCTCAGCTGCTCGCTCCAAACGAGATTGTTCGTTTGGCCAGTCTATTTGTGGCTTCCGGGGTCAACAAAATTCGCTTGACTGGTGGCGAGCCAACCATTAGGAAAGATATTGAGGAAATATGCTCTCAATTGTCCAATTTGAAAGGCCTCGAGAAGCTTGCAATGACTACCAATGGAATTGTGCTTGCCAAGAAGCTTCCCAAGCTTAAAGAAAGTGGACTTACTTCCATCAATATCAGTTTGGATACTTTAGTACCTGCAAAGTTTGAATTCTTGACCAGGCGTAAAGGGTTTGAGAGGGTTATGGAGTCAATTCATGCAGCTGTGGAGTGCGGCTACAATCCCGTGAAAGTAACCTACTTTCCTGTAGTCCATTTCAGTTTCATCACATTTCACAATGATGTCCATGCAAGACGTAATCTGACTTCTGCTTAGGTGAACTGTGTCGTTATGCGTGGCTTAAATGATGAAGAGATGTGCGATTTTGTGGAGTTGACCCGGGATAGACCAATTAACGTTCGCTTCATTGAGTTCATGCCATTTGATGGAAATGTTTGGAATGTCAAGAAGCTTGTACCTTATGCAGAAATGTTAGATAGAGTGGTAAGGTAGAATTCTTGACACACAATGGTGTATAGAAATTTCTTATTGTTCCCCTTTATATCCTTTGATAGCTTGTGCACTTGGACAGGTGAAGCAGTTTCCAAGTCTGGAGAGAATTCAGGATCACCCTACTGAAACTGCCAAGAACTTCAAGATAGACGGGCATGTTGGCACCGTTTCTTTTATCACCTCAATGACAGAGCATTTTTGTGCTGGTTGCAACAGGCTGCGACTTTTAGCTGATGGAAATTTCAAAGTCTGCCTTTTTGGCCCTTCAGAGGTGAACTTTTCTACTAGCTCATTAACTCTCATCGCTGATTTACTTATGTTGATGCCTGTACTCCTTTAGCTTGTTCAGTGCTGTGACCACCCACAGTCTGGTATCCTTGTCCCTACAGATTTATGACAAGTTGCATAGGAAGTAGAGTGGTTTGTTGCGAACTGTTTGCTTCATGGAGTCTTCTAGTTGCAATACCCATTTGGTCTTTTTGTAGTGAACATATGCTCTATGTTTTTTGCTTTATCATGTTTTCTATAGTTTATGCATATTAATCTGTCCATGCTGTTTATTGCTCATTTGATTGTTTTATCAGGTTAGCTTAAGAGATCCCCTTCGCAATGGTGCTGACGAGAATGAGCTTAGAGAAATAATAGGGGCAGCGGTATGCAAATTATTCATCCCTTTGACATTAGTGTAAGACATGGAAACAATGTGCAGGTTAGGTGTGTGGTCTTGGTATCTTGCACAGTTTCTGATTCAAGCGCTTGTTTTTCCTCGTGAACAAGTAAAACAATGGTTATTACCTGGGGAAACGAATAGTAACTAGAATAGTTCAACAGAGTTTGTGATGGTTAAGCTCTTTGTTTGGCTTTTTCTAAGCTATTCCGTAATTCATGTTAGTTTGGGTTTCAGGTGAAGAGGAAAAAAGCTTCGCATGCTGGAATGTTTGACCTTGCAAAAACGGCAAATAGACCTATGATACATATTGGTGGCTGAGGTTTGTTGCATAGCTCTTCATTCTCCTTTCCCTTCAGTGCCGTATGTTAACCATTTGTGTGCATTACTGCACAGCATGGATCGATAGTTTTAATGATGTTTTCGCTTTCTTGTCTAAGATGATCGAAAATCCGAAAAAGAAATAGATATTTGGGTTTAAACTATATGTTATTGGAAAACAATGGGTAAATTAGGAAGATCCGGGGTTGTATAGTTGGAACGATTGGAATAATAGTAGACTAACAGCATGGATAGGTTGCTTTCAACACGAGGGGTTCATTTGGATCGAAGACGTGGGACCCTGGACATATTTTAGCTCGAACTTGTTTAGTTGTTATTCGAGCTGTATGTGGTAAATGAAGGTCCTAATGAAACCAGTTTCTTCGTTGGAATTTGGATTCAGGCTCAATAGGGGGCAGGTGTATTCTATCTTTAGCGGCCATCTTGATCACTTGAAGCAAATATGTTGAGTAAAGCAAACCCAGTATAATGAAGGGGGGAAATTTTCAGTTGCAGTCAGGCTCTATGACTGCGATGGGGGAATTACTCGTTGTGTAATTTACGACAGAGGTTTTTTTCAGCGTCTGTCATACTGGTAGTTGTTGTTCAGGTTCCTCAATCAGATGATAATGTTGTAATCTTTGTTGCAAAGAAGAGAGGAAGGGGGAAAGGGAAGGTGATGGATGGATGGATGGATGGAGGATACGTAACTTGCAAGGTACTTCTTGAAGGCAACCTCATAATAATGCTTTTCAAAACAGCTCTGTTTGCCGTTTGTAACTAATGTATATTTTTTTAGGGCAAATCATAATCTTGTGGGGTTCCCTCCCAAACAAATTTCACTCTCAGTATCAATAATCTTTCTTTAGAAAGATGGGTCCTTGTCTCTCTTATCTTATTATTATGAGATGGCACCAACTAGCCGGCCACCTGAAAATCCATACCAGAAGCACAAAGAAGTGAAGAGCAGAAGCACAGAAATTTCGAAAACAAAACAAACGAATCGAATCGATGTAATCATGTAAACTCCTCAATGGTGTCGCAGAAATTGTGGAGGGGGAAGAAGCTGGAAGCGGCAGAGAGGGCAGGAGGAGTTGTGGAGGGAAAGCCAGGGGATGATGCAATGGGAATGGAAGAAATGAGAGCAGGGGAGTTGCTTGGCCTCCTCACCCGCCACAAACAGCTCCTTGCACACCGCACATTCCAGAACCTGATCGATTCCCAGCGACAGAGGCTCGATTTCGACGGTAGGGATCATCACATTCGCCAACGACGATGGCGACGATATCGACGAGTTTTCCATTGAATCCAGTAGTTCCAAGTACTGGACGTCGCAGCTACTGTGACAGGCGTTGAAGGAGCAGTGGTGACGCACGAGGAAGCGGTGGAACGAGGGGCTGTCGACGAGGAACAGGTTGGCAGTGTCGATGTCGTCGGAGCCGGAGGCATGATTGGCACGATCAACGATGATGTCGTCCATGAGGTGAAGAGGCTGACGGTGGCAATGCGGGCAAGATGGAACAGCGCCGGCGGAGGAGGAGGTGATCAGGAGACGGAGGCTGACGTCGCAGCCGGCGCACCAGAATGTCAGAGCTTCTCGCCGGTTTTCTTGTTCTTCATCGGCGGGGGTTGACATTGTTTTGATTCCCTTGGCTTGGATCTGGTTCTGCTGGTGGTTTGTGTTAACCAAAATAGAAGGCATGAGTTGGTGTTATTTATTAATTTTTCTTGGAGGGAAAAGGAAGATGGAGCCTAGTGAAAGGCAAGTAAGGTCTACTGAAAGTTTTAAAACCCACCTCCATTTTTACCCACCGGAACTGGAATTGACAACCAAATAGAAAAAGCTCACAAAGTTGACATTGTAGCGTACGGAGGTTGATACACTAATGATAAAGGGGGAGATGTTACGGCTTAAAATTGTGAACCCGATATAAGTTTTGACTTAGCTATATGATATTGATTATATTTTATAGGTTGTCCAGACAGTAAATAATCAAGATCTTGTCATATGAATATGATAGAGAAACAATTTATTTGTAAAATTGTCACCGCGCACCGATGTAGTGATCGTGACGCACCTTCGTTATCCAATATCTCTGTGCGCATGTTAGTGGTGGACCTAGGTTAGCCCTCGGCTTGTCAATTGACAAACCTTGTTCCCGTTATTTGACAAAAATTCTTTGAATTTTTTTATTTTAGTGATGATAGTATTTGAACTCGAGACTATTTAACAATTCTTGACGATTTTATTTCATCGTTGAATACACTTCATGTAATTACTGGATTCGCCATTGGCGACTGTGAATACGTCTTCATAGAATGACCGCTAGCACTAAGTAGGGTTGCGGATGAGCCAAATCAAGCCGAGTTTGACCCCAGTTTGAACTAAGCTTGTTAGTGAATGAGTTGAGCTCAGAGGTCGACTCGTTTATTAACGAGGCGAGTCGAGCTCGACCTAGACTTGTTTACTAAAATCTTGACTCTTTCTAAAAAAAAAACTAAAATATTGACTCGTATTTGATACTACATTTTGTATGTCATGTATGATACATGTGATTGAGGTTATGATGGGGGAAAAAATAATAGTCAAATATTCAATATTAATTGATCGCATGTTATACTTTGTCGTATTTGATATCTAATTTAATAATCATATGAATTGAACTCATAAGATATATATCAATTCACCTATAAGTCGGTAGTAGAGTTGGCTGTCTAACCATAAAGTTGAGACATTTCATAAGCTCCACACGAGCCAGCTCACGAGTTTAGCTCAACAAGTCGCCGAGTCGAGATAGCTCGCGAACTTCAGCAGCTGAACAAAACTTAGCTCATGCTCGACACGTTAATAAACGAATCGAGTTTCAAACAAATTTTTTTCCAAGTCCAACACCGAACCACTCGCGAGCGACTCAGCTCAGTTTGTAACCCTAACATCATAGCTAGATTGCTTTCTACCAAGGTTGTCAAACCCGGCTCTGACCGGCCGGTTCGACCGGGTTCGGCCGGAACCGGGCACAAAAGAGGCCAGCGCCAGCCATATTCTGAGCTAGCCGGCAACCGGTCAAAGCCGGTCAAAGCCGGGGTCTGACCGGACTTATCCGGCTACCGGCTAGTGATAAAACGATGACATTTTGGAGGGTTTCGTAACAACCTCCCAAATCACCTCCTCCTTCCGCCGGCGGCGATCGACACCTCTCCCGACGACCGAGAACCAGCCGCACAACAACGCCGCTCCCCGGCCGGCGCCTCTACCATAATTCTTACTTCCCTTTTACCGAGCGAACTAGCAGCCAACAGCCGCTCTCGTCTCTCCCAAATCCACCTTCGTCCTTCTGCTTGCGTTCGCTCCTCGACCCCTGCCTCGCCGTTCGCTCCTAGCTCCGACGACGGCTCCTTCTGTCCGGCAGGTGCTAGGTCGCTGGCAGATCTCTCTCTCCCTCCCTCCATCTCTCCATCTCTCTCTCTCTCTCTCTGGTCATCAAAACCCTTTGTGGGTGTGTATAGGCGGCGGCTGCTGCTTAGCTTAGGGAGATGATTATGTTGGGTAATTGGGTTCTTAGGGTTTATTTGGGCCAAAAAGTAGTTAGGGGTTTTGTTGGGATGATGGAATGGGTCATGCTATTTATTTCTTTTCATGGGTTTTGGGCTTTCGGCATAAAATTGGTGACAAAAAATGGCTTCCTTATATCCATTATCCACCTATTCTATCAAAACCGGCTTAAACCGGCTGAATCCCGATCCAACCATTAAACCTCAAACCTCTTGCCAAATCGGTTTGACCACTTAATCCGGTTTGACCACCTTGCTTTCTACTTGTTCCGGATAAATTTGTTGGGGTGGTAGCTGTGGCAGATCCAGAGCGACCACATTATTAAAACGTGGCAAGAAGACCCTGACTCGACTGACGCCTGTCAATACCCGGGGGCCTGGCTACTGCGTGTGTGGCTTAGCCGGATTGTATATATTCATTTCTGAGGCCAGAAAGCTGTCTCTCTTACTGTTTGGTTGCTGGATATTGTAAGCCACAACCTGAGCTTGGGACCTGAGCTAATTGGCAATGGTATCCGTTCTTGTAACCGGCGGATCCGATTGGGTAGTGAAGCAAAGTGAATCATAAAATCAATTTGGTCGATCGAGGGCAGTTTCTACTAATCAGCCACACGAACTTTTATTCCACAAAAAAAAAGGTTACAAGGATACAGCAACCGGGCGGATCCGATTGGGTAGTGAAGCAAACTGCAAAACAGAAACTGTTGAAACATTAAGAACTGGCGGCGGCGAGTTTGGAGGCTTCGAGCGCGGCGGCTTTCCTGAGGAAGCTCTGGTCGTCGTCCTCCAGAGCCATCTGGATCGGGCTGGAACCCAGCCCGTCGGCGATGGCGAGCAGGATCTTCCTCACCTCCGACCGGTACTCCTCCAGATCCACCTTGCCGTTGCGGTCGCCGTCGAACTTGTCGAAGATGGAGTCGTAGAGCCTGGTGAGCTCCTCGGGGCCGGTGGGGGTGTCGACGCCGAAGTCCTTGTCCACCAGGCGGAGGGTCTCGAACGCCCGCCGGAGCTCCGAGCGGGACAGCACCCCGTCCTTGTTGGAGTCGAGGAGGGCGAAGGTTTCGTCGACGCTCTTGTTGAAGTGGGCCGCGTCCTCCGTGAAGTCGCGGACCGTCGCGCCGTCGATTAGCACAACTCCCATTGATTCTCTCTCTCAAAACTGTCGGATTTTGCAGGTGGTTTCAATTTTGTGGTGATGCGGCGATTGGCGGTGTTAATAAACGAGCGGAGGAAGATAAAGATGAGAGGGGAATTGAATGGTATTGGGGAAAAGGGGGCCGATCTTAGTGAAATCCATTGATTTTATCAATTCCTGAATTCTGTCCTTTCCTTGGACAGGTGGCATCTAATTTAACTTATTTAAGCTTTACCGAAAGCGATAGCTATGGCTTGTTCTCTGCTCGATAGGGTGATTTAAAATAATGGAAGTGGGGATGGAATCTAGTTCGAAAGCAGAAGAAGACGAAGCTGCACTGCATCACCGCTCGGATGACAAAAATATCTGCAATTATGAAAATTCGTCCGAATACGAACAGAACGGGTAAAGTAAAATCCGAATCTAAAGGGTTTTTAGTGAATATGAGTAATATTAGAAGATTGTGGTTAATGGAGTTATGAGTTTAGGCCACTTCGGTGATTGTACTCTAGTTTTGACCTCCATGGAGGTCAATTTGAAGCTGGAGAGGGACTCTAACGACTTGTTACCTGATAGGGGAAAGCAGTATCGGAGTATTGTGGGATCTTTGATCTATTTGACCTCGACTCGGCCTGACATTATCTATGTTGTGCATATTGTTAGTCAATATATATCTGCTCCTCGAACTTCTCATCTTGATGCAGTTTATCGCCTCCTTCGTTATCTTCAAGGGACTAAGGACATTGTGCTCTTTCTCCCATCGACAGGTACTTTTCACCTCCAGGCATTTTCTGATGTAGAATATGCTGGATGTGTGGATACTAGGCGTCCCACTACAACTTGGTGCATTCGTCTTGGTGCTCCACTTTTTTGGGGAAAAAATCCAAAAGTACCACTGTTTAAAAAAAATTTTCCAAAAATACCACCCAACCCCAAAAAATTCCAAAAATACCACCCTTTTTCAAAAACCGCCACCCCACCCAGCGGTTTGGTCGAAAACCGATTGTTGGGGGCGCGGTTTTGGACCAAACCGCGGGCCTAGGGGGCGGTTATAAAAAAAAAAAAAATTGGACCAAAACCGCTGGGTGGGGTGGCGGTTTGGCCCAAAACCGCCACCCCAACCAGCGGTTTGGTCCAAAAGTTCGGTCGAAACTTCAAACGAACATAACTTTGCACTCGGGTATCCGATTGTAGTGATTTTTTTTTCATTTCGCATAACTTTTCAAGATCTACAACTTTTACTAAGATGAAATTTTCAAAACAGGAACTATTTGTGGATATACGGGACCTTGAGAATAACTTTACCTTTACTTTTCAGAAATCCATGTACATTTTGAAATTATGATTATATTAAAAGTTGTAGATCTTGAAAAGTTATGCGGAATCAAAAAAAAGTTCATAACATTCGGAGTTTGGAGCACAAAGTTATGGCCGCCCAAAGTTTGACGAAAGGCGAGACCCGGCGGTTTGCGGCTTGCAAGATCTCAAAAAGTTTGCGGCCTCCATTTTTTGAATCCGAATAACTTTTTGAGATCTTGCAAGTCTCAAACAGTCGGGTTCCGTCTTCGTCTCGAAAAAGCGTCATTTGCCACCCCGAACGACCTTTTTATTTCGTCAAACTTTGAGCGGCCATAACTTTGTGCTCCAAAATCCGAATGTCATGAATTTTTTTTTATTCCGCATAACTTTTCAAGATCTACAACTTTTAATATAATCATAATTTCAAAATGTACATGGATTTCTGAAAAGTAAAGGTAAAGTTATTCTCAAGGTCCCGTATATCCACAAATAGTTCCTGTTTTGAAAATTTCATCCTAGTAAAAGTTGTAGATCTTGAAAAGTTATGCGAAATGGAAAAAAATATCGCTACGATCGGATACCCGAGTGCAAAGTTACGTTCGTTTGAAGTTTCGACCGAACTTTTGGACCAAACCGCTGGTTGGGGTGGCGGTTTTGGGCCAAACCGCCACCCCACCCAGCGGTTTTGGTCCAAATTTTTTTTTTTTATAACCGCCCCCTAGGCCCGCGGTTTGGTCCAAAACCGCGCCCCCGAGAAGCGGTTTTCGACCAAACCGCTGGGTGGGGTGGCGGTTTTTGAAAAAGGGTGGTATTTTTGGAATTTTTTGGGATTGGGTGGTATTTTTGGAATTTTTTTTTTAAACAGTGGTACTTTTGGATTTTTTCCCTTTTTTGGTCGAATATTTTTCAATCCATTATATTCCTATGAAAGTAGGAATGTGATGGGCAGTTGATCATATCCTTCTATGAACTGTACGAGCACGTCCTCTGTTACCCCATTGCGCTTACGGCTCTACACCCCAACCCCAAGCAATTGAATGTGACGCGTACGGACTATGATCAATATACGGAAATTGAGACTTGAATCTTCTTTCTTCTTCTTTACCAGATTAAAGCGTTGAGGAGGGATGGGTATTACACCCGAGTGAGCGAGTGAAAGATAGTCATAACCCTGACTTTCTAAACTGAAGTCAATCCGGCGAAGCTTCCTAATATAGAGGCAAGACGTGGCATGTGAGTAATCCTTAACCCATAGGTCTGTTCCGACAGATTTGTGGCCCAGAGCTAGCCCTCTGTACCCAAAACAGATGCGCTGCGCTACCCAACGCGTAACCTTATCTCCCCTACTACTCTTTTGGTTATGCCATTACCAATCACGAGCCCTCGGATATGCCCGGAATCGACACACGAGCTATCAACTATCACTCACACACAAGCTCAATGTTGATCCCCCTGCCATTCCTGTCGATCCTTTTGGTAAGTTTCTGCCTATGCATGTCCTCTCGAACTAGTAATGTCGGTCAATTGGTGTATAGGCTATCTCGGTCCAGTTTAGAATTTACCTCTATTTTAAATCCCGCTTCCTTGTTAGTTGGGAAACTGATTGATTCCCTTTTGGGCTCTTACACAAAAATTAAATACTTCAAACAGAAAGAGAACAACTCTAGATTATTCGGCTGTTCTAGGAGCTGCAGAAAGGGATGCTTTAACTGTTTTCTTTTGGTACTAAAAAGGTGGGGGGCAGGTTGCATGGCTCTTCCTATGACCTTCGGATCGAGAGCAGGTGGGTGCTCCCAGAAAAGACCGAGCAAACACTCGTCTTGGAGCTTCTCGTTCTCGATATTTTTAATTCAATCCTGTCTGTGAGTTAGCCATTGAACTCGAAATTGGCCTAGCTATTTTCAGCTATAGAACTTTCATGGCTGTAATGCTCTTCTATCACTTTTATTGGCACAATCTATTTTGAATTCAATATGAAATTTACTTTTATTCAAGATATATCCTCCCTTTAATCTAATCAGCATATTACTTTTCAGAAAGGAAGGTAAACATGAGTTAATGGCAAGCGCAATAGAAAGGCACTTGGAGGAATAAATAGGCTTACTAAGATGCAAGCAAGCTCAGTCTCAATATGTGCATTAGAGAAAGGGGAAATTCGAGGGAGGTTGGCGCTTCGGTCAAGAGGCTTTTGATAGGTATAACACTGCTAGCAAATATAGCAGAGAGCTTGCTGTTTCTTTCTATTCTATTGATAGGTATAACATTGTTAGCAAATATAGCAGAGAGCTTACTGTTTCTTTCTATTCTGTTAGAGTCGCCTTATTAACGAAGCGGAACAATACATCCTTAAATAAAAAACATTCCATTCAGACAATTCGGTAGCCGAGTTGGTCTGACTCAGGAAGCTCCCTCCAGAGCAAAGCAAGCTGTAAGTCAGTTTCAAGTTTGCCTTTCCATTAGAAAGCTCACTACACGTCACGTCATTTTTTACTTATCAAAGAAAGACAAGCTACGAACTACCGCAGCTCTTTCGTGATGTAGATAGCAAGGCCCTCACCGGCTTGAGAGCCTCTAGGACAAAGGGACGGCGGTCAACCATCCACTCTCGAGATTCATATTGATCAATTGATCTCCAGAATGAAACTACTCACACAGGTTAAGCTACTTGGGTAACAACTGCAGATGGGGCAGCTATCTTTAAGCGATTCCCTCTCTACTTCTAAATGAACAATCTATCTCAGGGAGAAGGAAGATTCATTCATTCTATCTCGCCTAAAGAAGAGGAAAAATAAGAAGCAGGAGCGACTCATTCATATCGTGGCGCTGTAAGAAGCAAGATAGAGTCTCCAAGCAGGGGCGGACCCAGGTGAAGCCTAGGGGTATCCTGGGACACCCCTAAAATTTGGGAGAAAAATTAACAAACCCTTGATAGTAGTTTGAGTATGGAGAAAAAGAGAAAAAAATGGTAGTATATGTGATTTGAATGTATAACACTGTAGTTATTAATCAACGTCTTTTCTATTTTACTACATTTTGTTTGTTGTTGTTATTTTGTCATAAATGTAATTATAAACGCGTAACTCTTATCCTCAATTTTTTCAAAGACTAAAAGGGAACCCACGAACTGTCCCTAATTCAGATGTCTTCTAATTTCTAATACAATTTTATTATGAAGAGTTTGGTAATATTTATGATTCTATTCTTGTACATGATTTTAAGAATTGTTATCATTATGTTAAAAATAATGAGTTATTTTGTAGATTAAATTAGTTGACTTGATGGCGGAGAAAAAATTGAATCTAACATATTCATGGGTATATTTGCTTCTCAAAGTTGTATTGATTTTACTGGTTGTAACTCCAAGTGTCGAGAGAGATTTTTCAGCTTTGAGTTACGTCAAGAACATGGTTCGGAATCGAATAAGCGCTCAATTCGAGAATGATTGTCTAGTATGATACATACATACATACATATGACAAAGGCTAGCGTACGACAGGCCAACGTTGTACGCCTGCGTTCACACCTATTTTTTGTACTTCGATAATTTTGACGAATCACAACCGTTGATTTTCATTTTAAGATTAAACAAATCTTATGATTTGGGTTAGAGAGTTGGGGACGGGGGTTCATCCATTAGAGGTTAGGGTATAGTATCATGGTTTAAAATAACAAAACTCGACATGCGTACAGTAAGTTAAGGATATAAAAATCGTAACATACCGGTGGTTTGACCTGAAAAATCTTCTTCACAAGGCTAAACAAATAGGCGGTTTTTAGCGCTATGAAACGGTTAAACAACGATTTCGTCCTAAAATACCCTACTGCTAACTTTTCCGATACAACCTCCAGTACGTTTTAAAATCCTAGCTTTTGTTGTAACTTGTACTAGTCATATATTTTCTTATGTAAGTAAGTTTTTTAGCTTATTATTATTTTAATTTTTAAAAGGGACACCGATACAAAATTTCTGGGTCTGCCACTGACTCACTCCTACTATCACTCTAGAAAATGGCCAAGTGTAACCACTTCCTAAAGCGTAGTATAGCGGGTTTGGGTTTCAATGTCAACCTGGGTCCTAGATGTGATGACTACTCAGTGAATTCGTATTATCTAGCAGTGAAACTTTAGTGAAGGCCTAGACTAACAAGCAAGCAAAGCAACTAAACGTTTGTATTCAGGTTAAGAGAGGTCACCCGGATATGGTTCCCCCTAGACTGCAGTTAAGCCGGATTGTAATTACCAAGTTCAATTTCTATGAAAGTTATACTGCGGAAGGTTCTTAATCAGTCTGAAGTCTCGACTAAAGGTCTTCAGACCCTCTCAATCTGAGTCTCTAGCTGGCGACTAACCTACACCAGAGTAAACAGATTGAGGCCCTAAGAACGAAACCTCCACTACCGGAGTAAAGCCGGTACAGAATAGTGAGTTGGTTCCTCGACTAAAGTCACCAACTCCCTACCTTCAATCAAGGATGCTCTATCAACCTAGTCAGATATTCTCATTCTAGGTTAAAGCAGAAACAACAGGAATTTGATCAGGATTCAAGTCATTCAATCATTCAAACCTCAATCGAATATAATCAATTCATAGAAATAGTACTCGGGTTCATACAATCAATCTCAACATACAGAACTAGGGTTTCCCACACCCAGATGAATGGGAGAACTACTCCATGGAGAGAGAAGCAAAAGCAGAATCAGATGCGGAAATCATACTGTGAAGATGGATTTCTGCTCCTGGACGTTGAATCGGCACTTCTCCAAGCTCAAACCAAGCTCCAATGGTGTTGAAGATCGATCTAGGGCACTTGGAGACTCTTGTTCGTCGCTTTCCCTCTCTAGGAATCGTTCTATCTCTGTAAAACTCGAATCCCCTCTCAATTTGGCTGAAATCTGCCTAAAAGGGCATCATTGGCCAAAACACGGTCGAGGGCACGGCCGTGTTTTGCCTCAAACACGGCCGTGCTTTCCTCAGGCCTGCCCGTGTTTTTTAGGTTGTGCACGCCACCCTTGGAAGCCTCGGCCATAAAAGCACGGTCACAGGAACACGGCCGTGTTCTGAGGGCCTCCTGCCCGTGTTTTGGCCCTGGCTCGTCCAAACGACTTCCAAACGATCCGAAACTCGTGCTTGGCCTTCCCTTTGACGCCTGGGACCTGAAATAGGACAAAGTAGCACAACCCGGCGTAAAATAGGCCAAAACACACAACCATGCTCCGCAAATGGATAAGAAATAGGGGTATAAAATCATGTAATTATATCGTTATCAAACTCCCCCACACTTAACCGTTTGCTTGTCCCTAAGCAAACTAAGTCAGACACCAGGTAAGCTTGAGACATTTCAATCAAGCAGGCTCAAGGGCAAATCGTATCGGCATAAAACACGTGGATCATATTAGCTTTCGATCATCAACACACGACAACTCGAACGACAACCTAGACAACCACCACGGACGACATTCGAATGCAATAGAGTCGAGCAAAGGAAGAGTTCTTTCATGTTCACCAACCAACATAGACTTGACTCAATCACTTGTTCAAAACAGTCCCATCATGCACAAAGCTCAAGATATCAGAATTAAGACCGAGCAATCTAGGTCCTCACCGGGGTAAAGAGTATAGAGAAAATGAAGAAATGAATCGCTCACTCTCGACCAGTGGGGTCAGGACAATATGATGCGAAAAATGCGCATGCTTCTTCTCTCAATTCCTAACGTCTCTTCACCATGAATGCAGCCTCTAAATGCTAGAGTTCACAAAGGGGGGTGTCACCACTAACTAATCCGGAGGTCTTAGACACAGGTTCAAATGACTGGCTAGGGTCTTGGACATGGGGAAAAGGCCTTTTAGGTGGTGGCAGTTATAGCACAAGGTTCCACAATTCCAAACCCAACAAAACCACAATCAAGCAAACCAGTAACTTTCGTCCTGCTATTCTGCATTAATCAAATTCTTTAGGGCACAAGAGCGAAGGAGGTTATAAAAATGCTAGCATTTCCAAGCCCGACTACTCGGAAACACTACTTAATGGGCACTATTCCAGATTTTTGGTGGTGGCTCTCTTTTGCTTTCATCTTTTTCTTTGTTTTTCTTTATTTTTTCTTTGTTCATTCCTTAAGAGAACCACCACCTCTGCACATTTTCAAACACACGCCCAAATTTTAAGCACTATCTCCAACCCTCACATTAAATTTAGCAGAACAGCAGACAGCATGCAAAAACCACTCTGTGGAACCTTCTAAAAGATGCAAAGGGTGATTTTTCATCTCAGACCGAAAGAAAGGATAACACACGGCTCAAAAGGGCTGACTAGGGGATATGACACATCAGGACAGTCAGTTTGGTCGTGGGCTAATCCTATGCCTCCATCATCTTAGCTAGTGACAACGTGAATGCTACATTTCATGGAAGAGGGATCTATCACACAAGAAAGAAACGAGCAGGCTCAAATCTCACATGGCTACCTATATGCTCTATCTCACATTCTGATTCCCTGAACTAGATGCATAAATGACTGTCAAAAGCAAGTGATCAAATACAAGTCGCAGTTGGTAAGCAAACAGTCGAAAACTGAACCCCTACACAACTCTACTACACATCTCAGTCGTCGTAATAGGCTATCTTAGTCACACTCAAGTTGTCATGCATCGAGTCAAAAGCCATTCAATTCTCTAATCACATCCACAATGCCAATACGATCAAATATCAAGCAAACAGCCGTGCTTGGAGCCCTCAAATCTCAAGATTTGGACAGTGGACTAGGCTCCAAGCACCCATACACCCGTTCCAACTAATACAAAGAACCCCCCCACACTTAAATGCGACAATGTCCTCAATGGAGCAGAGGGAAGGGGAACGATGTTACCGTGAAATCAGGAACGGAGATCGAGAGGCAGATCGGACAATAGCAGAGGACTGGGAGTGGACCCAGTCCGAGGCACAAAGCTAAAGTCACACAAGAGACACACTGGGTGATAGAACCGAAGTTCCGAGTCTACAATCCAAAATAAAAGAAAACAAATCCAAAAGAAACAACATAAACACGGAGTCTCAGTCTGGAAATGGAATCACGATCAGAACCAGGTGCTCTCGCCACTAGCAGTCATCGCCACCATCGCCGGCAGGTGGTGGGTACTGGTCCTCAAACCCCGGGGACTGGACGAAAGGATAATGAACGGCGCTCGGGTCCATGCCCAGGTAGGACATGATGTAGTGCTGGCCGGACATCAGACGACGGCCGCGGTCCCGCTCGCGATCCAGGCGGGTGTGAATGAGGTCCTGGCCGGCCAGGATGCGCTCGTTCTGCTGAGCGATAGCCGCCAACTGATCGGAGATGGGCACCACCACGGGTGGAGGAGACCTGGGGGCAGGAGAGCGGGGGGCAGCAGCGGGGCTCGCGGGAGCCTGAGCATGAGGAGTGGCGCGGCGAGGAACCCGGCGGGATCCAGCAGCGCTGGACTCTGGCTGGTCCCCCGCGGCGGGTGCAGGTGGCTGGGGTAACCCCGCAATCCAGTGAACACGCCCCTGGCGGGCCACCAGGTGCTGATGACGGAGGGTGGCCTCACTGAGTGGAGTGGGGCCGTGGACCAGAGTCATCCCAGTGATGTCGACCCCGTAGTAGCGAGCGAGGGCCGTGATGACTGGGCCATAGACAAGGGCGCGAGTCTGACTGGCCGCAGCTTTCGCGAACGTCCGGGCGACCACCGAGCCTAGCTGGATGGTGTCCTCAGAGCGACCCATCGCCTCCATGAACCAGAGGGTCCTGAGGGTGACCCGGTCGATACCCCAGACATCAAAAATCTCACAAGTTATAAACACATTCTGGGGCATCTCATCACGGGCAGAGATGTTACCTGACCTCTGGCATCGGTCGCACCTACGTGCGAAGGCGTCTGCATCCTTGAAGAGCGTGGGCCAGTAGAAGCCCGACTGGAGTACCTTCCTCGCCGTGCGGTTTCCTCCGTGATGACCTCCAGTAGGTCCCTCATGACAGTGAGATAGAATGCCCTCCATCTCACTCTCCATGACACAACGACGGATGATCCCGTCGGCTCCGATCCGAAAAAGATGCGGGTCATCCCAGAAGTAGTACTTCAGATCGGAGAAAAACTTCCTCTTGGCGTGAGCCGCCATCCCCTTGGGCAGCTGCTGGCCCACCAAATAGTTCGCAAAATCGGAGTACCAGGGGGTGACACTCTCCACCAAGCACAGCATCATCAACCTCTCGTCTGGGAAGGAGTCATCAATCTCCTCCACGAGGTTGTCCGCAGGGGGTGCGTCCAACCGAGAGAGGTGATCAGCTGCAACATTTTCTGCTCCCTTCTTGTCCCGGATCTCAATATCGAACTCCTGCAGCAGTAAGATCCATCGTATGAGCCGAGGCTTGGCATCGGCCTTGCTCATCAGGTACCTAATCGCGGAGTGATCTGTGTACACGGTCACACGAGACAAGACCAGATAGGGGCGAAACTTATCAAAGGCAAACACCACCGCAAGCAGCTCCTTCTCTGTGGTGGTGTAGTTCTCCTGGGCATCATTCAGAGTCTTCGAGGCGTAGTAGATAGGTCGGAAGTGTTGATCTCGCCTCTGCCCCAGAACAGCTCCAACAGCAAAATCACTGGCGTCGCACATCAGCTCAAATGGTAAGGACCAGTCTGGAACAACCATGATAGGAGCCTGGGTGAGTTTCTCCTTCAAGGTGGTGAACGCTGCTGTGCAAGCATCAGTGAACAGGAAGGGGGCATCCTTCTCGAGAAGCTTGGTCAGGGGCAGGGCGATCTTCGAGAAATCCTTGATGAACCGCCTGTAGAAACCTGCATGGCCAAGAAAACTCCGGATCCCCTTTACAGATGTGGGAGGAGGCAGCTTACTGATAGTCTCAATCTTTGCTCTGTCCACCTCAATCCCCATCTTGGAGATCTTATGCCCAAGAACTATGCCTTCCCGAACCATGAAGTGACACTTCTCCCAACTTAGTGCCAGGTTCGTTTCTTCACACCGTTTAAGAACGAGTTCCAGGTTGTGGAGACAGTGAGAGAAGGAGTCTCCATAAACCGAGAAGTCGTCCATAAACACCTCCATGATCTCGCCGACCAAACGGTCAAAGATGGCGAGCATGCATCGCTGAAAAGTGGCTGGGGCGTTGCATAGCCCGAATGGAATCCTCCGGTAAGCAAAGGTGCCTAAGGGGCAGGTGAAAGTGGTCTTCGCCTGGTCCTCCGCTGCAATAGGGATCTGAAAGTACCCAGACATCCCATCCAGGAAGCAATAGAACTCGTGCCCCGCCAATCTCTCCAGCATCTGATCAATGAACGGCAGCGGGAAGTGGTCCTTCCAAGTAGCGTCGTTGAGACGCCGATAGTCGATGCAGACACGGTACCCAGTCACCGTGCGCATCGGGATGAGCTTGTTCTTCTCGTTAGGCACCACGGTCATCCCACCCTTTTTGGGCACCACCTGGGTGGGACTGACCCACTCGCTGTCAGAAATGGCGAAGATGATCCCCGCGTCCATCAGCTTCACGATCTCTGCCCGAACCACAGCCTCCAGGTTCGGCGTCAACCTCCTCTGCGGCTGCCTCACTGGCCGCATCTCATCCTCCAGCAGTATCCGGTGTGAGCAAAAAGAGGGGTTGATCCCCCGGATATCTGTGATCTTCCACGCCAAAGCTCGCTGGTACTGCTTCAGCAAGGCCACCAGTCTGGTCTTCTGCTCGGGTGTGAGGGTCGAGCTGATGATAACGGGCAGCTTATTCCCCTCCCGGAGAAATGCATACTCCAAATGAGGAGGGAGGGGCTTAAGCTCCAGCTCTGGTGGTTCCTCCAAAGAAGTGGTGATGCGGGTGGAGGATGAGATCGGTTTAAACAGCCTGTCGCCCTCCAAGAAGGGGCCATTCTCCAATGCGGCCAACTGCTCCGCCAGCTGCGGCTGCTGCAATGCCTGCTCACCTAGCAAAATACAACGCTCAAGAGCATCGTCAGTACCCGCACTCGTGATGGCGAGTGCGGTCTCAAAATCGGCAAGCACATCATAGTAGTCTATGTCATCATGCAAATGAGAATGTTTCCCATTGTCAGACACAGAAAAAGTAGCCTGTTCATCACCAGCACGCAGAATCAATTTACCACTATGCACATCAATAAGCGCCTTGGCGGTGGCGAGAAATGGTCTACCCAAAATCAAAGGCACATCCACATCCTCATTTATATCCAAAATAACAAAATCAACAGGATATGTGAATGCGCCAACATTAACAAGCAAGTCCTCAATGATACCCCTAGGATGCACGATAGAACGATCAGCTAACTGAATGCTCATCCTAGTAGCTCTAGGTTCACTTAGGTCTAGCTTCTTAAACAGTTTATAGGGCATGACGTTAATGCTAGCGCCTAGGTCCGCCAAGGACTTTCCTACATGCATGCTGCCAATAACAAGAGGGATAGTGAAACTCCCTGGGTCTTTGCGCTTCTCTGGCAGCTTGTTCTGCAGGATGGCAGAACACTCCTCGCTGAGCATCACTGTCGAAAGATCCCCAAGTTTCTTCTTGTTGGTGAGGAGGTCTTTCATGAACTTGGCATACTTGGGCATCTTCGACAGTGCCTCCACGAACGGCATGCTGATGTTGACCTGCTTCAACATTGCCATGAACTTGGCAAACTCTGTCTCCAGCCTGTCTTTATGAAGTCTAGTGGGGAAAGGCAGCTGGGGTGTATGCTCCTTAACCACAGGTTGTGGCTTGGGAGCAGGTGCTGCGCTGCCTTCCTCCACTTCTGCAGTATCAGCTGGAGGTGTTGAAGCAGGTAGTGGGTCGTCTCGCCTGGGCTGGGCAGGAGCAGCAGATGTAGTCTTGCCACTCCTGGTTGTGATGGCGTGCGCAGTCTCATGCGGGTCCCGAGGATTTGGGATAGTGGTGGCAGGCAGAGTCCCCGGTGCCCTGGTAGTGTTCTGGCGAGCTAAGCCCCCTATCTGGTGCTGGAGGTCCTGCAGAATGGCACCCTGGTTCCTCTGGCCTGCCTCCAGGGTTCGCTGGCCTGCCTCCAGTGAAGCGATGGACTGATCCATCCTTGTGATAGTCGCCTGGCTGGTGGTCATGAATGCCGCCAAAACGTTCTTCAGCTCGGTAATCTGATTATCGGGAGCTGGCGCTGCTGCGGGCTCGGCATACTGACGCTGAGGCTGCTGGAATGGCTGCCCTTGCCTAGGCTGGTAAGGCTGCTGCTGTGGTGGTGGCCCCTGCCTAGCCTGCAAGGGCTGCCTCTGCTGGAAACCACCTGCTGGTGCTGGGAAACCAGGTGGCTTGGCGGTGTTATTGCTCCAGGCAAAGTTGGGATGCTGGCGCCATCCCTCATTGTAGGTGTTGCTGTAAGGGTCCAGGCGCCGAGCATTTGCTATGAAGTCCACCTGCTCTTGGGGAGTTGAAGACTCCCTCATAGACTGACAATCCTCCACCAGGTGGTTCGGGCTCTCGCACCACTGACACTGAGCTACTGGAGGCGTAGCTACACCACGGCCCGGAAGTAGACTGTTAGGCTGCTTCAATGTCTGCACCAACTCAGCCACCTGCTGCTCTAACCCGGACCTGGTCTCCATAGCATGCACACCCCGGTCCCGGGAGTTCCGGCCTCTGTGGTTCTGCCCCCAGGAATGGTCTCGGGCAGCCAAGGTACTGATCATCTGGTTCAGCTCGGGTGGAGTCTTAGTAAGAATATCCCCTCCTGGGCATAGAGACTCGATCACCCTCTGGCTGTCTGGAGTGAGGGCGCTGTAGAAGTTCCCTACTGTGAAGGCATCGCTGAAACCATGATGGGGACACTGCCAGAAGTATCCCATGTACCGCTCCCATGCATCACGAAGGGACTCATCTGGCTCCTGGCGGAAGTGAGTGATCTCCCGCTGTATCTCCGTGGTCTTCGAGGCCGGATAATATCTGTGCACGAACTTATCCGCCAGATCGTCCCAAGAAGTGATGGACAAAGGGGGCTGGGTCTCCAACCACCTCTTAGCATTCCCCGCCAGAGAATGGGGGAAGAGGTGAAGGCGGATTGCATCATCCGGAACACCATTCAGTTTGACCCGTTCGTCAGCTGCAGAAAACGGGAAAGGTGTACCCGGGCTTCCTCATCCTTCAAACCATGGAACTGGATAGAGGTGGTGATGAGTTGAATCCAGCATGGCTTGATCTCGAAGTTGTTCGCAGGAATGGGCGGATAGAGGATGACCGGGCGGATGTCAGCAATCCGTGGAGTATAGTAGTACTCCATGGTGGGACCCGGTGGTGGTGGATGATGATGGTGCCCAGCTCCCTGGGGGTGTTGATTGTTCCCCAGGATCTGGTTCTGAGGAGGTGGGTTCTGATCGCCTTCCATCTCGTGCTCGTCCTCGGAGTCGCTGGTCAATTGGCCGTCTCGGCGCTCCACCGTAGCCAGTCTAGCTTGCTGTTGTCTCCGAAGCTGTTTGCAAGTGCGCTCAATTTCCGGATTCAACGGCAGTAAACCTCCCGACTGGCTACGGGTCATGCACTATCTGCACACAATCAAGCAATGCAAACCCCGTGAAGGCACAAGTGGGAAGAACAAAAACTCAATGCAATAAATGAAAATGCTAAAGTAACAGAAATCACTTTTCTTCAACAACCTAGCCGTCCCCGGCAACGGCGCCAAAAACTTGACTCACTCCTACTATCACTCTAGAAAATGGCCAAGTGTAACCACTTCCTAAAGCGTAGTATAGCGGGTTTGGGTTTCAATGTCAACCCGGGTCCTAGATGTGATGACTACTCAGTGAATTCGTATTATCTAGCAGTGAAACTTTAGTGAAGGCCTAGACTAACAAGCAAGCAAAGCAACTAAACGTTTGTATTCAGGTTAAGAGAGGTCACCCGGATATGGTTCCCCCTAGACTGCAGTTAAGCCGGATTGTAATTACCAAGTTCAATTTCTATGAAAGTTATACTGCGGAAGGTTCTTAATCAGTCTGAAGTCTCGACTAAAGGTCTTCAGACCCTCTCAATCTGAGTCTCTAGCTGGCGACTAACCTACACCAGAGTAAACAGATTGAGGCCCTAAGAACGAAACCTCCACTACCGGAGTAAAGCCGGTACAGAATAGTGAGTTGGTTCCTCGACTAAAGTCACCAACTCCCTACCTTCAATCAAGGATGCTCTATCAACCTAGTCAGATATTCTCATTCTAGGTTAAAGCAGAAACAACAGGAATTTGATCAGGATTCAAGTCATTCAATCATTCAAACCTCAATCGAATATAATCAATTCATAGAAATAGTACTCGGGTTCATACAATCAATCTCAACATACAGAACTAGGGTTTCCCACACCCAGATGAATGGGAGAACTACTCCATGGAGAGAGAAGCAAAAGCAGAATCAGATGCGGAAATCATACTGTGAAGATGGATTTTTGCTCTTGGACGTTGAATCGGCACTTCTCCAAGCTCAAACCAAGCTCCAATGGTGTTGAAGATCGATCTAGGGCACTTGGAGACTCTTGTTCGTCGCTTTCCCTCTCTAGGAATCGTTCTATCTCTGTAAAACTCGAATCCCCTCTCAATTTGGCTGAAATCTGCCTAAAAGGGCATCATTGGCCAAAACACGGTCGAGGGCACGGTCGTGTTTTGCCTCAAACACGGCCGTGCTTTCCTCAGGCCTGCCCGTGTTTTTTAGGTTGTGCACGCCACCCTTGGAAGCCTCGGCCATAAAAGCACGGTCACAGGAACACGGCCGTGTTCTGAGGGCCTCCTGCCCGTGTTTTGGCCCTGGCTCGTCCAAACGACTTCCAAACGATCCGAAACTCGTGCTTGGCCTTCCCTTTGACGCCTGGGACCTGAAATAGGACAAAGTAGCACAACCCGGCGTAAAATAGGCCAAAACACACAACCATGCTCCGCAAATGGATAAGAAATAGGGGTATAAAATCATGTAATTATATCGTTATCAGCCACTGTCTCCAAGTCTTCTACAGAGGCAGAATATCGTTTTATGTCTGATGTGACATCGAAGCTAGAGTGGCTTCAATGACTCTTTGGTGACTTGGGTGTCGTTTCTTAGCTCCCTATGCAGTTATATGTCGGCAACACTAGTGCGATTCAGATTGCAACTAATCCAGTTATTCATGACAGGACAAAGCACATTGAGGTGCATCGTCACTATATTCGAGATCTGGTTGATGCTGGGACTATTAGACTTGCTTATGTTACATCTGAAAACCAGATTGCAGACTTGTTGACTACGGCATTTTCTGCGAGCGACACTCCTATCTTGCTAGCTAATTGATGATGAGAAATTTTCATCAATTTTGGGGGAGACTATTGAGTTATGGGATTCGGCCCATGCACATATCCTAGGCCCATATGTAGCTTGAGGAACTCGGCCTAACTAGGGTTATAGTATGTCGAGTATATATGTTTGGGTATGCATGTAATTGTTGAGCATATGAATATACGAGACTTTGTTTCCTATCATGGAATAATCTTGCTCATACCGAGCAAGGAAACCACGTTAAATCTTGTGTCGTGTTCCGTTTCGATCTTGTTCTTTGTTTCGATTCTCCGTTTCGATTACATATGAGTGGACATAGTTTTCTCACTATCCTACCTAAAACCACTCGATTATACACATTAGTATGTATTTTCTCTAGAAATAATCAATTATTTTTCTCAACATATTTTATATTTAGCATACAAATATAATATTTTCATGAAATTTGGTTGTTTTAAATTATTTTTATTTATTCCAGTGATTTATTGTCGTATTTTTCCTCTTATG
The DNA here is from genome assembly GCA_946122785.1 of Linum tenue. Lineage (NCBI taxonomy): Eukaryota > Viridiplantae > Streptophyta > Magnoliopsida > Malpighiales > Linaceae > Linum > Linum tenue. Next base: position 44,654,173 of record CAMGYJ010000005.1, on the reverse strand, counting down.
TAATGTGAGTATACACGTGTGAATGTTACCATATTGGTTGGAGTTATAACGAAATATCATCTCCATAGATAATCTTATATACCGGAAACCCAAACGATTATGAATATGGTTTTGATTTTCGATACAACTGTGGGTATGGGTATGAAAAAATCCGAACTAACTGGAGAAGGCACCTACCGTTGGCATTCACTTCACTGCTGCAAAACCCTAGGGCTGGGAATCGAAATGGAGCAATATACACCAACCGCGACCGCACCGCAAGCGGTTTGCGGTTAACCACTAACCGCAAAGTGCGGTTAACCATGTTGCTAACCATACTTATGGTTTGGAGACATTTTGGTCTACGATTGTGACAGAGGTTAGTGTGGTTAGTGCAATTAACCGCGGTTAGTGCGGTTAACTGTAGGTAATCGCGTTAGTAATCGGTTAAAATGCGGTTACATGTTGTTCGGTTGCGGTTAACCCGCAAAACATGCAATATTGCTAACCCCGACCGCAAAATACCCTATTTTTCAACTTGCGGTTAACCACTAACCGCACAGTTTTGGTGCGGTTGGCAGTTTAACCGCAAAACCGCAACCGAATTCCCACCCCTACACAACCCGTTGACGGCATGAGTATGGGCCGAAAAGGAAATGCAAGCTGATAAGAAACGGGCTGACGTTCGTTAAAGAAGCCCGGACTGTAACGAACTGAAATAGCAGCCCAATGACAAGAAAAGGCCCAGAAGAGGACGAGGCACCAGAAGGGATTAGGCAGTGAATATCCATGGTGCAGTCATCTAAGCGTCATCGTTGCCAAAGCAACCAAAAGGAAATACCACTCCAGAGTCCAGTGTCCAGTCTCCACAAACAAACACAAAAAAGCCAATGGGAACGGCAATGGGAATGGAAACTATAATAAGAAGTAGGCGCCCGAGTGCGGGAGACCGCCCATCTGTTGTAGGCCTCCAACAGCTTTACAAGTTTACAAAAATGAAGCTCTCAGTAGCCCATAGCATAATTGCCATGCGCCCACTTAGTGAGCTAGTGGGGTTGTTGAATCGACCCATTTCCCAGTTTTCATCATTCCTTCTGTCCATAGTCACTTCACCACACTGACCATATATATATATATATACATACCCTTGTCTTTTATACAAACACTCTCAAGTCTCGCCCCACTCTGTATAACTGCTCAATTACAGGGTCTGTGTAGCATAATCCGACTTCCATCCGTAATCGTGAAGATGAGACTCAACGAAATGCTGTTGCTGGCTCTGATGGTTTTAGTCTGCAGCGGATGCGCCCGCACTGTGGTCTCGGCCGCTCCCTCGTCCGGCGGCGGCGGGAGTTCGTCGTCGGAGAAGGAAATAGAGGAATGTGCAGAGCAGCTAGCAGGGCTGGCTACTTGCTTGCCGTACGTGGGAGGCACGGCGAAATCTCCGACGCCAGATTGCTGCGGCGGGCTGAAGCAGCTTCTCAACACCAACAAGAAGTGCTTGTGCGTTATTATCAAGGACAGGGACGACCCTCAGTTGGGCCTCCACATCAACCTTACCCTGGCTATGTCTCTGCCTGCAGTCTGCAACTCTGCCTCGGCTGCCAATATCTCCAAGTGCCCTGGTCTTGTCTTTTTTCTCTTGTTTGTGATGAACCCATTTGAGCTTTTTTCCACCCTTTTTTGTTCAGTTGGCTTGAATTTGATTTTGACTGAAAGAAAGTTGGATTCTTTTGCAGAGTTGCTGCATTTGCCTCCAAACTCGCCGGATGCCCAAGTGTTCTATCAACTTGGGAACAAGGGCTCCAAAGGGATGAGTGGCCCTAGCCCTGGCCCTGCTCCAGCTGGTAATTGACATGCTGGTTTTTTTTTTTAGTTTCAGATCATGTTACTGGTAAGGAAGGAGTAAGTAATTAGATTACTTGGGTTTGCTGTGGTTTTTGCAGGGGGAGATCCAAATGTGGTGGGGGCTATTAGTGGTGGTGATCAGGGGAAACAGGCTACTAGTGCTGGAAACAAGAGGGCCTATGATGGCTTCTTCTGGGTTCTTAGCCTCTGGGAGTTGTTCTTTGGTGGTTTCTTGTTAGTTTCATTCCATGGTTTTGGTCTGTAATTAATCTAGTTTTAACAGCTTCAGAGCACTATTAGATTCCGTGGTTTCTTTCTTGTCATTTTCTCTGGTGATTCTGGTTTCTGGGACTCAATAATATGCTTTACACTATTCTCTTTTGCTGAAGTTCTGCTGGTGTGGCATTGGATTATGTACTCTACCCTCTGATAGACAGATACAAGCGTTGGATGAAAATTTTGAAGGAATGTACTTTGTGTTACAATTTGAAGGGAGAGACTGAAAGAACAGAATGTTCAACAAATCAACAACAGAGCAATGTAATTGCAGCACTATAATATGGAATTTCACTGTTATTGCAGGCTGCATCATCCCAAACACTGGCTACCCAAAAGTTGTATCCTGTGAAATTCCCTTGCTTTCCTCCCAACCCTAATCAACTCTGCCACTCTTGCCTAGTAATTCTTGATTAACACTTCCATGAGCAGAGATCGCCTGGAAATGATGAACCGTAAGGGATTCCTTTTCGACAAAATTCAGATGCAAAAATACTTGCACCAAGCAGACCAACAGGCAAACTGATCGATGGATTACTTATGATGCACTATCTTTGCACTGATTCATCTGTGAACTCCATTCATCACGAAGATTTGAGATGGTCTCTTCAAATTTTTTAGCCTGAGGTCCCGGCTTCACGAGATTCACATCCCCCCACTCGGAGCAAGGGTCGGACCACCAGCTTGGTCGACCTGAGCACCACGCACCTGGTACAACTCGATTACGACCACGTCTGAGGATCTTCTCGTCGATCATGCCAAGGACAGAATCATCGTTTCGAAACTGCCGCGCGAAAGCTGCTCCGCTCTGGGATAAAAGATCGTAATCCGAGTTGTTGAGAAAATGGGGTTCCATCTTGGGAGGATTGTCCCACACCATGAATCGCAGGTTGTTATTCACAGTGGTGTTCTTGAATTCTGGTGCATTGCATACGACCGTTTGGAAGTAGCTCTCTTCAGATAAAACCACGTTGTTGAAATACATGAGGAGGACACGTGGAAGGCTGTCCCAACCGAGAATGCAGTACTCCATGAATGATCGACTCAAGATGACCCATGGGGAACCTGCAATTTTGAAAATCGTAACTGTCTAGTAAATGAACTAGTTTTAAGCAAAGATGCAAACTACTACACATGTATGGTTAAGTCGCTTCAAGAGTATAAACTTGCCTGTGAATATTTTAAAAGCATCTGGTAATGTCCGCTTCTCTGTAGCATAAAAGATCTGGGTTCTTCGTGCAAGATAAATCCCTGGATCAACTACAATGGGCTGGAACCTTTGAGATCTACATCAGAATTGTTAACCAAATGTATTTAGATTTTACCTGGACTTATACAAACAAATATATTATCAAAATGTGGATAGGGCAGCCTACTCTTTCCATCCAAGGTCATTGGTGTGATCGATGAAATTGATGTCCCTGCTAACAGATGCGAACACATGCGATAAATCTGCAAGAATTGTAGTTGAAACAAACCAATAATCACATTAAGGTTATGACAGAGTAAAGTGCATCATCTCTTAGGGCTTTTTTGCTGTGTCACTGACAGAAATGATTGCACAAGAAGTACACAAAATCATGGCACACAAGGAAAACGAATATACTAGGAATCAAACGAAACACCAGATCGCATGAAAATCGTCAGTGTTGTAACTAAGAAAAATAAGATTACCAGTTTAAGTCAAGCACAAGCAAATGCATGTAATTCATGAGCAAACATTAGTGACCTTTATCAAATGACATAAAACATTAAACAATCCAGATTCCAAAGCTTTTTGTGGAATCTGACTGGTGGTGTAGTTCCGCCAATAGCACCATATGGCATCAAACAGAGGAATATAAAGCAAAAAGTTCACTATAGTTAATTGGCCTAAGCATGATTAGTTTGAAATAAAACAGAGTTGAAGGTCTGTGTCCCTTAATGTGGATTGAACCAAATTCTCAGATCTGCATGCTGACCCATTTCAGGGGATCATCATTGATAGATCACTCAGCATTGTCTTAGGGTGACTTTGATCATACAGCCTACAACTAACTTGCAAGATTTCTCAGAACTATCAGAGTCCACTATCTACCTTCAACTACAAAAATATTATTTTACCAAAAAAATACAAAATATTATCATTTTGATTCGTGTTTGCACCTGCTCCCTCCTGAACATGAAAGGAAAGGTTGCTTCTTTTTCTCTCAGAGTCAGCCACCCAAAACAAATGTCACTTCTGGTATCAGTGCATAGATTTTATAAACAACAACCTATTAAGTCACAGCTGAACTAGTAACCAGAGCTCCACATTCAGAAAAGCTGAGAGATAATAAATCTTCTAATAGGTTAATGGTCAGCAGCACTGCATGGAAGACATTTGCTCTCGCATGCCCAACAAGAACAAAAATTATCTGCTGCGCAGGATCCAACATGTGTAGGCTAACTATTACCAGAGTTTGCTTGATCAAATCCTAATTTAACACAAAACTGCAGCATTCACCTAATAGCACTAGCAGTAAGTACCTTTATCCTTCATAAACTGGTGCATATTAATCACATAGCCATCTTGCACCAAATACTATAGGTTCCTGGATGCATAAGGAGTATAAAGAGCTCCATGAAGTAAGTAAACTAGCCAGCCAAATGCCTTCTATAATCGAGTAAAATTTGAGCAAATTTTCAAAACCCCAAGCTCCATGTAAGGAGAATCCAAGCCACTTAACATGGTCAAAATGTACAGCTGCACAAGCAATTGTGTCGCAATCCAATTAGCAGATGGAAGAAACGAACTAGAACTAGAACTAGAACCGGTACTCAAACTCCTACAATACTTCTAGCTTCCCCCAAAGCCAACAATACACATCTAATCCTGTGAGATACCACCGAAAAATGCCCCAGATGCTAATTGGTTGGTGAAGGATAAACCAACATTCTCATCTAAATCTCAAGTTTATTGTATTTGTAAAAGAGGAAACAGAACAATCACCAAAGTGAACAAAAATGGCTGCTAAACCAAGCAATAGCAAAAATATCAATTTAGTAGAGAATTACCGAAGCAAACATACCGTCCTGTGTCACCAGAGGATAATCCACTGCACTTAATACCACGAACCAGCTCCACCCAGAATCCAACCTCAACAAAATGGCGGCAGCACGCAATATGGATGCGATATGTGAAGACCCCATATAACTGAGGCGATTTGGCTTTCCCAGGACATCAACATTCCCAAAACTACTTACTGCAGGCACTGCATTTACAGCAGCAACTAATCTCATTCTCTCCGTATCTGAAGCATCAGCACTCAAATGCAACAAATAACGGTTTCTTGGGTGATAGACAGCAAGCAGTAACCTAAACATCTTATCACCATCCCCGCGGGTGCCAGAAATATAATAAGCAAAAGAAGGTGGGTAGTGGGTGCCATGGCGTACAACAGAAGGTATGGGCTTGGAGAAGCTGAAAGCAGAGCCGGAGTAAACTACCAGGAACAGTAGAGAAGTGAATGCAGCAGAGAAAAGAATGAAAAGCCAACGTCTCTCCACTCCCATAATACTAACTGCAAATGCTGGTGCTGGCTCTTGCTTCAATTTCTTTTTCTGCTTCTGCAAAGGGATGTTAACCAGATGCTGTGGCATCGAGGTGGCAGTGGCACTAGTCAGCTGAAAATTCCCAGTTTCCGGTGGATTTGACAGCTCTGAAGGTGAATGGAGAATAGGTGCCTGAACCTTTGGAAAAGCATTGAAAGTTGGAAGGTGGGCATATGCTGGAGAATAATGCGAATGAGAGCTATCCGCCAGATATCAAACTGGATAATTAGGTAGTTTGCTCTGCACGAAACAACGATTGAAGAAATTTGTGAAGGAACTAGAACAGAAAACGAAATCACATTCATTCTAGTAAACACAATGACAACACACCATATTCTCAAATAAGGAGAAATACGAGCACGAATATGCATAAAGAGCTAATAACTAGCCAACATCTCAATGTCATAGCTTTGCTGCAATAGCAAACACCTTATGTCAAGTACGTTACAAAGCTTAATGGCTACAATTCTAGACATGTACGCATTCATACGAGAGCTTTAAGACTAAGCAAAAGACAAACAACCCAGGCGTCGGTGAATGAGGTTAGCCCACAAAAATACAAAGAGGGGATAAAAGAAGGAAGTTCCCCAATTTTCAATCAACAAAAGTTTGCTTCTTTTACACCCCATTTCACCATGAGATCCACTGAACTTAGAGTGAATCGAAAGCAACTCCATTGTTTTCTTCTTTTTTTTTTTATTAATGAACGAACTCAAGTCTATGTTGTAAGACTAGCTTGATCCCACAAACGAAAAGGGTCGTTTCCAATTTCTTCCAAGATTAGACCAGCTAAAGGAGCACTGAAAAGAGTGAACTTGTAAAGCTCCAAATTAAGCAAGTGCTAATCACAAAGTCAAGGACAGCAGAAGACAATTTATTCAGCTAGATGCTTGTCTAGAGAAGAGCAAAAGGGTAATGGCAGAGAGAAAAGGGAAGTGGGAACTTACACAGCGAAGAGAGATGGGTGACGGTGGCCGAATGCGGTTGGTAGCCGGCGAGAGGAAGAGGAGTCGAAGGGAATGGAGGAGGGTATTGCCAATTTGAGACGGTGCCCGGCGGCGGAGGTATAGGACTAGGAGTAATAGAGAGATGCTGGCGAATAGTGAGATTGAGATTTGAGATTTGAGATCGGAAGGAAGGAAGGAGGGGCTGCTTGCGGCTGCCGGCTGTAAGGGACGTGGTGGTCGTCTCCTGTTTAAATCTAAAAAATTAATTCGTGTCTCTTTCGTTTTATTTTCGTTATATTGTTTTCTCAAGAGGAATTTCTGTTCTTCGCAAAATAAACAATTTGCCGGGACTTTGCACGAGAACTTATCCTTTCTTTTCTTTTTTCAAACTAGATCCATTTTTCCATAGGTATATCGAGTAAATAAATGTTACATTTACATAGAGCAAAGTAAAATTCGAGTTGATTAGGTACAAAATACTCAACTGGTTAAAAAAAAAGAGATTCTTTTGCGTTGTTTTATGCATAGACTAATTCACAGATTGAAAAAACTAGGATATCATTGATACCCTCGTAAGATAAATACAATCACAAATAGTTATGCAACTACATGAATAGTTTGATCCTTTAGCTGCCAAGCAACCACCCAGCCATCTTGATGAGACAATGATGGACCATATGACATATGTTGCAAAGCACCGCGAGAAGCTAAGAATTCCTCTAATTAAGAGTAAGAATTATCATTATGATGCAAGTCATGAGCTAAAAGTACCTATCATCTGGCATCCCGAACAACTAGAATTGAGGAACACTGCGTGGATCATACCATAAAATTTAATTTTCAATGCACGAGATAGAGGAGGATACGAGGTGAAGGTGAAGGTGATAAATATAGCAAGAGAAGGGTAGTTAAGACCGAGGTTAAAAGAATGAGTTGAGATGAATTTGGTATTTAATTGGCAAAGACAATAAATGTGGAATAATTGAAAGATCATCGTATTTTTTGAGTTCCAGATTCTCGAGTCAATACACACGCTATAGAAAGGTGGTATAGGTTGCATGATGCATTCAACAATCATTGCCACCCAATTAGAAATTGAGAGGCAGACTAATGAAAGAACATCTCCTAGTTTTTTCGGGCATAATCGACTCCATGTTTCCACGACCAAGACAAGATGTAGCACTGAAATATCGGTTTAGGATCACATACATGCATGTGTGCCTAAATACTACATATCTCAATCATTGTAGCCTTGGATACTAGAGTCCATGATGTCGACCGATCGCTCCCAAGAGGAGCCCGAGGGCAAGGTCAGACTTTAATAGAGGTGATAAAGAGTGTGTGACATAAAACAATTATCCACAGAGTTTAGGTACGTGACTCACCTAATTACAGCTATCACTTTGTAAAACAAGGATCCACCTACCCCGGTGTGGGTTGATCCTACTACAAGAATAATTAATGTTTTGCAGTATTTATTAAGGAAAATCACAAGGGAAGCCAGATCTCAACTAGTAAGGGTCGACATTAGGTTTGGTTTAACCGGACTAACTGGCAAACTGACTAAATCGACGCAAGAGCATATGTGAGTTAGAATTCAAAAATGATGATGTTTTGTTCGGAGTTTGATTCAGAATTCCAAACAACAGACAACTCAGCTACAAACCCACCCCTAACCCCATGCCTACTACTACAACCTAGCCCAAACCCTTTATCTACCTAAGCATACAGTCCATCTGAATTTTAACATAATCTAAGCTCATCCTCTCCATAACTCTAACTCATAATCTCTAACCCTAAGCAGTAAGCGAGAGGCAAGAGAAAGTGAGAGATGCATATGTTCTTTCTCTTTTTATACATTTCCCCTTTTATCAATGCATCTTTAGTACTTTCTCTTGTATTTCATATCTAAATCATAACCAATGCAGTTAAAAGCGCGATTCTACCTAAAAGCGGAAAAGGGGTAAAATCGAAAAGCGGTGATTCAAAGCGTAAAAGCGTAAGTTTTTGATGCATCCTGTATAATAGTTAAAATAATGTTAAGTACGACATAAACTATGTAAAATACGAGTTCACAGAGTTTAGATAAAAGAAAAAATACCTGCAATTCATGTCTAAATTAGAACAAACTCATAACATCTTAACAATAAGGTCATAAACATAAATCGTAACCCACAATAAGGTCAAATACTATGAGTACTAATATAACGAGAAAAGAGAAAACCCTTGACGGCGAAGAGCGACGGCCGGCGGGTGAGGACGACGAGCTACAGACTACGGAGTTAGGGCGGCGGCGGGCGACGGGGCGCTTGATTTGCGACGGGCGATGACGACGGACGGCGGACGAGGGCGACGGACGGCGGACGAGGGCGACGGGCGGCGGCCGAGTGAGGTAACGAGCGCCGGCCGAGGGAGGTGACGCTCGGCGACCGAGGGAGATGACGAGAAGGGTTGGTGCGGCGCTGGAGATAGATGGAGATGAGATGGAATTAGGGTTCAGCGTAGCCCCTTCTCCCTTTTGGGAGCCCGATAGTTTTTTTTTTTAATAAAAAACGACGTCGTTTTGATGAAAGGAGACAGTTTTGCTCCTTTGCTTGGAATCGTACAAAAACGGTATAAAAACGAGTTTTTAACCGATTTTAACGATTTTACCGATTCTACTACGCTTTTGACCGATTTTGAGTAACAAACGATTTTATTGGTGATTTGAAACGTTTTCCTACCCTAGAAACGTAAAATCGTACGATTTTACGCTTTAAAGCGCGATTTTGACTGCACTGATCATAACCTTTGATCAATGAGCCTTTAATAGACCACATATATCCTTTGTACTATTTGATGCCTTCTTGGTATATATATGGTGGTTTTCGAAGTACAAAGCAGACTGAGGAAACTTGAATCAAGCATTGGAAAACTCTAGCGGACCAAATGAGCTATAAAGAGAAGAACATGAAGTTTTCATGATAAGATGAGGTCCAATGACGAAAAACCCTACTAGTAACCACAATATGAGCCCAAAAGAAGATCAACGGAGGAAGACTCGACCCAAGCAGAAGCAGAACCAGCGGTGGCCCAGCAATTGGTCTAACCGTCTCGCATGGAAACCTGGACAAAATGAAATCAATCTTCAGGATAGGTTGTCCATGGGCCAACAAGGCCAGCCCAAGAAGAAAATTAGTTGCGGTCCTTATCGCTGCCAGAAGCCCAAGCATGCATAGAGGTTGAGAAAGCCTTACCTTAGCCTCAAGTTAGAGAATCTGAATCCTAGTTTAACCCCTCTCTCGTGTACTATAAATAGGAGCTTAAACTTCAGTTACAACTTAACTTTGCCACTCAGAAAGCTCTGTCAGATTGAGGAGAGATTGACTCCATCATTGATGATTCCTCTTCAATCTCGCATGGCTAGCTAAGCCCTTTGTTGTTTGGGATGTTGATTCGATGATGTGTGATCTATTACTTTCTATGAGTTAATGAGATGCCATAGAGCATCAATGGTCTTTCTTGGAGCATCGATGGTCTAGTTCTTTGTATGCTTGTTATCTTTCTATGATGCATTACTATGTGTGTTGCTTATAATACCATCATGGGAGACAAGAAAACTAATCTCTTGTAGAGGGCATGATCATTTAGGCATTTATAGAGGGGAAGTACAACCCTCTATGGCTCGAATGATGATGATGATTGATGCCTAAAACCACAAATATCATAGACCATCATTATGGCTCAAGACACTCACACTTAACGATGCGCTATCCTTACTTCCTTGTACTTCATTAAGTAGTTGATGGTATGAAGCGAAAGCACTCAGTATCTAGTTAAATCTCTATCCCAAGAGGCACATGCACGAGTAGGGAATGATCTTAGTGGAAGGGATAAGATTTTTATCATAGCATCGATGAATATATGCATCTTATCTAGGAGATATTATACGTGCTCATGTAGATTATACTTCCTAGACAATTGTCTCTTACTTGCTTTACTCATTCAAAGGGAACCTCAACCCATTGTTTTTACTTTCTGTTACTCATTCAATCACTAGTTTTGAGTAGCTACCATCAAAAGACCTAGTGGAATATGATCCTAGGCATCCCTAGGATTATCACTCGATTTCTCATCAAGATGGCTGACTCTAGTTCGTCACCCTACCTCCCTCCTACTCCCACCCAAGCAAAGCTTGCCCTCATCCTCCTCCATCTCTGGTGCTGCCATCCAACCACTAGTTGTCCCCCAGCTCCTGCTTCATGTCCTCGCGTGACAAGACCTTGATAAGTTGGCAACTTATATCCCTCTCGTCATCTCCATTCCCCTCCATCCATCCCACATCCACCGCGTCTCCATCTCTACATCACCATTTGTTTTACAGATTTCCCCCTACTTCGGTGAGCTAAAAATAATGACGACCATGATACTAGCCAAAGTCAGCAAAAACGAAAAAGGAAACAACTAAAAAATGGTCAAATATCCAATACATGCAGTCAACCAATGGAAGATTCAGACATAACTTCCTTGGTAAGTATATGCAATAAATTTTTTCCTTCATATGAGGTGTGTGGCTCACATCTTAAACTTGGTTGTATTTGATGGATTGAGAGACATTTCTTTGTATGTGAAGAGGATTAGAAAAGCTATGTGGTTTGTGAGAAACTCACTAGAGAGATTGAGAAAAATTAATGAGCTTGACACAGTTCAGACGATTGAAGGTAAATGTGGCTTATGTTTTAATGTTCCTAAGAGGTGGAACTCGACTTTGTTGTTGTTGCAAGCTGCTGAAAATTTTGAGAATGTGTTTTATGATGTATGACATGCATGATGATTAATTTTGTAAGAATTTGGCAGAATAATAGGCATGGTGTAATTGGGGCGCATGAGTCGATTGATTGGGAGAATGTAAGAAGGATGATGGGATTCTTGAGTTGATTTTATGACTTCACCTTGAAGATCTTGTGGAATATGACTCTAGATATATCTAGGAATTTTATTACTTCGATTACATGTTACTTGTGGATACAACTTTACTAATTCCTTCATAAGGGTTGATGAAATAAAGGTAAATTGTTAGTAACTGAACTAAAATCGTTAATAATATAATTGTAAAATATTAATAAGATTTTAGAATTATTAATATATTAATTTAAGCACACGATCCAGCCCGTCAATATTCTATATATCCGCAAATAGTGATGGCAATGGGGTGGGGGCGCGGCGGGTTTCTCAATATCCATGCTTGCCCCACGCTACTGCAGGTCGACCCAATCTTATATGTTATTTGAAAAAAAATACACGCAAATTTTACTTTTTACTATAAAACGAAAGGGAAAACACTATATAAATGAAACGTAGTGATAATAGAATGGGTAATTGAGTCTAACAAGTTGAAAGATTGACTCTAACTAGTTGAAGAAAAGTCAAAATAAGGGAAATATTTATAGTCATTGTAAGAAATTGACATAGAATGAGCCGAGAACGAGGCAGAGCAGGGAGGTTGGAAGTAGATACTCATGCCCCGTGGGTAATACCCACCTCATCGTGAATCAGGTCAGATAATACCCACGGGGCGGGTTCAAATTGTCATCACTATCCGCTGATAGAAACCTAGTGCCAGGTTCTATCTATTTCGAGGAAGATGGTAGAAATGAACGGATCACCGAGCTAGTGATCGGTTCGTGGTGAGAGGGTTTAAGGAAGAAGAAGGTTTGAGGATGTGAGAGAGTGAGAAGCAGAAGCTGCGGCGGTAGCAGAGGGTGAAGGGAAGGGAGTTCGGCAGAGAGGGAAGAGAGATAGGATTAGGAAACACAATTAGGTTTAATCTTGCTTAACCCTATTCTCCCGTAACACAATGGTTTAAATAGCAAACACATAATTTACTATTGCTACCCCAACTTATTAATTCCCATAAAAACCCAAAATGCCCAATAAAATCCTCAAACAATCATAAACTAACAAATGAGTCCAAATGCTAAAAATAACAGGAGTGGTTTCTATCATCCCCGTCTCCTTCGAAACAACCTTGACCCCAAGGTTGTCAGTAATCCACCTTGTCTTCCTTCGTGCTTTCCCCCGCCTCGTTTTCAGCCTCATCCTCCCATCGTCCCACCAGCATCATTAATTCCGGCTTCGAACACTTGTGCCCCACAGTAAACCGTTCATCACAGTTGAAGCACTTGCTTTCCCTCCTCTTCTGCTCGATCTTAGCCGAGCTCAGCCTGACAAAGCCTTTGGGTCGAGCCCTTGGTCGCGCCACCGTAGCCGACGCACTCGGCGCAACACTCGTCCCTCCTCCCGTACTGTCGGATGCAGCCCCGCCTCCGCCACTGGTGGTGCCCTGAATGCCACCTCCCCTAGCCCGCGGATAGCGGCCTATGACGCTTCTCCAACTTGCTAAATCTTCTTCCTTGTATCCTACAAGACGAAAAGCAACCCTCAGAGTATCTGACTCAAAGATTTTGACCGCTGCTGCGATCTCCGGTCTCAGGCCAGCCATGCACATCCCCACTAGTGTCTCCTCCGGAACCCCCTTGCACTGGTTTCCCAACTTGAGAAACTCCGCCCTATACTCAGCCATGGAGCCGGTTTGCCTGAGCTTGGCTAACTGCTCGGGAGCCCATCCTTCAAATTTTCCAAACTGGTAGCGGAGCTCCTCCTGAAATATTGGTCAGGTGATCAATGTTTCGGCTTTCGCATAAGACCTCTCTAACCACTCCCACCAGAGCAAGGCATCACCCTCTAGATAGAAGGACGCCAGTTGCGCCTTTCGCTCCTCTCGTGTCGTGTGGTTCTTGAACCATCTATCAGCTGAATTTAACCATAGGTCGGCATCCTCTTGACCATTGAATTTAGGAAACTCAATGGTTGGAGGCTTGGCTCGAAACACGACACCATACCCATCATCATAATTTCCATCATAACCACCATACCTGCCGTGGTACCCTTGCGGGGCGCGCCCACCTGGCCCTTGGCTCCAACCATACTCCTCATCCTCCTGATACTGCCCATACCTCTATAGCTATCCTCTGGTGTCCGTCGGTGCCCCGAAGGGTTAATATGGCACCCTTAAGTCCTCCGGATGGCCTGACCACGTAGCGGGTACGTAGCCTGTTGTCACCACCGATCCGGTTCGACCCAAATCGGTTCGATTGGTTCCCGAGTCGACCACCCTCGGTCCAACCAACACTGGTTCGATTGGTTTGATTCGATTGAACCACCAATGCCCGGTCTGCCACCCTGGTTTGATCTATCCCGTCTGACCCGGTGGCCCAATCAGTTCCACCTCCCGGATGGTTCGCTGGACTCGTTTCTGCCCCTATGGGGCTTAAGCCCATACCCAGCCACCCAAGGCCGTTCGGCTCCACAACGCATCCTGGGCTTTCGGGCCCAGCAGCCCGAAACCTGAATCATGACCCGGCTGATCGTAACCTGGCATCTTCTCCTTTCCGCGGATCGCCGCTATCTTGTGGCCTGTTGAGTCGGCAACAACCCGGCTTACTCCTTCGGCCCGCTCACCATCTAGCCTGCCAGCTCCTGAATGTCTCGGCTGTGGACTGCTGTTGGCGCCATCTGGTTCCCCTCGACACCCTTTCCACTCGGCGGTGCCTTCTCCCCCGTCGCCCGTGGCCCGGTAGCGCACGATCCCGTCGTCATCACCTCCAGCGCTTTCGGCGGCGTCTCCTCCTCGCCGTCGATCTCGGGCAGCCCCAAGAAAGCCGTCATCCTCCTCTGTTGTGCCTGGACCCCCAGCAGGATCTTAATCATCATGTCTCTCTCCTCCTTGGTCATCTCCGCCTTCGCCTGCAACACCTTCATGCTTGCGCCGGTCTCGAACTGGATAGCTGTCAGATTCAGGAACGAGGCATTGAGAGCCTCATTGTCCGTCAAGTCCTCCACTGCCCCATCTCGTGGCGTTCTTCCTGATGCGCGGAACTCTTCGGCTGGGTCTCCTTCGCTCCACCCGTGGTGGACGTCTTTTGCACCACCCCTTCGGCCTTTTCCAGCGCCGCCTTCTTAGCCTTCTCTACAGCCTCATGGATTTGGTCAACACCATTGTTGCCTTGATTGGAATCCCCGTTCTAGATCAGTAACGGGGCTCTGATACCAAATGATAGAAACCTAGTACCAGGTTCTATCTATTTCGAGGAAGATGGTAGAAATGAACATATCACCGAGCTAGTGATCGGTTTGTGGTGAGAGAGTTTAAGGAAGAAGAAGGTTTGAGGATGTGAGAGAGTGAGAAGCAGAAGTTGCAGCGGCAGCAGAGGGTGAAGGGAAGGGAGTTCGGCAGAGAGGGAAGAGAGAGAGGATTAGGAAACACAATTAGGTTTAATCTTCCTTAACCCTATTCTCTCGTAACACATTGGTTTAAATAGCAAAACACATAATTTCCTATAGCTACCTCACTTTATTAATTCCCAAACATAACCCCAAATGCCCAATAAAATCCTCAAACAATCATAAACTAACAAATGAGTCCAAATGCTAAAAATAACAAGAGTATAGGTTTCTATCATCAGCAAATTGTTAACTCCTAGTGTCTCTAATTTCCTTTTTCGATGTGCTGGTCGAAAGTGCAAATCCAAGCTCATATGCTTATGATTTGCGCTATTTTATAGATCATTTGCTTGCGATCTTCACACCGCTAAGATCATCCATTCTCGTTCATACCCTCAATTTCTCTTGGGTAAGGTTTTCGAACTCTAAATTCATTACCCTAAATTCCACACCCGATCTTAAGCCAGAGATCTTGCTCTCGGAACAGAAGAGGTGCAGCGACAAAGTTTTGAGTCCATTCGGTCGGTCATCCACAACATCGGCCAGAAGCCACTGTTAAACTGAATGGGGAAAACTAGATTACCTTTTATTGAATGAAAAATTGTCTACATATATAGGGTTGTTCACACTGATTGGTTACCGTGGTAACCATATTAATCGGTAGCATTCGGTTAATTTGGATAATTGGTTTGGTTTGGTTAAACAATTTAGCTTATTTGGTTTAGGTGTTTTGGTTTGGTTTCAACACTGCTAACCAATGAAACCAATTAACCAATTAATGATACACTTAATATACAAAAATATTTATACTTCCATGCAACCAACCAAACCAAACTTTCGTGATTCCCTATTTTATTTCCATGTGCACAACAAACCAAAGCATTATGGGTCAAAAATTAAATGAGACTGTCTATTTACTAAACCAAAACATTTTGGACAGCTACTAGACTTTAGGATTATGTACAATACCATGACAGCCACCTCAAATTACGTATAGTTTAAGTGTTTTGTATGAGAGTTTTAACTTCCTGATGAGTGGTATTGATATATATTTAATATTTATGTTAATGGTTTGTTGTAAGCTATATTAGGTGCAGAGATGATGAATGATGTATTAACTCAAATGATGATGATAATCGTGAATAGTTAGTCTTATGTCAAATTAAATTGTCATAATAACAATTAGGCACAATTAAAATATACTTTTCGTTTTAGCGTGTGAAAATTAGAGTTTGCCGGTCGGCTTTTCAGTGTTGGGAAAATTTCCCTCTCCTTCCCAAGATTGTCAACTCGATTTGGCCAATTGGCCCAATTGACCCGATCGGCCAAGTGGGTGATGGGTTAATGGGGTGATCGGATTATCCGGATTTATACATTTTTTAAATATATATAAGTAAAATAATATTTTAACAATTAAATGATTTTAAATGTAGCATTTAGTAATTTTATATTATAATATATGTTTGTTAACTTGAAATCCGACGTTGCATCTTGCAATTCAAGTTGATTGAAAAATAATAATGGATTATTCCACTCTAATTCAAGTTTACTTAAAATTGGATGACAAAAAAAAATTACTTAAGATTGGAGAATAAAGACGTTTCATTAAAGTCCCTAAGTCCAATTCACTTGGCCGCCCAATTCATAAAAAAACGAAAACTCACTTGGCCGCCCAAATTTTCACTTAGCCGCTCAATTCACTAGTTCCAGTTTGGGTTTTGTAGAAACCCTAGCCGCCTTCTATCTCATATTTTCGCCCTCCCCTTTATATTATCTCTCTCGCTCTCTGGCTACAGAACGAACAAGGAAACCTTCTTGTATTGCATCTTCCCTCTCCTCTTCTGCTTGATCATTCTTCTTCCTTCTCTCGCTTTTGTCTCTCGATCCGCCTCTCTTTGCTCTTTCTTTTGTCTCCCGAGCAGGGAGGAAATCCCTTTCCTTCACCTCGTTCTTTCTGGAAACGTCGAGGGAAAAAGAAGACAAAGGCGGCAGCGAGGATGGATGCAGCCGAGGCCAACGACGATTTCAAAGACGACATAGGTAGGATCCGTCTTTTTCATTGCATGTCGATTTTTAAGGTTTGAGTTTAGGGTTCTGATTTTTTTTAATCTTATTTTTTGGATTGATGGCGAGGTTTTTGGTCTCAGAGAAAAGGGAGGAAAAGGTCACCGGCTCTGGAATCGATCACCAACATAGGGGAGCGCAGTGGAGGAAAAAGGGAGCCACCGGTGACAGAGAAACATGAGGAACCCGGTAGGTCTGGTTTTTCTTGTTGGATTTTTTTTTCCTTTGAATGATTTTGAGTTTTGACTTTAGTTTGTTGTTTTTGTTTTGGTTTCAAACGAGGAGGGAAGCAAGGGAGTCGTCGCCAGTAGCCTCTGGTTCCGCCGGTGACGAAGTCAATACGTCACATTATTGTACATTACTTGACAAGAGGCACATACAACAACTTCCCCGACAATCTGAAATCATCATAATAGCATTTATAACAAAATATAATCTTGTAACATGAATAACAATTCTGAATAAATCGAAAAATTATGAAAAAATTAATGACAAAACATTTCATCATAAAATAAAATCTTCGTTCGTCACAATAGATTAACTAGAACGTAAGCTAAACTGACAAACCAAACTCCAAATGTGACAAACCACACCCTTATGGTGACAAAACTATTCGTCACTTTTTTACCATTTATATGACACAGGAATATGTCACAAAATCATAAGGCAAATGTGACAAATATATTTTAAAATTTTGTCACATTTTACCTATCTTGACGGAGATTAAATGACAACACGTTGTGACAACAACATTTGTCATAACATACTTAATCTGACAAAACATAGTCCTAATATGACAAAAACCTACCGTCACAATAGGCCGAATTTGTTGTAGTGTTATTATCATTGCTTATATATAATGATAGTTTATGATAGTAATAACGTATGGTTATGTTTTCTTCATTAACAGGATAATGTTTTCATGTAATGTTATGTTGTTTGGTTAATCCGATTAACTAAACCAATTAAACTTTGGTTTGGTTAATTTGGTTTAATGTTAATTTGGACGGTTTGGTTAAGACAATTGATTCCATGATTAATGAAATTTAGACTTAATTGATTTGGTTATTGCCAAGATAACCATTTGAACACTCCTAACATATATATATATATATATATATATATACTCAACTCTAGCCAACTAGAAAGCATAAATCTCGACCACTACTCTATCCATATCCCTTAATTTCAGCAACTAATGAACAAGCACTATGCTGTTGCCGACTCAGCTGCAGAACAGCTGCACTAATGAACACAACCAACTGAAAACCCAGCCAAATAAGCCCAACAGCCACGTCAGTGCTTCTTACCCTGCATGGTCTCGAGCCAACGCAGGCCAGTTATGACCACTCTTGGCCCATCATCTGGGCTGCAAGCCCATAATATCCGGGCCCGTCGCAGCGTCACCTCTCCCTCCCTTTCACCTTAATAGTTAATACGCAACAATCAGAACAAATCCCAATTGGAGAAGTTAGCAGTAAACTATTTTCACCATCAGGCAGGGCCGTTGCAATCGCGCCTTTGCTCCATGAAAAGCTTATTATAACCAACCTCCATCTCCATGTCCATTACTTCATCATCCGTCGCTTTCCACTTCACGCCTTTTGTTCCCACTCGCATCCCTCCCTTTTAATTAATTTCCCCATCATCATCATCATCATCAATCGATCATCTTTCCGATCTCACTCTCTTCCCAAATTTGTACCAAAAGAGAGTGTGAGTGGCAAAAAAGCTATTTTATTATATAAAAATAGATATAAAGGATTAAAGGTGTAATGAATCCCCCAATTGATGTTAAATTATTTAGACCGATCTTGTACATCAAGGAAGAAGCTAGCAGGAAGCAAGCAGCAGCAGTGGATTACATATATGCTCTCTATGGGCGGTACCAAAACCACTAGCTAACCCAACGTCTTCGACTTTTACCAGCGTATCTATAACTCGCATGACTTTGCTTAGATGTGTCAAAAGTTACTCCTATTTTGCCATTCCCAATTAGCGCGCCGGTAGATTTCGATACTAATTGCCATACTCGTTAGTTATTACCGCCTGTTATGATAAATTTCCCTAATTTTACTCCGCGATGTGCCAAACGTTACTCCTAATTTTGTCATTCCCTATTAACGTCGGTAGATTTCAATACTAATTACCATACTCACTAGTTATTACCGCCTAGATTTGATTGGATTTAATTTGTTTCCGATTTTCAATGTGCCATCATAAGTTCATAACTCTCTTTTTTTTCCTCTTATTTTTTTCCCCTAATCAAATTCAACTAATACTAATCAAAATGAACTGAGATTGTCCTCCCTCCTATCGAGGATTGGATATGGCTGCATCTTCTATCTCTAAACCTCGTGCATATCCATACAAAAATGACAGTAGAAAACAGTCGGACGACAGCCTGACGATCTTTGTTGATGCAGTCATGCCGGCGCAGCTTTACCTAGTTTCGCTGTACTCCCGCCATTGCTAACTACGAAATTCTGTTCTTGCACAAAAATTTCCCACTCCGAATTTCAGAAAATAGATTCGTTTTTTTTTTTTTTGTATTTTAAAAATGATTTATAATTTCCGCTGCATTTACAACTGTCGCTTCCATATTTCCCTCCGGTCGACAGCAGTTGACAGAATAAATACGTACCCCTTCTAAAAAATCAAATAAATAAATAAACTGTCAAAACTCAAAACAATTATTTTGAGGAATTATTACGGCCTTTTTCTATTTAATTATTTAAAATACTTCTGCCCATATCCAGTTCTAGAAACTCAAAGAAGCTCCCCTCTCCTCCCATTTCAAAACCCAAACGCTTTGCTCACTTCCTTTACCTCGCTCCCTCTCATTTATTTCCGTTGCCTGCTTTGCTTGCAGTAGCCATCAATATCATCCCCAAATAGAGGGAAACAAAATAGCTCCCACAATTTGCAGTTTCTCCCCTTCCTCCGCCGGCGCCGGTGTAATTGAATCGGAAAGCCGTTAAATCTCCCCTCCGCTGCCGCTGCAAAATGGACACGCCGCAGGTTCAGTCCGTGGACGAAGTGGTGGCCGAGATAATGAGAATTCACAGATCCTTGCCGCCTAGGCCTTCAATCGACGAGGTGGAGGCGGCCAAGGACCTGATCCAGAACGTCGACAAAGAAGACCAGGCCAGGCTGGATGCAATCTCCAGGCAGGGGAAGAGCTCCGATGTCCCTGAAGAGCTCTTCTCCATTCTCGTCGAGATGCAGAAGACCTCCGTCGGTTTCCGGAGCAAGGACCAGAAGCGTGACGCCTTGAGGTTGTTGGAACTCGAAGGCCTCCACTCTCTGTTCGACGATTTGATCCAGAGAGCATCCATGTGTCTCCCTTCTTCCTCTTCCGCTCCATATCGCACTAATGCCCCATCCTCTGCCGCCGCTGCCGTTGCTAACGGAAGCAGTTCGTCGAAGCCTGCTTCCGCTTCTTCTTCTTCCTCCTCCGCCCGGACAACTACGTCCGTCTTGTACTTCTCGGAGAAACGGCCGGCAACGGCGGCAGCAGCATCTGCGGCGGATTTGGTTACCAGAGATGACAGCTACGTGAGAAAGACAAAGCCAATGTTCTACTCCGAAGGACCTGCAGCCGCTGCCGGAATTGGTGTTCGTGAACCGACCGTTTTGGATCCTACCCTGAGATCCACAATTACCGCTTCAGGTGAGCATCTCAATTCGCAAACACCACCAATTTCTTTGTTTATCAATTGGACTATTACTCGCGCGGTTTGGATTTTAATCTGCAAATTCGGTTTTGCCGTTTGTAGGTCAAGATGGCGGTGACAAATTGAGTCTGATTAAGCTCGCCAGCGTAATCGAGGTCTCGGCGAAGAGAGGCGCGACGGAGCTCAACCTCCGTAGCCGGCTGATGGAACAAATTGAATGGCTGCCAGATTCAATTGGCAAGTTATCGGGTTTGGTAACCCTAGATTTGTCAGAGAACAGGATTCTCGCCCTGCCACCTTCCATTGGCGGTCTCTCTTCCTTGACGAGATTGGATCTCCATTCCAATAGAATCGCTCAACTACCTGACTCCATTGGAGATCTACTGAGTTTGGTGTTCCTGGACCTCCGAGCTAACCAATTATCCGCACTTCCTTCCACTATCGGAAGATTAGTACGTCTCGAGGAGCTGGATCTTACCTCCAACTATATTTCCACCCTTCCAGACTCAATAGGATCACTCGCTAGCCTCAAGAAACTAAGCATCGAGACGAACGAGGTCGAAGAAATCCCACACACGATCGGCCACTGTACTTCGCTCAAGGAGCTTCGTGCAGACTACAACCGGCTGAAAGCACTCCCTGAAGCTGTGGGGAAGATAGGCACGCTGGAGGTTTTGTCTGTGAGATACAACAATGTCAGGCAGCTCCCCACGACCATGTCGTCCCTGGAGAATTTGAAGGAGCTCGATGTTAGCTTCAACGAGCTCGAGGCAGTGCCCGAGAGCTTGTGTTTCGCCACGTCCCTTGTGAAGATGAATGTGGGGAACAATTTTGCTGACCTCAAGTACCTGCCGAGGTCAATTGGCAATCTTGCGAATCTGGAAGAGTTGGATATAAGCAATAATCAGATACGGTTTCTTCCGGACTCGTTTAGGTTGCTTGCTAAGCTGAGGGTTCTGAGGGTGGAAGAGAATCCCCTTGAGTTGCCGCCTAGGCATGTTGCAGACAAAGGTGCTCAGGTAAATTATTATAGCTCTCTTTCTCTCACTGTACTCATCCGTGTAAATGAATAGAATCCTAGTAACTGCAACTAAACCTGTTGGGTGAACTTCTGTGTTTAGGCAGTTGTGCAGTTCATGTCGGAAATGGTAGAGAAAAGGGACGTCAAGGCACAGCCTGCAGTCAAACAGAGGAAGAGTTGGGCTCAGATGTGCTGCTTCTCGGAGTCTAACAAAAGGAAGCGCGACGGCATGGACTATGTTAAAGCCTAGTCTGATGTGACTGGAGTTGTAGATTTCACAGGCAGAGAGCAGCACTGGATCACGAAAGGCGAGTTACAGCTGACATAGTGTCTCTGGCCTGCAAAGGTTCTGAGATGATGGCTGCTGCAAATGAGCTAGTAAAAGCTCGTGCTGCGCTACAGAAGAACGAGAGAGCTGGTCGAGCAAGGTGCAGCTGCAGGTCGGTGGGCAAATCTCAATCTCAACAGCATTGGCAATTGCAGAACCCCCTCCGGAAGTGTAGAATTTGAGCAGCATCTCCTCTGTTGGTTGCTGCTATACGTTTGTCTTTTATTCCTTCTTCCAGCAATTGTATTATCCTGTTTGTTTATCTTCATTCTTGCATCATACTGGGAATAAGATGTGGTGTACTTTAACAGTTAGAACAGTTGCATTAATTTGCTTGTTCATAATATTTGTCATTACAGACTGCAATGGAGAAGTTAACAAATGGTTTCCCAGATGTAATAATTTGTTCACTCAGTGAACTTTTATTTTAAAGCCTCGGCATTGATTTGATCCTCTCCCCAGTATACAGAAGGAACAAAAATCAGTAACCCTGTGCTGAAACTCTGATACCAGAGCGCTGTTAAGCTGTAATTCCTCGGCCTGCGATCCTGCATTCGTTGTCCGATACCCTGCTCGTGCTATCCAACGTCAGTCCTGACTTCTCCGCTGCTTGGCCTGGACGATCATTCACGCGAAACAGCGTAAGTTCCTACCCACCCGAACGAATTCAGAACTCGGACTGCACGATTAATGTCAAGCAAGCAACACTGCAACTTACAAGCCACTGAAAACTTTAACGCTGTCAAAGAGCAGCCACTGCAGGGTCACGGCAGGTCCAACGAGGATTACCCTGATGGGAAGGCTCCTCGTAAACAAGTTGAGACAACCAATCTTTTTCACAGCCTGCAAAAAAAAAACAACGAGACCCATGTGAACCCCAAAAAAAAAGAGGGACAACGATCCAAAACAGACCAGCAAAGTAAGGAAGGGGAAAACAG
Organism: Linum tenue; assembly: GCA_946122785.1. Classification (NCBI taxonomy): domain Eukaryota; kingdom Viridiplantae; phylum Streptophyta; class Magnoliopsida; order Malpighiales; family Linaceae; genus Linum; species Linum tenue. Next base: position 44,631,260 of record CAMGYJ010000005.1, on the reverse strand, counting down.
CTAACCACCACCACCATATGGGCAATGCCTGTACCGTTGGGAGCATCACCTTAATTACGTGATCCCCTACCCATCGCCATAACCAAAACTTAGCCAGCATATCACACTACGTCCATACACGTACCGTGATAAGCCCATCCCCCTTCCTGTTGTAAAGATGAGTAACAAGGTTGTCGGCGGGGTTAGTTATTACGCTGCCGACAGAGCCAGCTGCATATCCAGCCACACATGTGATCCCTAGCTGGCGCCATTTCGTGCATTCCTCCTTCCTCGCTTTCACCACTTTGCGGTATAGGAAATCCACCGTGTGCTCAAACGTCGAGAACATCACCATCGAGACTGCAAATGTAAAGAGAATTTGTAAAGTGATATTCAGCTGGATAAAAAGGAGGTAAAAGATTTCAGGTTGAGTGCAACATTACATGGAATGTTTCGACCCATGAGTGGGACAAGACCTCTGTAGAAACTGTGACCATAATAATAAGAAAACGCACAAGTTAGAAAAGGAAGAGTGCGGATTGTGGAGAGGAATGGTGACTTGAGAGTAGTAGTGTACCCAAGGAGGCCGTCGGATGCATATAGCTTTGGGAAGCCGTCGAGCAGTCCCTTGGCGAAATGTGGCTGTGCTTGAACTTTAACCTTGATGGCTTCGAAAGGGCAGAGGCAGAGGTTGGCGAAGACTTCGGCCGTGGCGCTACTGGTGAAGAATATGATGCTACGGTTGCGCTGGTAGTCAGAAGGGATGACATTTGAGTAGAGGGTTTTGAAGTATTCGTATAACCCGAATCTGCAGCCACCTTGGAGGCCGTAGCCGAAGAACTTGCTTGCCCAGCCTCGCCAAAACGTGGATGGCCCTTGCTCCTTCAGTAGAGTGGCGAAGCAAGTGGAGATCGTGTGGTATTTGATAGGATTCAGCTGTAAATGAGGGTTTTTTTCAGTCAAATCTTCATGCATGACATTGATGCTTCGTCATTTCCGTAAAAGGGTTCGAAGGATCAACGAAAATTGAGGGTGCAATGAGGAGAATAGAAATGTAGCCCAGGTGTTCGAGGAAAGTCCCCAATGAAAAAGGGGAAGAGATGGCTGAAAGAGAGGAAAGGACCTGCATGTTGACTTTGATGACATCGAGAGGCGTGATAGCTAGATGGGTAGTGCCGGCACTGAATATTCCGGCGAAGGTGCAGAGGCCATAATAATTAAGACCGGTTGGTTTTGCCGATGCCTGATATTGGTGTTTCTCCACTCCTGGAACTGCAATTCCCAGTACTCCTTTTTGATCGGCCACCATAACTGAGCCCGAGTGAGAAAGGGATTTTCTTTTGCCCGCCTTCTTTACGATCCCATCAAGAAATAATCGGTCGTCAACTAGGGCTTCGCCAAACCATTTGGCTTTGGGATTATTCTGTCCGGCCGGGAAGGCACGCCCTGTCTCGCGTGGCCGGCGGCGATCTATTTTAAGCTATCACACCTTTTTCAGTTAGTTTAATGAGCCGAGCTATTCGTGAGTGGCTCGATTTCGAACTCGATAAAAGCTCGTTCAATTAAAAAAAAAGTCGGCTCGTTAATAAACGAGTCGAGCTTGAGCTCTACTTTGTTTGGTTCGTGAAGCTCGTGAACTAGCTCGATTAGGTGGCTCGTTTAATACAACTCATGAACTGTCTCGTTTTGAGCTTATGAGATGTCCCAACATTGTGACTATAGAGCCAACTCGACTACAGCTTATGAGAAAATCAATCTATATTTTATGAGTTAGTTTGTTAATGATGCATATAATTATTAAATTGTATATATCACCTCATATGGTGTTTAATACATTGAGTATATGTAAGCAAATACGTCTCATATATAACATACCATTAGGTAATCACTTGTATCACATATGACATATAAATATTAGGGGTTTATATTATAAATTATCTTAGAGTTGAGCTCGAGCCGAACTTTCGATCTTAATGATGTGTCAAAATTTAATAAATGAGCTGGCTCGTGTTCAACTTGAATGAACAAGGCAAAGCTCGACTCGACTCGGCTCATTAACAGCCCTAGTCCTGACTATCCGCAAAATTTTCCCCAAAAGATGACTTTTTGTTTGTATTCCATCGAGAAATAAATAAATATATGAAAGAGTATTCTTTAATGACTATTTATTAGACAAACTTTTTCGAATTCTTTTTTATTATTCAAGCCTATCGAAGTATTCAGAAGTCAGAATTAGTCAAATGTTAACTTTTAGTTAGCAATTTTGTTAGTAATATTGACTAGGCAACATGATAATGATTTGGAAGAGACACATGAATGTCTAACATTCCAAAATTTTAGTATTTTAACTAAGAAAAAGTTACAAAGTTATTAACGATAACGTAAAAATGACTAATATTTTGATGCATTACGAAATTTTTAGCTAATTAATAACATTTTAATAAGTTTGGATAATATAAAAAATCTGAAAAATATTTGGAAAAAAAATATACATTAGTTTTTTTCCACCCAAAAGCTCACTTGAATTATCAAGAAATATAGATACCACTATTTACAACCCAAACAAAAACCATGACCTAAAATCTAAACCAACCACACCACCCGAACAAAAACAAGTGAGACACACTCGGACACCGCAATTTCACCTTAACACCAGTTAATTTCTTTTCCGCCACTGCTTGTTTTAACAAAGCTGAAAAGCCTTTCGTATATATCACAAACAATAATGACGACAACGGATCACCCTGCCTCAATCCATGCGAGGACCTAAAATACCCACTAGGATTCCCATTCATAAATATTGAAAAAGTCACCGAAGACAGACATTCCTTAATCCAGTGAATCCATTGAGTAAGAAACCCCATTTTTCTCATAACCGCAAGTAAAAATGTACATTCCACTATATCATAGGCTTTTTTCATGTCAACCTTCAAAGCCATATAACCTTTCTTCCCTTGCTTCACTACAAGAAAACTAGTTTCTAGTCACCGGATCTTATTCACGGTAAATTTTCCCGTACTAAGAAGTATAATAACAATCACTGGAAAAATTCCCGTATTTGATTGTATAGTTCTAATCACGGGAACTAATTTGATGTTTTTTAGTCTTCATTTCCCGTGACTAGTTAATTACCCCGAACAGTTTGCAAATTTCAGGCGAAAATTAATAAATTTTATTTTATGTCACATAACTTAATCTTCGACTTACTAATTATTTAAAAACAAAGTTTTAAAATCAATAAAATTTGTTCTCATGAGACAACTAAAAGATTAGGACTTCAAAAATTCTCACAGCTGACTCAAGGTTTACCATTTGGCTGTCCCGCAATTTTTTCCCGCTCTACAATCCAAAAATTTTGGCTCTCCCGCTATCCACAAATTTTGGCTCCAGGAAAATGGCTCCACAATTAAATTTTTTGGCTCTCCCTCTATTTGCTTTACCAAGAAAACCCGAAGTACGAGAAAGCTAAAACCAGACTCTCGACTCCCATTAAAAAAAGCCCCAAAATCCTTCAAAAAGCTTCGCCTTCCTCTCTTCCCCGATAACCCTCCCCTTGCAATGGTCGCTCCTCCCCCTTCCCCGTTGCCGGCCCTGCCTTTCCCTCCCTCAACCACTCTGTGGACACTCACTCGACACTAGGCCAATCACTTATTCCTCCTTTTCTACCTTCTCCTATATGCTGCTCAATCAGCCATTAACCCACACACATCTCATTCCAAGTTCCCACCACTTCCTCCTCGCATAACCGAACCATCCCCTGCCTTTTTAACTCATACAAAGCTTAGTGAGACGCTCTTTTCCTTAGGCACATGCGTTGCCGTCAGCACCCCTTCTCCGGCACCTTGTCATCTTGCATTCCCGGACCCTTCTTCTCGCTAGCTCTTAAGGTTCAGCTTTCACTCCTCTTCCTTGTTCTGAAGATCCGGATGGTTTGGTCTCGATTACATTCTTCAATTGCGGATTTGGGGTTAGGATTTTGGATAGGGATGAATTTAGGGTTTGTAACTTATCAAATTGTAGATTTATCAGTTTTGTATTTCTTGATTTGAGGTAATGCATAATCTCATGACCAATAAGAATGTTATCAACTATTTGCCTATCTCGGACAAATCCGTTATGCTCAGGTGAGATCAATTTGGGCAGACAATTCTCCATTTTCTGCTAGAATCTTAGAAATAATCTTATAGAACAGTTGGCACAAATTAATCAGTCAAATTTGCTTCATTGACTCACCCCACTCTCTTAATCTCTTATGGTAGGACTACTGCAATTAATTCAACATTCAGTTATGCAGTGACCACGATCTCCAACGGTAGTGTCCCAATCCTTGCATCCATATCTAATATCTCATTTTCTGTTTGAAACAAAGCCCCATAAAAATCACAGTCCACCACTCCTTTTTCCGCCTCACCCGTTACCCAATTTCCAGTCGCGTCTCGTATCCCAGAAATCTCATTTTTCGGTGTCGGGTTCTTGTGACAGTGTGAAAATATGAAGAATTTTTATCCCCTTCCCTCAACCAGTGAACCTGTGTTTTTTTACGCCAGTAAATTTCTTCTGCAGCCCATTATTTATTAAGCTCATCTTCAAGCGCATAAATCCGATGTCAATCCACAACCTGCGCAGAATAATTAAAAATTAACTAAACAAATTACTTTGTGATTGTAGTCCCGGCGAATCTAGGTTATAGTAGAGTACTGATCCGCATTTGAATAGAAAATTAATACCGTAAAAAAATAATGATAACTATATGAAAATTAATCTGATAACAAAATTTATTCAGTTGATTTTATTTTTTAACAAAAATTTCAGGTGATTTTATTTTTAGGTAATTTCACTTTCACTCAAAAACAATATCGATAACCACCTAACTTCAAATCTTGACTCTATCCCTATTTAAGTTGCATTTGCTATTCTACTGCACTGCTTACATTTACTCGCTAGTCGCTACTAGTTCCTATACTTCCTAACCTTTAGTCAGCACATGGATCCCTATCCTTCCACGCTGATAACCAGACATTCCATCTTCCCTTTTTCCATACCAATCCAGCTAATTTATAAGGTAATGTAGCTGTTTAGTTAGATATTAGAATCCAATGGAACATAGCATGGTGTTTATGGTTCTTATGTACTGCCACGATGTGCTTGCTGAAAATGTAAGATTTATGAACTAGTTTCCAACAATCTCTTCTTTGCTTGGTCATTTATCATCCTTTTTCTCAAAACTGCTGGTGTTTTCTAAGTACCGATGCTTATATTGTTTTTGCAGTTAAAGATGTTTTCTCTTTCTGTAATGTTTCCCCAATATTGTTTTATTGCTGAAAAAGTTTAATTCCTTTCGTTTCATAACTACTAGCAAAAATCTGCTCGCTATCGCTTCGCGTATAAGAAGAATAAATATTTTAAGAGTAAGAGTTTAAATGTTGACCCAAAAATGAAAGTAATCTTATTTCATACTTAATCATTCTTTTTATAGGTTTGTTATTATAATAGCATATGGTCGATGAACTTGCATAAGGTGGAAGGGTCGCGTATAAGAAGAATAAATATTTTAAGAGTAAGAGTTTAAATGTTGACCCAAAAGTGAAAGTAATCTTATTTCATACTTAATCATTCTTTTTTATAGGTTTGTTATTATAATAGCATATGGTCGATGAACTTGCATAAGGTGGAAGGGTCGTCGAATAGATGATTTATGTTTAAACTTCTTTCATGACGCTAATGTTTCAGTTTGTATGGCTAGTAGTTGATCCTGCTCTAACTTTTGCATAATAAAGTAGCTTCTCTGTATCTTTTCAAGAAGTATTTAAAAAAAACTGTTGAGTGTTTAGCTGAAAAACTATCAGAATTACTTTCTAATATAAGAGGTAATGAAAAACGACTAAAAGATATTTCTAGCATAAAATATGAATACAAATTCAAAAATAAAAAGGTATTTAAAATAGATCACGTTAGCTTTATTTCATATTAAATAATACTATTTTTCAATTAATTTTTATATAATAATATAAATGAAAGAAAATTATGTAAACTAGAAAAAGAATAATATATGGTAAGAATAATTTTGTATTTTCAAATCGGAACTTTTACTTTTAAGTTACGAAAAACTTCAATTTTTTTAAAAGCGAGGCTTCAACTTTTGAAACATTAAACTTCTAATATTCAGGCCAAACATAGTCGTACTCTTTTGGCTTTCTTTCTTTTTGGGTTTGAGGTAATCATGGTTCTCCCTTATGAGTTTTTTGGACTGATTGAAGGTTTGAGTAGTTTTAACTCGCATTGATCTGGTCAAGTTAGGTCTCATACCCATGGATTTGGGTTCAATTGTCCTTCTCAAACAAAAGGAAAAAGTGAAATGAAAAAAAACTAAAGCTAAAACTTGCTACCGACTCAAAACTCGTCAACACCAGGTTCAACTCTCTTTGACCTGGTTGGACCTAGTTTTTGACAAATTGACACCTGACACAACAGGCCAATTACAAAAATAGATAAAACTCGCTCTTGCCAAAAACCTGTAAAATCGGGTTCAAGTCGTTTTGGTCTGGTCGAATTAGGTTGTATACCCATGCGTTTAGACTCAATTGTCATTCTCAACAAAAAGGAAAAATATATAAAAAAAAATACTAAAGCGGAAAAAACTCGCTCATGACCTCAAACTTTCAACACTGCGTTCAACTCGCTTTGACCGGGTCGACCCAGTTTTAGCAAATTCACAATTTACCCAACCTGTCAATTACAAAAGCGGATAAAAATCGTTCTCGATACGAAACGCGTCAACAATGGGTCAGAGTTCAATTGTCATTCTCAACGAAAAGGAAAATGAGAAAGAAAAAAACATTAATACAAAACTCGCTTTCGATCTAAAACTGGTCAACAACGTATGCAACTCGCTCTGAACAATTTTTTTTACCAAATTAACACTTGGTCCAACCTGTCAACTACAAAAGCAGATAAAACTCGCTCACAATACAACACTCGTCAAAACCTTAGATTCGCGTTCAATTGTCTTCCCAACCAAATGAAAAAAAGGGAAATTTATAAATGCTAAAGCCGGTTTCAAGTCGCTTTGACTTGATCGAATTAGGTTGAATACCCATGGATTTGGGTTCAATTGTGATCATGTTGAACAAAAAGGAAAAAGTGAAAGAGAAAACAAAAGCGAACGAAACTTGGTCCCGATACAAAACTCGCAAACATTGAGTAGATATGATATGGATTTTCAGTAGCGGCATTGGATTCAATTTTGATCGTGCTCAACAAAAAGGAAAAAGAGAAAGAACAAAACACTAAAAAGGATAAACTCGGTCTCGATACAAAACTCGTGGTAGCGGTCATGGCAAACGATGGTGGGGAACAACTTAGGATTCCGCCGACAGTATTTCGAGATGGGCCGCAAAATGATGGGCAAAGGCGATGATTTGTGTTCAAGTTAGTATACCCATATTTTTGGGTTAAATTGTGATCATGCTCAACAAAAAGGAAAAAAAGAAAGAAAAAACACTAAAGAGGATGAAGCTCGGTCCTAATACAAAACTCGTGGTAGTGGCCTTGGGAAACAGTGGTGGGGAACAAATTAGGATTTCGCCGACGGTATTTCGAGATGAGCTGCAAAATGGTGGGTAAATGCGATGATTTGTGCAAAAAGTGATAGAAACCCGTTCTCCGGGATCTATCTAATGATGATAAGGGGAATTGAAAATGGAAATGGGGTCTTGATTTAGCTCATGTTGGTGGTGGATGTAATGAGAAGGGAAAGGGGGAATGGTTCGGTTCGAAGAGAAGAGGAAGAAGGAAGGGGAAGTCGGCTGCAGTGGCTGCCGAGGAAGAGAGGGGAGAGTGGGGGGTCAGCAGAAGGAAGGAAAAGAGAGAGAAGAATAACTATTAGGTTTAGGGTTCAATTATTCCATAATCTCATTCAACGTAGAAAATAGTTTAAATAAAAATTTCTAATTACTGATAACTACCCCAACTTATTAAACCCCCAATCTAATTCCCCAAATACCCATAAATCCATAAACATTCATAAACTAACAAATAAGTTCGAATGCTAATTAAATAGAAATGCAGGTTTCTATCATCTCCGCCTCCTTCGAATCAACCTTGTCCTCAAGGTTGTTAGTCCTCCACCTGCTCTACGCCCCTGCCTTCCGCTGCATCTTCCTCGGCCTCATCCTCCCATCTTCCCACCAACATCATTAATTCCGGCTTCGCGCACTTGTGACCGATGGTGAACCGCTCATCGCAGTTGAAGCACTTGCCTTCCCTTCTCTTCTGCTCAATCTCGGCGGAGCTCAGCCTGACGAAGCCCTTGGGCGGGGCCCTCGGCCCAGGACGGGCTGCAGTCTCTGTGCCGCCCGGAGTCGTATTAACCCCGCTGCCAGCATTAACAGCTGCACCGCCACTCCCGCTACTCCCCGCACCCGCGTGGCCACCTCCTCCGGGCTTGGGATAGCGCCCTATGACATTCCTCCAACTTGCCAGCTCTTCTTCCTTATGTCCCGCAAGACGAAAAACTGCCCTCAAGGTGTCAGGTTCAAAAATCTTGACTGCCGCAACAATCTCTGGTTTTAGACCCGCCATGCACATTCCCACCAAGTTCTCTTCAGGAACCCCCTTACATTGGTTTCCCAGTTTAAAGAACTCCGACCGGTACTCAATCACTTACCCGGTCTGCCTGAGTTTGGCCAGCTGCTCCGCAGCCCAGCCCTCTGATTTGCCGAATTGATAACGAAGCTCCTCCTGGAATATCGGCCACGTAATCAGTGTCTGCGCTGCAGCATAGGATCTCTCCAACCACTCCCACCAGTACAGGGCGTCACCCTCCAAATAAAAGGACGCCAGTTGCGCCTTCCTTTCCTCCCGGGTCGGGTGATTCTTGAACCACCTGTCAGCTGCATAGAGCCATAAACCGGCATCTTCCTGACCATTGAATTTTGGAAACTCAATGGTCGGGGGTTTGGCCCTAAACACCAATCCATACTCATCATCATATCGATCATAGCCACCATACCTGCTAGCATTGGGGTAGCCTCTGTAATACCCCGGGGGTCCGTGTGCGTCGTCCCCTGCACTCCAGGTCAGACCGTTCTCGCCTGGGTAGTCTCCGTACCCACCCAGCTGACCCCCTGGGTCCCCTGCTGCTGCTAACGGAGTTCTGTAGGAACTCAAACCCTCCAGCTGGGCCCGCCATTTAGCCACTGGTCGACCATCCGGAGTCAACCCGAACCGGTGGGGTTCGCTTGCAAGTTGGCCCACCCCGGTTCGGCCATTGGTGGTCCACCCGGCCCTGGTTCGGCCACTTTCGATCCACCCTGCTCCGGTTCGACCATCAGTGGTCCATCCGGCTCCGGTTCGACCGGCTTCGGTCCACCACGCTTGGTTCGACCGACTTCGGTCCACCCAGCTCCGGCCCGGTCCGACCGGCTTCGGTCCACCCAGCCCCGGCCCGGTCCGACCATTTGGGCCCGGTCGGTGCACCATGGCCCGGTCTGCCCCGCCTGCCCGATCGAACCCGCCTCTGGCCCGCTGCACTCGGCTCATCTCACCCTCCATTCGCCTTCCCACGTATTGCCGCGATCTCCTCAGCCATCGGAGTCGGTAGTAGCCCGGGTCCACTTCGAGGCACATTAGTCCCTGGGCCCACCCATTCAGTTCCCGCCTGCCCTAGGGTTGCCGTCGCCGCCTCTCCTCCGGGCCCTGCCCCCGCGTCAACAGCAGCTGGGACAGCCGCCGCCGTGCTAGCCGCCGAGGCCGGCATCGGCTTCCTTCCTCCGGCGCCCCCGTGCTCGCTAACCGCCGCCATTTGGCTCGCCTTGCCCGCCGCCTCCTCGCACCGGTCGCCTCCGCCGAGTCCCAACGCCGCCGCCAACCGCCTCTGCTCCTCCTGCATGTCGGTGAGGAGCTGCATGATCATGTCACGATCACGCTTGGCCTCCTCAACCTCAGCCCTTACCTCCTCCATGTTGGAGTTTGTCCTCAATTGCATCGCCATGATGGTGCGCATCGAGGCTTGGAGATCGTCATTCTCAGTCTCGTCCACCACAACACCTTCACGCCGATTGTCTGCCTGCGGCGAGGAAACCCTGGTCTGGGCCTAGGGGTGAGCAACGGGACGGGACGGGATACCCGTCCCGTTTGAAACGGGTACCCAATCCCATTTGGAGAGCAATCTCCATCCCATATCCCAAACCCGTACGGGTTAACGGGTACCCATTATCCGTACGGGACGGATAACGGGTACCCATATTACCCGTAAATACCCGTCCAATCCGGCGAGCTTCCACCTTAAACCTCTTATTGCTCAGAATTTACGAAGCTCAGGATGACTTCATTATATGTTCTTCTGTGTCTGTGTGTCTCTGTACTATTCGCATACTAATCTGTAGAGCTTCTCCTTTTCTTCTTTGATCTTTACCATTTGTACACAAAACACAGCAAAAGAGATGGGTTCTATCATCTTTGTATTGTACCAGAAACATGAAATACTAAAATTGCGTTGATTACTACTAACTGGGTAATTGAAATTTTTGTGATCAAACTATAACAAAGGCCATTCCTGCATTGTTCATGAGTAAGAAGCCTCAGTAAAAAAAAAAACAAATGAACAAATGAAATCCCATTTTTACCTGTATACAATATATCCCCTCTCCTTCTATAATTTATGAAGTATGACTCTTCTTATATCAGAGAATGAAATCCGCTCTTCATGTGATTTGGCCAAATTGAATGGAGCAACAGGAGGCTGGTTGGGGGTTGGAGTGGATTTTAATTTTAGGCTTTTGGACTAATGGGTATAATGGGTACCCGTAATATCCAAATGGGTATTAACGGGTAACCCGCGGGTACCCAAAGTAGTTATTATTGATCCCAAGTCCCATCCCATAAAAAAAAAATTACGGGTATTTGGGTACCCGTAACCCTCAAAATACGGGACGGGTACGGGTATACCCAAATACCCGTTTCCCGTTGCCCACCCCTATCTGGGCCGCATTGGATCCAGCATCAAACTTCTCCGCAGGGGATTTGGTGATCGCCATAGCTCCGCTGTCCGTCCCGGTGTAGAGTTGCGATAAACTCAATAGTCAGAACCTGAGCTCTGATACCAGATGATAGAAACCCGTTCTCCCGGATCTATCTAATGATGATAAGGGGAATTAAAAATGGAAATGGGGTCTTGATTTAGCTCCTGTTGGTGGTGGATGTAATGAGAAGGGAAAGGGGGAATGGTTTGGCTCGAAGAGAAGAGGAAGAAGGAAGGGGAAGTCGGCTGCAGTGGCTGCCGAGGAAGAGATGGGAGAGTGGGGGTCGGCAGAAGGAAGGAAAAGAGAGAGAGAAAAATAACTATTAGGTTTAGGGTTCAATTATTCCATAATCTCATTCAACGTAGAAAATAGTTTAAATAACAATTCCTAATTACCGATAACTACCCCAACTTATTAAACCCCAATCTAATTCCCCAAATACCCATAAATCCATAAACATTCATAAACTAACAAATAAGTTCAAATGCTAATTAAATAGAAATGCAGGTTTCTATCAAAAAGTCATAGGCGAAAACCTAGCGAACAATAACTAAACACAAAGGCGATGATTTGTGCAAAAAGTCATAGAGGAAAACCTAGCGAACAATACAAAACACTAAAGAGGATGAAACTCGGCCCGATACAAAACTCGTGGTAGAGGCCTTGACAAACGATGGTGGGGAACAACTTAGGATTTCACCGACAGTATTTCGAGATGGGCTGCAAAATAGTGGGCAAAAACGATTATTTGTGCTCAAGTTAGGATATCCATGGTTTTAGGTTCAATTGTGATCATGCGGTTGCGACATTGGGTTCAATTGTGATCATGCTCAATAAAAAGGAAAATGAGAAAGAACAAAACATTAAAGAGGATAAACTCGGTCTCGATACAAAACTCGTGGTAAAGGCCTTCGGAAACGATGGTGGGGAACAACTTAGGATTCCACCGACAGTATTTCGAGATGGGATGCAAAATGATGGGCAAAGGCGATGATTTGTGTTGCAGTTAGTATACCCATGTGTTTGGTTCAATTGTGATCATGCTCAACAAAAAGGAAAAAAAGAAAGAAAAAACACTAATGAGGATGAAGCTCGATCCTGATACAAAACTCGTGGTAGCGGCCTTGGGAAACGGTGGTGGGTACAACTTAGGATTTCGCCGATGGTATTTCGAGATGAGCTGCAAAATGATGGGCAAACGCGATGATTTGTGCAAAAATTCATAGGCGAAAACCTAGCGAACAATAACTAAACACAAAGGCGATGACTTGTGCAAAAAGCCACAAACGAAAACCTAGCGAACAATAACAAAACACTAAAGAGTATGAAACTCGGTCCCGATACAAAACTCGTGGTAGAGGCCTTGAGAAACAATGGTGGAGAACAACTTAGGATTCGCCGACAGTATTTCGAGATGGGCTGCAAAATAGTGGGCAAAGATGATGATTTATGTTCAAGTTAGGATACCCATGGTATTGTGTTCAATTGTGATTATGATCAACAAAAAGGAAAATTAGAAAGAACAAAACACTAAAGAGGATAAACTCGGTCTCGATACAAACTCATGGTAGCGGCCTTGGGAAACGATTGTGGGGAACAACTTAGAATTCCGCCGACAATATTTAGAGCTGAGCTGCAAAATGATAGGCAATGTCGATGATTTGTGTTCCAGTTACTATACCCATGTGTTTGGGTTCAATTGTGATCATGGTCAACAAAAAGGGGAAAAAAAAGAAAAACACTAAAGAGGATGAAGCTCGGTCCTGATACAAAACTCTTGGTAGCGGCCTTGGGAAACGGTGGTGGGGAACAACTTAGGATTTCACCGACGGTATTTCGAGATGAGTTGCAAAATGGTGGGTAAATGCGATGATTTGTGCAAAAAGTCATAGGCAAAAACCTAGCGAACAATAACTAAACACAAAGGCGATGATTTGTGCAAAAAGTCATAGACGAAAACCTAGCGAACAATAACAAAACACTAAAGAGGATGAAACTCGGTCCTGATACAAACTCGTGGTAGCGGCCTTAAGTAACGATGGTGGGGAATAACTTAGGATTCCGCCGACAGTATTTTGAGATGGGCTGCAAAATAGTGGGCAAAGACGATGATTTGTGTTCAAGTTAGGATATCCATGGTTTTGGGTTCAATTGTGATCATGCTCAACAAAAAGAAGAAAAAAAAAGAAAAAAAAAACACTAAAGAGTATGAAACTCGGTCCAGATACAAAACTCGTAGTAGCGGCCTTGGGAAACGGTGGTGGGGAACAACTTAGGATTATTTCGAGATGAGCTGCATAATGGTGGGCAAAGGCGTTGATTTGTGCAAAAAGCCATAGACGAAAATCTAGCAAACAATAACTAAACACAAAAGTTGTAGAATGGAGAGTGGGTTAAAAGAATAACTTGGAACTCCACTTGCACTTGGATGAGTGTGAGAGCCACTAATGAATAGTAACCTACAACATTAGCTTTTTTATATTAATTAATTAATAATTAATATATATTAATTTTGGACAACAAAACATACCTAGCGGTCATAAGTCAGAATTGCTAATATGATTATCATTTTACTTTCAATATAATTAAGACCATACTATAGCTTCTATTATGTCATAACAACCAATATTTTTTCATGATATTTTAGTGGAATATAAGCTTTGAGCTGGAGGAGCAATTTAAATAGGATATTTGCAGCTCGAGAAAGTTGGGAAAGTTGAGGACGAAAAAGGAAGAAGAAGAAAAACAAGAACACGAAGATGTCAATGCTTAAATTCATGATCATGTTGTGAGTTGAAGTGTAGTAAATGCTGCACTGTCGAACATTGTTGTTAATTCTTTTCTGGGATATTTAAAGTACCATGAGTTATCTATAGATTAATTTTTTTTTTTTTCATTTCGGAGAGTCATTTTATAGGTAGTTGAGTTTTGAATTGTCAATTAGTTAGATACTTAGTTTAGAAAAATGTGCGATGTTCTTATTTGTTTGTAGTTTTGTAGGTAAGCTTAATTGATACGTTGATAATTAGGTTAAATACTAAGTTTTCTGATAGTAATATCAAGTTAACTGATTTTTCTTCGCGAGTTAGACTAAAATTGTTGCTTTCAATTGCACAAGTAGTTTTCCCCCGATGAATTTGGTTCCAACACCTCCCTTACATGTGAATACTAATTAGTTAGGAGGTGAACCCCATTCTCCAACAATATCATGAATTAGATTTCCTTTTTCTTAAAAACCAAACAAAACAATTTTCCTTTTGCAATCAAAGTCTTAATAAACCAGGGTAAGCATAATCAGGCCAGCAATAACAAACTAGTAGGTTTTATACGAAATCTAATCATATGTCCTGTATAGTGACGAACTCAACTAACGAATTCACCGCCCATTGAGAGCTAGTTATACTTCAATTCATTTTTATTTTGTAGATCTTGTATATTGATGTGATTCATTTCCTCCTAATAGAATCTCTCTCTTCTGTAAAAATAAAAATAAAACCGTGGTCCATAACTCAAGTGATAAGATCCACCCAAGAGTGAATGAAACTTTAACCAAGAACGAGTAAGAGATCCCATCTAAGCCAATGAATCCTAACCATAATCTTTATTTTCTATTATTGAGAAGCGGGGGCAAGTTCCCTCTGAGGTACTCGACCCTCCTAATTGTGAATGCTTAATGATGTGTTTTGCATTGAATCAAATTGTGGGTTTAATACCCAAAGTTACAACAGAACTAACGTGAGCTAAGCAACACGTAGCAAAGGAGTAGGAGTAGTGGAGCTAAAACTTAGGAACTAACCAAACAGATTACAATAATTAAATAATTAACATATATCCTTATCACGCCCCCGCAAGACGGAGCCGGGGACGACTCCGATCTTGGATCGAAGAAGGTGAGAGCGAGCAATGGGCAGCGGCTTGGTTAAGGCGTCGGCAAGCTGGTGAGCAGTGGGAATGTGACGAACATGTAAGGCGGCGGCTTGAACAAGCTCACGTACAAAGTGGAAATCAAGGGCCAAATGCTTCATTCGGGAGTGGAAAACCGGATTGGCCGAGAAGTTGACAGCACCAAGATTATCACTGTAGAGAGTCGGAGGTTGCGAGGATGGCTGATGTAGCTCTTTCAACAAATTTTGAACCCAGAGAAGTTCGGCTGTGGCATGGGCAACAACACGATACTCAGCTTCGGTACTCGAACGAGCAACAGAGCGTTGCTTTTTGGACTTCCAGGAGACGAGATTACCACCATAATAGAGAAGATAGCCCATAGTGGAGGTGCGATCATCCTGATCACCCGCCCAATCCGAATCGGCAAAGGCAACCAGGGACGAACTAGTAGTAGGAGTAATCCGAAGACCATAGGAGGCAGTGCCCTTAAGATAACGAAACAGACGCTTTACAGACTGCCAATGGAGCTGAGTAGGAGCATGCATGAACTGGGAAAGTTTGTTGACGGCGAAAGCAATGTCAGGGCGAGTGCAAAGGAGATATTGAAGTGAGCCAAGAGCCTGCCTGAACATAGTGGGATCAGCCGGTGGTGAGCCATCATGGAGAGTAAGCGCGGCAGTGGAGCTGAGCGGCGTTGGGGCTGGTTGTGAGTCCGCCATGCCGAACCGGTCGAGGAGGTCATTGATAAACTTGTGCTGCGAGAGCTGGATGCCCGTGGAAGTGGGGAGAACCTCGATCCCCAGAAAATAATTAACCTGCCCAAGACGTTTGAGAGAGAATCTGGCGGAGAGGCGATCCTGGAACTGGGTAAGAAGAGCCTCGTCGTTCCCAGTGAGGAGAAGGTCATCAACATACACGAGGAAATAGAGAAGGGAGTCACCGTGACGATAAACGAACAAGGAGGCATCGGAGGTCGTTTTGGTGAAGCCTTCTTGATGGAGAAAGGAGCATAGCTCCATATACCAGGACCGAGGAGCCTGCCGGAGGCCATAGATGGGCCGAGAGAGACGGAAGACATGATCAGGCCGAGCAGGATCTCGGAAACCGGGGGGCTGAGCCATATAGATAGTTTCCTGTAAAGAGCCCTGAAGAAACGCATTATTCACGTCAAATTGATAGACAGGCCAATGGTGAGTCAAGGCAATAGAGAAAACCAATCGGATAGTGACCGGCTTCAACACCGGACTATACGTTTCATGATAATCAAGACCAGGACGCTGCGTGAAGCCCTTGGCCACAAGACGGGCCTT
The DNA here is from genome assembly GCA_946122785.1 of Linum tenue. NCBI lineage: Eukaryota > Viridiplantae > Streptophyta > Magnoliopsida > Malpighiales > Linaceae > Linum > Linum tenue. The sequence goes on along the minus strand of CAMGYJ010000005.1, from coordinate 44,615,065 downwards.
AAAGCGATCGACGGAACCATCGGGATTGCGTTTGATGCGAAAAACCCATCGACATCCCACAATATTATGATCAACAGGCCGCGGGACCAATGTCCACGAATTATTGCGAAGGAGAGCATGAAACTCATCAAGCATAGCAGCAGCCCAGCGAGGATCAGAGAGAGCTCGTTTAACAGAGGAGGGCTCAATGTCAACATACGATACCTGTGCCGAGAAGAGTTTCTTCGGCTTAAATATGCCGCTCTGGCTGCGAGTGGCCATGGGATGAGACCGGGAAGGAACTACGTACCTTCATGGGTGCTGGCGGTGGAAAGGCCGGATGAGAGGACGAAGCCATGGGAGATTGAGGGACAGCAGCGGCCGAGGGAGGACGAGGAGAGCGGACAGTGGACGAGGGCGGGGATGGACTGGCAAGTGAAGCTGGCGGAATGGGCAGGCTGTACTGGGTAATGGGAGGGGTAGCTTGAGCAACCCAATCCGACGAGGAGACAGAGGTAGTATCAGGCGAGGGAAGGCCAGGGAAAGTGGTTTCAACGAACTGGACATGGCGGGAAGCGAAGACACGTTTGGTGGAGGGATCATAACACTTATAAGCAGATTGAGTGAGGGAATAACCAAGAAAGATGCAGGAGCGGGAGCGAGGGGCGAGCTTGTGGGGTGAGTATGGACGAAGCCAGGGGTAGCAAAGACAACCGAACGATCGAAGTTTGAGATAGTTGGGTGACTCGTTGAAGAGGGAGAAATATGGGGTGGCGCCACGAAGGGAAGAGGAGGGTAGGCGATTGATGAGGTAAGTAGCGGTTTGAAAGGCATGGGGTCAGAAAGAGAGAGGGAGGCGGGCGGTATGAAGGAGGGAGAGACCAGTCTCTACCACATGACGATGTTTACGTTCGGCGAGACCGTTGTGTTGGGGTGTGTGTGGGGGAGTTAACAGATGGGTAATGCCGTTTTGTTGAAAGAAGGCGCATAGCATTTGGAATTCACCGCCACCATCGCTAAAGACACGACGAATAGAGGTTTGGAAATAATTGGTGATCATAGTGGTGTAGGTCGTAAAAACATGATACACATCAGACTTGCAGCATAACGGATACAACCATGTGTAACGGGTAAAGTGATCAACAATGACGAGGTAATATTGGAAAGAATCATCAGAAAGAACAGGGGATGGACCCCAAACATCCATGAACAACAAATCAAATGGACGGGTACTAGTCAAACTGGAAACATCAAAAGGTAGTTTATGACTCTTATGCAGTGAACAAGACTCACACGAAAGAGAGGAACTAATGCGAGAGGTAGGAAGGGATTGATTACGAAGCAAACGTAACATTAATTTGGAATTTGGGTGACCAAGGCGATGATGCCAGGTGGCGGCTGAAGTCTTGACAGTGGACAGGGCAAGGCGAACGGGTGAGGAATCCACTGGCAGCTCATACACGTCGTCCCTATTTTGGCCGCAAAGAAGAGGCGCCCCCGTGGCTAGGTCCTTCACAACAAAGCAATCAGAGAAAAATTCCACCGAAACCGGGTTAGTTTTACATAATTGGGCAACGGAGAGCAGCCGACGTTTAATCGCTGGAACACAAAGAACATCATGAAGATGTATACGTGAGGAAGGAGTAGAGAGAGAAGAACAGTCAACATGAGTGACTTTCAGACCTGTCCCATCACCTACGAGGACCTCATCGGGGCCGTTGTAGTCGGTGTAGAGAGAAAGAGCTCCAAGATCAGGGGTAACATGATTTGTAGCCGCGGAGTCAAGAAGCCAGCCTGAGGAAGAAGCTCCAGTAGTAGTGGTGTGATGAACAGAGGGTCGACCTCTAATTTTAAAGCAATCCTTGGCCGAGTGGCCCACTTTATCACAGAATTGGCACAGCAATTGCGGCCGGCCGAGAAGAGACGGCGCAGAGGAGGGCACCGGAGGGCTGGAGGAGCCACGAAGGTGAGAGGCACCACGGGGAGGGGAATCATAATAGGACAGGGCCTGTTGAGAACGCCGCAGACTGCCGCGACCGCGCGCCTGTGGGGAAGAACGACCACGAGAAGAAGTGAAGGCGGTCGTGGGAGCCAACATGGAAGAAGGGCGATGTGACGCAAAGTCAGCCTCGAAGTCGACCAAGCGATCGTGCAGATCCTCGAGAGCAATGGTTGTATCGCGGGCACAAATAGCAGCAGAGAGAGGTCCATATTCCTCACGGAGACCTCGCAGAACATGGAGAATGAGGTCTTCATCCGATACCGGGGCTTGAACAAGAGCCAATTCAGCCGCGGTTGAACGCATGGCCTGGAGATAAACAGCGACGGGGCGGGAGCCCTGAGTTTCACGGGCAAGCTTCTCCTTAAGATTCATAACCCGTTGGCGGGACTGACTAACAAACATCCGTTCCAAAATCAGCCAGGCTGCGCGAGAGGATTCAGCAGCAGTAACATAAGGCGCAACGCCGGGAGTAACAGACGCCAGGATAGAGTGAAGAAGGAGCTGGTCCTAACGAAACCAGTGGGTGCGATCAGTGGCTGGAGCATCTGAGGCCGGTGCAGGATGGGAGCCGTCAAGAAATTTGAGAAGATCCAGGCCCCTGAGAAGAGTGACGAGCTGGGCACGCCAGGTGGGGAAATTTTCGCCATTGAGCTTGTTGGGCAGCTGAGCGGCGGGATTGAGAGTGATGATTGTGTTGGGATTATCAAGATTGATAACGGATTCACCAGAATTTTGAGTCATGGTGATCGGCAGGGAAGAAGAAAGAAAAAGAAGGAAGAAGATTTTCAGGAGGAGGTTGTAGGGTTAAGGAGATCGGAGCGCAACTCTGATACCATGTGAATGCTTAATGATGTGTTTTGCATTGAATCAAATTGTGGGTTTAATACCCAAAGTTACAACAGAACTAACGTGAGCTAAGCAACACATAGCAAATGAGTAGGAGTAGTGGAGCTAAAACTTAGGAACTAACCAAACAGATTACAATAATTAAATAATTAACATATATCCTTATCACTAATGACGAAGATACCATCTCTCCCAGATGCCATGTTTGCTGGGTGCCAGGTGAGAATCTAGAACATTTATTCTTGTATTGTAGAGTCGCGGCGGCCCTTTGGAACCGATCGGGTGTGGCGGGTGTGGAAGGGATGGCTGATGTGTCTAACTTTGCTTTTTTTTCTTCCGTAGGGTTGTTGAGCAGGATTCTGGGACGGAGCGGATTGTGCGTTTGGTGGCTTTGTTATGGCAAATATGGAAGAGTCGGAACTGGGTAGTTTTTGAGCATTTGCAGTATGATATACCGTGTTTAGCCCGTCAGTATGAGGAGCAGGTGCGAGAGTGGTTGGCGTTTGTACAGCCGGCGCAGGCTCCGATGCTGCGGCGTAGAATTTTGGCAGGGGGTCGGGGTCCGGATCAGTCGCAGCTGGCGTTGCCTTTTTCCTGTCATGTGGATGGGGCGGTCGCATCAGGGTCTCATGGGTGCGGGGGGCTTGGTTGTCAGGGATGGAATGGGATTTGAAGGGTGGGCGATTCCTTGAAGAGATTGGAGGGTTACGGCGGCAGTATCATAACTTTGGTGTTTCTTTTGTTGGCAGGAATGACAATCGGGTGGCTCATGATGTAGCCAGGAAGACCCTCTCTATATTACCTGCTGTTGTTGAGAGTTTTGATTTTGATCGGTGGTTTCTTTTTGGATTGTAAACATTGATATCTTTGATTTTGGTAATGCCAGTTGTCTATTACTAAAAAAAATTATTAAAATTCCAAATTTTACCACAAAATACGACTTTGATCCTAATTTCTAATTAAGATTACCACACATGATTATAAAAAAAAAACCACATATGAAAATTTCAAGTTAACTGTTAAATATTACACGACTTTAAAATTAAATATTAACATTGTTGATTGATCCTTTCCCGATCAACAACTCGATATTACATTAACGTGACTGTCACGTAATTTAGTCGTTCTTGATTGTCAATGGCCAGTTGGCAGAAGTAGCTGGAACTGGCAAATGGTTAACCAAAAAAAAAAACAAATCCCAACTACGTATTCCGTAAAAACGTGTCATGATTTCTTTAACCGTTTGACCGCCATCGCAACATCCCAATTTTTTTACCCTTCCCTAATCACTCACAATCACTCCACAACTCTTCCCCTGTTTGCTGGATCCACATCTTCCCCCCTTCGCCAGAAATTTTATCTACCACTTCCCTCTTGATTTTATTACCTTTTCGGCAAAATTTCCAATTAATTACACTTGTTTTTACCCTAATCAATCAATTGCCTCCTCGGATTAGTTTTTATCCTTTTGATTTCTCTTCATGCTTATCCCTTTTCCTAGACTGATTTAGGCTTTACGAATGTGATTTGTTTTGTTTCTCTCTGTTTTCCATCGTCCTCCTAATTTTCACCGCGGTGAAAACCTACCCACGAACAGTCATGGCTGAATAAACAATCGTCACACCACTTCACACTCAGATCGGAGCCCAAAAATCACCATGAGAGGAGCGGTGCTCGTCGCCATCGCCGCTACAGTAGGCAACTTCTTACAAGGATGGGACAATTCCACCATTGCAGGTAAAACACCAACACATCAGATTCCATCTCTCTAAACAATGTTCTTCGCATCGTCATAATTTTTTTTTTGCCCGCTCTGTTAATTGATATACAGGGGCGGTGATTTACATAAAGAGGGAATTCAATCTCGAGTCCCAACCCACGATGGAAGGCCTGATCGTGGCCATGTCGCTGATGGGCGGGACGGCGATCACGACGTTCTCCGGTCCGGTCGCCGACGTGTTCGGCCGGCGGCCGATGCTGATCCTCTCGTCGATCTGTTACCTCGCCGGGAGCCTGGTGATGCTGTGGTCGCCCAACGTCTACATCCTGCTGCTCGCCAGGCTGCTCGACGGGTTCGGGATCGGGCTCTCCGTCACGCTCGTCCCGCTCTACATCTCCGAGACGGCGCCGTCGGAGATCAGGGGCACGCTGAATACTCTGCCGCAGTTCCTGGGATCGGGTGGGATGTTCATGTCGTATATAATGGTGTTCGTCATGTCGCTCCAGGATTCGCCCAATTGGAGAGTGATGCTTGGCGTTCTCGCGATTCCTTCTCTGTCTTTTCTGGCGCTGACGGTGCTCTTCTTGCCGGAATCGCCCCGGTGGCTCGTCAGCAAAGGGAGGTTGGACGAGGCCAAGCTCGTTCTGCAGAGGCTCCGCGGCAGGGACGATGTTGCAGGTAGAAAACTTGTTTTCACTACTTTACCAAATAGAATGCTGTAGCTGTGGTTAATCAATGCCGTCAAAATTGCGATTCTGTGTAGAAGTGTTTTGATGAATTAAAAACTAAATTTTGATTGCAATGTAAGCTTTTAAATTTTAAATCGCAATGTTAATTACACTGGTTGTAATGGTGCAGTTCGATTGCATCTTGATTCATTCCATTGCATCTGTTTTATCATACATCAAGTTGCTTCAATTGTACAACAATGGGTTTTGCTGTTTTAATTACAGGGGAGATGGCTCTGCTTCTGGAAGGACTGGGCGTGGGGAAAGACCCGTCCATAGAAGAATACATAATCGGGCCAGCCAACGACGGGCTTCACGGCGGCGAGCCGCCGGTGGACAAGATGGGAGAAGTCCGATTGTACGGCGCCGAGGAAGGCGTCTCGTGGGTGGCGAAGCCGGTGACCGGACAGAGCACTCTGGGAATTGTGTCACGGCAGGGCAGCATGGCGAACCAGAACATACCCCTAATGGACCCGCTCGTCACTCTGTTCGGAAGCGTCCACGAGAGCAACCTCCCCGGCGGCGGCGGCGGCGGGTCCATGTTCGGAAGCATGCGCGGGAGCATGTTCTTCCCCAGCACCTCCAGCATGCTCAACATGATCACCGGCCCCGGCAATAATCAGGTAGATTAATCCGATTGATTTTTTAAATCAATTAAAATGTCTAGACGACATTTAATTTAGGCCGAAATAATTTTAGGTGTCAAACAGTATAAAATCGGAATCAGGATTTTGACCAAAATTGATCAAATGCAGGGGGAAGAAGAAGGCAATGCCGATCACGATTACTCCGGTAACGATTCAGAGGATAACAAGAGCCCGCTGCTTCAGCCGCGTCAGGGCTCCGACAAGGACTACGCGACGGCTTCGTCGTTGAGGCCGTCGGGGTACGGAAGCAGCATGTTCGGTGGGCAGCGGAACAGCAGCATTTTTGCGGCAGGGGATGAAGGCGGCGGGGTCGGGATTGGAGGAGGGTGGCAGCTGGCATACAAGAAGAAGGAAGGCGGGCTTCAGAGGGTGTATCTTCACGGCGGAGCCGCGGCCGGGTCGAGGAGAGGGTCGATGGTTTCCGGCCTTGGTGGCGCCATGGATGTCGAGGAAATCGGGGCAGGAGAGTTCGTCCCCGCCGCCGCGCTCGTTAGCCAGACCGCGGTTTGCTCCAAGGATGTGCTTGCCGGTGGGAAGCCACAAATTGGAGGACGACGGCCGCCGCAGAAGGAAAGCAAAGCCGCCGGATGCTCCGACCTCTTTGAACCTGGGATCAAGCGTGCTTTGGTAGTCGGAGTTGTGCTCCAGTTTCTTCAGCAGGTAAATAATTATACTAAATCGCAACCCTCACTATGTCTAATTATTTGTTATGTATGTAACGACCTCATTTGTTAATCACATAATATTCGGTCACGGTGATGTGATGCACAGATTTCGGGGATCAATGGAGTATTGTACTACGCTCCCCAGATCCTACAAGAAGCAGGGGTTTCGATTCTACTAGCAAGTCTGGGATTGCGATCGGACTCTGCCTCCATCCTCATCAGCCTTTTCTCCACGATTATAATGCTCCCCTGCATTATGATTTCCATGAGGATCATGGACGTCGCCGGCAGAAGGTAATAACACCCAACTCTCGACAAAACTTCTGCTTAACCGAAACAGAGTAGCCATGTTTTAACCCTCGAGCTTCGTTTCGCGGCGGATTAAAATTGCAGGTCGATCATGCTGTACACGATCCCAATCTTGGTGGTGGCGCTGTTCGCGCTAGTGTTCAGCAGCATAGTGAGCATGGGCGCGGTGCCTAGGGCAATAATCTCGACGGGCGGCGTGGTGGTGTACATGAGCTGTTTCGTGATGGGGTTCGGCGTCATCCCCAACATACTCTGCGCCGAGATCTTCCCCACGGCAGCCAGGGGGCTCTGCATCACGATCTGCGCGCTCACTTACTGGATCATGAACATTGTCGTCACGTATTCGTCGCCGCTGCTGCTCAACAGCCTGGGGCTGGCCGGGGTGTTTACGATCTTTGGGATTGGGTGCATGCTGTCGTGGGTGTTCGTGTTCCTCAAGGTGCCGGAGACGAAAGGGATGCCGTTGGAGGTCATTTCGGAGTTCTTTGCTGCTGGAGCGTCGGTGCTGGATCGCCAGAACTGAGGGGATAGAATAGGAGTTTTGGTTTTGTTTTGTTTGGTGATTGGTCCCTTTTTTCGTTGGTTTGCTTTTGAAGTTGTTTTCTTTGACTCTTATCATTAATTCGTTGATTACATGGTTTGTATTGCGAGGATGTGACCAGGTGCAATAAAAGAAAAGGTTAGAATCATTGATGATTTGGGTCTATATACTCTATACTCTATAGTATTGTTTATGTATCTGGAAACAAGTTAACGTGGAAGTGCTTTACATCCTTGAATTATGACATTTTAAGGGTTAATTTAACTATTGAAAGTGTCATATAATTCGAGATAGAAACAAAAAATAATGAACAATGTCGTTACATACATAGACATTTTTTTTTGGTGAGTAATTACATGGACATTAATATTTACTTACATTCATCTAGGCTAATAGGGATGGCAATGAGCCGGGTACGTGATAGAACCTGGGATTAGGGCTCTATCGGGAAGTGGGGATTTAGGGATAGAGAACAGAATTAGGGATTTGAGAAAGATAGATAGAGAATCGGCCTAGGCCTTTAGAGGGATTGGGAACGAGAATTGAGAGGATTGGGAGAATAGGGTTTAGGAAAGGGATTCTTAATATTCTTCTTGACTGATTATGAATGAAAGACCAATTACATATTTATAGCAAAAGACTAGAAAAACCTAATAGACTATCCTAATATGACTCAATGACTACTACCATATCTAATAATATCCTATTAATATTGATAATTATGGTTAACCTAAAAAATAGGTTTCCATCATCCCCTTCCCCTTGAAAACCAACCTTGTCCTCAAGGTTGACCACCTCGACCCATTTCGTCACGTCGTCCGGCGGATTCCTCTCTGCCTGCGCTTCACGGCGGCGGTGGATTCCGACTCCAAGATCCGGCTTCCACTTCTTCTTCTTCTTCCTCTTCCTCGGCAAGTATAGAGTCTCTCCGTCGTCATCATCGTCCTCGTTCTTCTTCTCGTTCTCCCGCGACGCGCGACGAAGCTTCCCGCCTGATTCTGTCCTCATCCCTAGCCTTGTATCCTCAGCGGTCATCATCTGGCAGGAGAAAGAGACATCGACGCCGCCGTTCTTCTCCTTCCTCGATTTCCCTGAAGGCGAGCAGCTCGCCATCGCCTTCATCTTCCTCGTCGGAGCTTCTGTCCTTGGCGTTCTCTTCCTCGGCAATTCTTTCTCCGACGACGAGGTCGTCAGGCAGCCAACTCTTCTCGTCGTCTCTCTCTCTTCTTCACGACTCGTCGATGAACCGCCCAGCTGGTAGTTGGGGCGCAAACCTGGGGCCGAGATGCTCGACGGCCGGGCCGTCTTCCCGTCCTTCGTCGCGGTGAGGACCAGCGGCTGCTGCTCCTCTGTCGCGTCTCCGGCGCCGGACCATACGCCGTCGTATGGGAGAAGGAAATCGTAGCCGCCCCCGTCTTCCTTCGTCTCGACCCCCAGCAGCGACCCGTCCATCTCCGTCGCCTCCCCCGGCGGCTCAACTTCTTCCTCCGACAGCGAGAAGATCGGCGACCATCCTGCCGCCTGGTTCCCTGCGCCTCCCAGCTCCAGCGCCACCACCGGCGCAGCCGCCGCGGCCAACCCGCCGGACGCTGCCACCACCTCCCCGACCGCCGGTCCTCCGCGCGGCGTTGTCACCCGCGCCTGCACGCGCGGCCCGCCAGCTGCCTCCGCGGGCCAGTCCTCCTCGCACGCCTCAACTTCCCGGTTGGCGCAGAAAGCGTCAATCCGCTGCAGCTAGGGGTGGCTATACGGTCCGGTCCGGTTAAATTGGCCCAAATTGATCCGGTCCAGTCCGGTCTTTTTGAAGATATAAGGACCGAAGATTGGATTGGATACAGTCCGGTCTTGATCCGGTCCGGTTTTGATCCGGTCCGGTCCCAATTCGGTCTTGATTTTACATTGAGATTGTGGGATTTGAGTGGCCTAAGGCCTTAAAGGGTGAGGAGTTGGTTAAGTTTTGTACTAAGTGCAAAGGTTTGTGACCGTTTATGCAAATTACCTTTAAGTTTTGGGTGTTGAGCTCTCTTATCCGGTCTTTATCCGGTTTTTTACCTCAAATCTAAGCCCAAAGATTGGATTGGATTGTTTACTATCCGGTTCCGGTCCGGTCTCGGTCCGGGTTATACGGTCCGGTTTCCGGTTTTTAATCCGGTCCCGGTCCAAATAGCCACCCCTAGCTGCAGCAGCCGTGTCCAAGAGGGATCAGAGAGCCTAGCAGAGCTCATGTTGGCTCTGATACCAAATGATAGAACCTGGGATTAGGGCTCTATCGGGAAGTGGGGATTTAGGGATAGAGAACAGAATTAGGGATTTGAGAAAGATAGATAGAGAATCGGCCTAGGCCTTTAGAGGGATTGGGAACGAGAATTGAGAGGATTGGGAGAATAGGGTTTAGGAAAGGGATTCTTAATATTCTTCTTGACTGATTATGAATGAAAGACCAATTACATATTTATAGCAAAAGACTAGAAAAACCTAATAGACTATCCTAATATGACTCAATGACTACTACCATATCTAATAATATCCTATTAATATTGATAATTATGGTTAACCTAAACAATAGGTTTCCATCAGTACGGTGCGGATACCCTATATCCATTGCCCACAATTTAAGCCCGCGGGTATTACCCGCACCCGACCCACTATGTTTTATGGGCACAAAATCTGTCCCAAGCCCAAGTCCATGTGGGTACGGATGAACCCGCGGGTCACTGGATGCCCGAATTCTTCAAAAAACACAGTTACAAAAGATCAAATCCAAGGCAATAACTAAAATGAAAATGAACTGAAAACAAACATTTATAGCATTCAACCTTGTTCCATGAACTAGCAAACCCAGAACTTGCAAACTCAACAACTAAGAACTTAACTCAGTGAACCGAGAACCCCCCACGAACCCAAACAGTGTAACAAAATCCCAGAAACTACAGTACTACACCACAAATGAACATGTGGCAGTTCAACACAAAATCAAACCTATAGCTAGTAGAGAAAGTACTAAGCATCAACAATCTTTCTTCCATCAGAAAACTGGCAATTCGTCTTCCATCAGCATAACAACAATGTCAGCAGATCAGCAGAGCAGCAGGCAGCAACAACATTATTTGTAACGCATCAGCAATACAAAATTGAATCAGCAGACCAAGAATGCATCATTCACCAGCAAACCAAGAATTCATCATTCACCATTAATTGTAATTCACCAACTAATGGCTAATGGACACTATTCTGCAATTAGACAGTATAAACATGTTTTCAGAATTTAACTAAGTAGCAAGCATTAGTTGGGAAATGTTAGAAGTTCGATTACAAACCTAGAACTAGACAACTAGTCTAGAAGGTTCACGACAGGATCATCTTCATCTCCTCCCATCTAGGACGACACTTTAGCTCCATCTATCACAAAAACAAACAGTTTAGTAAATTCCCAAACCCGATTAACAGTTAAAGAAATTCAAAGAGGCTTACATGTGTTCTCTTCTATCGTTACATCATCCATTGCCACTGCCGAGAACACCTCCTCCAGCGCTTTCACTTCCGAGGCAAACACTACCAAAGAATGCAAGAATTAGTCAACTTCGAAAGAAATAATGAAATAGAAAGAAACCATGACAAGAACTAAGGAAGCATATTACCTTTGCTATCATCCTGAATCCAGGTCCTTAATATCATCATGGCTTCTATTGTTTTAGGATCAAGTATGCTCCGATGGGGGATCAAGAAGCCTCCCACCAGAACTAAATGCAGATTCTAATGCAACACTCGTAAGAGGTACAACAAGTAAATCCCTTGCAATTTTTTGCAAAATGGGATACTTGGCACCATTGAATTTCCACCAACCCAACAAATCGAAGTCTGGTGTTCTAGGATGAACATACTCAGCTAGATAGTGATCTAACTCGATAGTAACCACAGTTGTTCTAGTTTTCTTTCTTTGGCTCACATATAGATCAAAATCCAGATCAGTGGCCGAAGAACAAGGATGCAAACTAGAAGAAACATGCGAGTTTTTGGAGGATTTCCTTTGGTATTCAACAACCAAGTCAGCAAGCATAGTTCTCATCCTTTCAGAAACAAGATCTGTATTGGTAATACCAAATTTACCAGCATAGTACTCAACAATTTCCAATTTGTAATGTGGATCCAACACAACAGCCACGACCAACAACAAATGAATATCATCCCAATATTTGGCAAACTAATTCCACATATTCTCAGCCATAGAAACAATCATAAGATTAGGGTCACTTAACCATTCCAACAATCGTAACCTCAAGTGTTGATTCGCTGTTGGGTAGTTTGAACCAGAAAAAACCAAAGTTATGTCCTTGAAAACATTAAGTTTGTCAACCAAAACAGCAGCAAACTCCCACTGCTCGTTGGTAGGAACAGATTCATATTGAGCCTCCCTTATTTTCAATATTTCAAACACCTCCTTATAAGGGATAACAGCAGAAAGCATCTCATAGGTGGAATTCCACCGAGTGGGACAATCTGAAACCAATTTCTTAGAAACAAGTAGTTTTAGTTGTTGGGCAGTTGCATGGAAAGACTCCACCCTCCTAGGTGTGCATGTCCAAAAGACCATAGTCTCCCTAATTTGCTCAATTCCATCTTTCAGAACATCAAGACCATCCCTCACAATCAAATTAAGGATGTGAGCAGAGCACCTCATATGAAGAAGTGTCCCATTCCTAATTAGATTAGACAAAACCAGCATTTTTTCACTAGATTGATCATTGAATCATTGGTAGTACAATTGTCAAGTGTAATTGTTGACAATTTACTATCAATGTTCCAAGATTGGAGGCATTCAGCTAGCTTTACAGCCAGCCTCTCACTAGTGTGTGGGGCAGGGAGGTAACCAAACATTAAAAGATGGTTTCTCAACTTCCAAAAGTTGTCGATATAGTGGGCAGTCACAGCCACGTAAGCCTGTTTTTGGTTTGTGGCAGTCCACATGTCAGTGGTGACAACTATCCTCCCTATATTTTCGTCAAGAACCTTTTGAATCTTAGACCTCTCTAAACCATAAATAGTCACTATGTCCTTCTTTATGGTATTTCTGGTTGGGACTTTAAAGAGAGGGTTCAAGGTGCAGCAAATCCGTTTGAAATAAAGGTGCTCAACAACAGAAAGGGGATACTCATGCACCAAGATCATGGTGCAGAGCTCCTTTCTAGACACCTCACTACTAAATTGATTGGTACTCATATCAGCTGTTCCATTGGCACTATAGTTAGCACCAAGAACCTTTTGACTCCCATCGTAAATTTTTTTATGAACACATTTGTTTCTGTGAGTCCTAAGATGTGAAGTACCATTACTAGATTTCCCAACCAACACCTTCTTACAGTAGTTGCATTTAGCTTTCAATACCCCAGAAACCATCATCCTATTGAAGTGAGGCCAGATATCAGATTTTAATCCCATACTAGCACCTAAGGGATATTGAGGAAGAACATCTTCCTCAACATTATTAGTATTACCAGGAGGAGGGGCAACAACATCATTAGCAGGTGGATTCTCAACGTGTTGGGGTTCCATCTGTCTAAGAGGAAGAAATAAAAAAAATGCTTTAGAAATATGACTATTGTCTAGTTGTATTACTTTGTTCGAGTTCTTTAAGATTACATATTAGAAGTTTACTGGATTTGGAGTTTATTGTATTCAACTTAATTAAAACGGATTAGCACTTTAGCATTGAGCATATTAGTAGATTCGAGTAGCATTACAACTGACAAGCAGATTACATATTACCCTTTTCAGATGAGAGAATAGAGATTAGCATTCAACAGATTACTAATTAGCATTCAAGTATTCAACATCATTACTAATTAGCATTCAAGTATTCAACTATTTAAAATAGATTAGCACTTTAGCATTGAGCAGATTACTAGCCATAATATTGTGGTCTTTAGTGGGATTGAGCAACTTTATTGAGACCGCCCAGACTGTTAATTTTAGTCTATGTTGGCGACATGTCATGGTCTCCGAGACCTCCCCATTCCACATTCTCCAAGGCGTTTGTTTACTTTGGAGAATCTGGAAGTCTAGAAATGAAGTGACCTTTGAATTTACCCAACCCCATGTCCGTTCCTTAGCCAGACAGTTCTTCATCCAGGTCCTCGAAATTTCCAGTCTCCTTCCCCCCCCCCCCCTCCTCCCCGCAGCTCTCTACTCCCAAACATTTCAGCCACCTATTGGGTCCCTCCACCAGAAGGCTATTTGAAGATCAACGTCGACGCAGTTGTTAGCGCCTCCGGGTGTTCGACTGGGCTTGTTATCCATGGCTCAGACGGGCATGTTAGGTTGGCGGTCGGGTTGCAGCATCAAGGAATAGTCAACCCTTATCTAGCTGAACTTCAAGCTTTCAGGGATGCTATCTCCTTTGCAGCTTCAAGATACTTGTCCCACGTGATAGTCGAAGGCGACTCCGATGTGGTGGTCAACCAAGTCCGTCAAGGCGTCTTAGAAGATTCGATTGGAGGTCCGATGTTACGAGAGTGTATCCAAATCCTTAGCTCTTTGTCTGTTTGTATAGAGTTTAGGGCGGTACCTAGATCCGCCAACAGTGCTGCCCATAGAGTGGCGCGTAAAGCACTGCTTTTGTCTCTTGTAGAGCTAGAATCTTTTGATTTCTTGGGGGTGGCTTCAGTAGAGCCTTTTAGGGGTCCTGGATAGAATTGTAAGGTTAACTATTATTTCTCATTGATATCACTCAGAAATAAATAAAAGACAAGCAGATTATATATTACCCTTTTTCATATTAGAGATTAGCATTCAACATATTACTAATTAGCATTCAAGTATTCAACAACATTCAGCAGATTATAAATTACCATCTATCATATTACATTTTCGAACTTAAGTACTTAACAGTTTAGATGTGCTCAGTACTTAAGTTTAGCATATACAAAATTAGGATTACCAGTTTTGAACTTACAATCATAAATTGACCAGTTAAGCTACTAAGACTAATGATCGATTGACCAGTTTAGCACATTACAGATTTCACCCTTTGGTTTACTTACAACATAATCAATTTGACAGGTTAAGGTTTAGCTACGAACAACCAACAACAAGGTAGGGTCGACCACTTACCTAAGCAGACTGCAGTTTAAGCACCAGCTGCTTGATGAGATTCCTGAACATAAAGGAGAAATCTGCACAAACACAAGCAAGCAAAATTAGTGTTTGTGAGTCAGGTTTAACTACGAACAACCAACAACATGCTAGGTCGACAACTTACCTAAGCAGATTGCAGTTTAAGTACCACCTGCTTGATGAAATACCAGCACAGAAAGGAGAAATCTGCAAAAACAGAGAAGCAGGCAAAATTAGTGTTTTCTATTCTGAAAGACTAAGCAAGCACTCGCAACAAATCATATAATGAACTACAGTATGCTAAACTTACTGAGAATGACAGACAAGCAGTTGGATTCCAAATCTGGAAGGCTAGGGTTTATGGAATTAGGGTTCGAAGAACTACAGATGTACAAAACGAAGAAGTGAGACTCCTATTTATACACGTTTAAGCAAAAATCAATTAAGGAAAGAAAGAATTGAATACTTTCTTTCTCGATCGGGGAAAGAACTCGTCTGCATGCACGATTCGGAGGCGATTTGCGTCGGTTGAGACATTTTAGGTGATTGAGGGCTTGATTAAAGACTAGCTTTGGGGTTATTAGCGATGGGATCGTCGATTTACTAGGGATTTCAGTAGAGAAATGGGGAGAAATCATCGGAATCGCAGAGATTTGGCAGAAATCGGCGAGTCGCCTTGACAGATTTCAGAGAAAATCGGGGATGAGGGTGGCTGGGTGTTTGCGAAAATGAAGTTTCCATACCCTAACTCTAAAATCGCCATTTATATATGTTGTACAAAACGGCGCCGTTTTGTTATTCGGGGCGGATACGGGGCGGGGATCTCTGAATCCGTCCCCAGTCCGTCACCAAAATCCACGGGTCACGAGTATACCCGACACCGCCTGAAAGCCCGTTTTCGCGGGTTTAAGCCCATCACTGGCGGCGGCGGGCCCTTGCCATCCCTATAGGCTAATGTCTTAAATTTAAGGGCCCGTTTAGTATAGTTTTGTTGTTGTTGTGGTTGTAGTATGGTTGTGTAACACAAGAGAAACCACAACAACATAAAAATAGAAAACAAAAATATGTTTAGTTGGTAATTATGACATATCATAGAAATCGACAACAAAAAACAGAAACGCGTTTAGTTCTTTGTAACGAAAAATCATAAGAACATTTCTCAATATACAGCAAAGGAAACATGGATTGAGCTGTTGAGCAGGGGAGGCCCGGCGACGACTGTTGAGTAGGGGAGGGGAGTTCGCGGCGGCGGCTGTTGAGCAGGGGAGGGGAGGTCGCGGCGGCGGCGGGTCGGAGGGCGGAGGCGGCGGGTTGGGAGGCGCGGAGGCGGAGGGTCAGGAGGTCGGAGGGTCGGGAGGGCGGAGGTGGCCGGCGTGGAGTGGGGAGAAGGCGTCGGCGTGTATGGCTGGAGGGGAGAGCGGCGCCTGTGTTTGAGACAAAATTGGAGAGGTTGGGGGCAGCTGAAGTAGGGTTTGGGGGTGGTGTTAAAAAAAAAATTGCTTCTGTGGGGATTCGAAAACTGGTCTGTTTTAATGAAATCAAACGCCCAACCAGTAAGAATCTTGTGTGCAACATGTTTAAGAATCATATCCAAAGCTATAAATTGTTGTTTCTCATATTTGAGCCTTGTTGTGCAACTCTGATTCACAACAAAAAATAAAAACCCAACTAAACACGATATTTTTCTTGGTTTTCCAAATTTTTTAAAACACAACAGGAAACAAAAACAAGCAACAATACTAAACGGGTCCTAAAAAATGAAATGGAAGAACTTAAAAAAAAAAAACTGAAATGGAAGCCCAGCCCAGATGCACTTTAAAAGCTAGTGACTGGGCCTGTAGCATTAGTTCCTCTAGCCCAGAGCCCAGAACTCGCTTGGCAGACACAGCCGGCAGAGTTGGGCCAGATCTGCCGATCTTCTCCGCTGTGCCGCCTGTGCCTGTGCTGTGCTGTGCTGTGCTTTGTTCTTTCCTTTTCCTTTTTTCCCTTTTTTCCCCATCTTCTTCCTTGATTTGTCTTGCCGGAAAAGTGGACTGGTTATTTTGCTCGAGCTCACTGTTTGACGAAGAAGCAGCTGAAAGGAGAAGGTAAAAGAAAGCTAATGGCAGGCGAAGAAGTAGTACCAGAACCGAGTATGTCTTCGCCATCGCTGGAGGACAGGCCTGGAATCCTGATCATCGGTCCTTCCGCCGTCGGCAAACGCACCCTCCTCTCCCGTAATACTCTCTCACTCCCACTCTGTTTCCATTTCTCCGGCGCTTTGTTCATCGCCGCATAATCTGTAACAATTACTTCTTCCGCCGCAGGTTTGCTTTCGCTGGATCTCGAAGATGATCCCGATCCCGATTCCGATTCACAATTACTCATCCGCGGGTCAGTACTCCCTCTTAATCCCTCTTCAAATCTTCCCCTCTTTGGAATCCTAGGGTGAAATTTTTCGTCTCTTGGCGCCAACAGGTGGACAATCAACACTAAGTACTACTCCGCCGATGTATCCGTATGGGTTACTCATCTCACCGACGGATTCCGAATCGAGAACCTCCCGTCTCGCCGCCGATTGGCCGCCGTCATCATGGTTTTCGACGCTACTGATGTCAGTCTTCTTTTCCCCTTCCATTTCAATTGGGCTGTTCGTTCAGCATCTATTTGCTATCTTAATCTCGTTTTTGTGCAGCTCTCGTCGCTTGCTGCAGTTCAGGAATGGGTATCTCGCACCGATATCCACGAGTACGAGATACTGTTATGCGTAGGGAACAAAGTGGATCTTGTTCCGGGCCATCCAGTCCACCAAGAATACAGAAGGCGGTTGCTGCGGCGGCAGCAAAAGCTCGAGCTTGAGCAGTGTGCATCTGATGAGTTTGGAATCTCTGAAACAGAAGGTGCCAATTTGTTAGGCAACAATGTAGAAGAAGAAGAAGAAGAGGTAGTAGAAGAAGAAGATCAGTCGTTTCAGATCAGAAGGTCATGTATTGAGTGGTGCACTGATCGGAATATTGAGTACATTGAAGCTTGCGCTTCCAATCCCGAATTCGACAAATGTGAGTAAAGCTCTGTCCTTTGCTCTTTAGGCTTCAGTGACGAAATTGATCTAAAGAACAGATTCGTTAGTGGCACCTGTGTCATTTAAGTGGCAGAAGCTTTGTGGAAAATGTAGATTTAAATCAAGGTTCTTTTGCTGCCAAAAGAATAGTAATAAGCTTATAATCTTCACAGGTCTGTCTGTTGATGGCGATAGTCAAGGGATGGAACGAATCTTTGGTGCACTTTCTGCTCATATGTGGCCTGGAATGGTTTTGAAATCTGGAAATAAAATGGCTGAACAACCAATACCTGAGGAAGAAGGTTCTTTTACCTGCTCCTTTGCCATTTATTTACTGTGCTGCTATCGATGCTTTTTGTGCTAACTGGTTTGTGTGCAAGATGCAGACTTATCGGAGGAGTCGGATTACGAATTAGAATACGAGGTGCTATCCGCAGGTTCTGCAGAACCGTGGGATGATACCAGATGGGTTTCTGCCAGCACTACGACTTCCACTCCTAGTGAAGGGGAATCTAATGCACACGAAAAACATGTTGTTGCCGGACTTAGCAATGGGAACAAAGAAAGTTCTAGTACTGCATCAAATGCTGGAGGTGTCATGGGGACTCACCCTGAGGACGGAGAACAGGGTTATGAAGGAAATCTGCTGTCGTCGTCTGCTCAAAGAGAGGAATCATCAGAGGACGACAAAGGAGCAGTGCGAAATGCTGAAGTATCGGAAGCAAATGGTGAGGTTGAACCATTCGACTTTGAGGACTTGGAAAAGCTGATGTTTGAAATCGGTAACATAAGGGATGGGTTAAGATTGATGCCTGATGTACAGAGAAGGGAAATGGCTGCAAATCTGGCAATGAAAATGGCTTCCATGTTTGGAGGCGGCAGTGATGATGAGGAGCCTGATGGATTTGAATAATTTCATTAATTTCAAGCTGTAGGTGAAAAGAGATTTGTAAAGTTATGTGCTTCAATTTTCAGATTTTCTCCCTGGTATCGCATCTCTGAGTTGATGAACAAGCTACTGAATCATTATATGACGGTTTTTACGGGTTTGATAATACTTATAAACGGAAGTGCACGCATGCCACTAGCGTAGCATGTGCTTCATTTTTCTCATGGCACTGACTGACATTCTTCTCGTACAGTTGCTTCATGATTGCACCTCCAGTCTGTTGGTGGTTCTTCGTAGTCTTTTTGATCGACAATGAAATTGAGTGAATTGACTCGATTTGAGCACATTATTCCTCAACTAATTCTCAATAGGAATTTGATTTGGCGAGTTGACACACATGTATCGCCAAAGATATAGGAATGAACAGAATTTACATCTCACACGCTGCTAGCTGAAGATATAGCATCATTTATGGTTGTTTAAAGGAAACAGCCGGCTTCACAAAGCTGAAATCCTCCTCATTCCCATTACTACTTTCCTCCCCGGCACGATGATGGTGGGGGAGGGATTCATCCATCAAATTTCCAGCTCCAGAAATAGGAATCCGATCATCCAACTCCTCAGCTTCTTCCCCACCTTCATGATCCCTCTTGGTTCCTTCAATCAAACTCATCTGAACGATGGATGATGAAGGAGCAGGGGACAACGCCTCGGTTTCCATGTCCGACAGCTCATCATCATCGCGGTAAGCGTAGTAAGCCCGTGTAGAGTGGCCAGTGGTCTTGAAACGGTGCAATGTGTGGCCAGATGAGCCGGTGGAGAGCAAAGTTCTGGCAGTGGAGGAGCCATCTGCTGTCACAGACATCGGGCTTGTATCTCCACCGCCCAGAGTTCTGACTGATAAAGACGACTTCGAGCCTCTTCCTGCTGCCTTCTTCTTCTTCACGGCCATGTGCCACTTCTTCAAAGCCTTGGATGTATGCTCATCGAACACTGCTTTCTTCATGTTGGAACCCATCTGTGGAAAAAAAAATGCATTTGGCCATTGTATGTGAATTACTGTTCACGGTAAAAATTAAGTTGATGAGAATGTTTTACTAAAGTACTAGGCACCTGAGTCACGAGTGCATGAAGGGGCAGCGTGATGTAACTGCAAAGGAGTAGGACACCAACACTGCAGAAGCAAGAGGCACAAAGCAATGCTAGTGGAATTAGATGTAAAAAAGAAGAAATATCACCAAAGATGACCAAAATTTATGAAGAAATACCTACCCGATGCTGACTTTGACGATGGCAAGCGTGAAATTAGCATGGAAGCACGATTTCATGCCAAATGCATACTGCAATGTACACATACAAATGGTCAACTATGAGCATGTATGTCATCTATCGACTAATGCAGAGCTAGAAAAGGAAAGTCCATTTACCCATATCCACAGGAAATATGTTATCTGGAAAGCATTCTGCAGGATCCGAAGAGAAGAGACGGTCAATAGTAGAAGAAGTAAGTGGAAATGACAGGTAAGTGCAAACATATATGTAATGTGATTAGATTCAAATGACAATTGTTACTAAGTTTTTTGTAGTTATACATGTGGTGTAAGAGTTACCTGAAATAAAGCAAAGTGGATTAGATGAAGAACTAACTGGGGGCGACCAAACCAAAAGTATTTATCTGACCCTTGCACAAGAGGTATTCCTTGCACTACTGCATGCCTGTCTGAGATGTCGATTGCCATCTTCGTCAAAATGGACTGAAGCTCCGTTCCAACTGCTAAGATTATCTGCAGCAAGACATCTTAAAATGTTCAGATCTTTATAATCATAAAAAACATCAGCTTTCTTTCTTAGCATTTGAAAGATAACACTTTTTTTTCCTAGTCCCTTACAATGACGGGAATTATGGATGCCCAAAAGAGTGCTCGCCAACCTGAAACCATAACCAAACCCAGTCACTTACTGCAAATAAACTATGCTTTCAAATTCTTTGGACAAGAACCACTGCAAGCATAGACTTACCGTTAACATTCACAAGCAGGAAAACCACAAAAGACGCCCACAATACAGGACTGTCAATCGCATTCAAATGAATTCAGTTATTAATCCAATTCTATACTCTCCTATCCAAGGCAACTGTCGAGAAAAGAAATAATTTATCATGACTACTATATAAAAAGGACATGCTACCTCACTCCGACCACTAGTTTGAAATCATCCTCCAACGACCTCTTGATGTACTTCTGGAAATTGAACTTACTTCCCGGAGCTAGGTGCACCTATTGCAATGAACAAAACCCACTGTCATAAGGAAAGAGGGGATTGATATCTAGCTAAGTTCCCAACTTAAAGAGAAGTTGGCTATAAGGTTAAGCCAAGGGATATAAACGACTTACGGAGATGAACCCATTGCGCAATGTCATGTAGTCAGACTTACTAACAGATCTGAAGAACTGCCTACAGAAGCATCCCTGCAGTGGCCAGAAACATATAGTCTTTTATTCTTGTGTAATCAATTTGTTTCCCAAAGATTAGAGCATCATCTTCATCTATTTTACAAATAAAAATGAAAGTTTGTGTACATGAAATAAAGTATGGTTAGTATGATCTTACAAAATAAAAAGGTATGATCTTACAAAATAAAAGAAGACTGGAATCTTTGTCCAGAAACTGGTATGTGCTCTCACGAATGATGTCTCATGGGTAAGCCGGAACCTTGAAGGATCTGTTAACAAGAGCATGTTGCATGAGAAACCAAATGTAAAGTGGTTTTCCAAAAACATACAACAACAGAAACATCAACACGGAGTTTAGCATAGAAAGTTTGACCAAACTACCATTAGAGAACTCATAATCATGGGAGGAAGTTTCTTGCTCCCACTCCTTCCAGCCACGAATCTGGGACATTAACAAATCAACAATCAATCAAGTTTCCTAGAGAACTTATGCAAAAGATGAAGTAAAGGGAATTTCTCATGAATTCAGAAGCAGAAAGTCATATCTACAGAAGTATGTATGCACAATGGAATGAAGACAATAAGCCGTAATATACCTTCAGTCTCCCGAGCATCATGGTTACAAAACTATAGATCACATGAAAGACGGCTAAGAAGAAAATGAGGATGTGCAGTTGATGCAGTCCATTGGCTGATATAAGTGGTACATGCCCCTGTTGAGAAGAGTCACATCAGTAAGATACACATTATAGACTTGTAAAGTTGAATAGAATGGCCATTAGAAATTCTGAGTAGTTTGACTAATCTCATTCAACTTGACCATCTACTCAAAATTTACCAAAAACCCTGAACTTGACTGGTCAATGTCCAAACCAGGTCATGATCCCTTCCTCATAAGTCTCAAACTACATACACTCACCAATTGTCTAACTTGATGGAAACCATCTCTCGGTTTAGTAAGAACGAAATACAACAGCAACACACAATGGATTCTTTTTAGGAGGCACGCTATGAACGATGAGCATTTCAGCTAACCAAAACCTACAGACGACTTATAGTCGACCACAGTCAAAACCAACTAACTCATCACTAGTCATGAGGGCAAGAATTGCAACACAGACCTCCTTGCACTTTGTTGCAGAGTCTGCACCAGCTAACATTCTGTGTTCAAACCACAACAGTCTCCGACGATGTTCCTCCTCCGTATCAGTTTTGTGCTCACCTTCATAAGGACA
The DNA here is from genome assembly GCA_946122785.1 of Linum tenue. NCBI lineage: Eukaryota > Viridiplantae > Streptophyta > Magnoliopsida > Malpighiales > Linaceae > Linum > Linum tenue. The sequence goes on along the minus strand of CAMGYJ010000005.1, from coordinate 44,592,901 downwards.
TGGCAGCATCGAATTTGCCACGTCTTCGGAAACACAAATCTTCAAGAAGTAGTTCTGACCAAAAGTCAGCAGCAATGAAATGAAACCCAGAACCATAAGCTCTGCAACAACCAAAACCCAACAATTGCTTAAAACCCTGTAGTAAAGGTTCCAACTTTATGAAGCCCGCAGTACAATTCAGAGAACCCACCAGCCTTAACCTTCTCCAAGGCCTCGAATAGAGCTCTCTTGTGCCTTTCTGTAAACCACTGCAATTTTAATCAAGTTAGAAGCTATCGCAGAATTCAAGCACAAAATACAGAAGCTTATCGTGTACATACCGAGCCAAGTTTGTGAAGAAGCTTCTCAAGGAGGATAGAGATTATGACGATAACAGCACAGACACCGGCGACGGCCCAAGTCGGAGTCTGATTCAGCTCCCTCTCAGGCCCGCATGCGGTAGCCGCCGTAACCAGCGCAATTCCGCCGCCGTGGGCAAGCCATAAACACAGACTGACCCACACCAACTTCATGCCGAGAATCGCAAACAGGGGAATGGTTGATTGATGAATAGTAGGCAAAGGCAAGAAAGGAAAACTTTATAGAAGGAGAGATCAAGCCGGACAAAATCAATCAAGAGTTGGGTTGGCTGTTTGTTGCTTTGGTAGGGAACAAGAAGAAGAAAGAATCATCTGCAAAAAAGGCAATGAAACAGCGGTCGGGAAGAAGCCTGTGGCTGCAGCTTTCGTTTTCCCCAAAACACCTACCATTACCAACGCCATGGCGCAAGGAGAATTAGATTAAACAAAAGGGTATAATGGAATTCCCCCTTCCGTTTGCATATCTACACACGAGTCCAATTGCCATTAACAAATGATATACAATCCAAAATGACAGGGGAGATGAGATGGGATAGCCACTAACCAGTCCAGTAAAGCGAGCAGCAGCAGCAGCAGCAGCAGCGGCTCCAATGATTCTGCTCTGCAAATGGATGACGAAGCATGGACCAAAGCGAATTTCTGTACCTTTTTGCACTCTGCTTTTCCTTCGGTCTTTTGTTTTCTTCCGGCAGTTTTCGTTTTATTAAAAGGGGTTTCTTTCCTTTTGGGTCAATGCTTTTATTAATGTTGGTGAGCAGTTTAAAAAAAAAACGAAATGTTAATACGGTTTTGAAACTGGGAAGCTACTTTTCACCTGGGTGGGTGAGCAATGAGCATGTGAACAAGATGGCTAGTTTGGGGAACAAAGAAAAGGACTGGCAGCCTTGATTGGCGCCACAATTCTGTGTTTAACGGTATCATCATTCTCTACGCGGATTTCATTTCGCTTACATGTCCCCGGCCGGACAATTACTCTGCTGAGCTATTCTAAGCTTGAAATGCTTGATCGTGACTTGGAGACATGAAAATGAGACACAACACAAGTGCTATTTTGCCAAACGTTGTTGACCGGCGCCAACCCCATGCGACCCGACCTTCATCATGTCATTTCTAACCTCCGTCGGTTTAGAGCATAGCTGTTAAATCAGATTAAACCACTGGCGGATTCAGGGGGTGGCCACCCCAGGCCCCGGCCCAGCCTTCCTCTGGATCCGTAGTTACTATAGTCCTTATGAAATTTTTGATTTTAGACATTCGACCTAGTGTTATTCTATGATAAGATTGGGTTTAACTAGAAAAATTATCAAGTTGAACATATTCAAATCACTATTCTAAATTTAGCCTAGAAATTTGAGCCCCAAAGATTATACGTCTTAAAAAAACAATGAAACCTAAAAATCTAAAAAGTTTAAAACGTAAAAGACTAAAAGAAATATGAGGTTTGTTCCCTTACAAATTTACTAAAGCAGCTGGTGTGCAGGGATGGACACACAATGCAAATTGATTAGTCGATTGATTTATCTAGTGTTGATGCTGCTCTTTTCAACAGCTACTACGAAGAGAATCTTTTTAACAATGAAACATGTGAGAACTGATTTGCTCAACAAAATGAACGATGGATTTCTCGCCGATTGCTCAAGTATTTTATTTGAAATAGTATATACTATTGGTATGGATGTAGACTTCATTATTGATGCATTCCCTAAATTAAAATACAGTCGTGTACAATTTATATTGCAAAAAACTAATAAACTATAATCATTATATTTTTTTACGGTTCTAATTTTCTAGTGAAATGCGGCCTAGTGCTCTTCTGTGTTCTGGATCCGCCGCTGGATTAAACCATCAAGTTAGTTTGACTAGTGGTTTGAGATTTAATGGTCGGATCTTGTTCAACCAATTTAAGTTGATTTTAACATGATATGTTAGAAAATCTCTAATATCATATAAGTTATGCATATATTTGACATATTTTAAACAATGTCACTAATTTATATTCATATATTACCAAATTATTTCTTCATAAGACATATATATTACAAAATTATCAATCATCATCTTCGAACCCGGTTTTGACTGGCCAGACCATCCGGTTTAACCCAATTTTAACTGGTTTAATTGAGTGAAATTAGTTTAAAGATGAAGTCTTTCACTTATCTAAAATATCCTTGGGCGAAAATATGATGTAACATAAGCAAAAATAGGAGAAATACAATTAAACATTGAGACAAATCAAGGTAAAACGGGTCAAGAACCGGGGGGACGGAAGCCGTACTCATGCCCCAACGTGCCAAGTTGGATAATCCCCGACGGGGCGGGTTGACATTGCCATCACTACTTTCCACCCAAATCAAGGGGAAATTTTGAACTCGTTACAAGAATGATTCAATAAGATTTCGAAATTGAATCCGGTCAACTGGTGATGAGTTCGTGTGGGCTTGACGAGCAACCCTATGAGCCAAAATGTTGTGACGACAGAGCATAAACTCAACTTTGATCCACGAGACTAAGCGAAGAAGGGAGATCATACACACAAAAGTTGCTCAACATTGTCATGACCATTTGTTCATGAGGTGTTTTGGCTCTAAGTAAGCACTTAACAATCTGTACATACGCAAGTAGCAATATCCTCATGGACTACGATCTTGAGAGCATTCAAAAGTCCAAAAGCTTTCGCTTCAATTGGATGGGAACAAAAGAATGTCTTGATCTTCCAGTCATACACCTGATCATGGAAATTAATTATAGTTATCCGTGCGTGGTGCTAGATGGCCCATGTCCGGATAGAGCATCTGTTTATGTCCTTGAAAGTGGGGTTTGCTCTAGAATTAGCACCTGGCCATGGCCGCTGGGGCCTGGGAACATCGAGTAGGCTAACCTCCACATATTTGGCTTTGTTACTATCTAGTAGCGTTGGGTTGAGTGTTTGTTGCTTTGGGTGGAGAAGTAGGGATCAAAGTTCGTGCGGTAGAACAGATTAAAGAAAAGGAAGGCATGCACAAGGGAGGGGTTAGCTTAACAATCCCGCTAAGGGGGTCTGATTTTCGACACCCATTCTCTTTACCGTCCATTCTCACTGGTGTTAATCTAATGGTAAAAAGTTCACAGTTGCTAATTGGTAATTAATATCCCAGCATACATTGGAAAGGGAAAAAGCGATTCCCGTGCATAATTTCAAATTAATTACCCCTTCCCCTTTTTATCTCACTGTTTCGTCTCCTGCTGTCTCTCTTTCAATAAACTAGAAACCCCCTGTCTACAAGTACAATCCCCGTCGTAACCCATCCCTGCAGTAACATCTAGTCATTCTCCCCGTCCCCATCGCCCCCCGGAAGCCCCTCCCCTCCACGACATCTCTCATCCTGCCGACCTTACAACAATGCTCGGCTCATCCCTCCCGTCGACCGTCCTCCGTCTACCATCCTAAATCCTCACATTCCACCGGCTTGCTCTTATCCACGGCTACGCTTGATCGTTTCCTGTCGACCATCGTCCATCCGCGGCAGAGCTTCGAATGACGCTAAGTGGCGGCGACAGGATTTGTTGAAGGTGAGGGGTTTCTGCTTGAACCACCACAATTCAGCGATTTATTCATCTTTTTCATTATAGTGTGTCACTGGAGTGCCATAGTATGGCTAATAATTGTATCACTTTAGTGATAGTTATGTATCTAATTTGTCTAAGGTGTGTCTATCACCGCATTGGTATAAAAATTTGATATTGATTGTAAAAGTATCACTATAGTGGTAGTTTTGTTTGAAATGTCTATCTTGGCAGATCTATCATTTCAGTGGTATAAAATATTTCATTTGGCTAATAAAAGTATCACTACATTGGTAGTTTTGTTTGAAATGGCTTTCTGCTAGATCTATCACTGGATTGATATATCTGCAGTGATAGTTTTCTTGCTGATCTCATATAATGAGTTGATAATTCTTATTATTGACTTATTTTTTAACGTCAGCAAGAATGGCAAGGACGAAGAGAAAGTGTCTTGCGAGCCAGAAGGTTGCGGGCAAGAAGCATACAACCTATGTTTCTAGGGAGTGGAAGTTGGGGTTAGTCAAACTCCTTCCTCTAGTGTTGGTACCAGCAAGAAACGACACCGTGAGAGATGGGAAAAGGGAGAACACGATAGGGGGAAGAGAAAACATGCTGATGATTGAATATTTACGTTGGTGCTTGTGCCAGAAGTATATTTCATGATCTACTTAGTATGAGTACTTGTACAGTGGTATGTGTACTAGACATGTGGTACAAGTATTGGTAGATCGGAGCGTGTACCAGTACAGTGGTTTAAGAACTAGTTCAGTGGTACGTGTACCATTACAATGGTATGCGTACCCGTACAAATTATGGGTTCATGTACCACTAAAGTAGTATTAGTACCACTGAAATTGTGCGAAAAATCATTTATATGCCAGTACTCGTGAACAAAGATATTTTCATGAAATTGAAAAAAGTTAACTAATAATTATGACCAAGAAAATAATAAAACTAATTCCAAACTTAAAAAAAAGTGCAGACCAAAAAATTTCCATTACGATGTATTTCTTAGTTAACCCATAATTACGACAAAGGAAATAATAAAACCAATCGACAAACTTCAAAAACAGTGCACACCACAATACGAAAAAGAAGTTGCACTCCTACGTGACCGGATCCTGTGGCTAGGGGGTGCTTATTCACTCCTATTATGGAAAATTACGAAGTATACAAACCGGACTTACAAACAGTACTAACCATACAAATATAAGAACAATACAAACTAGAGCGATAAAACGTACAAACAGATTTACAAACAATACAAACTAGACAGACAAACATTACAAACCATACTAATAGTACAAAATGCCACTACTTACAATCAAGGATTACGAAACCGTACCGGACATCAAACCGGAATCATTTTTGGCATGGTAAATCGTGGTACAACCATGATTCAACCGTTTCCTACCGGTAAACACCGTTTTTGGAATAAAAAAATTATTTTTTTGTTAAAAAACCGTACCGACAAAATTAGGGTACCATACCGGGAAAATATCGGAATAAAACCGGATTATACCGCTAGCCATTGATGTCACAATAAAAACAATAAACATAATTTTAGTAAACACTCACAAATTTTGTACGTACTACGGATCTTAATTCATTTCATCAATTGAGTTCTGTACTTCTGTTTACTAACCCATGAATTAGGTAACCAGTTCGTGGAGCGGGAGCGAGAGCGTGAAAGCGTCGATGTACAAAGAATTCAATATTTGAAGCGTGGGTGGAGCGTTATTATTATATTATTTTTATTAAAATTTTAATACAAAATTCAAATTTATAAATAGATTTTTATTAAAATTATCTCCTTTAGCGTTGAGAAAGAAAAATTTTCGTGGTAAGGAAATATGTTAAGATCTGATTAGTATTCCTTTTATGAGTAAACTATTTATTATTTTATTCATTTGTGTTTAATATATTTATTTATATTTTCTTTTTTTTATTTCTTCCCCCGACACCCACTACTCCGCTAGCAGAGCCACCTAACTCCTCTTTCCCTTTCTTCCCCAACACAGAAGCAGTTCCCTCTGTTGTCCCCACAATTTCATTCCCAGATTTTCACTCCAATTCTCCATGCAAGCGGAGATGCTTATTCATGTACTCCAATCTAAAAATAGATCAATTAATCGATTGAATCGACTCCGATGGTGATTTATTTATGGGAAGAAGAAGAACGACGGAGTCGGCAGGCCGTGAATTCATGGTGCCGGTGAGGGAGGTGATTGAACAAGCACCTCTTTCTCCACTGACGCGCCGCTCCTGAGGTTTGCCGTCTCGGTTCACTCCCCCGACAGTGCGAGCGGGCGTCGTCCACTCAAATCAGCGTTGGATCGGATTTGGGGGAGACGGGATCGTCCTCATCATCGTCTTTGGTTGCTGGGGAGTGGGGAGGACGAGTCGCCGGCTGTGTTTGGTTGCTGCCTTGCTGGGGAGGACGCTGTCGCCGGGAGTTCGAGAGGCAGAGCGGCGCGGCGGGGGAGACGACAGGCAGAGCGGCGCGGGGAGAGGAGGGATACGAGAGGCAGAGAGAATCAGAGAAGGCCGAAGGTAGGTTTCGACTCCTCTGCTTTCCCTCCGTTTTATTTTATTTTTAACTTTGCGTCAAAATGACGCCGTTTTAGTAAAATGAAGGGGACCGCCGGTTTTATTAAAACCGGCCAAAATTTCGGCCCATTTTGGTCCAACCGCAAATACCGCCCGGCAGGATTTTGAAGGGTACACAGCCCCTATTGTGCCGTTTCACCTCCGGTTTCCGGTTTTTCCGGTCCGACCGGCCGGTCCGGTACGGTTTCCTGGTCCTTGCTTACAATACAAAACAGTAAACTTGTATTACAAATCAAAGAATACAAAGTATACAAACTAGACACACAAACATTAAAAATTACCATAGTCATAAACATTACAAACATAATAGATAAAAATGACAAACTAGAATGGTAAACGATACAAACCGAATTGATACAAAATCACAAAACATACTTACAAACATTACAAAATCGTCCGACAAACATAGCAAAACAGTCATTGTCGCCGGAAAATCCTCTCCACCGCCGCCGCAAAATTCGCCGCTGACGGAAAATCATCTCTCTCCATTGATGGAAGGGGGGATATATATTTGCCAGCCGCCTTGCAAATGGACCGCCGACGAAGGAAGGGAAGTTTTCGGTCGGGGAAGAGACGCCGGCAAAAATATAGAATTTTTTAATTAATTAATAATTGAAAATTAATGGTAATTTAAGAATTCTATATCGCTTCTACATATTAATACTATAATTCGATATGAAATATTCGAACCAATAATATTTTGGTTGCAAATTTATGGTTATCGTCTATTTATAAGATAGATAAAATTTTAAATTAAGTATTAAACTATAATTAAAAAAATCAAAATCAAAGTATCAAAACACCAAATAAGTACTTACGAAATATTTATTGGTCTAGCTAACTGTTCAAATCTCAATATGTCTATTTTTTCTGTAAATAAATAAAAAATACAGATAATTGTGAAGACAAAATGTCCTTCTTAATTTCCATCTCATTGCAGGAAATTTGAAAAAGGAGATTAAGTTTCAAAAAATTAAATCATATACCCTAAATCTATAGAACTTAAACCCTAATATCACATATACTAAGAACATAATCAATGATTCTGATTCACCAAGATGTATACAACATACCATATGCACTATATTAGGATTTAGAGAATTATGATATAGCGTTTAGTTACGTGATTAATCTATGATCTAGATAATGTTATTTAACTAAGGAGATTCAATAACCGTCAGTCCATTGAGCGTATCATTAAATTTTCAAAGTATATACACATACCATTGTTTGTTAAATTTAGCCAATGATAATTGACTCATTTGTCAATGGTATTTAGTCTTTCAATTATATGCTTATAATTGTCAACCATTAGGGAAATTGTTAGCCAATTATTTTTGGTCATTCACTTATAGCATTGAAAATGTCTCGTTACAAAACTATAGATCACAAATGTCAAACTTTATGTTTCAAAATAAAATTTTGTATTTGTAAACAATCCTTGTATTCCTACAAACTACAAAGTCATGTAACCTAATAAATATAAAAGTTGTAAGACATACATAAACTCAAAATGTACTATTTGATTCTTGGTGAAGAATTGTGTGATTAGAGGAACTCACTTAGTTGATTCATAAAGCTAGGTATATCATGATGATTCACTTTGTAAATAATTACAGTTATTAGTTAATTCGATAATTGATTGTTGCGGTGGATAGTCCTATGATTTTGAGATATTTCAGTATTTTCTCTCTTTAATTCAAAAAATACATAAATATTGTTGTAGTCCAGTTGGTTAGGGATGTTGACTATCGATCTGAAGGACTCAAGTTCAAGTCTTTGTAACGACATTTTTTTCTGGTAAGAAGATATTTAAGTTCTAAAATTGAACTTACAAATGCACAATGAAACTCGAGTTCAAGTCTTCGTAATGACATTTTTTTTCTGGTAAGAAGATATTTAAGTTCTAAGTTGAACTTACAAATGCACAATGAAAGTGCAAGTGGATCCCTTCTCATATTTTTGGGTAAAATGTTCTCAATACAGTTAAACTTTGAGAATTGCTCCGACCAAAAAAACTTTGAGAATTGGGGTACACATACTCCTAAAATATAAATACGGCACTGAATATTATTCAAATTAATAAAATGTGTTTCCATCCAATTTTCCATTCGTAGTACTAGTGATGGAAAAACTTGCCACCTCAGTATTGACCATGAGCCCTATAAAAAAATAACATTTTATATATCTTCGAACCCTCTTTCCAAATACTCTTCGTCTTGCTACCAAAATTCCGTCGAGACTGACCAGTGGAGAACAGTGATGGTGGGACTTTGACTTCCATCACCATTAGGGCTGGAAGTTTGGTACCGGTATTTGGGATATACCGAATACCGTACCGAATTTGTCTATATTTGATATTACCGAATACACGTATTATTTCTTGGGATTGGGATTCAATTTCAATTGTTATTCGGTATTAGGGATTACGGGATTGGGATCATAATATACCGAAATACCAAACAATACCGAAATATAAGCTAATGTGTATTTTATGCTCTCAACTAAACTCTCTCATTCACTATTACACGACCCTCAACCACCAATTTATTGTTAGTTCATAACATAAAAAAAAACACTAGTATTAGTCTTCTCTCAGCCTCCAATTTATCAAATTAAAGATTACCAATGACAAAAACTTGAGATTTCACCTCTCCTCCATTCTCCTTATCCATATCATATCTCTAGCCAAACTCAAGACTCTTTGCTTAGTCTCTTTGTCCTATATTAAACAATCAAATCTAATTTATATATTTAATAATTAATTGAAAAGGTAATTAATTTCTTATTCAATAATATCGATTGGGATACCAAAGTACCGATTGGGATACCAAAATTATTTATGGATTGGGATTGAATTTAGGATGTAATTCGGTATTCGGGATTTTGGTATTTGGTATTGGGATACCGATACCGTATCGATTTCCACACCTAATCACCATCGCATGAGTCTCGAGGAGAAAGATATTACAGAGAGACTGAGAAGATTACATCGAGACCCCTGTGACTTCCAGTCAATGACAGATAATCCTATTCAAGTCATATCAATATTATTATTAAATAATATGATATGAACAACTAAAATGTATGCACTTATCGACTCGATTCAAACTCATTTGCAAAGATTGAAAACCCGTATCGGATTTGGAGGTCATACCGGATTATTCTATAGTAGGGTATTTTGTGATATAACCATGGTTTAGCCATTTCGTATTGGTAAAATATTATTTTTTAAATAAAATAATATATATTTGTTAAAATACCGTATAAAAAAATATGTTATCATGCCGAAAAAATATCAAAATTACATAGGATAGCAGTGGATCAAAATACTAACTAAATGAATGTGAGACACCATGGCACAAAAGGCATATAGAGTAAAATTTACAGATTTACCAATTAATCTTAAAATAATGTCTAACTAAACTCAATGGTTAATATATTTGTATGACCTGAACTTTGACCATAATGAACATATACATCAAAGTAACGACATTGACCAAACCCGATGTTTGACCATTATCTTAGACGGTCAAATGCATTGACTAACACTCAACATGCCACGTCACCATCCGGTCATCATAAAAATTATTAAAATATTCACAATTTACACATATTTTCTAATTTTGAATTATTACGATTCAATTAAAACAAAAATTAAAAATTGAAATACAACTCCCCACCCGCGGCTCCCCTCCGTCTACTCCCCCAACCTCTTCTTCGACAGAGAGCTCTCTCATCTGCTACCAAACCTCAACCCCAAATCAAACATAATCCTCTCCAGACCAATCAAACTCTACTCTTAATTAAAACAAAAATTAAACATAACCATCCCAATCTTGAAATCCATATATTCTTCTCTCCTGGTCTGCAACAGAGGCGGATCTACCGCTAACGGCGATTTTGTCGATCTCCTCATCGACCACGCTTGCGGTCTCCCTCCGCTCCGTCAACTCCGCCGACGGACACGCCACCAGATCCCAAATCGGCCTTCAGGATCCTCTCTCCCGCATCATGTGCTCGTCACTCAAAGTAAACACTAAACCACCGCAAGCACTCGTCGAATCCTCGGATGAAATCCCCGCTGATGTCCAGATCCGCCTCCTCCTCCACCACTGCCACGATGCTCGGTCGCAGCTGCTTAAACCTCGAAACCACGTGCTCCCAATGGATAGCAGAGGATTAGGATTCATCAAAATTCTGAATCGCACAGAAGCACCACAATCTGTAGGAGGCAAAAGTTGGAGATGCGGGCTTCAAAGGGGTCCGAGGAGCAGGTAGAATCGTAATATGGACTCGGGGAAAAGGATTTGGGACGGGTTTCGAAGGGGTTCGAGGAGAAGGTGGAATCAGAATCTGGGATTGGAGGACTGGAATCGGGATCGGTCGAGGACTCGGAGTTACCGTCGGTGGTGGATCTAGGGGGGAAGCTAGTTTTTGGGGCGAGAGGATTAAAAAAAAATCCTTTTGACAAAATTTGAAAATTTGGAATTTGTGAAAATTGAGAATTTTTTAATTAAGTTAATGATAATCGGGCAGTGACGTGGTGGGTTGACCATTAGTCAACGCATTTGATCTGGGTTTGGCCAATGTCGTTACTTTGATGTATAGTTTGAGTCATGATGTTATAGATCGAAAAGATTGGCCATGATGTTTGTTATGGTCAAAGTTCAGGCCATACAAATATATTAAAGCTAAACTCAATTGCAAAGGGTAAACGTTGCCTTATCTCCCAACTATTAGAGAGAGGGATGGGTCTCTGTTTTCGGAAAGAGTTGAGTGCCGCTTTAGAGGAGGAGAGAAAAGGATGGAGTAAGTGTCATTAGCATTGTGTTGAAGAGGAGGGTTTTACCTGATTATCATTTTGTTTCCGCTAAATTTCTCTCAAAACGGCGTCCTTTTGATGTTGGTATTTTTTATTTTTATTTTTTGGGTTGTTCGATATGATTAAAATCCGCTGGAATACCATGATTCATTAGTTCAAGCTCTAAAAAAGGCCGACACGATTTTTTACCACTTCTGCTTGTACCGATATGGATTGACTTTGGTACTGATATTTTGAGGTTCAATCGCCGATAGGGTACTAATTTTTGCTCATTTATAGCCATAGTTGGAGATATGAAGTGAAAGAAGTGATTTGCATAGTATGTGATCGATATAGCTGACATGACATGCGCATGGGATGAAGACATAAAGTATAGTTATAGCCTCATTTTTACCATCCCAACTAGGAGTGGGCATTCGGTCGGTTCGGTTTCGACCGAACTGAAATTATGAATACCGGGTCCCCGAATTCTCTCAAACCAAATTCGAACCGGATTAAAATTCGGTTCAGTCGGTCTAAACCGAATTATAATTTGATTCAGTTTGGTTTTTCACACAAAACCGAATTTGTGAGGCTACTTGTATCTTATCAATTTTACATTATTTTGCACCCCTAATATAAACAATAAATATGCAATTATATGCATAATCAATGATAAAATAAAACTTTTCAACACATAAGTCATAAAATATTTCAAATATTTAAGTTTAAAAACAACTACAAACATAAAAATCCACCATTTGGAGCTTGCAATAATAATATTTCGATTTTTCTGTCGGAAATTCAGAATTTCGATTCCGTTGAAAGAACCCTGGTTTCCGAAATATTGATATTTTCCTTCCGAATTCTGAACCGAATAGCATTGTTTCGATTTTGGTTCGGTTTAATTCATTTTTGGTTAGGTTCGGGTTTATCAAACCGTTTGCCCACCCTAATCCCAACGAGGGGTGGAAGTTTGGGTTGCGGGTTGTGGATAACCACAAATCGCACCAACCCGTATCCTTTGCATGCAACCATACCCACAAGTTGTGGGTAATGGGTTGGGTCTGGGTAGTTAAAAAATAATTTTTGTGGTTAGTGGTTATTCACTATCCACCACGGTTAACCCACAAAATCCACAATAACCACACTAATTATATTTATTTACTAATAATACTTTATAATTTAATAGTATGTGAAAAGTGAGAGGCAAAAAACTAAAGTAGCCACATAATCAAATACACATCTAAGCAGTTTTAAGTGAGAATTTTTAGTGGAAAATAATCGATTCATTAAAAGTTAGCACATTTAGTAACTTTATATGTATTATTTTGCTTTTGTGTGAAAGAAAATACAAGATCATATCTGAAATCACAGTTGTCTGACACAAAATTTGAATACAAAACTCGAAAAGAAAAAATCTCTACGTTGAGTAAGATCGATATACAAAATTATATCTTCACGAACGACACAATTGTATATCACTATAGTCTAGCTAAGAACAACAAATACATTGGTGGTGGCCTCAACTCCGTACATGCAAAGGTGGATTTTTGCGGGTAACCACACCCAACCCGCAGTGGGTATTGGTTACCCACTAACTCCTATGGTGCGAGTTGTGGATAGCATAATTGCAAATTTGTGATTGTAGGTACCCGCAAAATATGGGGTGGGTAACCACACCCGCCCCAGTTTCCATCCCTAATCCCAACTATGGTATTGACATGCTTCTCCCGCCGCTGGATCGGACACAAACAATTCACCATCACTGGATGAAAGCGATGGCAATATATCTGTTAGACGACTCTGATCATTATAACAAAATTTGGTTCCTATCTTGCACATCACGATATATTTTTTTATAAATGGATGCAGCGCATCTAGCTTTCATTCACAACCAAACGAGTCTCAGAGAGACCCTGACAGTCATACAAAAGAAACTGATATAGATCCGGAGTGTAACTCGAAATACAATGAAACCCCAAAGGCAGCGAGTGGCCGAGCCCCGCAAGGAAATCAACACATTTGTTCGCCTCTCTATAGATGTGTTTGACTCGGACCCCCCAGTCACGAGTCGTTAAATCTTCGAACCTGACAATGATAGCGGCATGTTGGTGATCCCTATGCTCGGTACTGGTAAGTAAATGAACCGCACACTGGGAGTCCAAATCAATATTAACTCGACGATAGCCCAAGTTCCAAGCCAGTTGAAGACCTTCCACTGCGCACCTCAATTCTGCTCGGGTGATAGAACACGCAAACAAGTTATTAGCGAACGCTGTTAAACAACGTCCAGTGTGATCTCGTACCCGGCCACCTGCCGTGTCATGGTCTGAATCAGTAAGGACGGAGCCGTCTGAATTAAGGGTAACCCACTCTGGAGGTGGCGGCTTCCACGAGATCTCCACATCCGTTCTCATGGGAAGACGAGGTTTATGTACTAACCTGTCTTTGTCAATGGCATTCCGCACTACATGTATTCATGCCACAACGCGCTGGTAGAAAACTTCAACTGGAACAATCTTGTCTGCGAAGACTCGATCGTTTCTGGTCCACCACAGAGACCAGCACACAAGGCCGAACTCGAGTTTAAAATTCTCCTTGTCAAGGTTGGAAGAGATCCAATCCTGCAGATGATTGTCAAAGAAACTTTGGTGATCAGAAAGCGGGACAAGCTGCATCCAAGTTAACCTTGCAAACTTACAGTCCCGCAACACATGCTGGACCGTTTCGGGGTGATCTTTGCAAAATGCTGCATGTGGAGGATGAAGCCAGGTGTCGTCGGACTCTGTCCTGATTCGTGAGGAGCCGCTCCGTGTACGCCAACCAAAGGAAATGGGACACTCGAGTCGGGCCCCTCCATCTCCATATCTTCCTCCACCGGTTCCTCTTTTTGTTCCTCGTCGAAGCTGGTGGCAATAGTGTAAGCAGAACCAGCTTGAAATCTCCCATCACTCTCCGGACACCCAAGTCGGTACGTCAGCATCCGGTCGAGGGGCCTGGACTCCCATTATCTGCAAAATGATGTTCTCAGGGGAAAAAAGAGATAACAGAGGAAGATCCCACTCATCTGTCGCGGTGGCGAAATCCGCTATAGATAGTGAGAAATCCCCCGGGGTAGTCATCCTTGGTCATATCCGCCAGCCTCTCCCTCGTGTCTATCCATCTATGGGACCAAAAGTTCGTGTCCTGTCCATTCTTGATGCTCATTTGGCCTGGGTGCCCTCCTCCATAATAGGCCAAGCTTTCATGCACATCGCGATATATAGCACAATACACAAAGGGAAAAGTTAAATGAACTCAAGATCTCGCATTAGAAATCATCTAGCTTCAGAATCCGAAATGGAAATTTTAGATTATAATGCTACCGCAGATTGTTAACACATTAGCTAAGATGGCCGGATAGACTATAGAGCATGCATTTGTTCCTTGGAAGTGGGGTTTGGGCAGGAATCAGAGTCTATGCGGCGGGACAAGTTAAAGGAAAGGAAGCAAAGGACGGGAAGACGTTTGATTTTTAGTTTCCTCAAAGCCTCCTTTTCGTTTAAATTGCTAGACCTTTTTTTTTTTGGGTAGAAAACAGACGCAACTGCTTCCTATATCATATCATTAATCAAACGATTCCTGGAAATTCCCATAGAATCGTGGTACAACCAATAACAGAAGTTCGGGTCATTCACATCGAATAGATGTGTGCCAAAAGGAGAACAATGACCCTTAGTAGCTAAGAAGTCCGCTGCAAAATTACACTCACGATAAACATGATTGAATTCAACAGTCAACTCCCTCAAAAGTAAGCTATTAAACTGCTTTGCAAGCAGCCCGTGACAGTGATCAGTACGATCTCTATTTTTTATGATATCCAACGCTGTTCTAGAGTCCACATTCAGCTCAACATTTCTGTAGCTAAGCTTCCAAGCAAGTTCCAGACCCTCTGCTGCACCCTTCAGCTCCGCCCTGGTGATAGAACACTTCCCGAGATTGCAAGTAAACGCCCCCATACATCTTCCAATGTGATCTCTCAGCAGCCCACCTGCAGCAGCACTTCCAGAAGGTTGAAGGACAGATCCATCTGATTGGACCTGAATCCATCCCTCTCTAGGAGGTTTCCAAGCAATCTCATGACTTGTCTTGGTGGCTTTGGGTGACATTAAGCTCTTCTGGGCATTCAAAGTGGCCCGACAATAAATATTGATCCATGCTGTGATTCTATGGATAAGTCCTTCTTCACAGAACCTCTTCCCATCCATCACTTCCTCGTTCCTTTGCTTCCATAGACTCCAACAGATGATGCCGAAGTCCACACCTTTCTCAGGGTCCATCATATTCCTATGCAGCCATTCCTGGAAGTTCAGGTTCTTGTCTTCAACCGTAAGCTTGTTACCAAAGAATTTCCAAACCCCAGCTGTCTTATTACAGGATCTGAGGATGTGCTCTGTGGTTTCATCAGCTATTCTACAGAAGTTGCAGCAGCCATCCACAGTCAGCTTCCTCTTCTCCCTCTCCTTGTTGGTAAGCAGTCTATTGTGGCTTGCTAGCCATAAGAAATGCTTGATCCGACTAGGGCCTCTCCATTTCCAGAGATCCTTCCAAGTCTGCAGTGGTGGATCCTCGTTTTCCCCAGTCACAAGAAGGTAGGCAGACTTGAGTCTGAACCTTCCGTCCCTCTCAATTCCCCAGATTGTCTTGTCCTCTCCTAGCCCTGGTTTTGGAGCTTCAGTGCCTGCAATAAGATCAATGACATCATTAGGGAGGTAAGATCTCATCCTGGTCCAGTCCCACTCACCTGAGCCATCCACCCAGCTAGCCACTGATGCTGCCAGCTCTTCCTCTGTCAGTGCTTTTAGTGCATGCTCTTTCAGAATTAGTTCACAGGAGATCCATGGGTGAGTCCAGAACCCTGTTGTTTCCCCATCTCTTAAACTCCACAAGGTAGCCTTCTTCATAAAGGGCATAGCTCTCACTATTCCCTTCCACAAGCTTGAGTGATTGCTTTTTTTCATAGAGCAGATCCTTCCCTCCTTGTGGTGAAAGTACTTACCCTGCAAAACTTTAACCCACAACTCAGAATCATTGTTGAGAATTTGCCATGCCAGTTTAACCATATACGCCATATTGAGGCTTCTAGCAGACCTAAGACCTAGTACACCCTGATCCTTAGGTTTACAAATAGTGTCCCAGGCAATCAAGTGCACTTTTCTCTTCCCCTCACAAGAGCCCAAACAAAAGCTCTAATTTTTTGGTCAATTGCATCACAAACTGAACAGGGAATAAGAGAGGTTTGCATAGCATAAGATGGTATTGCATTCAAGACAGTAGTAGCAAGGGTGACCCTTCCAGTCAGGGAGAGGGTTTTTGCTTTCCATGTTGAGAGCTTGCTATCCATTTTTCCAAGTATGTACTTGTAAGTTGATTTAGACATTCTACCATGGAGCATAGGCACCTCCAGGTACCTACCCAGGTCCATAGTAGATTGAATACCCAACTTAGCACAAATACTTTGTCTAGTACTACCTCTAATGTTCTTAGAGAAGTAAACCCTGGATTTCTCCTTACTAATAAGTTCTCCTGAAGCCCGGCAAAAAGAGTCAACACACTTCATGATAATCTCAGCCTGCCTACAGTTTGACTTAGCAAAAATGACTAGATCGTCTGCAAAAACTAAGTGGGAAAGGGCAGGACCACTAGCAGATAATTTAACAGGTTTCCAGTTCTTGTTACTAACTTCCTGAAGAATGCTATGACTAAGCCTTTCTACGCAAAGAGTGAAAAGATAAGGGGATAGAGGACATCCCTGACGTAGGCCTCTGCTTGGTTTGAAGCTCTCTGACTCCCCCCCATTCCACAACACTTGCATTTCTGAGGTTGAGACACACTCCATGATCATCCTAATGAAGTTCTCTGGTAGACTAGCACATCTCAGGGTCTGCTCCAAGAATTGCCAGTCGATTCTGTCATACGCCTTAGCAAGGTCCACCTTCAACAACATGCTCCCTTTCTTTCCCGTTTTCCTTGCCATCGAATGCACAGTCTCCTGCAAAATGAGGATGTTGTCAGTAATGTGTCTAGCAGGGACAAAACTCGTTTGGTTTTGATGCACAAGGACTGACATCAGAGTCTTGAGTTTATTGGCTAAGCACTTAGCCACAACTTTGTAACCTACGTTACAGAGGCTAATTGGTCAAAACTGGTTCATAGAATCAGGGGAGTCAGTTTTAGGAATCAAAGCCAGGAGGGTTTGATTCAAAAGTCTAATATTATAAGGGGCAGAGAAGCAAGATAGAATGAAAGATGTAAAATCACTCCCTATTTGCTTCCAGCATTTTTGGAAGAAGATAGCCTGGTAGCCATCTTTTCCTAGTGCCTTCAGCCCATTCATCTCCGGGTTGCTAGACCTTTAAGAGGTTGAAATGTTGTTGGCAAAAGGTAAAAAAATACTAAAAAGAAAAATAGTTTCCGCTGCCGGGAATTGAACCCGGGATCCTTTGTGAGGAATTAGTGAATTACCGAGCCATACAACCCGGAGTTGAATTCGTTGGGTTATAATGCTACAGCGGATTGTTGATGTAATATCCAAATTGTACTTATTTATAGACAATTAAGAAAATTGGTCGGGTGCCGTCCATTGCTGGAGTGCGGATCTGGTGACTAAGGGGGGGTCCTTACTCCTTAGTAACTTGACTAAGCCCCCCTCAGCCTTTGGATTGATCTGATGGTCTAGATAAATCAATTAATTATTATTAAATGAGAAGGGTAGTTTTGGCATTATCAATAAATGATTAACTTCTATTTTTTGGTTTTGTTTTATTTATTATTATTGAATTCTTTTTTCCCCTCTGCAACACGTGTCTTCCCTTTCCCTTTTTTGCAATGTCCAGAAAGAGAGAGAGAGAGAGAGAAAGCCATGGCAGGGAAGGAGAGAGAGAAAGAGAAAGGCGGCGGCGCTACGCTGGAGGAGAGAAGGGCGATGCCAAAGCCGACGATGATGGAGATCTTGACGGCGCCGACGATGGTGGAGAGAGAAAAAGGAGATCGCGACAGAGGCGGCAGCCTTGGAGAGAGAGAAAACAGATCTAGCCGCGTCATCGGAAAATAGAGGAGAGAGAGAGACGATGATGGAGGAGAGAGAGGCGGCGGAGAGAGAGCGTCCGCACGATGGATGAGAGAGAGGCGGTGCGGCGATGAAGAGAGAGAGGTGGCTACGGCAGTAGAGAGAGTCAGCGACGGCGGCGGTGGAAAGAGAGTCGACAGCGGCAACAACGGTGGAGAGAGAGGGAAGAACAGTGATTGTAATGCAAGTGTTGTCGGTTTGTATTGTTAGTATGTTTGTACATAATTTCAGTGTGATTTGTATGGTTTGTATGTTTTGTAAAAATGACAAACATGGTGAACAAAAATAACAAAGTTTACAAACATTACAAAATAACAAAGCTTACAAACACTACAAAATAAACCGACAAACATTACAAACCATACTAACATTACAAAATACCACTACTTACAATACAAATCGATAAACTCGAACTACAAACCAATAAATACAAAGTATACAAAACAAATAAACAAACATTACAAATTACAATATATACAAATTAGTCATATAAACATTACAAACATAAAGATAAAAATGACAAACTAGAATAATAAATGATACAAACCAATTAATACATAATTACAAACGAGATTTACAAAAATTACAAAATAGTCCGACAAACATAATAAAGTGACACTCTCGCCGGGAAATCATCTCATGCCATCTCCGGTCACGAGAAAAGCTTCCTCCGCCGTCGAAAATCTCTCTCTCTCTCGGGAAATTCCCCTAGAATAATGGTGCCCATGAACTCTCTCTGGGGAAATTTCCCTGGAAATAATGGCGCCCAGGAATTGCAAAGGAGACGGAGGCGGCGCAATTAATCGGGACGGGGACGGGAGGCGACACAAAGGGACGGGGACGGAAACGGCGCTGGGTTAATTTTTTTTATTTCTTTTATAATTCAAAATTAAAAATAAACATGCAATTACTACATTGCTCTTCATTAAATTGGATTAATAGGAGCCTTTGAATTTTAATGAGGTTGAGATTCACTTAGCCATGTGACTAAGGGGACCCCTTAGTCACCTGATTTTAGCCTCATTGCTGGAACTGTATCTATATCTGTAGACTACATTAGATTCGTTCCTTTTATGCTTTAGCCTTGGGGCTCTTCTCTCTCCGGCCACCGCTGTCCGCGGGATCCTAGAGTCGAGTCTATTTTTCCGGGTTAATTGCATGGTTGGTCATTGAGATTACAAAAAACGTTAAGTTTGGTCACTCGAAATATTTAAATCCATTGGTGGTACTTCAGTTTACTGAAACCGTTCATGTTTGGTCACTCTCCGTCCAACTCCGTTAACTTTTGCTTACGTGGCGGTCAACTCTAAAAGTTGACCGTTAAATGTGTGACGTGGCAATTAAAAATAAAATTTAATCTTTGTATAATTTCCAGCTCATTTTCACATATATAAAAAATTAAAAAATTAAATCACCTAATTTTTTTTAGAGTTACTATTCGTCGTCCTAAATATTTGAATTTATCGTCCTAAAATATTTTAAATTACTTTAATGTCCTTGATTTAATTTTACGGTTAAAACCCTAAAATCGGAATTCCAAGTCCTCATCGGTGCAACTGACAGCCGTGTCCAGAGTTTTCCCCTCGCTGAATTTATCCGCCTCCCCGTCCTTGGCGTTTAATCCCGAGTCCGACATCGCCAGATCTCCGTCGTCTTTCCTATCCCGGAAATTGGGTCTGATCTAATGAGAAATTGTGAATAGCTCATTGTGGGACTTCTGTTTTCCTTCCTGGGTATGGTGCAGCTCAAGGAGATGGTGAACCAAGGGAAATTGGATTCAGATAAATTCATTATCAAATTGCTATCCAAGCGTCTTGAAACAGGGGAAGCTAAGGGATAACCCGGTCGGAATAGAGATCGGAAGACACACCGAGCTACAGAGAGAGGACTGTGATGGAAAAAAAACTTCGCAGTGCCTCCTTCCGCTGGGGGAGCTATTGCAGATGTGCCAGTCAAATTGAAACACTGAAGGGATGCGTTGTCGTCGTCGGGATAGGAAATTGGTAATGTCGATCGAGCTCCCACTCATACGGATGATGGGACTCAGAGCATTGGAGGATTTCTAATTTCTTTACCAAGTGACAGATAGCAAAAACATAAAATACACCGCGAAGGGTGATTGGTCCGGCGACGCCAGGGAGAAATCCCCGTGTCCACAGTTCTATTAATTCCTTTCTCCTCGAGCTCCTCCCTTCCTCATCGATTGCTGACCTGGCTTCTCGGCAGTGGAATCAAATTTCAGAGATTGACGACGGGAGGATCGGCGTGTTGGGTCGGCGGTCTGCAGAGCCTGCTGGGTGAGGAAGCACAACGTCGGAGGAAGAGGAGACGATTGATTTGCAAGGTTTTGCAGAGCCTGCTGGGTGAGGAAGCACAACGGCGGCGGCGACCGGCAGAGCAGAGCGAGATGCACGATTTAGGGCGATGGTTAAGGGGAAAATGTGTAGTTTCACTACGTTTTAGGGCGATGGATTTTGGCGTTAATTAGTAACTCTAAAAAAAAGGTGGTTTAATTTTTTAAATTTTTTATATTTGTGAAAATGAGCTGGAAATTATACAAAGATTAAATTTTAGTTTTTAATAAATTTTTAATTGCCACGTCAGACATTTAACGGTCAACTTTTAGAGTTGATCGCCACGTAAGCAAAAGTTAACGGAGTTGGACGGAGAGTGACCAAACATGAACGGTTTCAGTAAACTGAAGTACCATCAATGGATTTAAATATTTCGAGTGACCAAACTTGAACTTTTTTGTAATCTTAGTGACCAACCATGCAATTAACCCCTATTTTTCCTTACAAAGGTCCTGCCATTTTGGAGCTTCATGAGGTTTCTTCGAATGTTTTTTTATTATTATTATTATTATTATTATTATTATTATTATTGTATGAATAGAAGAAATGTCAAAATAGAATACATATGAATAGATGCGGTACAAAATTAAGAAAGAATAGGAAAATAATGGAGCAGGGCGAAAGTAGATACTCATGCCCCGCCTCGCGTCGCACCAAACAATCTATCAACATGTCTTGCCGCAAAACAAGTTTAATTATATGTTGTTACTTTCCGATGATTCTACGGTCCATAATAATTGAAAAAAATGAATAAACTTGGAAGATCTTGTTCTTATAAAAATTCATCTATTCATAAATAAATAAATAAAAAATATCGATTACGAATTATAGGGAGTCGATAAGTCTTTTTTTAATAATCATATGTAACCATTCCATAAACCGTTCATAGGAGATAAATAAGTTTCTCTAATTTAATATAATGGGTTATATCTTTTTAGTTTTAAGGCCGAATTCAAAAAAATTGCACAGAAAGCCTTAGATTAATTGTGCTCTACAAATTATATCACTTATAAATATGTTTGAACAAAAATTTGAAACATATATTTTCAGTCTATACCACGGTGAATCGGTGATAATATTTTGTAGTAGATAAGATTATACTATGGTGGTGTGGACGATACTAATGTGGTATGCATATATCATAGTGTATAAGATCCTTTAAATGATATAGTAGGAATATACTAGCTATCATTTCTATCTACACAAGTCATTATGGATTTGTGATATGGATACGTGGGAGTCGGGACATAGTACTATACTGGAGTGTGAGAACTGATTTGCATAGTATGTGATCGTGATAGAGCCTATGTTTGACTCGGATTTTAAAAGTGTTTTCCGGCTTCAAAAGATGAAACAGGGCTAAACACCTCTAAAAAACTCGACTTTTGAAAAGTCTAAAAGCGCTTTTGTATAACATAAAAGCAGAAGCTCCGATTTAGAGCTTCTGCAAAAAACTGTTTTGAAAATACAGGATTATCCTTATCATATTTTAATTTTATTTCATAAAATATCATTTTATTTCATTTATATCATTTTAAAAATAAAACAAATTATGAAATCATATTATTTAATATAAAATAAATATAACAAGATCCATTTTGACTACTTTTTATTCTTTAGAATTTTTATTCATATTTTATATTATAAGTCCTTCATAGCCATTTTACACAACCTCTCATACTAAAAAGCAATTCTGATAGTTATTCGGCCAAACACTCAACTTTTTTTTTTTTTTTTGAAAAATACTTCTCTAAAATTTCAAACCGAAAACTGCTTATACAAAAGTTACAACAGAGCCAAACTAGCTCATAGTTGTCAATGACTTTCATGGAATTTAGAGATAAAGTATAGTTGTAGAGCTTCATCCCTGGATAGGTACTGTTCATAAATGTTTGACGTTATCTCCGCGCTTGCACGGATGATTTGCAATCATTGGATGAAATGGGT
This sequence comes from Linum tenue, assembly GCA_946122785.1. NCBI lineage: Eukaryota > Viridiplantae > Streptophyta > Magnoliopsida > Malpighiales > Linaceae > Linum > Linum tenue. The sequence continues at coordinate 44,570,173 of CAMGYJ010000005.1, read as the reverse complement.
GACAATTTATACGAGAGAGGCTTGTGAAATGGAATGAACTCAGGATCACCTAGCTTGACAATACGGAATAAAAGTATTAGGTTATAAATTATAATGCTACGAGCCTACAACGGACAAAGGAAAGGAAATGTAATAGTAAAATACTAAAATGCAAAGGCATACTGGCAGAGGAGATGTGATGGGAATGTCCGAATGTGGGAGTAGCAGTCCAACGTTTACGTGGCCGTTATAGAGCTTGAAATGTTGTTAACAAAAGAAGTTAAGGGGGAAAGAAAAATAAATAGAAAAAAGGTTTCCTTCCGCTGCCGGGAGTTGAACCCGGGATCCCCTCTCGAGAATCGCGGCCTGGGTTCCTATGCTTAAGCCCAAAAGCTTAAGCATATTGCTTAAGTTATTCTATTGGTTGATAGTGGATTAGGTAGTTAATAAGGGGTTAGTTGTTAATAGGTAGTTGAAAATAAATAAGGCATTACAAATATAATTAATATTAATAATTGATTATTCTCTTTCTCTTTCCTCCCATAACTTTCTCCATAACCCTCTCTCCACTACAAATAAAAGGAAATCCAAAATTAATTTAATTAGATTATAATATTTACTAAATTTGAACTTCATAATTTTCCCCCTTATTAAAATAGAAATTAAAAATTTGCTCTCTCACTTTGTGACAACTTGCAATGTAGTATGAACGTTTTGCAATGACATTATCAACATTTATGAAATAAATCATTATTGCTATATCATTATTAACGATTTCAATATACGTATCAATTCTTTACAATTATATTATTACGAATTTTGAATCAATCGTTACCGTTTTACATTTTCATCATCAAAGTTTATGAATGAGTCATTGGTTTACAACATCTATACTAATGATTCACAATATCATTGATTCACAACATTATCATTATTGATACTATTAGTAATGAGCTCCCAAAACATTGTCATTAATTGTTTATTAGACTTGTTTGGTGTTTATATTTAACATTGTCAATATTTCATTAACTAGTAACGTCATGTCATGTGTGTACATATAGTTTTCATTATCAAATGTTTAATAATCGTTATTATCAACTTTTACATGAATTGTTAATAAAACTATTTATGACATTATTAGTTTTACACTTTATTATCAATGTTTTTGTATTCAATAAAACTGTGTTAGTAACCTTTAATAAGAACACACTAAATCATTGATAAATACTATATTTAGTTGATAATAAATATTTTTGCATTCAATAAAAACATAATATTTTGTTTTTTGATGTTTTGGTATCAATAAATTTTTGTTACATTATTAACGGTTTGTTGCATCTCTATCAACCTAGGAGCATATGTTTTCCAATTTGGACGTGAGGTTTATAAACTTCTTGATAAAGTTTCCTATTTGTTTTTGTTGTTGTTATCGACGTTTATGAAATAATGTCCAACAATTATACCATCAACTTTTATTGGTTCATTGTTATCAATCCAAGGTACTGCTATCAATTTTTTTACTATGAATTTTCAACGATATACAAAAATGTTATCATCGTCTCCTAAATCATTTTTTGTTGTTTGTTAATGGGTTTAGGCTTATTGTTAACAATCTAATGTAATGTTATCATCGTTGGTGTAATGTAAATTGTTATTAACGTAATAAAATATTTAAGATTCTAATCATTATAGCCGAGCATTATCAATTTTTAGTGAATTATTAATAAAATATACTTACATTATGAACAATTTAAAATGTCGTTATGTATGTTTAATATATCATGATGTCAGGTGTTGTTTTTTAATGTACCATGATATCACGCAGTTGTTACAACTTACAATTTCACTTTCACGTTAAAAACGTGAAGCAACTCGATCCCACCAAAATGTTGTTAAAGTATATCATTACTAATTGTATGAAAATTGTTAAAAATGCACCTAAAACATTATAATTTTCATTTTCAATGAAATTTATGAAATGGGAACGTCACGTTTACGTTAAAAATGTTAAGCAACTCTTATCAAAACGTTAACAACGTGAAAGTATATAATCACTAATAGTTTCAAAATGTTTAACAATTGACCTAAAATATTTACAATTTTTTCATGTACTGTTAATAGTGAACACTATCAACGTTTGATGTATCATGATATAAGTTGTTGTTTGTTTGTCAAACGAGTGAGTCTTTGAGAGATCATTACTAATAGTATCAATAATGCTAATGTTGTGAATCAATGATATTGTGAATCATTAGTAAAGATGTTGTAAATCAATGATTCATTTATAAACGTTGATGATGAAAATGTAAAACAGTAACGATTTATTCAAAATTGTTAAGAATATCATTGCAAAGAATTGATACTTATATTGAAATCGTTAATAATGATAAGATATAGTAATAATGATATATTTCATAAACGTTGATAATGTCATTGCAAAACGTTAATACTACATTGCAAGTTGTCACGAAGTGAAAGAGCAAATTTTAATTTTTAATTTCTATTTTAAAAAGGGAAAAAATTGTTAAGTTTGAATTTTATTAAATATTAAAATCTAATTTCGGGTTTCCTTTTAATTGTAGTGAATAGAAAGGGTTATGGAGAAAGTTATGGGAGGAGAGAGAAAGAGAATAATTAATTATTAATATTAATTATATAAGCATAATACCTTATTTATCTCAACTACATATTAATTACTAACCTCTTATGAACTACCTAATCTACTATCAACCAATAGAATGGGTTAAGCAAAATGCTTAAACATATATGCTTAAGCAGCGGATCCTACCCGATAACGAATCGCCAAGCTTGACAACCCGGAATTAAATTCATGGGTTTTAATGCTACAGCGGACTGTTGAATCTTTTTCGAATGGCATTTATTTATATGTTTGTTCCACCGGATGCTTTTTGTTGCTGGGCCTTTTATGAAATGTGGCCCAGATCTGTATTTGTCTCGTTCCTTTCCTACGGAGTCCTTTGGGCTTTCGCCTCAAAGGTATTCTCTCTTCGACCATCACGGGATTCTCGATTCATTCTATTTAAAAAGGCAAAATATATTTATATAGTTATAATTTTCACGTTTGTGACAAATATAGCCATATCTATCGGAAAATATAAAATAGTCCGAAAAATTAGAAGGTAGTGTGACAAATCTAGCCAAATCCATTAGAAACTTTAATGGCATTTGGGATGTCGTCAAGTTCTGTGACGGAACGCTGACTAGGATCCAAGTTATCGCCCACGTAAGATACAGATCAATAGCCCTTTACATGTAAATGCCACATCATCAATTAACTAAAAATAAAATTAAATAAAATAAAAAAATAACTTTGTTCCTCTCTCCGCACCACCCATCGTCGACATCCGCCGCCGCTAGCAACAATCTAAATCATTAGACCATTTCGTCGCCCCCCTAACTCCTACTCCCCCTAGCCCTCCATCTTCTTTCCACTGCTCGTCGCCGTAGATCCAACTATCACCAGACAACTGATTCGTCTTCCTCGTTTTCCTATTCCTAATAAGAAGACGAGCTGGAGGCTGCAGAGCTAGACCATCTACAACAGTGCGGGTGGCAGATGGAGGCTTCAGCGGAGTCGGCGATGGGGTTTATGAGTTGAGGAGAACTCGAGGAAGAGCTGCCAAATCGCGGATCTGGAGTTTTCTGGTCTTCCTCCGTCGTGCAGAATAGGGAGAGCGAGACCAAGTCGAGGAACCCGACCCGAAGGTGATCCAAGCGGACCCTGAAGTCCGACGACAGAGCAAGGACTGCATCCCTTGGCTTCTTCAAAAGCCTCATCTTCTCGGGTCCTCCGCCGCTCTCCTCCTCTCCTCATCTTCTTGTCAGATCCATTGGATTTTCAAGTCGAAGAAGAAGAAGAAGAGGGGGAATCCACTCGAAGCAACCGCCTCCGTCAGAACCCTAATAAGGGGAACAGTGCGGGAGATGCAGACATAGAATCGGCGGCGCGGGGGGGGGGGGGGTGTAGAATTGAGGTCGACGACAACGATGTAGGTGAGATCGGTGCTTTGCCTCGCGGCCTGCGATTTTCTCGAGTAATTGGTGGGGAATAAGGTTTTGGGTTGCGGGTTGCTGGGATGAAGATGATGTCGGAAGTGGCTATATTGTGTTTTCCGATAATTATTACTATATTTATCACAAACGTGAAAGTTATTATTTTGTGAACATGCATCGAGGCTCGGGTTGGAGCAACGTGTCTAGCCTGATTTAACCATTATTTTGGCATAAAACACCTTAATGATAACTTTACCTGTACGACCTTCATTATGGTTTTACAATTTTTTATTCTTTTCTCAACATAAATTGGGGCTCGGGTTGGAACGTGTCAAGCCTATTTTTAACCACGATTGAATTACGATTTTAGTACAAAATACTCTAATGCTAACTTTTCTGGTACAACTTAAGTTACTTTTGATAAAACTCTAAAACATGGTCAACTCTCATCATCAATTATCTAAAACCAAGAAGAAGAAATAATAATTATCCCTGATTATAATATACTCATAAACATAATAATTCTAAAATCCCCAAACCTCCCTTAGACAGCCGACTTCCCCAAACCTAAACATATTTTATGTAAAAAATGAAAATTCCCATTGGAAATGCCATGCTCCGGTGATAAGTCTCGCGGGTCATTAAAAGAAGAATGACAGTGGTGCAAAATAGAAAAGCTAATAAGCAACAGTAATCACATTGTAGCTTTAATTATATTTAGGATTTAGGATGTGTTATCATCTAATCCAATTCCTCTCCGTTGTCTGTCTCTCTTGTTTAACTAGCTGTCCAACCCGTTGGTCGGAATATCATTTGATTATAATGTATTTTTTTATTTGTATGTAAAAATTTTAGAGCCCATTTTGGTTTTGTAGAGCCCAATTTGTAGAGCCTGTTTTGAAGCACAACTTTGGTCGGACCTAGTCCAACCAACCGTCTGGTAGAGGTGTAACAATTTTGGTCATAATACTCGTAAAAATCATTCATAACTTGTCTATTTAATGATGTACTCACTTAGTTGCCTATAGTGGAAACGAAAATGGACATAACAAAAAAAGAGTTCGTCTGAAAAACGTAGCATGAATAGGAAACTCATGGTCATAACCTTTAGTCAATATTTTTTTCTTTTTCTTGAGAAACAATACATAAATAGCAATATGTAAACCTTAAAGTATTCTGTACAATACAAAATATACAATTACAAAATTAGTAAAAAAAATAGCATTTTCGATTCATACTCTATGCAATGAAAAAATTATATATCAATCAACATACTCTAAATTTAGTCGAAGGACAATCCTTTTCACTCAACAAAAAAATAAAACTTATCTTGTGGTACCTACCCCTTGCTAATGCACATGACCACAACAATACGTCCATGAAAACTCCTACCTGAATTTCATGATTTGTCTTGTACTGCGGTTATTTCATATTAAACTAAGTAACTAAGAATGATACATATGGTCAATTACCCTATAAGATAAAAAATTAAAAAAATTAAAATCATCTAGAAGACTTGGTAGTCAGAAATTGAGTTCTTTTAAACTCACTCATTTGTCCAATCATGACATATTATCAAGAGGTTTAGGATTTAACGGTTAACCAAACTAAAACTTTTAAAAAATTGGCCACTTACAGTTTGCATAACAATATCGTTGCTTTAATAGTTCTAAAAATTAATATCACTTAAGAATTCTACATCACATCTACACATTCAATACTGCAATTCAATATGAAATATTATAACCAATGATATTTGGGTTGCAATTTAAAATTATCCTCCATTTATAAGATAGACATAAATTAAATTTATTACTAAACTCAAATTAAAATAATCAAATATAAAAATTCAAATATCAAATAACAAAGAAAGTACTTACGGGAGAGTTAGTGGGTTAGCTAACCGTAGTGGAAAAGTCATATGATTTTTAGATTTTAGGTTTTCAGATTTTCAGATTTTGTATTTAAAAAGATACCAAATATTTATTTAGTATAATTGGTAACAGTTGTCGTCTTTGTTTGTAAAGACTTTTTTTTTACAAAATATTTTACAAAGAGCATGGTTCAAATCTCGAGATTGATGTATTTTTATTCTTATTAATAAAAAATAAATAATGATTGAAAAGACATAATTACCCTTCTTACTTTCGCTCTCGTCGAAAGAAATTTGAAATACTGAAAAACTGCCTACAACTCTGCTATAATATATTTGTAGATTCTTCTAAATTGTTTTTCCTTTTATTCTTAATTGAGTTCGAACCAGTTATTAAAGTGAGTCTAATTAATTGTCTAATTATCACTTTTATTCCTATTTGGGTTCTTTTTGTTTCAATTTATTTAATTCAGTATTTTTATACGTGGTGGATCAAACAATTTCCTCACTTAGGTTTGAGAAATATCAGAATTTTGAATCTATTTTTGGTTTCTTGCTTAGCTCTAAGAAGAATTCTTTGAATGACATATCTCTGAAATCCTTGTGCATGCATACTGAAAAAGTACTTTAAGAATAATGATCAATCTGATATTGATGGCAATGATTTATATTATTATTACAAGTTTTTTCACCTAATGAAATTTTACAATCAGCTGATATTTTGAACTTTTTTTGAAACAGGTTGATTGTTTTTCTAATGCCATTATAGTATATAGAATCTAGTTAACTATTTTTGCTTTCTAAACTGGAGTTGTTGATATTTTATTTGCGTTTTACAATGACATAAAAAAGGCTCAATGGATTAGCTATGATAGCAATTGAAAATGATCTATTGGATAATACAATAATTGAAGAGCTCATAGATAGTTTTATTTCAAAAAAAATGCTAGAATGATGTTATTTTATAAATGACAATGCAATAACTTTATTTATCGATTAATGTAATAATTTATTTTATCATATATTTTAAAAAATTGGACCAAAATTTATTTTTAGAATATGTCCTCTAGAATTTCAGAAACGACCTTGTATCCATCGGATAAAGCTGCAAACCATAATAAGCTACCATTACCATTGCCATTATACTTATAAAGACTCTTTCAAAGTTTTCTTTATTAGTTTAAAAGGTGGACTATTATATAATTCTCCCACAGGTTGAGAATTTTGTCACTTTAGTTCCCAATTATCCATATCACCATATGTCCATTATAAGAGTTGTAACTTTAGAGTAGCGAAGAATTCATAAGGCTTTTAGGGGATGAGTAATATTGTTAGGAAACCAAGGGAGCCTTTTTCATTTAATAATCTCTAATCTAATTCCAGTTTGCATTTCTTCAAGTTCAATTGCCACACCCGAGCTCCACCTTAATTGCTAGCTAAACCTTCGTAAGAGGTTGAAATGAAGTTAGCAAAAGAAGTAGAAAAAAAAAAGAAACTAAAAAAACATCAGTTTCCATTTAATAATCTCTAATCTAATTCCAGTTTGCATTTCTTCAAGTTCAATTGCCACACCATAGCTCCACCTTAACTGCTAGCTAAACCTTCGTAAGAGGTTGAAATGAAGTTAGCAAAAGAAGTAGAAAAAAAGAAACTAAAAAAACATCAGTTTCCATTTAATAATCTCTAATCTAATTCCAGTTTGCATTTCTTCAAGTTCAATTGCCACACCCTAGCTCCACCTGAACTGCTAGCTAAACCTTCGTAAGAGGTTGAAATGAAGTTAGCAAAAGAAGTAGAAAAAAAGAAACTAAAAAAACATCAGTTTCCATTTAATAATCTCTAATCTAATTCCAGTTTGCATTTCTTCAAGTTCAATTGCCACACCCTAGCTCCACCTTAACTGCTAGCTAAACCTTCGTAAGAGGTTGAAATGAAGTTAGCAAAAGAAGTAGAAAAAAAGAAACTAAAAAAACATCAGTTTCCATTTAATAATCTCTAATCTAATTCCAGTTTGCATTTCTTCAAGTTCAATTGCCACACCCTAGCTCCACCTTAACTGCTAGCTAAACCTTCGTAAGAGGTTGAAATGAAGTTAGCAAAAGAAGTAGAAAAAAAGAAACTAAAAAAACATCAGTTTCCATTTAATAATCTCTAATCTAATTCCAATTTGCATTTCTTCAAGTTCAATTGCCACACCCTAGCTCCAACTCAACTGCTAGCTAAACCTTCGTAAGAGGTTGAAATGAAGTTAGCAAAAGAAGTAGAAAAAAAAAAACACGAACTTCCCCACTTTCTCAACCACCACCAGCCTGGAACCAAAAAATTTCAATTTCCTTTTCCGGTTTTCCCTTCCAAATCCGCAAGCAAAAGCAGAGTCTTCTGTCGAAGATAGTATGCAAAATAATTCATGTTAACAACCACCGCCTCCGCTCAGAGAATCGTCTCGGCCACCGCCTCCGCCCAGTTCATCCTCCATGTGGCCGCCGCCACCGCCCGGCGTATCCACTCCTCCGACGCCGTATAAGAAACCACCGACTCCGCCACCACCTTCTTTTCAGCCTAAGCCCAGCCTGTCACCGCCCGGAAAGAAAGGATAAAAACAAGAAGAAAATACTCGCCAGCAGGCCGAGACTTCGGTCTCGCCGCCATCTCTTCCCGTTTGGCCTCTCTGATTTGGTGATATTCTCCCATAATTCAATTTGGATTTTGATTGCTAGTTGGGAACTTATTCTCCTTGATTGTTCTCCACTTCTACTTAGCTGATTATTCTGTTTATTCAAATTGCCTTGTTGTTGTTTCAGGTTGACGCTACTGTTTAGTGTTTATTAGTTCCTACTCTGTTTCCTTTGGTTGTTTTCCGTTTCCATATTCTGGTTTGCTTTTGTATGTGATTTAGCTGGCCTGTTTGGTTTTGCTCTGTTTTGTTTTTCGTTGTTGTGTTGTTGTGCAGGTTCTGTCGCACGAGCCCTGTATCTGCTTCCCTTGGTCTGGCTTTAGGTTCCAAGTTCCAGCACATCGATGTACCCGCTCCCCTCAGATGGTTCGCCGCCGTTGGAGCCGCCGCCACGCCTTCTATGATGGTGCGGCCTCGTCGGAACTTCGGCAGCCTCCGTCCTGTCTCTCCCCGATGTTCAGGCGGTGGCGGTCAAGCGATGAGATGGATAATCATCAAGGAAAGGGCTTTTGACGTGGCAACAGTGGAGATGGATTTGTGGTTTTATTTTGTCCTGATGGCTGCAGCACCACCTGGGCCATGGGCCTGTGCAAATATTTCTTCTAATTTTTGGGCAGGCTTGCCCAACATGGCTGTTTTTTTTTATTTGTGCAGGGGAATAGTGGGTTTTCCACTTTTTGGCCGGGCCTCTTGTTTTTTTTCGTATGCAGGGCCTTTGAAGGTCAGCTTTAATCAAGTGAAGATTTATAAGGGTTAGCTGCTCTGCTTCAATTTTCAGCATGGTTAATTCATGATTTTGATCCTTTTAAGGGGAAGAAATTATGATATTGTCCATGCCGTTCAGGTATCATAGGGCAGCCCATATCGTGGCAGGAAAGCCCTATTTTGTCAGACCTGCAAAGGTCTTTTCATTTTCATTTGTGATTTGACCTGCAAAGGTCATGTATATTGTTATATACTTCGTATCTGCTGTTCTCCTATGGGGATATTTATGGCAAAAAAAAAAAAGAAGTAGAAAAAAAAAACTAAAAAAACATCAATTTCCGCTGCCGGGAGTTGAACCCGGGATCCCCTCTAGGGAATCGCCAAGTTGACAACCCGGAATTGAATTCTGGGATTATAATGCTACAGCGGATTTTTGAAATATTATCTAAACTTTATTATTTGTACTGGTTAATAAACAGCATTGTTCCTTCCGGGCTTCGGCCCTGAAGTGTCTGTGTTGTTGGCCACCGCAGAATCCTCGAGATGGGCCAATCTGTATTGGGCTTTTGTCGGTTCGGCACAAACTCTTTCGTGGTTGGGTTTACGGGTTTGGCTCATCATTTATATTGTTTTTTTTTATTCACATCATTTATATTGTTACAATGTTACTAGGTGGCGATGCAGCGACTTGTCGCGAGGCGGAGATGGCCTATTGGCAAAATACAAAATATACATTATAGTGATTAAATTGTAATTTAATTAAATTTGGGGTATCAAAAAATAAGTTTTTATGCAACAGTAAACTTACATCAACTTTATATATATTGATTTTATGGGGTAAATTGTAAGTTTGGTCACTAGATTTACTAAAAAGATTTACGTTTGGTCACTAGAAATATTTAATTTCATTCGTGGTCACTAAAATTAGTTAAACATTTCAACTTCGGTCACTCTCTGTCCAACTCCGTTAACTTTAGTTGATGTGGCAGTCAACTCTCATAGTTGACCGTCAAATGTGTGACGTGGCAATACAAAAATTATAAAAATAAAATTTAATTATTTTACAATTTCCACCTCATTTTCACAACTATTAAAAAAATAAAAAGCCCTAATGTGTTTATTCTCTCCGACAAACATCCTCCGCTCAAACCTTATCCCGCTACCATTCCCCGTGAAACAACGAGAAATTGATTAGGCATCTAAAAAAAGTGGGAAGGGGATACGATTGGAGCCTCGGCGGCGCACGACGATTAAGTGCTACAGCGACGCCAGCGAGAAAGTCGCGGCCACGCTGTTCGCCACCACGAAAAATTTGCCCACCACGAAATATGTCAGTGTTCGTCGCTGCTGCACTTTATCCTCGTGTGTCGCTGGGGCTCCAACGTCTCCCCTCCCCTGTTTTTTTAGATGCCTGGTCAATTTCTCCCTTTTTCGCCAGGAACGATGGCGGAATAAGATTTGAGGGGAGGATGTTCGTCGGAAGGGGGGAAAATTAGGTTTTATTTTTATTTTTATTTTTTAATAATTGTAAAAATGAGGTGGAAATTGTAAAAATATTAAAAAAAAATTATAATTTTTTAATTGCCACATCACACATTTAACGGTTAACTATGAGATTTGACTGACACATCAGCCAAAGTTAACGTAGTTGGACGGAGAGTGACCAAACTTGAAATGTTGAATTAATTTTAGTAACCATGAATGGAATTAAATATTTTTAGTGACCAAACTTGCAATTTACCGTTATTTTATGTCTAGCTTGGAAAGTAGAGTAAACTCGGCAAATTATTAAATCCACCAATGAAAGATATGCCACGACAATCTCCACGACTCCGCCTGTGGTTCGGTGGCAATCTCCAAATTCAGGACGATGGAAGCTTAATGTGGATGGTAGCTATTATTCTCATACAGAACTTGCTGCCATTGGTGGTGTGGTTCGGGACTCCAAAGCAGCATGGGTTTATGGTTTCGCTCACAACATCAGTCGATGCTATATTTTATCTGCAAAGTTGAGAGCGATAAGAGATGGTTTTATCCCTACTTTGGTGGCTTGGAATTAGAAAGAATTGAAAGTTGATATGGATTCACAAGTAGCAATATTATTGATACGCGGAAATACCCCTTCAACTCACCCTGACTGGATATTGATAGATGATTGTCATCGTCTTCTAACAAATAATTGGGAGGCTTCGATTTTCATATGCATCAAGAGGAGCTAATTATGTTGCTGATTGCCTAGCTAAACTTAGGACACCAATTAGGGCATTCCGAGGAATGTTGGGATACTGCCCCTCCGAGTGTTAAATTATAATTGCATGGAAGGTGAACACTTCTAGAACTCGCAGGCGACTTAAGCTAGCGGCTGAATTTTTCCAACACATTGTTATTTTTATCAACTTTTATCACTTGTAATTGAATTTCCTTTACACACAAAAAAAATTTGCCATCTTCCCTTTACTTGTATATACTTTTCTTGTTTCTTCTTTCGAGTTCCCAACTTCACTTCTAACCATCGAGTTTTACCTTTTCACAACTATAAAAAAACAAGAATTTCACCTTCATAATTAAAAGCAATTGAGTATGATGCTTTGCTAAGATTGACAAAGAAACCCCCCCCAAAAAAAAAACATTCAAAAGGACTATCCAATTAATAAAAATTGTCAGTCGATTTCACCGGATGTCACAAGGATTGTACACATTGTTTCATGTTTTTATCACAATATTACCGCCCCCTAACCTTGAAAACATAAACATGAAGCTACTCTTTAATCAAATTCCACTAGATATCTAATTCTGTTGAAATTATCCAACCTAAGGACAATCGACTAACATTTTCAATCAAATAAATAAATCGTGATCACTATCCAACTTCCAATGAAAGATCGGATTAGTGGAGTTCTTGCGAGCGATGTGCCACACAACTTGAGGGGGGTGCTCTCGTCTCTTGAAATGTTATTCATCAATCTTTTTCCATCTTCTTGTATCATATTATTACTTCTCGAAATGTTAATGATTTTGATCATTTAATGATAAGAAAATAAATGCATCCCCAATTCAACTTGTTACGTTGGTTGGTATGACTTGACTGCATTCATGAGGAGGTTGCAATGATTCCATGCAACGGGGATGCATACATAATGATAATAATGCAGCCTCTCACTGGCTTTTCCCTCTTTATGGCGGGTAGGTAGGTGAAGACTGGCAGAGCCCAGCCCAGGTTTTTTTTTTATTAATTTCTCAACGGTGGTGGATCGAAAGAGCTGATGGCGAGAGACTAGTATTAAATCATTGTTATTAATGTCTAGTGGTACCATTTTCTTGTTTAATTATAAAACCAAAAAGCCCACTTGCCTTTTATCATTTGCCATCATCATGGGAACGCAGAAAGGGAAATTAACGGTGTGTTTGATTTGGCAGAAAGGTTAAGCAAAATTATCGCAATAAAAAAAAATCGGGAAAAAAAAGGTGTGGTCACTGTTCACCAATGAATCATGAGGTTCATGAATAAAGGGTTGTTTGGTTGGATGCAATCGGCCGGATTACCAATTACACATGATAGAATAAGTTTAACGTTTAGTCGTTAATATATTTCACGAAATTTAATGTGAGTATATTATGGACGTGTTTAGTCACGTCTTTATACAATTTTTCTATGCAACTGCATTGAATCAAATGATATTTTTTATGTTTTTATGCCAATGTATCGTAAACTTCCCGGCCACATTGGAAAACAAAATAGCATGCAGAAAGCTATATAGTGCAATGCAATCAAACAATTAATGGAGAAAATTCATAGTTATGAAATCTAATTATTGTTTGCACAAATAATATACCCCCCGGGCAATACTTGGCTGCTGTCTGGGTTGCAGCCCAGCGCTGCTACCCTTTGACGTGGCCACATATTATTGGTTGGTAGCATGTTAATTAATTATTTAACTTAATTGGATTATGATGGGGGCGGAAATACAAATTATGACGGGATGGGAAACGGACGGAGCCCAAACGGTGCTGCCTATTTAAATTTTATTGTATTATTATATTTGTGATCTATTTTTTTTATTAATGGATAAGGTAGATGATAAAATTAAACACACAGAGGTGCACTCCCATGTTTGTTTTTTTTCTTGGTACTTGGCAGGATTATGATTATGTTTGAATAGATTATTTTTATAGAATTAATTTAAGCATTTAGGGGATGAATTTCGTACTTGCTATTTTTTTACAATTCATTTGGGATGGGTGTTTTGGCTTTTTTTAGATTTGGCTATTATTTTGTTTAAGAGGAAAGATTTGATTATATTGTATTTACCTTTAAAAAAACATAAAAAGCTGTGATGTTTAAGACAGAGGCTTGGAGGACTACAATATTAGGCTGGAAAGCATAGTTAGTAAAATACGATACGGGAAAGTTACATACAAAATACGTATGGGTATTTTACTTCATCTCTAGGTTAATGATACGTTTAATAGTATGTTAGTAGTAATAAATATATAAAAATAATTATTAAAAAATAAACAATAGTAAAGTTAAATTAATTTATTAAGTACGGATATTAAACGTGTTATATGAGTTTTATATATGTTTAGTACAATATCCATTAAATGAAGGAAAATAATAAAATGGCTTGACAATAATACGAATATAAAATTTTAAACGTATAAAGTACGTACGAGCACATATATGTGTATTAAGCGAAGTATTTATTAACTATGTTGGAAAGCAAGTAAAGCATGGAATCGAAGTACACGTGTGTTTAATTTTATTATTATTTCCCTTTTCAATTAATAAAAATATATCACAATTATAATATAATACAATAAAACTTAAGAGGCATTATTGTTTGGGCAATTGGGCTGCTTCTCCCCGTCTAAGAAAAGAGCCAGTTTCCGTCCGGTTTCCGTCCCCGTCATAGTCCAATTAAGTTAAATAATTAATTAACATGTTTGAACCAATAATATGTGGCCACGTCAATGGGTAACAGCGCTGGGCTGCAACCCAGACAGCAGCCAAGTATTGCCCATATCCCCCCTCCCCCGATTACATCGATCCTTGCCTGTGAAAGAAAAAATTAGGAATGGCAACGGGACAGCTACGAGGTGGGTATCTCGATACTCATACCCGCCCCATGGCAGGGCGGATAATTTTACATGGGCCACGAGTCGGGTCAGGTCGACCCAATACAGTGGCGGATCCAGGGGGTGGCCACCCCGGGCCCCGGCCCAGCCCTCCCCTGGATCCGGAACTAGTATAGCCCTTATGAGTTTATCGATTTAACCATTTGGCCCAGTGTTATTTTATAATAAAATTGTGTGTAATTAGGAAAATGAGTAAGATGAACATATTCAAATCACAACTCTAAATTTAGCCTAAAAATTCTAGCTCCAATAATTCTCATATAAAGAAAAGCAAACAATGAAACCTCAAATTCTAAAACGTAAAAGACTAAAAGAAATATGAGGTTTATTCTCTTAAGAAATTACTTGGGCAGCTGTTGAAAATAGGAATTGATTAGTCGATTGTGTTGACATTTGCGCAACAAAATGAACGATGAATTTCTCTCCAATTGGTTAACTATTTTATCTTAAAGAGAGTATGCTATTGATGTGGATGTAAACTCTATTATTGATGAATTCACTATATTAAAATTTAAAAGATTGACGTGTACAATTGATATTGTAAAAAAAAACTGTGATTTTTTTACGATATCTAATTTTCTAATGAAATGCGGCCCAGTGCTACGATGTGTCCTGGATCCGCCGCTGACCCAATAGGTATGTAATTTATATGAACAACATTAAAAATATTCGTTATTTTCACTAAAAGACCAATAAACAAACCATAATATGATAAAATATAGTTAAATTATTGGACAATTTGAGGTTTTCACTTATTTACAATTTTATTATAGATAAAATACGAGGTAATAAAATGAAAATGCTAAGTAATTTGACTAAGATTACATGTAAGTTAGGTAAGAACGAGTCAAGAATGGGGCGGGTCAGGACAGGTCGGGCTGATGAGAGGTAGTCATGCCCGCCTCGCCTACGGGACATGTCAGACCCGTTCCAAACAAGTCAAACAGATCGAGTAAAACGGGCGAGGTTGAAAATACCATCCCTAATAATAATAATAAATAAGTATATATGAATTCTAAAAATTTAACTAATTCCTCGTGTAGAACGTGGTATGTTTGTTGCATGCGTCAATTCCCCCGGAGCAAAAGGGGAAAACAAAGAAAGAATTGTCTTTGGGCCGCCCCTTCGATCGTTCCTACTTTTTCATGGACTTTCAAACAATCGAAATTATTGTATTAGCTCTTTCTAGTCTCTACCTACCTTCGTTTGGTCCCCTTCATTCTCCATTTCTCCTGGCCGTTTCGGCCGTATTGCCAAACGCGGCCTGAAATCAACATAAATAACTGCACCGCCGCGACCACCGGAAGCTGGCCGGCCGATCGGAATAGGATTAATTAATTGGTTAAATATGAAGCCATGTTGCATGCAGAATTATATTATTGTTATTATTATTATAAAATGTATCACATGCAAGTGTGCTAGCTGGAGATGATGGTGGCCGTGGGGGTGTAGAGACTCTTTGAAAACGTTTATTAAATTATTACAGATTTGTCAGAGCAGCTCCTTTGTCGTAACTAGTAACTGACTTGTGATGGATCTATCGGTCTGAAAGGTCAAACCAATATAAATTATTTATTCCATACTTTGTGAACACTTAGAAAATCCCATAATTCAACTTGCTGCTTGGTGTATATTTACTCACCAAACACTAATGTTGTGAGCTAATGAGTTCAGTAATTCTGTGGTTAGTAATCATGAGTAACCTGTCCATATCAGCATGACATCAGTATTTTCTTTTTCCTTAAAAGTCTTTTAACGGACGATTTCTCTGTCGTTTTAAGTCGAATATTTTGTTCACGGATAAATCAGATTAAATGTGCTCTTTAAAATGATATCCACTTTGATATATTTTTAGTACAAAAAAATTGAATAATTTTTTCCCAGTCATTACCATATGGTATGCTCCTATAGTCCTATTTAATACCATATGGTAAAAAAGCGTACCATGATTGTATGAACATACCTATATGGTAAGAATGTTGAATACATGATAGTAGGAGTATACTAACTGTCATTTACGACTTTCGTCATTGTTTACCACAAGTTACCACCCACATACCATAGTGGTAAAGTATGATAATTTTTTATCCAGTATTTTTTTCACCCAGAAATTTATAGATCCAATAGATCATGATGAACTCGTTCCTTCTAAGCAAACGTTTTCAAAAACGACTTAAAAATGAAGAAGTTACCATATGGTATGTAGTTGGTAAAAAAAAAATTCTCGAAATATATTGAAAATTGATTTCATTTTGTAGAGCCCAAAGAATTCGTTCCATATGTGCAAAAACAATTGAAATTCGAGTTAGAACGAAAAAGATAAGAACCGATTAAGAAAACTAGGGAAAATAAAATGTCTTTAATTGACAACCCTTAGATCTGAATTTTCTGGATCCACTTAGATCTAAATGTTCAGATTTAGTTACTCATAGCTTATTGATTACTGACCCTATCCTAAGCCGCCACCAAGCTTGTTGATGTAACTTGAATCAGACTATCAGCTGTCATTGACTTAACTAGAGATATAATTTAGTGGGGTCCAAACAAAATGAATACAATGTTTGTCTTGTGAAGAGGGGGTCTGTGGTTCTAAATTTACTAACCACACCTTAAAAATCCATTAAAAGAAGAATGACAGTGGTGCAAAATAGAAAAGCTAATAAGCAACAGTAATCACATTGTAGCTTTAATTATATTTAGGATTTAGGATGTGTTATCATCTAATCCAATTCCTCTCCGTTGTCTGTCTCTCTTGTTTAACTAGCTGTCCAACCCGTTGGTCGGAATATCATTTGATTATAATGTATTTTTTTATTTGTATGTAAAAATTTTAGAGCCCATTTTGGTTTTGTAGAGCCCAATTTGTAGAGCCTGTTTTGAAGCACAACTTTGGTCGGACCTAGTCCAACCAACCGTCTGGTAGAGGTGTAACAATTTTGGTCATAATACTCGTAAAAATCATTCATAACTTGTCTATTTAATGATGTACTCACTTAGTTGCCTATAGTGGAAACGAAAATGGACATAACAAAAAAAGAGTTCGTCTGAAAAACGTAGCATGAATAGGAAACTCATGGTCATAACCTTTAGTCAATATTTTTTTCTTTTTCTTGAGAAACAATACATAAATAGCAATATGTAAACCTTAAAGTATTCTGTACAATACAAAATATACAATTACAAAATTAGTAAAAAAAATAGCATTTTCGATTCATACTCTATGCAATGAAAAAATTATATATCAATCAACATACTCTAAATTTAGTCGAAGGACAATCCTTTTCACTCAACAAAAAAATAAAACTTATCTTGTGGTACCTACCCCTTGCTAATGCACATGACCACAACAATACGTCCATGAAAACTCCTACCTGAATTTCATGATTTGTCTTGTACTGCGGTTATTTCATATTAAACTAAGTAACTAAGAATGATACATATGGTCAATTACCCTATAAGATAAAAAATTAAAAAAATTAAAATCATCTAGAAGACTTGGTAGTCAGAAATTGAGTTCTTTTAAACTCACTCATTTGTCCAATCATGACATATTATCAAGAGGTTTAGGATTTAACGGTTAACCAAACTAAAACTTTTAAAAAATTGGCCACTTACAGTTTGCATAACAATATCGTTGCTTTAATAGTTCTAAAAATTAATATCACTTAAGAATTCTACATCACATCTACACATTCAATACTGCAATTCAATATGAAATATTATAACCAATGATATTTGGGTTGCAATTTAAAATTATCCTCCATTTATAAGATAGACATAAATTAAATTTATTACTAAACTCAAATTAAAATAATCAAATATAAAAATTCAAATATCAAATAACAAAGAAAGTACTTACGGGAGAGTTAGTGGGTTAGCTAACCGTAGTGGAAAAGTCATATGATTTTTAGATTTTAGGTTTTCAGATTTTCAGATTTTGTATTTAAAAAGATACCAAATATTTATTTAGTATAATTGGTAACAGTTGTCGTCTTTGTTTGTAAAGACTTTTTTTTTACAAAATATTTTACAAAGAGCATGGTTCAAATCTCGAGATTGATGTATTTTTATTCTTATTAATAAAAAATAAATAATGATTGAAAAGACATAATTACCCTTCTTACTTTCGCTCTCGTCGAAAGAAATTTGAAATACTGAAAAACTGCCTACAACTCTGCTATAATATATTTGTAGATTCTTCTAAATTGTTTTTCCTTTTATTCTTAATTGAGTTCGAACCAGTTATTAAAGTGAGTCTAATTAATTGTCTAATTATCACTTTTATTCCTATTTGGGTTCTTTTTGTTTCAATTTATTTAATTCAGTATTTTTATACGTGGTGGATCAAACAATTTCCTCACTTAGGTTTGAGAAATATCAGAATTTTGAATCTATTTTTGGTTTCTTGCTTAGCTCTAAGAAGAATTCTTTGAATGACATATCTCTGAAATCCTTGTGCATGCATACTGAAAAAGTACTTTAAGAATAATGATCAATCTGATATTGATGGCAATGATTTATATTATTATTACAAGTTTTTTCACCTAATGAAATTTTACAATCAGCTGATATTTTGAACTTTTTTTGAAACAGGTTGATTGTTTTTCTAATGCCATTATAGTATATAGAATCTAGTTAACTATTTTTGCTTTCTAAACTGGAGTTGTTGATATTTTATTTGCGTTTTACAATGACATAAAAAAGGCTCAATGGATTAGCTATGATAGCAATTGAAAATGATCTATTGGATAATACAATAATTGAAGAGCTCATAGATAGTTTTATTTCAAAAAAAATGCTAGAATGATGTTATTTTATAAATGACAATGCAATAACTTTATTTATCGATTAATGTAATAATTTATTTTATCATATATTTTAAAAAATTGGACCAAAATTTATTTTTAGAATATGTCCTCTAGAATTTCAGAAACGACCTTGTATCCATCGGATAAAGCTGCAAACCATAATAAGCTACCATTACCATTGCCATTATACTTATAAAGACTCTTTCAAAGTTTTCTTTATTAGTTTAAAAGGTGGACTATTATATAATTCTCCCACAGGTTGAGAATTTTGTCACTTTAGTTCCCAATTATCCATATCACCATATGTCCATTATAAGAGTTGTAACTTTAGAGTAGCGAAGAATTCATAAGGCTTTTAGGGGATGAGTAATATTGTTAGGAAACCAAGGGAGCCTTTTTCATTTAATAATCTCTAATCTAATTCCAGTTTGCATTTCTTCAAGTTCAATTGCCACACCCGAGCTCCACCTTAATTGCTAGCTAAACCTTCGTAAGAGGTTGAAATGAAGTTAGCAAAAGAAGTAGAAAAAAAAAAGAAACTAAAAAAACATCAGTTTCCATTTAATAATCTCTAATCTAATTCCAGTTTGCATTTCTTCAAGTTCAATTGCCACACCATAGCTCCACCTTAACTGCTAGCTAAACCTTCGTAAGAGGTTGAAATGAAGTTAGCAAAAGAAGTAGAAAAAAAGAAACTAAAAAAACATCAGTTTCCATTCTCTGCTACAGTTGCATCGTCTCAGGTTCATCAAGAAGATATGACCACTCTCTGGCACATGAGACTGGGTCATATGAGTGAACGAGGGATGCAAGTTCTGTCGAAGAGGGATCTTCTTTGCGGGCACAAGGGGCAGAATTTGGAATTCTGTGAGCATTGTGTGTTTGGGAAGCTACATCGCAGCAAGTTTCCCAAGAAGGGTATCCACCGGACGAAGGGGATACTGGATTACCTCCACTCCGACTGTTGGGGTCCTTCACGAGTTGAATCCATTGGAGGCAGCAGGTATTTTATGTCTATTATTGATGATTATTCGAGATTTACTTGGATTTTCATGATGAAGCAGAAAAGTGAGGCTTTCACGAAGTTCAAGCAGTGGAAGACATTGGTGGAGAATCAGACCGGGAAGAAGATCAAGAAGCCGCGAACGGAAAATGGTCTGGAGTTCTGCAGTTCTGAGTTCAACGAATTCTGCAAGGATGAAGGGATTGCCCGTCATCGGACTGTTAGAGATACACCCCAGCAGAATGGCGTTGCAGAAAGGATGAACCAGACATTGTTGGAGAGAGCACGGTGCATGCTCTCCATTGCTGGACTAGAGAGAAGATTCTGGGCAGAAGCAGTGAACATGGCGTGCTTCCTGATCAACCGTGGACCTCACACAGGTATAGAGTTGAAAACTCCTTATGAGGTGTGGTATGGTAAGCCTGCTGATTACTCTTCACTGAAAGTTTTTGGGTGTCCTGTTTATTATCATGTGGATGAGGGTAAACTGAACCCAAGGGCAAAGAAGGGCGTATTTATGGGTTACGGAGATGGAGTTAAGGGATTTCGAGTCTGGTCACCTTCTGAGCATCGAGTTATACTTAGTAGAAATGTGATATTTGATGAGAAGCCTATGTTTAACCCCATGTTGAAGGTCACTGTTGTTGAAGGTAGCAGGAATGTTGATAAGCAGGTGGAGCTGCAAACTCTCAATGAGAGTGAGTTTGAGCACCAAGGTGGAGAAGATCAACATGATGATGATGTCTCTGCAGGGCCAGAAACTTCAGAGTCCAGTGCACGAGCTCAACAGTCTATTGCTTCCGGTAGACCGAAGAGAGCGACTGCAGGAGTACCTCCACAGAGGTATGGCTTCGAGGACATGGTGGCATATTCATTTCAGGTTGCTGAAGAAGTGGATGCAGGAGAGCCACAGTCCTATAGAGAAGCAGTTTCGGGTGGTGAAGCTGATCAGTGGCTTGCCGCAATGGGAGATGAGATGGAATCCCATGACAGGAATCAGACTTGGGAGCTAGTCAAACGACCACAGGGAAGGAAGATTGTTACAAACAAGTGGATCTACAAGAAGAAGGAAGGAATCACTTCTAAAGAGGGCATGAAATTTAAAGCTCGGGTGGTTGCACGAGACTTCTCGCAGAGGGAAGGAGTTGACTACAATGAAATTTTCTCACCACTGGTCAGACATACTTCGATCAGAGTGCTACTAGCAATAGTGGCACATTATGACTTGGAGCTCGAGCAGCTAGACGTGAAGACAGCTTTCCTACATGGAGAGTTGGAGGAAGAAATTTACATGACTCAGCCAGAAGGATTCGAGGTTCCGGGAAAAGAAGACTATGTTTGTAAGCTGAAGAAGTCCTTGTATGGACTTAAGCAATCTCCGAGACAGTGGTACAAGAGATTTGACAATTACATGCTTGAGCTGGGCTACAACAGAAGTCCATATGATTGTTGTGTATATCACAGCAAGGCAGAGGATGGTTCGATGATATATCTAGTTCTGTATGTGGATGATATGCTCATAGCTGCGAGGTCAAAGTCTGATATCCAGAAGTTAAAGGGGCTTCTCAGTGCTGAGTTTGAGATGAAGGATTTGGGAGCTGCTCAGAAGATCCTGGGTATGGAGATTTACAGGGACAGGTCCAAGAAGAAGCTTTTCTTGTCACAGAAGAGTTACATCCAGAAGATACTGTCGAGGTTTGGCATGTCTTCAACAAAGCCCTTAAATACTCCTAGTGCTTCAAATGTTCATCTATCCTCAGCTTATGCACCGCAGTCAGAGGCTGAGAAGGAGTACATGTCGAGAGTCCCATATGCTAGTGCAGTAGGTAGCTTGATGTACGCTATGGTATGCACTAGACCTGATATTGCACATGTTGTTAGTGTTGTCGGCAGGTTTATGATACAACCTGGGAAGGAGCATTGGCAGGCTGTGAAGAGGATCTTCCGGTACCTTAAGGGTACACCTGATGTGGGGATTAGCTTTGGAAGTGATACAGAGTGCTTGGTGTCTGGGTATTCTGACTCGGACTATGCTGGAGATGTTGAGACGAGGAGATCGATGACCGGTTATGTATTCACTCTTGGGAGTTCTGTAGTGAGCTGGAAGGAAACTCTGCAGTCGGCGGTGACATTGTCTACTACTGAGGCAGAGTATATGGCGTTGACAGAAGCTGCTAAGGAGGGAATATGGTTGAAGGGACTGGTTGGTGATCTGGGTCTACATCATGATCAGGCAGTGGTGTATTGCGACAGTTTGAGTGCAATATGCTTGGCCAAGGATCAAGTCCACCATGAGAGGACTAAGCACATCGATGTGAGGTATCATTTCTTGAGGACAGAGAAGAGGATTAAGGTGAAGAAGGTTGGCACCGCGGATAATCCTGCTGATATGTTCACGAAGCCGGTTCCACATGGCAAGTTCCAACACTGCTTGGACTTGCTGAATGTCTTGAGTGGGTGACTTCGCCCTACGGGGCATTGATGGCGGGAGAGAGAGAAGGAGCAGAGTACATCAGAGATTTCAGAGGAAGAGGATTCAAGTCAAGGTGGAGATTTGTTGATATGACTTGAATCGGACTATCAGCCGCTACGACTGGTAACAAGGTGGAGAAGTACTATAAATACTTCTCATACTCCTCTGTAATCTGTAATCTCCTCGATATAGTGAAACTGGCTCTCTCTCGCCCGTGGACTAGCTAACACACATCGTGTTAGTGAACCACGTAAATCGTGTGTCTGTGTTTTTCGATTCTCGCTTTCGTATTCTTGCTTTGTAGATTTCGGCGATTTCACAATCCGTAGCAGCGCGTTTATAACAATATTGATATGAATCTGTATAGACGGTAACCTAATAAATATCCTATTCAAATTCAAGCCAAAATATGTTTGACATTTCGGTTCAAAACCCACCAGCCTTTCTAACTTTATTTTCTATAACTAATATCTATCATCATTACTTCATCCAACACTTGCTATATATATATATATATAGTTATTCGGTTGTTCCTACTTTCCATTATAATGCTTAATTTTCAGAGCTCTGACCAATTTTATACTAATAGCAGAGCGAATTTTATTCATACTACTGCCAAATTATTTGAAACTCTAGCGATCCAGCAGGCAGCAGCCCCTCCCTCCCTCCCTCTCTTCTATTCCCACATGCATAATGCATTGAAAATTAATTCCTTTTTCTAGAAACTGAGAAATGGGCAAGATACCTTTCCTTCATAGTAGGCAACATCGACAACACAAGTTACTGACCTTTCCTCCACGAGAGGCGCACAATGACATTTAGAAATCCAACATAAAAGTTAGGATTAAGTATCTAATTAAATCGCGAGCTAGATTGCTATTTGAATTGTGTATTTAGAGGGTATGAGGAGTCCTCTCTTTATAGAATCGTAAAATCAAGAATATTCTATCTATCTTTCATGAGGAATAAGTCACGTTTACTTAGTGAGATAATTACTCTCATAATCAAAATGTGTTATACTGAGTTAATTAACCCGGATTAGCTTCCAAATATTAATTGTATTAACAATCCTTCTTATTTTTGTATATACAAATTTTGTTAAAGTATTCAATCAGAAATTTCATTTATACCTTTCAAATGTATTCATCCCAACAATTCCTAGTTTTTCACTTTGGAAGACCTAAAATATATATATATATATATTTAACACACTCCCCCCCTAAAAAAAATACCAACTCCTTCACCCGACACATTTTTTCTCCTTTGTTCCTGGGAAATCTCGAGCCATGATGAGCATCTTTTGTTTGTAGTATTGTAACCTAATCAGCACCGACCGAGTTCTTATTCATTTTTTCATTTATGATTATATACGATTCTATTTGAACAACTATACACTTTTATACAAAATTTCTGGGAAAAACTAGTAGAGTAAGTTCGATGCATGACTCAGTTATTGAGTATCACGTCGATGCAATTGTAACGTTTCATTATTTAGTTGAGATAGGATCAACCAGCGTCACAGATAACCATCTGCGTGCCACAAAATCTTTTCCGAAAGAAATATAATTGTACACATTGCAAAGTAGAGGATTTATTTATTATGAGCTAATTTTCCGCCTACTAGGGACCGAATCCAACTTTTTTGTTGCGTAGTTTGGGCCTCGGCCCTCGGGACCAAAAAGTGCATAGTAGCTGTGAAGGATGGAAAAATAAGAAAAATACTTTTGTGAGTTTGTCAAAAAAAAAAAAAAAAAGGAAAAAAAAGAAAATATTTTACCAAAAAACAAAAATGATAAATTCCTTAAAACGGGAAAAACAAGGGATGATGATGATGATGCGGATAGGAGAGAGGGGCCAGCTGGTAATTTGGGCGCTGGATCCAATCCTGGGGATTCGGGCTCCACTTTCCCCCCCAACTATATATGGAACAAGATAATCAATAGCCTTCAGCCCTGACACAGCAGTAATTGTGAGCGAGAGAGGTAGCTAGCGCGTGTCCCCGACTACCAGAAGCTGCGGGACGGGAGAGCCCAGCTCCAGGATTGGATTATTATTATTATCGAGTAATAAACCAGAGGCCCTCATAATTTCTCTCCCTGGAAAATGCACTCTTCCATCCTCTTCTCCTTTGCTCTCTTCTTCTCCTTCTCGCGCTTCTCGTTGCAGAACCGCTTTGTTTTCTGTATCAGTGAATGACTCTGTCATGAAATCAATTTGCAGTCGCCGCCGGAGCTGATGAATCCTCAACGCACCACCGCCGCAAGTACGGGCTCGCTGTTGTAAAATCAAATCACACACAGGTCCGTCCCCGGCCCCTGATTTCTGCATCTCCTACCCACCTGATTTTCAATTTCTTAATTACATATCCAGTCCAGTGCTAGCTAGCTGGTTTCAACCGGTTTTGTCGTCTAGCGGCTGATTTTTTGATTTTGGATTCGCTTTGTCAAGGCGAATTCAATATACTGGAATTCGGTTTGAATGATGTTGGAATTGGTTGTGGTCCGGTGGACTTTCCTTTTACGTGGGTCAGAATTGATGCGTGGTTATGTGGCTCCGGTGAACCGGTACGGCAGGTCGTCAATTCTTTTCCCCTTTGGGGGTGGGGGGATTTTCCGATCACGGTGAGAGATAGTGATAACTGATAGCCAATTCCTTTTAAGCCCGAGTCTATAATCCAGCTGCCACTTGTTGTGTAGCTATATTAATCACCATAACATTATTTATCTCCTCTACTTTTTTTTTTTGGGTAATGTATGGCTTGTGAATGGTTTATTAATCTGGTACGTATCATTTTCGATAATTCTTTATGATTTTCGATTTTTTTAGAAAATCAATTATAGTTATTATTACAGTTTTTTATTTTTTTAAAACAATTCTTCTTTTATCAATTTCTGTAAAACGTTACATTATCTGCAGTTTCTAATCTACTATGCGCCATACTGCACATTTATTTCTGGTCCTCTCCCAATTTTGTCTTTTTTTTTTTAAATCTTTGGCGTCATAAATTATTTTATTTTTGTGAGGTAAATTGCATCAGACTTCAGAGAGATTACTCGTCTACTTGAATTAGAAATGATAATGAGTCAGGTTGAGTCCGGTTTCTGTGAACCCAAATTCAAGTCAATAAAATAGTCACTGGGTTTCAGAAGTGCAAACCCAACCTAACCCAACAGGTATGCACAACAACATGAGTGCTTGTTTGCATGGGTACTCATGGGGTTACAAAAATAGCTATACATTATTTTTTTGAACATCTATATCGAAACATTATTGAAATTTCCTATACAAATATATCTCTATAAAAATTAATAATATTCATAAATTATTCATATTGTTAGGTTCATACTTTATACTGACATAAAGACTAATGGTATCCATAAATTCTCCATATAGTTCAAGTTAGACACAAAATGATGTCGTTTTGTTTTTTTGGGTACGGGTTGGGTGGAAAGCAGGTTTGATTTTGGAAAAACCCAAATCCAATCCAACCGGCAAATTTCAAAAGCTGGTAAATTATGCACCTTACTCAAAACCCATTAACACTGAGTTTTACCTGTTTTGAGTTTTGACCAGATTGAGTCGAATTGGGTATCCGTTAGTTCAGGTTCAATTGTCATCACTAACTAAAACGGTACAGAAAATCAAGAATCGTGAAAATATAAAAAATGTACCATAGCACAGTTTATCATAGATATTCAACAAATTTTCTTATATCTTAGAGATATATTGAACACATAATAATCATCCATCGCAAGTTATATATATTGTAGGAATATTTTGAAACCTTAAAAGCCTAATTATTTTGACTGGTACCAGGTTCTCGAGCGGTAAATTCTCCAATAATGTCCACATTTTTTCCTCGTCAGAATCCTCCCCTCCTAATTAAAGCGAACCAACCTTTTTTCTCATCTCCTTCTCCTGCCCAACTCTGTCCGACTGTCCTTCTTACAGCTCAATTAGTAATTAGTGATTATCATCATTGTCTTCAACAATGATTAACCTTTTTTTATTTTTTTTGTGAACAAATAGAAGACGTAACCTCACCAAGCAACGTGTTGTTGGACTGGGAAAGGAAAGAAACAGAATCTTTTTTTTGGGTTAATCATTAAGGCACTGCAAATTGCCAAGAGAGGGGGGAAAAAAGTAAAAGTGTAATGGGTGCCTGCCAGTTAGGATTTGTAGGAGCAGCCACCAGCACAGGCTTGTGTGGTTGTTGGGCCGTATAAGCTTCTTCCTCCATTGGGCCGGTGGTTCAACGTTGAAAGATCAAGTACCAGCCCTCTTTTCTCTTCTCCCCCACCAAAAATTGGATGTTTGTCTTTTGTCGTTTCGTTAGAAGATCTCACAATCGAAGTTTCGTTCTCAATACGAACTGTCAAAAAGCTCCCCCACTGTATTACGCCAACCAGTGCTCAAGTCTTTCTCGTCCCTTTTGTTTTGTTGTGTATAAAGAAAATAGTTATTTGTACTAAGAATATTCTGGATGCTAGCCCCCACTAGCCAGAGAAAGATGAAACTTCTTGACATAGACATGAGGCTACAATTATAACCACAAATGTTTCTGAAGAATCAAATAGCTACCTGCAGTTTGGGTTCTGCTACTATGTTCTAATGTTATGGTTTTGTAAATAGTGAGGTGTGAAAGTAGGAGTTTCTGAATCTAAATTTACAAATTTTAGGTTTGGCTGGCAGGAGCCGTCTTCAATTTGATAGTCTACCATTATTGGTGTCGTTGAGTGAAATCAAATCGAGATCTATGTGTCTTGTTTGGCTCCCATGATGGGCAAGTGGTCATTAATATAAGAATAGAAATACTACTTCTTTGACCTTGATGGCTGGTTAGATCCAATGTATTATTGTTAATCCTATTACTATAATAAAGCCATCATTTTTGGGTCTAAATCACTGACTATACATATCTGTAATTCTGTAGTAGTCATACACTCAGATTTCCTTTTGCTATTTCTTTCTCGTCCTAGTGGTTGGTGGTAGTGGTCACGTAGCCAGACTTTGACCCTCTGTTTCTAAAGGGTGGAAAAGGAGGGGAGGGAAAAGATTGGGAGGAAAGTTGGAGTCCCAATGCAATTTCCCCTGTTTTTTTAAGATAGAAACAGTGCAAGGGGAAGGAAAAGGAGTGGAAAAAGTACTGTGTAACCTTCCCTCCCAATTTGGAGAGAAAACGAAAAGGGAGCTCTTTTTCCTTTTTTTTTTAATTCTGACAATATCTCTCATTTCTCTCTTTTTCCTTTTCGTTCTTCTTTGTTGAATTACTCAATTAATTTAACGTAAGAACCATTGTATTTTTATTTTTGTTATGTTGATGGGGATTATAATCTAATTATTAATTGATTGATGTTAGTAATCAATAGTTTCATCAAACTATATTAGTTATTTTACTCTAACCATGGTTGTCATATTGATGGAATGTTGGCATTTTCTCGCCTCAATTCATTTTTACCCCACTTTTGAAGCTAGTTGTATTAGAACAGTAATTTGGAATTATTTTAAGAGATACCGTAGTTTGAGTAAATTTTTTTCAAAAACAATATTTATGAAAAAAATCCAAACGACATAAATCACAAACTACAAATTCACTGTGTATTTTATGTGTTTAAAACTCTCATTTTGCATAAGTTGAATATTAACATACAATCAAATTATTTTAATATTATATAACCACTAAAATAACATATTCATCACACTTTTCAATACTTATATAACCACTTAAATGAACAATTTATGTTCTGTTAACAAATAATAAAATGATCATGGTTATGTAGAAATTGGTTATTTATAATAATCATTTTCGCATTTTTCATATACTTACTAATACATAAATAACATATCTATCACACTTTCCTATATACTTTTTCCCTCCCACTATCCCTTACACTTTCCCCCATAAAACAACATTTTCTCTCCAATTCCCTTCCCCTCCTATTTTCCTTCACCTCCAAATTTTCCCTCCCCTCCCCTCCTTTTCCTCCCCTACTTCGGAAACAGGGGGTGAATGGACTAGTGACCTTAAAAATTCCGAGTTAATTGAGATCCTTACGTGAGGTAGTATCGATAAAGGTATGAGGTCCTACACTTCAAGTTCTTAGGACCCCCTCTCCTCAAAGGCTCCCTTCGCCACTAGTAATGGTGCTGATCAGTTAGTGGCTGAACCGGCAAAATTACTGATCTGATTTGTTCCTGACCAGTTTTGATCCGGTTCGGTTCACGTTAATCCATAACCGGATGCATAATGCGTCTTTTACTCGTCAACGGGACATGTATATGTGACATAAACTATTAAGACAAACTGGTCCAGTTTGTGTGTACAGACATGGTCTATAAATAATCGATGAAACTTGAGTTGAACCGCCCTACACTCCAAATTGGTACTAGGTTTGGTAGCAATATTGTAAAACCGCTTTATACAGCTGATTTAGCAAGTGACATGGTCTAACGATATACAACCAGTTTTAACAACCATGGTTGGTAGGTAGCAAGAGTCCCGACCTTCCCCGGTTATCGCTTTCCTATGTTTTTTCCTTTTTCTTTCGAGATGGTATAGCTAATAATAACATTGACGGCTCCCTTTAAACCCACATGCAAATATTGAAACTCTTGGGTTTTTTTTTTTTAATTTTCTTTTGTGTACTGGAATGCATCCACATGATCAGTACTTGATTAAGAATTACTGAACTGCATCTGTCCCGTTTTCCTAATTCACATGCACAAGTAGCAGGTGGTCACAGATGGAGTACATGTACTAGTGGTGCCTGCCTAGTGGGTTTTAATTTAATCTCCTGGTGCATCTTCCCTTTGATTTTTCTGGGTTTTCTCCATCTTTCACTTTCGAGCTCTGTCATCACTGTCTCCCTTGGCATGTTTCCTGCAGCTGCCGTCCCGTCTCCTTGATTGAGGGAGAACCCTGTTAGTGTATATATACACACACAGCATTTTCATACATACAGAAGATCAGGGGAAGAAAGAGAGCCCCTCGAAAACCAGAGTAAATACATTGTAGGCTTCGATCAAAACCAGAGAGTTGGGGGGAAAATGGGTTTCTGGACATTGCTTCAGGTGGCTTCAATGCCAGTCATACAAGTCCTCATCGTCGGCCTCTTGGGTGCCTTCTTGGCAACCGAGTACATCAATGTCCTCCATGCTGATGCTAGAAAATACTTGAACAAGGTAAAACCCCCTTCTCTCTTCTCCCCTGCTGCTCCGTCGATCGTTTGATGGGTCTACAGATTCGGAGGGTAGTGATGATGCTTGCTTCCGCTGCAACATTTCAGGTTGTGTTCACGGTTTTCACTCCCTCGCTCATGTTCGCCATTCTCGCCAAAACCGTCACTCTCGAGGACATCATCTCATGGTACGTACGGAGGCTTAATCCAAGTTTCGGGGTTTCACTTTCCTCTGCAGCGAAACCATGGTTGATTTGATTGAATACTTGCATATTGTTATCAACCTGCTGTTTCAGGTGGTTTATGCCAGTGAACATTCTGCTGACCATGTTGTTTGGCGGACTTCTGGGATGGGTGGTCGTCAAAGTTTTGCGTCCCAAGCCGCATCTCGAAGGCCTTCTCATTGCTGTCTGTGCCACAGGTCATTTAACTGTCTCGTGTTTAAGTTAATGCCATCTTCTGCAGCTTGCAATGTGCAATGCTAAACCTTCTCTCTGTCTCTCTGTGTGTATTATTTTTTCAATCTTTAGGGAACTATGGGAACCTGCTGCTGATAGTTGTGCCTGCAATATGCAAAGAAGATGGCACTCCATTTGGGGATCATGCAACATGCGGCTCCATTGGACTCTCATATGCATCCTTCTCTGCTGCGGTAAAGGCCGATTTTGGTTATCTGACAGGAAAATTAGCCACATGGTCTGTTGACTTCCAAAGTTTAATTTTGGTGCAACTCAATTCATTATATGTAGCTGGGAAGCATCTACATCTGGACCATTGCTTACCAACTCGTCCGCACCTCAGCTGTTAAATTCAAGGCACTTCAGATGGCCGAAGAGGCCTCCAAACTGCCAAACGACGATCTGGAAGCCACTCAGGGGACTCTTCTTCTTAAGGGAGACGATGCACAAGTTCAACAAACTGTAAGTTTCCCCTCTCGCTACTAACCAACAGTCTTTTTAGGCAGCACTGCTGCTGACTCTCATTCTTCAACTCTGTCTCCGAATCACTCGCAGGGTGTTTCACTTCACTCGGCGAACGACCTTGGAGAAGGCAAGACTTCTGGTTGTACTAAAGTTATGGAGGTTCTACATCAGATATTGCACGAGCTCACTGCTCCTCCCACGCTTGCTACAGTAAGAGTTATTCCCCAAGAGGGGTAAAATGGTTTTTCTGGTTTGCTCGTCATGGTTAGGGATCGGCAGCTAATGAAACCAAGTTGAAATTTTGGATGGTTCATATCAGATATTTGGGTTCCTGTTTGGAGCTACTACGTTTCTGAGGAACCTGGTAGTGGGCGAGAATGCACCCTTGCGTGTGATACAGGACTCCATTGCATTACTTGGGTATGATTCCTTCTGATCCTCTTGTTGCTTCCAAAATTCTTTCTTTATGAGGAAGTGAACAACTGCCATTGTCTTCTGCAGGGATGGTACAATTCCCTCCATCACCCTTATATTGGGAGGCAACCTCACTCAAGGTAAGCAAAATCAAATATCCAAAACCCACCTATTCATTTCCTCTTTATATGCTTCCTCTGCAACTAGAATCAACACTCGACTTTTACAAGCTTGCTGTTGTCTTTCCTCGTCTTTCTGTTACAATAGGGTTGAAGTCTTCAAACATCAAACCATGGATGATCGTTGGAGTGATCTGCGTACGATATGTATTTCTACCGGTGATCGGGATATGTGTGGTGAAGGCAGCTTCCAGCCTCGGGCTACTCCCTTCTGATCCTCTGTTCGCCTATGTGCTAATGCTTCAATACAGCATCCCACCTGCCATGAACATTGGTAAACAAATCTCACCAGCCCCTTTCTCTCTATACATACATAATACAAAATCGATCCTTTCTAACGATAATGTAATGCAGGCACCATGACGCAGTTGTTTGATGTGGCTCAAGAAGAGTGCTCAGTGATCTACCTATGGACTTACTTGTTTGCAGCAGTTGCTCTCACCTTGTGGTCTACAGTCTTCTTGTGGATACTGTCCTGATAAAAGAAGAACGGGCATTATTCGATTGGGAAGTCAGGAAGTTGTGTAAGCTAAGCTAGAGGAAGGTGTGAATGAAATAAAAAGCGTTTGTCAGAAATTGTTTAGGTTGTGTGCTGCTGGGATAGTTGTTTGCAGGGTTGAAGCTGCAGCAGCTAATTGGTTTTGATTCTTATGGCTATATATGTATTGATTAGATGGGAGGGGAAGTGGGGTTTAGTATTGTTGTAGTAAAAGCCAGGGCAGAGCAGCTTTCCTTGTGTGAAGGAATGCAAGGTAGCAATTTGTAAAATTTTGTGTGCCTGTCACCATATACTATCTGTTGAAAGAAGTTGGATTTATCATGGTTTCATATAGTGAAAACTTGTTTTGGGGGAAAGTGAAATATGCAGTACTTTTTCTTGAGTGAATCAATGATAAATGGCCTAAAATTAGTATGAAAAATGAATTCGCTCGAGTTAATTAAGTGAAATCTTGTGTGGAAAAAATGAGTGAAAAAAAGACTTTCATAATCCATTTTGGAAGACTACGATATCAGGGTACCTTATATGAGGATATCATATTAAGAAATCTATATCTTATTAGGAATCTTGAGAGTTGGGAGAGATGTTCTTAACAAAGAAGTTGAGGGAGCTGTAGGTCTATAAGAGGGTTAGAAGTTGAATTCAGGGTTAAATCGATTAAGAATGTGTTTATCACTATCTTTTAATACTGCATTGCTTAAGTTTTTCAGGGGTAGTTGTAGTGTATAGTCAAATTAATTATGTTAATTAAGTTGGTTTAAGTCGGGATTCGGTGATGGAGTTTTGGACTACCCATCGTCTCATGCGACCTCAGTGTACAACCCTCTAGAGGGTGTTAGTGCCGACATCTCTACCAGTTTGACAGGGCCACATCCTCACATCCCCCTTCACCAACCCTAAAACATGACATCACCCTAATAGGGTCAGTGTGCGTCCATTAATCCATTATCATTGGCCCCAAGCATGAAATCACCTAGGGTGTTGGTGCACGTCACCTAGGTGTCAAGCATGACATAATCTTAACGGATATGCATGTGCATCCCTTCGTCTCAGTCTCCACATGTCAAGAAAAATCAAACAACCTTGGCATCGAGCATAATATCATAAAAGATAAAAGGGTGGTCAACATGAATTCCCAAGTCAGACACCATCTTCACTAAGATAGTGATCATCAAGGTACTTGGGGTCAATGTGGTGACACCATCATGATATGGTGCCAAAGTCAATCATGACGACCCCCAAAAAGGATACCCCACCTTCCAAGCATGGTAGACTCTATGTAGACACTGACACTCTACCATCTACATAGTATGGATCCTCAAAGCATGACATCGAGATAGAGGGGTCATGAGGGTTCCATTGTCACACCCAAGACCTCATCACGTCCGGATAAATCTCATTGTGAAGGCTTCAGTTGTCTAAATATCAAGTAGTCTACACGGATGCAAGGGGCGTTAGGACGTCAAGGAAGCTACATCGAGTATCGAGTCAGTAGGAGGGGCACTTACAAAGAATGTTACACCTGATGGCTATAAATAGGGAAAATGAAGATGGAGCACGAGTTCAAAAAACCACAACTCTTATACACGTGTCAAATTCTATCCTTTATGTAAGTAGCCATGGGAGTAGTTTCTGGATGTGACATTGGATCTTCATAGGAGTAGAGTAATTTGACGTCGTTTGTTCCCAAAACCATCAAGACATCGAACACCCTCGTTCGAACTTGGTTAGATGTGTGAACCGTGTTATTATCCTTGTTTGAGAAGTCAAATGTGAATTTATTGAATTCAACACAATAAATTTTATCATCAAGAAATAGAATGATGGTTCGGTGTCAATAATACATGCTTAGTGACATGACAAACTTGTTGCACACTAGCTATGCATATTTCACTCATGCCCATTTGAAAATCATGTATTTTTTCTGATTTTCATAGCACCTAGTCTTGTGCCATGGTTTTTACTAATGGAGGTAGGTCAATTAACTGTTAGAAATTGTTGTTGTATCAGTTGGAGTGTAGACAACAACGACGAGAACATGATTAAGTCATCAACTTTCAGTGTGGACCCAAACTAGAAAGATATGGTGGACAATGTTATTCAATAACAGTTGTGTACTACCATATTTTGCGTGAGTTTGGTTCCACTTGTTGGAGAAGGATTATGTTTCTATAATTTGTTTGCCCACCTTTGACGTTGGTATTATTATGTGAACATGAATACATTGGTTCAGTGGCTTGAACATGCGTTTTGCTCTATGAAATACAAGTTTGTGGTAACGAAAGGCTAGTTTTATTCTACCATATGATGCACATAGAGAGGCCCTTATGAGACTACTCAACCAAATCAACAGCTAAACCAAACATCTTCAATACTCGACTCATACGCGACAAGGTGGGATGGTAGGGCTAAATGTGGCACGAGGAGCCCACAGATTGAGGAATTAGAGGAAGTGAGATCAAAAGCAGAAACTTGCGACAAACTCTCCCAAACCAGCCGATTCTAAGGTATTAAGTTATGATGAAATGTCACTGACAGAGTTGCTAAAAAAATCATATGAAGAAGATGAGTGAGAGAGTGATGAAGGAGACAATACAAGGAAGGTGAAAGCTGATTGTTGTTGCCTGTTTGAAGAAATGAAGATACGATGAAGAGAGAAGAAAAAATGCAAATGGTGTATCAAGTCAATTCCATCATGCGAGACAGGGGGAGGGGGAATAGATGGATCAAGATCTACATAGAGAGGAGTTGGTGATGGTGGAGGATTCTAGAGTGGTTGTGGAGGACAACGTGGAGGTGGACACCACATCTGCTAACAAAAATGAGAAGTAGGAGGAAGACTGATTCGGGCCTAAATGTACACTTTTTATCCCCGTTTCTCTTTGGCGTTTGTGGCATTTGAGCTCCAAAATGGTATTTTTACGCTAGGTTTGTTGTGTTTCATTGTATTTCAGAGTCCAACAGAGGAACCAACCCCAAAGTTGAAAGAAAAGGCGCGAGAGATCGGGCAAAGAGGAGGTAGCAGCCGCAGTTCACAGTCCAAGCAGTGAGTTCATGGTCATCAGGGTCGTGAACTGGAGCCACAAACCGCGAACTGCCAAGGTTCCAAAGAGTTTTCAGAGGTTACTGACGTCAAACGACCGTGAACTGAAGCCATGAACTGCGTACCAGTTAAGTGAAGCGGCGCATTTTGGACTGAGTTCACGGTCCTTGCCATTAGTTCACGACCGTGAACTGGGCGCGACATGTGTATAAAAGGGGAGCCGAAAGGAGGAAGAAGGGAGAGCCCAAAGTGAGAGAAACCTTATTCTTCTTGAAAACCTAGAGAGATAAAGCCTCGAACTAAGAGGGAGAAGAGGCTAGGGTTTGCTCCAAGTTCAGATTTGGGAAGTTCCTCTTCAAGAGAGGATCTCTACAAGCACAAGGATTGAGACATCATAATGATGGTTTTTTCCTTTTTCCTTTGTGTTCTTTCTTTTTCTAGCATTGAGTAGTCTCCTTATCACTTGGGTGTTGTAGAACCCTAACTTCTACCATGTAGTTGATTGTGTGGATTGAATGATTAGTTGTGGGTGGTGTTTAATTTAAGATTTGAGGTATTGTTCATGGTGATTGTGCATTGTGTGTGCTTGGCAATCTTTTGTGCTATTCTAACCTAGCTTAGAGGAAAAACCCCTTATCTTAAGAGGCTCAAATTGAGCTGAGTTTTCTTGGGCATTCCATGCCTCCTATCTAGGTTAATGTAGGGCAAACCTCTAAACTCAAATTGAACACCTAGGTTGATTGTGATTAAGCCGTCCAAACCCCGGTTTGAGGAAGAAGGTAAGCCAACCCTCAATTGATTGGGCCAAGAGAGCTACAATTGTAGCCTATAATACATTGTTGCTCCTCCTAGTGGTTCACAATGGCCTTGTCGCACACCGATTCATTCGATCCCACGGTTCATGGTAGTTAGTTAGGGGGAAACAAATTACGAGTGAAGCTTCTCACCAAGAGTTTCAACCCTTTTAATTTTCAAGTCTTGCTTCTTAAACGTAGATTATAGAGATTTTCACAAACAACGTTCTGCTAGGTAATGTTTCAAACAATCGAAGTAGGGGTACATGGGCTGGCCTGGGCTGATATTTAAACACACTTGCCCTATATTGCACCCATTTAAGGTTTATACTTGGACCTTAGGTGAGATTTAAGTGTGATATTCTGGTTTTTTCTGGAGAGGCGATTTCCGGAGAGCCTCCGACGAGCTTCCGGCGACACCTCTCCAGCCTGTTTTCGTGCAATTTTTCGGCTTCCTCGCCCTCTCCTCACTTCCCCTTCGATCCTACTTGCGTCTCCATCTTGGTTTTTGACCTTAGCTTTGTTAATTGTTGGAGAATCGAATTAGGGTGTGAAGTGAGGTGAATTTAGTGAATTGATTGTTGAATGAAGAAATAGGACGAGAGATTAGTTGATTAATGATAAACGAATAATGCATGTTGCATGAGCTTAATTGAGCCTTGGTGGGGCATAATTTAGGTCCAATTGCTTTTGAATGTGAAAAATTTGCCCACCAAGTGCAAAAATGTGAATGATTGTGAATATTTGGTGTTTGAATGGTGGATGGAAGCCGTCGTGGCATGGTTCGGGTTTGATATTGTGTGGATATTGGCATGATTCTTCAATCGTTCACCAAGAGTTTCAACCCTTTTACTTTTCAAGTCTTGCTTCTTAATCGTAGATTGTAGCGGGTTTCACTAACAATGTTCCGCTAGGTAATGTTTCAAACAATCGAAACAGGGGTACATGGGCCGATTTGGGTTGATATTTAAACATACTTGTCCTATATTGGAAGATGCGAGCCATAGTGAGGCACAAGAGATGGTGGTGGTAGTAGGTTGCAGGGGGAGAATCATGTGGAATAGGAGACGGAGGATGTTGATGATGAAGATAACAATAGAAAATGTGGGAATGAAGATGCCCAAAGGGGGCAATTGGATAGGCATGGGGACATGAAAGAATTTGATGTAGACGAAGCCGGGGATGTTTATGAACCTATGACGAATATTGTTGATTAGGTGTATAGAGAGATAAAAGTGAGGAAAAAGCGTCAGGATGGAGCGACGGGTGGGGGTCATAATGACATGACACTCAATATAATGGATTCATCCAACAACAACAGTTTGAAACCCATAACACTCTTTGAAGATGAACGTAAGGATCCTAATGACTGAATCTAGTTGTTTGTAATGAAAATGTACCTTCACTGAACATGAGTTTGTATATAGGTGTACCAGTCGTCAATGTTGAAACTGTATCATCGCCACCATCATTGAGCACCCATAGAATCAAGGTACTCATAAAAGGACCACAACGGTGTGTGAAATGGATCCCCATATATTTTGAGCTTTCTAAGGTGGTGAAAGGCAAGATTTTTAAGGAATTTAAACCAATTGTTGAGTTTGCATTGTCATACTGGAGGAAAAAATATGTGATGGTAGATTGTATTTGGTTCAACAAGTTCATTAAACATTGAAATTGACATTGACATATGCTTCATTTGCAGTGACTGTTGACAGACACTTCATCAGGTCTCTGGACGAGACTGTTGACTTTTATTGACTTTGAATGAGAGGTTCATGATGACCCATAGTTAACCGATTGAACAAGTTGCAGGCTTTTCTGCTACCTCTTTATGGAACAATACGACGACCACTTCATATTTGAGGAGGATAATTTATGGAAGGTTCATCCAACACTCACCACCTAGTGTGCAAGAATAATTCCTCTCATCTAACAGACGAGTAAAACTCGAGGCTGGAGTGATTAAGAGGCAAAGTCAAAGAAATATTCAACGTCATGAAAGCAAAAGGTAGGGATGGCAAAGGAAAAGGGGGGAAAAAGGCCACTCAAGGTAACTGTTGATGAGATGGGTAGGGTTATATCATGATATTTTGCGAGGACTCATGAACATTGTTCAATCTCGTTAATATAAATGAATGGAATCGGTAGTATCCCAATACTAAATAGTGAAATCTTAAATATCAAATAGTACTTAAACTCAATTCCAATCTCAATCTCAAAATATATTTGGTATCCCAATCTCTAAATTTTGTTTGATATTGATATTATATCAAATACCAAATCAATTATCTACAAAATTACATGTCAAATAACACAAATGTCTCTCCATAAGCTGTTGTCAAAACATATAAAAACAAACAATGTGTGGTTGCAAAACAAATAGGATAAACTCTCAACCATAATAACAACACAGTAGAAAAATGTGGTGCCTGAGAAGCACATTAACAAACTAAATCAACAAACTGAAACATGAAATGACTAAGCAACCATAAACACACTACAATAACAAAATGAACTTGGTATGTGTTGTCAAATAGTGAGGAACTGAGCTATGTATAATTAAGTGATCATCTTGACGATTGAGGGTTTGGTAGTAGTGAATGAGAGAGTCTAGTTGAGATAGATAAAATATAAATTAGTTTATATTTTGGTATTGATTGGTATTTCAGTATATACTAATCCCAATCTCTAATATCAAATAACACTTATTATTCAATCACAAT
This sequence comes from Linum tenue, assembly GCA_946122785.1. NCBI lineage: Eukaryota > Viridiplantae > Streptophyta > Magnoliopsida > Malpighiales > Linaceae > Linum > Linum tenue. The sequence continues at coordinate 44,531,752 of CAMGYJ010000005.1, read as the reverse complement.
CCCAATCACAAAAAAATACATATATTTGGTATACCAAATATAGATAAATTCAATACATTATTTGGTATATCCTAATTCCTAAATACCGATACAAAACTTTCGACCATAAATATAAGTTTTTTTTTTTTATTTCTGAGTGATATCAATGGAAGATAATAGTTAAACTTAGAATTCTACCCAGGACCCTTAAAAGACTCTAAAGAAGTCACCCCAAATAATCAAAAGACTCTAGCTCTACACGAGACAAACAGTGCTTTACGCGCCACTCTATGGGCAGCACTGTTGGCGGACCTAGGTACCGCCCTAAACTCTATACAAACAGACAAAGAGCTAAGGATCTCATGACACTCTCGTAGCACCGGACCACCAATCGAGTCTTCTATGACGCCTTGACGGACTTGGTTGACGACCACTTCGCTATCACCTTCGACTATCACGTGGGTCAAGGATCTTGAGGCTACGATGGAGATAGCGTCTATAAAAGCTAGAAGCTCTGCCAGATAAGGATTGACTATTCCTTGATGCTGCAGCCCGAACGCCAACACCACATGCCCGTCCGACCCACAGATAACAAGCCCAGAAGAACACCCGGTGGCACAAACAGCTGCGACGACGTTGATCTTCAAAAAGTCTTCTGGTGGAGGGACCCAAGTGGTGGCAGGATGGTTTGGGAGTAGAGAGATGCGAGGTGGAGGATGAAGAAGAAAAATTGGAGACTTCGAAGACCTGGTTGTAGAACTGTCTGGCTAGGGAACGGACATGAGGTTGGATAAATTCGAAGGTCACTTTATTTCTAGACTTCCAGATTCTCCAAAGTAAATAGACGCATTGGAGAATGTGGAATGGGGAGGTCTTGGAGACCATGACATGTCGCCACCATAGACTAAAGTTAACAGTCTAGGCGGTCTCAATAAAGTTGCTCAATCCCACTAAACTCCACAATCTGATGGCTAGAGGGCATCTGAAGAATAAATGTTCAATGCTTTCTCGATGTCTCTAGCAGACAGGGCATCAGTTAAGGCAGTTTACTCCAGGAGTTTGAAGGGCCGCTACTGTGGGAAGTATGACTTTGAGGCATTTCCATATAAAGAATTTGAGATTAGGCGGGACTTGGATATTCCAAGTTTTTTTTCAAATAGGAGAGAACTAAACTCACTATTAATTTATTAATAAACTCACTATAAATACAAGTGTTAGACGAAAGTCCCAAATTAAAAAAATATAAACTAAATCTACACAATAAATAAAAGCCAAATGAGAAAACTTGAAGCCCCATTTCAAATTTCCTGCATCCAGAGTGAAAGTAGGAAGGGTAGATTCGTCTTCACAATCACTTATTATTTTCTTATTTACATAAAATGTACATCAATAATGAGATTCGAACCATGGTCTCTTTGAACAAAGATAAGAAACATAACCAATTACAATAAACACATTTGTGTGATCTTTTTCAATTAAAAACATACATGAAGCTTAAATATGAAAAAATATAGGACTTCTCCACCACGTTTAGCAACCGAAATGTCATTGATTCAAATATTGCAATATCGAATTGCACTCTTGAATGTGTAGAAGCGATGTAGAATTCTTAACATAGACTTAATTGTTATAACTATCATAAAGTAACGATATTTTTAAACACAAAACTTTTGAGTGAATATGGGGAACATGTGTATTTAAGAGGGGCAAATATGGAAAGGTTGAGTGATGTTGGTTTGCCGAATGCGGATGGAAAAGACACTACTAATATAAACAAACCCAAATAGTGCCCCGACCCACTAAACGCTCAACCATCACTGCCTCTCCAAACTTCTCATCAGACTCAACAACCGGCTAACCTCCTCTACCTCTATTATTAAGCCAGAGCAATTCTTGGAGGGTTAAATATGGATAGATTGAGTGTTGTTGGTTTGCCCAACGCAAATGGAAAAGGTGCTACTAGTGTAAATGAGCCCAAATAGTGTCCGACCCACTAAACACTCAACCACCAGGTTACTTTCTCTACACCTAATATAAGAGTGAAATGGGAAAGGTGCTTCCCCCATTACAAAATCCTTGCATCCATAGCAAAAGTAGGAAGGGTAGATTCGTCTTCACAATCATTTATTATTTTCTTATTTACAGGAAAAATACATAAGTGATGGGATTTGAATGATATCTTTGAGAAAAGACAACAAACATAACCAGTTAGACTAAACAAATTTGTTTAAACCTTTTAAATTAAAAACATACAGGAAACTTAAATCTGAAAAATCATTGGAATTTTCCATCACAGTTAGCTAAGCCACTAACTCTCCACTAAATATTTTGTTGGTATTTGATGCTTCTATTTTCATACTTTGATTATTTTAATTAGAGTTTAATAATTAATTATATTTCTATTTATCTTATAGAAGGAGAATAATTTTAAAATCACAAGCCTAATGTCATTGGTGCAAATATTGCATATCGAATTGCAGTATTAAATGTGTAGAAGCGATGCAAAATTCTTGACATAGACTTAAATAATATAACTACCATAAAGCAACAATATTTTTGAACATAGAAGTTTTGAGTGAATATGTGTAACATGTGTCTTTAAGAGAGGGGTAAATATGGAAATGTTGAGTGATGTTGATTTGTCGAATGCGGATTGAAAAGCGGCAAATAATGTAAATAGGTCTAAATGGTGTCCCGACCTATGTACTAAAAGCTCTCATCGCCGTCTCTCCAAACCTTCCCACTGAGCTCGACAACCGCCTAACCTCCTCCACCTATATTGTTACGCAAAGAAATTTTTGGAGTGTTAAATATGGAAAGATTGAATGTTCTTGCTTGAAGAGCTGACTGGTGGGTTATTTAGTTTATTTGACAGTAATGTGTGATCTCTTAACATCATTTCATTTGGTTGATCTTCTAGGTTGACTTTTGAGTTGATTAAAGATAAACAGTGCCCCAGGCTCCCGTCCTACTAAAGGCTCAACCATCACCGTCTCTCCAAACCTTCCCACTGAGCTCGACAACCGCCTAACCTCCTCCACCTATATTGTTACGCAAAGCAATTTTCGGAGGGTTAAATATGGAAAGATTGAATGTTCTTGCTTGGAGAGCTGACTGGTGGGTTATATAGTTTATTTGACAGTAATGTGTGATCTCTTAACATCAGTTCATTTGGTTGATCTTCTAGGTTGACTTTTGAGTTGATTAAAGATAAATAACTATACTTTTTGTTGCTTTTGTTATAATACTCCTTTTTAGTATCATCATTTTTCTGATTTGAAATGTTTTGGTGGTTAGTTTGCAGTAAACAAAGACTATTCTGATTAGTGTTAAAATAGGGAATAGCTTCAATCATATCACTTTTACACAAAATTATATGCAAGACCTGAGATCATTGCCGAATTGAACTATTCAACCTATAATGTTGATCTTCAACATATAAAACATAGTTTCTTTTGAATGAAATAACCTCATGATTGCAGGAAGGAAAAAAAACCTTTCCCTATTTCAAATGTACTGCTCCAGGAGCGTTTGTAGGAGGGTATAATAGGGAGTGTCAATTTGTTTTCTCTTTCCTCTGTGGAACGGGCCAACTTACCGTACACGTGCGGACTTGAACGGGCCCATGGATTGTTGGGGCCCACAAAAACAGAACAGGTTTCAGCCACGGCCGCATATGTTTCGTGCCTCCATAACGATCGCCATAACCGAGTCTTGGATTGTTCCGATGCTGGATCTGGACTCCACCCACGCCGGGAATAAATGAAATAAATATAGAAAGTGAGCTTCATAATTGTTTACAAAATAATTTCCCCAATCCTTCTTCCGTGTGCTAATCGCCTAATCCCTTCCCTATGAAAATAAATCTAGTCATGCAAATGAAGAAGGTTTGGTAAATTGCATGCAAGTAAAATTCAAAGATCGAGTCATCTAATCAAATCGTTATCAACCACCCCTTTTTCCATCATTCGCAAGCTCTAACAAATAAGTGACAAAGAAATCCAAAATATCGCTTCACTGTAACAATACAGTATTATTGAAGATTGGTGGCTTTCTCTTCTTCTTCGTTAAACTAGCGTCGAAGATATACAAAGAGGGGTTTAAACAAAGTGATAAGAGAAGTGAAGATTAAGAAATGAAAAATAGAGACCGAGAGGGGGAGTTGAAATTGAGGTTCGGGGGGAGGATGACATGCAGGGAAAAGGTTTGTAGAGCTAAAATTAATGGCAGGAAAACATGGATGGGGAGAAGTGACTACCGACAACGATATAATTGAGATAGAGAGAGAAGTGAATCATGAGTCGGAGAGCATTGATAAGCTTTTTTTAGGGGATATAGGGTTTTCTTTAAGCCCTTTTATTTCTCGCTGTTGATAAGATATATATGAAAGGGCAAAAACAATACTCATTTTTTATTGCTAAAAAGAAAAAAATTTAACAATAAACTAATGCATGGATTCTAATGGGCTAACCGCTAAGCATAGAATTCAAGAGTTGAATGGGCTTGACCCATACGACATTTGGCCATCAAGTAAAACAAATGAACATCATGGGTTTGCCATCCTAAAACATGCTATTTTCTCTAGCATAACATATATTATGCTATTATTTTATATCTTAGTGGCTAAAATATAATGTATTTTAAAGTTATTAAATGGTTCGACCTCGACCAACTAGATTAGTCCAATTTTTATAATTTCAAATGTATATTATGTGATTATTTGATATCCTAATGATTAAATTATAGTGTATTTTATAGGCGATTTTTATTCGGTTTCCTGGAATTCGGTTTCTATCAAACTTACTCCACATCATCATATTATAAGAAATAATACTGTTTCACAAGGTAACAAGTACTCGAACTTGGTTCATAAAGCTAATTTTTGATTCGTTGCATCATCCATGTCTCTTTCCTGCTAAAATTCACTATATTTATCACGTGTTTCCAAGAAAAAACTATACAACAATAAGTTATACACTCTATTACATTATAAAATTTCATAACTCACCTTCCTCCGGCCAACTGGCCGGGACCACACTAGTATAAACTAGATTAGGGATGGCAAAAATATCCGTAACTGTGGATATCCGCCCGAATCCGGCCTAGTCGGGTAGGGTAAAACCCGAACCCGAAAGACATTTAGTGGGTACGGGTAAAACCCGAACCCGAATATTGCGGGTAATGGGTGGGCATGGATTTCTCACTATCCGACTCGAACCCGCCCGATTATACACATGCATATGTATTTTGTCTAGAAATAATCATTATTTTTCTCTAACATATTTTATATTTAGCATATAAATATAACATTTTCATGAAATTGTGTTGTTTTAGTTAATTTTCTTCATTCTAGTGAATTCTTGTCGTACTTTTTCTCTTACTTAATATAAGAATACGTGTGAATGTTAACATGTTGGTTGGAGTTATGAAGAGAAATTAATATCCATGGATAACCGTGGATACCCGAAACCCGAACGGGTATGGGCATGGTTTTGATTTTCTACCCGTTTCACATGTGGGTATGGGTATGGGTAAAACCCGAAGTACTTTGGGAAGGGTAACGGATATGCACTATCCGCCCCCGACCCGACCCATTGCCATCCCTAAACTAGATGACTGCCAAATGATGATCGAGTTTGGAATGCTGCCTTTTTATAATTTTATTACGGCCTAAAAAATATAAGTGATCACTCTGTCAGGTTTTGAAGATTGAATTACTATTTTGGTACATTAAGTAGGGGTGAAAATTGGGGTGGGTGTGGTTACCCGCCCCACATTTTGCAGGTAACCACACTCACAAAAATAGAATTATGCTACCCACAACTCGCCCCGCAGTGGGTAGGTGCAGGTTGGATGTGGATACCCACAAAAAATATCGTTCTTTCACCCTTCGGATTCGTATATGATAAATCTATCGGTCAAGTGACGGGAAAAAACACACATTGAGTTAAAAATAAGTAAAGAAGCCCAAGACATGGAACAAGCAAGAATCCGGTATTCGAAACCTCCTAAGCAGTCAACCTCCCTCCCTCTCCTCGGTTCACTTCACTCGCTTACAGGTCATTTCACTTTCTTTAGGAAATGCATATTGATAACGAGTATGGGTTGGAGGGGATCTAATCTAAATATACATAGCATTTATATCAACGGCATGACTCATTTGCGTTTTTATTCGAATTTTTAAGGGATAAATGGAATTCTCTCCCTAGTTATGGAATTAGCGTCTTCTTACACAAAAACAAAACCTACATAAAAGAAATTTAATAAAGTGTTAAATAAACTATAAACCATATTTATTGACTTTTTTTGTTATAAAATAAACACATACCAGGTCGACAATGCTTATTTAATAAAAGTATTATCTCATACGAACACGATGTATTGACTTGGTTTTATTTTATAAAATAAGTACATATTCGATTTTGGAGGTTACTTTAATTTGTAGCATTCTACTTTTCACATACTTTGATATTACAAATTATTATGAATAAATATACTTAGTATGGTTATTGTGGGTTTTGTGGGTTAATCGTTGTGGATAGTAGTTAACCACTAACCATAAAAATTGATATTTTCCTACCCACACCCAACCCACTATCCACAAATTGTGGGTATGGTTATCCACAAATTAGGGAGGAGTTACGGTGCTAATTGTACAAGAGTTAGCACCGTCCTAACCAAGGGTTAGTAGTGATTTAGCTTAGATGTTGTATTCATTTTATAATAATCTGTAGTGATTTCGTTGTTTTTAATAGCGTTTTTGGTGCGGCTTGCGAATTATCCGGTTTGGTGCGTTTGCGAATAATCTCATCCCCACAAATTATATGGTTTGATGCGGTTTGCGAATTATCCGCAATCCGCAAACCAAACTTCCACCCCTAACATTGAGTATAGTTTAGTGACCACTATGAAATTCCTAGTCCTGACTCTTGTTCAACGGAAGTGACTCGGACTTTGGGGCGTGTTTGACGAACGACCCTTTAGTTCCCAGAGTCGGAATGTGGTAGTTGGTTCAGACTTCAGGCGACGGAGAAAGAAGAAGAAGGAAAATTTCCGGAGCGCGGTGGCGCGGTTGTCGTCGGGCGTGGGGAAGGAAAGGAATCCCAACATCTAAGAAGGTAACAGTAGTCTGCAATTAGGGGTTTTGGTGGAGAAGAAGCAACCTTGGGGGAATCTTTTGCCGCGCCCTGCTTCTTTTGGGGCGTTTGAGGATTTCCTCTTCGGCTCTTCCTTCAACCCCTCCATCAGTTCTATGTATTAAACCCAAATCACTCCTCCTTCCTCTTCCCTCTCCAACTCCAACATCACATCTCCGCCGCCGCCTCCGCCGCCGTACCACCGGACCCGATCCGACCTGCCCATATGAAACCCCTCCGCCCCTTTTCCTACCTCCTATGCATCTTCTCGTTCCTAATCGCTGCAAGTGCAGTGCTCTGCTCCGCCGCTGCTGCCGACGGCGTAACGGCGGTGGTTCTTCCATCAGCAGCAGCTCCACCGTGGGCGGTTGACTTCAGTCATCGGTCTCCATCTGCCCGCTCTCTCAAATCCTTCTCCTCGTAAGCCCACTTTTACAGATACCCAAATCAAAATTCAGCTGCTTTTTTTCACTTTCTATGTTTACAGTTATGATTCAAATCTCCGGATTTTGTTAAATTCACCTTTTTGTTAAATTCACCTTGTGCAGGGAATCGGAGGATGATTCTTCTTCTCCGGCTGAATTAGTTGCTCTGCTTAACGGCACTATTTGTCTCCAAGATCCCATCTCCGGGAAGGTTCTATGGTCCTTCTCATCTGGCTCTCCCGTCTACTCTTCCTATCAATCCCCTTTTCTGGGCCAAGCCGCCGGCGATCAAGACAACAGCATTTTTGGACCCAATTCTGCTTTCTTCCTTGACTATGGAGACGACTGGCAGCTCTACGCCCACGGCAAACATTCTACCCGAATGGTAATTACTAATTTATCTCCTTTTTCTGCCACATTTAATCTTTCACTGATCACTTTTCATCGTTGTATTGTGTAACTCTTGAGCAGAAACTTCCCAAGGGTATCGACGACTTCATTAAGATAACACCGCATATTTCCGAGGATGGAACTGTAATCCTGGGCTCCAAGAAAACCACTGTGTTTGCTCTTGAGGCCAAGAGTGGGAACTTAGTTCGAACTTACAGCTCCCCTGATTCGTTACCACCACATCAGAGATATGGTGGTGGTGATGTGGAGAATAGTAATGTCCGACCAGCATCTAGCTCCAAAGATGCTGCTGTTGACATGATTTACGTCACGAGGACAGATTATGCGCTGGAAACTTTTGGTCCCAATTCGGATAAGGTATTTTGGAATGTGGAAGTGGCAACTGTGGAGGCTGCTTTTATTTGTAAGTATGATGCTGCAGTTGGGGATGGTGATTCTGTTGACACGTCGGATTTGCTTTGTCAATCAAAGCGGCTGGAAGTTCGAAGGCAGGATAAGCCGCCTCAAGCTTCAATCCCAGCTATTGATGGTGAAGAGAAGCTAAGGCTTCCTAGTTCTAAATCTGGCTTTGCTTCTCCTACACAATCTGAAGGGTACAAGGTGTCAGATCTTGTTGCTGATTCTGAAGATACAGAAGGAATGCTTGGTTTGTCAAATGATCCTGGGGAAATTGTGCAGGAGGAAATACGAGTGCTTCACAGATTCAAGTGGTCAAAGTTTATATTTTTCGGTTTGTTTGCTATCACCTTTTCATTGGCCTTTGTGTTTTACCACCGTACGCTGCTGGCAACTGAGAAAGTATCGTTGAAAGGTCATTCTTTGTCTTCTAAAAAGAAGAGGAATAGAAGATTGGGGAAAAAGACTAACAGCGATGCAGATGTTAATGAGGATGGTAACAGAATGTGGTTGAATCTTAATCAACTTACTGATGATCATGATGTGAATGGGCGTAGAATAGGTAAGTTATATGTATCAGATACTGAGATTGCTAAGGGAAGTAATGGAACCATAGTGCTCGAGGGTATTTATGAAGGCAGGAGGGTTGCTGTTAAAAGGCTTGTCCAGGCTCATCATGATGTGGCGTTCAAAGAAGTTCAGAATCTCATTGCATCAGATAGGCATCCAAACATTGTTCGATGGTATGGCGTGGAGTATGATAAGGATTTTGTTTATCTGTCACTGGAACGGTGTACCTGCAGCTTGAATGATTTGGTCCAGATGTACTCCCGATCTTCACCTTCCTCTGCGAAAGAACCAGCTAGGGTAGCTGCAAAAAATAATTCAGTGTTGGTTTCAGTTGCGACTGCTATGAAGGACCTCAATTTGTGGAAAGAAAATGGTCATCCATCAGCTCTTCTCTTGGCACTCATGAGGTAATTGACTAATTGTTGCCGCAACTGAATTGATAGTTTGGATGGTTTTTATTTGTGATTGATTGTGGCAAATATAGAGATTCGCAAAAGCTATTTTGAAATCTATCAAATCGATTTGGTTTTAGTTAAAGCATTACCATGTTCTCATCGCCTCCTATGATTTGTACAACAGGGATATGGTATCTGGACTTGCACATTTGCATGAGCTAGGAATAATTCACAGGGACTTGAAGCCGCAAAATGTATTGATAAGCAAGGAAAGATCTTTGTGTGCAAAGCTTTCTGACATGGGCATAAGTAAGCGGCTGCTAGAAGATATGTCTTCGTTGGGCCATCAAGCAACTGGTGAGCTTTTATAGTTTAGTCTATGAAATGGAAATAATACCAGTTTAACACATATATGCTAATAGAAATCAGTTTAATGACATTGTAGGATGCGGTAGCTCAGGTTGGCAAGCGCCTGAACAGCTTCTCCATGGCCGCCAAACACGTTCAGTGGATTTATTCGGCTTAGGCTGCGTCTTCTTTTTCTGCATCACTGGTGGTAGACACCCGTTTGGCGAACCACTCGAACGTGATATCAATATAGTGAAGAACCAAATCAATCTATTCTTGTTAGAGCATCTCCCGGAGGCTGAGAATCTTATTTCCAGTTTATTAAACCCCGAACCTGAACTTAGGTATTATTTGCTGGGAATCTTTCTTTCAGTCAGTAGCATTACCCTTCTATGAGCAGAAAAATACCTCCATGCTTTCATGGTTGCTCAAAACTTATTCATTGACAATGTTGCCTCTATTTGTGGTCAGACCAAAGGCGCACGAAGTTCTGCAGCATCCCATGTTCTGGAGTTCTGAGACGAGACTTTCATTTCTACGAGACACCAGTGACAGGGTGGAACTAGAAGATCGAGAGAGCAATTCCGATCTTTTGGCAGCATTGGAGAGCGTTGCACCGACAGTGCTGGGAGGCGGAAAATGGGATGAGAAGATGGAGCCCTCGTTCATTAACAACGTCGGCCGTTATCGTCGCTATAAGTACGACAGTGTGAGGGACTTGCTGCGCCTCATGCGCAACAAGCTGAATCACTACAGAGAGCTCCCTGAAGAAATCCAGGAGGTAGTTGGACCAGTTCCAGACGGCTATGACGGGTATTTCGCCACTCGATTCCCAAAGCTGTTGATCGAAGTTTACCAAGTGGCTCGGAGATACCTTGCAGAAGAGGAATGCTTTCGCAAGTACTTCGGAACGGTTTGATTTGGATTTCGAGGCGCTCTGTAGCTGCCATGGAGCCTGGAAGCAGCATGTGATTATATTATAGGTACTGTAAATAAGATCTGTAAGACTTCTAATGATACTGTAATCATATTTCAAGCAACTTCATCTAATATAATTTCCTTCAGCCTGATCCGATCTTGTGCACTGTCCTATATCCATCCACTGGCTGCTTTGAGTTGAATTGTATAGATGTGTGAATTGTAATGAAGAACGTGCCTTAGACTCCGTTCTCAATACCAATGTCCTTGTTTGTAGAGAACTCAACCTGTCTTCCTGCCTTGGAATCTTGAGTCTCCCCATTGCCAGCTTCGCGCTCGCTTCTGTTAGATGCTCTCTCAAGCGACCTCCTCCTGGACCGGCTTGCAACATTCTCCTCTTTCTCATCCACGAACGAAAAGAAAGTCTGAAGACGAGCAGATGCTGACGAGAGGGAGAGAGCAGCAGAGGAGGAAGAAGAAGAGTGGGACATGTCTGCCTGCTGGTGGCGGCTAAACTGTCTGGCAATGTTGAGAAAATATAGCAGGAGGGCTATCAGGCAAGCCAAGCCACATATGAGGAAGAGTCCCCAGAAGCTTGAGAGCTGAAGTCTGTCTACTTGAAAAGTCGTGGTTTGCGAGCTACAAGCGCTGCTCATCAGCCATTTATCATGAATCCTCTGAAGATCTCCGTTTTCGGACAGCTTGAGAATGGCAGTGGACAGATCAACTGCCAGTGGAGAGTCCCTCGGGAAGGCCTGCAGGCGCCATAGACAACATGTATTACAGAAACAGCAGCAGTACTTGCGAACAAAGAGTACTAGATAATAGTAGTAGTACTTACAAATCCCCAGCCGTTCTTGGTGAACTCTTGACCTACTATACTGAAGTCGCACCTGGTCGAAAGGAATAGTTCGAGATATGACTGTTCGTCGACTACAGCAGCAACGCCGCCTTTGTGAGGACCAGCTTTTAGGGCCCTTTCGCAGTCCTCGGGGCCCTTGAGTGGGACCATCCTGGATTCATGGAAACCAAGTTCGTCAACCAAGTAGTCCCGGGCGAATGAACCTTGTTGGTAACCAATGGGGTCGTTGCTAGTTCTCAGGGTCTCGATTCCTTTGATGGGTGAAGAAAGCTGCTGCACTGTTAAGATTGAGGTCAGGCTGGCCGTGTAGCTTGAGTTGATTATCAGAACAACGAACAGCCATATGATCAGCACGATCCGCCCCAGGGTGCTCACGGTGTTCTCTTCTGTACACATGAAAGGTTAGGAAGTTTGAAGAGATTGGATGAGGAATACAGCACATTAATTTTGATTGCTTTCAAAATCCACTTACTGTGAGCGAAGAACAATGTTGAAAAGCTGAACCTGCAGAATCAAATAAAGAAACTGTTAGTTACTGGATTCACCTATAACATGCTGAACCTACAATCGTCTCTAGTTCTGCCATCCAATAGACTCACCATATAATGGTGATGACTTGTCTTCTCGGCGGGCCTCTGAAGTCGTCATTCAGCCGGTGCTCCAATATCCAAATGACCGCACCGACGATGAGGAAGAAAACACCCGTGACCACCCACATTGCTGGGGTGAAGGGTCTCATAAATGCCCATTCATTAGAGTTCCTCGTCATTACCGGCGCCACCACCACCAGCCCAGACTCGATGTACGGCTGTGTAAAGTCAGCCATCTTCGTCCGGTTAGTAATGATGGCAACATCGCCGACTATGCCGTCATAAACGCCGGCCGCCATCAAACGGACGAGCTCCGTCAAGCTGGGGTTGTCAACTCCGTCACCAAACGGGATCAGCTTGTAAGGCACGGCGTACGGCAACAGGTTGACGGCGGCCGTGAAAACGTCGATGCAGTACCCGGAAAACATATCGGTTCCGGGCACCTGAGCGATGAATTCACGGTAGCTGACCCGGTTTGGCACCCCGATCGCCAAATGTCTCCCGTTGTTTGGGAACACCCATCCCCGAGGCTTCTGGGTAGTCTTCCCAGGCCAGAAAACGGGTCCCAAATGCTGGTTCGAGCTGGACCGGTTGACCGGCTTCGAGTAGAGTGTTTCCGGCGGGTCAACGGAGAGACCCGAGTGATTCGACCAGTACCCGATCCTCTGATGTCCTGTCCCGATCACATTGATGACTTCGTATGCGGGGCGAATCAAGGTGTCCTTCTCCGGCGGCTCGAACTTGACCCGACCCGTCACTCCCAACATATCCACGTTTAAGATGCTCTCCAGCAGCTGTTTCCCGCCGTCCAGCATGCTCATTGCATCCAGTCGTAAGTCTCCTCCCCCGAGCTCCGCTAACCTAAAGAAAGCATAAATAACCAACGCAGCCGTTTCTCTCAGGGACATTATACCAAACACCTGGTGTGCATAAAAAAGAGAGTAACCAAACCAACCCAATTGCGAACCAACCTGGAATCCTTTGAAAAGCTGACATTTCCCCCTTGGGCGAAGAATGCGTCGAGCGCTCGGGCCAGGATCCACACAGTGTCGTAAGCGTACAGGCCGTAAGCACTGAGCCCCATTCTCCCAGCGCCGGCTTCGGCGGTCAAGTTAGGCCACCTGGACGCGAACTCCGCCTTGAGCTGTGTATCCGGGGTGTGCATCCGAAGCGTGAGGACGCCCTGCACATCCTCCGCCGCCTCGGGAGCAAGATCAAGCTCGGTGTCGAGAATCGTGGAGAACCAATTGGTGGCTATCCAGACGTAGCCGGCGTTCATCATCCCGAGATACCGGGCGACGGTGAAGACCGTCGGCCCCCAATAATCCGGCACGTGGAGGACGAGAATCCGCGACTCGGTCAAAGCGACCTGGACCAGGACATCGGTGATCTCCTCCCTCGTGGCCTTGGGGCTGAGCGGCGCCTTGAACGAGATCTTGCATCTCTTGGCCGCCAGCTGGTCGCCGAGCGCCGCGATCCCGTTCCGGCCGTGGTCGTCGTCGCCGTAGATCGCGATCACCTCCCTCCACCCGTAGTGCTCCACGATGTCGGCGATGGCGGCCATCTGGTAGAGGTCGCTCTGCGACGTCATGACGAAGAAGGGGAACTGCAGCGAGTTGAGCGTCGGGTCGGTGGCTGAGAATGAGAGCAACGGAACTTGGAGCTCGTTCGCGATGAATGACAGCACGTGAGCTGTGACCGACGACTGGGGGCCGATTACGGCCACCGTCTTGCTCTCCATCAACCTCAACACTGCAATCAAATTAGGGATTCGGACACTGTTAAGCAACAAATGAGCAAACAACATGATTGAGATTAAGATTAAGATTAAGATAGGCATTGCCTTCGACGATGCCGAGGAATCCGCTGAAATTGGTGTCGTGCACCGTGGCGAGGAGCTTGGTTCGGGGGAGAACGGAGGGGTCGGAGTTGACGTCGGCGACGGCGGCCTGGATTGCGATTTTGGAAACTTTGCCAATGATGGAGCCGAAGGAGAGAACCACTCCGATGTTGACGGACTCCGACGGCGAGGAAGAGACGGCGCCGTTCAGATGAGCGGCGAGAATCAGGCAGGAAAGCAGGAGTGGAATCTGCATGGTGGAATTGTGGGCACAGAGAAACCCCTGGAGTGGAGGGGTTTTTGGAAGGAGAATGTTTGGTGGTGTGGGTCTGTTTCCTCCTGTTTTCCACTGGGAGCCGTACTTTATAACGGAATATTTCGGCAGGTACTGTATTGTCACTATAGGATGGTAGGGGTGGCTATACGGTCCGGTTCGGTTAAATTGGATTAAATTGATTCGATCTCAGTCCGGTTTTTTCGGGAATATAAGGACCAAATATTGGATTGGATACAGTCTGGTCTTGATTCGGTCCGGTCTTGACCCGATCCGATCCCAATTTAATCTTGATTTTAGGTGTTGGGGGTCTCTTATCCGGTCTTTATCCGGTTTTTTTACCTCAAATCTAAGCCCGAATATGAGATTGGATTGTTTGCTATCCGGTCTCTGTACGGTCCCGGTCCGAGTTATACGATCCGATTTCGGGTAAAACCAAACAGTCTGGGACCAAATAGCCAGCCCTACTGTAGGGTACAGTAAGATTTTTACGTGGTTGTATTGATAAATTAATTACAGGCCGTAGAATAGCTGACGAGGATACGTGTGGTGGATCGATTCTGGTAGTGGCGGGAAAGAGATAACGTTTTAACGGGGAACGGAGAATGCGTTGGCGGTACAGTGAATGGTGGTGGAGCTTGCTTTCCGTCACTTTCGCCATTGTTGGCTCTTGTTTTGCTCTCGCGTTTTTTGGGGTTTAGCCAGCCATCATATGCTTGCCTGTGTTGTAATAGTAACGTAACACCAAGATTTAGCTAAGAACTAGACTGTTGTAAGACTAACGGTATTGTGAGGCCAAATAGTGGATTTTCTGAATAGAAAACCCACAACGACTTCCAAATTCATTGAACTTTGGATTTTCAAAATCCTCATGCCCATCAATCAATCGGTTGATGAAAGAAAATTAGAAATTGGGTTGCACGATTCATTGACCGATGGATTGTTGAAAGATGCTCGATCATTCCAATTCCATGAGGCAAACAACCTCCTAGTGTATTTGATTGTAGTAGATGCATGACGGTATGCATAAAAGGAAACCGAGGAAGATGAATATTTGTAATAGGTTGAGACCTTGTCATCTGTTAATTGGTAGAGAATTACATGCAGAAAATGGAGAATAAAGGATGAGTTTAGGATGAATATTTGTTATGGCTGAATTAGTTCCAAGAATTAGGGAATTATAAGCAAAGTTACCAAACCAATTCCTTGTTGTATTACTATGAAGAATAAATTGATCCCAATATTTCGAATTCCTTTATTCTGTTTACTTGTGGATTTTAATTGTGGATTTTATACTGTTTACTAAAACACCCCCTCAAACGAAAGTCACCATTACCATGTCAAGAACCAGTTGGTCTCAATAACCGAGTTGGTCCCACCAACTCGGTTATTGAGACCAACTGGTTCTTGACATGTTATTTGAGTCTTCTGTGACTAAGAGGTTTTATGTATGAATCCCGATGACCCTCATCTGTTATGATAAGTATATTGTGTTTGAACTTGTGCAAACTTTAACCCCATATATGGTGGCTTTCGTTTGAGGGGTATGTTAGTAAACAATATGTTATCGGGATCAACTAGTTCTTGACAATTACTTGACAAAATTGTATAGCGAACAAATATGACAAACCACCATTTAGCTATTGCATTTATTTTTCGCGTTGTCAGAAATAAGTATTAAACTAACTTTGAGATTAGACACAGTGTAAACTATCTTTTAGAAGTACTTAGATTTTGTAAATTTATAACTACACAGACTTTAAAGGGGCCCATAAAAAAATTCCACCTGGTCAAAACAAGTATGCAAATCATGAATATCTCCAATAATAATAAAGGATTTGCATCTAGTGGTGGTTGATGTTGTACGTACATTACTAATTATGTCTTATTTATAATTTGAATGAGAAATTGTGTATTATAGATTATAGAGAGATTGTGAGCTTATAAATAAGCTGAGTTTGTGTCTAGCTTGAACTGTGCTTGAGACAAAATTTTAATAAATGAGTTGATCTCAAACGCAACTCATTTTCTAATACCTGAGCTCAACGTAGATTAAGCTCGACTCAGCTCACGACATAATTTAACAAGTATCCGTACCTTGTTCTCTCGTGTGCATATCTACGGTTCTCGTAACACGTGGGATCCATTAGGGCTGGAAAATAGACTAGACCATATGAAAAATTGTGGACCAAACTGGATCACATAGTTTGGTCCAGACTATAGGTCGTTAAGAATAATCTGGTCTGACCAATGGTATATGTTATAGGATGTATTGATCTCTTGATCTGGTCTGGTCAAGACAGCGGTTTATCATACCAAACCGTGGACCCCACCCACGTCTCAATTTGTGTTAGCAATTCACTCGACCACTCTCCCCTCTCCTTAACGAGCCAAGTCTCAATCCTAATTTTGCAAATCCCATCCACTCCTTAATTCATAAACCATACTCTGCCAGAGGGTAGAGACAACCGTGTCTCCATACGATATTGTGTTAATATTATGATGTTAAGGTGCAAGCTGGATTGCCCTGACTTTGTGTTTTTGTCATTTATGGTATCAAAACTATACAAGCGTGTTAGAATTTATGTTTGAAGGTCAAAATAGAATTTTTTTCCCCGGTTATTTATGTGCTTGACTAAACAAACTTCTAATTTTTTTTTATCAATATGATCCGCATGGTGCAGATCATATCGGACCAAACTGCACCAAACGCGATCTAGTTTGGATCGTCTAATATTTAATTTAATTCCTAATCAATGCTCTTAATTTTTGATTTTGGACCACAAACCATTTGCATGATCCCATCCGATCCGACCGCACCGATTTCCAGCTTATCGTCGATAGCAACACCTGCAGGGCCAACCACGGGTAGCAGTAAGACAATTTTGGAGGGGGCATAGGCCAATGGCATGCTGTAGGGGAGGGTTTGGTGTTTTCTAACCTAACCTGAACGTAGGCGTGCAAAGGGAAGGGGATGATGAACCCCCACCAATTACTCGCGCAGCTGACTGTATATGCAAATGCTATGGTAAGTAACTGTGATTGCGACGTTGGCTCGGAGAGGCAGCCGTACCATAAAGCGCACTTGCTTAGTTAAGCACTCTGTCAAATTAACTAACTACTTGTGCCCGCTGACGAGATGGATTCCCCATCGCCTTATATGCTTTTGGAGATTGAAATGTTAGAGCAGGCCGACTTCATTTCATTCCCACCTAATTCTCTGCTTTAGCCACTAGCCCACCATCAAAACTTGTTTGGGAAATACATATGTACTAGTGAAGAAGTGAAATGAAGAAGTTGCAAGGTTTTAGAAAGTTAGGGTACGTTATAGGTCACTCATAAGAGAAAAGCCATTCTATTTTTGTACCTAAAATAATTTTAATAGTATTTTTCATTAAAAATTTAGGCATCAAACTGTAAAATATACAAAGTATAGGTACTAAATTATAATTTTTCAACTATTGATGAATGATATCCATGAATCCACCAATCCAATGGAATTTGGACTAAACGGATCATATTAGTTGAATTTTTTGGTGAATTAATTGAATTAAATTAATGAATTGAATTCGAATTTTCACAACTAATCACACAGTGAAAAGATTTCGAATGTCCTTTGGCCGAGGTAGAACTACAGCAGGCTCGGGGAGCCCCAGACCCCCTAGAAGTTTGCAAGTACCGAAAATATTGCTCGAATATTTTACGGATAAAATAGGTTAGTGGATAAATTCAACAAGCATGCCGCGAATTAGGAAAGAAACAATTAGCAGCCTAGAGGATGCATGAGTGTAGGTAGCATCATTTCGTTGTTGTGGTTTGGATCCTTGGTCATAGCAAATCAATTTTTATATGGTTTTCATTTTTCATTTGCTTATACAAATGAAATAAACTGTTTAGTTTTGTGCAATTGATTTTTAAGTTTTTAATTTGTTAAGATTTTAACATTGAAGTAACGAGAATCATTGCTAGTGTAGTGTAGTTCTATATGTTTTTCATTTGATTAAACAAATGAAATAACATGTTTAGTTTTGGTCTATTGATTTTTAAGTTTTTAATTTCAAGTGAGATCAATTAAGTTCTTTAAATTTTAAGTATATTTTCATATATATAATTATTGTCTTACACAATATAGTAATGAATTGTTAATTATTTCTAATTTGTATTGAACTTAATGTGAAAGTTTATATCCTAGTTGAAGTGATTTTAATTATCTCAATGAATATTTTGTGAGTTTACCATATGGAAGATGGCAAAGGAGGTTTGGCCGAGTAACCATATTCTACTTTGGCTGTAAATAATCTGAGAGCAGAGACATGAAAAGATATAGAGGTGAATATACATGGTCCAAATTGAGGGTATACATAGGAAATAATTGCTACATACAAACGCGCTCTGAATTACAACAGTATATATGACAACACGTAAAAGGCCAACCAAACGAAAGCATAGGATTGGAGGTCCCTTTACTTTCTTCTTTTCCTGAAAATGGATAGGGGAAAATTTTTCTAATCTAACCAATCTCATCAAAACCTAGTTCCGGCAAAATCCCATCAACTTCTAGCAGGAACAAATATGGCATATAACCCAGAAGAGTAGTTCCTTCAATTATGGTATAACACAACAGCATATGCAAGGTAGAAGAAATGAACTCAATCAAGCACACAGCAAACCCAATTCACAGACTGTCCACAAAGTTCGATCGCCTCTTCTCTTCAGAAGGCTTTCCACTCATCAGAACTTCTTTTCGCCGACGGTGTCGCACCGCCGTCCAATGACGTCCTAAATGGTCCACTAGACCCAAATGGATCTGAATCGAATGATGAAAACCCATGGTCCTTGGAGTCATGCCCAGAATCGAACCCAGAGTCATGACCACCACCAAATGAATCGAACCTCGAAAACCCTCGACCTTGATCAGAATCCCCAGAATCCCTGAACGAGTCAAACCTCGACGGGAATCCTTGGCTGTGGTCGGAGTCCCTGAATGAATCAAACCTCGACGGGAATCCTTGACCCTGGTCGGAGTCCCTGAACGAATCGAATCTCGAGAATCCATTGCCCTGATCCGAGTCCCCAGGTTCTCTGAATGAATCAAACCTTGATGGTAACCCATACCCTTGGTCAGAGTCTCTCGTGCTTCTGACTGAATCAAACCTTGCAAGAGAAGGGCCTGCTGAAGATTGAAACGAGCTGGTACTTTCATTCAAATTGAACGAATCGAACCTGGAGAAGCTGTCAAAGGAGTGATCTTCTGAGCCAAAATTGTAGGCGGGTGTGCCCGGGACAGAATCAGCGAACGAGGAGAATGTGCCTTTCCTCCCTAGGTCATAAGCAGGGGTGCTTGGAACAGAATCAGCAAACCCGAATGAGCTCATTCCCTGCTGCTGATTATGGGCAGGGGTACTAGGAACCGAATCAAACATGATAGAGTTTCTCCCTTGGTTATATATAGGGGTTCCAGGCACAGAATCAAACCCAAATGAGCTCTTCCCTTGGTTATATGAAGCAGGAGTTCCAGGCACGGAATCAAATCCATATGAGCTCTTTCCTTGGTCATAAGCAGGAGTACTTGGAACGGAATCAAATGTATAGGAGCTATTATTCCCTTGGTTATTATAAGCAGGGGAGCTAGGAACAGAGTCAAACATGAATGGGCTCTTCCCCTGGACAGTTCCTGTCTTTATTGGATTCAGACCAAAGTCACCAATGTCGTATATAGAACTGTCTGCATGGCTTTCAAGATCAGCTTCCTGCAGGACAACTCAAAAGAAATTTGTTAAGGACAAAAGGTGTTTGATTTAGCTTTTGCTAGAAACTATTCGACTTTTTCTAAGTCATAATCGAAATGGGGGGAAACAGTGTCAGTTTAGTTTTAGATAAAAGTTCAATTGAGGGCATATGAGATACCGTTTGGAAGTATAAAGAATTGATGGGATGATATATAATCTATTTAATGGTAAATAATTGTTGACATTCACAATGAGTTTTATTTCAGACGGGGCACAAAGTAGGAAATGAAATCTTATTATCGACGTGGCTAATAAATTAAGAAGATTTGTTTAAGGGATTTAGGTGAATAGTTGTTTTGAAAAGTTAGATAGTAAATGTGCCTTTGTTTTAGCTTCTAAACAAACATTTTCTGAACCTTGTTATGTTTTAGGCTTTTTGATGAACCACTAACAGTATCCCTACCGAAGTAAACTTCAATATCCGTCATCAACCAAACAGAACTCGGCATTTCTTTTCCAATGACAGCAAACACGACTTAAGCTTTATTCTCAAACTCAGATGTAGGTAACCCAAAAGAGAAGAAGCTACGCATACCTTGCCATTGACAGAGTCCGCTCCCCAAATTGATTCACTATCATAATGGCTGTCAAATCTACCCCAAGCAGGTTCATCCACACTTTTGTCACCCGAAAATACACTAGCATTATCAGCCACGTCACTGCAGAAAGCCACAATATGAGTGAGTTCAACAACATTCAACTAGAAGATAAGCACAATCCATAGAGAAGAATATTTAGAACCATGCACCAAGCAAAAACCATACATTGACATTCCCCTGGCATGGGGCGAACTGTCGGCACCAGCACTCCCTTTGACTTCATGAGTTTGGTTTTCTGCTCCAGTCTTCCGAATTGGACTCTCTGGAGGAGTTCCTACCTCCTTGCCATTCTCACTTTGACCATTTGCTGGTGATACTTTATCAGAAACCGATTCTCCTCCACCAGAAATCCTCTCCGACTTGGCTTCAGCATTTGATGAAGAAACACTTAAACCACCTTCGGAAGCTGTTGTTTTCTCCTTTCGAACTGATTTTGGTTTTGGAGGAGCCACAACATTCTGCATTTCTGTAGTCAGCTCTTTGACAAACGTAAATCCTGGAAGGCGAAAGTAACTAATCAGCAGAATTCAAACAAAATGAAAGGACAACTCTTGCATTGGTAATACTGATACAATACAGAACAAGGTTCACTTATACACTAAACAGATTATATATATACCTTCGTCTTCCAACTTATCCCAATCTTCATCCCAGTCAGCTGCTCCTTCTTGTACTCCAGGCTGCCAGCCTGAAGAGGAGCATTATGTACGCAATCAGTACCACCTCAGAAGATTCAAATGGAATAATTTGCTTTTTAATTCCTTACAATTAACACACTAGAATGACCAAACAGGACGATTTCAAGACTAAAACCACATGGCATGAAGTTCTCATAATTACACAATAAAATAAAAAAGGAAAGGCTTAACAAGGTCATAGACATACCAAATGGAAGCTCAACCAGCGACATAGGTTTAGCACGTAATCCATATTGTTTGCAACGTTCATTCAAACTCTTCACTAATTCCTCTAGACTAGAATGGATATGGTCGGCTCGCTCCTGCAAAAGCAAGGAAAATAAGATGGCAGAAGTTTCTTACATACCCTCACTGATAAGCCACTGTTACAAGTACCTTAAGGGCACCCTCAGCAGTCCCTCCTTCTTCCATCTTAACAATTGCCCGATAGACTTCCATTTTCTTCTCCTGCAATTGATAAGAAGGCATGTTATCTGAGAAATGACAGAGAAAAATAATATCATCCAAGCAGACGAGAACTCAAGCTACAATTGCAACTCAATCAAAGTTCCCCCGTTACCTGAATGTCACGAAAGGTAGCCTCCTCGATGGTTAAACTAGAGGCTACATCTCCAGCCTGCTTGTATTTCTCTTCGTACTTCTTGGCTAATGCATCAACCTGAAGTGAGTTTCACAGTTTCAGTCCAACAATCAACTACAGCAAACAAGAGCAAGACTAATGCAGAAAGCCAATACCTCGTGTTTATCGGAAGACACCCTTTCTATGACCTCATTAAGGCGATTATCACAGCGGCTCTTATATAAAATCTAAATCGAAGAAATACAAAAGACAAACATTAGGTACTCAGTTAGACCATAGGCAAAGCTCAAAGGCTAGCAAAAATTGCACTAATTATTCAACTATTTGAACAACAAGCTTACGGGAAGAAACTTGCTATCTAGCAACAGTAACACCTAGCAAAAGAATCGGCATGCCATTTTGGCAAATACAATCTCCTTATAGAACTCAAAGGAATTCAAGCATTTACGTCCACCTAAAACTTGAAGCATCCTGACATTATCAATAGGAAACTAAATCTATCTTGACATACACTTACCAATTCTTGCATCTTAGCACGATAGAAATCAATCTTCTGTCTAGATTCTGAAATTTCCTTTTCCAGCTCTTCAACCTTCATTTCAAAGGGAAAAGATTCAAATGTATACGTGTTCATAAAAATATAAAGCACTCCGACAGTTCAAGTCAGGCAACAAACTTCAGACCATTACTTGATGCACAATAAAACCAAAGAAACAATAAGATAAACCACCACAGTTTACAAGTTATGAGGAGAACAATTGCCTTTTTATCTGCCTGAGATGCCTCTTGGAATTTCGAGTTCAAAGAGTCCTGCTCCTCTTGACTAAGTTGATCCACAAGATGCTTTTCCAGCACTGGAACTTTGGGCTTTGGTTGACTAGGCTGTTTTTCTTCAGCTTGAGGGGCAGAGGGAGGGCGCGGTGGCCTCGGTGCTCCAGCATGTGGTGGCCGTGCACCAGACATCACTTGCGGTTGTCGAGAACCTGTAGATATTCATTTTCACCATGGTAAGTTTGGCCACTATCTTTGAACAAACTGGTATAGTAATCTTAAATGGTTAATCACTTCATAAAAAATGTGAGTTTGGCCACTATCTTTGAAAGAGCTTTTTCTAAATAATGGCGCGAGCTATGTCAATAAGAAGAACTTCCTGATCTTGTCATTAGGCAACTTCTAGGTTTCTACAAATGAAATCCAGAAATTCCAAACTGGAGCTTCACAATGACTTGAAACGTATGTAATTTATCAGTAACAAAATTGGTATTGATTTTTTATGTAATGTATTTGTTTATCAACCAAACCCTATGCACCAATTTTTCAAACCAAGCTTCTTTATAGCTCCCACCTAAAAGCTCTTCTTAGAGAAGTCATCATACACCCATGCAGTTCAAGGCTGTCCTATATTTCAACTTCCTACCTTCAATGGGATTCGATTAAATTACAGAAAACTTTTAGGATTCTAGTTCAAAGAGGAATCCTCTGCTTTCATCATGAATTTATGACCTCCTGTGGACCTAAGGAGCTGACTATAACAAATAAAGAGCAGTTTTGCTTCAAGTTTTTTGTGAACAGCTCTCCTTGATTGAGACCCTATGCTTACAATAGCCTATATTGTCCGTGACCATTGAGGCACCTATTTCTGGGACCTTCTAAGAAAGAATGGTGGTTCTTCTCCATTCAATCAGATTCCAGAAACCATTAATACTACTCCTGGCAAGGAGTTCAAACCTGAATAACCAAGGAAAATCCACAAGTAAAGTAGATTATATCAACTAAACATAAAAAATAAAATAAAAAACAAGTACCAGGGCCAGGTCCCCAAGCACCAGCAGCATGTGAAGCAGTAGGGCGGCTTGTAGCAGACAACAGAGCTTCATCCGAAATGACTGAGCTTGGAAGGCTCACAGGAAGAGGGCGACCTTCTCTGAACCTTTCCATCAAATAGAGTGCAACACAAAACTCCTTCGCAGAAAGCATGCTATCATTGTCTTGGTCAGATAAATCCCAGACCTGTTTCAAGACCTCTGAAACAACATCCAACAGTACAATCAATGGAAGAACATGCCCCGTCAGAAAAAGGGAAAATGATGAACATACATGTTCATTGTGTGTCAAACAATGAGCAGTGAGAGCTTCTGTAAGCTTCAATCTAGATACCAGCTATGCTGCGACATTTAGAAACAACAATGATATAAGTTCAATAAAAACTGAAGACTGCATTTGATCAAGATCACCACCTAGTTTTAGGGGGGCAAACAAGACTAGCTTCAGCATGATGAACCTATAGAATATTACTTCTAAAGGTTGTGCCTCGTATAATATTCTTCAGAGAAAGCCCTCAAACCAGACCAAATAACATAAATTTTCAGAAGCAAATCAGTAACCTTCTGTGCAAACCTAGGAAATCCTGTAAACATGTTTTCCCAAGCGGTAGCATACCATGAGACCATGGAACAAACAAATGTTCTCAAAATCCATAACATGAGGTTTGATCTTATTCGCGAAAAAAGTCAACCATATATGCTCTTTTGTGAGCCACAAAATGATATAGGATGACAATGAAACAGAAATAAGTCCTGTCACTTGGAAGCTACCTCTTGGAAGCCTCCAGCTTAAGAAGAGATTGCGTGCCTGTTCGCCAGTGATCTTTCCATCTCTGTCCGTATCTACTTGTAAAAACACTTTCAAATACTTCTGGATATCAGCTTGGGTCATCCTTGGCCAGGAATTATGCGATTGACCAGAACCCATATTTCCTGATGCAACGGGAAACACGCCCAAGGGACGTGCATTAGTAACTTGACCTGCAACTGTTTGGTTTGGTTTCCCTGTTTGCTGACCACCAAAAACTTGCTGAGGAACATTTTTCTGCAAAGATTCAACGGGACTTGGCTTAACTGAAGACAGTGATTCAGCAGAAGACATTATTGCTGAAGAAACACCAGAACTGCTGACAGAAGAAGCAGATGATGAAGATATCTTATTTGGCTGATTAGGAGAAGCAGAAAATACATTCCCAAAACTTGAGTCAGAGTTAAATCCATTCTCCGAAACGATCAATGCTTTAGGCTCAATAGATACAGGGGGCTTCGAGAATGTGGTTGTGCCTTGAGATTGTGGTTGAGAAGGTATCTGCCCAGTAAGCACCAGAGGTCTAGGTTGAACAGAGGTTGTCATCCCTGAAGTTGATAGCATGACTCCATCTTGTCTTGTACTAGGAGTGTTCCCTCGATTTGGAGTTAAAGATGTTGGTGCACTAGTGCTTCCACTTAGCCAATCGGTTGAGTTACCTGAACCTAATTGGCGAGTGGCAGGCGGGGTGGTAATACCTTGGCTAGGAACAAGCTGTTGTTGGTGGGGCATCGAGTTGGGAGGCTGTTGTTGGTGGGACATCGAGTTGGGAGGCTGTTGTTGATGGGACATCGAGTTGGGAGGCATGCCCTGCTGTGGTCTCATAAACTGGTTTTGCTGAGTTGGGAAGTATTGCTGGTTCATCTGTGCATTTGCAGGCAGCTGAGCTGGTCTAATCCCAGCATTCTGAGATACAGCTGATGATGAGCCAACAAACTGTGAAACAGGGGCTGCCACTTTAGGAGCAGGTGTGGCAGCAAGATTAATCTTAGGAGCTGGGATTTTTGAAGACGCCGCACCATACAATGCAGCCCTCACTAAATCAGGGGTCAGGTCCCGTTTACTTTGAGCCACAGTAACAAGTTTGAGAGCATTATAGAATTCTTGTCGCCCAAGGTATCCAGCTTTCCTCTGGTCAGCATACATCCAGACCTGCCCAGAAGATCAGAAACTGCATATATTTAGTCTAAGATATGAACGAAAGGAAATTCATCAGGCTATCAAAATGGTAAAAATTCTCAAGGAGAGCTCTTTTGCACACTATTGACATGAGAACCTGCCTTCACTTCACTGACGGGATCAAAATAGTGCATAACTCAAAAATGGATCAGGAAGCAATAGCATGGATAGCTAGCTAGCAACACAAAATAAGGTAGGGAGGCTGGTGCTTCAATTAGTGAACATCCCTCAAGAAACCTGTAGTATAAGCAAATGCTAATGAATTGCTTGACGGACTGCAGGACTCTTATACCTTTGTCCGAATCTACAAAGTCGTAGAAATGTAACAATAATAACTAGCATCTGACGTTATTGTGGTGGATTGCCGACTATCACAAGTTCGTTTGATAATTCGATCCTTTGGTAGCCAAGGATAAGCAAATGAAAGCCAGTCAAAGACCTAGTCAGTCCAGAAGCGAGCAACCCAGAACCCTAACTGAAAGGGGCTGTTTCAGAAAATTTACAGAAGTAGAAACATCGATGGAAGTTAAGCAAGCGTCTGCAATCAGTAAAAGGTAAACAGCCGCATAGAGCAGAGTGCTTGAAAGGAGAAATTCTCCGGTAATCAGGAAACTAGCAATTGCTACCAAGATTAATGGACGGAGGAAGCTTTAGAGGAAACATTATTGAGTATTCATTTACCCACAAATAAAAGGGGAAACCGCGGAAGTGCTTGAATTCGTGAAACAGTGGAACCAAGAACACGAGCCATAACTGTGGCAGAGAGTACCTGGGCAAGAACTTGCTTGGGCAGGCCGGAAGCTTGGAAGAAAGCAACGGCTTCAGCACCACTGATCTGACCGTCGCCATCCAAATCTGCTCGCCGGAAATATGAATCGAACAGATCAACACCCGCGTTCTGCCCCGCCATTCCCCAAATCTAATTCTGGCCAGCCGGAGCTCAAAATTTCTCAATTGGGGATCACTCGTGGACGCGAGATCCCTCTCTCAATCCCTATCTCTGCGTCGCGAAATCTATTTGGATTCGATTAAATTTCCTCCAGCGATTCTGCTTTGCTTTAGGGCGGAAAACCGCAGGCAAATCTCAGACCAGAGAGGGGAGAGAGAGAGAGAGCCACCGTGAGAGAGAGAAGAGATCGGGAGGAAGATGGGCATGGATCATTCCACGGTAGCAAAAAGAAAGAGTGGAAACGAAATAAAGAAATGAATCCGAGCCCATGCATAATTCGGGCCCATCAAAAGATCACAGTTTAAACTTTAAAACCATTGAGCTTCCTACCGTTTGGTGGTGGGTGGGTCATTTACCCTCAAAAGTTCAAAACCAACTGATATATTGTATTACTTTTTTTTGTCAAAATGATATATTGTATTACTAATTTATATTCGATACTAAAATATCTTTTTCTCAAAATATAAAACTTTATTAATTAAATGGTAATTATTTTTCAAAAATTTTCTTAACTTGCAACATAAATAATATGTCATTTATTTAAAACATACAACAAATGTACATAAACTGTTTCATGTTCACAAATGAGATTTTTTATGTTAAATTATGCAATAAATTATTATCATTTTTTTTTTACTTTGTAGCATTAATATTCAGTTGGTTTGTTTTAATTAAGGATGGTAATTGGACTCGTGCTCGCGAGTATCCAACCCAATTCAACACAGTTAAAGCGAGTAAAAACAATATTGACGGATTTGTGGTTGGGTGCGGATCAAACTCACTTCTCGAATAGGTGGGATAGGATGGATGCAGGTTTAGTCAAAACCTAACCTCCTATCCGCTTGACCTGCTCTTGGAAAGAAAATTGATAAGTTATTAATCAATTTGCTCATAAGTTACTAGTTGAGGTGGCTCGCTAGCAATATTGACGAACCAATTCATAGCTTAAACGAGTTAACTCACGATTGAGGTCAACAAATCATCGAATCGAGTTGGCTCACTACCCTAGAGTATCTCTTCCTAAAGTATCATAAGCTTCAGGTTGTTATCCTTGAATAACAAATTCTTTTATGCAATGAATTTATTTGTTTAAGGGGTCATTTGGATTAGAAATTTCCAAACTTTGAGATTTTTGAAAAATTGCTCTGTCTAAAAGCTGATATTTTTCATATTGTGAGATATTCATAAATGTCTTGTTTGGACTCTCGTTTTATGAAATTTTCATTTTTTCAATCTAATAACAAAAGTACACTTTTTCCCTTATGAAACCCCCTTTTCTTCCTTCTCCAACTTCAAATAACATAACTGGAGATGGAGATTGGAACATGGAGATCTGATTTTAATCTAGAGATGGCGATCTCCATATGCCATCACACCTCGTCAGTGCGTTAATGTGGGATATCCATCATCAAGCACTTGTCACTGTGTCGCCGCGATTTCGACATCCATGGGAGTATGCGACAAGAGAGACGAGATATTCGATACTTTTCAGTCTATTTCGAAGGTCAAAGATGTGGCATAGCTATAGAGCTCGAAGAGAGGAAAACATGTCATGGTTGAGCACAAAGGTAGGATTGAACTTTGGATTTGATCTGGAGCGAGTGGGACCCGAGACGAGTTATGAGTAGGCATATCTGGGTAGAGAGTGGGCAATTTTGATATGTGAGGTCACTGATGGAGAGGAGATTTTGGACGTTGATTGAGTCGAACAGGGCACCGATCGGGCATTAGAGAGGAAAAAAGAGAGAGAGTTGGTCGGTGGTGGTCTCGGCAGAGGGACGGTTAGAGGAATAGTTGGAGAGTCAGAGTTTGCTGGAAGGTAGAGGTGGCAATTCTCAATTCAATCCACCTATCCAATCCATCAATCCATTAAAAATATCTAACTAATCCAATTCATTTAAATCCATTCAATTTGATCCAAATCCAATTAGATTGGTGGATTCAAATGGCAAATTACAATTTAGTACCTATAATTTTTATATTTTATATTTTGGTACCTAAAATTTAATTTTTATACTAAAAATATCATTGAAAAATTATGTTTTGGTATCTTAATTTTTTCATTATGGCATTTTAGTACCTAAACTTTTCACATTTTACATACTGGTCCAAGGTTGAGGATGTCATTTGGATTCATGGATAATCCACCAATCCACTTGATCCAATCCATTTTATCCAATCTATTTGATCAATGGATCCACCAATCTAATCCACCAATCAACGAATCCAATCCATTTGCAACATCTATTGAGAGGAGATGGGAAGAGGAGGAAGAAAAAGAAGAAGCAGCTGCAAGAAGAATAAGTTTGAAATGATTGGGGGAATGTGGATTTTCAACATAGTAGGGTACATCTACGTCAGAATTCAATATTTGTGGGCTTTTGAAATTCACAGCTCTCAAATCCCACATTTGTGAAACCCTTCCCAAATATGGCATCTCGACAAAAACTAACGTTATATGGGATTGTGGCAAAATCTTATCCCCAAATCTCTAATCCAAATGAACCCTAAGTCTACAAGCTAACATATCTCTCCCACAAGCCTTACAATGTAGTGTCTTCAACAGGAGTGAGGTTGTTGGAACTTTAGGACCATACTTAGATTTGACATCCCTTACTGGTTTCTCCGAGCTTTTGTGATTGTTTACACATAAAAATTAAACTCGTACACATTGATTAACCATAAGGAATTTGGTGGCTTTATAAGGTCAACTCAACATTCAGCATTAATTGCTTTAAGTTGGGTCTCAATGAGTTGGGGTTTTGGCCCAATAATCGAGCGACCTCATCCTCGTGTACCAGATGGTCAACTGGTCTCAATGGACTAGGTGATGGCTTGGTGACAACTGAATAAGGCGACAAGATGTCAAGTCAACAAGACAAACTTGATGAAAAGCCAACAAAGAACCAAGTCGATGAATATCAACTATGTTCAAGTGGTGTGCATGAGTCAAACTATCCAGGTTATAGGCATTTCATTATCTGAACCATACCCTACGATTTTAATAATCATAAATCCACAAAAATGGATTGAGACCTTGTTACTCTATTGGGGTTGGGTCGATCTAAATGGTTTGGATAAAAACTCAATACAACGGCTGGTGAAAATCACATGAAAACATACAAGAAAAACAAAGGCATATAGATAATAAAGCACATACCAACTATTTATCACAATATTAATCTTTCATAGTAATGCACTAAACATGACCAATTTGGGGCCTAGACAAATGACTAATACCTTCATGTGTGTTGATTGGTAAATTTTATAATAACCTTTTAAGGAGGAATCCTTAATAAGGATGAGTTTGATCACCATAAAAGATTTTTATGATGACCAAAAGTAGTTAAGTAATGATAATAAATTAGACAATATAAATAATTGATTAAAAATCTCAGCTAATTCGTCAGGTATAATTTAAACATTATAATATGTTTAAAGGACAGTGCTCAAAGAAAACTACCAAAATTATTTATAAAGGCTAAGGTTTGAAGTTAGGGAAACTTCGACTGAGATAGATCAAATGGTTAAGAGAGGCAGTCAATAATTAGGCTAATGTTTGATGAACCTCTAGTTAATGCCATAGGCCTAATGCAAAGATTAAGAACCCAAATTAAAGATTGAGAACTAACAGTTTAGATTTAATTATTAGAAAATTTCACTATCCATTACTTTGAATTACAACTTGAGACTCAATCATGTTGACTTAATTTTAACAAAAGCACATGCAAAGGGTTCAAAAATCTCAAACGTCACACTCAATTATCGTTTGTTTTCTTATAACTTTATCTATTAAACTACAATATGTTTTTTTTAACCAATGTACCTCTTAATTTAACAAGGGCTCTTTCTTTTTAGTTTAAATGAAAAATAATTTTCTTATATTGAAGTTTTAAATTCATACTTAGTTTATCTCATCGCACTTTTATTAATTTTGTCAAATTGTAATAATTTTTTCATAATTAAAGTGAAGAGGTGGTAGATTATTCTTAATCAAAACTTGAAAAAAAACTATTTGGCCATTTGGTCGGCCACAATCTACTAAAAAAAGAGTAAACATTCATATGCATTCTATAAAGAACAAAATTATTCATAAGTCAACCTAGAAATGTTAAAATAAATTATTTTTTAAAACTAAAGATTCATCTTTAAAATATATAGTAATATTGCATTAAATATCTCCCCCACTAGCACTCCACCGGAGGATCCTCTCATTTTTTTTTTCTTTCCCTGTTACTATTCTCTCTCTCTGACACGCAATGTCCAAGCAAAAGCACCAAAAAAATAGAGGAAGAAAAAAATGGGGAAAATGAGAGAAAGGCGGAGAAGGCCTTGTATCCACCGCCACTCGTAATTTTGGACACAGAGCCATCCAACCCCTCATTGATGAAGTTGTAGCAGGTGAGACAAGAAATCAACCAGAGCCAGCCATCATAACAACCATTTCAGACACCTTCTCTTATCCTTTCTTCGTTTCCTTTGCACTTTTTAATATTCAACTAATCCAATAAATTAAGTTTTTTTAATCCTAACTATCAAGACCTTAATCCCAAACCACCCAGATAAAAATCTAATCCCTCCCCCTTTCTTCCCCATCAAATTACTTGTTTGGTGTGTGGAAGAGAAAGAGAGAGAGACCAACAACAAAGATTGTTAGCTAGCCACCGCAAGGCGAGAGACAAGAGAGAACATGTCTTGCTCATCATCGTCCGCATCCGATGAGGATGAGGAGGGAATCGATTCTTACAGGAAAGGTGGTTATCACGCTGTTCGAATTGGTGATCCTTTCAACAAAGGCCGTTACATCGCCCAACGAAAGCTTGGCTGGGGCCAGTTTTCCACTGTCTGGCTTGCTTACGATACTCAATCATCTGTATGTTTTTTTACGAATAATATTATATATGTTGATCACGCCCTCTCTATATATTCATTTGTTTTTGGTGTTCAGATTTTTTTTTATTAGCTCAATTGGCATTTGATTGGTACTTTTACCTTTTTCCCAATTCTTTTATGCCCTCCTACTTCATGTAGTGACAGAAATCATTAATGTCATATTATTGTATTGGATTATGAGATCTTCTCATTTGATGTTTGTTTAACTTATAGTGAAGCTTCACTATTGCTCTCTTTCTATTTTTTTTTTGTGTTATTCTCTTCTGCAGACTCACCCTGATTGTTATGCTGCCTCAATTTCTGTTTGAGTATCATATGTGGATCAACCATTCGTTAGGCAATCTAATTGATATTTTTGTTTTGGGTCGAAATTGCATGTCCAATTTATTGAATTTAGTTTTTTTTATTTGCCCCAGAACTATGTTGCTCTAAAGATCCAGAAAAGTGCGACACAATTTGCACAAGCGGCCCTGCACGAGATTGAAGTTCTTTCAGCTATAGTCAACGGTGATCCCTCTAATACCAAGTGTGTTGTCAGGTTGATTGATCACTTCAAGCATTCTGGTCCAAATGGGCAACATCAATGCATGGTTCTTGAGTTTCTTGGTGATAGCTTACTTAGGCTGATCAAGCATAACCGTTACAAGGGCCTTCACTTGAATAAAGTTAGAGAAATTTGCAAATGTATTCTTATAGGTTTGGATTACCTGCATAGAGAACTTGGGTTAATCCATACTGACCTCAAACCTGAAAATATTCTTCTTTTCTCCACCATTGACCCAGCAAAAGATCCAGTTAAATCTGGGTTATCCCCGATTCTTGAGAGACCTGAGGGTAACCTTAATGGTGGGTCTACTATGAATATCATCGAGAAGAAGTTGAAAAGTAGGGCCAAAAGGGCAGTTGCCAAAATATCTGGGGGAAGAACTTCAATGGGAGGTCCCACACAAAAGCCCGAGAGAAACTTGAATGGGGTTGATTTGAGGTGCAAGGTTGTAGATTTTGGAAATGCATGCTGGAATGCTAAGCCATTTGCTGAAGAAATCCAAACACGACAGTATAGAGCTCCTGAAGTCATTCTGAGGTCTGGCTATTCATATTCTACTGATATGTGGTCATTTGCTTGCACTGCTTTCGAGCTTGCAACTGGTGACATGTTGTTTGCTCCGAAGGGAAGTCAGAGCTTTTGTGAGGATGAGGTAGGATGGTATTGATTATGTTTGAATATTGTTGCTTAATTACATTTTACCATAATTTCTTCTCAAGTAAGTTTAATTTATAAGACTATGATGTATAAATTTTTAGACAATATGACTATTAACACATGGTACATTTGTTTTGGAGGGTTATATTAAAGGTGATACAAAATTGATATAAAGTATATGAAGTATGGCAGACTGAGTAGTCTTTTTAAATAGGATTCAACATGTTACGAGCTTTCTCTCAATCTCTCCCAAACAAGGACGATTTTTGTGAATGTTCCACTGTATTAATTCTCTAAAATTATGATAATTCAAAGATGCATGTGCTTTGGTTGCACCATATCTGTCAGTTCCATATGAAATCTACTGGTTTTAAAAACCCTAGAACATATGATTAGATTTATGATGAGACATGTCTGAATAATTTTGGTGGCTTTGTGCCTTTGTCTAGTTAGAAGATTTGCATTGATATTATGCATGTTTGTGTTGAAATTTTCTCTTTGATCCATCCCCGAATCGTAAAGCGGGATTCTGATGAATGTGGTTCATTTGCAGGATCACCTTGCTCTGATGATGGAACTTCTTGGGAAGATGCCTCGAAAGGTGTCACACACATTCTCATTAATGGATTCCTAATAACGAGATGCATATGACTCAGTTTAACACATGTAACCTTTTAATAATCATTTACAGATAGCAACTGGAGGAGCAAGATCTAAGGACCTGTTTGACAGGCATGGAGACCTAAAGAGGATAAGGAGGCTAAAGTATTGGCCTCTGAACCGATTATTGATTGATAGGTACAAATTCTCTGACGATGAAGCTCGCGAATTTTCAGATTTTCTATGTCCTCTTCTTGAATTTGCACCAGAAAAGCGACCGACTGCTCAACAGTGCCTCCAACATTCATGGATCAACCGCACAGTATCTACCAATGTCAGCATGGAAAATAAAGGTGTTGCTATGGAGAAGTTGGAAAAAGGGGTGAGTAGCCTCCATATGAAGGTGGGAAAGTAGAGAACGGATGACGGAAGAGGTGCTTGCTTGCATCATTTTCAAGCCCTCCCTCCACTTGTATAAAATGGATTTCTTTCTTTCTTTCTTTCTTTCTTTCTTTTGTATGTTTTGTTATATTGAAGTACCAAAATCAATTTTCTTATTTCAAGTTCTTGTTTGGTATTTGTTAATGACTGATTGACTAAAACTGGAGTGGTAATGGGTACTATTTTGAGTGAGGAGAGATGACATGAAGCCAGGGGGTGGTTGTACTAATCAGAATAGGTTAACATATTATTGTATTGACTACATGTTAATGATTTTTTCTATTGAGAAAGTATAATCTCTTATCTCTGTAATGGAGTATGGGGTTGTCTTATAGACAACCTACAAGAGCAGCAATTTGTAATTTGCAGGTAGACGTAAATTTTTTTGTATGCATATTAGTTGTGAGTTTGTAGATTTCGAGCTCATAGGTTTGTTTGTTGTCTTTGGTTTTGGACATAACGAGTTATGTTTTTCTTGACGTAGTTGCTTTGGCGTGTCGTATTTTTCTAATTTCTGCCTTTCTTTTCATATTTTAGTACTTTCTCATATTCAGATTGCGGTGCAATGTGTTTGCCACTTCATAAGAAAATGAGATGGAAAACTTCATAATTTTTCCCTCCTTTTTTGTTTAGATAGTTGTTACTTGTTACTACAAACTAATACGAGCCATGCACATAACAAGAAACAACAATGTAACTATCATATACAGTAACTGGGTGCAATGAGGGGTGGGCATGTGAGTGGTTAATCTGCGAGTTGATGGCGATCCACCCTCAAATAACCAGAACCGCAACCAGTGGGTGGATTGCAGATTGATAAATCTCCTATCCGCACTTATGTGGGTGGGTGGTGGGTGGATTGTGGGTCACCCGAATGACCCGCACTATATTTTCACTTTATAAAATATTTTTTCTTATGCTATCGAATATTCATCATATTATTAACCGCACTACACACTGACCATCTACTTCTAAAAATGGAGAATAAAGAACATTTTTAGACCACTATAATTAGTTATTATGTTGTGTAATATCCATTAGATATTGGATACAAATTATAAGTTATTAATTTTATCAAAGTCTCAAAATGCATAAGTTTTCTCAATTTCTCTACACAATGGGTTGATAGAGTATTGTAAATTTTCATGGAAATACTACATGGATTCACATGAGACAAAGTGGGAAGTGTGTAAGTTGATAAACTCTTACTAATTTACAAGGAACTTATTATAAATATTATTAGTCTTTCTTAATGGTTAGTTGATGAATTGCTTTTACTGGTTAACTGACAATCCATTCGCACCCATCCGCCACCCACGCAACCCAATCAGTAGAAGAATATGGGTGGATCGCGGGTCACAATTATACCAACTCGCTAGTAAGCGGGCGGGTCGATTTAAGACCAAAACTCACTCAACCCGGTCATTGCCCACCCCTAGGTCCAACGACATATTTCACCACAAGATACACACATTTGAGACCAAGTGATACAGTAATCTTTAAAGTCCATTATGAGGTCTCCAAATTTTTAGGATTTTCAATTGATTTATTTCTAAGCTAATTCTCTATTCGGTAGCCAGAAAAGCCATTATAGAATACCTCTAACGTATTCCAAAGTTTGTTTAGACTCATGAAATAGGCCATTATAGAATACTGTAACATAGAGTCGTGTATCAATTCCATGTGAGGATACTTTCTCAACAAGGATTTAAAGCGATCCCATACTTCAACTAAAGTTTCTCCATCATGTTGGCGAAATGCTAGGATCTCTCAATGGATGGGTCATGGTTGTACGGGTTTGACTACAAAGGCTCAATAGTAGGTATCCAATTGATCCTCCCCTTCAAATCACTCATCCTCTCATTTCATAGTAAAGGGCTCTTTGCTCCTCACTATATGTGTCCCCTATCTAGTGGCCCGAAAACAAAGGAAGTACTCGTAAATCTAAGATTGTATCATAATCCAGTTTTATACGCCATGTCGAGTTGCATATTAAGGAGACTGAACCAGACCCCACGTGTAACTCCTCACCCGTGTGAGATCCCTTAAGAATTGAAGTAGCGCAAGCTACACACAACCCTAGCAAAAAAAAGTAGGTACATCACACCTTAGACTAATTGTCTATGAACCCTTGAAGTTGAACCCTCTTCATCTTACCGTCAACACATCAGAATCCATGGTAAAAAGCTTACACATGTCGTAGGTGTAGACACCACTTTTTGTCCGGGTGAAACAAATTTAATTAAATAAATGTTAGTTTTTGTTTAAAGTTAGCAACAACGAATTTTAAACAAAGTTCTAACTGAAGTCGTATTTACAGTGCTTGGGTTGAGTCTTGTTTTCCATAAGGCAATGAGATTAGCAATAACAAATCTCCATTGATACAATCTATCAGTGACGAGTTGACGTGTTTAGACAAAAAATGTTTAAGTTCGATTTTGGTTGCCATGCTAGTTAATTGCTTCTTAAGACATTGGGCCTTGCGAGAATTGCGTCGCAATTTCTAAATAGTAAAATATAAGACATAACAATTTTATTAAGATGAATACAATGCTAAACAACTAAAATCATGATTACAATACATAATAATTACAAATAATTACATTGTTAAACTAATATTAAATAACACTAATTACATCACACAATAATAATTACATAACACTAAGTACACAACTCAAATCATAATAATAAATACATAATTAATCGAATCATATAATCAAATATGCAAATTAGGCACAAATAATAATACACCCAACCATTAAAAACTTATCGATTTAAGTAGTACACATTTGGGGCCTTGTGGCATGTGAATACACTTCCCCACACGTAAAGGTACCCCAGTACCCATAATCTCTAAATTCGCAGACCAAATCCCGGGTCTGGCCCTAAGGTCGAGATCGGGCAAAATTAGTGTTCGACCCACTACAACTAAGGTCGATGACGACTTCGAACATTCGCGAACAGATCCCTGATTTTGAAGGGAGGTTGCGACAGTAGTTCAAATGGTCGCCTCCTGAACCAAACAACTCTCTTTGTACTGGAATCCCGAGTATGAAAAAGACTTCATGGAGCATATGATCTTCACTTCTCCATAAATGTCGCGAATAGACGCACATTTAGAAAGCGGATGGACCACTTGTATAATTGGTGAAACCCCGCCACGTACCTAGGCCAAATGCTCAACACTCACACTAAAAATCTTGTACCTCTCAGACCCAAGCTTGCTCTATCCCGAGTGTAGAACTTCAAGTACGTCAGTTGATCAAGACTAGATCTCCCTCTAAGTGATAGTGACTATGATAACTTCTTCTCTGATGATATTCAAGCAACTAGATCTTCCTCCATGTGCGATTCAGAAGAGGACAAGGACTGAAGCTTCTTTTCATGTGACTTTCCGGCAACTAGGGACGATGAAGATGACCTTATTTCTTCTTCTCCGAAGATAGGTGGCCAGCTCCGGTGATGGCAGAGAGTTTGGTTGACCACTGCTAGAGAGATTGAGTTGGGAAAGTTAGGGATGGAAGAGATGTTTGGTTAGATTGATTCAGGAATTCTATAGTTTAAGAATTACAAGATGAAACAAGGACAAAAATGTGGTGGATTTAACACGATGAACAAACCCAATTTAGGGTGACGATATCACTTTAATTTACAATTGTATCTAGACGGGCCATTGTATACTCGCGAATCGCGATATGCAGAACAAGTATATTATGAAATATTGAGGATCCAAAGATTCTACAGTTATTAGAATACTCATAACAATAGCGAGCAGAGACAAGTCGTTTCAATCCTTGCAACTCATGGATCTCTTTTCTTCTCAGATTAATTAGTAGAGAGACGTGGTTCTCAACCATTAATGACCCACCATGTGTCAAAAGATCGAATGGTGGTTAGCATGTTTGTCATGCCACTGGAATGTTGGTCGGTTGAAATGATATAAATAATGTCGCTCATGAAACCGGTTGGAATACCACCGGTATGACTAATTTTTTGCCTCTCAACAAAATGACGTCGTTTTACTGAATTTAATTAAGCAAAAATTATTTTTTGATTTATTTCATGTATTTAAAAAAGTTAAATATTGATGTTATTTGTTGAATTCAAATATAAAAGTTTAGGTGTCGATGTCAAATATTATATTTAAATATTAATACTTATTATTTTGAATATATTTTTATATATGCTTACATTCATTTGATGTTAATGATTTTTCAAAATTTTACATATTTTGTTAGAGCATCTACATCAATCCAATTGTAAAAGCAATTGCATTTGTGTTCTTTAATGCCAAATCAACTTTTTTGCCCATCAACTCACATTACTTTCATTTATCTACATCAATGCAACTAGTTTTGTGCCCACCCGATGGGCGGCGAGTGTAATTTGTTTGTACTTTTCTTTCTATTATGTGTTATTTTTTTCCAATGGTATCAGATTCCTAATTTTCATATTTATTTATTATTGTTACCTATTATCACTAACTTATCTGATATGAGGGCCGCTACATTTACTCTATGTTTTTATGATGATCAACAATAAAGTCAAACAACGCTGTAACTTCATCACCGCTTGGAAAAGATTACTCATGACCATCAGATCTTTGATTGACTAAAAATTGTCAACTTCATAAGTTGTACATGGTTTAAGCTCGTGTAAGCCACCTTACCGTACTCCTATAGAGTTGGTATTTAGACCATGTATTAACGGAGTTTGGCACATGATGCTATACCATATTCTCTAATAGATGAAACACAGTCTCTAATTCTCTAATTCAAATAGTAAGATTCATTTAATGAAAAATAATACCCACCGATTCTTATTTGTCAAAATGTATTAACATACAACTAATAGGTATGAATGAAGGTGCATATTACACCTTGAGTGCACGCTAGCCTTTTCCACCATTATATCAAAGTACAACCAAACTATTCTCTAGGCTTCTTACCTTCAACATTGTACGAATGATATCAAAGCAAATGTTAGTTATTGAGATACTTTGTCTTCACTTCACATTATCATCCAATATTAAATATGTGACTGACTGTAACTGGAATTGTGTGATAACTTAATACAAACATAAAGGCGCTCTGTTGTGCAGTCAGTATAGTAACTGAATTTACAGGACATCGTCATGATATGATCTTGCATTGGTTTTATAGGACACCGGTCCGGGTACATCCCACCCTGGTATACATGA
The DNA here is from genome assembly GCA_946122785.1 of Linum tenue. Classification (NCBI taxonomy): domain Eukaryota; kingdom Viridiplantae; phylum Streptophyta; class Magnoliopsida; order Malpighiales; family Linaceae; genus Linum; species Linum tenue. The sequence goes on along the minus strand of CAMGYJ010000005.1, from coordinate 44,492,845 downwards.
TATCAGATAGAGTATGTCCCGGAATGGATTTATAGGACACCAGTCTAGGTACGATATGTGGTGGTATGCATGACATCTACTATACTACCTGAGGAATGTATGACTTAGCAAATTAAGATGTAAAATGCAATGAACCTAACCATGCATGTGATTGAAATATTGAATCCTTTTATAAATATTACTTATGATGTGGTTAAGTGATGACTTTTTAATGATGTGATATATGAAATGTGCATGTCAATGATGATGGTTTTCTATGGTGTTTTGTACAATGATTTAAGATTGGATGATATGATGTTTTGCTATGTTGGGACAGGGGGTTACATGGTAATGCCAGTATGATGTGATATTTGATGCATATATGTTTAAACATTGAGTTATCAAGAGACTGGGTGATGGTCCTTATGTTGTGATGTATGAATTCTTTGAGTTTGAGATGATGAATGTGATATGGCATGTGGTGATGAATGAATGTTTATTTGACTGAATAAGATATAGCATATCGGATATATCTTGACAGTTAAGTTAAGCCAGTAAGGCCTGAGAGGTGGGTGACGGAAAACTGAATACTCCATGTGCTGCCATGGTCAATGGGAGGGACAATAAGTAATTTTGAACTATACTCTTAAAGGTAACGGAGAAGAAATATATAATTATCTTATGAGTAAGGTTGTCGGGCGAGTATAACTGGTTATTAAAAAAAGATAGTAATATATGTATTAGGGTGTCATATTAAGTAAGGATTAAAATAGTTATTTACATATCAACCATCATATGTCCAATAGCTTAAGATTTGTTTACAAATCTTGCTTAACTTAGGTGTTATTCATCTGAATATGACTCAAAGTTGCACATCTACACTCATATATGAAAAAGAAAGGAATTTATGTCAAACAATAAAAAGAGAAAAGAAAGGAAATATAATTACATTAGGAAAAAAGTAAAGACAATGTATTTTATTTGATTTGGGGGTTTTCGATTTCTTCAAACAGTGTATTTTATAATTGTGCGTGGAAGAATATTTAATGACGTACGGAAAATGAAAAGAGAAAGAAGTCTAAATAACATAAAAGAAAAGATAATGATATCATTTTACTATGCGAGAAATGCCAAATTCAATCCTAAAAATGACAAATGCATTATGTATATGTACATGACTCTTTTTTAACTTCTTTCACTAATTGGTCACAAACATATTTAAACCATATAACCATAATTCGGTTTTGAAAGATATACACAAAAAATTGGTGACCATTGGTGTCTAGTGATATTCTTAAACACATGAAATTTTGTGTATATATCACTGTAGCATATGACTGAACTATGTTGATATATTTCATATATTTATAGTAAGTATTTTCTAAATAATTGCAACATATCTACATTGGTTCACATATTTATAGTAGTTTGTACCAACAAAATGTTAAATTTTTCGTGTTCTAGAATGCGGAAGAAGATTATTCTTTACTTTTCATTTTTCAATTTTAAAAGATAATCATATATCAAATTATGTAAAAGTTTATAAGTGTGTACAAACTAAATTTATGCTTTTTCGGATTTTTTTAATTATTTTTAAGAAATTATAAACAATTATAAAACATATTATAAACTAAAAATAATTTAATTGTAGATGTTAATGATTTTCTTATCAATGCTAAAAAATAGAATATAAAATTTTAACCGTGATAGCTATTCTATTGGCTAAAAAATAGTTGTGATTAATTGCATGAAAGATATTTTATTCTATTGGTTAAAAAATTGAAATGATTACAGTTTGAGCTTGTAGATTGCATGATTAAATCTTAGTTATAGTGATTGATATACATGTTTTGTTGTGGTTTATAGCATCAAATATACTTTATCCTGGTGGTTGAACATTTAAAATGATGATAGTTTGACCTTGTAGGTCACATGTTCAAATCTTGGTTATGACAATTGATATACATGTTTATTTAGTTTTATTTTAATGTAACTAATAACTTAAAATGTTAAAAAATACAAAATGACATGAAAAATTGTGGAGATTTCGTTGTCCGACATGCCAAAAACTTGCTCCACAACGACCATAAGAAGATTAACTTGCAATTGGATATGTGGGCACAACTTCTTTATTAATAAAATAAAAGGTTTTAAAAAATCCATGAACACCTACATGGAATTGCAAATGAAATGGAATATAGTAGGTTAATGTGGATGCTCTTAAACCAACATGAATCAACATAAACTGGTTGTACACCTGTCCAACGGTGCAGCCGTTTAAATCGATTTGACAACCTTCGTGGTTAGTCGGGCTGTATCTGTTCATCAAAATCAGTAGGTGTCTAGTAGTACAGTGCGGCCCATGGTTGTCATTAGGGCTGCAAACAAGCCGAGTCGAGTTTTTGCTTAGCTTGAGCTCGGCTCGTTTATTAATTTTTTAGCTCGAGCTCGGCTCGAACTCGAATTTTGATAATCCAGCTCGAACTCGAGCTCGGCTTGAATAAAAATAAACTAGCTTGAGCTCGACTCGGTAGAGCTCGATAAATGCTCGTTAACATAGCTTGTCAAGCTGAGTACAAGCTCGGCTCAAGATGAGCTCGATTTAAAATCATTCTTGCTGGAAAAATGTGTAAACATAAGAATTTAAATGATAGAAAGAACACTAGAAACTATAAATAACATCTAAATTTCATACACATTTGTATTAACAAGACAATGTTCATGTTTAAAAGAGTAATTCATCCTTCCACAAGTTCTAAACAAGGCAGCTCGCGAGCTTAGCTCAACAAGCCACAGAATCAAGCCAGCTCGCGAGCTTATTAACCTGAGCATGGTCTAGCTCAAGCTTGGCTCGTTAACTAACGAGTTGGCTCGCGAGCCGGCTTGTTAAATAACGACTCGAGTGTCGAACGAGTTTTTTTCGATTCGAAAGCCGAGTTGCTCACGAGCGACTTGGCTCATTTGCAGCCCTAGTTGTCATGCCATTGGCATGCCAACCGGTCTATTTCAGTCATGAAACTGACATAAATACCATCTTATGATCCAGCATGATCAATTTACAAACTCTAAGTAAAATGATGTTGTTTTAGTGAATTTGATTGATACAAAATAAATTTATTATATGTTTTTATGAATATAAAAGTTAAAAGTTGATGTAATTTGTTGGATTCAAGTATAAATGTTTAGATATTGACATTAAATGTTGTATTTAAATATGAGTATTTGTTATTTTATTTGGAATGTTGCATTTTATTATGCCGGAATGAACCGGCACAAACTGATTGTACCACTTTGATCGTACCATTCCACTGCCAAATCGACGCAGTATAAACCGGTTTGACGGCGTGCGGCCACTAGCCAATCAAAATGAGTTGCTTTCAGTTAGGCTTGGTCTGTACTAGGCAGCTCAATTTCCAGGGCCCGACCCTTGACCACCTCTCGTATCCAATCGAGACTCGAGAGTTTCAATCGCCGCCGTGGTGTCGGTGGCGGAACAAGGACGACGGAAGAGAAAGTGTCTTGGTTTTTTGGTGGGGGAAAGAGGAGAAGTATCAATAATGTCGATGACGGTGATGCGTCCAGCCCAAGGGTGTTGTTGTCACTTCAACAATGCAATAAATAACTGCTTCAATCTCCGTTATAGGCGAACTCTCAAGACTCCATCACTAGCAGCAGAATTTCCCTTCGTCGCAGTAGCATCGCCGCCAACAAGGCTCTCTCTTTCTCTCCGTCGTCGACCACTCACCGTTGCTTCTTCCTCCGCCGCGACGATGTCGTCATCACCGTCTTACGACAAGGAGCTCGCCGCTGCCAAGAAGGCCGTCTCACTCGCCTCCCGTCTATGCCAGGCAAGCAGCGATTTAGGGTTTTAAACCAAAAATATTCCGACCCCCAAATTCCGATCTCCGCGTAATCCAATAAATCAGCTGGTTATGTGTTGTACAGAAGGTGCAAAAGGCTCTGCTGCAATCGGATGTTCAATCCAAATCGGATAAAAGCCCCGTAACTGTGGCTGATTACGGTATGATCCTTCTTCTCTTGATTTTTACTTCTGCATTTTACAACTCCAATGGCGTCCTGCTTTTTGGGTTCTGCTTCCATTTCTGATAGTGTGATTGTATAATCTAGGATCACAAGCTGTAGTTAGTCTTGTTCTCCAAAGAGAGCTCCCTGCTGATCCATTCTCATTAGTTGCCGAGGAGGTGAGTGCCTTTTCTCCTAGCTCGATGCTTCATTAGCATAAAAGAACTCTTCTGTGGACGAATAATGATAGATCGTAATGTGCAGGATTCTGGCGATCTGAGGGATGACAGTGCCCAAGATATCAGAGCCCGTATTACAGAACTTGTTAATGATACACTAAGCACCGACGAATCTTCATCTTCGACTCTGTCTGTGGAACAAGTGTTGAAGGCAATCGATTGTGGGGTGTCTGAAGGAGGCGCCACTGGCAGACACTGGGTTTTGGATCCTATAGATGGTACTAAAGGGTATGCCTCTCAAACCAACTCCAAAACTGCCACCTCCAAAATTTAGCTTCTCTTGATGATGAGTGTGCTATAATAGGTTTGTGAGAGGTGATCAGTATGCAATAGCATTGGGACTGCTGGATGGAGGGAAAGTTGTGTTGGGTGCACTGGCTTGTCCAAATCTTCCCCTAACTTCGATTGCGGGTGCCAATCAACAGCCTTCTTCTGGTGAAGTTGGCTGTATCTTCTTTGCTAAATTGGGTTCTGGAACTTACATGCAACCATTAGAGGGTGGTCCGGCTGTGGAAGTAAGTATGCTCTACTGAGAAGACATGTTTATGCCCACATGTGATGTGGCGGTTTGGTTCAGAATTGGTGTCTTTTGCCTTGCAGGTGCATGTTACAGCTACTGAGAATCCAGAAGAAGCATCCTTCTTCGAGTCGTATGAAGCAGCACACTCCCTGCGTGGCTTGACTGGCTCCATCGCTGAGGTCTTATTTTGCTTGCTCTATACTTAGCCAAGCAATTTTTCTGAAACTGCACTCTCTCGTACTCCCTGAGCAGTCATGTGCTAACTACTCGTAATTCTTCTCAGAAACTTGGTGTTAAGGCACCACCTGTGAGAATCGATAGCCAGGCAAAGTATGGTGCCCTCTCGAGGGGCGACGGAGCCATTTACATGCGTTTTCCCCACAAAGGGTACCGTGAGAAGATATGGGATCATGCTGCTGGGTGCATAGTTGTAACAGGTATGGGGCAAGATTTCTCTTTCTATTTTTCTGTTGGATATGTGGTATAACCAATCAGAATCCATCTAGGCAATTCGGCTATCATGCTGATGTAGGAGATTGTAAGTATGGGCTGATATCGATTGCGCCACTCAAGATTTCAGCTGTTGGATTGACCCACATTGTTTACAAAATTGTCACTGTATCTGTCCAAAGGATGAGATCGTGCTGTGGGAAGACAAGATGTTATTGTATCAACATATGCTTACAGGGTCATCAGCATAGTACCCAAACTACCATCGTGGAATAGTTGCTTGGTGGATGAAAGTTGACATCCGCAAGTTTCCATTTTTGTTTTTGCAGAAGCTGGGGGGCTCGTAACTGATGCTGCGGGGAAAGACTTGGATTTTTCCAAGGGTAGATTCTTGGATTTGGACACGGGGATCATCTCCACTAATGCAAAATTGATGCCATTGCTTTTGAAGGCCGTGAAAGAATCTTTGAAGGAAGGGGAAAGCTGTAGTTCCTCGATGTGATTCATGCTTTCTTTCCAGCATCAGTTTTGGCTGCCAACTCAGAATCAGAAGTGTGCTTTCTTTTGTTTCGATGGTATCTTGAGAAACTTTAGGCTGCCCCTTCCTCATCGTTTGCCTGTCCACTCCACTGACGATGATAACTACTACGACGGATATGCCAAATGTTGATTCTTCATCATGCTCGTCATCAAATTTGTTTTCTTCCTCGTCTTCCTCAGCATTGTTCACATCCTTTGATAATGTCATAACGTGTGGACAGAAGTGGTTGGCGGCTGAAGGGCAATGAAGAAGTAATCGTGATTCCTTATCTGGTGTTTGGGTAACCATTTGCTTGTCGTTTGATAGTCATCTTGGTTCCTGATTTGTGAAGTACATGGTCTTTTTACAAAGCATTGTCGATCTTTTGTATTTTGGGCCTGCAAATTTTTTGGATACATGGTATAATATGTATTCTGGAAACCTTTTTGATTTGGCCAGTGATGTCAACCATGCATTACTTGGCATTTTCTCATCATGGTCACATGCAGTCAAAATCGCGCTTTAAAAGCTTACGTCCCTTTACATTTTTAGGTCACCAAAACGCTTCTATATAGAATCTATACTTTAAAACTTAAAAGTTTACGGTTTTATACTTTTAGGTCATTCAACCGCTTCTAAGTAGAATCATGTTTTTGACTGCATTGCCCCTATGACATTTCCCCTTTTATCATTCATTTCATCATCCACGATATAGTTGTTATGAAACACATTATGCTTGAGATTGTCTTGTACGAGTGCAAGTGTGCAACTAATACAAGTAATTTAATTTCAATAGGATGTTTAAAAGTTTGATATGATTTACGAAAATGTTAGGAGTGACTATATTTCAGAAAGAAAATAAGAAATTAATAAGGGTTAATTTATCTATTTTATTCATCTAATATCTGTGTAAAGATTAATGTATGTTTTACCTTGATTTATCAAAAGAGACATTACATGAACTTAATCGATGATATAGTCTACAAATACTAAAGAACATAAACTATAAATGCGTATGAGAGCAATATCCATACCTATGCAGCTATGCTATATGTATTTTTAAGTTTTGAACAATTTTTTTCGATTGCATTTTATGCTCTCTAAACAATTTTGTTTTCAAAAGTGCAATTTTCTCTTATTCCCTCGTTCAATCCAATAGAGAGGGACACCTTTCCATGACATATTATATTAAATACAACTCATGTTTTCTAAATTTTTTACGTTCCAAAGTAACATATTGCCCACAACCACTTTTATAGTCGAATGACACCCTAGTTTCTATTAAGTTTCTATTTATTGAGATATTTTCAATATCTAATAAGTATCATAAATGATGTTGCTTGCCTTCTAGATATATTATTTTTCAATTTTTATGTTTGGATAATGTGGTTCAAACCTAGTGAAGAGTAGGCACAATAGTCAATACATGTGCGCCATAATTGAGAAAATGTGTGCATTCGAATATCGGATAATGTAAAACAAGGGAGTATATACTTTTTTATACGAGTGAATCTATGTGATGCCAAAAAACTTCTTGATCTTGAGATAATCAATGAGGTGGCTTCGGGGGTGAGATACCTGGATTGACCATGAACCTTGGTTTCCATTTCTCTCGAAAGCTAGGATTGTGAGTCGCCCTCGAGGAGCCAAGATGACATCTTGGAACATGAAGCCACATTACATGCCTTGTTCACCTTAATGAGCTAGATGCCACTGAGAATCCAGATTGGCTGGGAAATTTTGCTAATGAGGGAACTTTTTGGTTAGACTTTCTTACTATGCAATTTAGGGCGAATTCGAGGCCATCCAGTTCTCTTCTCAACCTGAAAGGCCCCATCTTCGTCCTACTCCATCAAGAAGTAATACATCTATTGGGATTTATTATGATGGAGCGTTCATATAAAAGACTTCCAACTGGCGGGGTTATGGTATTATCAACAACCATAGACACCCATCTTGATCGTACTCTACCAAGAAGTATATGATGGGCGTGCTGAGAATATCCATTGTTCCACTCTAATTGAAGCTGAAGCAAAAACTTTCTTGAGAGTGTTCAAATTAGCTCAAGAATATGGCTCCCCTTGAGTTATTCGATAAGATTTTCAGTTTCTTGTTCGCTCTCTTGAGATTCATCCATTCGTGTGACCATGGAGTCGTGTCACTTGGATTGGTTTGATGATCCCTACCATATGCATGCACCAAATAAAGGTTTTCAGGTTCTTTGAGATCGATCCATCCTTGTGCCATTGCATAGTGAGGCTTGGATTGGGTTGATGATACCTATCCTACGCATGATGCCTCAAATCAAGGTTGAAGTTTGTGATCTCTCATTAATCAAGCAAATTGGGTGCTAGATCATTAGCGAGATCTAATCTCCTGAATAACACCCCGATTTATATTTTCGATTCCAACGAATAAGAATTATTATCATTTACCTCATTTCTATTTTTTTTTGAAGTTATCGTTCTTGTAAGTTGTAACCTTACTTTTCAAATTTTGGAAAAGGTCATATTATGTGTTAAAAAAACAAAATGTATGATCGCACCCCACTAGTGTTGGTGGAATCGCACCCGTTTCAAAAAAACAACAAAATGTAACAAACTAGAAGACTGCAAAAAGGAACGTCAAAGTCATGGGCCGAAGCTCAACCCATGTGAGTGTCTGTCTTTCAGTTCCAAGCCCAATCTAGCCAGGTTCCCTTTAAAGGCCCATCAAGTTGTACGGTAGCTCCCCAGTCCAATCTGATTCCCATCAAACTAACCGCCTTTTTTCTGCTACTCTCTGTCTCTGTCTGGAATAGCTCTGTGCTCTGGCTCTCAGTGTTACGACTTGTAATTTTCAGTGTTGCTGAATTCGCGGAAGAAGCGAAGGAATTTCTTCGACGACGCAACTCGTAGCAAGCAATAGTTCCCCCAATTTCACTTGCAATTCCCAATTTGCAAAAGCAGTCGAAGCTTTTCCTGTGGGGGGCAATGAGGGGTATTGATCCCTTGCCGCTTCCACTCCGCAGTTCAATCCGCTCTGGTGTTATAGTGTTCGACTTGACAAGAATTGTGGAGGAACTCGTTTTCAATAGCTTGGATGCCGCCGCGACTAAGGTAATTACGCTCCGACGACCCTTCTTTCACCTGGGTCTGTTCTCCATTGGGCGCTTCTAGTAATAATTTCTTTAGCAATTACGTTCCAACCACTCTCCTTTCATCTGGTCAGGTTCGCCATTGGGCGCTACAGGTGTCCATGCAACCAATTTCGTTCTTTTTACCGTAAAGTAATTGATGGGTTTTTTCTCTCCAGGTTACTGTGTTTCTTGATGTGGGGTCTTGCTATGTTAAGGTGGTGGACAATGGTCAGTTGGGTTTAGTCCTTTTCGCGTCGATAAATGTTAGTTTCATCGACAGCTTCTTATTCTCGTAATCTCGTTCCTTTTTCTTGGTGGTTTTTAGGTTCTGGCATCTCTAGGGATGGATTGGTCATGTTGGGAGAAAGATATGGTGCGTACACTCAGACTTTCCTTCATTTCTGTAGGGTTCTTGTTCAGGGCTAGAGTTATTTCTTCTCTTTCGTAGCCTGCAAGTTAAGAACAAAGTTGTTCATACTGTTAAGGAATGTCTCTGGGTGTCTCTAAAATTCTCGAACTTATAAAATATCAGATGATTAGTAGATGGCTATGATAGGTGAATGGTGTATGCTTATTTAGTGATTCCTCTGATAATGCTGGGGAGTTTTGTGTTTCAACAGTGACATCAAAGCTTCCTAGTGATGAGACATTTGGCTTCAGAGGGGAAACATTGGCTTCCATCTCTGATGTCTCGTTGCTGGAAATTGTAACAAGAACCCGTGGAAGGCCTAATGGCTACCGGAAGGTCTTAAAGGTTTGTTTTTAGTTCATTAACCTTCTAAGATTAGTCTCTTTTTCCTTTCTCTCTTGCTTGTGAGTTATTTTTTTGTTCTTAGCTCTGCCTTCTTGAGTATTCACGTTCTCACTTGTCTACAGGGATCAGAGTGCTTATATCTTGGAATTGATGATAATAGGAAAGATGTTGGCACAACAGGTGAATCATTCCATTTAACCAGTATCCATTTGAGTATTCATGATCTTCTTACAGCTCCTGTTATACTTTGACCTTTGTGTTAAAAAAATTTCATCTTACATCTTGGCAGTTACTGTTCGGGATTTGTTCTATAACCAGCCCGTTCGGAGGAATTTTATCCAATCCAGGTTTGTTTCGGCCTATGCTCTTTCAGGTCTTAGTGGTCTTACTCTTATGGGAATTTATACGCAATGCACTTTTGATTGATACATTGATCATTTATACTTCTCAATTGGCAGTCCCCAGAAGGTCTTGCAGTCTGTTAAGAAATGTGTCCTTCGAGTTGCCCTTGTCCACTCAAAGGTCTCCTTTAAAGTCATCGACATTGATAGGTGTGGTGCTGCTCTTTGTTGCAAGTCAGAACTTGGTGGCTACTGTTTTTGTTCTTGACATTTGCCTTCTCCAAATTGTAGTGAGAAAGAGCTTCTTTCCGTTCAGCCTTCTTCTGCCATGTCAATTTTGATGAGTGACCATGGGATTGATGAATTCAGCTCTCTCCACAAGGTCAATCATACTGATGGCTTCTTGAGTCTCTCTGGCTACATGACTGGTCCATCCGATAAATTTTCTGCAAAGGTAGGATCCTTATCTAGACAGATACCAAATACTATCCTACTTGCCTCTTTTTTACCTGGTTTCTCATTGGGAATTTTATTTTGTTTCTGCAGGCCTTTCAATATGTTTGTATCCGTCATCTTGTATATGCATACACATTATTCTCAGTTTTATGTTCTACGAACTAGTTTGTTTTAGACCTTTACAATAGCAGATATCAACTCACGCTTCGTCTTCAGAGGTCCAATCCACAAGCTGCTTAATCACTTGGTCATGACGTTCGAGAGTCTGGAACAACAGAGTGATTATGTGTCTCAAAAGGGAAAGAGAAGCCGGTCTCAAGCATCCATGGCCTACATTGTGAACTTAAGTTGTCCTTCTGACCTATATGATCTAACTTTTGAGACGTCAGAGACTTATGTTGAATTCAAGGTGAAGCCTCTCATGTGTCAAGAGGAACTATCATATCTCTGCATAGTGAATTAGCATATCCATTATCTGTGTGCGTTTAAGTTGACAAATTTCTGTTTCTCATCTCTTTTCATTCTTGTTTTACTCTTATTTTCATCTCTGTGAATTGGTGGCAGGATTGGGGTCCAATTCTTACCTTTATTCAAAATGCCATTCAACAAGTCTGGAGCAGGATTACTAACGGTAGTTTGCTTTCATGAGAACCATAATTTGTGAATAGTTATTGCTATATATCGTGATCTTTGGATTGTTTGCAGGAGAATCCTCTTGTCATGGAGTAGACCTTCTTGATAACAGTGAATATTGGAAGGGAAAGGATGATATCTCATTTGGAAATGAAGGTACGTTACTATCATTTGTGGGGATGCTTTTCAATTTCAAATGCATATATTTTGAATCTATATCACAAATGTATCTGCACATCTTTGCATGGATGTTACTGACAACCATGGTTTGGACGTAGACTCAACAGAGAACTCGGTTGTTGCAATTGATAAGTTTCAAAGGCAGCAGTATGATCTTGATTATTCTCCCCTTCCAAACTGGAAGAAGCATCTTGGTGGAACTTTTAAGAAGGATTATGATAAAGCTACATGTCTAGAATTTGAAATGGATGCTTCTCAGTTCAACGAGCAACAATCGGAAATGGGGTTTGACTTTCCTGCATCTCTCAGCAGTATTGACTTCCCAAATGACGATCTTGAATATAGACATAACACTAGACGGAAGCACAGTGGGGACATGGGGGTAAGCCATTTAAGTTCAGATTGGAAGAATGAGTCCCCTAAAATTGAGTCTGCTAAGATGGAATTATCTTCAGATCATGAAGAGTGGATAAAACAACTAGAGGTTAGTCAAAGTGGATACGGCTGCAGGGATCCTGAAGCGACATTTCAAGAATTTGAGGTGCATGCTTCTGTATTCAAAGGGCAGCAAGTTGAAAGGAGAGCTGTGTGCCAACGAGGCTTCTCAATGGAACCCATGGTGGATGTCCCTGATTGTGAAAAAATACCTAATGCCGGCCAAGAGTATGCCACCAAAATTTTTGTATCTAATCACAATTCCGAGTTTTCTGATGACAGGCTTACCAGTGGAAAAAATTGCAGTGATTACATGGAGGGAAATCCTTTCACATACTGGCAGAATGAGTCCCTCAAAAATGAGTCAGCTAAGATTGCATTATCTTCAGATCATGAGGTGTGGAGTAAAAAGCTAGAGGGTAATGAAAGTGGAAAAGACCACTTCTTGCATGGTTGCTCATCAATGAGAAGCTTTTCATGCAGCAAGGGTGTGCTAAATAGTGAGGAGGAACCTGAATTTTCACTTGGTGAACCCCAGTTCCAAAGAAGGCGACTTTGCTCTGACGAAAACATGGGTGTACTAGAAGTTGAGAGTAGTAATCAGAGGGGTGATATCTTTCTAGGGAACGGAGGCCAGTCGTCTGTTGAAAGCGGAAAAGACCACCTATTGCATGGTTGCTCATCACTGAGAAGTCTGTCATGCAGCAAGGGTTTCCTAAATAGTGGGGAAGAACCTGAATTTCCACTTGGCGAACCCCGGTTTAAAAGAAAGCAACTTTGCTCTGATGAAAACATTGGTGTACTAAAAGTTGAGAGGAGTAACCAGGGGGGTGATATCTTTTTAGGGCAGGAAGTGCAGTCATTCGCTGATAGTGGGGAAGGCCACTTCTTGCACGGTTGCTCATCACTGAGAAGCCTGTCATGTAGCAAGGGTTTTTTAATTTGCGAGGAAGAACTTGAATTTCCACTTGCTGAACCCCAATTCAAAAGCAGGCGACTTCGCGCTGATGAAAACGTAGGTGAACTAAAAGTTGAGAGTAGGAAACAGAAGGATAATATCCTTTTACGGCAGGGAGAGCAGGCTTTTGCTGAAAGCATAGGACTTCATTCTGATTTTATCTTGCATAACAGAGGTTTGCCGTCACCGGATAAATGGTTTATATCCAACTCTGATTCAGAAACTTCAGATGCTTTTCTTCAGCCCAGTTGGAATGTTGAGAGCTTCCCCCGTGATATTAAAGATGAAGTGGGTGTGAAGTGTAGGAATGTGTCAAGAGATAAGGGGGGATGGTTACAGTTTGACTTGCACTCTGAAGGTCAACCTAGCAATGACAAGTATGAAGTTGAACGGGATATAACAGATGAAGTGGGTGTTAGGTGTGGCACAGTCAAAGACACAAGGTTGTTATCCTCACAGCAGAATCACGTGTCAAGAGATAAGGCTAGCTGTTTACAGTTTGACTTGCATTCTGAAGGTCAAACTAGAAATGGCAAGTGTGAAGATGAACTGGATATAACAGATGAAGTGGGTGTAAGGTGTGAGAGAGACAAAGACACAAGGTTGTTATCCTTACAGCGGAATCACCTGTCAAGAGATAGGGCTGGCTGGTTACAGTTTGACTTGCATTCTGATGGTCAAAATAGCCATGACAAGTATAACGATGAACGGGAGAAACTAGGATACCAAGGTGGGAAGAATGATCTTCAGGGACATCACTGCAGTAGAAGTTGCTCTCCCCCTCCATCTGTAAAGCAGAAGAGGAAGTGTGTTCCCTTGAATAGTTCATTCGCAGCAGGAAGGAAACCTCGTAATGAATTGGCGTATATTGATGGTAATGCTTCAAGTCTAATACCTGAATTTGTGATGTTTTATAGAGATGCAAGATAATTAACGTGCATATTTTGCAGGGAGAAACGAAATTATGGATTTTGCGCCAAATAGTGGCGAGGAACTTATTTCAACCACCAGGTACCATGATCCTCTCTCTTTTCCACTTGAGACTAGTGCAATGTATCGATTACGCATCTCATTGAGCCTGATTTCGAACCAGAAACCGATTATGCATCTCTTTGGGCCTCATTTCAGACCAGAAATGAAGTACAGAAAAAGTGTTGTGCCAGATGTGGAGGAGGTTCTAGAAGGGAAACAGGTTGAACATGGGTGCCTGGGGGTGCATAATTCTCCAGGTGACTATAAATCCAACTCCTGGGACAAAATTATGGTTGTTGAGCAATATCACTTCAGTTGGCGTTAGTAAAGGTTGATTTTTTTGTTGACAATGTTACTGAAGGTTGATTGAGATTGGGGTTTTACATACATTCGGGAGTGGAAAATATTAAAGAAAAATTATCTATTGATAACTGAAGATGAAGGCTACTTAATGAACTCAGGGAACTCTCTAGGTTTACTGTGTTGTAGCTTCATCCTAAGCTAAGGATCCGGTTGCTTTTCTTTCACGGTTTCACCTACATTACTTTTACATGTCCAATCTTAAGTCCTTACACTTCCATTTTTCATTTATCAGGCTTTATGACAAATGAAAGCAGAAAGTTGGAAGATTTTGTCACCAAATGGAGGAACTCCTCTAAAGTAATTAAGTTTCTTATCTTAATATCTGAAGAGCTGTTACATCTCATCAGAGCAATACTATTTGTTCTCCACTAATTTCCTTTTTTCCTGTTACTGGATCTTCTATGCAGGAGAAAAATATGAAAACAGGATGTGATGGTGGCAGTCACCATAGTAGCATACTTGACATATCTTCAGGGTTCTTCAGTTTGGCTGGTAGAGAACTGATTCCAGAATCTCTACAGAAGAATTGCCTCAGGAAGGCTAAGGTTCTTCATCAATTGGACAAGAAATTTATTCCAGTGGTTGCTGGTGGAACTCTCTGTGTTATAGACCAGGTGCCATTCACTTTCTTCTAATTGTCAGCAACATGCTGCATGAGTTTTACCTTGGACATCACACTTAGATTACAATTAAATACAGGTCATTATATGTGTAAAATAACAGTTCGCATAATTGTTTTGACATTTTGCAGCATGCAGCAGATGAAAGGATCCGGCTGGAGGAACTTCGAGACAAGGTTAAAAAAAAAAAAATAGTTCCCTTGGTTGATGTTTGCATCCGAACAGTAATAACATAAAAATTTGAATGACTCTCTAGGTGTTATCTGGAAAGGCTAGGACAATATCATATCTCCATCCCGAAGAAGAGCTGGTATGCCTGTTTCTTTTCTGCTTAAGTTTCTGTCCTAGCATGTTGTAGGCTTTTGTTACGTTCTTCCTAATGATTTGGAAATACTGGGGGACTTGTAAAACAGATTCTTCCTGAGTTTGGATATCAGCTTCTTCATGATTATGCTGGTCAAGTAAGAGAATGGGGTTGGATTTGCAACATGCAAGCTCAAGGTTCAGGGATGTTCAACAAGTAATCTCTTTCACAGTCTCTCGCTCTCTCTCCCTGCTCCAAGTTTTGGTTGTTTTTGGAGTTTCATCTCTGAATTTTCTGCAGGAACTTGAATGTCCTCCACCAACATACGGCAGTAGTGACCCTAATTGCGGTAAATAACAGCTTCGTCCGTGTTTCAGATCATCCTACTAATTTTGCAAACAACTTTTTTTTGTCTCATTTTGTAGCCAAGTTTCGATGGGAACTGAAAACTACTTCTTAAGTGATATTCATTTAGAAAAAGGTTTGAAAAATTTAATTAACATCCTTGATTGTCTGATGAGCAGGTACCCTGCATTTTAGGAACTAATTTGTCTGGTGGAGATCTCCTGGAATTTCTTCAGCAGGTAGTCGATTCAATGTCCATTCTCATAACAGCCCAACCTTCGAGCTTTTTTGAGTTGACACTTCCTTTCCAATCTGTAGCTTGCTGACACGGATGGGGCTTCAACAATACCACCATGCGTTGGTAGAGTCTTGAATTCAAAAGCATGCAGAGGTTAGAGTTTACGAAATATAAGCCAAGCGATATTTTTTTTTTGTGGGTTTGGTGTTACTGATTCCTGAGGCTTGATCCTGCACCGCATGGCATTGAAGGTGCAATTATGTTTGGCGATTCTTTGCTGCAATCGGAATGTGCGCTAATCGTGGAAGAACTGGAGAAGACTCGTCTCTGTTTTCAAGTAAGTGGAGGTGGTGACACCTTGTTTAGCTACTATCGCCCTTGTTTCTTCAATGTGAAGGAATGGACATGGTGATTTGTGCGATTGTGCTGATGCAGTGTGCTCATGGGCGACCCACAACCGCACCTCTGGTGAACTTGGCAGGGTTGCATGGTGAGATCACCAAGGTATTAGCTTTGACGAAGAAAAACGACACATTTATTTTACAACGTCAGGAGCTCAGCATCAGTCGTGCAACCCAGCGGTTAGCTGCTGGCAGAGGAGCTGCTTAAGATGTGCATCCAAAACAAGTAGATAAAGTGTCGTGTAGGACTACGATTTTCCATTTAATCGATTCTTTGAGTTGTTTTCTGATGTATATGTTCATCTCATGAAATCAAAATGCCAACAGGAGAATGTCTTTTACTTCTTCCCGTCTCTCACTGCCATAGTTCTGGATGTACAGAGAATATGGACAAATACCATGTATTATTGGATAAACACCACGAAACGTGAATAAGTTGACATGAGAATGAAAGGCAGCAATGGCAATCAAAAACTGGAAAGGAAAGTTAACATACAAAATGATACCAGAAAATTTTTCTCCACTCTTCAGAATTACCCATTCAATGCACAACAGCATCCAGGAAGGCTTCTCTATTCAGTACCAAGTAGGCGAAGCTAACCAAATTTAATCACTTCAGCTTTGGTGACAAGAATTAACCAGTACACACGAAGGTGCCCACTTCAAATTCCTTTCACCTGTTCAAATACAGCGTCCCAGATCACTCTTCTGTTGTTCCATAACACAAAGATCCCCATCGATGTATGCTGTGGTGGGCATTCAATCGTGCCGAGGGCAGTCCAGAAACACCTTTGTTGCATTTAACTTATGCCTCTTCTGCATCACTAGGGTGAGAAGTCCCAGCTTGTACAAACATAAGTTTATATTCTTCCCTCGCCAACTTTCCATCAAGCTGCATCAGCAGCTACTGCTACTTCTCGCACTTTGCGTTTCCTCTTGGTTTCATTTAGATCTTGGTCAGCTTTGGATACGATTTTCGAGACTGTAAACCCTGCAACTTCAAAAATCTCTGCTCTATAAGGTATCAAGGAGTTTCTAAGGACCACATCGATTCCATCATATGTCCAAACACCTAAGACTGCATCTCCTTTTAGTCCAATCGCAAACCAGCCAAGACCTGCTGCAGCAATGTCTACTGAACTTGAATCCCAGCTATTCCCAGTTACGGTGAATTCATGTCTCACCCATTTTCCAAGCTCTTGGACTCGTTTTACCCCAATTGGTGGCTGAAAAATAAGGAACATCACGTAAGATCATTTCACGTATACATATCTCTGCAGTTAGCATAAAAATCCTTTGCTAGAGAGCTGGTAGAGAGTCTATATATCAAGTGGTAAATTTTTTGCTGATGCTATCCTTCACAGTTCACAACAGTCACTAGAGAAACAACTAACCAATGAGGCCAAGATGCAATTTACCTGTAACTGACGGCCAAAATGTTCTTCAAACATAGTGCTTGCATTTTCTGTTTTCCCCATATGTAGTGGAAGATATGGCGAACCCCAGACAGTCACATATATAGAGTCCACCGATGATTCTTCAATATCTAGCCTCATAAGTCCACCAATGTGAACTGAGTAACCTACCTGTCACAATCAGTGTTCCTTAGAAAAAGCGTCAACATATAGCATGCAATGAGAAACAAATAGTCATACTTAAAAGGGACAAATTTTATCTGCACTACAATAATGTGAATGGAACATATTGTTCCAATGGTCAAGTTGCTGTACTTCCTAGTCAATGAAATAAGGATAAAGATTGCCCTTTTTTGGTGCATATGCTAACAAACCTTAATTCTGTACGTCCTCGGTTTCAACTCCTTAGTAATCTGAACAAGCTTCTGCTCATCCCTAGTCAAGCGAGTTGTAATCTGATTCGGGTTAAGAAGCCCTGGAGTGTCAAACAACTTTGCATTCCCAGGAAGAACACCCTCCACCCTAATTATCCCCAGAGTAGTTCCTGGTACAGGTGCCTCTGTTAAATGAATAACCTTTGCTTCACTTCCACCACCAGCACACTTCCCCATCGCATTCAACAAAGTACTCTTGCCAGCATTCTGCATTCCAACAGTCCACACATGACCTCTAGCCCCAGCCAATTCTTTCACATCCTCAACCAAATCCTTCAACCCCCAATCCTTGACAGCACTCACAAAATGGACTTTCTTAATAACACCAGCACCACCATCCCTGGCTCTCTGCCTAACCCAATGCTCGAATCGAGTGGGCGATAAAGAAGTAGGCAACAAATCAATCTTCGTAATCACCAGAACAACTCTAGGCACATTCCCTGATTTCCCCTCTTTCCAATTCGTGTAGTTCTCATCAATGGCTTCTGTCACAAGCTTCGCAAGCCTCCTCGGAAATGACCCATCAAAATCAACAGCATCCACGACTAATAGAACTACTGACCTGGCCCCTGAGGCTGAAACCAAACGCTTTCCTACAGCATGATAGAAATCGAATTCTGGCAACAGATTCTCCACAGTTGGGTCCTTCACCTTTCCGTAGTGTCTCAACGAGTGACAGCGGGCGCACACAACAGGCCTACCGGAGAATTTTCCCCCGGTCGAAGCAGCGCTGGTTTGAGGATTTTCAGAGTCTTCAACAAAACCCTTTTTCAGGGAACTGGAGACTTGCGACTCTAGCGCTATTGGTACCAGCCGCCCTCTGGATTTATAACTGGGATCCCTTGACGAAGGTTTGACAAAGAATCCGGGATGCTTGGCGTCTGAATCCTGCATACGGATGCCGCAGCCAGGGCAAACGGCGGCGGAAGGCGTTGCCTCGTCGACATTACCATCGCGGGAGAGGAGCAAAGAAGACGAAGGCTTCTGAGATTTTGCCGCGGCAGCTGAAGTGAAAGGATGACAAGAGGAATACGACGAGGGAAATGGAGAAGCGGAGACGGAGGAGCCCTTTCCTTCGGCGAAACGGTGGTGGTGTGCAGGAGATGGAAGGGGATGATGGTTTTGGAGAGATGGGGAGAAGCGAGAAAGGGAGAAGAGGGGCTTAAGCTTCGATTTCGCGACGGAGAGGTTTCTAGCAATCACCATATCCAAATGGAGGTGAAAGCAACAATGAATTGCGGAATTCGGAAATTTGTGAAGGCGAGGAGGGGAAGAGTTGGCGAGCAACCGAGGGGGATCGTCGGAGGGAATTAGGGGTTTTCAGGGGTTTAACTCACATAAACATGGTAACTATCTAAATCGATTAGACAACTTTAGTATTTCTACAAAGTGGTCATATAACTTTAAACTTATAACAAAATGATCAATTTTTTAGGGATGGCAATGGGTTCGGTCGGGTCGGGGGCGGATACTGAATATCTGTTATTCTAGCTAAAGTAGTTAGGTTTTTACTCATACCTATACTCACATAAGAAATGGGTACAAAATCAAAATCATGCCCATACCCGTTCGGGTTTTGGGTCTCTACGGTTATCCATGGGTAATAATTTCTCTTTATAAGTCCAACCAATATGTAAACATTTCCACGTATTCTCACATTAAACCAGAGGAAAAGTACAACAATTTTTCACTAGAATGATGAAAATTAATTAAAACAACACAATTTCATGAAAATATTATATTTATATGCTAAATGTAAAATATGTTAGAGAAAAATAATGATTATTTCTAGACAAAGTACATACACATATATATAATTGGGTGGGTTCGGGTTGGATAGTAAGAAAATCATGTCCACCAATTTCCCGCAATATTAGGGTTCGGGTTTTACCCATACCCACTAAAAGTCTTTCGAGTTCGGGTCTTACCCTACCCGTCCCCGATTAAGTCGGATTCGTGCGGATATCCACGCTTAAGGATATTTTTTCCATCTCTACTTTTTTGGGTAAAAAAACATATGCAAAGTGCAACCTGCATTCAAACTTACATTGAAGGGTAGGGCTGCAAATGAGTCGAGTCGAACCAAGTTTTGATATAGTTGTGGTTCGGCTAGTTAATAAATGAGTCGAACTCAGCTTGTCTACTAAAATCTTAGCTTGTGTTTGACTCTAGCTCAGCTCATTAACGAGCTTATGAGTTCTACTCGACATCGACTCATCACTTAGCTTTTTTGGACCGGCTCAAGCTGAGATATGATTTTATTTATTTCAATTTTGATTGTTTATATTATGTTATTTAAAGGTAGTACTGGAACACGTCAATGCAGTAAGGTGACATCTAAATCTCTCCTAAACATAACTACATGAAGCTAGAAAGTCAATATTAAAGTAGGAAATTAACATCAGCTACAAAATCAATTTTCTATATCAATATTTTCAATAGATTAAGAACTTTGTGATCTATTCTTCTATGAATTCGTGAGCTATGTTATTGTCATTAAGGGTTGAGTAAGTTATTAATTATTTTAACTTAAGTGAAGAAGTGTTCTAGATTATTATATCATTCATCATGAAGTGTGAATAGCTATTTTTCTTCTAACGCATAGGCACGCTTATTCTACGCCTAGGCAAGCTAAGCGCTATGTAAAGTCTCAACACCCGTCTTACGCCTAACGCCTTCTTGAACCTAAATATGAAATAATAATAAGACGAAATAAACAAAAATTGTTCTAAGCACAAAAACCAACCTACACACCTTGGCTTAATCGAACTCTAGAACAATACTCGTAATTTCTCTCTTTTGTGCTCCCATAGCTGATACTTTTTCTATGAATTGTAATGAAGCAACAGCTCTTTGTTATTAATCAGTAGATATCCGTCAAACTAATCGCTAATCGAACCATTAACATGCAGCTAACCGCTAAGATTTAAGCGGTTAAATTTCCTTATATAATTTATGTTTAGAGGTTAAACCGTCTTTGAAAAATAGGGAGGAAAGACACCTCGAGCTTCTCTTTAGATTGCTTATAATAGGCAAGAACATGCGTTAGCATTCCATCCCATAACATCGCCAACCAATCAATCAAATAAATAATCAATCTTTTCTTCAACTCTGCATACAAACAAACAAACAACAAACAGCAGCGCGAGGCAGGGATGGCACCATGGTTGCTCTTTGTCGACAAAACAACTAGTCTCCCCTGTCAACATAACAAAGGACAGGAACCCCACTCCACTTAGGAATTCAAGTTGAAACCAAAACAAAAAGCCTTAGTGGGAAATAATGTTACAAACAACAACAACAATCAGCAACAGCGTTAGCCCGCCAAACCATAATCATCTGCCGCCTGATCATACAGATTGTAGCTCCCCGCTGCAGAAGGCTGAGAACCCTGAGACAGGTAATGCAATTGGTCAACATGGTTGGTCTGAAAGCAATGATCTTCAGCAGTATTCCTACAGTACATCATCTCCTCGGACTTCGAATTGCTGCAGTTCATGATCAAGTCCTGATGATGATGGTTGTGATGATGATCAATCTGCAGGGAATCCACTTCAGTCTCCACTTCCGAAACATCCCCACCACCACCACCACCATTGTTGTTGTTGTTATTAGTAGTGGTGGTAGTGCCAGCAGGAGCCTGCTTGCGCTTGGAACGGGCGCGCCGGTTCTGGAACCAATTGTAGACATTGGTCTCGGAGATTTGGCCGTGCTGGCTGAGCTGTGAGGTTATCTCCTTGATCTTCTGCTTGGTCGGCGTCCCGTTCCCTTGCTCGAATATTCGCTCGAGAATTTGGAGCTGCAGCGGCGTCGGCGTCCAGCGCTGGCGGGCGCTCATCTTGTGGCCTCCCACTCCGCCCATTAATGGGTCGCAGTACAAGCTCCCCAGCCTCCCCCCTGCCTCCAAAAGAAACCAAAACTTTTCAGCAGAGGAAAAGAGCTATAACATTTGGAACATCAATTCAAATTCTCACATTCTGCAGAGCTACTAGAAAAAGAGTAAAGAAGGGGGAGGCGACCTGCGGCGAGATCTTGATGGGCGGAGAGGGTTTTGTGCATATCGACGAGCTGCTCGCAGATGGTGGCGTAGACGGCGATCTGCTTGCGGAGGGTTTGGAGCTGGTCGTCGGTCATGACCTTGACGTACAGCATATTCCCGGCGGCTGCAGCGGCGGCGTTAATGCTGTTGCTGGCGGTGGTGTTGCTGTTGGTGCTGGGGAAATTGAGAATTGGGTCGCCGTTATTGCAACCGTCGTGATGGCGCTGCTGCTGACGGTGGTGATCGGCGGCGGCGGCGGTGTTGTCCCACTCCATCTCTGCAATTTCAGGCTACCCACTATCTCTTTCCGCAGAAGGGCGGGAAATTAATAGTAGGGTTTCGGGGGAATGGGGAAAACGACTGAAGCAGAGGTTGAGTGGGGATTGCAGAGATAGAAGGGAATTGGGGAAGAAAGAGATGGATGGACGGTGGCAGTGGGAGTGGAGGACTGGTGTAGTGAGAATTGGGATGGATCTATTTGTTGCAGTGGATGGCAGGAGGTAGAGGGCAGCTCGCCGTTTACTTTTTCAATCATTTCGTTTCCTCCATTTCTTCCAAATTTTGTTTTTTCTTTTGAAGGTGGTATACACACTTTTAGTCCGCGCTAGCGACAGGAGGAGGAGCTTCTGTTCATCCTTCGCTCCCCGCTAATTGCGGTGTTAGATTGTCATCCATTCCCATTTTCTTCCTTTCTTTAAGGGGAATAGGGGATCGATCAATTGAAAACAACAACGACGAAGACAAACTTTATTTGTTTTTAACCGACTCTTGAAGCAAAAGCAAATGTCCCATAACAACACAATAGTGTTCATGTAAATGGAATAATGACACATGGATGGAGGGATGATTTTTCAAATTTAGAAATCTAGTTAGGATTGAGAATAGTGTTGAACCCATGTAGCTCTGACGCCAATCATTCATGTATCTAGTAAGTAGTACTAGGTTTTACTTTTTAGTTGTTCGTGAATGATCATCTATTATTATGTAAATATTGATATATGGATGACCAATGACCTATCACATTAGATGCTCATTTGGGAGTTACATGTAATCCTATTTCTATATCATTATCTCTCATTCATATGCTTTGATATAAGAATGTAGTGGTTACCAAAGTGTGCCTATAAATATAGCACTCCATTGTATCAAAAGTGAAGAACGAATAAGAAAGCTCACTTCCTCTCTCTTCTTTGTGTCTTTCCCTCTCTAATCTTCTCTTGTAGTTGTTTATCTTTTCATTATTTTCATAACACGTTATCAGCACGAAGCTCTGCCAAAATTATCATTGCTCAAAGACTCTCAACATAATCTAAGATATTGGAGTAAGATCACAATATGATCAAGGTATGTAATTCTTAGATCCTTTCTTATCTTATTGTCTTATTTGTGTTGAGATTATCTCATTCCGATATATCAAGATGGGTGCTACTTCTCGTATCCATTGATATTTTATCATGTCGATCTATTTGGATTAACAAGAAAAGTAATATAAGTGATGAGTCAATTTCTCAGTTATCAGTGTTATCCTATTCTTATCCATCGTACATTGATATTTAGAAAATGCAAGTTCCAAAAGCCCATATATTCCCCAGAAGTGGAAATTGAAGAATCCAAGGGCAAAGAAAGAAGTGGACATGGTAACAAGAATATTTGTTATGTATGTTACCATTGTAATGGAAAAGTGTGCTCGTCTTGTACCCGTTGTACGCAAAAGACTTTATTATACCAAGAATCAAAGGGAAGAGCAAATTCATATACGCTCCTGCAATATCAATATTATGGAACATATTTTATTTCTATTATAAGTTGGTATATTCTCCATTAAAGATGAAAATGATATTACATTTGAGTCATTTTCATTCCCAGAAGTGAATGAAACAATCTATTCCCCGAAGTGAATGGAGCTATAAACATGATTATATATATGTTAAATGTATTGTTTGGATCTTTTCACCAGAAGTGAGAAAAGAGGGGGAAAAGGAGAATTATAAATAAGAATGACTTAACAATTGCATTATCAAAGTCATGATAACATAATGTACCAGTTGTACATTGAAATGCATAATGGAACGCATATATAAATTCAAAATCACCTAGTTAGTGATGGTATTGTTCAAAGTAAAGCTTATTTAATTTTCAAAATTGTAGTATTATGATTCTTATTTTTTTTATGTTTTATTGTGACATTATTTTTCATACATAATTTAATTTGATATCTTTACCGAGAACAATTAACTTGATAAATTCATCATTTTGTCTTAAGTTTGAACTATTCTGAATTTACTATTTTTAGTATGTTTTTGTAAAGTATGAGTGTTGGAAAAATTCCATATAAACTATATGATAGAGTACATAAATAAGAAAAGGCTTCCGAAGAGCTTATGTTTGGTTACTTGAAGTAACTAAATGGTACTCGTGATAACAATTTGTGATTATATTCACCATGAATATGTGTTTACTAAGAATGCATCAAATCATAAGTCACCGGAAGGACAAAATATGATAAAGCTCTAAAAGGGCTAATGTTTTATGTGATATTAGTACTATCAGTACGCATAAAAGTGTAAGCCAGAAGTTGACAAGATTTGATAACTTGATAATTTGGCTGGTCCGGTTAGACCATCTCGGATCTTGATGTGGAAAAAGTTCTTTGAGAATTCATGAGAACATCATATGAGAAGTCAAAGAACTCTTCAAATAAAAGAGTTATTATGGCATGTTTGTTCTCAAGGAGAATAGAACAATTGATCATCGCTTGTATAAGAGTTGGCAAATCTCTTGAGATTTTATGGACGTGTATGCAGAACAATACATAAGTCATGTGGATCATTTGTGAATTTTATGGGTTGCTGCATCAAATGGATGATCAATTTTATTTTATCTAATCGCAACCCGATGTTTGCGAGATTGATTGCCTCACTATGGATACATTTTGATGGTTATCCAGGACATGCTAGCTTGTCGAGGACATGCTAGCTGGCAAGTGATAGTATTGGTTAACATCTAACTAACAAGTTATCATAAGTCCCCCCATTTTACAAATGATTTTGGTCAAAAACCTAACATTTCTCATATGAGAATATCAGGGTGTGCCGCATACATCCTAATTGCTCCACCACAGTATCTTAAGTTGATTCTCGTTGTAAATTGAGAATTTGTGTTGGGTATGTGAATCCCAAATGGGAAATTTGTTTGCGAAATTATTGTTTTGATGAATCACTTTTCCAACATTAAGGGGGAGAGAAAAATACAGCTAGACAAAGAGATGAGTTGGAATGAGTTATCATTGTCTAGTTTTGATCCTCAAAGTAAGAAACATGAACCTGAAGTTCATAAGATGAATTATCATTACCAACTATCAAATGCCTTTACTGGCCATACGAAGTGACCAAGTCACATATACTAGTTGTGAATGCTCTAACTAAATTTGATATCCTTGTTGGATACTCTAATATAAAAAGATGTGTATGAAAGAGCGCATGAAGCGTGATAGACCAATCGGTTCCAATGATAAACATCATCGAGAAAGAAAAGGATCTGTAATTAGAATGGTCAACTCGAGGACATGAAAACTCAAGAAGAGTAACCAAGAATAAAATATAATTTTAGTTCCAGAAGAACACATGTCTCTGAAAGTTGTGAAAGCGAAGAGATCTCAAAACCATATTAGACTACAATACTGGAACCGTAATGAAATCATTATCGATGAAATTTGTTTGTTGTATTTCAGTACTGAATATGATATGTACAATGTGAGGATCAAGAGTAAAACTCTATTGATGCATGCAAATGATGATGTTATTGGCCAATATAGAAAGAAATAATGAAACTTGCTTAACGAGCATAAAGTTTAAGGACCATAAGTCCTTGCACCTAAAAAAGGGCAAAACTAGCGGGATACAAACAAATTTTTGTGCTATTGGAAAGTATGAAATTGTGAGAGATATCACATAATGTTTTGCAATGGGTTTCTCGAAGAGACCTATCATTGTTTAAGAGGAGTTATACTCCCCTGTGGTGGATGCAACTACTTTTTCAAATCAATGTTTGAAAATTGTTGTGATAGCCTATTTGTTTGAATTCCCTGAAGATGTTATATATATTTGAAACTCCCAGAAGGATTAGTTACTCCTAGAACGATTAATTTACCTGAAGTAAACAAGTAAAGTTCTCGAGAACATATATCGATACACTAAGAAAATCCCTTGTGTGGGTTGAGACAATATAGACGAATGTGAAATACTCGTCTAAGTGAACACCTACAACAGTAGGGTGAATGGACCTTAAAAGGTTAAATTCAGATAGAGTGCATACGAGTATTTGCATCGTGCATATATAGTTGTGTTGTCTGTATGTGTTTCAAGGATTTTAAATTTTTGATTTATGAGTTGTGATTTACTTTAAAGTATGAGTTGTGTTTTATGAGTGTGCTTTGTCTAGTTCATATGTTTCTATGATGTGGGTTTTGTTATTATCTTTCGTTATATAAAAGAATTGCTTGCATCAATTTATGTTAGTTAAGTTTTTTTGTGACGATCTCATATTATTTTGATGATATGACTATTATTGGATCTCTTGAAGAGCTTCCTAAAGCAGTTGATTGCTTAGATACATAAGTTAAATTGAAGGATTTAAGATCCTTTTTATGGGCAAGGAAGGTAATGTTGAAAAAGTGGGAAATTAATTTTACATGAACGAATTGTGTTCATCAAATAACATTAGGATCCTAAGATCACTAGAAGTGACCAGAGATCCATTTAGAAATCAAGAAAGAAGTGAAACATTAGGTCCTGAAGTACCATATGTTGATGCATTAGAACACCAATGCACCTTGCTAGCCAAGCACCATATAAACTATCATTTTGGTGTTGATAATATTGGCATGATACAATGTTTCCCTCATTAGAACAGTTGAAAATACTTTGTTACCTCCGGGAACAATATATGCGATTGTTCTATTATAGTATTATCAAAGAGAGATTTGGTAAACTGTATATCCAAATCCTATATATCATTTGATCCTCATATTGGTTGATCGAAGACGAGCTATCTCTTACATATGGTGATATAAATGTTTCATAAAGAAACAAAACAAACTATAATGGGCAAGTCTTGAATGTCTTTCGTTACACTTTGTGATCCACCATATCTCAAGTACTTGTGGTTGTGAACTATTTTCAAATGAAATGATCCTGACGATCATGTATGAAGAAAATCTAAAGATCATGCATCAAATTGACAATCTAGAAGATTGTTCACTAACTCACTCCCGACAACAATCTTGCTAAAAGTTGTTCGTGAAATTTGAGTTCAACGATTCAATAATCTGAAGTGATGTGGTCATGAGGGGGAGCATATACGCACTGCACTCTTTTTCCCTTAACCATGGTTTTTCCCAATGGGTTTTCCTGGTAAGGTTTTTAACGAGGCAGTATGAGATAGCGTAATGCAATCTAGTGGTCATCCAAGGGGGAGTATTATGTAAATATTGATATATGGATGACCAATGACCTACCACATTAGATGCTCACTTGGGAGTTACATGTAACCCCTATTTCTACATCATTATCTCTCATTCATATGCATTGATATAAGGATGTAGTGGTTACCAAAGTGTGCCTATAAATATAGCACACCATTGTATCAAAAGTGAAGAATGAATAAGAAAGCTCACTTCCCCTCTCTTCTTTGTGTCTTTCCCTCTCTAATCTTCTCTTGTAGTTGTTTATATTTTCATTATTTTCATAACATGTATAACATTCTAAGCACGGTTTTACTTCTTAGAAGGTCATCTCTCCTTCCATTGTTAGAAGAACTTATTTATTGCATTTGTATTTGGGCGTTGGACCGTGTTTGGGCTCGCATGGCATAAATACGCTTTGGGCTCATTTATCTCGTGTCACCATTTGTCAGTTTTCGTGTCGTGCCATGCCAACCCATTTTCAAATTCACTAGGCTCAATCTGGGCACGAGCACGGTTTGAATCGTGTCGTGCCTACTCGTGCTTGTGATGTGCTCATATTCGTGTTTAATGAAAATGAAGAAAATTAAATACATAATGAAAAAGAAGGAAAAAGTTGGACAGAGAATGAAAATCTTAATTGAGAATGTTTGAGAATAGTAACAAACAAAGGGAAGATTGGAAGTATACCTAGTGTAATTTGACTTTTTTAATTTTTTTTACTATTTTAAAAATAATAAATAAGTATTTTAGTAATTGTATTTTATAATATTTGAACTTATAATTCTTTTTATATTTACTAGTTATGGATTGCTCGCTTGTCCTTCGCGACGAATGGAGGTAAGTGGTAACAATGTAATTGTGTTGTATAAATGATTTAACAAATGTAACATAAGACATTATTCCAAAGGCAACAAAAAAAATCACTGCGAGAGCTACATATTAATTTGGATTCGTTCATCAATGAAGTTATGAATCAGAGGAAGGCTATATACATATTATTATAGCAAGAAGAACATGTTGAATTTAGAGCTCAACAACTTATGAATGGAAAAGAACAAAGAGATATGATAATGCTTATGTTTTAGGCTTTCAGCCCATAAAATAAACTTAGAATTTATTTTGGACTTTCAACTAAGATGGAAAAGAGAAGGAAAATATAAAATATGGAAAATCAAAGAAAGCAGAGGACAATGGCCAATGAACCTAACATTTGGTTACGTAGGTTTCGATGCCACTTCCATCCTTTTCGGTTGTCAGTGAAATTTCATTGTTGTCTTCCTATTCGAGGTTGAGCGAGAGAGATGAGTAAGGATGCAAAATCAAATACGAAAAATCGGTTTTTGTTTCTTGATAAGGGTGAAGCTTTAAGCGGCACCTATAAAAAAACCTATGTTACTCTTATTAAATGAATATATGAAAGTCAGTCTCGAGCAAGAGAGGTGAGTAAGAGTAAGAAACCAAATCCGAACGAAAAATTCGGGTTTAGGGCTGCAAACAGAAATATAGGGAGAGAATGAGTGAAAATAAAAGAAAAAGGAAAAAACTCATTCAAGGTTGCCATATGTGTCTCTCTAAAGAGTGACCTTAAAGTTTGCTACAATTACTTAACATCGAGTGAGAGAGATGAGTAAAAATGGAAAATCACATACTAAAGGAGGTTTCGAGCGCAAGAAATGAGTACAAAATTCGATTTCGGAAAACAAGAAAATATTGATTTACAAAAATCATGGTTAAGATGAAAGAAATAGGGAGATAATGAGTTTAAATAAAGAGAGAGAAAGAAACCATTAGAAAGTTGTCATGTGTATTTCTTAGCAGTTTACCCCTAAACTTTGATAAAATTACTAAAAACCTTCTTATAAACATGTAACTATATATACCAACAATTTCTATAAAGAAGTATTTTTTTTCTTGTCATGTCATGCTATTACTCAATAGGTCTAAAAAATATCTAGGCATGTGCTCGTGCCTTACTCTTACCATGTTGTGTCGTGCTAGTCTATGGGCAGCACGACCCGATGCCTAGATACAATTTCACCCCAAAAAGCTGTCTTGTCCGTTAGGGTTGAATTGTTGCTTATGAATCACGAATCTCTCTCGTGCTTTGTCAATATAAAATTTGCCTAACGTGTTACATACCTCTTTGGAACTCAACATCCTTGTTGAGGTTTTCCTCACCATTGGCCCAAGAGAGACTCGGAGAAGCCCGGTAACATTTGTAACCTCCCAAGCTTCTTTTGACAGGTGTTACATACACTTGAGGTTTGCCACACCATCTTCTAAGAGGGACGCTGAGAAGCTCTGATACCACTTGTAACATCCAAACCCTCTTATGACCATGGTATATGTGCTTTGATACCACTTGCAACATCTCAACCCTCTTTTGGTCAAAATATTGTCAACTTTTGACCTACTCCCCACAATTGTGATTTTGGGGACATATCATAGTGACTTTCCGAAAGGTCATTTATCTTCGCGCTGCTCCACGCTGAGTACAACGAACTTTTAGAGTTCTTACAAAAACTTCCTCATTTCAATTCAAAATGAATCTTGTCAGTTAAAGTTGAATTATTTCTTACGAATCATTAACCTCTTAAATGTTTTGTCAATATAAGATTTGACTAAAGTGTTACAAATTAACGTTTTAATCTGACAAAACTTCGAAAACCCCTTTCATCTTCAACTATTCACGAGCCATGCTTCACCGAACGAGATCTTCAAGAAAGTCACCGGCAGAACATCCAACTAGAGGTGGCAAATGGATTGGATTGGTGGATCCATGGATCAAATGGATTGGATCTAATGGATTGGTGGATTCATGGATTGGATCAAGTGGATTGGTGGATTATCCATGAATCCAAATGACATCCTCAACCAAGGACCAATATGTAAAATGTAAAAAGTTTAGGTACTAAAATGCCACAATGAAAAATTTTAGGTACCAAAATGTAATTTTCCAATGATATTTTTCGTATAAAAAAAATTAAATTTTAGGTACCAAAATGTAAAAAATAAAAATTATAGGTACTAAACCGTAATTTGCCAATGATCCATGGATCCAATCCATGAATCCACCAATCCAATTGGATTTGGATCAAATGGATTAGATTTAAATGAATTGGATTAGATGGATATTTTTAATGGATTGATAGATTGGATTGGTGGATTGGATTGAAATTGCCACCTCTACATCCAACTAATTATCATCTGTCACAAGACTTTCTTTACATGGAAGAGAGCGATCTCGCGAACATTCATCCACTAGAAAAAGTGAGTTTTCCCCAACTTCTTGCACCACTGGTGAAGCTGAAGCAGGGGCCGAATACTAAGGACTATCTTCTACACCAAACATAAAACGTTGATCTGTGGGAATGAAATTATGAAAATCATTATGTCCATGCTTTCCTTCCAGTGGATTAATCAAACAGTAACAATACATTTATATATTGTTGTAAGAAATTGAATATATACAATCACTCACTTTAAACCCCTCTTGTGCCAGAAAAAAAGGAAACACTCAGAGCCTTAAACAAACCCCTCTTGCTTACATTACAACCCAAACAAAGAAATCAAATTATTCTAGCATAATCATACTAGCCTATGCAGTTATACTCACACTTATCCTGTTAATAAATAATAATAATAATAATAATAATAATAATAATAAATAATTAGCAACTACCAAAAACCACACCCTCCCTATCTCCAAGCTTGAAATGTAGAGTCTGAACTAAACCATCGATCTTCAAGTCTTTCTCTCATATCAAGAATCAATTCGTCCCAATAGATGCATATTCAAGGGAGACACATTTCCTCCAGAGCCTCCTGAATCAGGTCACTCATTATCAGAAGCTGCATCTCTTTCCCCACCTCATCCAACTCCTCCTCATCAATAAGCCCACATGACCACGAGTTCATGGATCCCAAATGACTCTCCACCACGTCATCTGCAGCACCAGATTTGCCGCCGTGATTATGATTCCCCAATGGAGTAGGGTATACATACTCACGAATCATTTTCCACACCTTCTCATGCAGCTTCCTTCCCCTTAAAGGTGGCAACCTCACCCCTGTGGCATTCCTTCTGACGCAAGGCACCCACATGAGCCTTTGCCCGGGGTTGAGTACACTCGTGAGCGCCTCGTTCAACAAGTCAAACAACATTTTCCCACTTCCCTCAATCTCGTCGTTATCCTTGCCTGCTGATTTCTTGCTTGATGCTGCTGCTTCTTCTTGCACTTGTTCAAACACTGAGCTTGGGATAGGGTTGGATAAGCAGATGTCTGTTGATGAGCCATCGTACAGACCGGAAGCAATCAGCAGATCCCTGATGAAGGATTCTTCTTTGTCATCAATCTCCTCCAGTGGTTCTACTATGCTGTCTACAGATGCTGCAAGCTCAGACTCATCATCGTCACTTAATCCAAGTCGGTTTATTTGCTTCCTTAATTCTGCATGATCCAGCCACAAAACAATAGCATACTCAGTTCAAAGCATACAACTTTTAAAG
This sequence comes from Linum tenue, assembly GCA_946122785.1. Classification (NCBI taxonomy): domain Eukaryota; kingdom Viridiplantae; phylum Streptophyta; class Magnoliopsida; order Malpighiales; family Linaceae; genus Linum; species Linum tenue. The sequence goes on along the minus strand of CAMGYJ010000005.1, from coordinate 44,461,134 downwards.
AAGTTGAAGCAAAATCAAACCTTTTTTCCCTTCTAGTTTACCTTTCAGATTAGAGCAGATATCCTTAAAAGCTTCAGGCATCACGTAGTCATCTTCTTCTTGGGTTACATCAGGCGTCGAGATTTGGCTGAGGCAATCAGCAGGCCTAGACCAGAAGTCATCTTGACCACTGCTGCAAATAGATGCAGGACTTGGAGGCACCTCAGTAGAGTTCTCCTGGGGGAAAAACTTCCCTCTTTAGTATTAGACCAACCAACCAACAAATTTGAGAACATTGTGCCCTGCAATGATGAAGAGATGGAGAGTGCATACCATCATGGTTATCTGTCTCTCGCCAAAGTTCATGCTAGTTGGCTGCCTAGCATTCACAGCGTGAACATCCTTGCCATAATTGAAAGATTCCACCCTCTGAAACTTCTTGACAAACAGCATGCGCCTGAGAGTGAAATTGTGTCTGAAACTGGAAACCTTTTGTCTGATATTGAATCTCTCTTTCTTCTGTTTTTTCAACTCCTCAGTTACACTGTCAAGGGCTTCATGCTTCCTCCTGATGTGTGCTCCTGTTAAGACGTGGCGATCCTCTAGAAGAAGCTTTCCAAAAGATGTTCCTGATACTGGAGCGGATAATGACCTGATTAAGTTCTTAGGAGAAGACAATTCTTTGCAAAGGCCAACACCATCATCTTCTCCATGCCTGAATGACCCAGTCTGCATTTCTGGTTCTTCTTCTTGCCTAATTTCCCAATTTGTTTGTTTCCTCCTTATAACATTCTTCAGTCTCTCTGACAAGAATCGCCTTGTATCTCGGTTCATGAATTCTGGGGAGCCATAGCCACTGAACTGCTGCATTTCACTTCTTGATGACCTTGTGGATTCTGATCGAATCAAATGTGTTCCAACACTTTCCCTGACATGCTTTGCTAAGTCCCTGGCAATTTGTTTGGGATGGTCAGATGGCAATTCCCTGAAGGGAGTCTCAATTCCACTTCCTCTAACTGCAGAACCCCTTTTTTTAAAAGCTTTACCTTCCAACTCACATGTAAGCCGTTCTTTAACCTCCTGAAGGAAGTTCTCCATGCCACCTCTCTCTTCAAAAATGGCAGGGGGGCTATTACAAGAACAGTCTTCATTGCCGTAGAACTCATCAGGGCCAGGCTTCAGGATCACTATTCTAGTTTGAGCAGAAGACTTATCCTGCAACCTCTCACCAAGATCAGCGCAGTGGTTTTCGATGTTGCCACTTGTGGTTCTGGACAGTTCCATGTTAGAATTTTGATGTTGCAAAGGGCTTCTCTCATGAGATGTTGGTTTCTGTATGTGACTACTTGTACTTTCAGTGGATTTCTTCATTTGTCTTGCCTCAGAATCTGCCTCAGCTACTCTACTATCTTGCCTGTTGAATTGTTTTGGAGCTAAGAGCTGACCAGCAACGTTGACCAGTTCAGCAACCCTGGAACATTCCTTAAACCTGGCCGCTTGCCATGCTTCAAATTCCTTTTTGAACTTCTGTAGCTCTTCTTCTTGAGGATGCTCTCTGCGTGTCGGTTTCCCTGAACTATGGCCATTACTCCAATGATCAAGTTGCTCCTTCCTCGAACAATTCGAGCTGGAAGAGAAACAATCAGCCTCCGAGCCAATTTCAATCTTTCCGTTTCTCAAGATCATGTTTTCCATACTTTCACATCTTCTATGAATTGGCTGATGAACCACAGATACGTTGTCCAATGGTAACATCTCCACGCCCATAAGTCGAGCCACAATGCTGGGTGAAGTTTTCCTGTTTCTAGACATCTCCTCATTGATCAACCTTTTCATTGGTGCCTCCATTGGCAAACACCTGCTATCTGGCCAATCTTCTTCATCTTGCTGAAAGAACTGAAATATTCCCACGGCACATACATTATGCATAAGCATACAACATGCTAAAATCAGAAACAATTCCTCATTAAAACATAACTGGTTCCAATCAACCTTAAGTCGATTAATTTCCAATTCCATTCATTCAAAGAGAGCCAGTGGCAGAGACTAAAATTCAATTAAACCGAAGGAAGTATTCCAGGAAGAAGGATGAAGGAGGGGAAGAACTTTATTACCAGCCCATCATCTCCTGAATCAAAGCAGTTATGGTTACTGTCAACTTCCATCTCCAAGCTATTCCTAGGAGCCTCCAGAACTGGAATTTCACCTGCTTTCAATCAAAAGATATCATTTTTAGAAACACCCAAATGAACAACACCAATTATGAACAAAGATAATTGCGAAGAAATTGAAATGGGGTGTTATAACTTATCACCCACCATCAACCCGCCGCTTGCTGGCCAGAATTTTCCTGGCCATGGCGTCCTGATTGAAGTCGAGAAGGTGAAGCAGTAATCCCCCCATACTACACAGTCCACAGAACTGCTACCATTGGTCTCCCGGTAGTACATCTTCCGAAACCCATCAAATTGAACTTGCTTCCAAGCAAAATTAGCAGCGGAAATCCCTACCCAGTTAATGTATGATTAACGAATTGCAATTGGAGTATTCCTGAGAGCGTTACAAAAGCGCAGAAGGAATGAGCTGGGAATGAACAATGCTATGGAAAAGTTAGAGATTGCAGAGGGCTGAGAGCTGAGAGCTGGCAGAGAGAGAAGGAATGAAGGAAGAAGGGAGAAACTGAAATTCGGAAGGTGGGATTTGGTTTTGTTTAAGGGAAGTAAAAACCATCATCGTCATCATTCATCAGAGGAAGGAGATCCAAAAGGAGAAGATAATTAGATAACTAACGGGAAAATAATAATTTAATAATAAATCCCCCCCAAAAGTAAACTGTAAACCAAACAATTTACTATTATTTTAAGCTCGGGTTTCTGTTAAGAAAGAAAATAAATTAGTTAAGAAACCTGAAATATAGATTAATAGAACCTCTCATGGAACGGCTCGTGGCGGCCAGTAAACTAACCATTAACGACTTTTAAGATTCTTTCTTGAAGCCCTGAAGGTCTGAAAAGAAGAAAAATAAAACATTAAATGCATAGATAGAAAGCATTGAATGAAGAAAAGGAGGGTTACTACATTTTTGTTCCACATTAGTTAACCGTGAAAATGGAACCCTACCAAGATGTAGTGAAAGTGCTATTTCAGCATGGTAAAACCATGTTTCTATCTCGAGGTAGAAGAAGAATACATTTGCATGTAGCATTTTTAACCTTGAGATTTATCGATTGGAAAGTAGAGGGTAAAATGCACACACACCGAGTTATTTATTTAGGGGTCGTTTGGTTTTGGTGATAGTTTGATTGAGATAGTTACAATGCATGTAATGTCCACAATGCATCGTTTTTTTGAATTTTCTGCGCAAACAATACATGCATTGTTTGCTTGATTTGACACAAACTATCACTCAAAATGAGTGATAGTTAAATCTAAAGTTTTCGTTGAGATTGTTTGATGGAGATTGTTGTGTTTTCTTCTTTTCTTCCAAATATGTCCCTACCTTTTTATGTGTGTTGCTTTTTTATATTAAAACAAAGGGTAAAAGTGACATTTCACCCAAAAAGTAATATAATTTTTTTTAAATACTACAATAACTATCATAGAAACCAAACGATGTAAACTACAATACACCAATTTTCTTATATACATGTATATTATTATGCATGCATTGATGACAATACATCGATTTAACTATCACCAAAACCAAACGACCCAGATATTGTTAGCCTAATGTTTATCGATGTTGTTGTGACGCTCGTGTATTCACTAAATTCATCCTTTTGGTGTACGGTCATAAATTTGTGCAAACATAAAGGTTGGAAAAAGGAATGACCCACCTATATCATAAACAATTGCTCTTAATAATTCGAGTTATTGGGATTAGTTGGTTTATAACATGATATCAGAGTTATCTTAAAAACACATCGAATGAGAAATCGGACAAACACACACGAAAGCATAAACGAGATCGACGCGGTGTTTACGTGGTATCCCCAATTAATCGGGACTAGTCCACGGGAGAGGTTAGCCTCTCCAGCTTATTATCTTATTGACCTTCAACTCTAGCCGAACGACAGTACATGATTACATTTATATTTTGCACGAAGGAAACATAGTTTCCATGCAAGGCACAACCGACGCAACAAGAACTTGGGGCTGTGGACGAGGTGGACTTGGGCTTGAGCTCGGCAGGTGACGTGAGCTCGGACTTGGGCTCGACATGAACCTCATCTCACTCCAATATGCCCCCGCAAGCTGAATGGTGGAGGTCACGAACGTTCAGCTTGTAGAGCAAAAACTGGAAACGCTGTGTACCCATCCCTTTGGTGAACATATCTGCGAGCTGGAGCTCAGAATTGACTTTACGAGGAGCGATATCACCAGAAACAACCCGCTCTCTGACAAAATAATAGTCCATCTCGACACACTACAAGAAAATTGATATATAGCGACTAAATTATTGAGACAAATGTAGCATATGTCTCTAAAGATACCTTATATAGTACAAATGTACAATCTGTCACTATTAATGCTATTATCTGACTCGAAAAATAATTTATTAGTAACATATATAATATTTGCCTCTGTAAGTAGTAGAATCTGTCTCTAATAATATTATATGAAAATATGTAACTTTAACTTTTAAATAATTCATAATTAGTTTTAACTGCAAATTTATGACGACAACCTTCTTGCGACAGATTACTTGTAGCTCGGACATAAGAAATAATTATGCACCACCATACCAAGAAAGGAAATTAACTAAGCAAAGATCTTATATTTGTTTTCAATCCAATTAAATAAAAAAATAAAACTTAAACGTTGTCGTTTGGTGTCTCTGGAATTCATTTTAAGGGAGCCGTCAGTGGACTTGAGACTAATCATACCCTTTTGGCTAACCCTAAATCTCTCTTCACATCTTCTCAAATTCTAAAGGAGATTAGGGCTCAATTTCACCGCCGCCATCGATGTTGATGTACTTGCACATTACCCACCGCCCACCGGTCGCCATCTGCCAAAGGCAAGCCCGTCACATTAGATTGTGTTCCCAATCGCAAGTATCTCCACAAATTCATTGGGTGAGTTAATCAGTTTCCCACTGTTGTCTTTACATTATTGTTTTCATCTTTCCCCTATTTTGTGGCTTGTCATCTACCCCATCAGCGTTTATCTGTATCTAGCTCTATAAGGATTCATTTGGCACGTGGTATATACTAACAACTTCCAACTAATCGTTACTCATCAACGAGTTAATCTTTACTCTAATATAGAGATACTTGGTAGTGCTATATATCAGAGTTAACCTACATAGTTGTGTCTTGTGGTTTCTTTTTTGAATTGGTTGTCATGCTCGTCCTCAATTGGAACTTTTTTTCAAATGTAGATTTCCACAATCCCACTTATTGGACTGCGTAAAAGATTTTATGGAGCTTCCGCAAAATATATGGTTGGTTTTTACTTTTTATATGATTTGTTGGTCAGTTTGTTTTGGATTAAATGGAAGAAAATATTAACCGTTGATTGAGATTGAAGAGTTTGTTTTGCAGATTGCACATACATTATATTGTTGAAGCATGATGCCACCTTGATGCAAGTTTTGGAGCTACATAGAAGCATTATTAGTTGAATCAACCAAAGAGGTTCAAACTTTCGACAGCGGAAGAGCAGCATTGTAGTCCAATGTCTTTAGTTTGCCCAATAGTATATGTACTCATAATTACTCTCAACCTCTTTGTTTCAATGTATAAGATATTATTGTTACAAAAGAATGTAACAGGGTCCATTTTAATATGTAAAGAAATAAGTTTTTTGTTATCTATATTTGTTCGTATTTATCATTTCAATATATCGAGTTTTGATTATTATTTGTAGAATAAAATTAATTACAAATTTTGGGAACTGAAACAATAATTAGAGACCAGCAAAGAAAAGAACAAAAGTAACACTCGCAAAAGAATCATATAACAACCAATGTTATTTGTTTCCGCAAATCATATTTGATGCAAAAATATTTGCCTTTATAATAATTTATTTGTTTCTACAACTAATATTAGTGACAATATAATCCGCCTCCAAATACCATTTTAGACTCAAATATTTGTGTCTCTAAAGCTAGATACGGAAACAAAAATAATGGTTTCCAAATTGATTTTAGAGGCTAAAATATTAGTCACTGTATCTCTAATAAGAAACAAATAGCATTTGTCTCCATATTTGTCTCTGTAGAAATATAGTGACAGCACTACTTGAGACAGATGTGTTATATGTCTCTAAAGAATTACAGAGACAAATAAATGCCTTATAGAAACAAATTGTCTCTGTCTCTATAGCTCTTTTTTGTTGTAGTGACATACTTCATGCGTTCATGAAAGACATGATTGGCGTAGATATGAATCGCCACTTGATTGTCACACTAAAGTGGAGTGGCATGAGAGGAAGGTACCCCTAGCTCGTGAAGTAACCAACGGAGCCACAATACTTCATTGACTGTGCTAGCCATAGCACGAAACTCGGCCTCAACCAACGACCGAGCAACGACCTACTACTTCTTGGTACGTCAGGAAACAGGGGCAAAACTGGGTTTGATGAAGAATCCCATGGTGGAGCGCCTCGTGCTCTGGAAGCCCCCAACATCGTAGTAGGCAGTGAGGCCTAGGGAACTAGTCGTCGGGAAGTGGAGACCCTGGCCAAGAGATTGCTTCAAGTATCGAAGGATGCGGAATGCAGCATCCATGTGAGCTTGAGTCGGGGCGTGAACAAAGCGACTCAAGATATTCACACCATAGGTAATGTTTGGACGGGTGACAGTCAAGTACTGGAAACGGCCAACAAGACGCCGATAAGTTGACCCATCGGCTAGGAGAGTAGAGACGTTGGGCTTGGTCAATTAATAGTTCTGCTCCACTACGAAAGATCTTGGACGCCTACCTCTTCAAGTATATTCAAAACATACTTGTGCTGACTGAGAATGATACCTGACGGTGAATGGGCGACTTCAATGCCCAAGAAGTAACGGAGGGGGCCGAGATCCTTGATGTTGAAATGGCGATCCACGAAGGCCTTGACACGATTTATGAAAGTGAGGTCATTGTCGGCAAGTATGACGTCATCCATATAAATGAGTGCCGCAACAAATGTGTCACCGCGGCGGTAGACAAAGAGAGAGTGGTTGTAACACCTTAGGCGAATCCCACATCGACAAAGCACGGGAGAGATCCATGGTTCATAAGTAGGAAACCGACCTTAACTGACAAGACGCGTTTTGGGGTGTAACGGAGGAGTTCTTGTGAACTCCGAAGTTAAACGTGCTCAGTGTGGAGTACAACAAGGATGGGTGACCTTATGGGAAGTCACCTTGAATTGCACCCCAAGTCGAAATCCGTGCTGGTGTAGAGGCCCAAAGCGGACAATATCTTGTCGGGAAAAGGTTCGGGATGTTACAAGTGGTATCAGAGCCTCTCCGCGTCCCTCTTGAACGATGGTGGGGCAAACCTCAACGAGGACGTTGAGTCCCGAGGGGGGGTGTATGTAACACCTTAGGCGAATCCCACATCGACAAAGCACGGGAGAGATCTATGGTTCATAAGTAGGAAACCGACCTTAACTGACAAGATGCATTTTGGGGTGTAACGGAGGAGTTCTTGTGAGAACTCCGAAGTTAAACGTGCTCAGTGTGGAGTACCAACAAGGATGGGTGACCTTATGGGAAGTCACCTTGAATTGCACCCCAAGTCGAAATCCGTGCGAGTGTAGAGGCCCAAAGCGGACAATATCTTGTCGGGAAAAGGTTCGGGATGTTACAGTGGTCGGCATGGGAACGAGTTCTGCAATGTATGACAAAGACCATACAGAGACTTGTGGAGCCGACAAACACGATGATCATCGGGAAACCAGGGGGAAGATGCATATAGACTTCTTCCTGCAAATCACCGTGCAAGAAGGCATTGTTCACATCCAACTGATGAAGAAACCAGCCCTATTGAACGGCAACAACGATGAGACAGCGAACGGAGACCAACTTGGCCACTAGTGCGAACGTTAAAGTAGTAAAAAAAATCAGGATTTTACCTAAAATCGAAAACTGGGATAACATCGGAATCGTAAAATTGTAGAATTTTAAGTACCATATAGATAATAACCTATAATAATAGTAATAAGGTAAATCATTAATACACAAAGACACATAACATTTAAAATGATAATTCTCAATATATTTTTTTTTTACAAAAAACAATTCTCAATATTAATGTTCCAAAATCACTATTTTAATTGTTATTTAATGTGTAACTCAAAATAATTCATGAGGAAGGGATAAAGCTGAATGGGTTTGTCTCTTGTTTTCATGTTGTCTAAGTAATTTAACTCAAAGTAATATTCCGACATCGTTTAAGTATGATTTAAAAATAAAAATATTTGAACTCCAATAAAATAAGTAATGCTAGTGGTTTGGTACAAATATATTTATTAATAAATTAATTAGTTAATAATGATGTTAATTCTTACGTACTTCCAATATTAGGATAATTATTTTACCAATAAGTTAAATGGGGTGAAGGGACACGGATTGACCGAACCCTAATTTTGTTATTTTAATTATTTTTAAGTGTTTTTTAATAAAAAAATATCTCAGAAGATTCTCGTCATTGCCCTTTCCCCCGAAATAATTATGCTTCTTTTAAATTGGCTCAAACCACCTATTTTTTTCTCATACGATCAAAATCCTGATTTTTGTACGATTTTAATCCAGATTTTAAGGTCCACCAATTTTATAATAAAATCAGGATCAGAATCTCTAAGTAAAATCCTAAAATCCTACGATTTTACATTCAAAATCCCGATTTTGACTGCATTGCGAATGTATCATGAAAATCCACACCGTTAATATGTGTGAACCCTTTTGCAACGAGACGCGCTTTGTAACGCTCTATTGTCCCATCGGGTGATACTTGATCATGAAGACCCACTTGCTATCGTTGATTTTCCGACCATCGGGTGGCAAAACAAGTGTCCACGTGTGATTTTTCTCCAAAGCTGCAATTTCGGCAGCCATTGTCGCACGCCAGCAAGAAAACCGATCAACCTGGCTAAAGGTCCATGGTTCGTCATCGCGAGTAATGGCTGCAAGAAAAACACAATAATGTTGGGAAACATTAGCATATGAAACAAAATGGGACAAAGGGTACCCAATGGTGGAGGCGACTGTAGTGTTGGTCTTGTAGATGTCGAGATGTTTGGGCTTGACTCGTGGTCGATCACTTCGACGAAGCTGAGGCGCGGCAACATCGGGTACAAGGGCTGGCGATGACGCTTGCTGGACAAGTGACTCACCGCAAGAATCATGACAAGGGCCATGACTGGAAGAAGACGTCGACGGAGAGCTCGGGCTCGATTATGGGGACGAGGGGGAGCTCTGGCTTGATTGTGGGGATGAGGGACACTCCAATGGCACAACTGACGTTAGAGAGCGTTGGGCAATCTCATCAGCACAAAACAAATCCGGGGAAAGCCAATGAAACTCCGCAGTACCTTGAGCTCGATAGGAGAAGTGGGACTCATGAAATATGATGTCGCGAGAGACTACAACCTTCTGGGCATCTAGATCAAATAGGCGGTAGCCTTTTTGATTGGTGGCGTAACCGGGAAAGATACACGCCAATGTAGTCAAAAGCGCGATTCTACCTAAAAGCGGAAAAGGGGTAAAATCGAAAAGCGGTGAATCAAAGCGTAAAAGCGTAAGTTTTTATGCATCTTGTATATTAGTTAAAAATCTGTTAAGTACGACATAAATTATGTAAAATATGAGTGCACATAATTTAGCTAAAAGAATAAATACCTGCAATTCAATGGAAACGAAGAGCCCGAGCAGTATCTAAGATATGGCGATGCTTGCGCTCAACTACGCCATTCTGCTGGGGAGTATTGGTACAACTGGTCTGCAGAACAATGTCGGGACGCTCATAAAACTCATGCAAGGTGGAGGAACTGAACTCCAAGTCGTTTTCAGCATGTATACGATGAACCTTCTTATTGAACTGCGTGCGAACCATCTCACAAAACATCATAATAAGCCAACCAATGTCTGACTTGAATTTAACAAGATGGAGTCAAACTCCACGACTAAAGTCATCAACGATGGTAAGAAAATAATGAGCTCCACTAAGATACGACCGTTGATAAGCACCCCCAAATATCCATGTGACTAGTTCAAAACAATCCATGGTCTTAATAGAACTTACTGAAAAAGTTAACCGACTCTGTTTAGCAAGAGAACAAGGATGACAAGGTTCCGATCTCTTGCTAACAGAAAATGGAATAACCGAACTAAGTTCTGACATAATGGCTAAAGATGGATGGCCTAAACGTTCATGCCATCTCTCCTAGCGCAACCTGGCGTGCACGCCCTGCAGCAAATGCAGAACCCTCTTGCTCTGCAAATAACTTCAAGTGATAAAGACCGTCTTGTAGCTCACCCTTCCCAATCACTTTCTTGGAGCGTAAGTCCTGGAGAAGACAACAGTCACGCATAAAGGTTAAGACCACAGTATTATCCTGCGCTGACTGACTGACTGACAATAAATTGCATCAGAATTGTGGGACATGGAGAACACGGTCCAACACAAGTCTAGAAGGGAGCTTAACTGTCTGATTTGCTGAACATGAACACATCACCATTGGGTATTCGAACCGGTTGACAACCCACACTCGATATCCATCACAAAGTAAGAAAGCATCGGCGACAATATGCTCATTACACCCGGAGTCAATCAACCATTTAGAACTACTAAGAGTCATACCTGCCATGCTTGCTGAAGGATCTTCAGTCGGTTTGGGATGCTCAAATAACTTACGCAATTGCTCCAGTTGTGCAAGAGAGAAACTAGGGACGAGACTCACCTCACCCTCAACTTGAGCTGCTCGAGGTGGAACCTCATGACGCGGCTTGCGTTCCCCAAGATCGGACTGCCTAGATTTGCCATGTGGTGGCCAACCAATAGTATTGTAACATGTTTCTTTAGTATGTCATTGCTTGCCGCAGTGTGTGCACTTGGGACGAGGCCTTGAATTTGATGGCTGATCGAGCTCGGCCCTAGGTAACTCACCACGACTAGCAAAGGCAGTGGCCTCAACACCCGGACGTCGACGCTGAGCAAATAGACACTTTTGTTCATCGTTGGTCACAATGTTATATGCTTCTGCGAGGGATGACAGTGGCTTCATTGCAAGGATTTGACTACGAACGGTCCCAAAGTTGTCATCCAACCCCATCAAGAAGTCGAACAAACAGGTACAGTCCTCCCTTAATCTGGTCCGGCGCTCCAACCCGCACTTGCACTGACCACACGTGCATCTCTTTGGGGGATTGATGGACTAAGCCAGAAAGTGCGAAGTTGTGTGTAGAATGACGATACTATGAGTTTCTCTTGCCAAAGACTCTATATGAGACGATGTAACTCGTAACCCCTCGTGAGGTTGCTTTGGCCGAACCGATCCTTGACATCTAACCAGATTTCCCTTGTGTTTTGGCATATCGAACACTACCTATGATCTCCTTTTTCATGGACGTACGTAACTGCCCCTTGACAACGGCGTCACATCTGATCCAATGACCATTTTCGGGTTCCTTCTCCGGCCTAAGTATTGAGCCATCAATGAATTCGAACTTGTTCTTAACAATGAGGGAGTCGGTCATATCGACAACCCATTCACGATAATTTGACGAAGTTAGGACTTCTCCAACTTGCCACTGACCTGCACGATCCGATGGATGGAGGAAGAACCCTGATGACGGGTCGGGGATGAACGATTGGTTGGACAAGCCATCAGCAAACGTGGACACCTTCTTCCCATCACTCGAATTCTTGACTTCATAGGAATCACCCATGGTTCCGCGAAAGACTCAGAGAACACAGAGATGCTCTAGACCAGAGGCTCTGATACTATGAGAAATCAGACAAACACACACAAAAGCATCAACGAGATCGACACGGTGTTTATGTGGTATCCCCGATTAATGAGGACTAGTCCACAGGAAAGGTTAGCCTCTCCAGCTTCAAACTCATGAGTTGACTTTCGTTTGAGAAGGCATGTAACGAAGTGGTTAAGATCTATACATAGACCTCTCCCAACTGGTTCCAGTAACTCTAGTTATTTGGAGAGACTCGTGTATGGATCTTAACGATTTCCTTTACGATCTTACATTATACCAGTCACTTGGGTTGTAAGAGAGTAATATGAAATTTATAATTAACCTTCCCCCAACAACTCATTTCCCCAAACACTCTAGTTATTGAACCCAACTGGGTTATGACATGGTATTTATACCACTATCTTACCTCTTACCTAGTTGATTTTAACTTTGACAAAAAGTTTTAACCAACTACTAATTGAATCTCTATCATACTAAAGACTTGAGAGTTTCTGATGGGTAAGGAAAAGTTTGTTTAATCTGCATATATATACCATGACCTGTGTCCTTACCAAACTGGTTGAAACTTTCCAGAATACAGGTTATTATAATGGAAAAAGAGGCTGTTTAATTAAGAATCGTACGTCATTAATTAGTGGAGAACAGAATGGTTTTGCTGGTAATGATGAAGAATGAGTTGTACTATATTATATATGGGCGGCGAGCAGAGGGAATGGAATGTCATGGGCATGGTAGATAGACGTGTACTTTCATTTCCATCTCCTGATCATGAGCTGGGGTCAATATGTTGATTATCTGTATAGCTGTAAATTGGGTGTGAGAAAAGAAAGCAGCAGCAGCAGTTCAGTAATCATGGCGCTTACATGTGTAGCACTAGCAGACCACATGCACATGGACGGAAAGGCAAAAACAGATGCAACTGGCCATATGTATGAGTTGGTGATGGCCAGACTCTCCATGTAACGAATCTGATCCTTTTTGTTAGCCCGATTACGATTTATTGAGATAAATTGATTCTTAACATGGTATTGAAATCTTCTTTGATAAAGATTAAGCACGTGGTATTTAAAATTGTGCAACCTCAATCTCATATGTTCATTTGAGGGGTTGTGTTAGTAAATGATATACGATAAATAATTAAACATCTCCCAACAACTCGAATCATACGATATATAATTGAACATCTCACAACAACTCGAAGTATTTGCACTAACGAGTTGGTGACGGCATCTGATAGCCGCAACTATTAAACACTTAATAGTTCTTTTTTATTAGATGTATCGATTACAAGTGTAAATAATGTAATTTGGTTTTTCAAACGAATTTATCAGGACATTTATGCTGTGGATCTTATTCACGACGAGTGTCGTGAATTTAATCGTTGCGCTATGATTTTCGTGAAGGAAAATGGATGCAAGCGAAGCGACAATGGAGGAGAGGAGGGGCATTTGATTCCTGGACTGGGCCTGATTCCTGGGCCCTTGAAATGGCTTTTTCACAACACTCTCCACGTGCTCCCCTTAGTGTGACTGATTGATGGACCCGGCTTGCTTGCTTGCTGTTGCTGGGAGGCCCATCCTCCATCCATTCTTTCCTTATCCCCAATCCTAATCGCATTATAGGATGCCTTATCATGTAGCACGTACCCTTGTACCACTAGGGTGTTTTATGATGTCACATCCAACACATGGACTGTCATTTTTCATAACCCTGAAGTCTGAACAGGGTAGTATCAAGAATGCCGATGTAAGAAGTGATGGAGTCAGGGATCTAAACGAAAAGGGGCTGGTTTGAATTGTTGGAATTGGAGGAGGGGAGCTAACGTTTTATCGACTGTTCTAATTCTTGAATCTGTACGAAATTTACATGTTATGTTTCAAAGTTGGCTGAATTGAATTGTGTGTTATGTCTCTGGTTCATGCAGGGCTTATCCACAGAAACTGTCAAGTGAAGAGTTTCTAAATAATGTTGTCAGGACACAAAATTTTGCTAAAATTGTCGCCCTAGCAGCCAATTTTACACTATCTGTGTTCGAACTTAAAAATGATTATAGACTATCAAACAAATAATTTGCGAACAAATAGAAGCAGAAAATACATAGATATGGTTCAAATTAACCTGACTGGTGGTAACCAGAATTGTATTCCCACAAGGCCTCTCATGTCCGCTTAATTAGCCAATAAGATACTTGTTGTTTAGAAAACGTTTGGTTGTTTGAGGTTGAGGTACCTCGTTTTTAATAAAGGTTTTGAAATATAAAGACCCTAAAAAGTAAAGAAAGGGGAAACAGTTAAGGAAAGTTTTTATAGGTAAAACTCATCCTAGAGACTCTAGATTGTTACATATAGTTCCAACTTTCAAGCACATGCAATTGAGTTTTACCTTCCTATATCATTTTATTAGTTTGCTAACTTGCTATTCCTATCCTATGCACTTGTTGTAACTACAAGAGAAGGGCAAGGTGATACAGAAATAGCATGTATGTTATATCAAATATTGTTATCACGGTTATCCTTTATAATCGATTCACTAGACATGTACTAGCATTGGTGATCTCACAACAAAAGAAAATCGTTTCCAATCTTTTTCATATGAAGCACGAATAAGTAACATAATCAATGCCAATAAACGGTAAGGATTAATCAAACAACTCAAGCATACTATATTATCATCAATCCAACAAAATAACAATTTTTAGAACAGGTACGATTCACAAACGTGCACAACATAAGGATCTAGCCACTCATAAGACAACAATTGGAAGATACCTCGATTCACGAGGGAATATACATGATTTCCAAAAATAGGCGTCATGGCCGCCGTTTTTGGCGCCATTTTCTGAACCTTCGAAATTCTGGACGAATTTTGGTTGGAGCTCCTCTAGAGGAAAATGAACCCTTCTGTAAAGTTGTGTGTCAATTGGAGCACAAGAGGTCTATTTATAGACTCCAAATAGGGTTTTTCAAGAGATTTTCTAGGAGAAAACATTTCCAGACGGAATATCTTCGAGATATATCTTTCTTGGGATCCAAGTAAAGCTTATTCACATGATTCTGAAATTTTCTGGATCCTTACAGAAACGGGCTCTCTCTGATTAGGCTCATCAACTTGTTTGGGCGATATCTCACTCGTCCAACCTCTGAAGCCACTTCCATTTTATCCCAAATGCTCGTATTATTGTCCTATTTCATGCCATGATGGAATGGACCTCTGCGATTGCTTGGCTTGAAATATCTAAAACTACCCAAAAAGTATCAAATGTATAATAACACACCTAGAGTCTTTCAATCGTACCTTTGAGCAAATATCAAATAAATTCAAATTAAAATGAATAAAGTTGTAAAGAAATTATGTAAAAACTAGGTGATAAAACCATATTTTATGTATCACCAATCAGTTGTTTAGATTTTAGATGGTAGTGTTATAGACCACGCCAATTTTGCCTTACAATTGTTTAGTTCCCAACTTCCCATAAGGCAATAGTGAATATGTTTGTCACTCCCTAATGATAGTCATGTCAAGGTTACTATTGTAGGTACTATTAATGTGTTCTCCAACTCCACCTCACTATTGCATGATGTTATGTGCATTCTTAATGTTACCTGTAATTTGGTGTCATTAGTAACTTTGTCAAAACCAAATGTGTTTTACCTTATTTATCGATTCTCTTAATTCAGGATCCTTCATCCCGAAGAATGACTAATAGAATTAAATAAAAATATGAATGTATCACCTCTAAGTTTCTTCTTCCCTGGCTGGTTCTCTATCTCCGTATGTTGTTTGTTATGTTTTCTATAGCACTACTAATCTTCCTTTTGATATATGGCATAATCGTCTCGTTCATTCGATCCTTCTAGTTTCCAAGCCTTAGTGCCATTGTGCATTCACACCCTTAGCCACTATGCCATCAAATCTATCTATCTATATCTATATCTATCTATCTATATCTTCTATACTATATATTATGGCAATTCAAAAAAAAATTCTTGCCACATAAGCACTTGGAGGATCCACAATTTGCCAAGTTGGACAACTTTTTTACAAACAAAAAATTACTTATTAATGTATTTATGGAGCTACCTCTCTCTTCTTTAATATTTCCATTTCTTTTATCCAATTATTCTTTATCATTTATCCATTAATTTTTTTTTGTCTTTAATAATAAGTTACATGTTGATAAACTTAACCAAACACACATAAATAATAATTTTTTGTTAAATAAACAAAATATAAATAAGAAAACAGAGAGTGACATATATCACCTTTATTTAAATAAAAAATATCTGATTAAATCTTATGAAATAAATTTTCTTCTCATTTTTACTAAAATTCAATGATAAGTTACATTTTGATGAACAAATAAACAAACATACATATAAACAATTATGATTTAATCGATTAAACCAAAATATATATGAAAAAAGAGAAAATAAACATTTGACATTCAATTACCTTTGAAAAATAAACTATATTACTTTATATTTTGTTACAATGAAACACTCTCTTATTCGTACCGTATATATCTATAAAATAAAAATGTATTATTTAGCAAAATGTAATAGTATAATCTTGATCGAGTAGTTACAGTTATTTATTTAAAAAAAAATTCTTATTCATTCAGATCATGTTCTACCTTAAATTCCTCAAATGAAGAGGAATTGCATATGCAATAATTTGATAATGTGACCTAAGTTCACATTAATAATATTTGCTCTATATCCTGTTGATTGAGCAAGCTCTATTGAGGTTCTAAGTCGTATACTAAGAAATTTTCTTTCGGACTTGGAGTTATTTTCGACGATTATAAATCAAAAATTTCAAAATGACTTAAGTATGATTGTTGACGAACTTTGACTTCATACCCTAGGATGAGACACGAAATTCCTTGAAAAATAATAGATGTGAAGGTTAGAAAAATCTTTGTTCAGAATCTACGATAAACATCACGTTTCATCAACTACTAACCTAGGCATTTACCAAATAAAGGTTGGCAATTTTTAGTAAGATCGTCAATTGGGATAAACATATTTATCCAGCAATCAAGTATCTTTATCCAATAATCTCAACTCTCAAAATTGGTTGTCAGTTCGTCTAGACTCGAGAAACATGAATTAATATATGTTGTATAAGATAATAAGTTAATGCAAATAATCAAATGAAATACACTGATATTGTTCAAATGATAGGACATTTTAAATGCACTTAAAATATGTGTATTGGAGACACTCTTTATCAATTATTAATATATAAGTGATAAAATCTTTGAAAATTACACATTCAACAATCATGTTAAGACCAAAATCCTCGATAGTGTGTGTGAGTGCCTTAGATTGAGATTCTAAGCCAACATATAATCAATGACCACCGGTTGAGGTTTAGTATAAACTTCAAGAATTAACAATTGATACATATTGTATAATATACTAAATTTAAGTGTCTGGATAAAAAAAAACATCCAAAATGAAAATGAGTCGATATTAGAGAATTTAGTCATCATGAGGGCTACGGTGTGTGTCAAGTTTCAATATGGATTAATAAATCCAATAATGAAGTATCTTTACTAAGAATTTCTCACTAAAAAGTCATATTTTTTACAACATTGGTCGAGAGTTCGTCCAAACTCGAGGATCATGAATGTGTATTGGATTTCCAAAGGACCTAAAATCCCAACCCCTTTTGAGGGCTAAATAGTAAATACCTCTGATCACAACCATAGGTGATAAAGTAGAATGAAAAAGAAGCAAAAAAAAAAAGCAAAAAAGAACATAACCTCCGATACGATTAACATAATAAAACCATATTGAGCTATGATCCTGTCATCCCTACCTTTTTATTCTCCATAAAGGGGACGGCGGGAGAGGATAAGAAATAAATAGTAGGATCTTAGTATTTGCCTCTTTATATATTACATATCGAACGATAGACAACCCCAATGGTTGTCTGGCGTTATGGGGGTAAAAGCGAGATCTCTAGATAATTTTGAGTCTAATATACATATACACACACATATATACATGTATATGTAATATCAATGTATACTATACTTTATTTAACTCAAGATACGATAGAAGATAGGTATTACGAAGTATGTGCATAAATTAGAGGTTACATAATTAGGGACTAGAGTTCACCTATTAGAGGTTAGGGTATAGTATCATGTCCCAAAAAACTCCGGTTAATTCGGGTCTAAATAGTAAAACTCAATGGTCGTATGGTAGTATAAACACAAGAGTATAGTGTACTCCTGGCGCACGCTAGCTTGAACTATATATATGTGTGTGTGGTTCAGGTTGGCGTACGCTAAATATTAGTGTTTTGGTTGACAAATTTTGACATAAGTTCTAAATGGGACGTGACAGCGACATAATTTATGATTCAAAAACCGAAGCATCACAAGTGAGTGTGCTAAATATTGTAAATTTCAACATAGACATACTACAAACTCTGTTATAAAATATTTAAAAGATTCAAAAAGATTTAAACATATAAATTATAAAATAAATCTCTCCGGCCAACGGGCCGGGTAAAAAGCTAGTTGTTTTAAAGCCTTTTAACTCGATGTATTTCGAGTTTACCAATTCAAGCCCAAACCATCCCGCTAAATGTCCAACTTCTCGTGCAGCTGCATCCAACAAAAGAAGGCACCGGGAAAAAAGGATCAATACTCGTAAAGAAAAGGACTGAACTGATCCTATCTATCAGCTGAAGGTATTTGCTAAAGCAAATTGCAGCAATCACCGAGAACGAGAAGCGCCCAGCTTCGACAAAGCGTTAACATAACTAGCAAGGCCACAGGTACCACGAGTTCGTCATTTTACCCGTTCATCAAAACAAGCACATTACCTTGCTCACTCCCCCTCAACAAAAGGAATGAAGCAACCACTACTTCCGTCCACTTACCTGCGCTCCTAACTGGGATTTTACTACTACTTACTACTAATAGCTATGTCGCTCCAAATCGTGGGACGCTCTCCTCTCACCCCAAGGCATATCTCATGCTTGGGGGTTCCCATCCGGGCTGTACTTCTTCATGAGATTGGCCAGCTGGGAATCAAAGTCTTTCTCCAAATCAACTTCTTCCTTCCAGTGTCTCAGCCTCATTGCAGCGATTCTGTCCTCGTGTAGTTTCACAAGCTTCTCCCTCTCATCCACAAACTCCTCCATCTCTTTCTCCTGAAGCTGAATGAACTTTGAGAGCTCATCCACCCTACCAACAGGTCAAGGGACCAATCAACACCAGCAATATACGAGCATGATCAATTGCTTATTTGGCAGAGTTTGAATAGAGACCATACCTGCTTCTGTATTCCTCCTTCCCGTGGGAACTTTGATCTTTCACCTTCTTGCGCTCCTCCTGCTGTCGATTCTCAAAGTCGTCTTCCTTTGCCTTCCTTTCTTCATGGATGATTCTGAGTTGATCCTTGAAGAACTCTTCTTGGAAATCCAACTTCAACACACACAAATTCAAATTTGTCAAACACAGCCCAACAGAGATGCTGCCCAAATACCGACCGACACTTCTCACCATTCACGCATAAACCAGCAACCATGTACAAACAATGTATTCGTTATACAAACTTATCTGCTAACTGCATTCAGTTTTCATCTCAATTCACTGTTGTGAAGTGGTGACTTACTTCGGTACATCACTTCATAGAGCTTGACAGACCAGTTTTTCAATCCTTAAAACACCATTAATCAATGCAGTATGGAGTAATGCTCATTGAAATGCAGATAACAAAGTGAAAAGATTTCAGAAACAGCAGCTTTTGAGCAAATAAAGAAGAGCACAAAGCAGAAAGGATGACAACAACACTTGAAACTTATTTAGTCAGACAAAGCTTGTAAGGTGAGAAACACACCTTTTTCACAAAATAAAATATAGCTTTGTAACCTCTTTGAAGTTCACTTAAGAGGATAACTATGCATCTGGACCGCTGGCTACAAAACCAGTATTGCCCATCCAGAGCCAATAAGCACGACACAAGGGCTCTTTTACTCCTTTCTGTTCTGAGTTCAACCCAGAGGAACTCCCTCAACAGGCCATGACATGGTCGTACTAGTTTGGTGTGTAAATACGTGGCAAATGACTTTAACAAATCACTAAAAAGCAAACCTAAACCAAGGACTAACACTGATTTGCAATTCGTTTTATTACCTCTTCTTTGTTCTGTTCATGATATATCTGGGTTCTTTCTCTTACGATACGGTTTTCCTCCATTGTCTTCCGCAGCTTCTCACTAACAGTGCCAAGAGATTCAGCAAGAGCTCTGGAATTCCTCTGTTCTTTTATAACCTTGGTCTTGTAAAATGTAAGCTGCTCATTATCATTGCAGACTTGGTTATAGTCTCGCACCACCACCTCGTTGTATGACCTCATCTCGTACTTCAGCTTTGCCTTACCTATTGACGAGATTAATATATACATAAAACCAAAGTCAATAGTCATAAAAAGGATCCACAACATCTTACGAGGAGAAAGAAAAAAGCCATAACACCGATTCTAAAGGGAAGCTATGTACATAAGCAGAGCAAACATGTGGAAGGATAGATGGGAAAGGGCAAACAACAGAAATATCCATGCACATAGACACACATAGAGAGATAGAAAATACCATGAGAATGCTGATTGAAGATGTCCATATCTTCCTTTGTTGCCATGAAACCATACAGCTGCCTCTTGCCACCAGGATAAAACAAGTTTCGCCTTTGATTATTCCACGCGTTCCTATCTGTTCCCTGGTCAGCAAAATGCCTGTCCAAGCGTGCCGCTTCAAAATAACCCCTTGAAGTGCCCTCGAAGATGAGGAGGCTCATGCCACGGTGACCCTGGGGCCCATAAGAATGTCTGGCCTTAACAGCAGCATATGATCTGAAATAATCAAGAAGCTCTTGGTTGCCCATGCCCAGCCACTGAAAACACAATTCAGGTACAGATGCATTAGATAGTAGTAACTTGCTTGATGTTGGTTACTATGATACAAGTTTTGGTTGATATTGATTCTCAAGTAGCAGAAAGCAAAAACATCCGGCTAAAGAGAGCAAGAAGTAATACCTTTTCATTGTCGTCCTTATCAAGCTTTGTGTTCATAATGATAACCATAGGAGGCCAGACTATTTCGTAGTCTTTCTCTTCCTCCTTCAACCCTTTCCATTTGCCAAAAACTTCACCAGCTGGAATAACAGAAGTTCCCCGCCTGGACAACTCCTCTTCCAGAAGTTCAGCAAGCTCCCTGTGTAGCTTTACTCGTTTCGCCCCTTTTGTTCTAGCATGAGCCATCAAGGGCTGCAGACCTTTGAACCAGTCAATTGCGCCTGGACCACCTTGGCATGCTGGACAGTGCCACTGTCTTTCTGGTTCAGCAATCTCCTCCAGTCTAAGGCTATCCAAACTATCAAAAAACTTCTTAAACCAGCGGCTCTTTTTACGGGTTTCGAAGCTCTGCTGACTAACATCAGAATCATAATCATCACTAAGAAGCTCATCGTCACTATCATCTAACACCCCGTCATCTTCATCATCTTCTTCATCAGCACCAGTTTGCTCATTGGTATCATCCTGCTCTTTTTCTGGTGACGCTTCCAACTCTTTCACTGTGCCAGCCCTTGATTGCCAATTCCAACCATGCGTCAGCGGAGGGGGAACCGCAGCTTGTGGAGTAGCCCAATAATTCTCCAAGCTCCGATTGGATGCCTGATTCTTTCCATTTCCTCTGCCAGTTGGTCTTGAAGACTCAACTGCTTGATTTGGCCAAGCATTGCCAGTCACCCTTCTTGCTCCACCATTATTTCGCTGTCCCCCATCCATCTGTCCCCAAGATTGAGAGTTAGAATTTTGTGTACCCCAAGACTTTGCTGCCTTGTTCTTGTTAGACTTCTTCGAATAGACCTCCCAGGCACCATCACCTTGTGGAGAATCAAGTTTAATATCTGCTACACCTTGATTCAACTGCTCCAACTGGGGAACGGATGTATCTGATGACTTCCCCTTGTTTGATGGAGTAGAACTTGTACCAGAAGCAAAAGACTTCCCACCCTTTCCCCTAGAACTCATCTTGCAAGCGACTAAATCTGAGAGATCATTCAGAAATAAATGGTCAGATATCACCTATAGCAGCTAATGACCAATTACTAAAATAAAACAACCTACTAATTAAAAAGTGCAGATCAGAGCTTTGCGACACAAAAATATTCACCTTCCTATAACCCCAGAACAGGAATCGGGCAAAAGTACTAGTTAAGTAGTTCCGAGAAAAGCTTCTGACAAAGTCTCAAATCCACAAGAATAATGTGCAACAAGAATAGTCATATCAAAACAATGATTTTGCTGCATGCAACCACCAGCCACTCACCACAGTATATCTGTGGCTGGTCAAAGAAGGGACAGACAACCACTGGCCAGCGTTTACTGTTCCAACTGCTCCACAGAAAGTGAATGACCACTCAAGTGCAGCAAATGCAGAAAATAGGCAATGTAGCCATATTCCAAGGAAATTATGGCAGGAGTGAAGGAGGATCAAAAGACACAAGTGCCAAAACAAGACATTCCCAGATTATTCGCAAGTGATGAGAGTCTAAAATCACCTACAAAAGATGTCACAGCTCCATCGGGGAAGCCAACAAAGGGACCTATTCCAAAGGTTTTTTCTCCTTGTCTTCAAAGGATAGTAAGCTTCCTACCAAAAAAAAAAAAAGGATAGTAAGCAGCACATTGCCCACCCGAAAAAACCAACAACCCATCCTCCACAACAGTACCCCACTTGTTCCCAAGAAGAAAACACAACGCGGACGAGTTCGCATGTGAACAACCAAACCGGAATACAGCAGTGCATCAGTACACACATGAAAAGTCCACCGATCTGTCATGCTATTACACCAAAGGAGGGAGAGATAACGCCTATATCTCACAACTAGCTCATGAAATGACCATAGCACATAAAACCCTAACCAGAAAGAGAAAGCGAGAGACGAATAGAGAACGGGTTTCTGAAGAAACAAAGCAAAAGAGGATGAAATACGACAATCGGACCCCTAGAATCAGCGAAAATATACAGAAACACTCGTATACCTGAAAATGTGAAGACGTCCGAGCTAGGTAGACTCAGGTCAGGCAGTGATTATCAGAACGCGCGAAGGCAACAGAGACTGAGGCAAGGAAAAAGCAGTGTGAGAAATTAAAATAGACAGCCAAAGAGAATGAGAGAAGTCGGCCATCGGAAAGATCGGCAAAATACGCTTACAAAGTATGTCGACAGGGCCTCGCGCGGAGATCGTCCAACGGCGATTATCGGCAGTCCCGCTTCAAGAGCAGTGAATCAGCGACTCACAAAAGGAGTGAGTGCGTCAGTGAGGACTGAGGAGTGAGACTGAGGAAGGAAGCAAATATAAGCGGAAAATGACAAGCTGCAGTGATTGTTATCCTGTACGCTCAATTTTATGTTTGCTTTTTGCTGAATCGTTCTTTGACCATTGATCTAGTACACGAATTTTTTTGGTCCATTAGTACAAAATATTTGGTGTAACACTCTAATTTGGCCAAGCACTAATTTCAACAAAATGCCCTTAATGATTAATAAATATTAAATACATTAAAGAAATCGAAAACATCATATTGACATGGTAAAGGAAACCGTACCGGAAGTCATACCGGATCCGTCAGTGGTAGGGTATTTTGTGGTATGACCGTGGTTCAACCATTGTGTACCGGCAAAATACCGTTTTTGTAATTAAAAAATATTATTTAGTTAAAAAACCGTACCGACGTATTCAGGAT
This sequence comes from Linum tenue, assembly GCA_946122785.1. Lineage (NCBI taxonomy): Eukaryota > Viridiplantae > Streptophyta > Magnoliopsida > Malpighiales > Linaceae > Linum > Linum tenue. The sequence continues at coordinate 44,437,456 of CAMGYJ010000005.1, read as the reverse complement.
ACCGTTTCGGAATAATACCGGAATAAAACCGGAATATACCGGATAACAATCCAGTATAAACTAAATAGGAATATACTAGATTCAGGATACCATTTCATTCGAATGATTCCCATAAACCCCCAATTGTTGTCCCTAATTTTCCACTCTAACAAACTGGAAAAATAAGCAAGCGTTCCTTCTCCCTTGTTTTTTTTTTTTTGACAAATCTTCTCCCTTGTTGCAGTATACAACAAGCACGGTTTCCTGATAGAGCAGTAACACAGAGCAGAGCTTTTTTCCTTACCTAATTTGCCTTTTGAGAATGATTAATTGGTTGTTGGGTTTAACCGTTTGTTCAGGAAAAGATATCTGCCTCTATCTCTGGCTCTGCGATGTCGATGCTCTTGAGCAGGGGGAGGGGGACGTGAGCAGGGATCAGCACGGCGGAGCGAGCGGCTCGACCTATCGCCGGTCGCGGGTCCCCAGTCGCCACTCGCCAGAGAAGAGAAGAGAAGAGGAACAGCAGAGCGGCGGAGCAGGGTCGACTCAACCTTTCGCCGGTCTCGGGTTACCGATTTGCCTCGTTTGTTTCGCCGGTAAGGGGTTGCAGCACCGCAGGTCGTTGGTCGCGGTGCGGGTCGCTAGAGGAGAGGAGAAGCGGCGAGGCAGGGTTGGGGAAGAAAAAACGATGAAGGCTCCCTCTCGATTTGCTTCGATTAGAGATTAGGGTTTTCCGTAAATAGTGATTTTTTTTTTTTTTAATTTAAGTGATGAAACGACGACGTTTCCTTCAATTCTAGTCTACCGCCGGTGGAAAGAAACCGGGCGGTATGCCGGGTTGTGCCGGTTGAATCGCAAAAACCGGCCGAAACGGTAAAATGCCTCCACCAGCCTACCGTATCGTTTCTGGTCCGGTTTCCGGTTTTACCGGTTGAACCGGCCGGTACGATCCGGTTTCCTGTTCCCTGCATATTGAAGAAAACGGGGTCGGTTAGCATGCTAACCCCTTTTGAGGGTTGGAAAAATGACACCCCTGAAGTATTAAATACAATTATAGAATTTAATACACACATTAGATATACATTAGGAGTTAAATGCCCCATATTAATTATTTGTTTTTTATCAAATTAAATCCTACACTAAATACATTCTCTCTCCCTATATCTGATTTTTCCTTTTTCATCAGCATCCGACCACCAGGCTTCCTCCGACCGTCACACTACTCCGGTGAAAATCCCATCGGCAGACTCCCTCCGACCACCTGCAAAAAATATACCACTTCACTAATATGTTGTATCACTGCACTGGTAGCTATACCACTGCACTGGTAGCGATATCAGTGCACTGGTACCGATGTCATATCTGAGTATCAGTGCAGTGGTACAAATACCAGTACAGTGGTACAACATATCAGTGTAGTGGTATATTTTCGTAGGTGACCAGAGAGAGTCTGTCAGCGGGATATGACCGGCGAAGTGTGGTGGTCGGAGGAAACTTGGTGGTCGGAGGCTGCTGGGAAAAGAAGAATCAGAGATAGGAGTGAGAAAGATCAAAGATGAGAGAGAGAATTGTATTTTGTATATGTTTGGATCTTTTTAAAATAAGTAATTAATGTGGTGTATTTAATGCTTACTTTGTATTTAATAACAAACATTTATTATGTCTACCTTCATTAATACTTGTCGATGATTAATGAAAAAATTGACTAATTGAGAAGGGGGTGTCAAAAAACCAACCCTTTAAGGGTAGGCATAGTATCCTAACCGAAGAAAACGGAGTAAGAAAATAAGAGAATAACATAACTTGGAACATTTACTACATAAACTAAATATCTTTCATTAAACAAAATATTTGGTGTATCACCTTTTGGTGTCACAATCCATAATTGAGGTATAGCAATCACATAACTTATCGTTGTCTGATTGCGCACACAATCACCTAAGACATGGAAACCACAGAACTTATCATTGCACGATTGCATACATAATCAACTATTGTGGAATGTATCACCATTAGGTAGTGTGATCAATCGTGGACATGGCTATCTATATGAGGTTTTAAACTTGTTCTTACTCGTTAGCTTGATAACTTGAGCTTGCTTGCCTAAATTAGTCTCTCAAGTACACTACGAAGAGATATAGTTAGGCAGTTACTTGCTTACTTATTTACTTGAACTTGTTTAAGACGACCTCTCGAAAAATTGGGACTTGGGAGATATATTTTTTAACTTTTTATTGACAGCTAATACATAGTTTACTACCGAATTCATGATGTTATGCATGCAAAATGAAATTAAACTTAAAGCGAATGTTGAGCAATGTAGTTCAAAACGGGTCTTAAGACGCAAAAGTGCACGTTTTTACGTTTCAAACTAAGCACAACGCTTCAGTTTTTATATAAAAACATATATTATGTGTAAAAACAAATAAAGAGAGGCCAAAACGCGTTTTTGCTCCATTTTTGTACGTTTCTAGTTGAATGAGTATCCACCAATTTCACACTCTCTCTTCCGACAAACCAGAATTCAAAACATCAATCCCGACGGCCAGACCAATTTAAATTGAGTTTTAAACCAGTACTCAAAGTTTGAGGACGATCCAACGGTTCTTTTCTTTGAAATCCTCCCTAAAACCAACTGCCCAGCCATAGAAAAACAGGGTTGCACCTTGTGTGACCAGCAACATTTCTCGACAAACCAGACACATTATAACGAAAATTCCAATGGTCTAATCAGATCCCAAAAACTACGGAACGCATCCTCTAAATTTGAGGACGATCCAACTACAAGTTTTATTGAAATCTCCTCTTGAACTCACTAATTTGTTGCAAAACGAAAATTCTCTAGCTCCTCTATTCCTCTCGTCTTTCCTTCCCAATTTCTAGCTCTAATTCCCTCTAAATTTTTTGGTTCATTCAAGGTTTGATGTTGGTGGTGATGAAGGTATAAGGAGTTGGAGAGGAAAGAAAGGACCGAAAAGGGGAAACGAAGGAGATGAATGAGGGTGCAGATTTTTGCACCTTCGTTCTCTAGAAATCTCTCGCATTCAATGGATGAAGAACCTTATAATAAAATATGCCTTAGTAATCATATTTAAGTTGACATCCATATTGAAACAAAACGACTGATAATGAGGTGTAGTTGTTAATTAGTTATATTTCTGTAATGAATGAAGAAGTCTCATTATTTTCTTATTGCATTGTTGATTTAGTTATACGTTTGCTCATTAAAATTTTTCAAATTAGATTATCTGCATGAGTAGTGATCTTTTTAAATGAGATGTATTTTGTTGAAGGTTTCAGATTATACCCAAAAACTTACGCTTTTACGTTTTACGTTCTTACTTCTGCGTAGAAACGCACATCTGACTACACGGATGCTAAGGATATAATTAAATATGCAACCTAAATATATGACCTAATCAATGATGTAGTTAAATATATAAAAACACAATTACTAACTTCTTGAACCAGAAACTTGCTATGGTTGACTAACTTGAATCAACCTCTAGTTTACTTGATCGCCGACTCGCCGTTCTCGACTCTCCATAAAGCCCATTAGGGGAGGGCATTCGACCAGTTCATTCGGTAAAAAACAAACCAAAACAGAACTAACCTGAACCGTGCAAGCACAACAGGCCACCTAAGCCGAGCCGAACTGCAAATCCGTTTGGTCATACCAACCTAAGCCAAAGCCAGATTCGGTTCAGGTTACCCCTCAGGCCGAATTGCTAGACTGTCTATGCTAATTTGTATGGCTGGCCGGCTGAGCCAATTTTTCTGTGGGATTAGTGGGGGCCAGGGACCTGGGCCATACTAATTGGTACGGGCCAGACCTTTAAACCGTTAATTAATTGTAATAAAAATGAAAATTAATAGATATCTAACCATATTATGCTATGATTTATCAATTTAATTATTGTCAAATATCGTATACATCGTTAAGATTTGAAAGTAAAATCATTTTAATCCATGCATCATTCGTCAGGCATTACAAAATGAAACTTTATAATCCAAGCAAAATACAAACAGGAATTCTATAACTATTAAAAGCCACGAAGGAGGCATAAATCCCAAGTATCAAACTACAAAAATCAAAGCAAACTATAGCCTAAATCCTAAAAATAAATTGTCCAAACTTCAAACTTCATAAATACATCATATAAAGGATAATGACTATGTCATAGCCAAAAAAATTTAAATTCTTTTTTATTAACCAAATCTATTGAATTACTAATAATTAGCCAAATGTTAACTTTCAAGTTGAAATTTTGTAAATCATATTGACTTGACAACATGATACTGACTTGGAAGAGATACATAGAGGTTAACATTCCAAAATTTTAGTATTTTAACTAAAAAATAAGTTACAAAATTATTAATGATAACGTAAAAATGGCTAATATTTTGATGCATTACGAAACGTTTGGGTAATTTTTAGTATTTCGATAGGTTTGGCTAATAAAAAAATATGAAAAAAGTTTGGCTAATAAACAGTCATATAAATTAGGGCTAATTTCACTAGAAAGACCAAATTATTTAAAAAGTGCCATTTGTGTCCTAAACTTTTTTTTATGAATCGGTTTGGTTAATTTCATCAAAAAGCGACACTAGCAACACTCTTGCTAGTTAGGGAAAACACATCAGTTTGTTCAACCTGTACTATTTACAAAACTTAAAAACGACTCAAAATTGTCTCTCCCAAATAACCCCTTAGCCTCATACTGGATAATTCTACACAAAACCTAACAATCCCTGCACTAACCACTAAACACTCTGCTACATCTTTCTCTCCACAAGTGAGACACCAAACTATGCCATAGCGCTCTGCCAACCTGTGACTGGATTGTTTGAGTCTCATACTGCTGCTTCAACTAGTCGATTTCTCGCTCCAGAGAGATATGCATCCGGACATTCATTGAACCCCAAATAGTTTTGAAAACAACTGCCTATACATTGGACACTCTGAAAACAAATGGTCAATCGTCTCAAGAGGACAATTGCAGAATACACACCCTATGCTACCAGAATGGCCCCATTTCAGCATTCTCTCTTTGGTAGTAACAGCTCTTCTAATAATCAACCATGTAAGAAACCTGTTCCTAGGAATAGAACTACCTTTCCATAAGACTTTAGACCACGACAATTTCTGCTTTTTAGGCCAAAGTGTCTCCCAGATTCTTCTAATAGAGAAGACCTCCATTTTCGTCGAGTCCCAGTATATTTCTTACCCCGGCTGATGAAAGTGAGATCACACTTTTTGCCTAGTTTTCATTATGCGTTTCCAATTCCAGGATCCAGAACCACCATAGAAAAGCCAAAAATCTTGGTCTTTAAGCTTGTAATTACTGATCCATGCAACTAGGGGTGTTCAAATGGTTACCATGGTTATAGCCAAACCAAATAAGGCTAAATTCCATTAACCATGGAATACAATATCATAACCAAACCGTCCAAACTAATACAATAACCAAATTAACCAAACTAAAGTTTAATTGGTTTGATTAATTGGTTAACCAGATTAACCAATATAAAATCACATTATCATTGACGATCAAAATTTTCCGGTTAATGCAACAATTCGCAATTTATATAATGAATAAAACATAACAATCAACACGTAGTTATAGTTGACCCTTAATAAAAATACATGCAACTAAGACAATTATCTTACGATTAGTATAGAAGTATTCACCTAACAAAAATTTATGACAATGGTATGGGTTAATGAATTGTTGTGTTTGTGTAAATTGACTTAGTCTCTTAGCAATTATCATAGGCTGGAAATGACATTCCTTTCAAGTTTTCATCCATCATAATGTATGAAATTTATCTAAATTAGGCGTCCATATGTTGTGGTCTACACTTTACATATACAAATATACACTATATGAGCAATATTGAGCTTTATATTTTATGAGTCTAAAAGGAATGAACCTTAACTCTTGAGTGGTTATGCAAAGTATTAAGTATGTGTATATAATATATGTTAGATATATGACTAATTACTTAACTGGTTAATTTGGTTTGACTGGTTAGGAGTGTCTGAAACCAAACCAAACCACCTAAACCAAACAAGCTAAAAACTTTAACCAAACCAAACCAATTATCCAAATTAACCAAACCAAATTATCCAAATAGTACCAGTTAAAACGGTTACCATGGTAACCAAACCGTTTGAGCACCCCTACATGCAACCCATAACGACCCATGCTGCATTAACAAAAGCCAGATATGTCTTGTAACACAAGCCACATTCCATGTATCTCAGACCAAGTCCCCCCCCCCCCCCCTCTTGTTTGGGGTATGTGAGGTGTTCTAAACTATTCAATATGACAAATCTGGCACAAACTATTTTTCTATTAATGTTGACCGGCATTGACAGTTAGTATTTAACAAAAAAATCTAGTCAACATCTATGTGGGTTGTGCCAAATTTGTCATTTTTGAATAGTTAGGACATAAATGTTACGAAACGCATATAGTTTGTGTCAGATTTATCATATGAAATAGTTTCGAACACAAATGACTCTTTTAGTATAGTTTGGGCTTTCTAGTGGAATTACCCCTATAAATTATGAACTCTAGATCATATCTTTTTTCTTCTTGACCCTCGCCTTTTTGGTTCTTCACTCTTGGGCACCTTAGCTAACATTATGGAAACAATAATAGTTTCTCGTCAATAAGAAGAATGTAGAGAGATTAATAAATAAATTTCATTAATTATAAAATTTAATATTACCTACTCGGGAATTAGCACCAAAACCACTAGGTGGATTTGATTTGGAATTCGAAGTGTACCAGAGAAGACCGTCTCTAATGCCTACTACACTTATCAACTTGCTCAATTTTGTAACTAAAAAATGAACACGCATTATGTTGTATGTGGTATGCATCAAATTGAGAATCCTATATATGGTATGTATACTACAGAGTTTTCTAATGGCAACTACTTTGTATCTTATCAACTCATGCCCGAATTCAATGCATATATAATATAAAATCAATGGGTTAAGGTAGAGTATTTTTAGTTGGTTTTTTAGTTATATAGAAAGATAGATAAGTAGTATAACTATGTTTAGGTAATATCATCTAGATGATCGCACATACTATTTTCATAAATGATAAGCATCTCTGCATCTATTTTATTATGATTGCCTATCCCTTCTGCTAATGCATTCCTAAACGAGTTTTCACCACATACGAGAGGAACTATAACTAGTTAATATATGCTTTCAATTGATGCCACTAACTAATTATTCATAACAAGAAAGTAAGGATAGCATGTTGCTACTTAGGTTCTCTATGAACCATATCATTGGTTCTTGGCTTTGGTGGTCTAGTGAATCAAGCATCAATACTCATACATACACGAAAAGATGATCATTCAATTCATACATGCACGGGGCAATAGCATACATATACAAAAAATATCTTAGGCAACTTGTGATGATATTATGATCAAGATCATGATATGATATAATAGACAAAGATAACTTGAATGTACACAATCATATCATTAAAACATATAAAGTAATATATAAGCATCGTGGAATTCACGTCCATAAAAAATGAGAAGCTCAGCTAACCATAGAAGAGATAAATGGCACAATCGACTATGAAGGTATCACCTTGAAGCTATGACTACGTCTCCTAGGCTGCCAGGATGGAAGCTCTTCTAAGAGTGTATGTTGCCTCTCTCTCTCTTTGTGTAAAAGTATATAGTTGTGTGGCTAAAACTTCTAGCTTAGCTCCCTATTTATAATATATGGAAGAGGGGGTTTTAGGTTTTTTCCTCCTTGAATTCGGCTCCAATAATCCTTGTTTTACTCAAACTCAGATCCATTGACTTGGGATGAAGTAAGAAGCTTTCATAAAGCTTCTAATGGGTTTGGGCCAGCGTCGACCAGAACCATCGTATGTTTCTTCCTCGTTTGGGTTTTTTGGCGAACAAGTAAGCTCTCCTTCGAATTTGGACACAACTTATGAGGTATGGGCTAACGGCGACCCAATGGTGGTTAGACCCATCGCTAGTTCTTTCCTTTGTCTGGGCTGAAACTTTTACAGTGGGATTCTCATGGGCTCATATGAAGACTTGAGGGGTTTGGGCTGATATCATATATCAGTACTAAAGGTGCATTGATATAATGAGGAATGTATCAAATATTGGGGTGATAAACAATATAATTTGAGCGTCATCGGATATATCCCACACTAGAGCTTTTCTTGTCCCTAAGCAAACACTACTCACAATCATACAACTCAATGAATATTCGAAAACCTCTCTTAACCTCGATCTTAGTTAATGGATATTAAGTTAACTTAAAAGTTCAACAATAGCACAAGAGAACTCTGGCCACATCAATATGCATGAATAGCAGGAAACCCAACTCAATCATAAACAACCAAGCATACATGAGTCTCAAAACACATACCTTTCAAAAAAAAAAAAATACTCTTTTTATCAATTTTCTTGATTTTCTCACAAAAAGTCTTTTCTCGTGTATAGGGAGTTGTTTATTGAATAGAGCATTAGATCCTTTTTAGTTGATCAAGAACAAATTTTGTATCTATGCATTCATCGGCGTACTTATTTCAACTCTTTTTCTTCAATTCGTTTGGAGGTCAATGAAATCAAGCGGTGTCGTAAGCTTTATACTTAAAAACACATCCTCAAAAGGACAATATATTTAATATGTGAAAATTTTACTTGTACTAGAGAGGAACCCAGATATAACCGGAGCACTAAAACTCAAATGGTATCTCTTCCAGAACTCTTTTTATGCAATGAATAGATGCATCACACGTTGAGCTTACCCCACACTTTATTTCATAGCATGACAAACACAAATGATACTTTCTTGTCTGGATTTGGTAGTTTTGGCATTTGATAGAAGGTACAAGCGTACAGTTCACCCTATGGGAAAATAAACTTTTGAAAAGTGGAGACTCTTGGTATAATTAGCAATTTATAACGAATCAAATAGAATAGCATTCAAAACACATTAACATGATCATAGTATCTCACTGACTATCAAATACTTCATACTCAGTACACTAGCCTCTCTAGATTAAGTGAAATTCCTAAGTTCATCGATTCAAAGTAAAATGAGTAATAAACATGCTTGTAGGGGATGGCTACACAAGCCAATAGATGGATAAAACATTTTTAGCATTTCGAAACTTTTCAAACATGAATCATAACTATAAAAAAATTCAAAAATTTATAAATAAATATATGGCATGTATCAAGCATAATGAAATAATACGTGATAACCATTCCACCCCACACTGTTACCTCATTTGCCAATCATTTCGAAGTAGTAAATAGATGGATAAGCTAGAATGATCTTCTTCATTGGTTTAGGGATAAATTCAAACAAAAACAAAAGAAAAGTGAAAGAATATAATGGAGAGATAGCTAATGCTTCATCTCCTAACTAATATCCAAAACAAAAGCAAAATATAAGATAGTACGCATCAAACATGATAGTACAAGATCTTAAAATCCTCTTCCTCGTCTCTGGATCTCAAAGAAGTTGCCAAACTTCTCACTATAGCCCCTGTATGTCATGCTCTCTACTACTTAAGTAGCTTTTGATGTCATGCATCCATCTCTGCTCTCCAAGCTCGGGTCTCCTCTAGCTCATCTCTATGATCGTGCTCATATGCATCTCATTTAGGCTCACTAGTTGAAAGCAGAGGTCCATGTTCTCTTCAACTTTGTTTAAGGCCTCCTTGAGTGATGCCATATCTCCTCTGAATTCATGGTCACACCTTGGAGGTTTTGATGAAGATGGTCCATCCTCCTGCTGCCTTGTTCTAAATCTTTCCAGTATTGGATATCTTCCGTGTCATATGAATAAAAATTGAAGAACTACATCCTCAACAAGCCTACCCCAAAGCTCTAATGAAACTGATAGAACTCAACATGGAAGCTATCAAGGCCCAGAGCTTTGTATCTACTCAAGGTTCAAAGGTATGTTGAATCTAGGGGTGTTAATCGGTTCGCTTCGGTTAATCACTAACTAATTTGGCGGTTAGCGGTTATCCACTAAGCAACAAATACGTACCAAAAACAAACTGATAAGTCCATCGGTTAACTGCCTGTTATCAGTCCGGTTAGCGGTTAGTTTGTGGTTAACCACTAACCAATAACATCCTCCACATGTGACATTTTCTTTTTAAAATTTTTATGGTGTCATATTTAATATTTTAATATAATCTTACAAATAAATAAATAAACCATTTTGACTTCACTTAGATAACATAAAATAATAATTATAAAAAATAACATGAATATAACATGTATCATGAATCCATAATTCAAATCCAAATTTTAACACAAAACTACAAATAATCAAACGTATTCATCCAACTAGCGAGTACCAACTAGCAAGACATCAAACACAAGCACCACAAGTTCATCATCATTCAAAAATATAAAAGAAACACAGACTACTAGGGTGCGAGGTTTGCTCTGTCGATTGCAAATGGGATTCAGAAAGGGGTGACTTTCAGATCCTGACTCTTAAACATATTTGAGATATTGGGTGGAGGGTTATTTGCAATTGATGAGAATTGGGATGTTTGAAATTGCGAGTCTGGTTGGTTTTGAATGTTGATACTTTCCCCTTAGTCAAAGCAGAAAACCATGTGGTTATACTAGTAGGCGGTTATCGATTTTCTTATCAGTTAATCAATAACCATTTGATCGGTTAGCGGTTAACCCACTAACCAAAACACAACTAACCAAAACTAAATCACTAAGAAATTATTGGTTATCAGTTAGCCATTAACTGACATAATCGATTTGGTTATCAATTTCAACCGATAACCGACTATCCTTTTACCACCCCTAGGTGAATCTCCTCCCTGGTCAACATAGGATCTCACAGTCAACCTCATCAAGCTTGTGATACAAAAGATCCTGAAAGTAGGCTAGAGATTTTGGATGAAGTACTATATTTACTTCCCCTATCAACTTTTCATAGAAAACTACTGCCACCTCGCCTATTTGATGGATTTTAGTTACCTCCTACCCCTGCTCATTCAATAACTTCATAATACGCGCGTTGTTTGTGGCATTTTAGCTTCTCAATTTTATGAAAGCATGACATATTCATATCCCCTTCTTGCACCCATTGAGCTCTTGGTTTTTGTTTATGTAGCAGTTCTTCAACCCTTTGGAATTCTCTACATTGTTTAGCCAACAAACTCTCCTTTTTAACAAGCTCTGTAGCTGGATTATTTAAAATTGCCATACAAGCTTCCTCCAAGATTTTCTAGAGTACTCTAGTCCTGACAGAAATGTCAGCATATACCTCTTTTGTTAAGTTTCTTGAGCCTCAACTTAACCTACATCAGATTGCCATAAATTATGTAGTAAGGGTACCCTAGATTTTTATATGATGGATGTTATTTAGCCTAAAACTTGAAGTACTTAAAAGATTTTGGTAAAGTTTCCACTATGGATAAACTGTAAGGAGATCCCACAGTTGTCTGACACACTTAGAGGTGAAGTCTGAGCTTCACTATTAGGAAATACATCCATTTCTCATTCACCAATACCTTGCCAAGTCTTTTTGCAATCAGGTTTGCTTATTGATTATTCCACCAGGTAAACCAAGAGCCAACAAGCTTATGATGACTTAATATCAACTCTTCTATACATGCTCTAACATCAAGCATACATAGTGATATGCTGATTGGATTTGATGCTTCCTACACATTTGTCATTGCATTAAAATCTCTCACGATGGCACATGGATTACGGACTTCTTTCTATAAGCTCAGTTTCTTATTGAGACGAAATATATCTTGCTCTTTGTTAGGGCTGTAGAAAAAGAAAGGATCACTGGTACTTGACCATCCACTTGCACTTGTACAAAATGCTTTGCCTCATCTAGATTTTTACCTTTAATTGTGGCTTTTAGAAGAGCCAAACCGGATTTCAAGCTTATGTTCAGCTCGATTATTAAAGATGTTTTTTGCTTCAAAAATGAAATCAGGCAACACTTCTAAAAGCTGCACTTTTGGAAAAGCTTATGTTTTTTGCTTCACAAGTGCTTTTTACAACATAAAACTCGAAGTTACTTAAGTTGTTCCTCTGGCGAATCCTTAATCGTATCTTGCCTACCACAGAAGCCTTGATTGAGAAACGGGTCCAAATTTTGCCAAAATGTCCGGTGTGTTGGGCAGAGTCTGAAACGATGGAACACCTTTTTTGGGAGTGTCCATTCGCTGCAGCTCTTTGCATCATTCGGGTTTGGACCATTTAGGGAAAGATTTTCCTAAACAGACCTTCCATTTGTTCTTAAGAAGTGCTTAGGATGACCCAGACGGTGCAAGTTATGGCTTTGGTGGCGCTCCTGTGGCATATTTGGAAGTTCAGGAATTGAGCGACTTTTAAGGGTAAGCAGTTCTTGGTTTCCCAATTGATGCGTCAATACCATCAGCAGTTGCATGAGTGAGTGTCTTTACCGGAGGATAGATTGGTCCTGGGTCGGGGTCTTTCGCAGCACCAGCAGGCGGAGGTAGATTATTTGCCAAACCATCGTCTGTATGTGGGACGGTGTTGTGCGGTCTGGCTCACATTCAGCGGGAGGGATGATCGTGAAGGATGGCGTTGGGAATGTGGTGTTAGTGAAAGGTTTGTTTTTTGATGCCATTGTCGATCATCTTATGGTTGAGACTATTGTCCTCCGTGAAGCTGTTTAGTGGTGTCAGACTCTTGGCATCCCTTAAGTTCGGTTTGAAGGTGATGCGAAGATACTCATTGATAAGATTAATGCCAAAGATGCGCGGGATAGTTGAGGCCATTATCAATGAGATCCTCAGTCTGATGGGTATGAATAGTGGGTTTTGTGTTCGGTTCGTAGGTTGGCATAGCAATAGGGTAGTCCATTTAGTGTCTAGAAAGACCCTTTATTTGTCTCCGGCTCTGTGCCGATTGTATGATTTTCTTGTCTAGGTTGTGTTTAGGGTGTAATTTCTTATCTTTAATCAATCAATATGATTATCTTTTGTCCAAAAAAAACATAAAATTCAAAGTTTCAATTTGATATTCCAAGAAAAGTTGTTTAAAAATACGAGATTATGCTTATCAATTATATTTTCTTTCTAGAAAATATGATTTTATTTATATTATCTAAAACTAAAATAAATTATAAATAATATTATTTAACATAAAAGTGATCCAACAAGATCTATTTTCAATTTTTTTTCTTATCATATTTTATAATATAAATATTTTCATTCATTTTCAATCATATTATAAATTTAAAAAATATTTCTGATAATTTATGAGACGAACACTCAAATTTTTTTGGATAATGAATATTTATTAGGCAAACATATTTCAGATTCTTTTTTATTACTCAAACCTATTAAAATACTATTAATTAGGCAAATGTTAACTTACAGTTAACAATTTTGTTAATAATATTGTCTTGAAAACGTGATACTAACTCGAAAGAGACACATGGAAGTCAACATTCCAAAATTTTAGTATTTAAACTAAGAAAAGAGTTACAAAATAATTAACGATAATGTAAAGATGACTAATATTTTGATGCATTGAATTTTTTTTGTGTGGCTAATTCTTAGTAGTTCAATAGGTTTGACTAATAAAAAATAATGTGAAAAAATATTTGGCTAATAAATAGTCATTACTCAAATTTTTTCTAAAATATTTCTATAAAAACACCTTAACAACTTTGCAAATACACCTATGTTAATTTCATTACACCTAGATTAATGTCAACCATATACTTTCCATTGGTGGACTCAACTGAATTTTTTTTACTGAAATAAAATATTGACATTATTTTATCATAACAATAAAAAAATAATTCACTGTTTATCTACCTATGTTACAATAATAAAATTAATATAATTTTTATGGACTACTCCAAACCACGAAAAGGAAACAATTTCCAAAAAAAAAAAGCGAATGTCAATTAATAAATAACTTTTATTCTTATTTTATTTTTATGTATTACTTACAAAATTAATTTCATCCTAAGCTTTGTGTCTAGCTACTCCATTGATATAATTCTCATTGTACAAATTGGCCAACCGCCACCGTGTGGATGGACTAAGAGCCACAGATTGGAAGGTGCTACTACTACTCCATTCATTTCCTTCCCAAAAAGGTTAAAATATTAAAATATCTGTTAATCCAAGGAGGGTTGTTGTGTTGGGTCCGCAATGGCACCGCAAATTGGTTCTCAGCCACAAACATTTATTATGTATAATTGAAGGAACTTGTAAATATCTCCATATCATTGCACTAAACAAACACCACCTAGTTAACAATTATTCTAAACAAGAAACCTTATCCCATGGAAACGCAATGAAACAAAAAGTCGTTTTGAATTCCTCTTTTTCCCCTATAAAATTCCCTTTAGTTTAATATGAGGCGTTGGAGTTGGGGTGGCGCACAATGCATATCTCCAATGATGTTATTTTATTCCCTCCTTTCAGTTTCAACATTGCAATAACTATGGGAAGGCATCTTTTTATCCTCCTATGCTGCTTAGCTTGCTTGGTGTTGATAGTGATGTGCAGGAAGAGGAAGGACGCAGAGAGCACTATGTAGTGAGTGAGTGGGGTATATTTTTATTTGTGTTATTCTTCTCTCACAAAGGTATAAATTAAGTTAATTGGAATCGGTCTACTTTACAAAAGTCCAATTGAATTTACAATGTTCAAGTGCGTTGATGGTTTTCCAATGGTATGTTTCGGGAAATTTTAAATTCAATATATATACACGGTGACAATTATTGGTAGTACGTACTTTGCTGTTGTAATTTGATGGGGTTAACTGCGCTCTAGCTCGAAAAGGTCAACTTAGGAAATGGTTGCAATCGACCTTCACATTCACAAGAATGGTGAAACGATTGACAAGAATAGTCCATCAAATTTCAAATAACTCCTACTCAAAAAGTTTACCTAAATAATCATGAATCTAGGGGTGTTCAAATGGTTACCATGGTTATAACCAAATCAAATAAGGCTAAATTCCATTAACCATGGAATATAATTACATAACCAAACCGTCCAAACTAATACAACAACCGAATTAACCAAACTAAAGTTTAATCGGTTTGGTTAATTGGTTAACCAGATTAACCAATATAAAATCACATTATCATTGACGATGAAAATTTTCCGGTTAATGCAACAATTCGCAATTTATATAATGAATAAAACATAACAATCAACACGTAGTTATAGTTGACCCTTAACAAAAATACATGCAACTAAGACAATTATCTTACGATTAGTATAGAAGTATTCACCTAACAAAAATTTATGACAATGGTATTGGGTTAGTGAATTGTTGTGTTTGTGTAAATTGACTTAGTCTCTTAGCAATTATCATAGACTGGAAATGACCTTCCTTTCAAGTTTTCATCCATCATAATGTATGAAATTTATCTAAATTAGGCGTCCATATATTGTGGTCTACATTTTACATATACAAATATGCACTATATGAGCAATATTGAGCTTTATATTTTATGAGTCTAAAAGGGATGAACGTTAACTCTTGAGTGGTTATGCAAAGTATTAAGTATGTGTATATAATATATGTTAGATATATGACTAATTACTTAACTGGTTAATTTGGTTTGACTGGTTAGGAGTGTCTGAAACCAAACCAAACCACCTAAACCAAACAAGCTACAAACTTTAACCAAACCAAACCAATTATCCAAATTAACCAAACCAAATTATCCAAATAGTACTGGTTAAAACGGTTACCATGGTAACCAAACCGTTTGAACACCCCTACATGAATCTACCTTTTTATTAAATTGTCACATGTACATATGTTGTTCAGTCTACCGTATGCCATAGAGTCTATCTATTTATATAATTATTAATTATCAAGATTTTGAAATATAATACTATACTCTAACTTCTAATGGTGTTAGTATATAGAATAGATTGATGACTTTTTTGTTATATATTTGTTTAATACATGTATTTTTATTGTAATTAGGGTTAGCTTATAGAGTAGATCGATGGCTTATTTGTTTCATATATGTACGGTGTTGTAATTAGGTAGGATTGAACATATATAAATATTGTAAATTTTAATTTTGGTGAAATGAAAATACATTTTTTTCATATTAAATAGGTGAACCCTAATGTATAATTTCTAAACATATCCCAAGAACAATTTAATAACCGACTATCATGATTTATCAAAGTATATAACAACTAATAGTTACAATCGCGCAGTCTGAACTACTTTTTGGCATATAAAACCGAGGATCGTGAATCCACTCTATGTCGTACAATTCCAAATGAATGGAAACTAGTACCTTCGCCGGCCGGGCTGACCTAATTGAAAGTGATAATTCCATATGGTCGGCCGTAAAAATTTCAGGAAAATGAAAGGAATAATAATATATATATAATCAACAAATTTTATAAAATGACCATTGGAGTATGACAGGAGACGTAATTTATAAACTTGTGGCCCTACCTTTTGCCCATAGCTTTGGATATAAAACGTCGGCCATGGAAGGCCTAATGGTTTACTTTTCTCATCAACAACTACTCTCTTCTCTAGTTAACATCATCTCTCAAAACAAACATTTCCCCATCTCTCTCTCTCTCTGAAAGAACATTTGATCAGGATCTGAATATGACAAAAGTATACCCAAACTCGGCTTCTTCACCCACAGCAACCGCCAGGTTCAGCAACCAGTCTTCATCATCGCGGTGGTCTCGCAACCAGCTCCCTAGATTGTCAAATGATCATCGCTCGGCCGCCGCCGACGACTCGTCATCGTCGGAGCAGGTCGTGCTGACGGTATGGAAGAAATCCTTGCTCTTCAACTGCAACGGCTTTACTGTATTCGACGCCAGAGGGAACCTGGTTTTCAGGGTCGACAATTACATGGCCGCATCGGGCAACAACGGCGAGATCCTCCTCATGGATGCCGCCGGCAAGCCCCTCCTCACCAGCCGCCGCAAGGTACGAGTCGTATTATAAACATAATACGAATTGTTATGTAATTTGGCAGAGTCATATTCCTTATGAAATTTTTCTGGTTTGTGTCTATGTGTAGAGGATGAGCCTGACAGAGAGCTGGTTGGTGTTCGAGGGCGAAACGACGACGAATCCCAAGTTTTGTGTGCGGAAAAAGGCGATGAGCGTACTCAATCCGAAATGTTTGGCGCAAGTGAGCCACTGTGGTGGTAACAACAACAACTTAGTGTATGAGATAGAAGGATCTTATGCGCAAAGACGATGTACAATGTACGATTCGAAGAGGCGGATTGTGGCGGAGATCCGGCAGAAGGAGGCGGCGTGCGGCGGCGGTGTTGCTTTTGGGTTTGATGTTTTCCGCCTCATAGTTCGGCCCGACATGATGGACACCTCGTTAGCTATGGCGCTTGTTATCCTTTTGGACCAGATGTTTGGATCTTCCAGGCGTTCTTCTCTTTCTTCGCCTACTTAATTACTTGTGAGGCTACTTTATATAGCTACTTAGATACCCAAAAAAAAAGAGTTATCAACCAAACGTAGCAGCACACAGTAAGTACATTTAAATTTTCGACACTAGCTAGTATGTAATTAGTTTCGTATTATCATAGTGATTGGCTTCTTCTTTCGTCCATATATAGAGTTTATACTTTATTCAATGGATCTTCATGCGTGTCCATCCACTTTAACGAAGCGGTGTTAGCAAATGGAATATTAATCAACGATCATATAAGGGGGAAAAAAGTCCCATATCATACCACCTCATAGGGAATCCGATACCCTATTTAGTTTTTTATACATATAAAGTTAGTGGATGCTCCAGTGTAGGGATGGCTATTTGGACCGGGATCGGATGAAAAACCGGAAACCGGACCGCATAACTCGGACCGAGACCGGACCGGGACCGGATAGTAAACAATCCAATCCAATCTTTGGGCTTAGATTTGAGGTAAAAAACCCGGATAAAGACCGGATAGGAGAGCTTAACACCCAAAAGTTAAGGGTAATTTGCATAAACGGTCACAAACCTTTGCACTTAGTACAAAACTTAACCAACTCCTCACCCTTTTAGGCCTTAGGCCACTCAAATTCCCACAATCTCAATATAAAATCAAGACCGAATTGGGACCGGACCGGGTCAAGACCGGACCTGATCAAGACCGGACTGTATCCAATCCAATCTTTGGTCCTTATATTTCCAAAAAACCCGGACTGGACCAGATCAATTTGGGCCAATTTAACCGGACCGGACCGTATAGCCACCCCTACTCCAGTGTATCATTTGCATCTATATGTGTTCACATATGTTGGGATGTAATTTGATGTAATTCGATGAATCATTAACCATCGGTTAATATGATGAGAGTGTCACGTCCCATTTGACTCATATCCAAGCTTGTGTTGATGCGAGCCCAATGGCGGCTCTAACGGGGCTAAGACGAAGACAAGGAGGCAAGGAGCTGGCGGCTCTACCAGTGCAGCGACCGGGTTTTTATGGTGGAAGAATTCCCCGACCGGGAAATCAGGGGGAAGGGCGGGTATTCCGTCCGGGGAATTTCCCCGGCCTGAGATGCAAAATACCTGACCGGGTATTTAGATCAGGTTTCGGGTCTGACCGACGGGATTTTTGTGTTTTAAGTTATTTTTGTTATTTTTAATTGTCCAAACCTATATAAAGGTTGAAACTCGGGTTTTAGGGTTAGTTTTTAGCAGAATATTGATTTTTACCTTGGTTTTGAGCTTGGGGCTTTTGACGAATTGAATAGAAACCCTTTGGTTTTGTGCAAGTTTGCGGACTTGTGTCAGTTTGGTGGATTCCAAACTCATGAGCTCTTGTATCGATTGAATAGTCTTTTCAATCGTGGCCGGACATCTATCCTTATACGAATCGAGCCTTTCCCCAGGTGTGGAATAGCACGTTTGGTTCCGTTCTGTCTCAAACACCCAAGAACAATATATTTTTGGTTTGTTTTATTCGTTCAATCAAGGTTCTTCTTTGATTAATTGTTGCTGCGTACTTTGATCAAAACAAGCACCCCCCTGTGCTCGTATTATGTGCAATACTTTGTGATTTTGATTTTAAAATCTAATGTCACGAGATCCATCTTAAATAACATTTAGGGGTGGGAAACGATTGCGGTTAAACAGAAATCGCACCGAATAAGAGCAGTTTATAGTTAACCGCAAACCATTTAAAAGGGCCTTTATTCGGTAACAGTTAGTGGAATTGGCTCTTCTACGGTTTGTGCACTAACCACACACCGCACCGAATAAGTAACCCCCATCGAATAACTTATCGCGCATGCCCAGCCCAGCCCAGGCCTAACCCATCCAACAGCCAAAAATTCAATCCCTCTCCATCCCAAAGCCCCAATTTATCCACAAACTTCCAAGTTCCCAAATTGGCCTAGGGTTCCATTCCTTCCTTTCTAGTCTCGACCTTTCCTTTGTTGCTCGCAGGTCACAGTGCTGGTGAACGCCTAAACCTTTGTGGCTTTGTCGACTGTCGTCGGCGAAGAGGAAAACATTGGCCAGGGTGCAACAAGCACCAAGCAGCAGAGCACGAGCATGCGTCCAGCTCCACCGATGGTGTGCACGAGTAGAGGAGCAGGCATTCCTGTCCGTCACCGTCGAGAAGTAGAGCAAAGCACAAGTGACAGAGGAGGAGGAGGAGTTCGTCGTTTGCACCGTTTAACTCTTAATCACATTGTGTGGTTTGAAGTGCAATTAACTGCAATTAACTACTAACTGTAATTTACGGTTAGTGGTTCACGCAAACCGTTTGCATTGCGGTAACGGTGAGTGATTTTCCCTTTGTGCACTTGCTATTAACCGCGCTTATTCGATGCAGTTAACCGCAATGGCACAGTTTCTCCCTCTAATAACATTAAGTTTCATAATCTATTTGGACTTGCAGAAGGGTCTTTAGCCTATTTAGTTCTTTAGTGGTGAAACAAATGAATGTGGAGTGGGGTTCAACATGACTCACTCGACTAGTAGGTGAATAAGCTATCAACGAGTTCTGCTTTTTATCACTTTTAATAATTAGTTTATTCACAAGCTATCAAGCTATTTTGCTCCGTCGATGAATAAGCGATCATCTATTCGCCAAGTTTCAGGTGCCATAATTCACACAATCGATTGTAAATCGAGAAGAAGCATTTCGAAAGCAAAATTGGAGAAGTAATTGAGATATTTTTAGGTTTCTCTCGATTCCAAGCGGTGGGAAGAAAAAGGAAGGGAAAAGAGGGTGAGTTGTGAGATACAAAGCCGAGAGAGAGAGAGATGGAAGAACAAAGAGGAAGGCAAAGAGAGAGTGAGAGGACATTTAAAAGAGGAGGAAAATTAGGTAGTGTAAAATAATTGCCCTTATGCTTTGATTAGTGGATATTCTTGGTCATATTCTGTTGAGTTTTGATTTATTTTAGAAGATGACATTATATTTAACATATTTTTTTCATTTCAATTTAAAATACTAAATCAATATTATCATTTGGAAGATTTTCCTTAATACGATTATTGTAATTTTTGAGATTTAAGGGTATTTGATCATGTCAATATTTTAGTGGTTTTTTATTTAAAGTTTGTATTGAAAGATCGTATGTACCGACGATTAGACCATAAAACTTCACATCATAGGCTAAATCGATAGGAGATATTAGCAATATGAAACGGTTGAACCACAATTAAATTATGACTTCAGTATAATATACTCTACTACCAACTTTTTCTATACGATTTTACAATCCTTTGGTTCAAACAATTCTTTTACACTGGTGGAAACAAAAGTTTTAAGGCACATTTTGAAGTATCTATTGCAAAAAAGCATAAGTCAGTTAGCGATAATGAGAATATGCGATCTCATGCAACCCAAAAGACACTTCGTGAAAGTGTTTTTGGAGAATCCTGAGGTTGTTTCCTCGGTTCTTTTTTCTTCTTATTATTAGCCTAACCTTGTTCTTGAAATGCTCCAGTAAGTCACGAGCTAGGGCCTTTGTGAGTATGTCAGCTGTTTGTTGTCTCAAAGGCACGTAGTTGACATCCACGACCCCATATTCAACCTTCTCTGAGACAAAAATGCTTGTCTATCTCGACATGTTTAGTCCTGTCGTGATGGACTGGATTCTTTACAATGCTCAAGGCTGCCTGACTGTTAGTGTACATCTGCACTTTCTCTTGACTAGGCAGATTTAGTTCCTTTAGGGCTCTTTGAATCCATATAGCTTCTTGGATACCAAGAGCTAATGCCCGGTACTCTGCTTCGGCACTACTTCTAGCAACCATCGATTGCTTTTTACTCCTCCAAGTCACAAGATTAACCCAAACATATGAGCAATAACCAGTAGTAGATCTCCTTGATGTTATTGCACTAGCCTAACTTGCATCGGTATATAGCTCAATTGTTCGGCTGCTATTCTTTGCGAGAAACAATCCCAGTCCTGGAGTTGTTTTCAAGTATCTTAGGATATGTGTCACTGCTGCCAAGTGTTCTTCTGATGGATCATTCATGAACTGACTTACCACTCCTACGGTGAATGCAATGTCTGGCCGTGTGTGGGATAGGTAAATTAGCTTCCCAACGAGCTGCTGATAGCGCCCTTTATCACCCCGTTTCACATATGATTCGGTGGTGAATTGGATGTTTGGTTGCATCGGTGTATCTGTCTATTTACAACCAGTCATTCCTGTTTCTTCAAATAGATCAAGGACATACTTCCTTTGTGATATAAGCAGTCCTTTATGTGACCTGGCCACCTCCATTCCCAAAAAATATTTCATTTCACCAAGATCCTTTAGCTCAAACTCTTATCCCAGTCTAGTCTCAGTTTCTCGATTTCTTTAGTATCACTTCCAGTGACAATTATGTCATCAACATAGACAATCAGGATAGTGAGCTTTCCTCTTGTCCATATTTGATAAACATAGTGTCATCGACTTGACTTTGGGAATACCCATCTGCCATCACAGTTTTAGAGAACTTCTGAAACCACGCTCGTGGTGATTGCTTTAGTCCATATAGTGACTTCTCCAGTGTACACACCGAGCCTCTGCCATGCTTATTTTCCACTCCTTCGGGTATCTCCATGTATACTTCCTCACTAAAATCGCCATTTAGGAAGGCGTTCTTGATATCCATTTGAAACAGTGGCCAGTCTTCATTAACTGCAATAGACATTAGTATTCAGATAGTCTTCAATTTTGCCACGGGAGCAAAGGTTTCTTGGTAGTCTATGCTGTATGACTGTGTGAATCCTCTAGCTACCAGCCTTGCCTTATAACTTGCAACACTTCCATCCGAATTGTATTTGATGGTGAATATCCACTTGCAATCAACTGTCTTTTTTCCCGTTGGTAGAGGCACAATCCTCCAAGTTCCATTCTCTTCCAATGATCTTATTTCTTCTAGAAAAACTTGTCTCCATTGAGGATGCTGCATTGCTTCTGCAATGGTCCTATGGGTTGAGTCCAAATGGCTAGTGAATGCCTTGAACTCCTTACTTAGCTGTCCATAACTAACATACCTTTGAATGGGGTATTTTGTACATGACCTCACTCCCTTTCGTAGAGCAATTGTTTGATACACACTAGCTTCAATATTCTCCTCCTGATTATCCACTTCGACTTCTGCTTCATCAATAGTGTTATGAGGTGGCTGTTCTTCATTGTCCGAAGCCTCATCTTCTATTCTAATTGTAATTTCTGGTTGTACTTGATAGACCGATAATTATACATGTTTTCACCCCTATTCTGAAGCCGTTTGTGATGAGGAATCTCGTGTTTTAAGCCAATTTCACGCTAGGTTGTGTGTTTATGTCATATTTCAGGTCCCGGCGTTGGAATCGAGGCGGAGGAACGAGTTCCGGGTCGAAAGGAGCGAAGTTGGGACAAAGGAGGCTGTTGGACCAAAATACCCGGCCAAAGGAAGAAATACCCGACCGGGTATTTTCTGGCCTTGACCGGGTATTTCTCACTTCGGGCGTCTGTGAGAAGCAGAAGGGGGCCCGGGCAAATGCCTAAAATCCCCGGTCGGGGATTATGAGGACAGACCGGGGATTTTCTCCTGAGTTGAAACGGCGAGTTTTGGAAATACCCGGTCGAAACCCGAAATACCCGACAGGGTATTGCGATGGCAGCCGATAAAAGGAAAAGAAGGCCAATTTTCAGAGGGTTCCGAGTTTTTGAGAGAGAAAGCGATACCTAGAGAGAGAAAGCAACGAACCAGAGTTCCCAAGCGCCATAGATCGATCTTCAACACCATTGGAGCCCGGCTTGAGCTTGGAGAAGTGCGATTAAACGTCCAGGAGCAGAAATCCATCTTCACAGTATGATTTCCGCGTCTGAATCTGCTTTTGCTTCTTTCTCTATGGAGTAGTTTCCCCATTCATCTGGGTATGGGGAACCCTAGATTTGTATGCTAGGTCTGATTGTATGAACCCAAGTACAGAGTTTGTGAATTGATTATATGCGATTGAGGTTTGAATGATTGAATGACTTGAATCCTGATCAAATTCCTGTTGTTTCTGCTTTGACCTAGAATGAGAATATCTGCCTAGGTTGATAGAGTACCCTTAATCGAAGGTGGCGAATTGGAGACTTTAGTCGAGGAGCCAATTCGCTATTCTGTACCGAATTCAATTCGGTAGTGGAGGTTTGGTTCGTTAGGGCCTCAATCTGTTTACTCCGGTGGAGGTTAGTCGCCCGCTAGAGACTCAGATTGAGAGGGTCTGGAGACCTTTAGTCGAGACTTCAGGCTAATTGAGAACCTTCCGCAGTATAACTTTCATGAAAACTGAACTTGGTAAATTGCAATCCGACTTAACTGCAGTCTAGGGGGAACCATATCCGGGTGACCTCTCTTGACTTGACAACAACCGTTTACTTGCTTTGTGTTTTGTTTGTTTGAGTTGCACTAAAAGTTCACCGCTAAATAACAAGAATTCACCGAGTAGTCATCACATCTAGGACCCGGGTTGACAATAAAACCCGAACCCGCTATACTACGCTTTAGGAAGTGGTTGCACTTGGCCATTTTCTAGAGTGACAGTAGGAGTGAGTCAAGTTTTTGGCGCCATTGCCGGGGACGGCTAGGTTGTTGAAGAAAAGTGATTTATGTTACTTTAGCATTTTCATTTTTTGCATTGAGTGTTTGCTCCTTCCCACTTGTGCCTTCACGGGTTTGCATTGCTTGATTGTGTGCAGATAGTGCATGACCCGTAGCCAGTCGGGAGGTTTACTGCCGTTGAATCCTGAGATTGAGCGCACCTGCAAACAACTTCGGAGACAACAGCGAGCTAGACTGGCTACGGTGGAGCGCCGAGACGGCCAATTGAGCAGCGACTCCGAGGACGAGTACGAGATGGAAGGCGACCAGAACCCGCCTCCTCAGAACCAGATCCTGGGGAATGACCCAAATCCCCAGGGAGCTGGAAACCATCATCATCCACCACCACCGGGTCCCACCTTGGAGTACTACTATACTCCACGGATTGCTGACATCCGCCCGGTCATCCTCTATCCACCCATTCCTGCAAACAACTTTGAGATCAAGCCATGCTGGATTCAGCTCATCACATCCTCTATCTAGTTCAATGGCTTGAAGGATGAGGAAGCCCGGGTACATCTTTCCCGTTTTCTGCAGCTGACGAACGGGTTCAAGCTGAACGGTGTCCCGGATGACGCAATCCGCCTTCACCTCTTCCCCCATTCTCTGGCGGGGAATGCTAAGAGGTGGTTGGAGACCCAGCCCCCATTGTCCATCACCTCTTGGGACGATCTGGCTGACAAGTTCGTGCACCGGTATTATCCGGCATCGAAGACCACGGAGATACAGCGGGAGATCACTCACTTCCGTCAAGAGCCAGATGAGTCACTTCGTGATGCATGGGAGCGGTACATGGGATACTTCTGGCAGTGTCCCCATCATGGCTTCAGCGATGCTTTCACAGTAGGGAACTTCTACAACGCCCTCACTCTAGACAGCCAGAGGGTGATTGAGTCTCTATGCCCAGGAGGGGATATCCTTACTAAGACTCCACCCGAGCTGAACCAGATGATCATTACCTTGGCTGCCCGAGACCACTCCTGGGGGCAGAACAACAGAGGCAGGAATTCCCGGGACCGGGGTGTGCATGCTATGGAGGCCAGGTCCGGGTTAGAGCAACAGGTGGCTGAGTTGGTGCAGACATTGAAGCAGCCTAACAGTCTCCTTCCGGGCCGAGGTGTAGCTCCGCCTCCAGTAGCTCAGTGCCAGTGGTGTGAGAGCCCGAATCACCTGGTGGAGGATTGTCAGTCTATGAGGGAGTCTTCTACTCCCCAAGAGCAGGTGGACTTCATAGCAAATGCTCGGCGCCTGGATCCATACATCAGTACCTATAATGAGGGATGGCGCCAGCATCCCAACTTTGCTTAGAGCAGCAACACCAGCAAACCACCTGGTTTCCCCGCACCAGCAGGTGGCTTTCAGCAGAGGCAGCCCTTCCAGGCTAGGCAGGGGCTACCACCACAGCAGCAGCCCTACCAGCCTAGGCAAGGGCAGCCATTCCAGCAGCCCCAGCGCCAGTTTGCTCAGCCTCCCGCAGCCGCAGCTCCAGATAGTCAGGCGAACTTCACAAGGATGGATCAGAACATAGCCTCACTGGAGGCAGGCTAGAGGAACCAAGGTGCCATTCTGCAAGATCTACAGAATCAGATTGGGAGCCTAGCTTGCCAGAACACTACCAGGGCACCGGGGACTCTGCCTGCCACCACCATCCCCAATCCACGGGACCCGCATGAGACCGCACACGCCATCACCACCAGGAGTGGCAAGACTACATCTGCTGCTCCTGCCCAGCCCAGGCGAGACGACACACTACCTGCTTCAACACCTCCAGCTGATACTGCAGAGGTGGGGGAAGGCAGCACAGCACCTGCTCCAAAGCCGCAACCTGTGGTTAAGGAGCATACACCCCAGCTGCCCTTCCCCACTCGACTTCATAAAGACAAGCTGGAGACAGAGTTTGCCAAGTTCATGGCAATGTTGAAGCAGGTCAACATCAGCATGCCGTTCGTGGAGGCACTGTCGAAGATGCCCAAGTATGCCAAGTTCATGAAAGACCTCCTCACCAACAAGAAGAAACTTGGGGATCTTTCGACAGTGATGCCCAGCGAGGAGTGTTCTGCTATCCTGCAGAACAAGCTGCCCGAGAAGCGCAAAGACCCAGGGAGTTTCACTATCCCTCTTGTTATTGGCAGCATGCATGTAGGAAAGTCCTTGGCGGACCTAGGCGCTAGCATTAACGTCATGCCCTATAAATTGTTTAAGAAGCTAGACCTAGGTGAACCTAGAGCTACTAGGATGAGCATTCAGTTAGCTGATCGTTCTATCGTGCATCCTAGGGGTATCATTGAGGACTTGCTTGTTAATGTTGGTGCATTCACATATCCTGTTGATTTTGTTATTTTGGATATAAATGAGGATGTGGATGTGCCTTTGATTTTGGGTAGACCATTTCTCGCCACCGCCAAGGCGCTTATTGATGTGCATAGTGGTAAATTGATCTTGTGTGCTGGTGATGAAAAGGCTACTTTTTCTGTGTCTGACAATGGGAAACATTCTCATTTGCATGATGACATAGACTACTGTGATGTGCTTACCGATTTTGAGACCGCACTCGCCATCACGAGTGCGGGTACTGATGATGCTCTTGAGCGTTGTATTTTGCTAGGTGAGCAGGCATTGCAGGAGCCGCAGCTGGCGGAGCAGTTGGCCGCACTGGAGAGTGGCCCCTTCTTGGAGGGCGACAGGCTGTTTAAACCAATCTCATCCTCCACCCGCATCACCACCTCCTTGGAGGAACCACCAGAGCTGGAGCTTAAGCCCCTCCCTCCTCATTTGGAGTATGCATTTCTCCGGGAGGGGAATAAGCTGCCAGTCATCATCAGCTCGACCCTCACACCCGAGCAGAAGACCAGACTGGTGGCCTTGCTGAAGCAGTACGAGCGAGCTTTGGCATGGAAGATCACATATATCTGGGGAATCAGCCCCTCCTTTTGCTCACACCGGATACTGCTGGAGGATGAGATGCGGCCAGTGAGGCAGCCGCAGAGGAGATTGACGCCGAACTTGGAGGCGGTGGTTCGGGCAGAGATCGTGAAGCTGATGGACGCGGGGATCATCTTCGCCATTTCTGACAGCGAGTGGGTCAGTCCCACCCAGGTGGTGCCCAAAAAGGGTGGGATGACTGGCGCCGTTGCCGGGGACTGCCATACCTTGTTTTTTATTGATTTTTGTGAGTGAACTATTTTGATCTGGCTGTTAGTGTGCAGGTGAATTTTTCAGGTTTATCCTCCACTTGCATGCCAAGGAGGACGACTGGCAATTTTCTGCCACTAGATCCCGAGATCGAGAGGACCTGCCGACAGAACAGGAAGCAGGTCAAGTTAGGGAAGCAGCCTACCACATCCCCAACTCCTAGGCCTTCCCTAAGTCAGAATCGTCAACCGAGAAGGCAGGTTTCACTACCTGTCATCTCTACACCACCGACACCACCACCTCGTGAGGTTGAGCCTGTCATCATGGCAGAACAGGATCGTTCGATCAGGGCTCGTCTGAATCGGAGGACTAGAGCCCGAGCTTCATGTGTTGTCATTCCGGCTGGGGATGCAAACATGGAGATTACCCCGGCCTTCATCAATATGATCACTAATGGGTACACCTTCTCAGGGGCTAGCACCGAGGATCCTCATGAACATCTTCGCCGGTTTGCAAGCATTTGTGACACAATGAAGAGCCCGGCTGTGTCTGATGATGCCATCCGTCTTCGGATGTTCTCATTTTCTCTGCTAGGGAATGCATCACACTGGTTCCAGAACTTGACACCTCGTTCCATCACAACATGGGGTCAGCTTGAGAAGACCTTTTTGGATAAGTACTTTCCTCCTGCCAAGGCAATGAAGAGGCAAGAGGAAATTGTCACTTTTAAACAAGCTGAAGACGAAAGTCTGACCGAGGCATGGGAGCGCTATAAGGAGCTTCTAATGAGATGCCCGAGCCACGGTCTTGAAGATTGGAACGTGATTTCCATTTTCTTCAATGGAATCAGAAGACAATTCCGAGATGCTCTGAATAATGCTTCCCGGAATGGTTTCACAAGAATGGAGGCACCAGAAGCATATGAACTGGTGGAGAAGATATGCTCTGAAGATACTGAATGGGGAAGTGAGACCAGCATTCGAAGAAGAGGAGGCTTGCATGAGATAGACAGAGTTGCAAGTATAGAAGCAAAGATTGATGCTAAACTGGATTCCAAGTTCGATGCACTCGAACGAAGGTTGGCTAAGATGGCTCTTGGTAGACAGGAGGAGGTTGCTTATTGCGAATTATGTGAAGGTGCTCATCATAGGGATCTATGTCCACTGGTGGCTGATCAGATGGAAGATGTGCACTATATCAACAATCAACGAAATCAAGGCCAGGGTGGTATGTATTCGAATACCTACAACCCAAAATGGAGGAAGCATCCTAACTTTTCCTGGGCGAACAACAACCCAACTGGTGCTCGCAACATTCCACCTCCAGGCTTGCAGAAACAACAACCTCCACCTCAACCAGAGAAGAAACCACAACTTGAAGAATTGCTTCTGGCTCACATGCAGAAAACCGACAATAATCTGAAGGGCCTGGATCAATTTGTCACTCAACAGCTAGCCATCAACAATAATTTACAATCGTTTATGCTAGCTATGGAGAGGCAGATGGGACAGATGGCTCAAACTCTGGCGGATATGCAAGGTAGGATTCCTGGGACATTACCGGCTAATACCGAGAGGAATCCAAAGGATGCCATGGTTGTAGCAGTCACATTGAGGAGTGGGAAGGAGTTGGAGGATCCAAAGAGCAAGAAAAATCCAGTAGAAAAGGAGGGCAAAGGAGCTGCAGAGATGGACGATGAAGAAAGTGCAAAAGCTGAAAAATCTGACTTGCACAGGCAAACTACATGCAATCTGCCTGTGCAAAAGCAATCTGCCCGTGTACCTCAAAAAGTGGAAAAATTGAAGAGCGAAGAGGTAAAGCCTTATGAACCTCCCGCACCATTCCCTCAAAGGTTAATGAAGCCCATGGAAGACCCAAACTTCAAGAAATTTGTGAATATCTTCAAGCAACTTCATATCAACATACCGTTGGCGGAGGCACTTGAACAGATGCCTACATATGCTAAATTCTTAAGGGAGTTGCTGACGAAGAAGCGCAAATGGGCTGATCTGGAGAAGGTAACCCTTACTTCTGAATGTAGTGCTGTGATTCAGAATAAATTACCAGAAAAGAGGGATGATCCGGGCAGCTTCACCATTCCATGTGTCATTGGAGGTACAGAGTTCAATAAATCACTTTGTGATCTTGGAGCAGGAATAAATTTAATGCCATACTCAGTCTACAAGAAATTGGGATTGGGAGATGTTCTTAAGCCTACTCGGATCACTCTCCAATTGGCCGATCGATCAGTGAAACTTCCAAAGGGAGTGGTGGAGAATGTATTGGTGAAGGTGGGGAAGTTTATTATCCCAACAGATTTTGTAATTCTGGAGATGGAAGATGATCAGGGAGTGCCTCTCATTCTTGGGAGACCTTTTCTAGCCACTGGTGATGCACTCATCGATGTCGGGAGAGGGAAGTTGACATTCCGAGTAGGTAAGGAGGAGGAAATTTTTAATGTCTTTCAAGTTGATCATAATCACGATGCATTTGATGACTTTGAAAGTGGAGCTCGAGAAAGGAAAAATTCATCTTCCTGTGATAGTGGACCATCCGAAGAACTATCACCTATCCTATCTGCTCAGATTCTGAAATCAAAGCAAGGGCAGAAATCCTTGCCAGGTCACCTCAAGCATAGATATTTGGGTAAGGATTTCAATCTTCCTGTTATTATTCCTTCTTCACTAACATTGAAACAGGAAGAGTACTTGCTTGAGGCGCTACAGTACCACCTACGCCTCACTAAAGGGTCCAACATGCAAGATAAGAAGGTCATACCCAATTTTCGCACACCTGGCCCTGCAGAGGTGACTCATAAGCTGGATGGAGGTTATGCGTTCTATAATTGTTCGGGAGGGTATTCTGGATACCTTTCCATACCCATTGGTTGAAAGCTCCATGAACGTCAGGCTGAAGACGTTAAACAAGCGCTTCTTGGGAGGCAACCCAAGGTAAGTTTTCTTTTCTTTATTTTTCTTTTTAGTTGTGTCAAACCCGTGCATGTTTAGATTAGGAGTTGAACATTAGGGACAATGTTCCATCCTGAGTGTGGGGTGGTGAGTCTTAGTGTTTGTTTGTCCCTATTGCATGTAAAAAAAAAAAAACCAAAAAAAAAAAAAATTTGCCATTAAGGTGAGTCTTAGTGTTTGTTTGTCCCTATTGCATGTAAAAAAAAAACCAAAAAAAAAAATTTTGCCATTAGGTCGAGCACAGCCAAACTGCATGCAGTTTGCCTGCAAAAAGCAAGCTGCCTGTGCAAAGCTAATGGCTAAAAAACACCTAAAAATGAGAAAAATTAAAAACAAAACCTTGTACTCTTGTGGTAACATGATGTAAATGACCGTGATGCCTTGAAAATGAGTTTGTGCTTGAATGAAATCATCGAAATCACCCCACTAGTGTTGAATTGCAAAGTTCTTCACAATGAGCTTAAATGTTTTGACTGACTTGATGTGCTTTGAATGAACAAACTCTTTTAGCAACATTCTCTTTTGTGAGGATAGTGTAATGACTTGTGGTGAAGTAGTTAGGTGGAGAACATTGACCATTCGATATGTTTAGATACCGTGCTTACTTGCATCAATTGTGAGCTTTTGATTTTGCAATGAGTCTCTCTGATTTGAATGTTTTATGATGGGGTGAACTGTATCTTTATAAATGAGAAAACACTACCTGACAAGTAAAATATAAGAAAGTTGCCATAACAATTAAAGTGTGCGTAAAAATGCCAAAATCGTGTGAGGCAATCACTCATTGCACATGGGGATTAGGAAAGATTCAATTGAGAATCGGTTCGCGACCGTACGATGTTGCTTATCAAGTACGATCCCCAGTTGAGTGAAGTGCCATTAGAGGATGTGCAATGACCCTCCACACGGACCGAGGAAAAGGAGTTAAAAGAAGCCCTTACGCGAGTGCTAAGAAGCAGAAATTGCTCTTGCTCGGTCACCGGTAGTAAGAAACAAATCCCACTTGTACTAAATACGACCACTCGGCAAGCAAAAGCAGAAAGAGAGAAAGCCTCTCCTTGTCATAGAAGGTAGTGATGTGCTTAAAGTTAAAATCATGTTTGCGAAAGGCTTCCCCCATTAGTTTTTGAGACTCATGCTTTGTTAATTGCTTATGATTGGTGTGAGTAAGCCAGATTGTCCTCACGAGATATGCACCTCACTGATGTGGTTAGATTCTCCTAATAATTGTTACACCATAAGTTGTTAATCACCCACTACCGACGATCGGAATTGAGTGTTGCTATTTGGGTTTTTGGTGGATTTGAGTCAGTCGATGTTAAAGGGTTGCAAGACCTTGAGTGTGGGGTGAAAGGTATGATCATTAAAGCACAACTCATCAATTGAGAAAGAAACTACTGATTATCACAAGAGTACAAGGGTAAATTTCTTGTGTTGATGTTTGTGTTCTGTGTGTTATGCGTCTTGTGTCTTGAGCAAGGTAGTGTCACCATGGTCTGTGTTGTGTTTCCTCCAACCATCGTTCTCTTGTTTGAGTTATTGCTTAGGGACAAGCAAATATTGAGTGTGGGGTAGTGATAATTGTCGAAAACATATTGATTTAATGTGTCTAATGTGATTATTTCATGATATGTTTGAGACATATAATACTTGTTTTGAGGCAAATTAACTATGGAATGGTTGTAAGACCATTACCACCATGTGTTCGTATGTTGATACACTTTAGGTGGAAAAGCAAGAAATAATGGATGTAGAAACCGAGTGTGATTGGACAGGCAAACAACAAAGGAAGTACAAGCAAAATGCAGCACAGCAACCCGGTTTTCCACGCCATTAATCTCTCCGGCCCAAAAGGAGAACCCGAGAAGAAACTAAGGAATGTGGGCTCTTTATTCCATTAGTTGTACGTGAATTGGAGCTAGGAATTATTGGACCGGCCAGGGGAATTAAATGGACCATGTTTGTTGTAATTACTTGGGCAATGTCTATTTTTTACCCAAACTTTTTTCAGATTCTTTTATTTTAACCAAACCTATTGAATTCCTAAAAATTATCCAAACGTTAACTCTCTGTCAACTTTTCTGTTAGTAATGCTGACTAAGTATAACAATAATGAGTTGACTTCCTACGTGGCGGTCAGAATACCATCATTTACTATTTTTAATAAAAAGATTATCAAAAAATAAAACAAAATCTCATCCCTCACGTGGACGAAATAAGTAACGGTAACAGAATGAATGCCCAGACTTTGATAAATTATAATACGTTTGGATAATAAATAGAATTTCTATAGGTTTGGTTAAAATAAAAGAATCTGAAAAAGGTTTGAGTAAAAAATAGACATTGCCCTAATTACTTTGGGCGAAAGAAGGAGGAGGCAAAATTGGTGGGCCATTAATTTGGTTAAAAAGTGGAACGAGAGGAAGCGGGGGAATAGTCTGGGGCGGGGGAAATCTCTTGGGAAAAGAGGAAGAAAGCAGCAAAGCGAGCAGCTTGTTAGCGCGGGAGAGAGCGAACTGAAAGGAGAAGTAGTTCAACCCTGCGATCATCAGCGATCCCGGAGTGAATTCTTTCTAAACTTTTATCTCTCGATTAATACGATGATGATTATGAACATGATTGTGTGTTTTATTTTCGTCATGAACTAAACCCCAATTTCTGGGGGAAACACCATAGGATGTAGCTATTTCAAATATTGATGGATTAATTCGTAATTCTTTTCTTCCAATCTCTATTGCATGAAATTACTTAATGCTTTGTGTTGACTGGCCACCAATACAATGAATCGTAGTTAATTAGGTTATTAGCGACAGTGAAACCCTAATAACTGAGCATATTTCATGTGACATAGTAACTTATCGAAGCGACAGTGGATTAAATAAGGTGCTATGGGTCTTAAATAGGACATCGATCTTCAGACTATATAGTTAATTCATTGAGCTACGACAGTAGGATTTGAATTGATTATTTAGTACGTAGTAATTCCCGACAGGGATAGCTAGCACAGTAGTGATATCCTGGCTGTAGAGATATGGATTAAATTGATTGGAATATGTGAATTAATCTGGATAGGATAGGTAGTGAATCCCGGTGTTTCTCCCAGAGCTTTCTCCATTGAATTTCTCCCGACCATTTTACTTTGCTTAATTAGTTTATTTATTTTGCTAGTAGTTAATAATCTCATTAAACCATTTTCACATATAGTTTGCTCTACAAAATTGATAGAACTTAAGGTTGTACCAGTCCCTGAGAGACGATACCCGGACTTTCCGGATTACTACAAGATAGGAATTGAAGCTATACGCTTTTGACCTATCAATGACCGTGGTGCCTAACGAGAAGAACGAGCTCATCCCGATGCGCACGGTGACTGGGTACCGTGTTTGCATCGACTATAGGCGTCTCAACGACGCTACTCGGAAGGACCATTTCCCGCTGCCGTTCATTGATCAGATGCTGGAGAGATTGGCGGGGCACGAGTTCTACTGCTTCTTGGATGGGATGTCCGGGTACTTTCAGATCCCTATTGCACCGGAGGACCAGGCGAAGACCACTTTCACCTGCCCCTTCGGCACATTTGCTTACCGGAGATTCCATTCGGGCTATGCAACGCCCCAGCCACCTTTCAGCGATGCATGCTCGTCATCTTTGACCGTCTGGTCGGCGAGATCATGGAGGTGTTTATGGACGATTTCTTGGTTTATGGAGACTCCTTCTCTCACTGTCTCCATAACCTGGAACTTGTTCTTAAACGGTGTGAAGAAACGAACCTGGAACTGAGTTGGGAGAAGTGTCACTTCATGGTTCGAGAAGGCATAGTTCTTGGGCACAAGATCTCCAAGATGGGGATCGAGGTAGACAGAGCAAAGATCGAGACTATCAGCAAGCTGCCTCCTCCTACATCTGTAAAGGGGATCCGGAGTTTTCTTGGCCATGCAGGTTTCTATAGGCGGTTCATCAAGGACTTCTCGAAGATCGCCCTGCCCCTAACTAAGCTTCTGGAGAAGGATGCCCCCTTCCAGTTCACTGATGCTTGCACAGCGGCGTTCACCACCTTGAAGGAGAAGCTCACCCAGGCTCCTATCATGGTTGTTCCTGACTGGTCCCTACCATTTGAGCTGATGTGCAACGCCAGTGACTTTGTTGTTGGAGCTGTTTTGGGGCAGAGGCGAGATCAACACTTCCGACCTATCTACTATGCCTCGAAGACTCTGAATGATGCCCAGGAGAACTACACCACCACAGAGAAGGAGCTGCTTGTGGTGGTGTTTGCCTTTGATAAGTTTCGCCCCTATCTGGTCTTGTCCCATGTGACCGTGTACACAGATCACTCCGCGATTAGATACCTGATGAGCAAGACCGATGCCAAGCCTCGGCTCATACGATGGATCTTACTGCTGCAGGAGTTTGATATTGAGATCCGGGACAAGAAGGGAGCAGAAAATGTTGCAGCTGATCACCTCTCCCGGTTGGACGCACCTCCTGCGGACAACCTCGTGGAGGAGATTGATGACTCCTTCCCAGATGAGAGGTTGATGATGATGTGCTTGGTGGAGAGTGTCACCCCCTGGTACTCTGATTTTGCGAATTATTTGGTGGGCCAGCAGCTGCCCAAGGGGATGGCAACTCACTCCAAGAGGAAGTTTTTCTCCGATCTGAAGTACTACTTCTGGGATGACCCACATCTTTTTCGGATCGGAGCCGACGGGATCATCCGTCGTTGTGTTATGGAGAGTGACATGGAGGGCATTCTATCTCACTGTCATGAGGGACCTACTGGCGGTCATCACGGAGGAAACCGCACGGCAAGGAAGGTGCTCCAGTTGGGCTTTTACTGGCCCACGCTCTACAAGGATGCAGACGCCTTCGCACGCAGGTGCGACCGATGCCAGAGGTCAGGTAACATCTCTGCCCGTGATGAGATGCCCCAGAATGTGTTTATAACTTGCGAGATTTTTGATGTCTGGGGTATCGACTTCATGGGCCCCTTCCCTCCATCTTTTGGTAACACCTATATTCTGGTTGCTGTTGACTACGTCTCTAGGTGGGCTGAGGCGCAAGCTTTGCCCACCAATGATGCAAGACGTGTTTGTGGTTTTTTGAAGCAGCTATTCTCCCGGTTCGGGACACCTAGAGCCATCATAAGCGATAGAGGCACCCATTTCCAGGGCCAATTTGATAAACTACTGTCTCGCTATGGTGTGACTCACAAGGTGTCCGTGGCCTATCATCCCCAGACCAGTGGCCAGGCCGAGCTGACGAACCGGGAGCTCAAGCGGATCCTGGAGAAAACGGTGGATCAGTCCCGCAAAGATTGGTCCACCAAGCTCGATGATGCTCTGTGGGCGTATCGCACTGCCTACAAGACACCCATTGGTACTTCACCGTACCGGCTTGTCTATGGAAAGGCATGCCATTTGCCCATGGAGCTAGAGCACAAGGCCTTCTGGGCCCTTAAGCTGCTCAACTTGGATGTTCTTGTTGCAGGTATTGGAGCTGGAAGAATGCAGATGTTGGAGCTGGAAGAGTGGCGTTACCACGCCTATGAGAACACCCGGTTGTACAAGGAGCGCACTAAGCGCCTGCACGATGCCCGGTTGCGGGGTCCGAAAGAGTTCCAGGTTGGTGATCGAGTTCTTCTCTATAACTCTCGCCTGAAGCTCTTTCCCGGAAAACTCCGTTCCCGGTGGTCTGGACCATTCACGGTCACCCAGGTGTTCCCGTATGGCACTATCGAAATTGCCAACCCGCAGACTGAGCCGTTTAAAGTGAATGGCCATCGTCTCAAACTCTACCTGGGAGACGAGGTCGAACATGCGGAGTTGGTGGTGGAACTCGCGGACCCTTAGTTCCGCCATGGGCGTCCAGCTAAAAGACAGTAAAGAAGCGCTTGTGGGGAGGCAACCCCACCACGGTTTGCATTTTCTTTTCCCTTTTTCCTGAGTTGTTGGTGTCGTGTCGAGTCAGTTGCATGTCTGTCGTGAAGTTCGGTCATCTGTGATGCCTCGGTTTGGTGTTTTCGTGCAGGAGAGGTCGCGATTTTGGGAAGAATGAGAATTTTGGCCGGAAGGGTAAAATACCCGGTCATGAGCCAAAATACCCGACCAGGTATTTTTGGCTCGTGCCCGGGCCCCCTTCTGCCTTCCGGGGCGAAAAAGGGCAAATCCCCGACCTCAAGCCAAAAATACCCGACCGGGTATTCATTTTGGCTTGAGACCGGGGATTTCCCTGCTGTGAAACGCGGCGTTTAGGGGTTCCCCGATCTCCCGCCAAAAATACCCGACCGGGTATTTTTGGCGAGGGACCGGGGATTTTTGCCCCTTGATACACAGCGTTTGGCAGAACCCCCGGTCGTGGACTCGAAAATACCCGACCGGGTATTTTTGAGACCCGACCGGGTATTTTTCCTATTTAAAGGAAACTCCCGGTCATTTCTCTCTCTACCCTCATTTTTTCCAAAATCCCTTCTCTCTCTACTCTCATTTCCTCTCCCCTCTCTCCTCTTTGGCCGCCGCCGGCCGCCGCCTCCGCCGCCGCCTTCCGTCGGCGGTCGCTGCCGGCCACCGCCACCGTCGCCGGTCAATTTCCGGCCATTTCCCGGCCACTTTCCGGCGACCCCCTCAGCCGAATTTTTTGGCCCCTCCTCGCGTCCTTCCCCTTTTTTTCGTGTCCGCACTACAGTTCCACTTGCGTTTCCAGGTGTGTTTCTTATTACTTACTCTTTTTCTGGAGAATCGAACTGTAGACTGTAGGACCGAGAACTGTGTTTGCATGCCTGGACTAGAGTAGGGTGGGGGATGCCTTCGGCTTGTATGGTTTTATCTGTGGGGTATGTGCTGCCCTGTCGTGAATGTGATTGGTTCTGTGCTTCTTGCTTGATTCCGGTTGAGTCGCCTGTGATTCAACCAGCTGTGCGTACCATTGTTAGCCTAGGTGACCTTAAGTGTGGGGGAAGTAATGAACCCATGTTGTTGGTCCTGACCAGTTTTCTTGGCTCCACCTATGGTGTTTTGATTTTGCAGGATCATGTCGCAGGACCATCCCTTCGTGCTGGATCTGCGCCTGCACGCGGAGTATGCGGATCAGTTCCGCAAGGTGGACTGGGGGAAACTGGAGCGGCACTACCACCTCGAGTGGGCGGTGTTCGAGCAGCTCCACTGTTTGTAGGAGCTCAGCGCCGCTATCAGTCACCGCGATTGGCGGACGTTGCTGACCATCGACGAGCCTACCTACACGGAGCTGGTGTGGGAATTCTACACCACCTTCCACTATGACCGCACGATGGCCCGGGACGAGTATGCAGTGACATTCCGGATGGGTGGCCACCACAGGGAGGTGACCGTCGACGGGTTGGCCCACGCTCTGGGGATCGATTACCACCCGTTCGATGCCCATGAGATCGAGGTTGCCCACCCGACCGACTGGAACCAGGATGCTTTCTACCGCAGGATAGCCAGGCGCGCCCATGGCTACGACTACTTCGATGTTGGCCAGACCTCCGTTAGCACCCTCAAGCCGCAGTGGCACATCCTGAACTTGCTGATCACCCGATCCATCGTCCCCAACGCCACCGGTTTGCATAAGCTCCCGAAGCGGGTGTTGTATGCCATGTACTCGATGGGGGACCCGGAGCACATGCTCCACCTGGGATCCTTCGTGGCCCTCACTTTCTCCCGGATCCGCGGGCATCCCACTCACCTCTTTTGTGGTCCCCTGATCACACGGTTGGCGAGGCATTTCGACATCAGCTTTCAGGGGCTTCACGATGCGACCGTGAGGGGCGGCTCCGCACCCCTCAGCCGGGACATGCTCCACAACGCGCGCCTCCTGGCCACTGATGACATCCGCACCTGGGTGGATGGGCTTTCTATGCCCCCCGAGGAGGTGATTGATCTAGACTCGGACGAGGAGGATGCGGACTACTCGGGCGAGGAGGTCGATGAGGATGCTGATGATGATGATGATGATGATGATGATGATGATGATGAAGGCGCTATGGATGCCGATGAGCCGGAGCCCCCGCTCTCCCCCCCTGGGGATCTTCAGCCTCGACGGAGACCAGTGAGAGGTGAGTCCTCCTCTGGTCCTTCTGGTCCGTCGATGGACTTCTTCACGGAGCAGTTCCAGCAGATGGGGCTCCAGTTCCAGCAGCTCGGTCTTCAGAACCAGCAGCTCATGGACCATCAGGTCCAGTTTTACCAGCAGTATTCGGCCCACCAGGCCGAGTACCGGTCCAGGATGACGGGCGTTGATGAGCGCCTTGGCCGATTGGAGACCCACATGGGAGTCACTACTGCTCTCATCGAGCGGGAGAGAGACCGAGGCCGCCGTCTGATGGAGTATTCCGAGCATCTGCTCCAGGCTTGTCACCCTCCAGCGGAGCACCACTGGACCACCCGGTGGGAGCATTCACCGCCTCGGCAGCAACCGGATGATGGCGTCGACGACCTTATGGATCATATTGATTTTTCCGGTCTTGGAGGGACCTAGGGGCATGTTTTGAGAGTTTATCTTTGTCAGTGTGCAAACTGTCTGTTTTGTGTCGGTTTTTGTTTCTTTTTCTTTTCATTTTGGATGCTGTACTATTGGGCTGACCGTTGGACCTAACGTATGTGTTTGAGCTTTTTGGTCTCTTTTAGCTCTGCCTGTGTTCCCGACTGGTCCTCTCTCCAGTCCGTCCCATGCCGACTGGTCCATTTCCAGTCTCCTGCAGTCTGTGCACACCGGTAACATCGTTCCCCTTTCCTTCCCTCTTCTCCATTGAGGGCAATGTCGATCTTAAGTGTGGGGGGGATGTTTATCTTTTGACTGCATTAGCTCTGTTTGTGTGCTTGGAGCCTAGTCCACTGTCCAAATTTTTAAATTTGAGGGCTCCAAGTACGTGTTCCTTGCAATTGCCTGCTCAGTATGCTTTGAATTGACAGTCTCTGTAGTGATTTGCAACCTAGGGAGGTAGTGTAGCACTATGGAGGATGTTGATGCATTTAAGAAGTCTCATTTCTTCTTCATATTGTGTTGGTTGATTGAGTGAATTAGTGATCTTAGGACCCTTGAATTGTGTGGTGTTGTGGACTCTCTGCCTGTCATGGACTCTTGTATCATGTTCTGAAAGTAACAGGTGCTCGAAATGTGCTTTAAAATAACGTCTCCCGTGCGAATAGGGCGAAAGTGTGTAAGGGGAGATGGGAATCCGTTCCCAATTTCCACCTACTACCTCCAGCCCCCTTACATGTCTTTCCCCCGCACGAGGCTCGAGACACCCGCTCCTGGCATGGCCCGTAAGAGCCGGGCTCCCGCAAAACCTTTGATAGGTGGGAGCCCCCGTTTTCTGCAGAAACAGGTTGGAACCCGTGGAAAAAAAAGAAAAACAGAAACACAAGCAAAAAGAAGAGAGAAAAGGGTTCCAACCATGTTCAAAAAGAAAATCGAGCACCTTGAATTAATGTGATTCCATGATCTTTTGTTTGTGAGAGTCTCTTCATCCACGATTCATTTGCCCTCTGTTCACTATTTGCCATGATGCCGATTCGAAACTAGCGTTCTCGCCGAAGAGGCTATGAGATGACTTGTGCGTCGGTTGACCTCGTAAGCTGCTAAATGATCTAGGAAGTCCGCTACCTACGATCGAGGTTGTTTGTTGCTATAGAGGTCTGGAGAGTTGCATTGGTTTGAGTTAGGTTTGCTTGGGGACAAGCAAACGGTTAAGTGTGGGGGAGTTTGATAGACCGATAATTATACATGTTTTCACCCCTATTCTGAAGCCGTTTGTGATGAGGAATCTCGTGTTTTAAGCCGATTTCACGCTAGGTTGTGTGTTTATGTCATATTTCAGGTCCCGGCATTGGAATCGAGGTGGAGGAACGAGTTCCGGGTCGAAAGGAGCGAAGTTGGGACAAAGGAGGCTGTTGGACCAAAATACCCGGCCAAAGGAAGAAATACCCGACCGGGTATTTTCTGGCCTTGACCGGGTATTTCTCACTTCGGGCGTCCGTGAGAAGCAGAAGGGGGCCCGGGCAAATGCCTAAAATCCCCGGTCGGGGATTATGAGGACAGACCGGGGATTTTCTCCTGAGTTGAAACGGCGAGTTTTGGAAATACCCGGTCGAAACCCGAAATACCCGACCGGGTATTTCGACCGGGTATCGCGATGGCAGCCGATAAAAGGAAAAGAAGGCCAATTTTCAGAGGGTTCCGAGTTTTTGAGAGAGAAAGCGATACCTAGAGAGAGAAAGCGACGAACCAGAGTTCCCAAGCGCCATAGATCGATCTTCAACACCATTGGAGCCCGGCTTGAGCTTGGAGAAGTGCGATTAAACGTCCAGGAGCAGAAATCCATCTTCACAGTATGATTTCCGCGTCTGAATCTGCTTTTGCTTCTTTCTCTATGGAGTAGTTTCCCCATTCATCTGGGTATGGGGAACCCTAGATTTGTATGCTAGGTCTGATTGTATGAACCCAAGTACAGAGTTTGTGAATTGATTATATTCGATTGAGGTTTGAATGATTGAATGACTTGAATCCTGATCAAATTCCTGTTGTTTCTGCTTTGACCTAGAATGAGAATATCTGCCTAGGTTGATAGAGTACCCTTAATCGAAGGTGGCGAATTGGAGACTTTAGTCGAGGAGCCAATTCGCTATTCTGTACCGAATTCAATTCGGTAGTGGAGGTTTGGTTCGTTAGGGCCTCAATCTGTTTACTCCGGTGGAGGTTAGTCGCCCGCTAGAGACTCAGATTGAGAGGGTCTGGAGACCTTTAGTCGAGACTTCAGGCTAATTGAGAACCTTCCGCAGTATAACTTTCATGAAAACTGAACTTGGTAAATTGCAATCCGACTTAACTGCAGTCTAGGGGGAACCATATCCGGGTGACCTCTCTTGACTTGACAACAACCGTTTACTTGCTTTGTGTTTTGTTTGTTTGAGTTGCACTAAAAGTTCACCGCTAAATAACAAGAATTCACCGAGTAGTCATCACATCTAGGACCCGGGTTGACAATAAAACCCGAACCCGCTATACTACGCTTTAGGAAGTGGTTGCACTTGCCCATTTTCTAGAGTGACAGTAGGAGTGAGTCAGTACTGAATCTGCTTCAGCCCTACTCAGAGTGTCGTTTTTCCTTCTTCGTTGAATACATCTTTCGAATTACATGTTCGGGTCTCCTTTCCTGATCCCCAACTGGTATTTCATTAGCTGTTGGAGGAGTTATTGTGACAATTGGTGGAGGAGTTACTATGACATTTGGCATAGTAAATCCATCCAGAGCAATCAGATTTTCCCACCCTTGATGTTCTTGTTCCAATGTCTCCTCCTGGACATCAGTGTGAGAGTAATATGAGTGATTCTCAAAAAAGATGACATCCATGGAATTAAATACCTTCCGTGTGATGGGGGAATAACACTTGTATCCCTTTTTCCGAGAGGAATACCCGATGAACACACATTTTTTAGCCTTTGGGTCTAGCTTTGTTGGGTGATGTTGTTGCACATGAACAAAAGCTAGACAACCAAACTCCCTTGGTTCCAGATCTAAGAGATATGCCTCTGTGTGAGGGTATGCTTGAACCAAGATATCTTTCGGAGTCTGGTACTTAAGGATTCGACTAGGAAGCCTGTTGATGTGGTATGTAGCAGTCAATATAGCCTCTCCCCATAGGTGTTTGGGAACTTGATTTCCAAATAGTGGTGCCCTAGCCGTTTCCAATAAGTGACGATTCTTCCGTTCTGCAATTCCGTTTTGTTGGGGAGTATCTACACAAGAGCTGCAATGTACAACCCCATTTTGTGCAAGAAACGTCCCTAAGACAGAATTTAAGTAGTCATGAGCATTGTCTGTCTTGAGGACTTGTATTCATGTCTTGAACTGAGTGAGAATCATATGGTAGAACTCCTTAAACACGCTGGTTGTTTCAGATTTTTCTTTCATCAAGAATGTCCACGTAAGTCTAGTATGGTCATCGATGAATGTGACAAACCACTTAGCTCCATTGATGTTCTTGACTCGTGTGGGTCCCCATATGTCACTATGGATAATTGAAAACGGTTGGGTTGGTCTATAACTCAAACCCGAATAAACACGTCTAGTGTGTTTAGCCAACTGACATGTTTCACATTGCAACAACTTGGAGCTTTTATTCTGAAACAAATTTGGTAACATCCGTTCGAGATATCCAAAACTGGGATGACCTAATCGTGTATGCCATAACATGATTTGGCCATCTATCCTATCAGTACTACTGCTAGTAGCTAGAGCCCTCCTTGTTCCTCTTGTTTCTTCATCACCACGTCCTTCAATGATGAAGAGGTCCTCATGCCTTTCAGCAGATCCAATTGTCCTCCCGGAGCCTCCTCCTGTAGGGAACAAAGATTAGAACTGAATATGGCATTGTAAGACAAATCCCTAGTTATTTGACTGATAGACACGAGATTGCAGTTTAACTTGTGGACATGCAGGACAAGGAATAACTCTATGTACTGATTTAGTCGGATCCTTCCAATTCCTTCTACAGGAGATAGGCTGCCATCAGCTATTCTTACCCCAGCCTTGGTTGGATATCTCTGATAGTCACTTAATAATTCTTTATTTCCAGTCATGTGATCAGAACACCCTGAATCAACTATCCACTTAACACCTTATGTAGATTGGACTGAAAGAGCAGTAAAGTGTTTACCTTGGTTTGAAAACAGGCTTGTGAACATGCCTGCTTGGTTCTGTTGGGATGGTTTTCCTATAGTCATCGCTTTGAAGAACTTCTCTAAAGCACCAGCCTGCTCTTTGGTAAAAGGAGTAGGGGTTGATTCAAGTTCTGGTTTCTTCTCAGATGCCATATGAGCTCGACGTCTTCCAGCCCCATTAATATTGTTGTTTTTCTTTTCTCCTTTTGGTTTCCAGTTGGCTGGGAATCCGATGATGTACCAGCAATCAGCTCTAACGTGACCATGCTTGTGGCAGTTGTCACAATAGAGCTCGAACTCATCGTCATCCTGCTTCTGACTTGGGTAGTCCTGTGGTTTATTCTTCTGAGGATTACGAACAGCTAAGTCTGAACTTTCCCCTTGGTTTGGCTTAGGATTGAGCATCAGCTGACGTCTGCTCTCCTCCCTTAATATCTGAGCAAAGACAGTCTCGATGTCGGGGAAAGGCTTCAATCTCATCATCTGACCATTGATCTCATCTAGGTCTTGATTTAAACCAAGTAATAAATACACGGTTTGTTTCTTCTCAATGTACTGCTTGAATTTCTCTTGATCTCCAGGGGTCTCCCAATCGATTGCCTCGTACATGTCTAGGTGCAGCCAGTGGTGTCCCAGCAAGTTGAAGTAGTCTGTGACATCCATCTCCCCTTGTTTGAGTTGAAACAACTGTGTTTCAATCCGAAACAATGCAGATGTGTTATCAACCGTTGAGTAGGTGTTTCTGGACGCATCCGAGATTGCTTTCGTAGAGGGATGAAGAAGGTAGTTTTCCCTGATACTCGGCTTCATGGAATCGATAAGCCATGTTCGGACCAGGGCATCATTGTCATACCAGTTTTGATACAGTGGGTCTGTAGCTTCGGGGGCTTGGTGGCTCCGGTCAGATATCCTCCTCTGCTCCTGGCTGCAATATTCATCTCAACGGTTTTCGACCATTTGAGATAGTTCTTCCCGTCGAGCTTGTAACTCGTCAAGGATGCTGGAAAAATCAATGGCGGTTGGTGTTACAATGCTGAAGTTGTTTGTTGGAGGAGCACCGCCTCCTGTATTCTTTGAGGAGTGACTGGAATCGTCTTTCGTCATGACGAAGATGGCGGGTTTTCCAAAAAAATGAAGAAGGGAAAGAGGGATAGGAGAATACCGT
Source organism: Linum tenue (assembly GCA_946122785.1). Classification (NCBI taxonomy): domain Eukaryota; kingdom Viridiplantae; phylum Streptophyta; class Magnoliopsida; order Malpighiales; family Linaceae; genus Linum; species Linum tenue. Next base: position 44,393,430 of record CAMGYJ010000005.1, on the reverse strand, counting down.
CAGATCGGCGCCGGAATTAGGTCAGAGTAGGCTCTGATACCATGAAAGTGTTTTTGGAGAATCCTGAGGTTGTTTCCTCGGTTCTTTTTTCTTCTTATTATTAGCCTAACTTGGGCTGTCAATATATACACAGAGGTCTACTAGAGACCTTCCTAACTTAGTGATCTAACATAAGGTAACTCCTCTAAATAATCAATTAAGAATATTTAGCTACTTAATCAGCAATAGCCACGTTATTCTCTTCACTTCGCAACTTCTATCTTTTTAAAATAAGTCTATGCTACTCATACCCTCCCAATCTCCTTTCCAGATCTAGATCTGCTCCCTTCTCTTCTTCTTCATTTTTCTCTCCAACAATCGAAGAATAAAAATTGCAGCCACCCTCTTTCATTGTGTTTATTCTCTTCATCAACTTGTTGGCCTCAATTCTGATCTTTCTCCTTTTTTGGTGTTTTGTTTTCTTGATTGCGGAGGAAATGAAACAAGACAGAAGACAAGTTTTTTTTTCTCTTCCTCCTTCTATTTTTTATACTTTAGGTAATATATATTGATATTACCACACTATACCACATGATATTGGGTGGTAACGAAATATATATTGATATTACCACACTATACCATATGGTATTGGGTGGTAATCGACCCCAATTACGAGAAATTATATTTATATTGGGTTGTAATTAGAATTATATTGTTTTTATATGGTTTTACCTTCTCATACCATGTGGTATTGTAATTATAATTAATTTGTGGTCATTCGATTTACCATGTTCTACTATGGTGGTTAGATTTATATTGCTCTGTAGCGTGTTTTACCAAGTTATACCATGTGGTGGTAGTTGGATTTGTAATTTTATTTTAGCATGTTATACTCTATGGTATGGTAATTAGATTTGTAACTTTCGGTAGCATGTTTTACCAAGTTATATCATGTGGTATTATATGTAGTTAGATTTGTAATTTTCTTTCCATATTTTACCAAGTTTTAACACGATAGTAGAAAGTGATAATAATATTAATATTTGTAATTATTGTCTTTAGCAGTGAATTATTTAACAAAAAAATCATCATTCAATTTGAGTTGGAATTAGAACAGAGATCGCTAGAATGGTTAGATTCATTTTTGTTGTAGATGGGAGAGAGAGAAGAAATATTGTACCTTTTCTTTTAATAATAAAACAAAGATTGAGAGAGAGGGGAACTAGTGTGGGGTGGGGAGTGAGATCTGGGTCTGGTCAAAAGTCAGCGTCAGGACGTTAGCGTGAGAGCATCTGCGTCATCATTAAATAGGGGTGCAATTTACCCTACTGCCCCTCTGTGTTTAATTTAAATAAAAGGAAAAGGGTGACATGTGGGACAGATGATTGGATTACTGACAGTTACTGATAGGAGGGTTACTGACCTGATCCGGACCCCGTCGAGTTTGGGATACGGCTTGGTTACTGACCTGTCAATAATAAATAGGGACCGTAGATCTAGGAGGCGGACAATCGTGCGATTGGGTTGGACGCAGGGTGAGAGAAGTGTATTTTTGTCCGTTTTTACATTAAATTTTGTATTTTATTTTATTTCGCATTTAATAGCTGCATTTTCAAAGAAGGAGAGAGAAATAACCACTTCTCTGCAACTCTGCTCTCTCTTTCTTTTTTTTCTCCCAATCTCTTTTCCATATCATTTTTCTTTCTCTCCTCCTTTCTCTCTCTCTCAATCTCCTTTCCAGATCTAGATCTGATGCCTTTTCTTCTTCTTCATTTTTTTTATCCAGCAATCAACGAAAAAAAATTGCAGCCACCCTCTTTCATTGTGTTTCTTCTCTTCATCAACTTGTTGGCCTCAATTTCGATTTTTCTCCTTTTTTTGGTGTTTGGTGTTCTTGATTGCAGAGGAAACGAGACAAGACAAAAAAATAAGTTTTTTTCTCTCCCGCCTTTTGTTTTTTTACTTTAGGTAATATATATTGATATTACCACTCTATACCGTATGATATTGGGTGGTAACGAAGTATATATTGATATTACCATACTGTACCATATGGTATTGGGTGGTAACGAAATATATATTGATATTACCACACTATACGATATGATATTGGGTGATAACGTAATATATATTGATATTACCACACTATACCATATGGTATTGGGTGGTAATCCATACCAATTTCGAGAAATTTATATTTATATCGGGTCGTAGAGGGTTGTAATTAGAATTATATTGTTTTTATATGGTTTTACCTTCTCATACCATGTGATATTGTATGGTAATTATAATTAATTTGTGGTCATTCAATTTACCATATTCTACTATGGTGGTATTCTATGGTGGTTAGATTTATAATGTTTTGTAGCGTGTTTTACCAAGTTATACCATGTGGTGGTAATTGGATTTTTAATTTTATTTTAGCAAGTTATACCATATGGTATGGTAAATTAGATTTGTAAATTTCTGTAGCATGTTTTACCAAGTGATAATCATATTCATATTTGTAATTATTGTTTTTAGCAGTGAATTATTTAATAAAAAATCATCTTTCAATTTGAGTTGGAATTAGAATAGAGATAGCTAGAATTGTTAGATTCATTTTTGTTGTAGATGGGAGAGAGAAGAAATATTGTACCTTTTCTTTTAATAATAAAACAAAGATTGAGAGAGAGGAACCAGTGTGGGGTGGGAGAGTGGGATCCGAATCTGGTCAAAAGTCAGCGTTAGAGCATCAACGTTAAATAGGCGGTGCAATTTACCCTATTGCCCATACGTATTTAATTTAAATAAAAGGAAAAGGCTGACACGTGGAGATAGATGATTAGATTACTGACAGTTACTGATAGGAGGGTTACTGACCTAATCCGAACCCGTCCCAAACAACTCGTACACAGCCAGACAACAATCTTGATCCTTTAATTGACATTTGATTATCTACAAATATATTATAACAGAGTTGAGAGCAGTTTTTCAGCATTACGAATTTTGTGCAACGAGAGCAAAAGTAGTAAGGGTAATTGTGTCTTCGCAATCATTATTTATTTTTCATTCATAAGAGAGAGAGAGAAAACATCAATCTTGAGATTCGAACAATAGTCTTTTCAAACAAAAACAACAACTATTACCAATTATACTAAGAAAATATATTGTACATTTTTAAATACAAAATCTGAAAATCTAAAATCGAAAAATTATATGACTTTTCCACTATTGTTAGCTAGCCCACTAACTCTCACGAAAGTACTTTCTTTGTTATTTGATATTTTAATTTTCATATTTTGATTATTTTAATTTGAGTTTAATAGTAAATATAATTTATGTCCTCTTATAAATGGAGAATAATTTTAAAATTGCAACCTAAATATAATTGATTCGAATATTGCATATTGAATTGCATTATTTAATGTGTAGATGTGATGTAGAATTCTTAAATTGGTATTAATTTTTAGAACTATTAAAGCAATGATATTGTTATGCAAACTGTAAGTAACCAGTTTTTGAAAGTTTTAGTTTGGTTAATCGTTAAATCCTAAATTTCATGATAATATGGCATGATTGGAAAGATGAGTGAATTTAAGAGAACACAATTTATGAATACCAATTTTTATAGATGATTTCAATAGGGTAATTGACTAGATGTATCATTAATAGTTACGTAGTTTAATACGAAATAACGTAGTACAAGACAAATCATGAAAGTCGGGCTGGAGTTTTCATGGACGCGTTGATGGGGTCGTGTGCATTAGCAAGGTAGGTACTACAAAATATGTTTAATTTTTTTTTGTTGAGTGAATAAGATTGTCCTTCAGCTAAATTTAGAGTATCTTGGTTGATAAATACTTTTTTTCATTGCATAGAGTATGGATGGAAAATGTTATTTTCTTACTAATTTTGTTATTGTATTGTGCAGAATACTTAAAGATTTAGATATGGATATATATGTATTGTTTCTCAAACAAAAGAAATAAATATTGACTAAAGGTTATCATCATGAGTTTCTTTTAATCCAACGCTTTTTCAGACAAACTCTTTTTTTTTGTTATGTCAATTTTCTTTTCAATCATAGGCAACTAACTGACTACATCATTAAATAGACAAGTTATGAATGGTTATTCACAAATATTATAACCAAAGTTGTGACACCTCTACCCGGCGACTGGTTGGACTAGATCCGACCAAAGTCGGGCTCCAAAACCGGCTTTACAAAATCAAGGGTTTCATCGTTAAAGAGAGAGAAGAAGAAGAGAGAGGCGGGGGAAGAGGCAAGGGGATGGTGGGTGGATCTTGAGATTGGTAATATTTTTGTGGAATTTGACTATTTGAATTTTTAATAGATATAAGTTAATACATTCTATTTTAGTCAGTAAATTTCTATCTTATATGTAAATATATTTAGAAAAGGTGTAAAACGACTCAAACAGGTTGGACCTCAATCAAACCATTAAACTTCAAACCACTTGCTTGACCGACTCAACGAATTAAACCGGTTTGACAACTTTGGTTATAACCGTTAAGATTACAATGTTCACCATTGATAAAACGTTATAAGAATTTTGGAAATGGAAAAATAATTTCCATGTCACATTGATGTCATACGAAATTTAACATTTTAATTAATTTAAAAAATTTAAATATACATCATAAATACATTGTGTTCAAATAACATTCTGACCAACCGGTCGGACAAGCTAGTAATTAAAAATGAGCCAAGATAATTCCATTTTGTAGATTTTTAAGTGCAAATAAAGACAAATAAAATTAGGACACCCCCCGTACTAGTTTCCTCAGGATGCCTGGTTACAACCTGTCTAATGGGAGGGGGTTAGATGGGAAGTTACCGATTGGAAGTCACAAAGGGATGAATATGGATTGGATTGGGTCCGGTTTCTTTAAATTGTAACTCAATTCAGTGAATACATCATTAAAAAATGGTAAAATACAGATTAGGGTTTAGAAGTCAAAACCCAATCAAACGGTACCTACGAGTGCATGGATACCCAAACATAACAATATATTAGTTCTTTGAGCACTTTTATATCGAAATTTTCTCTATAAATGTATCTCCATGAAGACTACTAATATCCATAAAATACCCATATTTTTAGGTTTATATTGCCATGAAGAGTAATAACATTCCTAAATGATTCATATTGTCCACTTAGATACAAAATGACATCATTTTGTTTTATGTGTGTGGGTAAAAGGGTGGAAAGTAGTTGGATTGAGAAATCCAACCTGCCAATCTTGAATTAGGACAAAATTGCTCAAACTGAATTTTACCGGCTTTGATCGGGTAGGGTATATGTGGGATCGGGTTCAATGCCATCTCTTGGTGTAGGGTGTCAGTCAACCAAATCCAACTGTGTTGTGTGAGGGCTAGCAAGCCCAGGAGTGGTAATGGACCGGTCCAAATTGGGTTTTTGATTCAGATTGAGACGTTAATGGGCTCAACTCAAACGCGTGAAAGTGTAACGGATGATCCTGTGATTTAATTTTGGCAATTTAAATTTTATTTATAACAATATATTAATTAGAATACCAAAAACGAGAAATAAAAAACCGCTCGTTTGTTTGTCTCGCTGCGCTCCAAAACAGATAGAGAAAGAAAATGTCTGGGAATTAACTGCAAAAATCCAACTGGATCTCTCTCATTACTCTCTCTCTATTACACACAAGAATTGTCTAGCAGAAAACAAACAGTTCCATTTATCTTCTCCGGCTTTAGGCCAGCCAGCCAGCCAGCCAGCCAGCCAGCCTTTCGCTTTCTTCTCTTTCTTGTCGCGGTGCTCTCTTTTTCGGCTGTTATCCCAAAGCTGCTGCTGGTAATCAGAAAACGGGGAGAAGAACGGTATCGAGGCAAGCAAGAGGGAACTGCGGGGACTGATTGATAATTAGTCGAGATTTGATCGGCCTTACGTTGGAAGAAGAAGTAGAAGTAGAAGAATAAAGGAGTGATTGATCGGCCGGCAGCGGAGTGATGTTCGTAAAGAAGCTGGTGGAGAAGGCGGCTTCGAATGTGTCGAAGAAGGTAATTACTCACTCTCCTTCTGTATCCCTTCCCTCCGTGATTTCATCCTCTGAATCAATCAATTCATTCCGCTTTCACTTCCATGGATTACTACTGATTTCCCCGGCTGAATCGTCTTCGTCTTCCGCTCTCTGTTTCTGACTGTCTCCCCTGGTCAAAGTGAAACTGTTGTGATCTGCTTTTCTCCGTCTCCCCCCTTCTCTCCGTGCAATCAATTTCGAAAGTTCATGATGATGAATTTGTGTGTCTGGATCCAAGAATTCGGGTTCCACGTTTCACCACTGTGGAAACTAGGTTGAACTGTTTGCCGTCCAAATGAGCAAATGTCTGTGATCATGATGAATGCAACAACATCTCATCTCCACAGGCACCTACCTGCAGGGAGGATCTGGTTCTGGTCTATCTATCTTGTTAAGTTCAGTAGCAATTGAATTGTTCTGTTAAGTAGGCAGAGATCAACTGAAATCCATCCATCCATGCTATCCAATTTGCGTGGTTAGGGTCAATCGGAGTCGAATCTTTAGAATTGCTTATTCAACTGCTGCTGGATTTGAATGGTTAGTTACTTGGTTTGCATTAGCAATCAGATCCTTGGACCTTAACTTGCCCACAATCCATTATCCATCCCTAACACAAAAGCATTAATTTAGGAAAAGGAAAAGCCTCTTGGCAATCTCGATCTTCTTTCTTTGGACCTTAACTTGGCCCATCCTTTTGCTTTCTTTCTTTCTTCATTGCTCCTCCTCGGATCCTTCCTATCTTTGATCTCTACTGTAGGGCCACCCTACCCTGCCTTTACTTGCCTTCCATTCCATTCCATTGCATTCATCACCAGCACTGCAGATGGCGCGAATTGATGAGAAATGGCCAAACAGTTTTGCACTTTGCACTCGTTGCCTCGTTGGTCACCATCTTGCTTTTATGGTCAGGGAGGCAGCATCCTTCAAATGGTGCCACCTGCCTGATATTCAGTATTGTTATTATTGTATTAGATTGCCCTTTGAATGGGGAAGCAAAGAAACAAAAGATCAAAAATCGGGTAAAGGATTTTTCGTAGATAGAGACTGGCCACTGTTGCTGAAACATGTGTCCGGATTCGGGGCCCCACCAGTCCTAATCGGCCATGTCCATTTCTTCTTCTTCTTCTTTCGGTCAACCGGAAAATGGAAGAAAAAGCCAGTTGTTGATCGTTTTTTCTCTTTTATTTTTATACACGTGAACCGACGGATTCACGGTGGCGTGTTGGTGTTTGTGTTTTCTTGGCCGTTGGATGACTTTCACCCCGGCTTTTCAGTTAAATAACAAAAAACTGAATGGTCCCAATAGAATAGAAAAAGAAGGATGATGATTGTGGTTAGTACTTAGTACTACTGGTCACTGGTTAGTCGTTAATTGTGATCAGGTTAGGTCGTCGTGCAATGCAAGTGTAACGGATCAGTCAGTCCACCACATTTCCACGTGATGGGCGGCGGTCGTATTTATTTCCCTTTCTTTTCTTTAATATATTCGCTGTTTGGTATTTCCTTCCCAAAAGGGTGCAGCCCGCTAGCGTGGTTGGGCCCACTTCCCTTCGATTGATATCAAACCCAAAATCTCCGGCCCAACCCACTGCTTCAACAAGCCGACAACAAGGGTATAGAACACGAATAATAGGAACCCTGCCTGCTAAACAACGAAAATGTTAATCTGCTAACTTGAATATTCGTTAGCAGATACTAACCGGTCGAACAACAATAATGGTGTTTGGTTGTCTTTTACATCTTCATCTTAATCTTAATCATATGCTTTAAATAAATAAAATTCTTGATAATATGATAGAATTTTCGATATTGTTCATGTGATACATTCACATAGAGCTCACTTTCATACCTTCCGCTTTCTGCTATAATATCTCATTGTTCATTGAGCTATGTAACTAGAAAAAAATAGCACTAACGAAGAAATATTTGTGTGAATGTAACTGAATTTGCAGCCTTCAGGGGTGAACGGGAAAGGATTGAAGGCCAATGACATAGAGCCACGCCTGAGTTTTCATTATGGAATCCCATCGGGAGCTAACATCTTGGCTTCCCATTCTCATCCCTCCTCTTCTTGTCTTGCTGTTTCCACCAGGTTGCTGCTCTCCCTTGTTGTGTCATTGGCTCTCTATTCTACCACCTTTCTTGTTCTCCACGGTAATCCATGAATCCAAATGATTTCACTTTCTTATGGTTTACCTTTGGTTCTTTGTTTTTCTCAGAGATGGAAGGATTAAACTATTTGGCAAAGACAACACTCAAGCCCTGCTCCACTCACCGGATGCTCTCCCCACCAAGTTTCTCAAGGTTTAACTTTTCTTTCAATATTGTTCCCCATTAATCTGCTGATGATGTTCATATGAACAATCGCTTACGCCGCTCTCTCTTTTTCACTCTCATCAGTTCTTTCAAACTGGGAGCACCCTGCACCTTCTCAATGTGACTTCCAGCAACCATATTGAGGTTTGGGATGTGGAGAAAAGGCTATTGTCCCATATCCATGTCTTCCCAGGAGACATTACCTCTTTTACTCCTCTCCGACACACTCCCTTCATGTAAAACCGCTTCTCCTACATTACATGATGAAAAAGGATTGACTTTGTTTCTTCTTGTGTATATGATCCTGAACCTTTGCTTTCCTATGCGTTGCTGCAGCTACGTTGGGGATTCTGCAGGTAACGTAACTGTTTTGAAGCTCGAACCCGATTCGTGTCATGTAACACGCATGCAATATTCAATACCTCTCTCTGCTGGTAATCCAACTCAAGCGGCTTCTGTAGTAACCATATTGCCTGTACCATCAGCAGAAACCAAGAGGTTTATTTTTGTTTGTTTGTTGCCTTCTTATTTCCCATTTCCCTCTATTAAAGTGCTGAAGACCACAACTCATCTCGCTTTAACCAAACGTTTCAGGCTTCTCGTTGTGTACCAAGATGGCGTTATCATTCTGTGGGACATTCAAGAAAGCCGGTCTATCTTCACAACAGGCACAAGTACGTCGTTGCTGCCATCACAGAATCACCATGAAGCAGTAAGGAAAGCAACTTGTGCATGTTGGGGATGCCCTTATGGAAGTAAAGTCATTGTTGGATACAGTAACGGAGAGATATTCACTTGGAGCGTTCAAGCATCTGTAACAGAAACACCTACTCCTTCCTCTAAGCTCAATCTTGGCTACAAACTGGACAAAGTTGCTATAGCATCCCTCAAATGGTTCCCTCAGTTAGATGGCAATAATAAAGCGAGCCGCTTATATGTCATGGGTGGTTCTTCTTCTGAGGTTGCACCTACAAGCTCAGTGCAAGTTGTGTTACTCAATGAGCATTCAGAGACGCGCACGATCAAGTTGGGCCTTCATTTGCCTGAGCCCTGCATTGACATGGATATCATTTCCAGTAGCAAGCTGGTCTCTCTTGTCCTGCTTGGGAAATCAGGCCATGTTTATGCATATGATGATGGTATGATTGAAAAGTATCTGATTCAGTCCCAAGCCAAAGGTTCAGTACCCTCTTCACCTAAGGAAGTCATGGCCAAGTTGCCATACATTGATTCCAGCATTTCTGCTGCAAAATTCGTCACACAAAACCCATCTTTGTTGAATTCGGCTGATGAGGTAATCCAACGAACACTATTGAGAGTATTGCTGTCTTTTGGATGTGATTAAAGTTAAAGCAGTGGTGCTGTGGTTTACAGGATTATGCTGTACTGGCTAGAAATGTTCCATCAGTACTTCGTTTTGAGGGAAAGCTAAAGGAGGGAAGTAACATAAACTCAGTCCATAAGTTTACTGGGTTTTCCAAGATAAAGAACGTGTATATCACTGGACACAAGGACGGTGCCATCAACTTCTGGGATGTTTCTTGTCCACTTCCTATCCCGGTCTTGTCTCTCACGCAACAGAGTGAAGATGACTTATCTTCTAGTGGAATACCTGTGACAGCACTTTACTTTGATGGAGATTCTCGCCTTCTTATATCTGGGGATCAGAGTGGAATTGTAAGTGTACGGATTCATCATAACATGAGCCCACATAAAAAGTACACAATTATGTTTACTTGATATGTAATGTTTGTTTTCATAAACTGACCGTGTGTATGCAGGTTCGAGTTTTCAAGTTAAAACCGGAGCCTTATGCATCAGAGAACGGTTTCATGTCCTTTCAAGGTACAAATACATTGATTGATAAATTTCAAGTGATTATTATTTGTGGCTGAACCAATACTTAAAACTCTCTTCGCAGGAAGCTCGCGGAAGGGAAATAGTCATGTCATCCAGAGTCTCAAACTTATTAAGGTTACTGGCGCCATACTCTCCATAACTGTAAGCCATAGCTCGGGACGTGTGGCAGTTGGGTCTGACCAAGGAAACGTAAGCAGCCTTGTCATATAAGTTGCTTGCTTTCCGGAGTCCGTGAGAAATTATCAGATGACAACGACGGCGATGATGATGATGGGGGTTTTGGGTTTTTTCAGGTGTCAGTTATTGACATAGAAGGGCAAGTGCCAAACATGCTTTATCAACAACACATTGCTAGTGAGCTCTCAGCTGGCATCATTTCTCTGAAATTTGAAACGTGCAATTTACATGGGTTTGAGAAGAAGACGCTAGTGGTTGCAACGAGGGACTCCTCGGTTTTGGCTCTCGATTGTGATTCTGGAAACATGTTGAGCACTGAAACTGTGCATCCAAACAAACCATCTAGAGCTCTGTACATGGAGATCTTGGGTAAGTTAAGTACATTTCTATCTACTAGATTTGTACACACAACAGTTGAGCTGATCCTTCCTATGTACTGTTGTGTTTAGATGGACAGAGTGTTCAAGATGACGAAACTGGTGCCAAAGATGGTGCATCGAAGCAACCTTCTGTGCTCATGTGTTCTGAGAAAGCTGTGTATGTGTACTCCCTAAATCATATTGCTCAGGTAATTACCATTTAACATTTTGCTTTGATGCTTTTCTTTTTCTGGTTCACTTGACGACCTGATTTGCTTGTTTTATACTGGCCAGGGAGTGAAAAAGGTTATTTACAAGAAAAAGTTCAATTCTTCATCTTGTTTGTGGGCTTCAACGTTTTGGCTTGGTTCTGATGTTGGCCTTGTACTGCTTTTATCTTCTGGAAAACTAGAAATAAGGTGATGCTGGTGTAACATTCTCTCTTCTCTTATCTCTCTTCTCCCTCTTCTCAAAACTAGAAATAAGGTGATGCTGGTGTAACATTCTCTCTTCTCTTATCTCTCTTCTCCCTCTTCTCATTTTTTGTGGATCTTAATCATAATTGGTTTGTAGGTCATTGCCAGAGCTATCATTGTTGAGGGAGTCCTCAATCAGAGATTTCTCCCATTTTGAACAGAGAACCAACTACTCAATCTCCTGTTCACTGGACGGAGAAATTTTCCTGGTAAAAACATGAACAATAAGTCAATAACCCGCTTGTAGCATTGAATTGAAGAAGCAATTTTCAACCTGGATTTTGATTTGTGGTGTGTTTGTTACAGGTGAACGGCGATCAGGAAATGTTCGTCGTGTCAATTAGTCTCCAGAAAGACAACTTCAGGTATGTTAGTATCTATTTATGTCTCTGCACGTTTGGTGATATACTCAAATGGTTGCATGCATCTTTTCAGACTTGTAGAGACTTTAAGCCAAGTTTACACATACGATCCCATGTCATCGCTCGAAGGCCCTGCTGCTACTGTGCAGAAGGAAAAGAAAAAGGTAAGTTCCACTAACTGCTTGATTAAGTTGAGCAATTTTACGCCTGTACTTTTACTGAAGAATGGCCTGTGGGGTACTTGCAAAAATGCAGGGTATCTTCAGCTCGTTGAGTAAAAGTAAATCGAAACAGGTTCCTGATCAGATGGAAACAGAAGACGCTAAAGAGAGTATTGAGGAATTAGCTGTGATATTCTCGTCACCAAACTTTGCATGTGATGATGATCATCAAGAGACGCGAGACATTATGCCTACTGGTGATTCAGACGACTTAGATATTGGTAAATCTTCCTTGATGCTGTAGGGAGCTCTGTTTTCATTCTTTACTTCGTTCTCACGATTCGTATTGGATGAAGATGACATTGAGATTGATGACGATCCAGTGGAGAAACCAGCTAAGGACCAGAACATAATGGCAGCTCTCAACAAGCAGAAGCTTGTAATGGCAAGCAGATTGCAGGCTTTTAAAGGCAAAGTTGTGAAAGAGATAAACAAAAAGACACATACCAGTAGCGTCAACAGCAAGGAATTAGTTGAACAACAAGGTGACAAAGGGGCAGGAGGAGGAGTTGATCAAATTAAGAAGAAATATGGTTTCTCTTCTTCCACCACTACGACCAATGTAAGTTGTCTCCCTCTTCAGTTAGTCTCATATCAGCATGATGGTGAATTGTTGCAAGTTTTGACAGTTTTTGTGGCTTTGGATGCCATAGGAAACTACGGGTGCTGCTAGAATGGCAGAAAGCAAACTCCAAGACAACGTAAACAAGTTGCAGGGCATAAACATGAAAGCCGCAGCCATGCAAGATACTGCCAAGTCATTCTCTTCCATGGCGAAAGAGCTCCTGCGATTGTCTGAAAAGAACGGCAAGACTGCCTCTTCTTCATAAGCATGAAAAACCTTGTTCCTTTTGTTTATTCTTTCCTGGTTTCTTATTGCAGTATATATATTGAAGTTCACATCTGCAGGCAATGTTTTTTCTTGGTCTGTCGATGTTTGATAGAAATTGAATGGGACAGTGTGGTTTATACGTGTATGTATCGTCCCAACTTGGGATGAAGATTCAAGACTCTACAGTATTACTACGTGACTGCAAAAGCTTACAACAAGTCTTAATTCTGTTTCGAACTTCAATTCAATAACCAAAAATAGAGATGCTGCAGTTATAGCACCCTAGCCGGATTTCGTGGTGAAACACATTATTATTCTCATTACTACCTATCTACTGACGATGAACGCCAAGATACGAGTCCGCAAAGAAGGAAAACAAGAGAGAGCAGAATAAAAGGAAAGAATCATCTGCAGAAAGAAACAAACCAGATTCATTAACTGATTGATGCATGTTCATCCGGATTCCAGTGCAAGAACAACAATGCAAGTTCCACAATCAACGCCAGTTTAAATGAAACAAAAATGATTCAGCTGTAAAAAAAAAAAAAAAGAAGGTTACCCTGCTTTGAGGAAGACGGCATCAAAATGAGCAGTGTACAAGTCGTTCACCGACTTTGGCTTTTCATATAGACGGCTCTCCAGAATTTCAGGCTTCAAGGTAAGGCGATCAGTTCCCCACTGAAACGAACGCTTCGAGTCCTTCTCATCTGGAGAGGCCGCCGCTAAGGAGAATCTCAAAACTGAAACCCCAACAAGATCATCAGATGTGGTATACACGAAACAAAATGGGCTGCACGAGTGGCCAGCACTACCATCCTGCTCTAGTTCAACCACATGGTAAGTAACAAGCATAGAAGAAGACATAGAGGGCGATGCTTTAGGGACATGCTGTCGGTGCAACAAATCACCGTTCTTGCAGTCGACCAATGCAGCATAGAGACCATCCTGATTTGGATCGTCCCCATACATCTATGACTCTGCCGAACGAGCGCAGTAATGTTTGTTTCTGCATGCATTTCGACAACATGGGTTTCTGGTTTTGCTCACAACATCGATCGGCGCTCTATTTTATCAGCAGAGTTGAGAGCAATAGTTTATCCCTATTTTGGTGGCTAGGAATCAGAAGAATTGAAGCTGAGACGGATTCACAAGCAGCAATATTATTGATACGTGAAAAATACCCATTCAATCCATCCGAACCGGGTATTGATAGATAACTGTCGTCGTCTTCTAACAAACAACTGGAAGGTTTCGATTTCTTATGTGTCAAGAGTAGTTAATTCAGTTGCCGATTGCCTAACTAAACTAGGACACCAATTAGGACACTCTTGAGCAATGCTGGGATACTGCCCCACCGAGTGTAGAATTATATTTGCGGCAAGATAGAATGGGAGATGGACCCAACGAGAACTTGCAGATCACTTGAGGTTGTGGTTGGAATTTTCCCCAACACATTTTTCATTTTGTTTTCTTCCAACTTTTAGTCACTTGTAATTGAGTATCCTTTATAAAAAAAAACAACCAGAAATCAATGATTTAGCTAAAAACCAACAGTCTTTGAGATCTATCACAAAGGTTTTCCCATTCATGTGTTAGAGTGAACTTAGCTACTCCTTAGACTTGAGAAACATTGTAGACTTTTCTCCTAAACCCCAAGGGAAGGCAGGGGAACTCTAGCAGAAATCCGTAGCTTCGTGTCAGCACCATCACTGATTACACGGTCCCCTTGCCACCAATCAGCACATAGCACGCTGTGTTCACTCGACTCAATAACAGTATGCCCCTGCACAGCGAAAGTGTAATTTATACTCGATCCAATTAGCTTGTTCCACTTGTATGCAATGAAAGAATGTCAAAATGAAGTTGCTTGAGAAGAGAAATATGATACCACATTTCTGAGATCCCACACCATGACTCTGCCATCAAGGGATGCAGACAGTAAGTAGACTGTATCTTTACAGTGCCACTGGCATGCTGATATCCTATTATCATGCGAAAAAATATCGTGCACAGCGCGAGACTTTGCTGCACGAATGGAAAAAAGTGAGCATGTCAAAAGCAAAGCAATAAGCTAAAACTTGAACGGAAAGTCGATTATTTTAGCAAAAAAACCGAGACAAGACAACCACGCACACATGTGTGTGTGTGTTGTTGTATCACTAGAAAGAAGCATACCTGGCAGTTTTGCATCATATATCTTAAGTTTGCCATCAAATGCACCTGCAGCCAGGATGTTCGATCCCGATCCGCCTACACTAAGGCAGGTGAAGGATTTTTCATAGAACTGCAAGGAAGAACATTCTCAGTGTGATCAGATTTCAAACGGGGAAAGGAAAAGGAGGAGATACAAGATGATAAATTGCCACATACTTACTTTGGTTGACACAGGGCTGCGTTTCTCAAGATCCCATTCTCTAATAGTACCATCCCAAGATGCAGAATAAATTGTATTGTCTACTGGCCAAGCCACTGATGATACAACTGACACATGACCCTCTAGTGAACAGACCAAATTATCCTGCATGCGGTATATATATATTGTCAGATATGAAGAATCCACTTGGCATTTAGCAAAAGCTAAAACAAACACACTCTACACCTCCAACTGAGATTCTTTAGCTTCACATAAGGTTTTCCTCTTCTTAATAAACCCTGAGTAATCTTCCGAGGCAGCTTCACAAGTCTGCCACACCTTGACTGTTGTATTGAAAGAACCAGAGCAGAACTGTTCATAAAATCAAATGGAATTGGTTAATTGGCATAGTCACATCAGTAGGTTAACATTATATTAAGGGTAAAGAGAGAAAAACGAACCCTGCTCCCTGATGGATTTGCAGCCACACGCCATACACCTTTAGTAGAATGATCACTCAAAGTCTTGAATGGCTTAATCTTACGAGGAAATTTCTCAAGTTCTTTTGTATCCAACTTTTGGGAGGGAAAAACGAACCAATAATTCATCAAACAAGACTTGGATCATTGAAAGCAAAAAAAAAAAAAAAAAATTGAAATATGAGAAGGTGTTAATACAGTTACCTTCCACAGTCTGAGAGTATTATCTTCTGAGGCAGTAACCAGAGTTGCATCATTATCTGCATAAGCAAATTACACAAATCACATTACTAGAAGCAAATGGAAGAAAGCTCATATCTGTACTACTCATTTTCCTTTGGGAATACAGAGTGGAACACTCTAATAACTATTGTTGCTTAGTGAAATGGCTTTGTATTAATTGCTGTATGCTTAAAAGAATAACACCCCACAAGCCAAGTCCTTATAAACCAGGGCAAAAGTCTTTTGTCCAATCCGGAGTCCACAACCTTGCAACTAGAATGGAAACAATTGCAGTAAGATAATCCTCCTAGACCAAAACAAATGGGGATCTCATCTACCAGTTTCCGGAAGCAAAATAAAGCAGGTGCTTGAGTTATACCTAATGGGTTAAGGATACTGACAGAACTAATTGAACCAGTGTGCCCTTCAAGTATATGAGTACATAAACCAGTATCGTTCCACAGCCTGAAGGATAGAAAGAAAAAGTTTGCACGAGTCAGTTCGATCTCCTAAGCTAGCAGCTAAAACAAAGATTGGTCTGATTAGAGGGGAAAAGAAAAGGTTTGCACCGAGTCTCTGTACCTTCCCTTGCCGTCTTCGCATCCGGTAAAGATGAACCTGCAACCAAGCAAGAAGCAAAGCCGTTAACTGCCAGCCAAATCAACTTTTGAGTAGCAGAGGGATTGGCTGACTGCAGACTGTTGAAAATCAAAAGAGCGGTGGATTTTTTTTTACCGAGGACAAGAACCATCTACTGCACTGACGGAGCCGCCATGTACTAAAGGCTCCACCTCCTCTTTCATAGGAAGAGTGTATTCAATCTCCAAACTCTCCTCCTGTTATATAAGCCGATTTCCACTGAGCAACCAAAAAAAAAAAAAAAAAAAGAAGCAGCAATTGATGACCAGAGAGAAAGAGATTTTCAAACTTACAACGTAAATCTCATTATCAAGAAGGAATTGGTCGAGGCCGAGGGAGATGGGAAAAAGCTTTCCATGGATCAGAAAAACAAAGGGCCGAGAATAAGATTTCCCTGTCACAAAACAATACACAGCGGCGGACTGCTTTTAGCAAAAAGTAACAGAGGAGTCAATTCTAGGACGAGAAGAGAGCGATGTACATAAATAAAAGTGAAGTTTACGAGATTTGAAGTGATCGTTGACGACAGTGGAGAGTTGATCATGGGTGAAGGTAGTCGAGATAGTATGGTCGAACGTGGGAGAATCTCTGTACGGGAGTTTCGAATTCGTGAAGAAGCGAGCTGAAATCTCCCGCGGTTCCATCTCGACAATAGGCAACATAAGATCCTTGAACGAAGAAGGAGCTTCGAACTGGGGACCCATGTCCCTGAACATCTCTTCCATGTCGACGTCCACTTAATGCCGGCGGGAGGTGAGCGAATTGGGGTTAAGCAAAGGTCAAAATTATATAGGGTCTGCTGGAGGAAAGACCAACAAGTATAAGGATTTCTGTATTCTCACGGAATGCAATATATGTTTTCATTGCGGCTGGCGTGGCATCCATTTTAGGCCTGATACGCGGATCAACTTATATAATTGATGTGTACTACCATTGATTTCTTTTTAGCCTGTGTCTGATCTTCTAGGGTTTGAGGTGGGTGGAGTCACTGTCAAATTTATATGCTAATTTTAAAAAAATTATATTT
This sequence comes from Linum tenue, assembly GCA_946122785.1. Lineage (NCBI taxonomy): Eukaryota > Viridiplantae > Streptophyta > Magnoliopsida > Malpighiales > Linaceae > Linum > Linum tenue. The sequence goes on along the minus strand of CAMGYJ010000005.1, from coordinate 44,376,077 downwards.
AGGTATCAAATTTATTTTTTTATTACATTTTAGAACCTAAAAATAATTTTTTACAAATAGGTCCATAAATTTTGGTGGTAAAATACCATTTTAGTAACTTTATATGTTTTTCTTGCATTATATTACCTAAACTTTTAAAGCTTTACAAACAAGCCCATTGTATTGGTATGAGAAATTTCATATCACTAATTGTTGCTATGAGGGCACTAGGTCAAAAAGTGACCCAACTCTAAGTTTACCCGACCCTTACAGAGTCAAAAGATGGCCCGTCCCTAGATTGACCCAGCCTGGCCCTGGCGGTGGCATGGACAACATAACATGATGGTGTTCTTCAACAAGAATTTGTGGAGTAGGATCGGATGGTCGATATTGAAGTTGGCTATGCAGATTCGGTAGATAGACATAACTAGAGGCACGAAGGAGTTGCCCCCAACGATATCGAGATGTATGTGTTGCAATCCTATCTCTACGCCAATATGTGGAGTGTGTCCAACATACACATCTAAATTTTGCCTCTTCGAATAAAATCCACTACGAAAGAGTTTATATCATAGTGCTTCATGTACAATTGACAACCTGGTCACAAACGTGTTGAGCATGGAAAGCTCACATTTGACGTGTTAGACTAGAGTCACAAGGATGTTGAAGCCAAGCCTCCAGGGGTATAACATCCCACTGCTAGGTCAAATTGAAAGAAGAACGACATTGCAAGTGCCAAAGAGCTTTTCCATGGTGGCATAGATCTATGAAAAATTAGGGGGGGGGGGGGGGAATACTTGAAGAAAACTAATGCCACAAAAGTTGGGGTAATTAGCACAAAAGGTCACAAACCTATTCACTTTATACAAAACGGTCACAAACCTTCAATTTTGTACGTTTCAATAATAAACGTTTAGACGAATAACTAAAAGGTCATTCCGTCCATCTCCATCCAAAAAATCCGTTACTTCTGTTCAATCAGCATGCCACGTCACTTAAAATATTAATAAAAAATCAATAACCAATCCCATTTGACCCAGGATCAACCAGTAACCCACCCAGCCTTCACTTGGCTACATATCGTGCTCTTTTTTGGGGGAGAATAAACTTTCAGCTCCCCTGCTCCTTTGTCATCGTCTACCGCCACACCACAACATCCACCCCGACGTCCTGTACCCCACTCCAACCATGCCCCAATCCAACCGACCATTTCCCCCAACAGACCCAAACTTGGCCGTTGTCTACCCATCTACTAGCCCGCACAGTCCGAAATCCCCCTCCAGTCTCACTTTTCCTGTTAACTTCAGCGAATTGGGTTTTGTCCCGGAATGGGAATAATTTGAAGGACTGAAGAAGAAGACGGATAATGACGGCGAGGTGTCCATGATATCTACAATCGATGAATCCAAAGCTTACCAGGTTTGGTCATTGAAAGAGGAGCCAATAGATCCGGACCGGGAAACCCCCGCACTCTGCCGCCATGGGGATGGTCCCCGTCGCTATGCAGATGTCCTTGTCGGACGGGGAAGCCGTGTGGTGGTTGCTCGAGCGCGCGGAGCAGGCCATTATTGCCGCCACAGGGATCGGCGTTGCCCCGACGATTGCGGTCTCAGTCCGTGGGACCCTAAAAATTCTAACGACGGCCTCCTCTTCCACGAACAACAGCTTGCTAATCTAGGCGCCACCTCCCCGAAGTTGTTGAATTCGGGTGAATTGGTATAGAATTAGGGTTTTCGGTTGGGCTATAGTTCAATTTGGTTTGGTCATTAATTTTTTTATTAATATCTTAAATGATATGGCATGCTGACTGGATGAAAGTAACGGTTTTTTGGATGGAGATGGACGGAATTACGTTTTTGTTATTAGTCCAAAGTTATGTTACTGAAACGTGCAAAATTAAAGGTTTGTGACCGTTTTGTACAAAGTGAATAGTTTTGTGACCATTTATGATAATTAGCCACAAAAGTTGGCATAGACTGCTAATACGACGACGTTTCCTTTTCCATTACCCTGCCCCCGGTTAGACCAAAACCGGGCGGTATTTCGTCTTGAACCGTTTAAACCGACCGGCGCGGTACTTTGCACCCAAACACGGTATCGTATCGCCAGCGCTCCGGTATCCGGTTTTACCGGTTCAACCGGCCGGTACGATCCGATTTCCTTTACCATGATATAGAGAGAGAGGGAGAGAGAGGGAAGGGAAACAGAGAATTGAAGCTGCCAATGAGTTTCTTTTATGTCCTCTAAGGCCATGTTTGAGAAGCTGCCCCGACCAGATCCTCTCATCCCCGTCCCCTTTCTCTGTCACTAGGGCTTTTCTCCTCGGTTCCAATTATGGCCACTCTATTCCCCAACGACGGTATCGGTCCCGAGATCGCAGAATTTGTGAAGCAGGTTTCCTTAATGGAGTTGCCAGTTGCCACACTAGGGTTCTTAGAAGTAGTTCCGCCATTAATGGTCGACAGGGTGCAAGTTCAATGGCCAAAAAATTCCGACTTCACGTGGAAGCTCAAACGACAAGAAGCTTGATGTAACTTTTTATTTTTTTGTGTTTCAATCATTTAGATGAAAATATAACTAAAAATTAATATTTAAAAACTTCATATTCAATGTCACGTCGACACTGAATGAATTTTTTGTTAAATATTGATGGTCAAACTCGGCCAACACTAACAGAAAAATAGTTCAGGACATAAATGTCATATTGAATAGTTCGGGACACAAGTGACACTTTCTTGATAGTTTGAGTTTCTCAGTGGTATTTACCATAAATTTTTGAATTGCTATTATGGCTTGTTTCGTAACACTGAGCATATGTTTTGCCAAAAAAAAAAAATTAACACTGAGCATTAGGGATGGCAATGGGTCGGGTTGGGTCGGATTTTGCCAAACCCAAACTCAAACCCATGGGTTTATCCGTGAAAAAAACTCGGGGTCAAACCCAACCCAACCCGCTGGGTATCCGTGGGTTCATGGGTACCCACGGGGTTTTAGTCGTAAAAAATTTACAATAACATGTTCCTACCAAAATTAAAGTCAAATATCAATCTCGCAATACAAATTATCCATATATAAAACACCATTCTAGAAAATTAAAGCAAATCACAAATTAACTATACAAATTGTTCAACACCAATCTAGAAAACTCAAGAAAATTGAAGCAAATCACAAATTATCCATAAATAACATGATTAATTGAGAGCTTCTTCCTTTCAATTAAGTTTGTTCACTCTCCATTCCATTCGATAACATCAACTTAATTCTACACAATTAGAAAGAAAAATTAGACATGTCTCCACAAACATAACTAAGATTAGTTGTTTAGAATATTATATATACCGAGAAAATTAATTATATGGGTGTGGGCGGGTACCCATTGGCCGGGTTTACCTAAACCCAACCCGGTGAATAGTGAATGAGTTTAAACCCAAACCCGGCCCAAAACCCGTCAACACGAATTTTACCCGCATTGACCGAGTTGGATCGGGTGGGTACCCGTGGGTTCGGGTTTTGTTGCCATTCCTACTAAGCATATGTCATGTATACGTATGAAGAGCATGGACAACAAATAATTGGGTTCATGTAATACGAAGAGAAGACCAAATAGCTAGCTTCAAATAAACAAAGCCAAGAAGCATATCAATCTCAGAATTACTCACACGTTGAGGTGGCAATTAGGATCTATATCCATGAATCCAATTCAATCAATCCATCAAATTATCCACCCAATCCAATCCATTTGATCCAAATATTTGTTTTCAAAACCGGATCAGATGATGAATCGGAAAAGAAGTGGTGTAGGGTTCAGTGGTTAACCGTTATAAAATCGTTGGGGAACCGTTGATATAAAGTGGACAATCCATTTGATCCAAATCTCTATTTTCAGAACCGGACCGGATGATGAACCGAAAAAGAAAGTAGTGTATGGTTCAGTGGTTAACCGTTATAAAATCGTTGGTGAACCATTGATAGAACCGTTCATCATATACAACATATAAGACTTGTATAATACATTAATTTAAAAATTAAGTTATCATTATCAATAAATAATTTCAAATTCATATCATCACCAAAATATCTAACAAATCATTCAAACCATGTCACAAAAAAATCACAATTTTTTTTGTATTCAAGTTAAAACTTACAGTGCCAGTCGGTAGTGGACCACGTAAAGTCGACAATAAAGTTGAAAAATGAGATGATGAAGTAGCAATAAAATTAATAATTCTAGTTTGATGATGTTAGTTTACGTTAAAGTAATTTTTTAAAAAATTTGTGGTTAAAATGTGAGAACACTGGATCAGTTAAGCCGTGGTGGTTCATCTGGTTTTATGATAAACCGTGAAAAATCGTTTGATCCATCAATGTCGATGTCCTGATATGCACCTCCCATCCGCTTGCTATTGCACGTAGCCCTCTCCACCTTACTTTATGCTTCATGCATCCATTCCATGCCGTCACCTTCACATAAAATACTTTATGGTTCATGGACTAACCTTACAAGTTTAAGGCTTGCCTTCCACCTAAGCATTATCCATGATCCAGAAGCACACGTGTATATTAATATACACCCCAACAAATGGATCATTTTCGTCCTCTTTGAGCTAAACAATTATGGCCAAGTTAAAGAATTATCACCGCCATTAGCCAACACCTCAATCCATTCCATCATTCTCTATAATACCATAACCATCTCCTTCAGCAAGCGGAGCAAACCCTTCATCAACACAAGTTGAAGAATACTTAACTTCTCCATCGTTGTCCCCGCGCCGTCATCCTTGCTCTTCCCCTGCACCAAATCACCAGGATTCTCAGCCTTCATAGTCAACGACTATTGATCGACGCCTTTTTCTTTATCTCTAATCCCCCTGCTGTGCTGCTCCTATTTGCACCAACTAAAACCCCTTCTGGTCCCATTTAATTGCCCTCCCATAAAATTCTTGACCCACACTTCTGAGTTTCATTGAGATTGAATCGACCTTTTCTCTTTCTCTTTTCTAATGTTTTCTAAAAAAAATGAGGAGTGGTACTTACGCATCTCCAGCCCAAATCCTTATGCTAGTGAACAAAGGACCACTGTCACGAGAAGCGGCAATCATAGATATTTGGAATGACTAATTGTGCTTGGGGGAGGAAAAAAAGTATTTCATTGCTATAAATATGGATTATTGAAACGAATAAGACATATATTTAGATATTTCCCTTCAACTCAAAAAATTATATTATTTAGTTGACATGAATGCTTCATGCCCAAAAATGAAAAGCCTCTCCAATTTTATGATCCACAAAGAGATTGCTTGCACCCTTGGATGCATGACCGGAGTTTAGTTCAATCGTGAAGGAAGGGAATTGACGAGTCAGGGGAAGAAAATCTAGGCGGCAGGGTTTTGTTTTAGTAAGGGAGAACATATATATGGACGGACGGAGGTTGGGAGGGTTTGGACCGCTCGACCCCATATTTATTTATTTATTATATAATAATAATAATAATAATAATAATTTATTATTATTATTATTATTATTCCTAATACGCGGTTGTACCTCTTAGTACTTAACCGTTAAACTAACCGCTCACGTATTAAGGTCGAACCCAAATCTAATTTATCAGTGTGTTACAGTAACATCGCCAGCTAAATTTTAAATTGTCCTCCTGCACCATTTCTCACATGCGCCACCAAATTGTTGACATAGTTAGTTTCGTCTACCTGGGTATCTCCACTCTCTATTGCATTTAACACCCGTTATTTGGTTTGCTTTCCTTCACTCAAAATTTCTTCTCCTAACGACAAATCAAAAGGTAATGGCCTAACACCTACTTAGCATATGACGTAAACTGCAAATTTACTTAATAAGATTTATTCAAATATTTTTGTTTAAACAATCGCGATACATGTCAGCCTCCAAACATTAGTATACTGCTGCTACACATATATACTACAAAAGGTACAAATAAATTATTAAATAAAAGCAAAAGGAAACATTAAATGAAGATAGAGATAGCTACATAAATTGAGCATTAACTTACTTTTGTGTTTGTAAAAAAAGTGTCAACCATGATAATTTGTAAATTCTTCATGTGCTTATGTGGCAACAAACTATTGTTGAATTGCCATAGATAGATAGATAGACAGATAGATAGATTTTAAACCTTTATTTGATTAAGGCATAGGTCAGTGGTTGATGAACACATGATGTTTAACATAGAGTTTAGCAAAGATTCATCTAATTTTCACATGTATCATTTTTTAATGTATCTCATGTCTCATCTTAAGATATGAAGTCAAGTTCATAAACAATCAAACCGAAATCATTTTGAAAATTAAATTTCTTAACATATGACGTAAAACTTCAGTAGAGTTTGCTCAATTAACACGATCTAGAGCAAAAATGCAAAATATTCATAATTTGAACTTAGGATACATTGTAAATTATTGCACCTATGATTCATATGTCTTCACTTAATTAGAATGAATAAGGTTTTTGTTTAAGAAATAGATTTTATTGCTTGGTCAAGTTTTCTATTCAAATGTTTCTTGTTTTCTCTCTTTAATTTCCATGTTTATTTTGTCGCGCGATAAAATATTATTATGTATGTGTGTTTGTATAAATTGTTCATTAAAATGTAACATATTTGTAAATTATTGTAAAAGTGAGTTAAAAATTTACTTAGTGAGCTTTAATAAGATATTTTTTTGGTTGAGAAAAAAGTTATATGTGTGACTCAAAGACATTAGTCTATTGTTGCGTACATCGATACAATGCAAAAGTAAAAACAAAAACATAAAGAAAGTATTGGAAAAGAAAAATAAATATTAAAAAAAGTTAGAGATAATAAATGTAATATATGTCAATTTTCATACATTATTTATTATTGTGTACATTGATATAATACAAAAAAAGGATAAAATAGAAATAAAATATTACATGAAGAGAGATAGCTTCATAAATATATCAATAACTATTTTTCTTTTTGTAAAAATATTTGTCCACCTTGGCAATTTGTGAACTCTCCAAGTGCTTAGGTGACAAACAATTATTTTTGAATTGTTATAATATTATGTATAGATAGATAGATTGTTGTTTAGCGAATGGCTCTATACTTATTGCTATATGTATAGATTGTTATAATATTATGTATAGATAGATTGTTGTTTAGCGAATGGCTCTATACTTATTGCTATATGTATAGATTGTTATAATATCCTTTCCTTTCCACACATATAAGGAGATTCCGGCTCACAACCCACTCAATTTAGTTTTTCCTGACCTCTCCGCAATGCAAGGAAGGGTTTATGAGTCTTTCTACATATCAATTTCGGTTAATGAGCTATTGGCAGGTATGAATTGGCTTTTGGGTTCTTTTTCCGCAGCCCCACTAAATTTTAGAAATTTACAATTAAACAAAATATAAAAGTTAATAAGTAATTATTTGAATTACTTAAAATGCATGTATTAAATGACTTCTATGTGTTTAATACGTGAAGTATCAATCAAATATAAAATAAAGAAAAAAAGTCTATAATAGTATGCAAATGAGAGTACAAGATATTTAATACGTGCTTCATCCAAAAAATGAAGAAGTTTAATACGTGAAGTACCAATCAAATATAAAATAAAGAGAAAACTCTATAATAGTGGTTGATTTCGAAAAAATTGTTTATGAAGTTCAAATTACCTATCGATGTCCAACCAGTGGGAATACGAGTTTACATGTATAATTTTTTATTTTTAAATTGTATATTTTATCAGAATTCTAAGTTTCTCTTTGGGTTCAAGAGATGTGGGAATACCAGCTTAGAAATTTAATTTTTATTTTTAAATTGCATGTTTTATCAATTCTAAATTTCACTTTGGGTGCAAGAGATATGTTGTGAAGATAAATTTACGAAGCAGAAGGGTTGATCAAATCAATAAGGTTCTTGCTAAGGCTATTAATGCTATGTTAATCCTTACCATTTCATGCCTTTTTACTTCTGAACATTAAGTTATGTAAACATTTCTTACTTTATTTGTGTAGTACTTAAGATGTTAATATTCATCTATGATCTATTGGTGGTTGTCCAACTTTACAGGTGAAAAGTTTTTCTCTTAAATTGAGGATACATTAGTGATACCTAATATTGATATTCCAGAAACGATTGAATTTTGCTCAATGTACCACTCTTAAGACATTAAAAAAATCTTTCTTATTTTGTTGAAATTTAAAAATTCATCTTTAATTATTTTATTTTTATCATTTTTATGATAAACAATACTTTGTTCAGCTTGGTCATTTCATTCCTCTTTGTCTCTGAACATTAAGCTATGTAACATTGCTTACTTTATTAGTTTAGCATTTAAGATGGTAATGTTCATCTATTGGTGATTGGCCAACTATGTGAGTGAATTATTCTCTTAAATTGAAGCTATTTGGTACTACGTAATCTTGATATTTCCTAAGTGATTGAATTTCACACAAAGTAAAATTCTACGGCATTAAAATAATATTTCTTATAACTTAAAAATGCGTATTAAATATATTTATTTTGATTATTTCTATGAAAAATGAGATTTTAGTCAACATGGAACACTTTAACGGTTAGTTGATAATCAACTCTTTTCGTGAAATTTAGGAATCAACCTCAATAAAGCTTATATTGCTTCCTAAATAATGAATCTCAATTATCAACATTTTTAATATTATATATCAGACCCAACTTTAGTTGTGGATTCAACCAAATTATATATTAGTTTGTTGTTTTTTTTTTAACATGAGTTTGCTATCTCGAAAGTTGGATTTTTAGAGTTAATGTTGAAAAGCTATTAAAAATAGCGGAAGAATAATACATCCTCTCCTTATATCTTATTAAATGAAGAAATGGAGTATTTACAAAAAAAGGATTTGAGTTGAAGTTCCTCATCAAGTTTAGTGGTTACCAACAATGTAGTCAAAATAACATTTTAAATCGTAACAGCTTACGCTTTTAGGTTATTAGAACGAATCTACACAGAATCACGCTTTTTGACTACATTTGTGCAATAATATATTCAAAATCGTGTTTGAAGGTTCAAAGTTTATGATTTTACGCTTCTAGATCACCAAAACGCTTCTACCTAGAATCACGCTTGGACTGTGTTGGTTAGAACTCCCCAAATCCCAACAAAATTAAGATTTCCGAAGATAATCAATGATCTCCAACAACACAACAGTTGTGACTAGAATGAGGTGAATTCTTTTGTTATGAAAATTATTTTTCATATATGGTTAAGTTTAGTCTTTAAATTTGCTTCGCATAAAATATTAAAAAAGAAGCGCCCGTTGATGATGAAGACGGTGGAGTTAATGATGAAGATTTTTTATGGTGATGAAATGTTATCAGTCATTTTGGAATACCTATAATACTGTGTCATTAAGTTTATTATGAGTTGATATTCCCTTCCATGAATCCTATCGTTTTAACTTCAACTAGAATCTGCATATATAGAAGACAATAATTACAATGTAATAATATGTATGATGGATGCTCATTTTCTATTTTCTCAATGGCAAAAACTAAAAACTATATTGGTATTTTTTAAAATTGATAGAATTTTTTTTATAATCATAACACAAATATAAAAAAAAATATCACTAGAATTTAAACTTTGAACATTTGTTATCGACGATTATCGATCATATTTTAACCGGCGAACGGGCCGGGTTACAATCTAGTTATGTATAGATAGATAGATAGATTGTTGTTTAGCGAATGGATCTATACTTATTGCTATATGCTTAAAAGAATAACACCCCACAAGACAAATCCGTATAAACCAGGGCAGAAGACTTCTGACCAATCCGGAGTCCATAACCTTGCCACTAGAATGGAAACAATTGAAGTAAAATAAGTAACAGAGGAATCAATTCTAATCTAGCACGAGAGGTATCTAAGTAAAGTTTACCAGATTTGAGGTGATCGTTGACGATCTTGGAGAGATCCTCGTGGGTGAATGCAGTCGAGATCATAGGGGTGAACGGAGGAGAAGGTTTGAAGGAGGGGATTCGAGTTCGTGCAGAAACGAGCTGAAATCTCCCGCACTCTCATGGTAGTCGACCAAAGAGCGCGCCACACAGGACAATCGAGATCGACTCCGGGCGGGGAAAACGTGCTGAATCTAGTTGGTGAATTCACCTCCTCTTTCATGTCGACGTCCATTTAATGCCGGCGGGAGGGAGGAGGGGAGATTGGATCGCGAATTAGGGTTTAGGAGAACACTCTTATATAAAATTTATGGATCCGCCACTGAACGTTATTGGGCCAGCCCGAGTCAGCATCTCGTGATGGACCTGCCGCCAGCTGCATGGACAGAAGTCCTCCTTCCTCACGTAGTGTAGAAAGAACCTTGTCCCATAATAAAACCCTAGCTACTGTATCTAGTTATATAAATCGGTATGTACAGCCGGTTGGCTAATCAAGTAATCAGTCAATAAGATCAGTAGCTGGAGAGGCTTCCCTCTCCCGTGGACTAGTCCCGACACTTCGGGGATACCACGTAAACACCGTGTCTCTTGTTTATTGCTTCTCGATATTTATCATGGTATCAGAGCTCTCGTTCTAGGGCATTCTTGATTCAAGTTTCACGTCGTCATCGCCATGAGCGATACTGAAGAGTTTAAGGGATCGGGCGACAAGAAGGCCGTCGGGTTCCCTGGAAGTTCGTCGGGTCTGTCACCAGCGATGGATCCCTCGTCAGTTCTCTATCTCCACCCGTCGGATAGTACGGGACAGCTTCACGTCGGGGAAGTCCTTACCCCCACGAACTATGGTGAATGGGTAGTCGATATGACTGACTCGCTCATCGTCAAGAACAAGTTTGGATTCGTTGACGGCTCGATTGTCAAGCCACAGGACGAGCCTGAGAACGGACCATGGAGTCGCTGCGATGCAGTCGTCAAAGGATGGCTGCGAACTTCCATGAACAAGGAGGTGCGTAGTAGCGTCAGGTTTGCAAAAACCTCAAGGGAGATTTGGCTGGACCTAAAGGAAAGGTTCGGTCAAGGGTCACTCACGAGGGGGTACGAACTGCGAAGGCTCGTCTCGGGTCTGTGGCAGGAAAAACTCACCGTATCCTCCTTCTACACTCAACTGCGGAGCTATTGGCAGGAGGCGCAGTCTATTTATCCTCCCGAGCGGTGCACGTGTGGTCAGTGTACCTGCGGTCTTGAACGCAGAACACGAGATCGTGAAGACTGCACCCGATTGCTGGATTTCCTAATGGGGCTGGACGAGAGCTTTACTACAGTGCGCTCTCAAATCCTAGCCATGTAGCCTCCGCCCTCTCTCGCTGAGGCTTTCAACATCGTGTCAAACGATGAGAAGCAGCGGCTGCTGGCCCAGCGAAGGCGTCCTGGAGCAGAAGCAGCGGCGTTCGCGGAACGAGAAGATTCTAGCCGGGCCGACTCTGATCGGGATTCAAACTCTCGTCCCCGCATCCGCATGAAGTTTACACACTATGGGAAAACGGGGCACCTCAAAGAAACGTGCTACGAGCTGATCGGCTGGCCTCCTCGCAACAAGCAAGGTTCGGCTGACAAGGGTGAGCGCGGTACGCGCGATCGAATAGAAAGACAGCCGACTGACCGAGGGGAGCGCAGGCCTCGACGAGGCACGCAGGAGGGAGCTCCACGCGCAGCCCAGGTTGATAGCGAGGCAAGTCCTGTTCCTGGTTTCACGTTTGCACAATTGGAGCAATTGAAAAAGTTCTTTGAGAACAATAAATCCATTGAGGACCCATCGGCAAACATGGCAGGTAATTCTTTTGATCCTTCTGAATGGTTAATTGATTCCGGATGTAACTAGCACATCACGACCAGTTTCGAGTTGTTATGTGATGTGGTTTCCAGTAGTGAGAATCAACCTGTTCGGTTGCCGAATGGAGATCGTGTTCCTGTACAACAGGTTGGGGCCGTAAAATTTGCTACAGGGCTTCATTTAGGACGTGTACTGCACGTTCCTCAGTTCCGGTGTAACCTATTATCCGTAAGTCGTTTGCTGCAGGATAATGATGTTGCCTTAATCTTTATGCGTGATATGTGTCTACTTCAGGACTTACACTCCAAGACAGTGACGGGGAAGGTTGAGCTTCGTGATGAGCTTTACTATTTAAAACTCTTTGGCGTTCATGAGTATTTTGCGCTAGCTGCTGGTCGTGGAGTTAATGCAGCGCAGGATCGGTGGCACAAGCGATTGGGGCACCCGTCGCTAGAGTTGTTGTCGCAGCTTAGCTCTGCTATTTCTTTGTCGATTGGAAAACCTTTATCTCCTTGTCACCCTTGTTCAAGGGCTAAACAGAGTCGGTTACCTTTTTCCTCTAGTTCGATCAAGACCACGGGTTGTTTTGATTTAGTGCATATGGATATTTGGGGTCCTTACAAACAAGCCTCTCTTAGTGGTGCACATTGTTTTCTCACCATTGTCGATGATTATAGCCGTGGTGTATGGGTTTACTTGCTAAAGTTTAAATCTGATGTTGCCCGTTTTGTTCTCATGTTCTGTGAGATGGTTCGTACCCAGTTTGGCAGACAGGTTCGCCGTATTCAGACCGACAACGGGGCGGAATTCAATACCACCTCCTTGCGGGACTTCTATGATCGTTCAGGTATTCTCTTGCAGACCAGTTGTACGGACACGCCTCAGCAGAACGGGGTTGTCGAACGCAAACATCGACATATACTTGACACTGCTAGAGCTCTTCGGTTCCATGCGGGTTTGCCTGTTCGATTTTGGGGAGAGTGTGTCCTCACAGATGTGTACCTCATCAATCGCCTCCCCACGTCAGCCACTAGGAAGACTCCATTCGAGCTCTTGTTTGACCGACCAGCTCACTACGATCACCTTCGTGTGTTTGGGTGCCTCGCCTACGCCAAGGACACTCACTCGCACCTCTCCAAGTTCGACGCACGGGGGCGTGCTTGCATTTTTCTGGGCTATGCTGGAACCCAAAAAGGCTACCGACTCTTTGATCTCGATAGTCAAAAGGTAATTGTCTCACTTAACGTTGTTTTCCATGAGACTCATTTCCCTTACCGTGCGCAGGATCCGCGCGAGTATCATTGGCTTCCCCCTGCGATCTTTGACGAAGATCCCTCTCACCTGGCCAAAATGGCCAGCCCTCTCACTGAGCCGAATCCCTTCTCCGGCCCTTCTGACCAGCTGCCGCGGGCTGAAGCTCCTGTTGGGCCTCCTCCACCAGCGGACTCCCCATACCAGTTGGGCCCCGTCCCTCAGCCCAACTCCCCCCTCGGGGCTTCTCCTTCACCGGGATGTGCCAGGCGGCCCACGCCCTCGTCGACACGGGCCCCCGCCTCCACTTCGGCCCATCCCGAGTCAGCAGGCCCGTCTTCCCCTTCGGGCCGGCCTGCTTCGCCTGGGCCAGCGTCCCCAGGACCTGCTGAGCAGGCTTGTCCTGCGGCGCCCAGCTCACCCGGTGTTGCGCATCAGGAACTTCGGCGGGCTGATCGTCACCGCACCCGCCCCAAACATCTCGACCAGTATGAATGTTACCAGGCTGAGGCAGCCAACGTCAGGTATCCTCTAGCCAACTTTGTCAATTATGCTAATGTCTCACAACATTACAGGGCCTTCCTTGCAGCAGTTACAAAGGAAGATGAGCCGCGCACCTTTTCCCAGGCATTTCGTCACGCCTGCTGGCGAGCTGCGATGGCTGCGGAAATTGCGGCGCTCGAGAAAAATGGCACTTGGACGCTTGTGCCCGCTCCTCCCAATCGTCGCATTGTTGACTCTAAATGGGTGTTCAAAATCAAGTACCGACCTGATGGCACCATTGAGCGCTATAAGGCGCGTCTCGTGGCCAAAGGGTTCACACAGGTTGAAGGCGTGGATTTTCACGACACTTTTGCTCCAGTTGCCAAGCTCACTACCTTGCGTTGTCTGATCACCGTCGCCGTTCATAAGGGGTGGTTTCTCCACCAGCTCGATGTCAATAATGCCTTCCTTCATGGTGATCTGGAGGAGGAGGTTTACATGCGCATTCCCCCTGGTTTTGCCACACCCGGTGATCAGCGTGTGTGTCGGCTCCATAAGTCCCTATATGGGTTGCGACAGGCTTCTCGCAACTGGTATCAAAAGTTCACAACAGCTCTCTGTGCAATGGGTTTCCGAGCTTCTCCAGCGGACCACTCATTGTTCGTCTATCAGCGCGATTCTGCCTTTGTCGCCGCTCTCATTTATGTCGACGAAGTTCTCCTCACTGGTAATGATCTTGACTTCATCACCCGAGTCAAGACTTCCTTGGATCAACAGTTCAGCATCAAGGATTTGGGTCCTCTTCGTTACTTTCTTGGCATTGAAGTTGCCCGCTCTCCTAAGGGCGTCATTCTTAGCCAGAGGAAGTATGTCTTAGACATTCTCGAAGAAGCTGGTGTTCAGGCCACCCGCCCGAGTCACTTTCCCATGGAACAGAATCATCAGTTAACAAAGCCTGATGTCTCTGAACCTTTGCTTGATGGTTCTTCCTATCGGCGGCTCATCGGTCGTTTACAGTATCTCACGGTCACTCGCCCGGACATCACTTATGGTGTCATCATCCTTAGTCGCTTTGTCCATGCGCCGATTCAGGCCCATATGGATGCTGCCATTCGCATCCTCCGTTACCTCAAACAGTCGCCTGGACAGGGGTTGTTCATTCCTGCAGACGGACTACTCGATCTTGTTGCCTACTGCGATGCCGACTGGGCAGGATGCCAGAGCACTCGCCGGTCTACTACAGGTTTTTTTATCTCTCTTGGGGGGGGCGCCCATATCCTGGCGCACCAAAAAGCAGCAAGTTGTTGCTCGTTCCTCCGCCGAAGCTGAATACCGTGCTATGGCTAGCACCGTCAGTGAGCTTCTCTGGCTTCGTTGGCTCTTGCGCGAGTTAGGGGGTCCTCTCACGCATGCCACTCCTCTCTATTGTGATAATCAGGCAGCCCTGCACATTTCTGCCAACCCGGTGTTTCATGAGCGCACCAAACACGTGGAGATGGACTGTTATTTTGTACGGGAGTGCGTTGTTTCTGGTGATATTGCTCCGGTCAAGGTTAGTTCTACACTGCAGCTTGCGGATATGTTCACCAAAGGCCATGGTACTGATCGCTTCCGCTTCCTGCTCTCCAAGCTGAACGTTCTTGACATCCATCGTCCAGCTTGCGGGGGCGTATTGGGCCAGCCCGAGTCACCATTGGGCCAGCCCGAGTCAGCAGCTCGTGATGGACCTGCCGCCAGCTGCATGGACAGAAGTCCTCCTTCCTCACGTAGTGTAGAAAGAACCTTGTCCCATAATAAAACCCTAGCTACTGTATCTAGTTATATAAATCGGTATGTACAGCCGGTTGGCTAATCAAGTAATCAGTCAATAAGATCAGTAGCTGGAGAGGCTTCCCTCTTCCGTGGACTAGTCCCGACACTTCGGGGATACCACGTAAACACCGTGTCTCTTGTTTATTGCTTCTCGATATTTATCAAACGTAGATATGGAAAGTCTGATAACGAAGGTACTACTACTTCTGCTAGATGGAAGGGTACTCTGTGACACGAAGGAAGGCGGAGCCTTATTGATTCCACTGTCGGCGGCGATGCCAGCACTGTCGACGACAATATGGTTATAGATCGCATTCCGGACGGTAGTGTCGGCGCCACCGTTGGTTCCGGGGCTGTCGGAGTGGCTGTTCCCGTGGATAATAGTAATAGTGACGACAAGGTTGGTGGTGGCAAACATTTTGCGGACTGCTGCTACAAATGCTTCCTTTCATAAAAATGACGCAAGGCCTGACGATTACGTGTATATAAAGTGCTACAAATATTGTGATGATTAACTGCAAAAATTGGTGTTATTCATAAGAATTAATGATGGAGAAAGATATACCATAAGTTTGTACATATATATTTCACCTTAAAAACTCCTAATTAGTCTTAGATCAATATATTAATACCACCATAAACAAAAAGTGTCTCATGTATATATGGCCTTGTATCTCTTTTCCTCTCCAGGTTAGAAACTCTAGGACATCGTTCGTTGTCATCAGAACTCCATGTTCCTCGTAAGTAGGGGTGGCAGTCGGTCGGTTTTGGTTTAACCGAAAACCGAATTATCGGTTTTCGGTTAAACCGAACCTTCCCCCTGTCTACCGACCACCGACCGTGCTATAGGTCGCGGTTAGCCGACCACCGACCGACCGGTTTTCGGTTCTGGTTCGGTTATACTCTAACAACCGAATGATTAAAAAAAAAAGGAAAGAAAGAGAAAAAACCCAATACCCACCCCCACCCACCCACCCACGTTACTTCCTCTCTCCTCTCCCTAGCAAACCAAAACTCTTCTTCTTCTCTCCTTTCCCTACCACTAAATTCTTATCTTCTTCCTCCTCTCTCTCCTGCCTTCCTCCAAAAAAACCCACCAGAGGGCAGAGACCCCATCCCTTTTCTTCCTTCTCCCTCCACAAAATTCTTATCTTCTTCCTCCTCTCTCTCATGCCTTCTCTCCATTTCAAACCCACAACAACTGCTCCTCTTGTCCCCCCCCAAATCCCCTCCATGGCCGACGATAGGATCTCCTCGCCGTCGTCACTGCTCCGCCGCTTCTTCCTCCGCCATCCCCACCTGCTGCAATACAACCACCACCACCACCAGCAGCGCTTCTTCATCCTTCCAGTTCGATTTCCACTCTCAGTCGCCGTCGTCTTCCTTCACCCCTTACGGTCTCGAGCAAGTCACCCGATTCTTCAGTTCATCACCATCATCAGTAGCAGCAGCAGCCAGCCCCGTGGATTTGACGAGAAGGGATTTAATTGGAGACAAGCTGCATGAGCTTTACAATCCCTTTTTCCCCAGATCTGATCTTTCTCTGTCTCTCCCTCCTCTGCTGGGAATTTTTTTTTTTTTTTGAGGAACAGAGGGCTGGGATTTGAGTATGAAGAAGAAAGAATTAGGGTTGGGGTTTAATTAAAAGAATGGCTGGTCGGTTATGTTCGGTTAGTCGGGTAACCGCGGTTAATTAGCCTCGGTTACTCGGCTAGCCGAAAACCAGCTTTATTCCACCGAACACCGACCGAGGCAAATAACCGTCGGTTTTCGGTTAGCTACTAACCGGCGGTTATCGGTTGAACCGACCGGTTAGCCGCTAACCGGAAACCGAACTGCCACCCCTACTCGTAAGTCTCTCTCTCTCAATTGTGTAATTTGCAGTCTAAATCATCGTTTTCATTAATCGGGAAAAGTGAAAAATGAGCTTTACAAGCGCTAAATATTGATCCCTTTGGCAATGCTTTAGTTGCGTCATGAGTCATGATCATTGCCTACATGGCTACATTGTCATCAGGAAGCACGAGACAAAGTTCACAAGTGCTCGATCTTCTTGGCAATTTTTCTAGCATTGGAGCGTCTTCTGTGCCATTATTATATGCATTCACTTTCTTCAGTACAACTCCAACATTTAGCAAATATGCTACCACTTTCATGTCATCATATATCCCTCGTGCTGAGAGGTTATGGACCTCGATATCCTCGAGCCTTGACGACAAACACTCGAGAGTGCAAGCATGCACTAACTCCTCCTCTCAAAATGGTTTTAAGTTAATGACGAGAACTACTATAAATATGAAAATTATTAATTAAATAACAAAGCAAAAAACGTAAATTGGGTTCCAATCCTCTCATATTATGAACCATAAACAAAACCAATTTAAAGAGTTAGAACCCAAATCTTTTTCCTTCTCACCCAAGCTCTAGCCTCTCTCCTTCTTCTCTTACTGAAATTCCATTTTCTTAGCTTACAAGACACTAGTTAAATACTAACACATCTCCGGATCCAACTAGCTAGAATACTTATAACTAATAACTATATCAAAGCACCATAAAATAATACAAAACACATACTAATAAAGAAAATAGGGCTAATACCACAGCGAAACCCGAACTATCAAGAAAATATCATTTGTGTCCCAAATTATTTAATATTTCATTTATGTACCAACGTATAATAGTAGTGTGTCATTTATGCCCTGACGAAATCATTAACCATTATAGATAGCGGTTGATGAGACGGTGGTCAACTTGATGTTGACTTAGGATCGAAATCGATGGAACGATTAAGCTGATTTGGGGATTTTTGTAACCTTTATTTTTATTTTAATTATTTTAGATGAAAATATAAATAAAAATTAATATTTAAAATTTCATATCAAATGCCACGTCGAGACTGACTGAATTTTCTTTTAAATATTGACGTTCAAACTCGGTCAACACTAGCCCATAAAATAGTCGAGGACATAAATGTCATATTGAGTAGTTCGGGACACAAGTGTCACTTTCTTGATAGTTCGGTTTCCCCAGCGGTATTCACTAGCCCATAAATTTTTGAATTGCTTTTATGGCTCGTTTCGTAACACTGAGCATATGCCATGTGTACGTATGAAGAGCATGGAAAACAAATAATTGGGTTCATGTAAAAAGAACAAAAGACCAAATACCTAGCTTCAAATAAACCATGCCAAGAAGCGTATCAATCTCAGAATCACTCACACGTAGAGGTGGCAATTAGGATCATATTCATGAATCCAATCCATCCACCAAATTATCCACCTAATTCAATCCATTTAAATTCAATTCATTTGATTCAAATCCAATTGGATTGGTAGATTCAAGGATGATCCATGGATCCAAATGGCAAGTTACGATTTAGTATCTATAATTTTTATATTTTACATTTTGGTACCTAAAATTATTTTGGGTTAATAGCATTTTGTACCCCTCTACTATTGAAAATTAATAAACGTACCCCTCTACTAATTTTTGTACAAATATACCCTTCTACTCTTAAAACGTAACGAGTATACTCTTCCGTCTAATTATCTGGTAAGTGTCCGTTTAATAGATGGGGAAATAAACTAATTGCCCCTCACTAGTTTTTTTAATTATTTTTTTTGTCTCAAATCAATTAAAAATTAAAACAAAACCTAAATTAATCCCCTCCATCCGTCTCCCTTAAGCACTCTACTCGGCGGTGGCTGCTCCCAGCTTCTCCTCCCTGGCGGCCGCCACCAGACGTAGAAGAGCCACTGCGGGATTCAGCCAACATGTCCATGTACACCTGGCGCAGCGGCGGCTGCAACAGTTTTCATACCAAAGATGGCATTCACAGCCCTGTGACCGATTGCAGTTCTAGCTCCACAGCCCAGTCCTGTCATCATCACACAGGCAATTTCAATCAGGTTCTAGGCATTAAATTATTATCCTGGCGTAAAGCCTATGGGTGTTGTATATGAATCAAGTCACCATAAGCAATAGCACCTTCGATACCTCCCAACACAGATCCGGTGGAGCTGGACTTACGGACCGGATGAGAAGCCGCTGGGGAAGGAGTAGTCGGGAGAAGCCACCGCCGAGTAGTTAGTAGAGGGCTTGAGGGAGACGGAAGGTTGGAGAGGATTAGTTTAGGGTTTTTGTTATAATTTTTAATTGATTTAGAACAGAAAATAATTAAAAAAAATTAGTGAGGGATAATTGCGTCATTTCTGAAGTCATTAAACGGACACTTAATAGATAATTAGATGAAAGGGTATTTTCGTTACGTTTTAATAGTAGAAGGGTATGTTTGTGCAAAAATTTAGTAGAAGTGTATGTTTGTTAATGTACACAAGTAGAGGGGTCCAAAATGCTATTCACCCAATTATTTTTTATATGAAAAATATCATTGGAAAATCAAGTTTTGGTACCTAAAAATTTTCATTATGATATTTTGGTGCCTAAACTTTTCACATTTACATATTGGTCCTAGGCTTGTATGTCATTTGGATTCATGGATCAATTCACCAATCCACTTGATCCTACCATCGATCCACCAATCCATCAATCCACAAATCCATTTGATAAAATCCACTTGATCCATGGATCTACCAATCCAATCCACCATTTCATTCGCCACCTCTACTCGCACGTACAAACAAGTGTTACCTTCAAATCAATTTGAAAGATCAATGATGTCAACATTAGACAACGGAAGTAAATGAAGCAAGAGGTGGACAAAGATATATGTTTTACTTCCGATAGTCTTGTCATTAAAGCCACCTTGATTGGCGTTCAATATATCTTGGCAAAACGAGAAGGAAACCAAACTTGTAGAGGTGGCAATTCTCAATCCAATTCACGAATCCAATCCATCAACTCATTAAAAATATACACCTAATCCAATCCATTTGATCCAAATCCATTTGGATTGGTGGATTCATGGATTGATCCATGGATCCAAATGGCAAATTACGGTTTGCTACCTATACTTTTTATATTTTACATTTTGGTACCCAAAATTTAATTTTTTATACGAACAATATGATTGGAAAATTACGTTTTGGTACCTAAATTTTTTTATCATGACATTTTAGTACATAAACTTTTCACATTTTACATATTGGTCCTTGATTGAGGATGTCATTTGGATTCATGGATAATCCACCAATCCACTTGATCCAATCCATGAATCCACCAATCCATTGGATCCAATCCATTTGATCCATGGATCCACCAATCCATGGTTCAATCCATTTGCCACCCCTACAAACTTGCATACTAGTATATAGACAAACAATTGACACACAATATATATACCAACTTACAAACGCCTTCAATCGAAGCTTAATCATGACTTTTATCCAATTCATTTTATTCCACTTCTCCAAATTTTATTTTCTATGAAAGGTGAATTAGCCTCGGGAGTGGATGTCGAGAGAGGCATGTGTAGACTTCATTGATGGCAAGTAGGCAACTCGATTCCTTCTTTCTTAGGCAACCTACCTACCCTTTTGTCAAATTATCTCATCACTTGGAGCTAATATCTTATAGAGCTTCATACACCTAGCTAGTTGTTTGTCCTTATGGTATACATCACTTCCAATCCGAAAAGTGTCATCCTGGGAACATCCACAAAAAAAAAAAAAAAAAAAAAAAACTAAGATGGTGGTGGTTTTTATAAGAGGAAACCTATATTGTACTTTGAAAAGAGATTACAGAAGAGTCATGAACAACATGAATTGGAAACAAAACAAGGAGAAAACAACCACACATGTTGTGGGGCATTCCATGCTGAGATGGTAGTTGTTGACATTATCCTAATAGAAATTATAGCTTTCAACTTGACATATTGATAAATCAATCATGTTACCTTTTATTGCAATAATAATTTGATCTCCTCCAACACCTCATAAAACTAGCAAAAACAATTCAACCCATAATAATTATTAGTTAACCTCCAAGTTGCTTCATCTTGAAACGAGATATGACTGCTAATCAAATATTGTAACTACTCATGGACCTTGAGGTTCGTACATTACTTCCATAATTTGAGAGTTGAAAAATCTAGAAGTTATTCTCTTAAAATTGCTAACTTGAGTAAGTTTGTTCATATATATGTTAATTATTAACTAAAAAAGAATAAAAAACTACCTCCCACCATTAAAGAAAAGGAGATTTTTATGGTTCAGATGAAAGACTTAGAGAAATACAACTGAAGTGGAGTTGGTAAAACAATATTGTGACAACAAGATAGCAAATACCTCTATCACATTAATCTATACCGCTTACTCTTTGTTATCGAAAGTTCTTATGTACTCTAACTATATAGCTAAACATATCACTAATTCAAGTAATGTAAATTTTAAAGTTTAATATTTTCTATTAGATATGACAATAAAATTAAAAATGATAGAATAGGTAAACCATAAATTTGGAAGCCCCACTATAAATCATCATTGAAAAAAATTTCTCGGTTCTCAAGATTTTCTTTTTGATCTTTATCTCTTATTTCTTTTGGTTCTTTTCTCTCTCCATAAAATAGTTATTTCATTCATAAAAAAATTAGTAGTAAATATTTATTTCCTCGCTATCATTTGTTTCACGTTCTTTTTGGTCTTTAATTCTCATTTCTTTCGTTTATTTTCTCATTCCATAAAATAGTTATTTCATCGCTACCATTTTATTTGTTTCACATAAGGGTATTCTACTTTTGTGGATAATTGCTACCGAGAATGTCCATCAACTAAAAATGAGTTTAAATCGTACAATAATTATAATAGTAATAAACTCTTAGATTTGCACCAACCTTTGCAAATGTGATGCTAGTCATTCACAAAAGTATTTTAACGAATGTAAGTCAGAATAGGACTAGTATTTTAACAATTATTTCTAGAGTAGTAATTGTTAAAATAAAAATAATGAAGGGTGTAGGGTAAGTTGTCGCTCACCAAAAGTAGATGCTTTCAGTTTCATATATTCTTCTTTCATAGTTTCAAATTTTGTCCCTGATGTAGTCAAACCAAAAGTTAGTATCACATCCTATAAACTCATTTTTGTAACCTCTACTTGCTTCAATCATAATTGTTTACCTTATATATTGGACTATAAATAAATAGACAAGTTTCTTACTTATCCAACATGACATGTACATTAAGATGACACAAAGCTCCATGAAGTACATGGAAAAATTTGGTCAGAGATTAAACAACATTCTCCATTGTTTCTCATAAGCGAGTTTGGGACCCTACATACATACATATATACATACTGTAAATCGTGGAAGCATGAAAATAGTTATAAATAACATACTTACTCATTTGTTTCCCGGGAAATGCTCATTTGCATTCCTACAAAAGCATAGAAAGTCTAAAGCAGTACGTGTGTATCGTTTTGCTTTACCATAGTTATAAATCGACTTCAGATCGGGGCTCAGCTCCACATCTATTGTCAAGTCAGTCTTTGGAAACACATTATTAAAAAATTGTGATGGCTGCTTCTCATGTACCAACTTTAAGGCAATAGTGAAGTAGTTCATCCTATATGTAACATCCTTGAAGAAAAATGAATTGGATAGGTGTAGATAGCCAACACGTATGAAAATAGGAAACACAACGAAAACAATCATTACACAAATATACAATTGGACGAACTACTTCTGCTTTGCTTGAGTACTATATTGGTAAGGGTTAATTACCTAATCAATGGCTCATGTGAACATGAAGTGGCTATGATGGTAATTTTTGTATGAACATGTAGACTTATTAAATCAAAGCATTAAAGACGCAAATAAAATGATGACTAATTAAACTACGTACATATGATCACTTAAGAAAGAAAAACTAAACTCAAATGTTTCATCATTTCATCGATAACGAGAGGAATGGCAACGCTTGGAGGCATTTAAATCGTGATAAGTCCTCAAAGCATCTGCTCCAATTCTATGCAATCCTTCTCTATTCCATTTAAGTAATAATAACCAACATTGGCAAGCCCCCTCAACTTAACAAAATATGAATCCTTTACATCCTACATGATGATAACATTTCTCGAATAATTTAAATTCTCGTGAAGCTCTTTTTCGTGTAATGTAACTTTTCAACGGATTGAATCACATCTCTAGAAAGGACCAAAATACAATAATGAAACACATTTTTTATTTTATTTTTAAGATTGTTCGATAAAATTTGGTGTACTGCCCCCCTTGTTTGACTGGGCTGTGCTGGTTACAGTAATAGTCTAGGGTCATGTTAAATGGCTCATATACGAATTCAGTATCTGACCCCCGTTCACCGAATGGGTTGTACTGGATGTAACGGATGCTTCTTAGCACAGAGATATGCGGCAGGTTGCAGGGCCTCTGAAAATGTATTATTTCTTCGTTACTTTACCTAGCATAAACCCGACACTGTAAGACCATCGTTAGTGCATAGTTCCAATGGTCCAAAATTTGGGGCTAGAATTCTAAATCTAGCCCCGCTAAAAGTTTTTTTTTTTGCATTAGTGGAGAGTTCCAAATCGTTGAGGTTTTCTCCACTCATTGTTATCGCACTTGCTCTACTCGACGCCGCATTCCAGACACCACATAACTTGAGTATGGTCTTTCATCAATTTTGTAGGGGCCCATTTGGACGTGGAATTCCCGTGCTATTCTAGGAAAATACTGCCCCAACTCATCTCCAAAACTCAGACTCGGATTTATAATGGTCGACTGAACCGTCTTCCGAAATTTTTATCCATGCTTTGCACAAAACTTGATATTCGACCTCCTTTCAATTCGACGAGTGATTGCTTTGATACATAATTAGGGGGAAGATCTTTTTTTTATGTGAAGAAGATGAATATAAAAATTGGAGAGGGAAAAAATTGAATGGATGAAGTAGAAGTGACGGAATTTTGTTGTATTGAGGTGTATTTATAAGAGAAATTGGGGGAAAGAGCTGTTGGGAGGTGAATTTGAGGACTGAATATGTAAATTGTTTTTTCTTCTCTATGGGCTCGAGTCCTCCTTGAGGATTAGTGTAAAATCACTGAGTATTTTTATACTCATCCCTCTCCATTGTTGAACTCTCTCAGGAAAAGCTAAAATGGTTTAGTCAGCGTAGTGATTGCTACACTAGCATTGCTAAAAGGTTGGCACCGGACTCGTCTCTCGTCATCCCCTGTAGTTGGCCCATGATGACAAAATTGCTCTTGATATTTTATTTTTTTGTAATATTAATATCAAAGTTTGAGTATTTTGAATTTGGGTTGCAATTTTTAGTTATGTTTATGTCTAAATATTTATTTTAATATGAATCAAGGTGTTTCAGCAACGCAACGATTTCAAAAATTTTGATTGCGGATCAAGAGGGCGTACAAAACTGTAATCCCCCTTTCTGATTGCTCCCAACAATCAATGAAGTCACTATATAAAACCATAGGGTGGATGTGTAGCGCATGGAAGGGAGCATTGAGGAAGGGTAATGAGAAAAAATTATTGGTCAAACTGAAGATGATGTGATAAGTCCTTTCCAAATTATGAAATTTATTTGCTTTTAATCTTGGTTATATAATAATATTTTGTATGCAATGTATGTAGATTGCCATGGCAAAAGATATTTATAAGTCGAAGATGAAAAATAAGGCTTTCAAGGATGCGCATTGTTGGAGCATCCTGTCATGATGCTAGAAAGGGTATCCAAATCCTACAATAGTCGCACCTTTCAACATGCGGCTACCGAGTCAAGCTCAATTCTTTACCTTGATTAATCAAGTCTGACAGTCAAAAGTACTCCAACTGGAGAGTTGCCTAGACCCAAAGGACTTGAATAAGCAAAGGGCTCCCAACAAGGGAAAATCAAAGGAAGAATCATCCTATGAGTGTGATCAACGACTGGTTGCATTATTGGCTTTAAAAGCTCTTCTTGAGGATAGGAATGCGAGTAGGGCTATCGATGAAAGTCACAAGATGGATCATGAACTAAGGAAGTGGAAGATGAAGGACGATGATTTGCCAACTAGAAGAAGGGAAAGGATCTTGAATATTAGGGACGAGAAAGAACGTTTTGATAAGGATATAGAGACTTTGGAAATTGGCCTAAGCAAGTTAACTCAAAGGAAGAGGAAGATTTTTAATTGTCGACAAGATGTCATCTATGATAGGGATGCTAATCATGATGTTGGTGGAAGTGCCCATGAGTTTGGTGTTGGTAATGATGAGGACTCCCCTTGCCATTATGATTGTTGATGCCAAGCTTGCAGAAGCCTGCTTCAATGTGTTTGATGTCCGGTGAGCGTCGATCTTCCTCCTGGCCAACGTCCGCCACCAGCCTCCGAGATGGACACCTGCAAAAGAAGAAATCGCCGGACGGTGGTCGACGGGGACCTTCTCCGAAGCTCAAGTCAGTATTGAGAGGAGAGTAACCGGGAGCGGCGTATTGAGCCGGCTCTTGAGAGAGATTTAGAAGTTCAACTCCCAATGAACCGTCGAGAAAGCAAAATGAGCATTCTATTTATAGGCGCCTCCTGCTTCTGATGTGAGTTACGTATATAAAAAAGTAATATAAAAATAAATCGCTTAATCAACCAAAAGAGGTGCCATGGCTGCATGGTTTGAGAACAACAAAATAAGAGTAAAGCCATCACCTTCTTCACAAACTAATTGTTCTAACCAATTAAATACAAGCCACACCAATCATCCCTCTCTTCTCACTTACACGTGTAGCCAAATGGAGAAATGGATTAGTTGTTGTGGCACATGTCAAGAAATCTAATTCTGCCATCTCCTTGCCCATTGGTATTGATATGGGGAAAACAGATTTTGGTGGCTTCGGTGAACAATACCAACAAATTGAAAAGGGTTACCTTGCTTGTCTATTATCCGTGTGACTAAGTTGGCAAATGGGAATGGTTGCTTGATGTAGTGATAATCAAATGACTCCAGCTCATGTCCACGTACTTAGAGAAGGAATGGGCATATTGATTGTGTTTTTTGGAGGGAAATCTCTCCACCAATCCACGTAAGTAAAAAGAAAGAACAACTAGCTTATGTTAGTCTACGTGGAAGAAGGATAGAGGAAGTGATAACTTTTATGAGAGGAGTAGTTTACGTGGAGGTGGTAAGACAAGGATGTAGTTATTGTCATTCTCCATTGAAGACACGTGGGTGGCCTAAAAGAAGAGTTAGCTTGTGTGCGTACTTGATTGTGGTTTGTGGGACAAAAATGCTAGCTCTGCCATCTAATAAGTTCTATACGTGGAATGGGGGAATGGATGGTGTGTTTCGTACATGGAGAGCGGGGTGGTAATTTGACATGTCATTTTGCATATCCATGAAGGAAGGAAAGTGCTACTCAATCACCAACTCTTATCTTTCTTGGGCACGTGTTCTAGTTTGAGAATGATGGGTCAATCCATGTACAATTCTCTTAGTTTAGTTGGAGAGTAAAAAATAACATGGCCTTCCGCGTGGGTTTAGCTTTAAGAAACCATTCCATGAATGAAAATTGGTTTGACAGAGTTATTTTGGAGGGGAGAGCACCGAAACCCAATGTTGTAGCCAGTAGTAGATACCAACACCATTAACTTACACCTATAGATGATTTTATCATTTTTCTCCTTATGATCATCTAAAAATGGCTTGTGACTGTTGTATGATGTTGGTTTAATATTGGACTCACCAATGATATCTACCGTTCTCTAATTTTGTAGCTTGCATATGAATTTGTAGCTTACATTTGAATTTCTAACTTGCATTTGAATTCCTCTTTTGTATTTGAATTCCTAGTTTGAATTGAACTTGTAGCATGAAACAAGAGATCAAATTTTATTACTGAAATGGATCTTGAAACACTCTTTAAGAAACTCAAATTTGAAACACATTTAAACAAACTCAAACTTGAAACACACTTAAACAAACTCAATCGCTTAAACACACTACTAACTTGTGGCTACCGTCCAAAGATGTTCAATTAAATCCTTATTGAGCCTTCTATGTTCATCGCCGTCATGAATTGATACATTTTGAGACATTTACTGTTATAGTGTCAACCTATTTTTATTCAGAATTGTATCAACATCTTCTTTATCAATTGGACCACACATTTCATTGAAATTTCCCTGTTGTTCATCCTCAACTATCATATTATGTAATATAATGCAAGTTAGCTCTATATTCCTCAATGATGCGAGATCCCAAGACCGATCAGGGTTGCGTACAATTGCCAACAAGATTGGAAGATGTTGAATGCCCTCTTTAAATCTTTTATGAATCCTTCTTGACGTTGGGAAAACAAGTCTTCCTTGGGATCAATTGGATTTTCAATTGTCTTGACCAAACTAGACCAAGAAGAACTGATGCCATCATCTAGATAATAACATGTGGTGTTGATTCACTCACTATAAGATCAAATATTTGAGATTGGTTGAGAATGTTGACATCATTCATAGAACCCGAAATTCTAAAGAAGGCATGTCATATCCAAGTATTGTAACTGACAACCGCTTCGAGGACAACAATTGGTTAATGGGCATGTCCTGTGAAATGACCTGTCCAAGAAGTTGTACGAACACTCCAACCCCAATGCATGCAATATATATATTGATCCAATCATGCCAGAAAATTCATATTGAGAGGCGTTGTGGAGGAGTTTTTCCATATCTTCACGTGTTAGCTCACGAAGGTATATATAGGTTCAAACACATGGACGGTTGCATTGCATAAATTCTTCAAAGTAGTTAGAGCAGTAGTCTCACTCTGACCTATGTGAAGGTTTCGTCAAGAGAATCAGTTTTGGAACCATACGCTACAGTCTGATTCCCAAATGTATTCTTCGTGACATGATAAAGATCTCCAAACCTCGTATAATTAATAACAAGGGTTAAGGCGCCCTTCTTGCGCCCGTCTTTTCACACATAGAGGAAAAAAAGAAATCTATATATTAGGTTTAGATGTATGTACTATTTTAAGCATGTTTTACATCAACTCTATTGGCAACAACTGTGGTACCGACACTGCACCAATGAAAACATTTTGTTAGCCATGAGATATACCAGAATAACTAGTGACCTTTGATTTATACCCATCACTTCACCCAAACAGGTTGAACCTAGTACCTATAGTTGACTCATTTTCTAACCCAAGTTCATTTCTATACTTATTTTTCATAGAACAGTTTACCACCTTCTTCCACTGTTCATCGGAGACAGGGTAACACCGCCGGTCACTTCTTGAGTTTTGTGCTGTACTTTCCTTGGAATCGGGAAGGAAACATATATCAATTCAACTTTATTCTATTTCTGCTACGATCAAGCTTTGATATCTCGATCGATATCATCATCCTCGTCACCATGGAGTTTCTAGTTAGTGTAATGGCGGAGCCCGTGGTAGCGGCAGGGATGATGATGATGGTGATGGTCGGGCAATGATGATGTTGGTAGTGATATGGATTGACGCTAGGCGGGATCTATAAGAATTGGTTTGTTCCCAAAATGATTGCGCGCTTTCCTTATATGGTCTCGGTATAATACATCATACATATATTGTAAATTAGTGTATCTTGCTGTTACAATTACAAGAATGACAAGGAATTATGAGGAAATGTAATGGCGGTCAATGGTGTACATTATTAGGCAAGATTATGAAGGTAGGGAACAAATTAAGGAAACTTTATCAGGATCTCGGTGGTGATGGCCGACTAATGAAAACAGTGGTGATAGTGGCGCTGATTTGGATGCACGGAGGTGGGAGGAAAGAGGAATGATGTTTAGAGTTTAAAACCAACCTACTTCAACTTGAAAACCGTCATTTGAAAGTTCTCACGTCTCTCTTTAGAGCAGGACACGGCTCTTACTTTCTTACACTGAACTTTCTTTCTTTATTGATTTTGGAGTAAGACAATATTGTGCCCTTACTTCTTAACAAGGTATCATGCCCTTGGTTACTCAATAGTGATCACTTTGCTAGCTCGTTGATACCTTTTTTCGTGTGCAAACA
Organism: Linum tenue; assembly: GCA_946122785.1. NCBI lineage: Eukaryota > Viridiplantae > Streptophyta > Magnoliopsida > Malpighiales > Linaceae > Linum > Linum tenue. The sequence continues at coordinate 44,346,824 of CAMGYJ010000005.1, read as the reverse complement.
AAGTTAACTACCACTACAGAAAAAAAATCCTTGATCACGAAAAGTCTCATCTTTGAAATTGTGTTTTCCCTGTTTAATAGTTCAAACATTATTGTCAACATAATTTGTTCCAATATAATTTATTAATCAATATATTGAAAAAATACCACGTCAAAGTTAATATTCTTGTAGTATGAAACTCCGACCAAACAAAAACTAGTTACATATCTAATTAATTTGGTGTCCTTGCTTCCATGGTAGGAGATCCAAACAGAACCCATGCTCAATTACGAGGAGGTCCTCGTCCTCAATAATCCAGGTAGAGTTACAGCTTTATGCATGCAAAGCCATACAAAGACAATCATCTCAGCTAGTTTCACTAATGCTTACATGTTTATACTTTATACAACTTGCAGAGACAATAAGCCTTCAAAAGCCAACATCTATTACGAGAAACATAGATATCAATTGTACAAATCTAAAAATAAAAAGGAAATTGTAACAGAACTTAAGAAAGCAAGCTAGCAAGCTGCTCATTTGCTCAGAAAAACCAAGACATGTATTTTGTTAAACAATAATGGAGATTACAACATGAACTAGCTAGGCTTCCTAGTGAATTCAGAAGGAAGGGTAATTCTAAAAAATGGTTTATGATATTCATAAGCAAAACATGACAAAAATAATATAAAACACACACAAGCACATTATCATAGTAACCTTATTACTCAATGTATTATACCTTTTATGAACTTATGCCTCCCCAACAAGGTTCTGTACATCAGGACAACTTCAACACCCAATAATAAAGTTATTACACATTAATATCATGATTCAAGTTTCTTGCTACCACTCTTCTTTTTATGATTTATATATAGGGCACTGATAAGTGCCTTCTACTTTAATTGGATGACCAAACATGCAACAACTATAAATATCATCATCATTGTCATGAAATAAGATCAACGCTAATAACTTTATGAACACTTAAAAGTACCATTATGGGTATTGTGGAAAGGGAGCATCTAAAAATATTATTATATATAGATATGTTAAAGATGAAGTATCGGATAAACCCCGAATGCCCAGGGACGTGAAGTTAGTGGATTGAATTCAATAGAATCTGGACATGATTTAAATTCAACTCTGTCTATACCATCAATTTTGCAACATCTCTCGATAAATCACTCTACCGCTAGTATTACATATAAAGAAAATGAATTTGATGTGAACTCTTTGAAAGGTTATAAAGGCTTAAGGGAACAACTATTATGGAACGCGTTAGAGTGGTTACTCAATTTTGAGTAATCACGGTGGTTACCCAAATCTGCACCTTTCATCATTTCTATTTTATACTATTCTTAAATATACGGTAAAGATTAGATTAAGGGTAATTTTGAAAATTAAAAAGATATCACACCTGATTACTATCTTTTAATAAATGAATTTCTATATATTATACTCAAACCCTAATATGCCATCCTCTTTCTTAGTCGCTTCACTTTCTCCCACTTTTTCTCTAGCGATGCCGCCCTCCCTCTTTCCTCCACGAGCTCGTCCCCTCCCCTCACGTAGTCCCGACTGCCGACCGCAAATAGTCCTTCCTCGTCCACCGCCTTCCCCTCCCACATGCCACCTCCCCTTCTCTATCTCCACCTCCCTCCTCGCACATCTCCTCTCCCATTGCCCACCTCCTTCTCTCTCTCTCTCTCTCTCTCTCTCTATAAAGGAGATCAATGAAGAATTGTTAATCTCGATCCGATTACATATCTAGATTTTTCATATTGGTATTGATTTTTCGTAGTTGTATTATTTTTTCGCATGGGTATTGATTGTATAATTGGTATTGATGTTATTGTATTGATAGTTATATTCATGTATTGGTATTAGTTAAATCTACAATGATATTGGTTAATAAGTGGCATATGTTATGATAGTGGTAGTATTTTTATGTTGGTATTTGATTAATTGTGTTTCTATAATGGTATTAGTGTTTTTCACAGTGGTAGCGGTTGTCTAATGGATTGTTGTATTAATTTCTTTATTTATTTTTGTAGTGATATTAGTTTAGCTGTATGAAGACAATAAAATGATTGAGAAAAAGAATGAAGAGAGATCTAACTGGAGATTACGGAAGTAAGAGAAAGAGAGAGAGACAAAATTTTAATTAATACGTTTTCGTAATTTTCAAAAATGTAATTTATTAAAAATGGTAATTAATAAACATTTTTTCATACCCAATTTGCCCTTAGTAGACATGATGATTATTTTTTAGTAATCACCATAACCACTCTCATTGATATTATTTCATCATAGTGTTCAAGATATGATTAGAGAACACCATCTTCAAAAATGTTTTTGCCAACCTAATCAGGATTTTCCATCAAAAGATATTGAATAAACTTCTCGGAGCTTTAAGCCTTCGAGGTAAAAAACATAGCATTGGTTGGAATATAATATTGTGAAAGATGTTGCATATTGCTTGTATTGTTATTTGTTTGGTAGCTATGATAATAAGAATTTAGAGGTACTTCTTTTATTTTTAATGGTTTTAAAGCTTGAAATCGTGGAGATGACGGTCTTGAGAAACAGGTTGGTCAGGTCAAAAGGAAACAAAACAAAATCATGAGAAAATGTGAGGACTTATTGAAACAATCACATAAAATTGGAGTTTTTTTTATGTAAACAAACAGATCAAGCAAATATGGATTACAAAACTTGCTTGCAAGCTTCTATTGACTGCATCAAACATTGTATATACCAAGGTCATTTACTTGGTAGGCATGACAAAACAAAATCTTCAAAGAATAGGGATTTTATTGAACTTCTGAAATTTCATGCTCATGGTATATAGGATGTGAAATTTGTTGGGTTGACAAATGTTCCTAAAAATCTTCAAGGGGTCGTTTGGATGCAAGATTGTAATGAGAGATTTATGAGTGATTATAAAACAATCTCTCATTTTGCAGGATTTTAAAACAATCTTGTGTTTGGAAAGACAAGAGATTGTGAGTATCAGGGTTTTTGAAATCTCTCAAATGAGAGTTTTTGAAATAACTAATAGGCATAAACTATTTCAGAATCTCTCATTTTTTGTCACTCTTTCCAAACTTTGTCCCTCTCTCACTTCGTTCTTTCCTTCTTCCTTCATCCTCCCGTCGCCGCCAAACGCCATTCTCTTCGTCAATCTTCTTCATTCTTCCCTTCTTCCTTCCACCCAAAAACCAGATCATCCTTTCCTAAAGTTTGTTGTCGTCGGCTTGTCCCTCTCGAATGATTCTCCTTCTTCCTCTCCTCGGGCAAAGCAACCAAATATGCCCGGTGAGATCTGCGTCGGGAACCACATGCATCCCCCACAATGTCGCTGTCATCGCTTGATAAGGATCATCAATTTTGCAGGTTGGGTCGTTGATTTCTACGTGTTTTTCTTCTCTGTCGAATTTGCGAGATGATGTAGATGATTATATTTTTGGGTTTCGGGGCGAGGTCGCTGTCGTCGTTTGAAGCTTTGCCATATCTCCCTCGCAACTCCTTGGCACTGTCTCTCGAACCCTTAATCTCTTCGGAAGAAGACTAACAAATCAGATCTGGAAGAAGAAGAAAAAATTTGATCTCAACTGGTCTTGCATAATTGCATCGCGTACGGGTGAGCACTCGATGAAGGCATAAGAGGAGCTCTATCGCTTCTGCCATCCGTCGATTCGGGCTTTGTGTTCTTGAATGGTTATGGAGTACTTGGTTTGAAACCCATAAACCCAAAAGAATGGGGCGAGGGCAGAAGAGCATCCCGTGACCAGTTGAGTTCCACTCACTTAAAACCTGTCATTGTAAGCGACAGCTATGCGGCTGGTAAACTGTTGCTGGATTTTCTACGGTGGGATCAAAGAGAAAAGGGAAGAAGAAACGTATAAGAAGAGTTGGGGTGGGGTGAAATTGAAATTTTTATTTTCTAGTTAAAATTCCTTGTCAATTCCCAAACAAGTTAATTGAGAGATATTGAACCAAATCTCTCATTTTTACATTCCCTAATCCAAACGACCCCAAATTGTTTTCCCCAGACATACAAATGGATATTGTTCATGCAATTGCTACTAAACTAGCTTTTTACCCGGCCCGTTGGCCGGAGAGATTTATTTCATAATTTATATTAATTAACTTATTTATATGTTTAAATCATTTTGGATCTTCTAAATATTTTGTGTTCTTGATTCATAAAAGAGTTTGTAGTATGTCTATATTGCAAATTTCCAATATTTAGCACACTCACTTCTGATGCTTTGGTTTTCTAATCATAAATTATGTTGCTGTCACGTCCCAATTAGAATTTATGTCAAAATTTGTCAACCAAAACACTAATATTTAGCGTACGCCAACCTGAACCACACACATATGTATATATATATAGTTCAAGCTAACGTGCGGCAGGAGTACGTTATACTCTTGCGTTCACACTACCATACGACCATTGAGTTTTCCTATTTAGACTCCGGAGTTTTTTGGGGCATGATACTATACCCTAACCTTTAATAGGTGAACTCCAATCTATAATTCTCTAACCTCTAATTTAGGCAAATACTTTGTCATACCTATCTTCTATCGTATCTTGAGTAAAATCAAAAGATAGTATACCTTGATATATATATATATATATATATATATATATATATATGGGGAGTTCTACGGTACCCCGGGTGAAATCCAGGGTACCGCATACCTTAAGTAAGAAAACGCTATCTAGAACTTGAATTGACTGATCTTTCGGACATTATACTATACTCTAACCCATAAAGATCAAAATCTAGGTCTTAATTCTCTAAATCTTATACCCCAAGATCAATTTAATTAGAAACAATAATCGACGGTTATGATTCGTCCATATATAGGCAAAAAAAGTAATACACCATCTTAGGGTTTATAGTTTATGATTTAGATAATTAGGACCTAGGGTTCACTCATTAAGGGTTAGGGTATAGTATCATGCCCAAAAATCCTGCTAATTCGAGGTCTAGATATCGTTTTCATACTCAAGGTATGCGGTACCCCGGATTTCACCCGGGGTACCGTAGAAGGCACCATATATATATATATATACCCTAACCACTAATGGATAAACCCCAGTCCCTAGTTTTCTAACCCAAATCATGAGATTCGTTTAATCTTGAAATGAAAATCAACAATAGTTTCGACGAATCAAAACCGTTGATTTTCATTTCAAGATTAAATGAATATTATGCTTTGGGTTAGTGAATTGCGGACTGGGGTTCGCCCATTAGGGGTTAGGGTATAATATCATGCCCCAAACTCCGGTTAATTCATGATCTAAATAGAAAAACTCAACGGGCGTACGGTAGACTAAGGTACGCCCGGACGTACGCTAGCCTTTGCCATATATATATATATATATATATATATATATATATATATATATATATATATATATATATATATATATAACGGCTTGATCACCTGACGTATAGTATACACCTGACGTACACCAGTCATTACCATATATATATATATATATATATATATATATATATATATATATGTATGTATATATGTGTGTGTATATATAGTAGACTCAAATTTATCCAGATACTTCGCCAAACCTATCTTATCTCGCATAATACTCATATTAAAAGTGCTACTTGCCTATCCCCACCCTCGAGATTGAGATCCCACTTTTACCCTCATAACGTCAAACAACCATTAGGGTTGTCTATCGTTTGATATGCAATATATAAAGAGGCAAATTCTAAGATCCTGCTATTTATTTCTTATCCTCTCCCGCCGCCCCCTTTATGGAGAATAAAAGGGTAGGGATGACAGGATCATAACTCGATATGGTTTTATTCTGTTCATCGTATCGCTTTTGTTCAGGCGTTGGTACATTATACTGGGTGGCAGCTTTTCGGTACCCGGCCTTGGAGGTTATGTTCTTTATTGATTTTTTTGGGCTTCTTTTCATCCTTCTTTGGTACCTATGGTTGTGATCAAAGGTATTTAGCCCCCGAAAAGGATTGCGATTTTAGGTCCTTTGGAAATCCAATACACATTCATGATCCTCAACTTTGAAGAACTCTCGACCAATGTTGTAAAGATTAGGACTTTTTACTGAGAAATTCTTAGTAAAGATACTTCATTATTGGATCAATTTATTCATCCATATTGAAACTTGACACACACCGTAGGCCTCGTGATGATTAAATTCTATAATCTCGACTCATTTCCATTTTGGATGTTAGTTTTTTTTATCAAGATACTAAAATTTAGTATATATTATACAATATGTATCAATTGTTAATTTTGAAGTTTAGATGAAACTTCAACCCGTGGTCATTGTTTATATGTTGGCTTAGAATCTCAATCTAAGACACTCGCACACACTACGAGGATTTTGGTCTTAACATGGTCGTTGAATGTGTAATGTTCAAAGATTTTATTACTTATATATAAATATTTGATAAATAGTGTCTACAATACACACATATTTCAAGTGCTTCTATACAATATATATCAATTCGTGTTTCTCGAGTTTGGACGAACTGGCAACCAATTTTAAGAGTTGAGATTATTGGATAAAGATACTTGATTGCTGGATAAATATGTTTATCCCGATTGAATATCTTACTAAAAATTGTCAACCTTTAATTGTTAAATCTCTAGGTTAGTAGTTGATGAAACGCGATGTTTATCGTAGATCTCAAAAAGATTCTCTAACCTTCCTTTATGCTATTTTTCAAGAAAATCTTGTGTCTCATCCTAGGGTATGAAGTCAAAGTTCGTCAACAATCATACTTAAGTCATTTTGAAAATTTTGATTTATAATCGTTGACGATAACTCCAAGTCTAAAAGAAAATTTCTTAACGTACGACTTAGGACCTCAATAGAGCTTGCTCAATCAACATGATATAGAACAAATATTATTAATGTGAACTTGTGACACATTATAAAATTATTACACATGCGATTTCTCTTCATTTGAGGAGTTTAAGGTAGAACATGATATGAGGAATAATAAGTCTTTTTTAAATAAATAACTATAACTACTTGATCAAGATTATACTCTGACATTTTGCTAAACAATATTTTTTTTATTTTATAGACATATAATTTACGAATAAGAGAGTGTTTCATTGCAACAAAATATAAAGTAACATAGTTTATTGTTCACAGGTAATTGAATGTCAAATGTTTATTTTCTCTCTTTTCATATAAATTTTGTTTAATCGAAAAAACATTATTGTTTATGTGTATGTTTGTTTAATTTTTTCATCAAAATGTAACTTATCATTCAATTTTAGTAAATATGAGTACAAATTTTACTTCATAAGGTTTAATCAGATATTTTTTATTTAAACAAATGTGGTATATGTTACTTTCTTTTTTCTTTTTCATATTTTTTTACTGGAAAAAAATTATTATTAATGTGTGTTTGGTTAAGTTTATCAACATATAACTTATTATTAAAGAAAAAGAATAAATGGATAAAAGAAGTGAAAATATTAAAGAAGAGAGAGGTAGCTCCATAAATACATTAATAACTTTTTTTTTTGTTAAAAAATTGTCCAACTCGGCAAATTGTGGATCCTCCAAGTGCTTATGTGGTAAGAGATTGTTTTTGAATTGCCATAATATATAGTATAGATAGATAACCAAGGAAATCATATGTATCATTAATGTTGATATTTTTTTCTTTAGTGATGTGTTTTTTTCCATCTTGTGGATGAGGTTTCTGATTCGTCCATAAAAAATAAAATAGTTATCATATAGAACCATGTAAACGAAGAAATATATGTAGTGGAGAAATTTTTTGAGATAGCTTATTGTTCGTATGACAAAATTTAGATTAGAAAATATTATAGATAAAGGGTGAGATTACCAAGGAAATCTCTCTCAATTCTCAACATGAATGATTTTATATTTTCCTCTTAAAAAATTAACTTGTATTCAAATTTAATAATATATTGCTTCCAACGGAAAATAACATGGGTTGATTATTATCTATTGGATGTGTAATTAGTTATAGTTTCATAATCTTATCAATTACTCGATAAGTCAGATTTCATATGTGGCTTTATCTTTAAAAAACAGTCTTGCATTGGAAAGTTTGAGGTTAAAGAAAATATAAATATGCACAACTCTTTTAACTTTGATGGACATAAAAAGAAGATAAACATTTAAGTAAGGCTAATAAAAAGGTTAAAAATGATCAACCTAATTTTGTAACCTTTAGTTTTTGGATGATCGTAAAGCAAATACATGAACTGATAATGTGACATGTGACCAATTATCGGGAATTTTTCAGAGGTATATTGTATTATGAAATGAGTTTAATCGAGAAAGATATTATTCTTGATGCTTTGAACAAAGTACGTACCACATGTACAATCTTGTGCAACAACAAGTAAGTAATAGAGTCCATCCCTAGTTTCTAAATAAATGAATTTTCATGGATGATCAATGAATAACCATCGATTTTATTTGTTTTTTATATAATTTTCATGTTTTCATAGTATTCTCATTTTTTGTTTGTCATAATTTTCAAAGCGAAGAAAAATATTTTGCATATTCAATGAACGACATAATGGTAACAATGAGTCACATGACTTCCTATATACAATCAATGAAATATTGTGGTTCTGAAAAATCTTATTTTCAAAGTTACACTTGCTAGATTATGAGAGGTTTCGATAAATAGATCAACATGTTATGACCACTGTTTAGTGAGACGAGTTCTATAACTTTTGGTCATATTTTTTTAACGGCCTACATGAATTAGTTGTTTATGTTCTTGAGTTATAAATGTTATTAATGGTAATCTACTGGAAACATAGTTGATAATCGATCTTTCATCATCTCAATTATTTCCCTAATCTTTTGTGTCATCCATTGTAATCTACCGTAAACTATGAAAACGTGAAAAGTATAAAAAAAACACATGTAAAATGGATTACTACCCCTATTGAACATCCATGAAACCTGGATATACAAAAATATACTAAAACTTAATAAGAAAAAAAATGTTTATTAGTAGTTGCAAGTATATCAATCGCATAGAAAAAAACAGTGACCCTCTTGTTAACTGTAGAAGAATGTGCATGCGATGCGTAATTTTTGCAAAACAAAAGAATATTATTTACATTATTCTTAATCTACAAACATCTACGATAATTGGTCGCGTTATCAATTCATGTAAGTGTTTTACAATTATTTAAAAATTGAGTTTAGAAATTATGGTTGCTCGTTCACAACCTTTTACCAGCCTCGCTTAAATATTCAATCTTTAGTTCAGCACCAAGAAACATCAGTGAGTTGTACATATTCATACTTTAATGCACATGGCTGATGTACATTATAAAGATAGTGAATTTTTTTAATGATGTATATGTTTGATACACAATATAAAGTTTCATATTAAACAAATTGTGAAACATGCACAACTCCTTATGTTTCTTGGAGCTGAGCTAAAGATTGACTATTTAATCGAGGCTGGTAAAAAATTGTGAAAGAGCAACCAGATTTTTTTAACTTGAAATTTTTGAATGATTATGGAACATTTACATGAGTTGATAACGCGACCAATTATGGTAGATGTTCGTAGAATAAGAATAATGTAAATGAGATTCCTTTGGCTTTGCAGAGATTATGCATCTCATGCACAATCTTCTACAGTACACAAGAAAGTCATTGTTTTTTCTAAGTAATTGATATACTTGAAAACTATCAATAATAATTTTTTTCTTATTAATTTAGAGTATATTTTTGTATATCCAGGTTTAATGAATGTTCTATGGTGGATAGTAATCCATTTTACATTGCTTTTTTGGTGAAGGCTGAACTGCAGCGTCTAACAAGTCTGAAGATCGATTCTAAGGAAGCTAGATTTGGTGAAGGCAGAACTGCAGCGTCTAACAAGTCTGATGTCCTCTTGTAATATATATATATAAAATTGAGTAATAAATGTTTGTAACTAGATCTCACCTCATCTCATATATTGTTGCTAATCTTTCAACATCTCATTTTTCCTTTCTAATATTTTTTGTCAGTCAATGTAAAATTTTAATATGAAGATATGTAATAAAAAAAAGGTCTTAGAAAATATTACATGCAATGCTCTTTTTTCTTGATTGCTTTTATGTTTGGATATGAGGTATTATATCTTTTACCTACTAATACTTACTCTCAGAGGAGAAGTTATATGATCTTAAGTTTAGTGTCAGAGTTATTTAGTGCATTTTTCAAAAAATATATAAAATAAAAATAAGATTTAATTAATATTTTTAAGTTATCATAATAACATAAAACGTTATTTTTAATAGTCAAAATCATATAATCTAAATTTCTATTAAATTATGTTTAAACACATTAGTAATATGATAAACAAAAATGTAATCATACAATTTACTTTGTAATATGTTTTCTAAAATTTTAATTTTTTGAAAATGAATGCCCCTCTATGTTGTCGTTTTAAAATAAATGAGTTCATCAAATATTTAAAAAGAATCCTTAAAACATGAATTTAAAGGTTGAAGCAGTTAACTAACCTTGTTGAAAATTAGACGATTGTAAAATACATAATTTAAATAAAAAAAATTGAATTGACTATTTGGTCAAAGAAAACTAAAAAAACTAGAAATAGAATTGTACATCCTGCTAGCTTTTAACCATCGTCATAAGAGATTAATGTTGGTAAACATTTAGTTATTCGTAATTCTATGAATTTAATATGATTTAGATGTGTTTGTGGAGGGTCGGGGCCCTTAGAGAGCGCACATACTCTTCCATTGCTCACTCTATCATAGGGATGAGGTAGTTCTTGTTCTCATTAGTAATGTTGTCTTTTTTCTTCTAGTGTTCTTAATGTTTTTATATTTTTTATGATGGTTCAAGATTGTTATTACGACGGATTTTGTTTTAGAATGATGTTCTCTCATGTACGAATCTAGACGTCCTTTAGGAGTGTTATTTTCATATTGAATTTGTTTTGAATATGATTCCAGATTGATTAGCAAAAGTTCTCTACACTTAGATCATAGGACTTTAGTCAACTATTGTTGGCATTCTTTTGATAAAATATAAATAGTTGCTAAGAGGAAAGAGCGGGGAAAATGCATAATTTTTTATGTTCACCAATTCATTTTCTTGAAAGATACATTATGATCGATGGTGGGATTGATTGGTATTGTACCCAGAAGAATCCCAACAATGTTAGTCTAAAAGTTTTGTCTACATCCAACAACTCGGTGTGCTAAGTGTTGTATGCCCAAACTAGACAATAATATTGTTGAATGTATGACATTGAACATGTAGACATATCACATATACTCATCTAAAAAAAATCCAACAAAACACCTCATTGACTAGTCCTCTCGAGTCTCCATCAAGAATCTAGAAGCAAATATCTAAACTCAAATCCCAAGAAACAATTAAGCAAAAGTGTAATAACGCTTCAGTAACAACTTTTGAGCTAATCCCATAGGCCAACCTCGCCGCTCTGTGAATTCCTCGATTAAGATGGATATCAAAATTATGTGGGTAGAAGTGGTCCTTTTTGTGGCATGTAGCGTATCAAAATTAAGAACATGAACATATAAAGTATGAAGCATTTATCGAACATCATGTACAATATAAATTTTCTCTTTTTGGGCAGGAAACAATACGAGAAAGACACACTCGTCTATCCTTTGTATATCGAAACATAAGTAGAGCACCCGGCAAGATTAGAAGTCGTAGCAAAATCTTTGCTTTGTAGTAGATCAGCCTTGCCCTAATCAATGAGTTTCTTTAGTGATGGTTTTAGAGGTTGTTATGGGTGAAGCATGCAACAAGGTTGTTAAGTTTGTTATGAGACTAGTTCTTGGTCTCTCTGAACTTTGGATACGTTGCTTGAAAATTTGCAGCAGTGCTTCTCCTTAATGGCGGGAACAATCTCAATTACAATGAAACTACTCAATTGAAGAAAGAAATACACAAAGGTAAACTGATTTCATTGATAACTATAATATGAATAATTGTTGAAGTACAAATATAGAATTCTAGCACTACTAACCCAAATCATACTCGCCCAACTCAAAGAAATCATAATCCAACACTTACATAATTACAATAAAAACTCTAGCATTATTACTAGGGAGACTGGTTGAGCCGTAATAAATCAAAGAGGTGGGATTAGGGGTGGGCATTTGGTCGGTTCGGTTTCGACCGAACCGAATTTATGAATACCGGGTCCCCGAATTCTCACAAACCCCAAACCGAATTCGAACCGAATTAAAATTCGATTCAGTCGGTTTAAACCGAATTATAATTCGGTTCGGTTCGGTTTTATACACAAAACCGAAATTGAGAGGCTACTTGTATTTTCTCACTTTTAAATTATTTTTCACCCTTAATATAAACAATAAATATGTAATTATATGCATCATCAATTATAAAATCAAACTTTTCAACACATAAGTCATAAAACATTTCAAATATTTAAGACTAAAAACAAATACTAACATAAAAATCCACCATTTGAGCTTGCAATTATAGTATTTCGGTTTTTCGGTCGAAAATTCGGAAATTCGGTTCGGTTGAAAGAACCCTGATTTCCGAAATATCGATATTTTTCTTCCGAATTCCAAACCGAATAGCATTAGTTTGGTTTCGGTTCGGTTTAATTCAGTTTTGGTTCGGTTTGGTTCGGGTTTACCGAACCGGTTGCCCACCCCTAGGTGGGATATTTGGTCGATTTGGACTTGTCAGTTGGCTTGTAACTCTCTCTTAACAACCATCCCCCTTCGAAGAATCTTGTCCCCAAGAGTAGAGCTATACAGGAAAGACACATCCTCCTGTCCTTGGTGAGTGTCAAGTGAAGGGTTTGAAGGTTGTATTGGGTGAAGTAATTAGCAAGCTTGATAAGGAAAGCAAGAAACATTCATAGGTACAATTGTGGAGGAGAAAAAAAAAGCTCATAATATTACTAGTAGTCTGATCAACAAGGAATTAGAGGAACATCAAGAGTAAGAAGAAACACAAAAAAGTAAAAACCCTCTCTCTCTTCTTTTGATTTCCTCTGCCCTCTCTAAAACTCCTTCCCTCGTGATATTCGTCTGGCGCTGCCGGCACCATTTGGTGACCGGTGACATCCCAAAAATCGTCCCCTGTGTCCGTTTTTCTCAGTTTCCTTTTCAGTTTTCTGCTCTTCCTTTCTTTCGTTTGTTTTTTCTGACTATTGTTGGCTTTTTCCTTTACCTCTATGGTTGTTTCCTCCCCATGTGTGGGTTGATTTTTTGTGCCTCTGATATGTTTGTTTGGATTTGGAGATGTCTCGTGCTAAGTAGTAAGGAGGCTAGATTCGGCTGAATCTGGCTTGTCTCCTCTTCCTCGATCCCTTCGCCCACCTCCTTGTTTTGCCTTGCAGATCTGGGCAAATCGGAGATGTGGCTGCTTTTGCTGGCTTGGACTCGGCTTGAAGATTTTGGAGCGCCTTCATTGATCGTCCGTTCAACACGTTGTTCTCTTTTGATGCTCTGTTCTTTGGGGAGATGTTGTTGTTTGGTCCGGCAAAGGTCGGCCAGAGGTGGCTGCGGGCGTCTCTGCCTCCCTCAATCAGGATTTGGGTTTTCCAGCGCCTCATTTTCCATCATGGTTGGCGTCTGGTGGAGGTGATGTTGTTTGGTGATCCAACGGCGGTGGGTGCCATGGGGGGAGCATTATAAGTTAGGGTTTGGAGATTGGATTGCTTGGTTGGGCTCCCGGGTCTGGGCCCTATTGGGTATCCGACCAGTTGTATTGGACTTGGGCTTTGATTCTGATTTTTCCTTTCTTTTGCTGTAATGTCTCTTTTGATCTTTTCTTATGGGCTTGGCCCATTTTCTACTTAATGAATCAACTTGTCAAAAAAAAAAAAAAAAAGAGTAAGAAGAATTGTTTCACTTCCACTACTACCTCCACCATAATTTTTTCTTTATCCTGTTTAATTTCTTACAAAAATAGATTGGATTACAAACTGAGAGACTGGTTTTCCAGACTTTAGAAAACCAGAAACAAGACCTCATTTTCATTACATTGTAGATAGAATAACTTTCAGGGGTCTTTTTATTACTGAAATATGTATATGTACGTTTATAGTCACTAAATGAGAAGAATATCAAAGACTAGCATTCCTCTCTTTATTATGTTTTGAACAAAAAATTATTCTAGAGCAAAAAGAACAACATGCATCATCTTAGAAGCCTGAGAGCAACTCCACCATGAACCCAGATCTCACCTTGCAACATCCAATGCTTGTATAAAATGGGTATAAATCGCTTATTATTATTAATGGAACTCTTAGGATGCCTTTGTAGGAATTGGGCATGAATTCAGAAGCCAATGCATGTGAAAGGATGAACTCACTTAAATGACTGAAATTCTGCTAGCCTCGCGTAAGGCTTGGGTGGCAAAAAGCCATACACCGGGTGGCAACATCGACGGTTTTCTTGTTGAGATAAGGAACTTGCAACAGGATAAGTTAGATCGTGAAATGTTGGAAATTGCAATCTCATTTATATTATATTTTCAAGCACTTGGCATTAGTACTTTTCCAATATGGCTAGCAACTTTCTCTATCGTGTTAATTAGGGGTGGGCATCGGTTCGGTTTGGTTCAAACCAAACCAAAATGCAGCATGCCGGTACCCTAAACACCTCCGAAGCGCAATCCAATTCCGAACCGAATTATATTTGGTTCAGTTTGGCAAACCCAAATATACTAAGTTCGGAAACGTAAAACCCGATGCACCGAGATTTCCCATCCCCCTTTAATGCAACCTCTCTTCTTCCATTCCCCATAACCCCATTCCTATTTCCCCAAAACCCCATCCTCTTCAATGCAACATTTCTTCTTCCCCTCGATCCCCATTCCCCAGAACCCACACCCTCTCTCCCTTCTCTTCCCCACCCCATCACCCACTCTAAACCCTTCGTAACCACATCCATCTTCAATTACCTCACCAAATTCCCCTTATTCCCCTCAATCCCCATAACCCATACCTCTCTTCCTTCTATTCCCAAACATTGTGTTTCTTCCCAAACCCACCACTAGCCAAATTGAAATTAACTCAAACTCCAACTCCGTCTTCTTCTTTACCTTATCTTGTTTGCCATCTCTCCAAGATCTATTTTTTAGCCTTCCAAATCACCTTCACTAACCTCTCGAGTATCTGTTAGAAACAGAACACCAAAAATTAGGGTTACCGATCTAAAGCTGAGTCGCAGACTAGGTCGCTCTCTTTAAGACGTTCGCGACACTGCCTTCGTTGCGCATGACAAATTATCAACCGGTCGCCTCCAGGATAAAACATCTCGTCTAGGTGCTCGGCGGTTTTGTGCGAAAACTGGGGCTCTCTGAATATACTCTCTCTCGTGTTTCTGCTCTCTTATTGTGTGTTTAGAGGGTCTGGGGATTGCTCTATTTACAGGAGCAAAACCCTAGAATATTCCTCTTTCGTGGGGAATAAGTGGTGTTAGCCAAAACGATGTCGTCCATTCTTCCAAAAACGATGTCGTCCACTCCTTCCTAAAACGGCAGTGCTTTAACAAAGGAAAAGGGAAAATGTAAAGAGCAAGCGTTCGTCCATCGCAGTTGGAGATTTCATCGAGAAAGTCGGCAGTTCTTGTTTCTCTCAAGAAATCGAAGAATTGCCTCTACTCAGATTGGCACCGTCTCTACTCATCTAGCCTTCATCATCACTATCAGGAGCGTGGTATAGGAAACGGTCATATGTCTCTCCTTGTATAAAAGCAAGTAAGAACTTCATTTATTGGTGCGATTGATTAAGAGAGAATCGAGGATTCTGGGTATCATGAGCTGTGTAGATTACCAACTTCAGTAGATAGATCACAGGAGTTGTAAACTGGGTGATTGTATCTTGGGAAGTTGGGGCTGTGTGTTGTTCTTTGTTTCTGTTAAAAGGGCCAAGTCTCTTGGCTTGGCTAGGTCTCGATCAATTTGTTTGTAACAAGCTTTCATTTCAAATAAAAGTATTTTTTTCCTTTTAATCATTTGGATTCAACAATTGGTATCAAAGCAGGCTCTTTGAAGGACTAACTGTCGCCAAAGAGAAGATCCCAAGATGTCTGGATCATCCTCAAATGCTGTAGCCTACTCGCCGAACACAAATCCTCTGTGGTTTGATGGAACAGACTACACAGTCTGGAAGAAGAGGATGAGAATCTACCTGCGTGGAGTGGATGGAGAACTGTGGGCCGTTGTGAGAAAAGGACCAGTACCTGTAAATGATGACAATGAAGAAGATTGGAAGGAAGATCAAAAGATCTCCTCCCAACTTGACTCAAGAGCGATGCACATCCTGTTCTCAGCATTGTGTCCAGAAGAAAGGAGCCAAGTGGCTCAATGTGAGTCTGCAAAGGAAATCTGGGAGTCTCTTCAGACTACCCACGAAGGTACGTCTGAAGTTAAGGAGAGTAGGATAGATGTGTTGTTGAATGAGTACGAGTCATTTGAAATGAGTTCAGGAGAGTCCATATCAAGTATGTATAAACGATTTAATGATCTGATAAACAGGTTGAAAGGGTTAGGTAAAACTTTTGAAACCAAGGATCTAGTTAGAAAAATTCCGAGATGCCTGCCTAGGGAATGGTTACCCAAACGAACTGCAATTGAAGAAGCCAAAGACTTAAGTGTTCTATCCATTGAAAGATTAGTTGGCTCTTTGCTTAGTCATGAAGAAGTAATCATCCAAATGAATAAAGATGATCACAGAAAAAGAAAAGTCATTGCCTTTAAAGCTCAGGAATATGATAGTGAGTCTGATGTAGATATGGGAGAAGAATTTGAAAAGGAATTCGCCTTAGTAAGTAGAAAATTTCATCGAATGCTTAAAATGAAAAGGGAATTTCAAGCAAAAAGATCATATCAGGATCCTAGAAATTCTAGCAATAGTCAGTTTACTAAACACAGAAGAGAAAGAGAAGAAATTGAAAGAGCTCCTAGAATATATGAAAAGTATGACTCAAATCGGTCATATTTTGAGAAAAATCCTCTAAAGTCATACAGTAGACCTTCAGAAGGTCGTGAAAGGTACAAAATTGGAAAGGAAGACAGCAAGTCTTCCACTGAAAAAGATTTAACTATCTGCTTTAAGTGTTGAAAACCAGGGCATATGCGCTCAAGATGTCCTCTAGGTACAAAAGCCAAAGAGAAAGCACTAGTTGCATCTTGGAGTGATTACATCACTGATGAAGAGATAGAAGAGAAAAACCTGGCATACATGGCCTTTGCTTCGAGGAATGAACATGACGAACAATCTACATCAAGTGATGGTTATCAGCCTCCTTCATCTTATCAGGTAATCTCAGACTCAGACTCAGAACAAGACAGTAAGCCAAAGAATGAAGTAAATTTTTTGCATGCTTTATCAAATCTTCAGGAAGAATGCAATAGACTCAAAAGCAAATATTGTTTATTAATGACTGATAATAAGACCCTGAAAAATGAGATTGAGACTTTAAACAGATCATTAGCTACTCAATGTGAGTGGAACAGGAGTCTAAACACTGAGATTTTCAATCTTAAAAACGAGAATCAAAGACTAAAGGATTTGTGTAAAAACAAGAGTGTACAGAGTAGAGAATATCAGAGTAAAAACTTGAACAAGAGTTGGTTTCCCTCGAAAAAACCTTCTATAAATCAAAGTCAGGACAGAAAATATAAGAAATATCCTATTATCTTTACCTGTTCTTATTGTAAACGAAAGGGTCATGTAGCAAAATTCTGTTATGATTTAGAAAGACTAAGAAGACCTACCATCTTTAAAACATTTTGGGTTCCAAAATGTGCTAATCTCTAATTGACTGCAGAGTTTGGGAGAAAGTGAAAATATCTGGTTTCTGGACAGTGGTTGCTCCCACCACATGACAGGTAAAGAGGAACTATTTTCTTCCTTGAGCTATAAAAGGGGTGATAAGGTAGTTTTTGGAGATGATCGTGTAGGAATAATAATGGGAAATGGAACAATTGGTAAATATCCCCTTCCAACTATAAAAAATGTACTGTTGGTAAAAGGATTAAAACACAACCTACTTTCAATAAGTCAACTTTGTAACTCTGAAAATAGAGTAGTTTTTGAGTCAACATCATGCGAAATTATCAGGATAAAGGATAATAAACTCCTATTCTGTGGAACTAAGAAGAACAACATGTATGTAGTAGACTTATGCATCAATACCTTTAACGAAACATGCTTCCAGGCTAGGACACATGATCTAGAAGCACTATGGCATAGAAAACTTGGTCACATAAGTTTATCAAAACTAGCAAAATTATCAAAGATGAAATCAGCTCGAGGGATACCTCTGCTAAGAGATGTTCCTAAATTCTGCTGTGATGCATGTGTTGGTGGAAAAATGATCAAGAAAAGCTTTAAATCTAAAAAGGATATTACTACCACTCAACCCTATGAGCTTATTCATATGGACTTATTTGGACCAACAAATGTAATGAGTTTAGGGGGAAAGTCATATGCATTTGTACTTGTTGATGATTTTTCTAGATACACCTGGGTGTATCTTCTTGCATCCAAAGATGAAGCTTTTGTGTATTTTAAAAACTTTGTGCATAACATCTTAACTGAATCAAAGAATGGCATAAAAGCCATTCGCAGTGACAATGGAGGTGAGTTTATTTCTGATCAGTTTGGAGATCTGTGCAATGATAAGGGAATTACTCATACTTTTTCTGCTCCTAGAACACCACAACAGAATGGTGTTGTAGAAAGAAAAAACAGAACCATTATAGAAACAGCTAGAACTATGCTGTTAGAATATGGTTCCCCTAAGTTTTTGTGGGGAGAAGCTGTGTATGTCATCAATAGGGTACTAATTAGAAAGATCTTGAACAAGACTCCCTATGAGATTATTACACAGAAAGCACCCAACCTAGGATATTTTCATCCCTTCGGATGCAAATGCTTTATCCTGAACACAAGGGATCACCTATACAAATTTGACTCTAAATCTTATCCAGGAATATTTATAGGATATTCAACTAAAGGACAAGCATATAGAATATATAATTTAAGAACTAAAAAGGTTGAGGAATCAGTGTTTGTAAGGTTTGATGATTCCGAAAGTACTAACAAAGTATCTATCGAGAATATAGAACTTCTGTTTCCTATGCTAAATGAAAAAAGGTAACACTGAAGAACAACAAAGAGAGCCTAAAGAAGGTCCGAAAGAGGAGAATGAATCAAGTGATGATTCAAGCAAGGAAGAAGGAAGAAAAGAAGCACCACCACATATCCAGAAACGACATCCACCATCACAGATTATCGGTGAGTTAAATGAAGGTATACACACTAGAGGAAGATATCAACCAAGTCAGTATGCTTTCATCTCTCTCCTAGAACCTACAAATTATAAAGAAGCCTTGCTTGATGATGAATGGTTGGATGCCATGCAAGAAGAATTACTGCAATTTGCTAGACTGCATGTCTGGGAACTTGTTCCACGACCCTTAGATTGTTTAATAATAGGAACAAAATGGGTGTTTAGATACAAAACTGATGAAGAAGGGCAAATAATTAAAAATAAAGCAAGACTTGTAGCACAAGGATACTTACAAGAAGAAGGAATTGATTTTGAAGAATCCTTTGCTCCCGTAGCACGAATTGGATCAATTAGAATGTTGTGTGCATATGCATGCTACATGAAAATTCCACTATATCAAATGGATGTGAAAAGTGCTTTCTTAAATGGAGAGATAAAAGAGGAAGTTTATGTCAGCCAACCTCCAGGGTTTATTAATCCAAATCACCCTAACCATGTATACAAGCTGTCTAAAGCGCTATATGGGTTAAAACAAGCTCCTAGAGCTTGGTATGAAAAATTATCAACTTTTCTAAAAAATGAAGGCTTTTCACAAGGAAATGTTGATAAAACCTTGTTCATCAAGAAAGAGAACTCAGAAACCTTAATTGTCCAGATATATGTTGATGATATAGTATTTGGGTCAACAAAACCAGAAATGTGTACCAAATTTTGTCAACTTATGAAGTCAGAATTTGAGATGAGCATGATGGGAGAACTATCACATTTTCTAGGATTGCAAATCAAGCAAACCAAATCTGGGATATTCATAAATCAATCAACATATACTGAAGCAATGCTTAAGAAATTTGAAATGAATTTCCTAATGTAAGTCAAACTCCTATGGCTACAAATTTAAAACTTGATAAAGATGAGAATGGAAAGCCATTCTGTGAGAAAAAATATAGGGGCATGATCGGATCACTGTTATATCTAATTGCCAGTAGACCTGATATTCAATTCAGTGTAGGATTGTGTGCTAGATTCCAATCAAATCCCAAAGAAAGTCACTTTAAAGCAGTTAAACGAATATTCAGATACCTAAAAGAAACGATAAATGTAGGTCTCTGGTATCAAATTTCTGATTCATTTGAGCTAGTTGGCTACAGTGATTCAGATTTTGGTGGAAGTCTAGTTGATAGGAAGAGCACTTCAGGGACTGTCCAGTTCCTTGGACCTGCTTTGGTCTCATGGTTCAGTAAAAAGCAAGGGGCAGTAGCCCTTTCAACAGCTGAAGCTGAGTACATGGCAGCTGGGAGTTGCTGTGCTCAAGTAATGTGGATGAAAGCTCAATTATCAGACTATGGTTTTGATTTTAAACAAATACAAGTATGCTGTGACAACACAAGTGCTATTAGTATGACAAAGAACCCCGTTCAACACTCTAGAACAAAGCACATTGAAATAAAATATCACTTTATCAGAGACCTAATTCAAGCTGGACATATATGTCTAGAGTTTGTCTCAACTGAATCACAATTGGCTGATATATTTACAAAACCGTTGCCTAGTGAAAGGTTCTTGCAAATATGCACAGAACTAGGGCTCAAATCTGTCTAGAACAAAGCACATTGAAATAAAATATCACTTTATCAGAGACCTAATTCAAGCTGGACATATATGTCTAGAGTTTGTCTCAACTGAATCACAATTGGCTGATATATTTACAAAACTGTTGCCTAGTGAAAGGTTCTTGCAAATATGCACAGAACTAGGGCTCAAATCTGCTTGTCAGATTAAAAATCTTTCTTACTAAATCTCGATTGGTTCTTTTCTGCTCTAGGCTTCTTGCATGTATTGGTTCAGCAAACAGAAGCCTTTTTCGGCTCATGCTTGCCTTGTCCCAAGAAAAACCCATAGAAGCAACAACCTAATCATTACACTTTTTTTAGGAAGAAAACTCTTCGTCTTCCATCCGCTCCTTGTTCTCTCCAGCCTATATAAACCTTCCTAATCTCCACTATTCTCCTCACACTCTTAAAAGCAACTCTTCCTTACAACAGAGAGTTTTCCAGCCTTCCAAAAATGAGTGACTACGTGCCTCGTCCTTTTCGCTTCGAGGGATTAGTTCATACCTTTTCAGGGTACATGTTTCATGAACCCAGAGTGTTGAATCACCACCGTTATCTCCAGCACTTTGACAAGCAGAGACTCCACCACATCACTCAGCTTGATCCCTACGAATTCAATATCTATAAGTATGACATTATCTCTCTCATCGAAGGGCTGGGGTGGGACTTCTTGCTTCGTCAGCCTATCCATCCTGCTTGTCCAGGGGCTGTCAAGTACTTCTATTCTAACCTTCAAAGTCCTGGAGTAAGTTCAAGAAGGTTCACCACATTGGTCTATGGTCATTTACTGACCATCCCTGTTGACGCTCTCAATGGGATTCTCGGGTTCCCATCCCAAGGCTTAGGACTTGCTCACCCAGCTGAGTTCTGGAAACACGAGTTCAAGATTGAGGTGGAGTACAGCAATTTCTCCACTGAACCTACTGGAGGTTCTGATGTTCCAATCTCTGTGGCCTGGCTACCTCCGAGATTGAGGATCTTCCACTATTTCCTCACTCACGTTTTCCTTCCCCTGACCTTCAACCAGGATTGTGTCCTTCACATGGATCTCTGGATCATTGCCAGCGCAACGGCACGAAGGAAGCTTGATTTTGCAAGCATCATGTTCGGTCAGCTTCTCCTTGTAGGGGATGAAAATTATAAAGGTCTTCTACCCTTTGACTCCATCATCACATGACTGCTGATCAACCTAGGTGTTGATCTGTCGGACTTTCGGAGCATCTCCTCTACAATGTATGTCAATGCACTGAATGTGCTCATGTTCCTCGACCTGCCAACTGACATACCTCCTCCTCCTCCTCCCTCTGCTTCTCTTCTGGGTCTCCCTCCAACTTCTCGAGCTACTAAGAAGGCCTCTGCTGGGAAAAAGGCCAAATCAGCTGGTGAATCCAGCAAGTCTGGAGACCTTGTTTTCACAATCTCTGAAGGAAATACTTCCTCTGATGTCTCTGCTGCTTCTGCTCCCCCTGCTTAGATCCTCTAGTTGTTCTTTTATGTTTACTGCTTTCATGTATGTTTTATTTTGGAGCCTTTTGTTCAGGGGGAATGAGTTCTTTAGGTATTTATGAACTGGCAGCCAGTTCCAGCAAGTTAGGGGGAATATCCTAGATATTCCATATTTTGCTCTCCTTTCCCCCGTCTTTTATTGCTCCTTATGTAACCGCCTTCTTTTACTTCAATGCATTTACGGTTTTCAGTTGGATTCCTTGTCTACTGGTGCGCTGTTTTGTTTTCTTTTTGCAGGACCTCCAACTTCTCGGACGAAGGGGGAAATTGTTAGCCAAAACGATGTCGTCCATTCTTCCAAAAACGATGTCGTCCACTCCTTCCTAAAACGGCAGTGCTTTAACAAAGGAAAAGGGAAAATGTAAGGAGCAAGCGTTCGTCCATCGCAGTTGGAGATTTCATCGAGAAAGTCGGCAGTTCTTGTTTCTCTCAAGAAATCGAAGAACTACCTCTGCTCAGATTGGCACCGTCTCTACTCCACCGTCTCTACTCATCTAGCCTTCATCATCACTATCATGAGCGTGGCATAGGAAACGGTCATATGTCTCTCCTTGTATAAAAGCAGGTAAGAACTTCATTTCTTGTTGCGATTGATTAAGAGAGAATCGAGGATTCTGGGTATCATGAGCTGTGTAGATTACCAACTTCAGTAGATAGATCACAGGAGTTGTAAACTGGGTGATTGTATCTTGGGAAGTTGGGGCTGTGTGTTGTTCTTTGTTTCTGTTAAAAGGGCCAAGTCTCTTGGCTTGGCTAGGTCTCGAACAATCTGTTTGTAACAAGCTTTCATTTCAAATAAAAGTATTTTTTCCTTTTAATCATTTGGATTCAACAAGTGGCACTTTATTAGAAAGATAATTACTCCCATTAAAATGCGTTCTGTTAAGATATTTAACTCTAGTTATCTTTCTAATATTACTTTTATTAATTATCCTTTTTCGTTTATGGAAATATACTATATAATTAATTAGAAATTTCATTTATAGATTTTCAAAGCTATCCATCCCAACAATCCCCCCACTTGAATAGTTTTGAAACTATCTCTGAGCATAAATAGTTCCATAAGATCGAGCATAAGCTAAGGTATCGCGAAGATTTGAACCTTAGCGTAGTGGTTACACTTCCGATTTCATAAGGGTGACTCGTAGTCTTGAACCCTATCTCAGACAGTGTATCACGTCGGATCTTTTCATTGAGTGGTATTCTCTCATAGACCGTGCTTTTATGGCCCTGCACGTTATCTCGGTTTAGTGAATGCTCTAGCAACTTTGTGCCTCCAAAGTTCCATAGGGAGCGGCCCCACTCCCACATTCACATAGGTGAGTCTATCAGAAGTACCCCTAAAGTAAAGTACTTCACTCCACATAGAGTATAGATCTCATTAAGAGTATAACTCAACCTCCAAGGCTTTGGGATTCATGCTTCACTATGCATGAACTTTTTCCAATATTACTCATGACTTGTTATTACCCATTGAACTCGTTTCTTGGGATCTCCAGTCTATCGGATCGGGTTACCATCACTTGTAATCCATGGTTCGGTAGGCGTAAGTCTCATACCCTTCATGGTATTTAGGACTTTCCTCTCTAGTTAATCCTTTCGTCAAAGGATCTGCTAGATTATATGCAGATCTTACATGATCCACCCTCATTTCTCCTATCGTTAAGAGTTCTCTTACAGTACTGTGCTTACGACGAATTTGTCGTCTCTTTTCGTTCTAGAATTGGTTCCCTTCTTTTGCCAATAGCTGCGGTGCTATCACAATGACTACTACCGGAGGGATCGGTCTTTCCCATAAGGGAATCTCTAGTAATGACCCTCTCAATCAATTTTCCTCTTTACTAGCCATTTCTAGTTTCATCATTTATGATTCCTTAGTTGATTGAGTCAGGATTGTTTACTTCTTAGACTTCCAAGACACAACTCTTCCAGCGATGTTTAAAATATGCCCACTGGATGTCTTGGAGTCCTCTATAGGGTATTCTCGTCCGCATCAATATACCCTACCAATACAGCAAGAAACCGTTGATGACTTATATCAATGTCTACTATTCTCTTAAAGTGTCTCATGAGTCATGACCCCTTTCAATAGCATTTCAATGCTCCATAATAGGACGATCACTAAACCTGCCAAGTACCCCCATTGCGTCGGGTCTCATGTTTTTCAGCAGCCTCTTGCTGACAGTCGATGTAGTATATTTTGAATTTCTTACACCATCTTCGGTGTTCTTTAAAAAGTTATACTAGCATCATCAATCATTTGTGCAGGTGTAGAGCTCGTATTTCTTCTAGATCTAACTGTGTAGTTAAACTGATCTAGATGAAATCTCTTTCATTGTCCTACTAATATGGATCTCCAAGCTTAAAACTTTATTCATCCAGATCTTTTACATTCAAAATTCTCGAACAACATGGTTTTTTCACAATATTGACATCACGATTCTTTGTACCAAAGATCGATGTGTCATTCATAATGCAAGTGTCATTCTCAAAATTGTACTAAATGCACTTGTCACTTTCATTTTAAAACCATGAGAGAACCCGATTGTTCATGCCACTATTTCTGAGTTTGTTTGAAATCATATCATGATTTGTCTAACCATAAACTCCAGAAGCATGTTCAAGAATAACAACCTTTTAGGTTGTTCCAATGTAGATTTCTTTATCCAAATCACCATTCACAAAATGCAATTTTAACATCCAACTAATGCATCACTTGCAATCAGACCATATATAGTTGTTATTCTAGATTTGGTGAATAGATATCAAGAAAATCCACAATTTTCCTCTTCGCCTAAAGCCTTAGCTACTAGACGATCCTTATACTCATAAACTTAAACCAACCGATTTCAGTTTTATTTTAAGAATCCATTTATTACCTATGGCTTCATTGCCAGGAGGTAACTCTTAAGATGTCAAATCTTGTTCGATTTCATCGATATATTACCTAAGGCTTTACAGCCAAGAGGTAACTCTACAAGATTCTAAGTCTTACGAGACTCAAAATATTCCATTTTGTAAATGACAAATTCATAACCAAAAGCTTTTAGTGATTTATGGTTCATTTGCCTCTTCCGAGCTCATACTCAGATTCACTACCCCCACTAGTTCCATTATTTCTAATAGTAGGTAGGATACAACCCCCACTATCTCATTATTATAAATGGACGTCCATTGGCATCAATGGATTCCAAAACATAATGAGTATTTCATTTCATAGGCTTATGTGTTTTAATACATATTCGTATACTCTACTAGTAATCATATTTCACTCACTCTGGAGTACCACAAGCATAAACATGAAAAGAGTATTACGACGGATAACCAGATTAACAATTAGAGCAACCTTTAGAGCAATAAATCGTTTATTTTCTTTCCATCCTTTTTATCCATATAAAAATAAATCAGATCTATCGATTCTGATTCTCTAACCACATATTTTTATGGGTCATTTAGCTTGGATACAAAATTCAAATTTATCTCAAGTATTCAATAATAATATGGGAATGTGACTTTGGATATTCTAATTCTTCACACAGACACATGGAAGAATTCATTTTATTTACTTAATCATTCCTTACATCTAGCATAGTCAACGACTTTCTAGAGGTAAGGTTCTCTTTCACTTTCCAGAACCATCAACAATAGTGATGAAGGTTGAACCCCACAACACTTTCTTCTCATGCATCAATAATGTATGATTGAGCTTAACTTGTTTATCATACAGATGCCTTGAGGCGTAACAACCATTCTCTAGAGTTACCATAAAGGTCATCCTCTACTACCAAATCCTCTTATTTACTCAAGTTAACGATGATACCTACCATGTTAAACTTGTTCATACACTTTCGTGTCGTATGACCTAGTTTCCCGCAATCATAGCAGAGAAAAAATAACGTCATTCTTAGAGGATTGACTGGCAATCTTTTGGTTTTCTAATTGGTGTGGAAATGGTTCGACTTGTTGCTCTCATTCTTGAAACTTTTAAGGTTTTAGAGCAACATAAGTGGTTCATTTAGTACTGACAAAAGTACTTCCTCTTTGTTGTCACTATGGGCAAATAACTCATTCTATTCCCATATATTCTTCATATATATATATGCACACATTTAAACAAAATCATTCTATTCCACAACATGTATTCTATTTATGCTCTACTCATCGAGGTAATACATCTCAATGTCGACATATACATGCAACAATTCTAGTTTTACTTTCTCGCATTCATATGTGTTTCTCAATACCATGCATAGAACTCAATTGAATCATTCATCATAATGATTTATAAAGAAGGTTTTGATTCTTACCTCTTTCCGATGAGTCGATGCATTCTCAATTTGCACGAATAGCTAGCACCATATACATAGCTTCCTCGTTTCCTTTCTTTTGTTAATGGTAGTATCCATTTGATCAATGGGCCATGACATACGAATTGGGCCTTGAATGGTCGCAATAGCCCAAAGTAGTTCACAAACAACCCAAACCTGGGACATCTTTAAATTGTGGATTGCTCTGTTCCACTTCCATTTATTCCACCGACCACTAGTAGTAACAACATCCTTAGCCTCCCAGCCCATAGAATTAATTGGACCAACGAATCAACAAGGCCATCGATAGAATAATGGCCTGGTAGGAAGGTCCGAATTGTGCCTCTCGGTGGATATGTAATCACCCAGGGGCCAGGGTATTAAATTCAACCCTTTTCTTGTTCGAGAACAAAAACATAGTGAAATAGGCTTAGGATTTGAGAACAGAAGTTGTTAGCTTTTTTCACAGTAGCAGAAACTTTCCCCGAGCCTTTTTCCTTTTCTGTTTGGTCTCTCACACACATGTCCGTCTGAGGGAAAGTAATTCTAAGATAGGTAGCTGCTGCACTAAAGCCCCAGTATAACCTGTGACATGTGACCATTCCCCTGTTCTTCTTCTCGCAAACACCACCAGCAGGATAAGTATTCAAAGAACAGAAGAATAAAATTGAATAATAAAATGAGAGAAGTCCTCAATCTCGTCGCAATGGAAATTTAGTAATGGTGGTAATGAGGCTTGCGAGATGGGTTCGGGAGGCAAACCGATCGCCAGTAATTGCCAACGATTGGGTCCATATGCAGTAATCAATCTGTTCGGTACATATGACAACAACACAACGTCTCAAAATTGTTAGAAACTGAACAATAAAAATTAGGGTTACCGATCTAGATTTGAGTCGCGAACTAGGTAGCTCTCTTTAAGATGTTCGTGGCACTGCCCTCGTTGCGCACGACAGATTATCAACTGGTCGCCTCCAGGATAAAACAACTCGTCTAGGTGCTCGGCGGTTTTGTGCGAAAACCGGAGCTCTCTGAATACACTCTCTCGTGTTTCTGATCTCTTATTGTGTGTTTAGAGGGTCCGGGGATTGCTCTATTTATAGGAGCAAAACCCTAGAATATTCCTCTCCCGTGGGGAATAAGTCGCACTTAATTAGAAAGATAATTACTCCCATTAAAATGTGTTCTATTAAGATAATTAACTCAATTATCTTTCTAATATTCCTTTTATTAATTATCCTTCTTATTTTTTGTATATGGAAATATACTGGATAATTAATTAGGAATTTCATTTATAGATTTTCAAAGCTATTCATCCGAACCGTCTCGGTTCCCAGCGATCTCTCTCTCGCTCTCAATATCTCCGATTGACTAGCTCCAACTGTGACTCTAGAAAATGGCCAAGTGTAACCACTTCCTAAAGCGTAGTATAGCGGGTTTGGATTTTAATGTCAACCCGGGTCCTAAGTGTGATGACTACTCCGTGAATTCTTATTATTTAGCAGTGAAAGTGTAGTGAAGATCCAAACAAGCAAACAAGCAAAGCAGTTAAAAGGTTGTTTTAAAGTCGAGAGAGGTCACCCGGATATGGTTCCCCCTTAGACTGCAGTTAAGCCATATTGTAAGTTACCAAGTCCAAGTTCAATAATAGTTATACTGCGGGAGGTTCTTAAACAGTCTGCAGTCTCGACTAAAGGTCTCCAGACCCTCTCAATCTGAGTCCCAAGCGGGCGACTAACCTCCACCGGAGGACACAGATTGAGGCCCTAATGAACCAAACCTCCATTACCGAAGTAAATTCGGTACAGAATAGTGAATTGACTCCTCGACTAAAGTCGTCAATTCACTACCTTCAATCAATGGTGCTCTATCAACCTAGGCAGATATTATCGTTCTAGGTTAAAGCAGAAATAACAGGAATTTGATAAGGATTCATGTCATTCAAGAATTCAAACCTCAATTAAATATAATCATATCATAGAATCTGTACTTGGGTTCATACAATCAGACCTAACATACAAATCTAGGGTTCTTCATACCCAGGTGAATAAGAAGTTACTCCATAGAGAGAGACGGGAAATCTAGCTCAGATGCGGAAACCATACTGTGAAGGATGAGAATCTGCTTCTGGCACTCAATCAGCTCTTCTCCAAGCTCAAGCCGGGCTCCAATGGTGATGGAGATCGATCAAAGACACTTGCAGAATCAGGTTCGTCACTTTCTCTCTCTAGGTTTACGCTTTTTCTCTCTAAAACTCGGAACCTTTTACTTTTGCCCTTCTTTTCCCTTAAGAAGCTGTCTGTCGCGATCCCCGGCCTGGATACCCGGTCGGGTATTTCAGGTGGAGGCCGAGGATTCTCAAAACGCACCGTGTGGGGTAGGGGGTTAATCCCCGGTCTGGGCAAGGAATACTCGGCCGGGGATTTAAGCGTCACGACTGGGCCCCCCTCTGTTTCTCAGACGCCCAAAACTTCTTTTCCCCGGTCTGCTCCAATTAATACTCGGCCGGGTATTTTTGCTCATGGCCGGGTATTTTGCCCCTCCAGCACACTTCAACTCAAACGTGCTCCTTTCGACCCGAAACTCATTTATTAGCCTCGATGTCAACGCCATGCCCTGAAATATGACATAAACGCACAACCTAGCATGAAATTGGCTTAAAACACGAGAATCAACATCTCAAACGGCTCAAGAATAGGGGTAAAAACAGGTACAGTCAATGGTCTATCACCGATCTACTTTTTTACCCGACTTACCCTTCTACCTGCCCTCTCGTCAATCTACACCACCATGACGATCACTTCCTCGCCGAGGTCGCGCTGAGCTTCCTTCGATCTATAGGGAAGCTAGATGCGCCAGAATCTTCTGGGATACTTAGATCCAGGCTTTGAGGATCTCCTCTGGGTCGCACAAAGGTGGGAGATATGGTGGCGAAGCATGTGTACAGGTGCTGGATCACCTTGCAGACGACTTCGATTAAATCAAAAGTTGCGGCAGGGAGATCCTCTGCTTCTGAGGTGTGGTTTTGGTGTGGTGAATCGAAGTAAAGAGCATATATAGGAGCGAGGGTGACAATGAGGAAAGCGGTGGAGGCGGCTATGGCGGAGTTTCCCTCCTTGTTGTTGCATAGTAGCGAATTGTTGGGCTACATGTTAGGGTTAGGAATGTTGGGCTATAAGACTGAAGAGAGTGGGCTTTGAGTTGTGTGGGCATATGGGCTATGATTTTGTGGGCTGATTTTGTAATTTCAGTTTTTCGGTTCGGATATTCGGAAATCAGGTTTGGTTGTGTGACCCTGGTTTCTGAAATATTGCTTTTCTCTTTCTGAATTCCGAACCTAGTAACATAAATTTCAGTTTTGGTCGGTTTTCATCTGTTTAATTCGGTTCGGAGAGTCAAACCCGAATTGGATACCCACCCTACTGTTAATACATTATGCATATCCCCTTTACTATCAGAGCTCGTGGAGGGATTCACCTGACTTGATGTGACTAGTTGCAAACTTATTACACATATCGCATTTATCATAATCTGAAATCTTTGCAGTTTAACAAATTTTCCGGCATGGCCATTGAGGCCCTATCGTCATGCAACCAAGAATTGAGCGAGCTCTTGATGGTGGAACTGAGAAACTCCTCAAGGTTCACATCCATCTCTAACATCCTTCACAAAATTGCCAAGCTATCTGTATTGCTTGTGAATTGAAGTGAGGAGCTTACTTCTTTGTCACAACCTCAACCAAGTTGCAAGCTTTTGTTAGCAAGATCATGTAACTGTTTACGAGCTCCGCAAAGCAACATTGGCAGGCTGAGTTGCCTAGAGATATTCTTTGATTTTTGCTCACAGTTGGAAAGGTTTCGCATGACGATATGGTGTAGAATATTGGGGAGCAGGTCATGCCTCTGTATTCTCAACTATATTTACTCGTACTTGATGGAGTATATTCAATTTATCATAGTGATCCACTACAGGATAGTAGTTCCAAGAGAACCCAAAAGATACAAAAGGTTTCTAGTTAGGAGCTGCTCGAATACTCCCCACTCCAGATGGTGGTGGCGCTCCAGTTTTCCGCGGGTGACCTTGCGGAACTGGTCGGCATAATCCGGGTGCAGGCGCATGTCCCCACTCCGGACAGTCGCCGGAAAACCGGCCGGCGGCGACGGATGCGGCGGCCGGAGGTCATCGAAGAGGAGAGAACGACGGGGGGTTTGCTTAAATAGCAATAATCCCCTGTCGGGTATTTTGAGGCCACGGTCGGGGTTTTTAGAAACGGCGCGTTTCATGTGTTTGGAAATCCTCGGCCTTGAGCCAAAAATACCCGGTCGGGGGTTCGGAAACGCAGCGTTTCCAGAGCTGGGAAATCCCCGGCCTTGAGCCAAAAATACCCTGTCGGGTATTTTTTGGTCAAGGTCGGGGATTTGACCTTTTGGCACCCCGGAAGGCAGAGGGGGTCCCGATCAGGAGCCAAAAATACCCGATCGAGTATTTTGGGCCACCACCGGGTATTTCCCCCTTTCGGCCAAAAAACACCTTCTCTCAAAATTCCAACCTCCCCTGCACCAAAAACACCAAACCGAGGCATAACAGACGACCCCTGTTCATTCCCAGCACGCAGGATCAGTTTACCACTATGCACATCAATAAGTGCCTTGGCGATGGCGATGAATGGTCTACCCAAAATCAAAGGCATATCCACATCCACATCCTCATTTATATCCAGAATAACAAAATCAACAAGATATGTGAATGCACCTACTTTAACAAGGAGATCCTCTATGATACCCCTAGGATGCACAATAGAGCGATAAGCTAACTGAATGCTCATCCTAGTAGGGCTAGGTTCACCTAGGTCTAGCTTTTTAAACAAATGATAGGGCATGACATTAATGCTAGCGCCTAGGTCCGCCAAGGACTTTCCTACATGCATGCTGCCAATAACAAGAGGGATAGTAAAACTCCCTGAGTCTTTGCGCTTTTCGGGCAGCTTGTTCTGCAGGATGGCATAACACTCCTCGCTCAGCAGCACTGTCGAGAGATCCCCAAGTTTCTTCTTATTGGAGAGAAGATCCTTCATGAACTTAGCATACTTGGGCATCTTCGACAGTGCCTCCACGAACGGCATGCTGATGTTGACCTGCTTCAACATTGCCATGAACTTGGCAAACTCAGTATCCAGCCTGTCTTTGTGTAGGCGAGTGGGGAAGGGAAGCTAGGGTACATGATCCTTAACCACTGGTTGTAGCTTGGGAGCAGGGGCTTCCTTCTCCACCCTCACTTCTGCATCGTCGGCTGGAAATGCTCAAACAGGTAGTGGTTCCTCTTGCCTGGCCGGGGAAGGTACAGTCGATGTTGGCTTGCCCCTCCTGTTAAAGATGGCATCCAGCTGCTGGTGAGGCTCGCGAGGATTAGGGATGGTGGTGGCAGGCAGAGTTCCCGGTGCCCTGGCGTTATTCTGGCAGGCTATTCTTCCAATCTGATGCTGGAGGTCCTGCAATATGGCACCTTGGTTCCTCTGACCTGCCTCCAACGAGGCGATGTTCTGGTCGATCCTGGCGAAGTTGGCCTGGCTGGTAGTCATGAATGCCGCTAAAATGTTCTTCAGCTCGGTCATCTGATTATCTGGAGCTGGAGCTGCTGCTGGCTCGACATATTGGCGCTGCGGCTGCTGGAAGGGTTGCCCCTGCCTAGGCTGGTAAGGCTTCTACTGGTAAGGACTTCAAAGGCGCCGAGCATTGGCGATGAAGTCCAACTGCTCTTGGGGTGTAGAAGACTCTCGCATAGCCTGGCAGTCTTCCACCAGATGGTTTGAGCTCTCAGACCACTGACATTGAGCTACTGGAGATACGACCAAACCTCTGCCCGGAATAAGACTATTGGGCTGCTTCAATGTCTGCACTAACTCGGCCACCTCCCGTTCTAGCCCTGACTTGGCCTCCATGACGTGCACACCATGATCCCGAGAATTCCTGCCTCTAGTGCTCTGCCCCCAGGAATGATCTCTGGCAGCCAAGGTACTGATCATCTGGTTCATTTCAGGTGGAATCTTAGTGAGAATATCCCCTCCTGGGCATAGAGACTCAATCACCCTCTGGCTTTCCGGAGAGAGAGCACTGTAGAAGTTCCCCACGGTGAATGCATCGCTGAACCCATGATGGGGGCACTGCCAGAAAAACCCAGAGTACCGCTCCCATGCATCACGAAGTGAGTCATCTGGCTCTTGGCGGAAGTGAGTGATCTCCCGCTGGATCTCTGTAGTCTTCGATGCTGGATAGTACCTGTGCACGAACTTGTCGGCCAGATCGTCCCAAGAAGTGATGGACAATGGGGGCTGGGTCTCTAGCCACCTCTTCGCATGCCCCGCTAGAGAATGGGGGAAGAGTTGAAGGCGGATCGCATCATCAGGTACACCGTTCATCATGAACCAGTTCGTCAGCTGAAGGAAACGGGAAATATGCACCCTTGCCTCCTCATCCTTAAAGCCATGAAACTGGATAGAGGGTGTAATGAGTTGAATCTAGCATGGCTTGATCTCGAAGTTGTTCACTGGGATGGGCGGATAGAGGATGACAAGGCGGATATCAGCGGCCCGTGGAGTGTAGTAATACTCCAAAGTGGGACCCTGCGGTGGTGGTTGATGCTGAATCCCATCTACCTGGGGTATGGGGTTGTTCCCCAACATCTGATTCACCGGCGGAATGACTCGCTATGACACAACTCCTAACAATGGCCAAGTGTAACCAATGAAAGGGACTGCAGTATAGTGGCTCAAGTAATAAATATCGAATCCACGGGTCTCTAGAGTTACTATTACTCAGCTTCGGTTCATTATCTAGCAAACCAGATTAAGATGAAAGAACTAAAACTACTCTAGCAAACTACAATTAAAGTTAATCTAATTACAGGTTGGGAACTCACTTAGGTATGATTCCCCCTAGCCACTAGCCAGATTAACGATTGATGATCTCTAACTTGTTTCACTTTCATTCACAATGCGGAGAATCCTTGACTAGACCTTGAGTCTCGACTAAAGGAACAAGGCCCTCTTGAGTCAATTGCCTAGAGGGACGTATCCTTCTCTAGAAAAACCGATCAAGGCGTTCTGAACTAGATTCCCTCTATCGAATGAGGTTCTCAATCGATACAAAGCAGTGAATCAACCCTCGACTAAAACAATCGATCCACTACTATCAATCTATGGTGCTCTATTGACCTAATCAGGTATTCGCTCTCATAGGATCAAAGCAGAATCAATAATCTCGACTAAAGCAGAATTGAATCGTGAAAACATGCATAGATTGAATATGAACTCAAGATTATCAAGTCAGAGTACTCATACAATCATCCAATCAAACAAACATAGCTAGGGTTCCTCAAAACCTAAGTGAAGGGAAGTTACTCCATAGAGAAGAGAGAGACTGCAGTAAGAATTTTCAGATGATCAGTCTTCAAGTCCGGGCTTGTTCCTCGAGCTTCCAAGGCGAAGAAATCCTCCAATTCCACTCCAAGAATGCCCTCAAATCGCCTTCTCTTTCTTTGGTTCGTCCCTTGGGTGTTTGGGATCCAAAACCCAGCTCTCCCTTGCAAAAACGCACAAAACAGGCTTTTAACAGCCTGCGTTCGCGATCCCCTGTCAAAATCCCCTGTCAGGTATTTTGGTTCACGATAGGGGATTTTTGGGAAAATCCCCTATCAAGGCCAAAAATCCCCTACCGGGGATTTTAGCGTCACGATAGGGCCCCCTTCTGTTTCTCAGAGAAGCCCGAAACCAATTTTCCCCTATCTTTGATTCTTCGTTTCTCCCTCGTTCGGACTCCAAATCAGGTGCCGTTTGATCCCAGACGCTCGTAGTCTCGTCCTCTTTCTTCTCTTGACAAGATTACATGATTATATTGTCACAAACTGAGGTAGAAATCCATTCTTCTTCAAGTCATACCCGAGTTTCTTCCCCCGAGTCGCCAATTGATCTCCGATTGACTTGAAACTTGCGCCTACGCTTCACTTTATGTGCTAGGACCTGAAATGTGACAAAGGAACACAACCTAGCGTAAAATAGGCTAAAGAAGCGATACTGCAAGCTTAAAAGATCAAGAAACAAAGGGGAAAACATGTGCAAATATCGAGTCATCAAATCCCCCCACACTTAACCGTTTGCTTGTCCCAAAGCAAACCTAACTCAAACCAATGCAACTCTCCAGAACTCTATAGCAACACGCACCCTCGATCATTGATAGAGGATTTTCTAGATCATTTAGCAGCTTACGAGGTCAACCGACACACAAGTCATCTCATAGCTTCTTCGGCGAGAACGCTAGTCTCGAGTCGACATCATGGCAAATAGTGATCAGAGGACAGATGAATCGTGGACGAAGAGACTCTCAAAAACAAAAGATCATGGACTCACATTTTTCAAGGTGCTCTTATTTTCTTTTTGAAGACAGTTGGAACCCCTTTTTTTTCCTTTTCTTTTGTTCTCTTTTTTTTTCTTTTTTCAAGGGTTCCAACCCGATTTTCAGAGAACGAGGCTCCCACCTAGCAAAGGTTTTGCGGGAACCCGGCTCTTACCGGCCATGCCGGGAGCGAATGTCTCGAGCCTCGTGCGGGGGAAAGACATGTAAGGGGGCTGGAGGTAGTAGGTGGAAATTGGGAACGGATTCCCGTCTCCCCTTACACACTTCGCCCTATTCGCACGGGAGACGTTATTTTAAAGCACATTTTCGAGCACCTGTTATTTCCAAAACATGATACAAGAGTCCATGACAAGTAGAGATTCCACAACACCACACAATTCAAGGGTCCTAAGATCACTAATTCACACAATCAACCAACACACTATGAAGAAGAAATGAGACTTCTTAAATGCATCAACATCCTCCATAGTGCTACACTACCTCCCTAGGTTGCACATTACTATAGAGACTGTCAATTCAAAGCATACTGAGCAGGCAATTGCAAGGAACACGTACTTGGAGCCCTCAAATCGAAATTTGGACAGTGGACTAGGCTCCAAGCACACAAACAGCCAAACATTCACACGCATTCATAATCAAACATCCCCCCACACTTAAGCACGACATTGTCCTCAATGGAGGAAAGATAAGGAGGGTAGAACGAAGTTACCAGATCAAGGGTGAATGATGGTGGACGGGGCAAGTGGTGCATTCCAGGAGGAGAGAGTAGTCAGAACACAAACACCACACAAAATCTCACAAAGGTTGAGTTATTGACTCTAAAATCAAAGAACAAAACTGACTCAACCGAAGAGAAATAGGGAAAGAAATGCAAACCGACTAGTTGGGTTGCCTCCCAACAAGCGCTTCTTTCACGTCGTGAGCCGGACGATGGCTCCTAAGTTTCGGTCCACCCCAAAACCTCCTTGAAGTTGAGGTTCTCGTCGATGAGGTGGAGTCTCAAGTCACGAACATGTGGTATGACAGGTGATGGAAGCTCGTGCACTTGATGCGGATGAAGTCTCCACCCTCGAGACCTCTTCTTCTCTTCTCTCGTCTCATTGCCCCAAACTAGATATGACAGCATCGATTGACCACCATCGCGTCCACCAAGAGGGACCGATGTCGATGTGGCCTTGGTCTGGCAAAGAGACACAGCAAATGGGTCCTTGCTAAGCAGTTCCTTGAAGTTCGGTGGAGATATCACATGTAACTCATGGCCGGTGCAAGCCTCTTCCACCTCAACTTCGTCCTCAACCTGGACGCCAATTGCTTCTTCAACCTCCCTTCCTTCTTCATGTGGTATCACCCCTGGGAAATGATCAAGAACTACTTCTGCTTCACTTTCGTCATCCTCCACAACTTCTTTCTGCGCCCTTTCTTGCTCTTCTTCTTCCATCACGGATTGGAGGGCAAGTCGCCAAGCAATTTCTTTCATGAGATCACCTTGCATCTCCTTGCTCATGTTCACCTCTTCAAAGCTCAGTGTGGGATGTGGGAAGATGTGGTCGGCTATGACAGGACATTCTTGATCATGATCTTCACGGGAGCTCTCCGTGATAATCTCTGTGTGCTCCACAATATCCTTGTAGCCTTCTTCTTCCTCCTCCTCTTCTAGTATGGTAGCAGAAGGGTGATCTGGAGCAGGTTGTGCACAAGCTCGCTCAAGATCATCGACGCTCTTCTTAAGGCTCAGGAGGATCTCCTCTGTTTCACGATAGGCCTGGGTACAAAGATCCATCCTAGACATTGATCTCTCACTGTCTCGAGCAAACTGCTCCATGAGAAGCCTCAATTCATAGTTTGGATCTGGCGGTGGAGTGTAGCATGGCTCTGCAGAATGGCCCGTGAAGGCCGCCATGGGTAACTCCAGCTCCGATGGCCCTTCTGGTTGTGGGAGAAATTCTTCTTGGTAATGAGGTTGTTCTTGATATGCCCAGGGGTCTGATTGTTCTCCGTAGTAAGGGGGTTGGTACTGGAACCCGAATCCATAGTCTTCTCCTCCTTGATTGCTCCAGGGAGTCTCGGGGTAATACCACTCGGATGGTGGTGGA
Organism: Linum tenue; assembly: GCA_946122785.1. NCBI lineage: Eukaryota > Viridiplantae > Streptophyta > Magnoliopsida > Malpighiales > Linaceae > Linum > Linum tenue. Next base: position 44,309,610 of record CAMGYJ010000005.1, on the reverse strand, counting down.
TACCCCAGATGATTGGAGAAGCCATGAGGATCCATGATTCAGATCTGCACCAACAAAAACAAAAACACCCAAGTGAAAAGCAAGGGTGGAAAAGAAAAGAAAAACGCTAAAATAACAAACTTCTGCCTTTCCTAATAATCTAGAAAGTCCCCGGCAACGGCGCCAAAAACTTGACTCGCTATGACACAACTCCTAACAATGGCCAAGTGTAACCAATGAAAGGGACTGCAGTATAGTGGCTCAAGTAATAAATATCGAATCCACGGGTCTCTAGAGTTACTATTACTCAGCTTCGGTTCATTATCTAGCAAACCAGATTAAGATGAAAGAACTAAAACTACTCTAGCAAACTACAATTAAAGTTAATCTAATTACAGGTTGGGAACTCACTTAGGTATGATTCCCCCTAGCCACTAGCCAGATTAACGATTGATGATCTCTAACTTGTTTCACTTTCATTCACAATGCGGAGAAGCCTTGACTAGACCTTGAGTCTCGACTAAAGGAACAAGGCCCTCTTGAGTCAATTGCCTAGAGGGACGTATCCTTCTCTAGAACAACCGAGCAAGGCGTTCTGAACTAGATTCCCTCTATCGAATGAGGTTCTCAATCGATACAAAGCAGTGAATCAACCCTCGACTAAAGCAATCGATCCACTACTATCAATCTATGGTGCTCTATTGACCTAATCAGGTATTCGCTCTCATAGGATCAAAGCAGAATCAATAATCTCGACTAAAGCAGAATTGAATCGTGAAAACATGCATAGATTGAATATGAACTCAAGATTATCAAGTCAGAGTACTCATACAATCATCCAATCAAACAAACATAGCTAGGGTTCCTCAAAACCTAAGTGAAGGGAAGTTACTCCATAGAGAAGAGAGAGACTGCAGTAAGAATTTTCATATGATCAGTCTTCAAGTCCGGGCTTGTTCCTCGAGCTTCCAAGGCGAAGAAATCCTCCAATTCCACTCCAAGAATGCCCTCAAATCGCCTTCTCTTTCTTTGGTTCGTCCCTTGGGTGTTTGGGATCCAAAACCCAGCTCTCCCTTGCAAAAACGCACAAAACAGGCTTTTAACAGCCTGCGTTCGCGATCCCCTGTCGGATATTTTGGTTCACGATAGGGGATTTTTGGGAAAATCCCCTATCAAGGCCAAAAATCTCCTACCGCGGATTTTAGCGTCATGATAGGGCCCCCTTCTATTTCTCAGAGAAGCCCGAAACCAATTTTCCCCTATCTTTGATTCTTCGTTTCTCCCTCGTTCGGACTCCAAATCAGGTGCCGTTTGATCCCAGACGCTCGTAGTCTCGTCCTCTTTCTTCTCTTGACAAGATTACATGATTATATTGTCACAAACTGAGGTAGAAATCCATTCTTCTTCAAGTCATACCCGAGTTTCTTCCCCCGAGTCACCAATTGATCTCCGATTGACTTGAAACTTGCGCCTACGCTTCACTTTATGTGCTAGGACCTGAAATGTGACAAAGGAACACAACCTAGCGTAAAATAGGCTAAAGAAGCGATAATGAAAGCTTAAAAGATCAAGAAACAAAGGGGAAAACATGTGCAAATATTGAGTCATCACGGAACCTGGAGAGGTATCCCCTGGGGCGGGTTATGTTCGCCTTCCATCTCGTACTTGTCCTCGGAATCGCTGTTGTCTCCTAAGTTGGCGACATGTGCGTTCAAGCTCCGGATCCAACGACAGTAAACCTCCTGACTGGCTACAGATCATGCACTACCTGCACACAGTCAAGCAGCAAACCCGTGAAGGCACAAGTGTGACAAAGCAACCAAACAATGCTAAAAAGAAAAGCTAAATTAACAGAAATCACGTTTATTCAACAACCTAGCCGTCCCCGGCAACGGCGCCAAAAACATGACTAGCTCCAACTGTCATTCTAGAAAATGGCCACGGGTGACGACGCCTAAAGCGTAGTATAACGAGTTTGGGTTTTAATGTCAACCCGGGTCCTAAGTGTGATGACTACTCCGTGAATTCTTATTATTTAGCAGTGAAAGTGTAGTGAAGATCCAAACAAGCAAACTAGCAAAGAAATTAAAAGGTTGTTTTCAAGTCGAGAGAGGTCACCCGGATATGGTTCCCCCTAGACTGTAGTTAAGCCAGATTGTAATTTACCAAGTCCAAGTTCAATGATAGTTTTACTGCGGGAGGTTCTTAAACAGTCTGCAGTCTTGACTAAAGGTCTCCAGACCCTCTCAATCTGAGTCCCCAGCGGGCGACTAACTCCAACGGAGTAAACAGATTGAGGTTCTAACAAACCAAACCTCCACTACTGAAGTAAATTCGGTACATAATAGTGAATTGACTCCTCGACTAAAGTCATCAATTCACTACCTTCAAGGGTGCTCTATCAACCTAGCTCAGATGCGGAAACCATACTGTGCAGGATGAGAATCTGCTTCTGGCACTCAATCAGCTCTTCTCCAAGCTCAAGCCGGGCTCCAATGGTGATGGTGATCGATCAAAGACACTTGCAGAATCAGGTTCATCACTTTCTCTCTCTAGGTATACACTTTTTCTCTCTAAAACTCGGAACCCTTATCTTTTGCCCTTCTTTTCCCTTAAGAAGCTGTCTGTCGCGATCCCCGGCCTGGATACCCGGTCGGATATTTCAGGTGGAGGCCGAGGATTCTCAAAACGCACCGTGTGGGGTAGGGGGTTAATCCTCGGTCAGGGCCAAGAATACCCTACCGTGGATTTAAGTGTCACGACCGGGCCCCCCTCTATTTCTCAGACGCCCAAAACTCTTTTTCCCCGGTCTGCTCAAATTAATACCCGGCCGGGTATTTTGTCCCTCCAGCACACTTCAACTCAAACGTGCTCCTTTCGGTCTGAAACTCGTTTCTTAGCCTCGATGTCAACGCCAAGCCCTTAAATATGACATAAACGCACAACCTAGCGTGAAATCGGCTTAAAACACGAGAATCAACATCTCAAACGGCTCAAGAATAGGGGTAAAAACAAGTACAGTCAATGGTCTATCACCGATCTACTTTTTTACCCGACTTACCCTTCGCTCTGTCCTCTCGTCAATCTACACCGCCATGCCAAGCACTCCCTCGTCGAGGCCGCGCTCAGCTTCCTTCGATCTATAGGGAAGCCAGATGCGCCAGAATCTTTAGGGATACTTGGATCAAGGCTTTGAGGATCTCCTCTGGGTCGCACAAAGGTGGGAGATATGGTGGCGAAGCATGTGTACAGGTGCTAGGTCACCTTGCAGACGACTTCGATTAAATCAAAAATCGCGACAGGGAGATCCTATGCTTCTGAGGTGTGGTGTTGGTGTGGTGAATCGAAGTAAAGAGCATATATAGGAGCGAGGGTGACGATGAGGAAAGCGGTGGAGGCGGCTATGGCGGAGTTTCCCTCCTTGTTGTTGCATAGTAGCGAATTGTTGGGTTACATGTTAGGGTTAGGAATGTTGGGCTATGAGACTGAAGAGAGTGGGCTTTGAGCTGTGTGGGCATATGGGCTATGATTTTGTAGGCTGATTTTGTAATTTCAGTTTTTCGAACCTAGTAACATAAATTTCAGTTTTGGTGGGTTTCAATCTGTTTAATTCGGTTCGGAGAGTCAAACCCGGATTGGATGCCCACCCTACTGTTAATACATTATGCATATCCCCTTTACCATCAGAGCTCGTGGAGGGATTCACCTGACTTGATGTGACTAGTTGCAAACTTATAACGCATATCCCATTTATCATAATTTGAAATCTTTGCAGGTTAACAAATTTTCCGGCATGGCCATTGAGGCCCTATCGTTATGCAACCAAGAATTGAGCAAGCTCTTGATGGTGGAACTGAGAAACTGCTCAAGGTTCACATCCATCTCTAACATCCTTCACAAAATTTCCAAGCTATCTGTATTGCTTGTGAATTGAAGTGAGGAGCTTACTTCTTTGCCACAACCTCAACCAAGTCGCAAGCTTTTGTTAGCAAGATCATGCAACTGTTTACGAGCTCCGCAAAGCAACATTGGCAGGCTGAGTTGCTTAGAGATATTCTTTGATTTTTGCTCACAGTTGGAAAGGTTTCACATGACGATATGGTGTAGAATATTGGGGAGCAGGTCATGCCTCTGTATTCTCAAGTATATTTACTCGTACTTGATGGAGTATATTCAATTTATCATAGTGATCCACTACATGATAGTAGTTCCAAGAGAACCCATAAGATACAAAAGATTTCTAGTTAGGAGTGTAAGTTTGACCTTAAAAACTCACAAATCCGTGGACTGGGTCAGTTTTTCTACCAGGTCAGTTTAGGGTCGGGTCACTTTTTGACCTTGTGATCCTTAGCAACAATAAATTCCTCGTACCAACACATTGGACCTGTTCATAAAGTTTTAGAAGTTTGGGTTCTAAATTGTAAAAAAATAAATTCGGCTACCAAAATGTAATTTTACCATAAGATTTATGAACTTATTTGTAAAAAATAAAATTTAGGTACTAAATAGTAAGAAAATATAAATTTAGTTATCAAATTATAATTTTTTTGAAAAGTAGTTTGTTAATTAGGGCCGACCCACTAACCCGATCCCTCCGAACCCGCCCCGATCGTAAAGGGTCAAGAAGGAAACATGAGCAGAGCGGATCAGTTATACAGCTTTACCCTTCAGAGACAGGTTCGACAGGATCTAGGTCAGCAAACTAATTTTCTACGTCTTGTTGGAATTGAGTTTCCACTCAATTCCAATTTCCAAGCCAAGCATTAAGACTCAAACCCAAGTAAAAGTAAATAGGGAAAATACAATATATTATCCATAAATATTAAGCAGCGGGGAATTATAGCCACAACTATCGAAATACAAATTATTAGCCAATCGTTAAGTTTTCGTTAACACTTCTGTTAGTAATGATGACTAAACTTTTACGATGGTGAGCTGGCTCCCACGTGACAGTCATCATATCATATTTTTTACGATGATGACATGACCTTCTACGTTAAAAGTTTGAAAACAGTAACGGGCTGTTAGCCAAATCTTGACCCACAACAATAGTTATGGCTAATAATTTGTATTTTGATAGTTGTGGCTATAATTTCCCGCTGCTTAATAGTTATGGATAATATATTGTATTTACCCAAGTAAATAAACGAATTCAAGTAAAAAACAATGATGCAAGGAGGCTGTAAAGCCAAGGAGGAAGATAACACAGAGTCTGGTTACAGAGGGAACCAGACGCGCAAAACAAAAAGAGGAACAACCTTCATAAAGACCTCCTACTGCATAGCAAGGCTAAAAGACTCTAGAAAGAAAAAACATCCCCGAGACAATCAGTTCGGGTCTATAGTGACTTGTCTTGGGAAGCTTGTCCCAATAATATCCTCACATAAGAGTCTCCCGAGAGTCGTTGGTAATTCGTTTAATTCATGCATTCCGAAGGGATAAACGAGACTGTTCTTCGAGATTCAGTCTGCGACTCTATTCCCTTCACGATACGTATGAACCAATCGAACTAACCAACTCTGAGCTATCTGTCTTCGGATCATGGTCAAGAGAGTGGCATGAGGGTGAATCGAGTCGGTCCGGTTCTCGATCAAATGAATAGCTAGTTTGGAGTCAGTCTCAACAATCAGACAATGAATGTTCATTTTCCAGGCCATTTCCAAACCTTTATGAATAGCTAGTTTGGAGTCAGTCTCAACAATCAAGTCTATCTAGTTGATCGGATAATGTAACCACAATTTCTGATTAATAAAGATGAAAGCAGATTCTGTAAAAAAAAAAAAAAATGATATCGAGTTTATGTTCTTGGTCTATCTCCTTTCTCTCAGTGTTGCCCGCAATTTAAAACAAATAGACTTACCGAGCCTTCACACTTGCCATAATCCATTCATATATAACACAACATCATAGATAGCATAATCTTCCAATTGGTACAAATAATTTCTTTTCTTGGTAGAGGACACAAGAGAGCAATTTCTCATCTTTCCCCTTGAATCCAAATTTATTCCTCAAATTAGTAGCCAGTTAATCCTTCAATTTCTTCCTCGGATTAGACAATAATTAAATCAAGCAAGAAAATCAATAAGAAGGAAACGAAACATCTCCTATAAGCAAAAAAGAAACGAAACATCAATCATCATGTATCAAAACATAGTTGAAATCTTTGAACCACTCTAGATTCCACTAATTTAAAGAACAATGTCCTCTTTTTTTTTTTTTTGGCTAAATTACACGTTTGGTCACTCAAATTACATAAAATTTTCACGTTTGCCACCTGAATTACTTTTCTTTCTTATTGGTCACTAACTTTACGAATAGTTTCACCGTTAGTCACCGACCGTCAGTTTCCGTCAGACTCCGTTAACTCCGTCAGTTTTCTGATGACGTGGCAAACGAAAGTGCTGACTAGACCATTAATTTAATGACATGCCAACTAAATAAAAAATTAAAAGTAACAAAAAAATTTAACTCTCATCTGAGCCTAACGCAGGCAAACAAACCTCCTCCTCGAGGCCCCAAGATCCTCCGCCACCGCCGCAGGTGATGAGGGCAGCGCCAATTTTTCCATCCCTCCCATCAAAAGCATACCCAACAAGAAATAAAAGTAGGAGCAACAACTTCAAGCACCGCAACGTCATGATCAACACTCTGCTTCTGGCCGCCTGCCGTTTCAACTTCCATTCCAATCTCATATCGTCTTCCTCACCCTCCTCCGCCTCCACCGCAAAGATCTTGTCACCGAGCTCGTTGGATTTCCCCAAGCTGACACTGAGCCCAGTGATTCCGTTGAATCAAAGACTCGTTCTTCCACAACAACAGCTTCTCGCCACCCTGCCCCTCGTCGGCGGGGAAGTGCAGCACGGCTCGTCGTCGACGTTGGAGTAGGAAGACCAGACGATTGCAGAAAATGGGTTCTATTTGTATTCCTTGCTGATGTATATGCTGAGAGAATCTGAGCCTCAGCTGCTGGCTACTACGCTAGAGGCTGTGTTTTGATTTCCCCATCCTCGGTTACCGGAGGGTCGCCTTCTCCCGGTAAAAGCGAGAAGAGATCCAACTCATCGGTGCTAGAGAACTGGTGCAAATTAATTACTCGTGGGGGCGGTAACTGTTGAGAAATGAAGGAATTCGACGTATGGAAATGGATTTGCCATTGGGGAATCTGGTACCACAAATCGAATGAAGCTCCGATTTCGATGCTGGAGTCCGAATCGTAAATCGGGAAATTCCACCAAGCACTTCTAGAGATCCACCTGGAGGAAAGGGCATTGGTCTGCCCGGAGACCGGTCGGAAATTCTCGGTGAGCATAGGGATCCGCAATATGCTTCTCCACGAAGACGAGGTGTGAGCAAAATCCCACGGCGGCGCCAATGGAGTAGGGTTTGTTGGAAGCTTTTGTCTTTACTGTGTGGGTTTGTGAGGTTTTGATTGCTTGAATGGGTTTAGAGTTTGTTTTTGCAATTCTCTGGAAAGCCCACGGCGGAAGCAGCTCGTGAGTGCAGGGTGATAATTAATTTTTATTTTTTTATTTATTTTTGGTCCAGTCAGCAGTTCCGTTTGCCACGTCATCATAAAAACTGACGGAGTTAACGGACTTTAACGGAGACTAACGGCCGGTGACTAATGATGAAATGATTCGTAAAGTTAGTGGCGAATAAGAAAGAAAAGTAATTCGAGTGGTAAACGTGAAAACTTTATATAATTTGAGTGACCAAACATGTAATTTAGCCTTTTTTTTTTTTTGTACAAATGGAAAAATAAGAAGAATTCAACAAACTGACACTGGTTATATAGAAGCAGAAATTAGTCCACTCCTCTGCGGAAGTGTACTCCCACCATGTCCGTTTCCAAAATGGGAGAAAGGGGTGGCGGGACAGCCGGATACCACACTTCCCCATGAACGGTTTGATGCCCCAAATTCGCCATTCCATCTGCCAACTTGTTATCTTCTCGTCTTGTATGTGTGAGCTTGCACTGCCAGTCTTGTCGCAAAATATTTCGGCAATCGTAAATCAAACTAGCCAGTGGGTGATGTACAGTGTCTGAGTTCACGCCTTCCATTAGCTGAATAGAAAGTTTAGAATCTGAACTAATTTCCACTTGTCTATATCCAAGAGTCCTAGTCAAGGACATTCCATCTCGCAATGCCTGTAATTCTGCTGCAAGAACAGAGCTGTTTCCGATGTAATTTGAAAACCCAATAATCCACAATCCTCTATCGTCTCTAAAGACTCCTCCAATTTCCGTTGAAGGCGGGTTTCCCCTACGGCTACCATCCACATTTAATTTAACCCCTACGGATATTAGTCTCTTAATGAATGTAAAATACTTTCAGGATGTAAGGTACAGATTGGACACCATACCTCCACCGGAACATGGCGGTTAGCAAGGAACTGTCTTGTTGGTAGAGAATCATGTAGAGCTTGCCACAAAAAGAATTTGATTTGTTGCGGTGCTGCTATCTTCCAAATATGTTTCCACAATCGATCCGTTGAGCGAGTTGTGTAATTGTCCTCATACAGAGCCCAATATGCTGAGCGAACAGAGAAAATCCCTGAACTGGAACGTTTCCATAATATAGAATCAGAAAGTTCTGAAAAGTGGAACTAGAACTGAAGATATCTCTTCTTGTATTGGTGCGCGAATAGCGGAGCGGATTCGCGTGAAGTCCCAATCGTGGGTGGCATTGAGAAGCCATGCCACATTTGTGTCCTTCTCTTCCTGAATAATTGGTGAGTGCATACGAGGACCAATAGGGCCACCTTCCACCCAATTATCCCACCAAAATTTGATAGTGAAGCCATTACCCACCGGCCAACCAAAATGAAGTTGGAGTTGGTTGAAAGCTTTGATCAACCCCTTCTAATGAGAGGAGCTTCTCTTTTTTGTTGCCACCATTGAAGTTTTCAATCGTCCATATTTATTTTGATAGACCTGCACCCATAAAGTGAGAGGTTTTGTGAAGAATTTCCATACAAGTTTCCCCAATAGAGCGATGTTGGCTAATCGCGCTTCTCGTAGAGCTAAGCCACCTTGATCTCTTAGACGAGTGACATTTTTCCACTTGACATAATGCATCCGTCTTGATTCATCAGCTGACCCCCATAAAAAACCCCTAGTGATTCTATCTAGGTGATCACAAATTGAGGTTGATAGCCAACAACTTTGCATTAGATGCGTGGGAGCTACGGTGATGGTGGATTGAGCTAAAGTTGCCCTGCCGGCAGTAGATAATAACTTCCCCTTCCATCCAGCGAGGCGAGCCTGCACCCTTTCTATGAATGGACTGAACTCCGCTTTTCGTACCCGACCATGGACAATAGGTACTCCCAAGTAAGTATCGTCCCAAATTCGAAGTCATCTTGAAGCCAATCGTGCTCTCTAGTTCCCGTTTCAGATTCGGTCCAATACTTTTTGAGAAAAACATAGTTGATTTACTCCCATTCACTTTTTGACCCGTAGCACCACAAAACGCTTCAAGGGTATCCCTCACTACTAAAGCTTGTGCTGCATTAGCCTGTGCAAAAATGAGGAGCTCATCTACAAAGAAACAGTGTGCGAGGGAAGGACCATTCCTGCTTACTTTAACCGGTCTCCAGAGCTTAGCTTCCACCTTTTCAGAAATCAACAAGGATAAACGCTCCATGCATAGAGTAAACAGAAATGGTGACATGGGATCTCCTTGGCGAAGGCCTCTGGTAGGTTGAAAAGGTAGAGTAAGCTCTCCATTGAAAGATACCCGAATTTTAGCTTGCCTAACACAAAACAAGATGAGTCGAATCCACGAACTTGGGAATCCAAAAAAAACTAGAGTCTCTTGTAGGAAATCCCAACTAACTCTGTCATATGCTTTATCCAAATCAACCTTGGCTGCGAGACAAACATTTCTTCCCCTTTTATTAGAGATAGAGTGTATTACCTCTTGAACTAGCATGATATTGTCTTGGGAAACCCTCCCTGGTAAGAAGCTAATCTGAAACGGGCCAATTAACTCCCCCAAGAAAGGTCTTAGTCTGCGGGTTAGTACCTTCGTGAGAATCTTAAACAAGACAATGCATAAGGAGATTGGTCGAAACTGTGATAAGTCTTCAGGTTGTGGTACTTTCGGGATAAGCACCACCGAAATTTCTCCAACTTTTCAGGTGAAGGAACCTGTAAGAAAGGCTTCTCGAACAAATTGAACCACTTGTCCTTTGATCTCGGGCCACAGTTTCTAATAGGAGACAGGTGGGAAACCATCTGGCCCTGGAGATTTCATTGGCTTCATAGATTGAACTGCACGCCAAACCTCCTCTTCGGATACCTCTCGTGTATGAGCGGCAATTGCGGTTGGGTTGAACGTATTCTGAGGAGTTCCCAATGATGGTGGTGGGGGGTGCTCCTGTACTGGGGCCGTGAACAAGCTGTGAATTGAATCTTGAACTTCCTTCTTTATTACTTCCGGGTCATGACACCATTCACCATTCACACGCAAACTTTCAATCTTACCACGTTTTCTCCGAATCTTCGTGATAGCATGATAGAAAGCAGTATTTTTTTTATCTCCATCCTTCACCCATTGCAGACGAGATTTTTGAAGCCAAAAAGTTTCTTCACGAGCAAGAATAGCGTTGAACTCGTCGCATTGGTGGCGGTGAAAACGCCATGCGGACTCAGTGGGTCTCGAAGTAAGTACAGATTCCATCCCCTTTATTCATGCCAAAACCCTTTTCTTTGCATGAAATATGTTGCCAAACTGATGCTTATTCCAAGAAACTGAGACCTCTTGTAGATGCTTCAACAACGCAGAAACATCCCCAACCTGGTTGAGCGAGATGAAAACACATAGTGTTGATATAATCCTCCTCCTCTAGCCACATAGCCTCCAAACGGAAAGGCTTAATTATGGGAGTACACGCTGATCCCATTGTTTGCAAGAGAATCGGACAATGGTCTGAGTATAGACGGGGGGAGATGAGTCACCATCGCGCCCTCAAAGAGCAAACGCCACTCCACGTTGGCCACTGCTCTATCAAGTCTCTCTTGTAGGAGGCCAAAGCGATAGTCTTTGCGAAACCAAGTAAACGGAGCTCCTCTGAAACCTAAATCTAGCAGATTGCAAGAATTTAGGTGTGGAAGAAGTGGGTATCTGCGATGTCCTCTGTCAGGAGCTCCTCCACGACGTTCACTTGGCCCACCCAATTCATTTAAATCCCCCATAAGTAACCAGGGAAGCTGCAATGTTGCTGCAAAATCAGATAGTTGAAGCCAAAGCTCCTCCCGAATCAACGTAGAGGGACTCCCATAAACTGCAGTAAAGACCTAATCCGAACGACCAGGATAATGTACCAGGATGTGGATGCTTTGTGGGGTCGAATGTAGTATCAACATTGTAATCTTATCTGAATTCCAAAGAACCCATACTCCTCCCGATCTGCCGGAAGCCTCGACACGATGATGGCTGGAAAATGAAGAGCGCCTGAGCATCTCCTCTGCCTTTTCACCACTGATTTTGGGTTCCAGAATGACTGCCACATCTACTCTGTGATTATGAGTAAGTTCACGAAATATGCGGGTGAAACGCTTGTTGCTTGCATCTCGAACATTCCAGCTGATAATATTCAAATCCATTAATACGATTAATACTTTAATAGGTAAAGAGGGCAGAACATGAAACGTCTCACTGGCAACGCTGATAGAAGCGAGGTGGGCTTCTGCTGCGATTGGGCCTTGGGCTTTCCGGTCTCATATCAGCCTTATTGTGTTGAGAGGTCGGGTTGTCAATTTGTGTGCTGTCACAGGTTGATTCTGTGGGCTGATCCAGCTGCATAGCATTATTAGTCTCAATAGGCGATGATGTTGCACAAGTTGGTGGGCCTATACTCGTGAGCTTCTGAGCATCTTCGTGGTCGTGGGAGATTGAATGCAGCATTAACTCCCCGGGTAGCTGCTGTGCTGTAGTTTGCAGATCTCCTCGTGCGGTATGGACAATTGTAGGCCCTGCTTTAATTGCACCGCCAGTCACTTGGGCGGCGTCCGACGGTGAAACATCCGACGTATTGTGTACCTGGGTTTTTGTTCCCGATGAGCGGGGAAGAATAACGGTGGCTGGAGTTGGCGAGGCGGCCATGCTGACTGAAGAGCTTTTACGTTGTTGTGACTTAGAGGATGTTGCAAGCGGGGAGAAGGAATTTGAATTGGCAATAAGCTTCTCTGACTGCTGCCCGCGTGTTCCATTGCCTTGGCTTCCTCTTTCAATTGATTTATCCATTCGTGGTTGTCGCGGTTTGCGTCGACCTACCACCATCCATTCTCCAAAGAACTTGGAAGAATCAGGCTCAGACAGGGCCGGCCTAGAGGGTGTGCTGGCCTGCCCTCCGGCACAGGGCCTCCGAATATTAGGGGCCTCCACTTAGATCCGTTAGTTATCGATCGTACATTGTAGATTGTATTTTTAGTATATGATTGATTTATTATGAGTATGATGACGATTTTAATAGATAATTTTAGCTATAATAACAATTAAAAATGATATCATGAAGACTACGAAAATAAGAAAGATAATAGATAATTTTATGGGTAACGTCTATTTTTTATCCAGACCTTTTTCAGATTGTTTTATAATATCCAAACCTATCGAAATACTAAAAATTAGCCGAATGTTAACTTTCGGTTAGCATTTTTGTTAGTAATATTGACTTGACAACATGATACGGACTTGGAAGAGACACATGAAGGTCAAGATTCCAAAATTTTAGTATTTTAACTAAGAAAAGAGTTACAGAATTGTTAACAATAACATAAAAATGACTAATATTTTGGTGCATTATGAAAGATTTGGCTAATTAATAAATTTTTAATAGGTTTGGATAATATAAAAGAATCTGAAAAAGGTTTGGATAAAAAATAGACATTACCCTAATTTTATTTTAAACTATGTAGAAAGATATTACAGTCATTTTAGTTTTATTATAGTTAAAAGTCAATTTAGACCACGTCTCAATTTTGGAACAAGGCCCCCACGAAGCATTAGACAGCCCTGGGAATTTGGTTTTGGTTTCTTCGTCAAACTAGAAACGTGATCATTTATTTCTTTTGTAATCATTTTCTGAGACTATGTATTTTTTTATAATTATTTAATAATTTTTATTTTTAATAAATTTGTGGAGAAAAATTTTAGGGCCACATTTTAATTTTCGAACAGGGCCTCCGAATATCATGGACGGCCTGGGCTCAGATGAAGACGGAGGCTGGCTTCTGACAACTTCCATGGCCGGACTCTTCATCTGTTCTGCAACGCCACCATTAGGAGCCATAATGTATTGGGTAGCTGGTGTTGGAGATTTCACAGAGAACTTGCAGGATGGCTCTGAATGGCCGGCACGTCCACAGGTGTCACAGACAACCGTGATTCCTTCATATTCCACTCGCCTCCATGCATTTGCGACCCAGACCTTCGGAACCAGTGGGTCGTCGAGGTTAAGTTCTATGCAGATTCTTGAAAAACGCCCCGTTGTGGCGATCGATACGGACCGGGCGACCCACACAAGAGGCAAGCTTATAGAGGATTTCATCCCTATAGTATTCCATGGGAAAGTGATTGAAATGGACCCAGGTAAGGAGGGTGGAGATACGAGGCAGAGAAGGGGTTGAAACCCGGCTCCCACATCTTGAGCGCGAGAAAGTTTCCGGCGATAATGTAGGGCCCTCCAGCTAGCACCTTCGTCAAATCTTATGGGTCATCAAACTTCACGGCTGAGTACCCATTCCCCAGAGCGACAACCTCCATGCCGCTCATTGGCTTCCACAAAATGTGGAGTCGATTCACTAACCGATAGTGACTAACAGAAACCCCGTATGGCTTCACAATGAGGGTGTTCTTCCAATCTTCACAACCATCCGTACGTGTGGAGTTCTTCCGAAATTTGCAGCATTGGTTTCAGCTTGTTACCGTCTTCGTACACAATCTGCACTTGATCGAAGACAGATTTGTCAAGAGTGAATTCAGTAGATGAGAAACTAGAGGAGTTGGCGCGGCGACCAAGGAGGCGATCTCTGAAAGAGCCTCCGGGGTCAGGGGGCCGGTCACCCGTTTCGTTTCCGGCGGCGGCAATCGCGTTGGGAGAGCTCATTCTGGCCAGAAGAACAATGTCCTCTTCTGGAAGCGAAGACGTGAAAATGTCATCTTCATATGTTGGGTTGCCTTACTGGATTCGGGTATGAAATCAAGCCCACCAACTGCATTTTCTGGATTTAGTCTTTAGGCTTCTTTGTGCTCGTCCATGGAGATCTAGGCCCGCCATTATGGCTCTCTCTGCCCAGCATGAGAATTCGTTCCCGTTCGATCCTACAATTCTGTGTCATCTGTGAGTTCATCCGTCATCGTGCCTAAGCCTTAAAAACCACTAAAAAAACCTACAAAAGACATCAAACCATACATATCATTCTTAAATCTATAAAATGCATAAATAAACAAATAGAAAAGATTAGATAAAACCCATAATTTTTTTTACGGTAGATAAAACCCATAATTGAATGACTAAAATTGCAATAATCTCATAAAAATGCAATACTGCATAGAAATAGAGGAAATGCTACTAAAATAGGCAGCGGGCGGATCCCTAAAAAAAAGTATATGTTTTTTTACAATATCAATTCTACATGTCGATCTTTTAATATAGCGAATTAATCAATAATGGATTCTACATTCATACCAATAGCATACTCTATTTCAAATAAAATAGTTAACCAATCGGCGAGAAATTCATCGCTCATTTTGTTGCGCAAATCATTTTTCACTTGTCTTATTGTTGAAAAGGTTCTCTCCATAGTACTTGTTGAAACGAACAATGTCAACACTAGACAATTCAATCGACTAATCAATTTGTATTGTGTGTCCGTTCCTATTTCCACCAGCTGATCTAGTAATTTTTCAAGGGAACAAATCTCGTTTTTCTTTTAGTCTCTTACGTTGTTTATTTTTCTCGGCCCCGCCCCTCAAAATTTTGAAGTTACGTGTAAACTATACCAGTATTTAGAACTTTCGTGTAAAATAAATGACATTTGTATATTCATTTAGTGTGAAAACTTGAAACAAGAAAGCAAGCTATCTTAGCCGGTAAGAATATGATGTTTCTTCCTTCAGTTTAAGGGTTTGAAACCCACTAGATGCAGTGTTATTTTAATTTTAATAATTTCTCATTCATTTATCTTCTTATGGCTTTATAATTGGGGATTGCTAATTGTGGCCAACCCACTAGATGTAGTGCTATTTTAATTTTAATAATTTCTCATTCATTTATCTTCTTATGGCTTTATAATAGGGGATTGCTAATTGTCGCCCTAACTACTATAATCGTCCTATATTAAAATTACATTTGTATCCTTTTTAATGATAGAATAAAAATAAAATTAATCTACCATAACCACCTCCGCCCGTCGCCACCACTATCACCCTCGGACCGCTACCGCTACCACTACCACCCTCCAAGACCCACGTACATCTACTTTTCAATTTCATAGCTTCTAATCAATTCAAGCTATAAAGAGTATAACCATCAATGGTGTTTGACAAATGGGTTTTCAAAGCTATCAACCGAATCACGTAACTACTAATGAGACCAGTTATTCAAAGCAGCACGGAGAGCGGCGGCGGCCACCTGAATACGAAGCCAATGAGGAAGGAGGGTCTGTCGCCAATCAGTTGAACCTAGGTTGAACGACGACATCACAAAGGAGGGATCGCCACCCAGGGAGGAGTTCGACGACCACTAAACAGGTGGTCAGCATGTAGGGACGCCGCTGAAAGCCTCCACGCCGCTGCCCTCGTTGGAGGAAATAAAGACAGTGCGTAGGGCTTTTTTGTTTGTTTTATTAAGGTTAATTCAGTAATTTTATATTTTAAATTAGGGCGATAATAGTAAAACTAGGGCGATGTTTAGCCATTCAGTTATAATTTCGTTAATTTCAATGTGGTTTCTTAAGTCTTTTAGATTAAAAATTAAGTTTTACATGGCTGAATAATTTGTTCTCTCAAGTCATCTAAAAATGCCGTTATAATAATATAAAAAATATTTTTTTTATTAATTTTTATTGCCATATCGAAGTCACATAATAACAAAATTCAGCCACCCCCCGAACGCCGAATCTTAGCTCCGACCCTGCTTTCAAATAAAATAGTTAATCAATCGGCGAGAAATTCCATAGTTCTTGTTGAAACGAACATTGTCAACACTAGACAATTCAATCGACTAATCAATTTGTATTGTGTATTCGTCCCTATTTCCACCAGCTTATCTAGTAATTTTTCAAGGGAACAAATCTCATCTTTCTTTTAGTCTTTTACGTTTAGACTTTTAGAATTTAAAGTTTGATTGTTTGTTTTTCTAGGCTAAATTTAGAGTTGTGACTAAATATGTTCATCTACCCCATTTTCCTAATTACATACAATCTTATTATAAATATGTTCATCTGACCCATTTTCCTAATTACATACAATCTTATTATAAATATGTTCATCTGACCCATTTTCCTAATTACTTACAATCTTATTATAAAATAACAATGAGCCGTATGACTAACGATAAACTCATAAAGGTCATACTAGCTCCGGATCCAGAGGAGGACTGGACCGTGGCCGGGGTGACCACCCCTGGATCCCCCACTAAAAATAGGTATAATTAACAAGTACTAATTCTTAATTATCATCCAATTATCCCCGGGTTAGCTTTTTCTTGTCCCTAAGTAAAGATCGCTCAAAATCGTGTAATTCACTCAAGATCTAGCAATGATTCTTGAGTTTGATCTTTGAAAGTGGATTAGGCAACCAAAGACAAGAAAAGTTTGACAATGTCAATTGGGCATTCTCTTTTCTTTTGAATCGAGAAACTCTAAGATCTTGAAATGATTGGGTGATCACTTTTTTAACTTTTTCTTCCTCGATAATTCTTACTTCGTTGGGTTGTATTTATTTGGTACCGGAAAAGTAATTGGCACAATTGAACTCAATTCTTACAAAAAGTAATTTTGTACAAATTTCAATATTATATGTATCAATACAAGCTGTAGACAAAAAGTATTTTTGTACATACACCTGAATTGATAAATTCAACCAAGTACAAATTGAACTCAATCCTATGCATTACTGAGCATAAATGGACTTTTTACTATTAGTTACAAGAAAATATAATGTATCTCAAGATTAGTACAGTTTTATCATTTATGCCATCACGGGTTAACTTTTGTACAATAATTCTTGTCCACCACCCAATATACAAACAGATTTATGAGAGATTTTGATCTAAATCATTCACTTAAGAACCCAGATTTTTTTTTTATAATCAGACCTGTATCTTATTAATGCCTCATGGGCTCAGCATCAAGAATGGATAAGAGAGATATAGGGGGTCGGGCTACCCAACATTCCTGGGAGTCCCAATTGCAAATTGTGTGGGCCATAAGGTGGGTCGCTTCGTTTCCTTCTCTTTTCACAAAACTCCATCGGACTGGGCCTAATCTGGCAGCTTCCTCCTTCAGTTCTCTGATCAGCGTTCCGATCTCCATCCTCGATGTCTCTGGTTTCTCCATTGCGAAAAAAGTTCCTTGACAATTAGTTTCGATAATGACCGAACGGAAGCCATGTCGCTCCATTTTCTTAATACCAAAAGCCATAGCCTTAATCTCAGCCATCTCTGGATTCCATTGGACGCTCTCGGCCAACCGCTGCCATCAAAAAATGCCCTCTATCATCGCGAGTTACGACCCTAAAACCCGTCCCTTCATCCTTCAGCACCGCAGCGTCAACATTCAGTTTGATCCATCCCCCCTGCGGAGGTTCCCAGGTAGCTCTTTCTCTCTGCTTTAATTCCACCTCGTTGGAGTGATACGACTTGAATTCCTCCCAGTAGGCTAGGGTTTTCCCTACAATTTCCCCTTCCTCCGCCTTTCGATTATTGAACAGCTGGTTATTGCGTTCATTCCAGTTAGTCCATAGTAGCACTCCTAATTGGCTTAGAGTGTCATCATCCACCCTTTCCATAACCTCGCACATCCAACTACCAGAGGATAGATTGGGTTCCAGCTCGAATAGGGGTTTGAAACATGTAGGACGCCAAATCCTAGAAACCCACTGGCATTCTCTGAATGTGTGGTTCTGGGTTTCCTCCAAGTTGCAGAATGGGCATTCTGTGGGGGCATCCTTCTTTCGTAGCTCTATATTCTTCCCTGTAGGTAGGATGTTGTGAATTAGCCTCCACAAGAATATTTTGATCTTAGGGGGGATCACCAGCTTCCACAGTCGTTTCCAGTTCAATGGGTCGTAGACCTCAGTTTCTATCCCCACCAGTTCTGTTTCATCAATAGCTTCTGGTTCCTCCACCTCCACGATCCCCATAGCGCTATTCATCTCCTTGTAAACTAGCTTGTACGTTGTTTTAACATAGTATAACCCACTATTTTCAATGCACCCAACTCTAAATGTGGTCATAGTACATAAAATGTTGAAACTTTATTTGGTAGCATGTCTAATATGATGATATTAACATAGCATCACAACTAATCAATCCATTATCCTAACACCTTAAACTTCAATTTTGAATCTCAACCCAAAACCCCAAATTGTAAACTTAAACCCTAACCCTAAATCCATAAATCCTAAATCCTTATATGTACTTAGATGAGCTCCGACCAATCTCAACGATCAATTATTATTTTTCATTAAAATTGAACTTCGGGTTTGAGTTTAACGAATCAGGAGCCTAGGGTTTATGTATTAGAGGTTAGGGTATAGTATCATACTCCAATCTCGATTTAGTTCATGTTCTAGATAGATATATCTCAATAGGAGTACCAGAAGTATAATATACTCCAAGAATATATATATGTTGGCTACGGTGCATTAGTACCAGAAGTATAATATACTCCAAGAATATATAATATACTCTAAAAGTGGCTATAATACATCAAATTTTGAATTTTAATTGGTAGCATTAGTCTAATATGATGAGATAAAATAAAATCACAACTAATCAATCCATTACTCTAACCCCTTAACCTTGAATTTTGAATCCCAAATCAAAATCCCAAAGTGTATACCTAAACCCTAACCCTAAATCCCTAAATCCCAAACCCTTGAAATTAAAATAAATCTTGAATGAGTTTTTTGCAAATTCATGTGTTTCTTGTTCATAATATCATCAGGGACAATTGATACCATTTTGATAGGAATCGCATGTTTGGAATGACAATTATGAGGCGAGTGCATTGAGTGCACAAAAAAAAAAAGTGAGTGCACCAAATACGCCACCATCTCTCTATATATATAAAAGTAATAGTTCATTAAATGATTAAGAATAATAATCATTGGAACGAAATGGTTGTCACGCCGGCCGGCGTGCCACCGGTTGTACCTGGTCCAACCGATATCGGTCATAAAATCGGCGTGACACCACCGGTATGACATGCATGATCGATATACGAATATCTAAGTAAAATGACCTTATTTTAGTGAATTTAATTGATAAAAATTATTTTATTATTTATTTTATGAGCATAAAAGTTAAATATTGATGTTATTTGTTGAATTCAAATATAAATGTTTAGGTATTGACGTTAAATGTCATGTTTAAATATGAATATTTATAATTTTATTTGTAATATTGACTACATTACCAGGTGTTCCATGTAATGCAAATAGACTTAATACTGCAAACAAATATCTTTCCCATGGTGAGTAATAAAATAATAAATTGAAGAAGAAATGAACGGCTGTACAAACCAATCTTGTCTTTGACGAAAGTACGTTGTGAGTGGTTCAATGGGCCGTTGCAGTGGAGTTAGGGACCAAAAGCACGTCCTGTGGAGCAGGACCAAAGGCAGGCCCAAATCTTATTCATGGGGAGGCCTTGTTCGCACAGCTTACTTGCACATGCGGAAATCAAAATGCAGAGCGCCATAATTATGAGCAAAATGACGTGATTGACCTTCCAGGAAACACTCCCAGAGCCGAAATTTCAAAATGGAGAAAAAGAGAGTGATGAATAGCTATTATATATGTTCTAGACTAGATTCCAGATTCTAGATAGATTTCGCTTTCCTGTTTAATTTCGAGCAAAACTATATTGGATTACAAACTGAGGGACAGGTTTTTCCTATTTTGGAAATCAGAAACAGGATCTCATCTGCATTACACTGTGGATAACAGTACTTTCAGGTGTCTTGTGTAATGCTGAAATATGCATGTATGTGTATTGTCACAAGATGAGATGAAGATTGCAAGAACCTTACAAGGGATATGAATTTCTAATTCTGTTTCGAACTATAATTCTAGAACCAAAAGAACTATATGCAGCACCTTAAAAGCCTGAGAGCAACTCCACCATGAACCCAAATCTCACTGCCTTGAAACATCTAATGCCTGTAGCAATTGGGTATAGATTTCTTCTTTTAGAGCATCCCGATTGCTGTGGCTTAACGAGAAAATCGTAGCACCCGGTTGACCCCTCAACCTTTCAACTGCAAAATGCAACAACAATCCAACCCCAACCCCAATCACAACAAACACCAGCAGAATTGCACTTCAGAGAAGAAAAAGAAATCACCTAACTTGCTAAGTTTGTTCAAGAGGAGGGTATTCCCATTCCTGTTTTACCTGCAGGAATATCACGACCGAACTTTGGAACAGGAATTGAAGCCACAACCGGGATGTTCGATTCCAGAACCCTCAACACAGCTGGGAAGAAATGTGAACTAAACAACTCCATCTTGCCAACTTCGTCTATAATGAAAAGATCGGTATCTTCCCTCACCTAAACCAAACAACGTTCATGTCATCCATACAAGTAAAGAAAGTGACGATTTGTAGCACAATTTGCACAACACAAACAATTGAAACAAGTCTACAAGTCAAAGAAAGTGCGACCTGCAGCTCGGGCAATGCGAGAGACTCGAAGGATGAGACGTCGACTTTGTACTTGCCAACAGTTGGCCATCCAGACGACTCTGGCCTAAATAATTTGCCGAGAGAGGGAGAAAGAGAGACCAATTAGAGAAAGAGAACGCGTAAAAAAAAAAAAAAGGGAATGGCAATTTGCAAAGCAAAGATACGAACGTGGAAATGGAGATGGAAGAGAGTGGGGCTGTGCGGCCGTCTAGAGTAACGACTTCAAATCCAACCCTTTCACTTCCTCGTCTAACCTCACCTGATCAAAATGGAATTGAAATCCATTGTTGACCAACTCAGAAGTAAGCAAACCGCAAAATGAAAACTCAGAAGTAAGCAAACCGCAAAATGAAAAGGGGGGAGAGAGACAGAGAGAGAAAGAGTACGGGTGTAGAATCCCCGAACGTTCAAGTTAGGTCTAGAGAGTTTCAGAGCCTCTACCAATCTCATGATCAGAGTGGTTTTGCCCACCCCCTATTTTCCAAAAAAAAAAAATGCAAGGAAAAGAGGGGAACGTTAATTTTGGGGAGGTAGAAAGAAAAAGCTTCGATCGTTCAATGAAATTCAACAACGGAAACTAAAAGTACTCAAGAGAGAAGTTACTTCTGCCTCTTACCGGAGGTCCGGTAACGAGGAAAAGGGATTTCCCGGTGAGAGCAGCTGCCATTCTCTGTCTCGTCAATACTCAATCGTCACGGCAACACCATTTGCCGTCTTCGAAGTTTGATCCTCAGTCTCATACGCGTCCGTCTCTCAAACTCTCGGCCCATTTTAGAATTTAATTATGGGCTAGGTCTGGGATCTGAACTCGGCTTTGGCTCGGCCTCATCGCTAAAGTATACTGCTACGTTTTGATACAAGGGGCAAGGGGGTACGGATTAGGGAAATAACATAATAATGGACTAGATTTGGGTCCGCCCGTTGGTTCGGATGAATTGCATCAATTGTATACAAAATAATAGTAATTACTCGAATTATTTATTTAGTACCATGAAAAAACACAGATTATTCAGTTACTAAACATATAAAAAAATAACATACACAATAAGTTTTACAACATCTTGATCATTCATGGACAAAAGTCTTTATCAAAAGTAAACACTACAACTCATGTAGGGATTCAATTTCTAAAAACTAAATATTTGAAACGCACTTCAGTTTTGTCTTTGATGTTAGAAATTATTGAAAATTTCTTTTTGGATTTCTTTTTGATTGCTCCGCCATCAAAAGCATTTTATCCACACAATTTCATATTCATTAATGAAACTTCATATTCAGCAGAAAAAATCTCTCTTCCTTCTCCTACATTACATTAAAAATCAAATTTTAATGGTAAAATGTTTGAAAATGTGAAACATCTTTTCACGATAGTATAATTTCACCTTTGAAATTTCTATACTCCATCAATCATAAATATTAACCATTCAATCCATACTCCCATCTTTTCACGATAATTCCTCATCCAAATCATAAATATTAACCATTCAATGCATACTCCCATCTTTGAAATTTCTATATCCACCATAATAATCTCTTCCTTTATCTCAATTCCGTAATTATCTACACCACTGAATTCACGACCTCCGTTGTTAACATACTCTTCCTTCTACTCCCGCATTTCATAGAATGCAAAAATCTAATGGCAACATTTTCAGAATTGTGAAACTTTATTTCCAAGAACTTAAATTTACCAAATATATGTCATGAACTTTCTCTGAGATTGCTCTTTTCATCCTTAATTATCTTCAAAATATGTACACACTTAGGGGTTCGCGGATGTTGTAATTAGTGAGCTTGAGCTGAAATCAACTTCAGGCTCTTGGTTTGGATGGGTTAAGGAGGTGAAAGTTCTCTCGTTTTGTCAATAGCTTTGAGTAGTTTCTATATACATTCCAAAAGATCTAGCTCCTTCGCGATACAAACAAATAAAGCTAATTAAACAATGTTGTCTCCAACATTCAGCATGTCTTGAATCTATAAAATAACAACATATGAGATACACTATTTGGTCGAAAATCTTTTGTTTTAGTTGATACTTTGTTTTCTCTCGAATGAATGAACTTGAAGTTGAAAACAACAAAAAGAGTAAATGTAAATTGTTTACCTAACTACTATTGTCTTTGATGTTGTTGTATAATTTTTATAAAATTACTCATCATAGTTTTCTTCAACTTTTCTTTGGCAAGTTTCAATTAATATGTTTTTCTAACCCAAATTCTTTTGAAATCAGAGTTGAGACGAAGAAGATATAATTTGCAGAATTTGTGAACATATGGAAAGCTCTTAATTATAGCTCGTGATTTGTGCTAGCGGTAACTAAAGGAAGTTATGCACCAAAATTTCATCTCTTTTACTTAATTGTTTGAAGGTCGTATTGGAGTATGGAGCATTGTTTATCAATTAGATGATTCTCCAATGTGAATATTTTTCAAGACATAGAATCAATAAATACAGGACTTAATAATCATATGAATTAAATTAAAAAATCAAAATAATACTAAAATAGGTATAGCAAACAAAGTATTATGTCAGTGCCAAAGGAATTCTTTATAAGAATTATCATTGCACACATTCCAAAAGATCTTGCTCCTTCGCGATACAAACAGATAAAGCTAGATTAAACAATGTTGTCTACAATATGCATCTAGTCCTTAATCTATAAAATAACAACAATTGGGATACACTATTTGGTCGAATTTTTTTTTATTTTATTGGGTACTTTGTTTTCTCTCGAATGAATGAACGAAGTTGAAAACAACAAAAGAGTAAAGGTAAATTGTTTAACTAACTAATATTGTCTTTGATGTTGTTATATAATTCTTATAAAATTACTCATCATAGTCTTCTTCAACTTTTCTTTGGCAAGTTTCAATTAATATGTTTTTTTAACCCAAATTCTTTTGAAATCAGAGTTGATACGAATGAGATGTAATTTGCTGAATTTGTGAACATTTAGAAAGCTCCTAATTCTAGCCAGGGATTTGTGTTGTCTTCTAGTTTGCTCTCTTCCTTCCGGTACTAATTTTACACTCTTAGCATTGATACCTAAGGTTCAGAACCCTGAGGAGATGTAGTTGTTTAGACCAATATCTTGCTGTAATACACTTTATAAGTGTGTTGCAAAGATTTTAGCTAATAGGCTTAGTACAGTTTTGCCTTCCCTCATTAGCCATACTCAGACTGCATTCATTAAAGGGCGAGTGATAGGTGAGAACATTCTCTTAGCTCATGAGCTGGTTCAGAAGTATAATAGAAATGATATCTCCCAAAGAAGTATTATTAAAGTTGATATTATGAAGGCCTTTGATTCGGTTGGCTGGGATTTTTTAATTACAGTTTTACAAGCAATGAATTTCCCTGATCTCTTTGTGAGGTGGATTGTCATGTGTGTGACTACCCCTAAGTGAAGTGTGAAGTTTAATGGTGGTATAGTGGGGTATTTCTCAGCTCGAAAAGGCTTAAGGCAAGGGGATCCTCTGTCCCCTTACCTTTTTGTCATTTCTATGGAAATTCTGTCTTGCTTAATGGGAAAAGCAGTTAGGGAGGGACAAATGTCATTTCATCCTATGTGCAAGAGGTTGGGTTTGACTCATTTAATGTTTGCAAACGACTTGCTTTTGTTCTCTGATGGTGCAAATCATGGCATTCAATGTATTCAGAGGGTGTTGGGGGAGTTTAGAAGAATTTCTAGCCTAAAATCTAATCCTGAGAAATGTGAATTATTCTGTGGGGAACTTCCTATTGAATGGCAAAAACAGATGGCTCAGAGAGCAAGCTATAAACTGGGTTCACTTCCAATCAATATCTGGGATAGCCTCTAATTCCTGGCAAGCTATCAATCAAAACTTGTAAACCTCTATTAGATAAAATAACGGGTAGAATTCATAGCTGGAAAACAAAGTTCCTTAGCTGTGCAAGACGTTTACAGCTTGTGATTTCTGTTCTTGCTAGTTTGACACATTTTTGGATGGCAGTTTTTATTCTGCCAAAAAGGGTTATTAAGGAGATTGAGAAACTTTGTAGTGATTTCTTGTGGGGAGTTAGTGCAGATGGTAAGAAAAGGGCTACTGCAGCTTGGCATTACTTAGCTCTTCCTAAGAAAGAAGGTGGATTGGGAATAAGGGACCTAGTGAGTTGGAACTTTTCGTGTGTGATCGGACATATTTGGCTAATCCTTTTGCAGCAGGGATCTCTGTGGGTGGCGTGGTTGAGGGAATACAGACTTAAGAAGCATGAATTTTGGACTTTTCAATCCAAAACTGGTTCTTTGATTTGGTTAAAACTGTTGAAAAGAAGAGATAAGATTTGCCAGCATATGTCTATGGTGAATGGGGATGTTCTGTGGAATGGAAAAATTATGAAGAGGTATTGTATTAAGCTGGTATGGGAGTCTTTCCAGACAAAGGAAGCATCTATTCCCTGGTATTCTCTAATCTGGAAATGTCCATCTCCTCCAAGGGATAAGTTTCTTGCTTGGTTGGTAGTAAAGAATTATATCACAACTTGTGATAAGGTTGCAAGCTGGGGAGGAAGAGGTCCTTTCTCATGTTCGTTATGTTCTTGTTCATTGGAGACAAGAGCTCATATTTTTGGTGGCTGTGTGGTGTTTAAGGAATTGTATGCAGGTTTTTTAGTTAAAGCTTTCCTTAGAACTCCTTCGGGTGATTGGGATGCAGAGCTCCAGTGGGCCTCAACCCATCTAAAAGCTAAGCAGCTGCGAAACTAGGCAGCTAAGGCGATTTGGAGGGCAATGATAGTACTATTTGGCGTGAAAGGTGTCTACTGAAGCATGGAGGATCCAAGAAAAGCCATCAGGAGATGATTGTACTCATTAAACAGGACATTACAATGCTTTTTCTGCTGAAATTGTTGACAGTTTTTAGGCTGGTTAGCCTTCTCTCTTGGTTCAAATTACAGGTTTCCTTTGTTATGAAATAGGGAGTTCAGTTTGAGTGCATAAAAACTGTTACGGTGACTTAGTTGGCAGGGTTGTTGCCAAAGGTTTTGGGATTCTTTTTGATGATATAAGAGCTTACTAATTCATAAAAAAAAACAAAGTAATATGCCAGTGCCAAAGGAATTTTTTTATAAGAATTATCATCGCACTTATTTAAACTTTTCACTAATATTTTATCAAACCAAGCAAAGTTATGAATAATGAAAGAAAATGGAGTTTGCAGTTTGTCATATGGTAAAAGAAAACTATATATAAAAAAATATAGGTTTAAGGTGGTATGATCTCTTTATTCTTTTTTATTGTTCGGAAAAAGAACATATGAAATAAATTATCTAACTACTCGTTTTAAACTTTGAACTTTTAGTCTCTAAATAGGGATTGTAATATACATTTCGTCGGTCTAAGAAAAAACCAATATCTATAAGAAGAATTGAGGAATTAACTTATAATTAATTAAACTATCACTTATAATTATATTCATAAACCTCCTCACTCTTATCAATTCCTATTATGGTTATGAATTATTTTATTTTGTATATGTTTTATGGAAACCCTCCAATCGAAATTTATGAATGAAAATGATTTGATTTTATTTATGTTATTGAAAATTAATTATTTAGTTAAGTACTTAAGTCACACGTATAAGAATTTGTCACAAACACTAAAAGAAAATAAAATAAACAAACTAAACCTTATAAGAATGTCTCAAACGTAACCAGCTTTCTTACTACAAATATTAATAGTATAATAATAATACTAATAATTAGTTTTAACATGTTTCCTGCGGAATCTATTCTCCATTAGAATTAAGCATATTTTCATAGAAAACCTCTTTATATTAGTGTTAGGATATCCGTCCAAATTCAAAATCAACAAGGTAAAATTCGAACTAAATAAAATATTCAATAGTATCGTTAAAATTAGAAATATAATATTACGAATAATAAATGGGTATGATTTTCTTACTATCCAACGGAACCCGTTCGATTATGCATGCATATACAATATTTTGCATAACTTGATGCAAGCTAGGTTCCCAGCTTGACGAGTTTCAGAATGGCGCAGCTAAGGAGCAACGAGAAACCTTGCTCGGATTAAGGTCCTTACTCAACTAAAGGGTGAAATTAATCGTAAAACCTAATCAGCAACCTTAACACTAGGGAAGAAGGCTAATGAAGGGTAGAATTTATCAACTAATCAAGGGGATTACTTGATTACGTCGATCTGCAATTCTCGGCCAAAAGACTCAGAACAAGCGCTCGCAAGCTTTGGGAAGAACTCCTTGGAGTAATTTTTATTAATCTTAACAACGTGCTTACAATCAAAGAACGAGGCCTTTTTATAGCCAAGAGAACTTAACACACTCCTAATTGAACAATGAAACAAAGTACAAACGAAATAAGGAAAACAAAACGAGTAAAACACTGAAACTTGCATCCCACGCAACATTCTTCTCGGCCAAGCAACTGTCCCAGAGTCCAGTCTTCGTACCAACTTCAAGCTCACGGAAATTGGCCTTCTAGGTTGAGTCGAACTTAGCCAATCCCTTCCCTAGGTTTAGAAATGATATGATCCAAATTGGCCACTTCTACAAGTCAAAATTACTTGCCAAAGAAGCTATCAAGGTTGGAAAGAAGAAAGGCAGAATTTGGCTAAGTCAAAATCCGTGTTCAGGGTACATACTTTGGAGACATGTTTCTCTTAATTGGCTTGGTGGAAATTCCAGTTAAAGGGCTTGTATTACAGAGAAAGTTGTCATGTTTCCAATGGTATGCTTTGTGGACCCAGAAGATGTCATTAAGGTTGTTTTCCAAGGCCTCAAAGTTGCTACCTCAAAACTGGAAAACTGCCAGAAAATGGTAAAGTCTGGAAACTGTTCTGTGAAGCCTAGTTTGGAGCTTAATTCGAGGAGTATGGATCTGATTCAAGTCCAAAGGCTTCCACAACATGAAACTAGGTATGTTTATGTACAAAGGGAAGGAATTGGATGAAAGATTGGAGTTCTGGAAGGTCTTGAACGAAAGGCACGAAGTTAGTACGAAAGCTGCTTTTGGATGGTTTGCTGGCAGCTTACTTGTGCTTCAAAAAAGGAAGTTTAAATCCGAATTTTGTGTCCTTTTTAGTGTAGACTTTTACCTTATTTGTTTCCTTGTTCATCTAGATTTGTATTAGGTTTTATTTGCCTTTAAATACCGTTCTATTTTCGTTGTAAAAATAAGACTTTGTTGAATAGAAATCGAAACCGTTTGGTTTGTGCAAGTTGCGACTTGTTTTGGGTTTGGTGGATTCCAAACTTGCTGAGCTTGTGTATCGATTGAATAGTCACTTCAATCGTGGTCGAGCAACTACCCTTTTATACCAATCGAGCTATCCCCAGGTGTGGATTTGTCCTTTTGGTTCCGTTTTATCCAAGTTCGTATTAAGAACGCTTCGTTCTTGATTCGAGCTCAATCGATCCTTCGATTGAGTCGTTAGCTGCGTTACTTTGATCACATACAACCCCCCAGGGTCGTATTAAGTGGTATCAGAGCCCCGTTCTACACAAGGGCGAAGGAGAAGAAGAATCTGCTGTTTCGTACAAGATAATTCGAACTAAAACAGGGCAGCCCCTGCTTGTGTTCTTGGTGGCTGTTTTGCGCTTTAAATTCAATGGCAAATCTTGCCCAGAGTGACGTGAAGGAAGGAGGAAGTATAGAGGTGAAGAATTTGCAGAATATTGACGAGAAAAGGCGGCCAGAAGTCGTCATCAAACACCATGAATCCAACGAACAGCGGGACAACTTGTTTCACAGCCGGTGTTACGTTAACGGCAAAATTCTTTCATTGGTAATTGATGGAGGGAGTTGCACTAATTTGATCAGTGAGTATGCCGTGAGAAAGCTTGAATTGAAAACCCAGAAGCATCCTAACCCGTATCATCTCACCTGGATCAACGAACATGGAGACGTGAAGGTCAACAAACAAGCACAAATCGAATTCAGCATTGGTAAGTATTCGGATTTTGTGCTTTGTGACGTAGTTCCAAAGCAAAACATCCATATTCTGTTGGGTAGACCTTGGCAATTCGACAGAAGGGTCATCCACGATGGCTGGGAGAATTCGTATACGTTTAAACATGAGGGCAAGAAGATCACATTGAAGCCTATGTCCCCCGATGTAGTTTTTGCTGATTTAAAACATATGGAGGAGAATCAGAACGAGGGAAAAAGTGTTCAAGCTCAGTTGTGGGTTCAACGACGTGTTGTGTTCAATTTCATGAGCTTTAGGAAGCCTCGGAAGGAAGGATTCTCGTCGGAATTCCCTGATTAGAACGACCCCTGTTCTTCCCAGAAAACACCCTGTTTTGCGCCAAGAAAACAGAACCGTGAGAAGCCCGACGAACTCGAGGGGTTAAAGGAGGATTCGAGCGACCATACGAGTGTAGAAGTCTTCGTTCATGTTGGAGAGATGTGTTCCAATGGGTTAGAAGCTTCAGAGTTACCTGGAATTGCTCGAATCGAGTCATTGAAACATACTACGCCGTCAGTCCTTGTCGCGAAACAGAGCAGGAGAGAGGGGCAATGGGGTGGAGCACTGGAAGGCGATCCGAACTCAACCACTGCTTACGAATTGTTCCATGAGTCTTGGAGAAGCTCTCCTAACTATTTTATTGGATCGATTTTCCCTAATTTGCAGAACCCAGGTCGAGTTCCAACACCCCTGCAGGAGCTCGAACACGAGGAAGACAAGGTGACATTGGGTGGGATGATCTGGAATGAATCGACACCCATGGCCACTGCAGTTTCGTTTCAATCAGTTCCTGGATGCTTTACAATCGATCAATTTTATTTGGAGATGCCTAGAATTAAAAACCCCAATTTGGAATTTTTGGTCCGAAACGTGGAGAAATATGAAGCACAAAGGGGTGAATTGGTTAAAGAGTTTGACGTCGATTCGGCCCGATTGGTTGCTACAGATTCATCATGGGTAGTGCCAAGAAGCTATAGGAATCATCCAATCGAGCCGGAGATGCCAAATTCACAAACGCCCAATTCTGGGTTTCGTACGCCGGAAACTGGAATTTTCGAAATTCCCGATGGCGGGAGAAGAAGGCGTCGCGATTGGGCTCGATTGGAGCCGAATCGAAGCATGGAGAAGGTTCCATTCGCTTCCTGGAAGAGAGACGAACACGATGGAAGCCTCAAATTAGATTATGGTAGCCTAGAAGAAGAAGCCCCAATTTGGTCGAACTCGCCGGCGTTCATCACATCGCCGGATTCTGCAAATTTTCGGCCGGAATCTGGGAAATTGCAGCAACGATTTTTGGGTTTGTTTGAGCATAATTTTTGCATGGGAAAGGTCCATTGGAGTCCCACGAACGTCATGGAACTTAAATCGTGGAAAACAGCGACCAATTCGCGAGTTCACGAAGTGTTGAAGTTCTACACTACAAGTTCGAGGTACCTATTTCGTGACTCGATTTGGGAGGAATTTTGTGACGTTTTTGACAGGAAGTAGCTTCAATATTTGAGGTCAAAGCTTTTTGAAGAGGGGGAGCCTGATATGATCCAAATTGGCCACTTCTACAAGTCAAAATTACTTGCCAAAGAAGCTATCAAGGTTGGAAAGAAGAAAAGCAGAATTTGGCTAAGTCAAAATTCGTGTTCAGGGTACATACTTTGGAGGCATGGTTCTCTTAATTGGCTTGGTGGAAATTCCAGTTCAAGGGCTTGTTTTACAGAGAAAGTTGTCATGTTTCCAATGGTATGCTTTGTGGATCCAGAAGATGTCATTAAGGTTGTTTTCCAAGGCCTCAAAGTTGCTACCTCAAAACTGGAAAACTGCCAGAAAATGGTTTAAGTCTGGAAACTGTTCTGTGAAGCCTAGTTTGGAGCTTAATTCGAGGAGTATGGATCTGATTCAAGTCCAAAGGCTTCCACAACATGAAACTAGGTATGTTTATGTACAAAGGGAAGGAATTGAATGAAAGATTGGAGTTCTGGAAGGCCTTGAACGAAAGGCACGAAGTTAGTACGAAAGCTGCTTTTGGATGGTTTGCTGGCAGCTTACTTGTGCTTCAAGAAAGGAAGTTTAAATCCGAATTTTGTGTCCTTTTTAGTGTAGACTTTTACCTTATTTGTTTCCTTGTTCATCTAGATTTGTATTAGGTTTTATTTGCCTTTAAATACCGTTCTATTTTCGTTGTAAAAATAAGACTTTGTTGAATAGAAATCGAAACCGTTTGGTTTGTGCAAGTTGCGACTTGTTTTGGGTTTGGTGGATTCCAAACTTGCTGAGCTTGTGTATCGATTGAATAGTCACTTCAATCTTGGTCGAGAAACTACCCTTTTATACCAATCGAGCTATCCCCAGGTGTGGATTTGTCCTTTTGGTTCCGTTTTATCCAAGTTCGTATTAAGAACGCTTCGTTCTTGATTCGAGCTCAATCGATCCTTCGATTGAGTCGTTAGCTGCGTTACTTTGATCACATACAACCCCCCAGGGTCGTATTAAGAAAGTTCCATAGTTTCATTTCCAATTCCAAGCTCCAACTAATCATGCCCCAAACGTCGGAAATTCGAACTCAAAGTCGCGACGCCAAACTGTCCTCTTGCCTTAGTAAAAAACTGGCAATTTCCAGAAAGCATGATAGGTTATTGATGGCCTTGAAAAACAATTCTCTTGACCTTCTTTCCACAATCCAATTGCATCAACTTATAAAGGAACACCCAAGCTTCAAAACAAGCCTTCACACACGCTATTTCACTTAGCCATTTGAGAGATTCAAGCTCCCAAAGTAGGCTTCTCAGAACTGTTTCCACACTTTGGCAAATTCCAGCTTGTTCCTCATCAACTTGATCCGGACTTTGAACGATTAATTGGTGTTTGTAAGAGGCTGTAATTGAGATCATATCAGGCCCCCCTTCTTCAAAAAGCTTTGACCTCAAAGCTTGGACCAATCTGTGCTCAAAACAAGAGACAAAGTCATTCCAAACAGGATCACAAAATGAAGTCCACAAACCTGATTTTCCGGCGAAGCCCGATTCTCCGGTGAGCGTTTCTTGCTTTCATTCAGCTCTACCAGCTCTCATGAATCGATTTCAAAAGTTTGCGGGCTTCGATGGTCTCCAAATCGGCTTGAATTGAGTCTCGAAGTTTTTCCGCCAACGGGGAATTCAAAATTCCCAGATTCCGACGACACATTTCCAGAATCCGGCGAGCGAATTTGAAAATTGGGCGTTTCCTTTTCAGGCGTCGCCGAGCTGGTTTCCGACTTCCTACACCTTCTTTGAGACCCCAATAGTAGGTTCCCAGTGCTGGATTGCCTCGAATCGTGCCCGAACTCCACATCTGATTCACCCACTTTCTCTTCATTGTTCGGCGCTTTTGGAGGCAAAATTGGGCTTTTGGGATTCGTCGATTGAGCTCGCTTTGGCTGGATTTCTTCGACTTGACACGTTGCTGGGAAAATTTGGAACGTGTCGTCGTGGGTCTCTCGTTCCGACGTTGCCTCAGCTACTCCACCCAATTCGGTGATTGTAGAGTGTCGTGGAGGTCGCGTTGATAGTACGAGGGTACGAACCTGTCCCTCATTAAGCTCCTCATCTCCAGCCAGGTAGCTATGGGCGGTAGACCAATTCTTCTTCGCTTAATGCGAACTTGTTCCCACCACGCCGCCACGTAGCCTTCAAACTCATAGGAGACAAGTTTGATCTTCTGCTCTTCGGTGTAATTGTGACAATCGAAGAAGAAAAGCAATTTCCGTTCCCAGTCCAAATAGTCAGAGGGATTGAGGCTACCCTGAACCGAGGGTATACTAAGCCTGATTCCACGGAGCTCGTCAAGGGCCCCTGTTTCAAGCGGCCGTCGATCGTGATTGTGAAACTCCCGATTCCGTTCACGATGACCATCCCCAACGAGAATCAATTGGCGTTCCAGATTTTGAATTCGCGCGTTGAGAGCTTGGGGGCTTTGATCGTCTTCAGGGATCGTGTCCTGCCTCGTCGGCGACTTGGGCTCGGTCGTCGCTGCCGCCGTCGACTTCAACTCTGCTAATTGCTGGTTGATGTTGTCGAACTGCACCTGGAACGTGGCGTTCATCTGCGCCATTATTTTTTGCAGCAGCTCGGCGGTATTAATTTGTTCTGCCATGGTTGATTCTTGAACTTCAATGTTCTCGTTGCACTCAGAGTCGGACTCTGTTTGCTTGAGTTCCCTCAAATCAATGGGATCTTTCTTTCTTGTCCTAGCTGCAACACGACGAACGTCCTCCTACTTCTTCTTCGTCTTGGCCACCGATTTGAACCAGGCGACTATGCCACTTGATGCAAGGTAGGTTCCCAGCTTGACGAGTTTCAGAATGGCGCAACTAAGGAGCAACGAGAAACCTTCCTCGGATTAAGGACCTTACTCAACTAAAGGGTGGAATTGATTGTAAAACCTAATAAGCAACCTTAACACTAGGGAAGGAGGCTAATGAAGGGTAGAATTTATCAACTAATCAAGGGGATTACTTGATTACGTCAATCTGCAATTCTCGGCCAAAAGACCTAGAACAAGTGCTCGCAAGCTTTGGGAAGAACTCCTCGGAGTAATTTTGATTAATCTTAACAACGTGCTTACAATCAAAGAACGAGGCCTTTTATAGCCAAGAGAACTTAACACACTCCTAATTGAACAATGAAACAAAGTACAAACGAAATAAGGAAAACAAAACGAGTAAAAACACTGAAAATTGCATCCCACGCAACATTCTTCTCGGCCAAGCAACTGTCCCAGAATCCAGTCTTCGTACCAACTTCAAGCTCACGGAAATTGGCCTTCTAGGTTGAGTCGAACTTAGCCAATCCCTTCCTTAGGTTTAGAAAGTTCCATAGTTTCATTTCCAACTCCAAGCTCCAGCTGAACATGCTCCAAACGTCGCGAATTCGAACTCAAAGTCGCGACCCCAAACTGTCCTCTTGCCTCAGTAAAAAACTGGCAATTTCCAGAATGCAGGATAGGTTTTGATGGCCTTGAAAAAAAACCCTCCTGACCTTCTTTCCACAATCCAATTGCACCAACTTATAAAGGAACACCCAAGCTTCAAAACAAGCCTTCACACATGCTATTTCACTTAGCCATTTGAGAGATTCAACCTCCCAGAGTAGGCTTCCCAGAACTGTTTCTACACTTAGGCAAATTCCAGCTTGTGCCTCATCAATTTGATCCGAACTTTGAACGATTAATTGGGGTTTGTAAGAGGCTGTAATTGAGATCATATCAACTTTGTCATTTTTAATTTGACATATTCTGTGTTCCTAGTATATTTGTATCATATCGCGAACTAGTGTTCCTTTTTTATTAATTCTATTAGTTTTGATGATTAACCGGAATTTTAACTAAAATCGAAAACTCAAGTAAAATCATAATCATAAAATCATAGGATTTTAAATTCCATATAGAACATAACATATAATAATTTTGATAAGGTTAAGCATTAATAATACATAGACACATAACATTTAAAATGATAATTCGCAAGATTTTTTTTACTGAACATAACTCCCAATATTAATGTTCCAAAATCACTATTTTAATTCTTATTTAATGCATAACTCAAAATAATTCATGAGGAAAAGATAGAGCTCATGCGGTTTGGCTCTTGTTTTCATGTTGTGTCGAGGTACTTTAACGCAAAGTAATATATTCCCACATTGCCTACTAAGTATGATTTAAGAATTAGAATAATTGAACTTCAATAAAATAATTAATGCTAGTGGCTTTGTAAAAAATGTATTCATTAATAAACTAATTATTTAATAATGATGTTAATTCTTACGTACTTCCAATATTAGGACAACTGTTTTACCAATAAGTTAAACGGGGTGAAGGGAAAGGGATTGACCAAGCCCTAAATTGGTTACTTTTATTTTTTTTAATGTTTTTAATAGAAAAAATATCTGAGAAGATCTCTGTCATTACCCTTTCCGCCAAAACTGTTCTGCTTCTTGTAAATTGGCTCAAACCTCCTATTTTGTTCTCATACGATCAAAATCTCAATTTCGGTACGATTTTTACGATTTTAATTATGATTTAAAGGTCTATCGATTTTATAGTAAAATCAGGATCGGAATCCCTAAGTAAAATCCTAAAATCCTACGAATGTACGATCAAAATCCTAATTTTGATTGCATTGTCAGTAGATATCCGGAACCTGATCGCGAATGAACATGCTTTCAATTTATTATTTGAATCTTGCATGAGTAATGGTATGGATAAAACCCGAACTAATTAGGATAGGGTAATGTATAGTCAATATCCGCCCCGATTCGACACTTTGACATCCTTATAATGAAGTCATTAAATCCTCCACAAAATTTTTATATTTTCTTCATTTCAAAATTCTTTTTTATCCTTAATTCTAGTTACGGGTAGATTTGTAATGAAAAAAAAAACATTCATTACTAATTAGGATAGGGCAATTCAGATTCACCGCCCTGACTTTGTTGTTCTTCAGGAACCGCAGATTAGTGGTGATGCGGCGAACAAGGTTTGCGATAAGTTGGGTTATCCTAACTCTTTCCGGGTGGAGGCCGAAGGGAGAATGGGCGGAGTGTGGGTGTTCTGGGACGCAGGAATCTTCTCGGTACAACCGTTCTCAGCTTGCACGCAACATATATCCTTGAAGATAACTAATGTGAATGGGATTCAATGGATGTTAACGGCGGTTTATGCATCTCCCCGGCAGAGCGAGCAGAGAAACCTATGGAGCAGCCTCATCTCCCAAAGCAAATGCATCATTCTCCCGTGGCTCCTTACTGGTGATTTTAACGCCATAAGCTCTCCTGAGGAGAAGTCGGGCCCCCCGAAGAGTGATACTTTGAGGCGCTGTCTATTCTTGACCAACATGATGCAGCTCGCTGAGCTGGTTGATCTCGGCTTCTCAGGACCAAAATTCACCTGGTGTAGGGGCGGTCAGAACAACACTTTCAAAGCCAGCAGGTTAGACATAAGTCTCTGCAATCTGAGGTGGAACGCTGCTTTCCCCAACACCTCGGTCTCCCACCTTCCTCGGCTTCAGTCGGATCATAACCCGATCCTGACGGTCATCGATCTTCAGCAGAACCAGCAACCCCGACCTCAGTCTTTTAAGTTCGAAGCCGCTTGGTTCACTAGTGAAAGTCTGCAGGAGGCTGTTTCGGGGAACTGGAATCAACTCTCGTCTTTTCAGGACTCCCTGGCTGATCTCTCTAAAAAACTTATGGAGTGGAACAAGGAGGTGTTCGGGAATGTGTAGCAGAAGAAAAACAGACTGCTGGCTCGACTGAAGGGGATTGAGAACAAGCTGGCTGCTGGTTTTAATCCCGGTCTTGTCATGCTCCATGGCAGGCTAGAGATGGAGCTAGATAAGGTTCTGGAACAAGAAGAGCTCATATGGTATCAGCGATCTAGGGATAACTGGGTAAAGTTCGGCGAGAGGAATACGGCTTACTTCCATCAACAGGTCAACATGAGGAGGCGCTATAACAGGATTGAGGCTCTACAGGATGAGAATGGGGACTGGGTGTCGGATCCTCAAGCTCTGGCTAAGTTGGTGTTCGACTTTTTCACTAATATTTTTTTGCAGGAGAACACTCTGTATGAGGACCGGATGCCCAAGCATGCCTTTCCCAGGTTGAATCAGGAAGAAGCCGCAGCTTTTCTCAGGCCCTTTAATTCCATGGATATCCAGAAGGCCATTTTTTATATGAAGCCTTTCCAGGCACCAGGACCAGACGGTTTTCATGCGGCCTTCTACCAACGGTTCTGGCAGGTGGTTGGGAGATCTTTAGCTGATCTGGCTATATCTTTCTTCCAGAATAGTGTGCTACCTGAAGCAATAACGGAGTCCACTCTTGTACTCATCCCGAAGATTGACTCCCCGGAGCGGGTCACTCAGCTTAGACCCATATCCCTCAACAATGTCTTCCTCAAGAGCATTACGAAGGCCATGACCAGTAGACTGAAACCATTGATGAGGAAGCTGATCTCGCCACGCCAGAGTAGTTTTATCCCTGGTAGGCAGACAACCGACAATATCATTGTGGTCCAAGAGGTCTTACATTCCCTTCGGAAAAGAAAAGGGAAGAAGGGCGGTCTGGTATTCAAGATTGATCTGGAGAAGGCGTATGACATACTTAGATGGGATTTCCTGAGGGACACGCTTATGGAAGTGGGGCTCCCCAGTACCTGGATCAGCTGCATTATGTACTGCGTTGAGCACAACAGTATGAGGATTAGATGGAACGGCGAGTTGTCTCAACCTATCACCCCTACCCGCGGAGTGCGACAGGGAGACCCTCTCTCTCCTTACCTTTTTGTCCTTTGTATGGAAAGATTATCTCATAAGATCGATGAGGCGGCCACTAACGGAAATGGGAAAGCAATTAGGCTGACTAGCTCGGGTCCGCCACTAACGCATCTTTTCTTTGCAGATGATCTGTTATTATTTGCGGAAGCTGGAAGGAGACAAATCCGGGTTGTGAAGCAAATTTTGGCCGACTTCTGCTTCAGCTCGGGTCAACGGGTGAACTACAGCAAGTCGATCCTCTATGTATCACCCAATATCTCGCGGAGGAGAGCAGAGGACTTGAGCACGTGCGCAGGGATTCCCCTCAAGGCAGCTCTTGGCAGATATCTCGGGATACAGGCGATTCATGAACGAGTTACTAAAGGACGCTACCAGTCTCTTCTGCTTCGCATTCAGAAGAAGATGGCTCCTTGGAAAGCAAAACGGCTCTCCTTTGCAGCTCGCCTCACCGTGGCTAAATCGGTAACTGCTTCTTTACCTGTGTATAATATGCATACTGAGCTGATACCGAGCGGTGTGTGCTGGAGCATTGACAAAATCAGCAGAGACTTTGTCTGGGGTGATGAGGAGGAGAAAGCTAAGATGCACCTCGTCGCTTGGGATACTTTGTGTATGCCTAAGGAGCAAGGGGGAGTAGGTTTAAGAGCGGTGAGACAAGCCAACATAGCCATGCTTGCTAAAGGCTGCTGGCGGTTGCTCAAGGAGAAGGATAATCTCTGGTCTCGCATCCTCCACTCCAAATACGGAAGACATCGGCAAGGTCTAGACATATTCCGAAAGTGTCAGGGAAGTTCCTTCACCTGGAATAGCTTGCTGAAAGCTGCTGATCTATTTAAGAAGGGTTGTGCGTGGAATATAAAGAATGGGAGACAGACTAATTTTTGGTAGGACCCGTGGGTTTTGCAGGGATCCCTTAAGGAGAAGGACACGGGAGCTATCCCAGGGAACATGGAGCTAGCAACGGTGGCAGATTTCGTTGAGGACGATGGCAGCTGGCGTACAGAGCTCTTTGAAGATCTTCTGCCTCCGGAAATCTGTAACAAAATCCTGCGTACGACGGTGGACAAGCTATCCCAAGAAGACGATTCCTTGTTTTGGTCCGAGACGGCTGATGGCAGATTCTCTACGAATTCTGCCTATGTTTTGTTGACTAAGCAAGGAGATCAAGCTTTGGATAATGTTTGGAAGGCTATTTGGAGGCTGACGGTGCCGGAGAGAGTAAGAGGTTTCGTTTGGCTCACCATGCAGGGGAGGATTGTAACCAATGATTTGAGATTTCACAGGAAGATTGCGGCCTCACCTTGCTGCCTCCGGTGTCCTGGGCAAATTGAATCAATCCTCCATTTATTGAGGGATTGTGCTCCTGCGAGGTACTTTTGGACCAGGTCTGTTCCGCAGGAAAGGCAGCAAGCCTTTTTCACTTCCAATCAGGATGAGTGGATGCACAGCAACATCTTGAGCAAAGAATCCATGGCGTCAGGTTTTGGCTGGTCGGCGTTCTTCAGTATGACGATCTGGCTGATTTGGAAAAACCGCACGGTTGCTTCTTTTAAAGGAGTTGGGGCCGCCTTGTCCGCACCCACCCTCATGAACTCAATCCTGGTAAAGAGTAAGCTATGATTTGATTCTTGGAAATCCCCGAGTTTGGTTTTTGATCACAGGAAGCAGCAAGGGACCCACCTGCCGAGGGATGGGTCATGCTGAACACCGACGGGGCTTCCAACGGCAACCCCGGAGCGGGCGGTGCAGGAGGAGTCATCCGCTACAGCCTGGGGATTTGGAAAGGCGGCTTCGTGGCGAACGTGGGTACTGCTACGGCGGGTTTAGCTGAATTATGGGCTATCTTCTATGGCCTCGAGTTAACTTGGAGACTTGGTTTTCGATTGGTGCGGGTGGCTTCAGACTCTCAACTAGCCATCCAATTGATCCAGAACAGGCATGATCCCATCCACCCCTATGCTACTCTGTTGAGCCTTATTCGCAGGAAGCTAAGTCAGGATTGGTTGGTCAGCCTATCTCATACATACCGCGAAGGGAATAGAGTCGCGGACTGGCTCTCGAAGCACAGTCTCGTCTATCCCTACGGGTTGCATGAGTTGGCGGAACCACCCAATGGTGTTGCTCCGTTGCTTCGGGACGATGTGCAAGGTGTCACTTTTGAGCGCCATATTGTGGCTAATTCTCCTCCCCATGTGTAATCCCCCCTGTACTCTTTCTCGGCCTAAGGCCTCCTTCTGATGCAAAAAAAAAAAAAAAACAACCAGATTTTTTTTTTGGGTGATTAACCAACCAGATTATAATAAATTTGTTGTATTTTTTCAATTTAAGTTATAAAATAAGTCGACCTGTCCAAATCAGAGAGCTTATCCACCACAATAGTTAGCCCTCCAAATAACGGATAACTTTTAGGTTTTACTAAACTATTCATCCAGATATACCTACCTCTATAAATGAACTAAGTGAGTTCTCACAATGATCTTCATCAAGAATCAAACAATAAATTTAGAGTTTAAGTCGTGCATTGCAACATATAAATTGATTAGTTTACATCACTTGTGAGAAATAGGGGTCAGCATTGTTTGGTTGAACCCACAAATTCACTCGTAATTGATCATAATGGTTTACATTACTTGTGAGAAATAGGGGTTAGCATTGGTTGGTTGAATCCACAAATTCACTCGTAATTGACGGACCCATTATGATCATGTGGGTGGTTACTATGAATGAGTATGAATTATAAAATGTCACCCCCGATAAATTTTTTTGGTGATAAGACCCACTAAAGATTTGGTGGTTATGTGTGGACTGAGCTTGACCAACAATCCCCCCAACTTTTTACTTTATATCAATAAATCTCTAACACATAGCTTTACGTAAAATCAAACTCCTAAAATTACAAAACTTCTCTCCAATTCCGATAAAGAAAGATGCAAAAATCACTAATTGTCCTTCATACCAAAATTTGAATGACTATCTTTTCAAATTATGGTTATTAATAACCATTTTAAAGTCTATTTTGATTTCATCATAGGTGGAAATCTATATCATATGCTACCTGCTATCTACGTTCCTTGTTAACTTTTTTTTTTTTTTTGAGGGAACCTTATTAACTTTTCTTGCGTGTATACTAA
Organism: Linum tenue; assembly: GCA_946122785.1. NCBI lineage: Eukaryota > Viridiplantae > Streptophyta > Magnoliopsida > Malpighiales > Linaceae > Linum > Linum tenue. The sequence continues at coordinate 44,269,314 of CAMGYJ010000005.1, read as the reverse complement.
TTTGGTTTGTTCTATTGTTTGTTTGATGATTTTCGGTGAGTATTTTAGCTTGGTACTTTACAAAATTAGTTGTATTTATCATGAAACTTCGTCTTCATTTTTTATTTGGTTATTATTAGGTTTAGAACATGTTTATCAGTTGATTACTTTTGTGATTTGTGAACAATTACTATTTCAATATTGTAAATTATATGATGCAACTAATTTATATATTAAATTCTATTTAGTTTGGAGATGGTCTTTCATTTTAAGTTAAAATAATTGAAATTATGTCATAATTTTGAAAATATGTTGTAAACTCATCGAACCCGCTTAACCACCCATCATCCGTGATTACTCAACCCAACCCAACCACATGTACATGCTTGGATGGGCGTGAGTCATTTTTTCCTTCATCCATCGAGCAATGGATGATTCCAAACTCATCCAAATCCACATAAAACCACTGACTGATCACCCTAGTGGGAATATAAGAATTATTATCGAAAGTTGTATTTGTATACAAACTTTTATTTCAAAATAAAATATTTGGCATGCAATGGTCTACTATGATCGTAAATTCTATGAGTATAAGAGAGAATGCACTGCATGGTTTTACAAGGAAACATTTCAATGTTATAAGTGAATGACTAAAAATCGTTTGCTAATGATTCTAGTAAGAGTTGAGAATCATAAGCATACAAGTGAGAAACTAAATATCATTGACTAATGATTCAAACATCATTGATTCGAAGGTCTACTATGATCGTAAATTCTATGAGTATAAGAGGGAATGCACTGCATGGTATCCTCGATGAATTTGGGGTTACAAAATATCTTAGTATAGTAACGTGCATCTAGAGCATTAATTAGAAACATGATACTACATGCTGACTAAGTGAATAAACCTTATATCCTAATTCTCTAAACCTTAATATGGTGTATATGGAACGTTGGATATATACCCATAAATCAAAGTCGTTGATCATTTTTAATGTATTTGGTCTCGGGGTTTAAGGTTTACACAATTGGGCTCCACAATTCACTTATTTGATTTTAGGGTCCAGAATTCACTTATGCATTCGAGAATTATGGTTTTAAGTTTAGAGAATTAGGGTCTAGGATTATGAAATGATCAATTATCTTTACTAAGAAAATCTATGAATGTTTGAAGACAAATAACAATAATTAGGATTAGAGCATATATTGAAAATAATAAATTGATGTGTATTATTGATTCGGGCATACACATATTTTACCCTCACTTCTTGTTCGTTTGGCTTAGTAAATCATCGTCCCTCGACCTATTTTATGCTAGGTTGTGCTTAGTTTGTCATATTTCAGGTCTTAGCAAGTGTGGGAAGGTCGAGGACGAGTTTCCAGACGATTGGAGGTCAAAAAGTGCCGAAAGTGAAGAAAAGTCCAAAGTCAACGCAATTGTCATTGTCGCCAGACCGTGATACATGCATGACGAGCGTGAAGAGCAAGGAGTCAAGAGGTTTTTCTGCGTCTCACGGGCCTAGGCATTGTCACGGTCACCAAAACATGACAATTCACCAGAAACCGTGATTTCGGATAAAAATGGTAGCAGTCACTTGCGTTTTTGGTGGAGATCACGGTCAGGCCTCCGATGTCACAACAACAGGGAGTGAGAAAGGGGAGCTGGTTTTTGGAGGAGAACTTGGTTCTCTCTCTAGGGCTTCGACCAAAAACACCAAAGGGGAGTTCTAGTGTGTGTGTGTGTGTGTGAGTGAGTGAGAGAGAGAGAGAGAGAGAGAGCGAGAGAGAGAGAGAGTTCTTGAGTGATCTTGGAGCTTAATTGAAGGCATTGATCAAGTTTGGAAGCAAGGAATCAAGTCTAGAAGAAGAAGAAGATATTGTACTCCAATATGTAATATGTTTCTTCTCTTTCTAGAAACTAGCCCTCTTCTCTTAGGTTTAAGAACTCGGGAAAAATCCAAAAATACCACTATTAAGAAAAAAAAAAACTACAAAACACCACCTGATGGAAAAAAATTCCACTTCTACCACTATTTTCTAAAAACCGTCGCCTTGGGAGACGGTTTACATACAAACCGCGCATCAATGAAGCGGTTTCCATAAAACCCTAGTAGGACCACCTTGGGAAGCGGCGGTTTCAGTGACCGTCGGATTAAGAGGCGATCCGACGGTAGACCGTCTGCCAACTCAGCGGTCCGCGTCTTGGCCTAGAAACCGCCCCTCCCAGCGGCGATTTTGAAGAAACACAAACAAAACCGTGGGTGGGGGACACGGTTTTTGAGTTCCAAAATTACAAAACCGCCCCTCAATGGCACGGTTCTGAAACTATAAATAGGCCCCTCCCCCTTCTCATTTCTTCACACCAAAACTCATTCTCCTCTCTCTCTCTCAGATTAGTTCTCTCTACCATTCCCCTCCCCACCCAAAAACTAGGAAATAGTGGTTTGTTGGTTGTGGCTAAGTCCAAACTGCCATCAGAAAACATTTCCGAGTTTTTTTCCTAAAAACCCGTCGAATCTCTGTCCGGTTCCTGAAAATATGGCCGATTTTATCGAAGAGGAGGGTGTCTTTGTGGATGACTATCAAGCGGTACGTAGTCATTTTGCTCTTGTTTTTGTTGTTGTTATAATGATTTTATTTAATCTATATACTAATTAATTTATATTGTTGTTATGCTATCGTAGGTTGGGCCGAACGTTAATATCTACGACCAAAGATATTATGTCGATCAAGGACCGATTGATCCATCTATGTTATACGACCAACAAAATCATGTTCAAGGGATGTTTGGAACGATCACGAGGTACTTATAATTTCTCATAAGTATATGTTTTTCATTTTGTTAACGTGAGTTAGTTGTTTGTAAATAACTTTGTTAATTGTTAATCATATTGAATATTTTCAATAATTTAAAGCAACACAAAGTGCCACTTACTTAGACTCTTCATAAAGAGATGCATGTCTAATGAAATGAGGTCTTAAGCGATCATCATGGTCCTCCCATGACCTGGGAAAATCGGGTTCTAAGAGATCCTCGGATCCCCCCTTTTTCTGTCAAAAAGGTTGTGTTTCTAAGAAGATGTATACCTCTTCTAAGAGTCTAACGAGAGTACTTGTATGCTTTAAATTATCGAAAGTATTCAATATGATTTAAAAAATAATATAATCGAGTATAATTTTGTGTACATAATTAATTCTATGAAATGTTTCAAAATGCTATTCATTTAATTTAGTTAATTATTTTAGTTGAACTTAAATATATTTTTAGTAAATTATTTATATATTGTGGAAAACCTTGCTTTTGTTAATTCTATGTACAATGAACTGTTTCAAATGCTATTTGACTCGCTATGACACAACTCCTAACAATGGCCAAGTGTAACCAATGAAAGGGACTGCAGTATAGTGGCTCAAGTAATAAATATCGAATCCACGGGTCTCTAGAGTTACTATTACTCAGCTTTAGTTCATTATCTAGCAAACCATATTAAGATGGAAGAACTAAAACTACTCTAACAAACTACAGTTAAAGTTAATCTAATCACAGATTGGGAACTCACTTAGGTATAATTCCCCCTAGCCACTAGCCAGATTAATGATTGATGATCTCTAACCTGTTTCACTTTCATTCACAATGTGGAGAATCCTTGACTAGACCTTGAGTCTCGACTAAAGGAACAAGGCCCTCTTGAGTCAATTGCCTAGAGGGACGTATCCTTCTCTAGAACAACCGATCAAGGCGTTCTGAACTAGATTCCCTCTATCGAATGAGGTTCTCAATCGATACAAAGCATTGAATCAACCCTCGACTAAAGTAATCGATCCAATACTATCAATCTATGGTGCTCTATTGACCTAATCAGGTATTTGCTCTCATAGGATCAAAGCAGAATCAATAATCTCGACTAAAGCATAATGGAATCATGAAAACATGCATAGATTGAATATGAACTCAAGATTATCAAGTAGGAGTACTCATACAATCATCCAATCAAACAACCATAGCTAGGGTTCCTCAAAACCTAAGTGAAGGGAAGTTACTCCATAGAGAAGAGAGAGACTGCAGTAAGAATCTTCAGATGATCAGTCTTCAAGTCCGGGCTTGTTCCTCGAGCTTCCAAGGCGAAGAAATCCTCCAATTCCACTCCAAGAATGCCCTCAAATCGCCCTCTCTCTCTCTCTTTGGTTCGTCCCTTGGGTGTTTGGGATCCAAAACCCAGCTCTCCCTTGCAAAAATGCACAAAACAGGCTTTTAACAGCCTGCGTTCGCGATCCCCGGTCAGAATACCCGGTCAGGTATTTAGGGAACCGGTCGGGTATCAACAAAATGCTCCGGGTCACTCTTCTGGGCAAAAGGGAAAATACCCCGTCGGGTATTTTTAGTACCGGTCGGGTATTTTTGGTTCACAACCGGGGGGGCCTTCTGATGCTTCCAAAAATCCCCTATCAGATGGTCAAAATACCCGGTAGGGTATTATGGTCGGGTATTTTCCAGTTCCGGGTCCCCTATCTTTGATTCTTCATTTCTCCCTCGTTCGGACTCCAAATCAGGTGCCGTTTGATCCCAGACGCTTGTAGTCTCGTCCTCTTTCTTCTCAGGACAAGCTTACATGATTTCATGGACAAAAACGGAGGTATAAATCTATTCTTCTTCAAGTCATACCCGAGTTTCTTCCCCCGAGTCGCCAATTGATCTCCGATTGACTTGAAACTTGCTCCTACGCTTCACTTTATGTGTTAGGACCTGAAATGTAACAAAGGAACACAACCTAGCGTAAAATAGGCCAAAGAAGCGATAATGCAAGGTTAAACGATCAAGAAACAAAGGGGAAAACAGGTGCAAATGTCGAGTCATCACTATTCATTTAATTTAGTTAATTATTTTAGTTAACTTAAATATGTTTTTCAGTGAATTATTTATACATTGTGAAAAAACTTGATTTTGTTTATTCTATGTACAATGAAATGTCTCAAAATGATATTAATTTAATTTAGTTAATTATTTTAGTTAACTTAAATATGTTTTTTTTTTTGTAAATTATTTATACATTGTTCAAATAGATTTATATATATTTAGAAATCATAAACTTATAACGAAAGTTTATTTATTTATTCGCTAGGAGGCGCACCGTATAGTTCGGTCTAGGAGTTCCAGCGCTGTGCTCCCATGGAACGACGCCATCTTGCCCTATCTTCAAAGGGCCAGGTTGGATTCGATTAGACATTTCGTAGGAATCAAGATTGACCGCCAGCTCATCACAGCGTTGGTGGAGAGATGGCGATCGGAGACCCATTGCTTTAACTTCTTCGAAGGCGAGTACACCATCACACTGAAGGACATCGCCATCCTAACCGATTTGCCCATTGACGGCGATGTCGTGTGTGTGGACGATTACCCACCACCCTCAGATGTTGATGAGATGAACGGGTGGCAGTATTTGATATGGACCACCTTGGGTTTGTTCGTGCCTGCAAAGGGAGAAGGAGACGACGAGGAAGATGGTCGAGCACCAATGAGGAGTCGCCAAGTATCCATCACTTGGTTGACGAACGAGATCAAGAAGAAGCACGACCCTGCGCAAGATGGCTTTCTCCTCACGGAGGAAAGTGATGAGATGGATAAGGAGATCTATGCACGTGTTTACCTCATCGGCATGATCGGAGGGGTGTTCTTCCCCAAGAAATCAAACAACTTAATCAACAATGGTTGGTTGAAGATCCTCCTTGGTCCATGGGAGGATATGGGGAACCTAAGTTGGGCATCCGCATGCCTAGCTCATATATACTGATCCCTCTGTAATGCAACTACGAAAGCGGTAAGGGAGATTGATGGGGCGATGTTCATTGTCCAATTTTGGGCTTGGGAGCATCTTCCATGGATTGCTCCGGTCTCAGATCCTGACGCCAAATGGGCCGATGACCACCCCTATAGAGGTCAAGCGCATGGTTGTCGGAAAAACCATCCATAGCTATCGGCATTCTCTCCCTCAACAATGGCGAAGGCTAAAGGGAAGACTAATCTGTTTGCATCCGCTCCACTGGCAATAAGGAGAGTGCCCTTGTACTTGCCAGTAAGGAATGTGCCGTCCACTTGGACTACAGGCACACAGTAGGAAAAACCATCAATAGATGGCTTGAAGGCCCAGAAAAGACGTTTGAAATGGCGTTTGTTTCCGGGCTCCGGCGGCTGAATTTCTTCATCTTGGTAGTGGGGGGAGAAAACAGTGCCAGGGTTAGAGGCCTCCAATGCCAACATCAATCTTGGAAGGAATGCATAAGATTCTTCCCAGTCGCCAAACACGGCAGCAATTGCTTTCTACTTCCCATGCCACGCCTTCTTGTAGTTAATAATAGGGCTAATACCACTGGGAAACCCGAACTATTAACTTTGTGTCATTTGTGTCCTAAAGTATTCGATACGACATTTGTGTCCCAAACTATTTTTCCGTTAGAGTTGACCGGCATTGACTGTTAGTTTTTAACAGAAATCTAGTCAGCGCTGATGTGGCATCTGAAGTGGAATATATAATATTAATTTATTATTATTTTCCATATAAAAAATTAAAATTCCAAAATTAAAAAAAATTAATTACCCTTCCCTCTCCAGTCTCCCAACCTCCGTCGCCGCAACCTAAAGAAGAAATCGACGGCGTCACTATGGCCACCGGTGCCGTCGCAGAGGATCGGCTCAAAGTATGTTCCGCCGACGCCATAGTTATTTCCTCTCCCTCCCGACCATATTCCCCGTCACTTCTCACTCCCCCTTCCCTTCTCATTCGCCGACGGAGGCCCTGGCAATATCGAAGGTGGGGGCGATTGATTCCGTGGTGGTGGCGGCAGCGACTCTGGGGAGTGGGCGCCAAAACCCTTGCCCAAAAGGCCAAAACCTAGATCCCTTCATCGCTCGCCTTCTTCAGCTGCGCCTCGTCGAATTTCGAGAAATCGATTCCAGTTCCACAAGGTTGCTTGAATTTCTGCCCTAGACCTTGCTCGAAAGACATCGTCACCGGCTTGAACACGTCTTCCCTCGTCGATACGAGATTGCAGTCCTCGCTCTCCTTCGCAAAGAACACCACCGTGATGCTGAGATTGCAAATTGATGCAATCAAAATCGGAGAGAGATTTCAAAAAAAGGGGGGAAAAGAGGAACAATGAATTCAATTTGCTTGCCTGCAGCGAACGGTGGCGTCGAAGGTGAAAGCGACGAGGAAACTATCGGGATTCTCCTCGTCCTCCTCGATCCGAATCGTCTCCTTCTTGACGTTAACGTCGTTCCTGATCGTCACGGCCTTCTGGTGCTCGACGGAGAAGGAGGAGGGTCCTGGGGGTTTTTGTATTCTTGTTTCATCGATTCCCGCCGCCGGAGAAGACGATTCATCTCCCTCTCGCCTCTATTCTTCGACTGACCTAGCGCAGCAACCAGCCACATAGATCTCTCTCTCTCTCTCTCTCTCTCTCTCTCTCTCTCTCTTACTGGATTTGGCGGTGACGAAGGAAGAAGGGAAGATGGTCGATGTCAAGAGGGAGGGAGAGCTGTTTTTTCTTTTATTTTATTTTTTTAAGTGACATAAAAAAATAAACAAAAATTAGGTTTAATAATTTTTATAACAATATAATTTTTTATTTAATTTTTAATTAAAAATATGAGGTGTCACTGACGTGGCATCTACGTTGCTGCCACGTCAACAAAAGTCAATGTTAATGTTGACTTCCATTTGGTCAACCGTTATATATCACGGTCAACAAAATCGTCAGGACATAAATGACACAAAACTATAATAGTTTGGGACACAAATGTCGTATCGAATACTTTAGGACACAAATGACACAAAGTTAATAGTTCGGGTTTCCTAGTGGTATTAGCCCTTAATAATATAACCATGACGACTAGAAATGTCAGCAATTATGACTTTCACCTTTAGGCCAGGATCTTGCTCAATTAGATGCTTGATAGCCGCGGCAACCACCCTGGATTTCAATTTTCGATGGCCTTGGGATGTTATGGATGACACACATGTATGTGTGTTCATCGCACTATGACCCAATTCCCGACTCTCTTGCTCTTGATGGCCCGGACTCTAGCCTTGCACCCCTCGTGTTGATTTTGGCACCGAACTATGAGTCTCTTTGTATCGGAATGAGTTGTGCGCCATTCAAAATTCTGAGTCATTGCTTCAGTATCAATAGCGTGTCGCATCTCCTTCTTTGTACTGAATTGTTGGCCCTTCGTAAACCCAGTGAGTGGACCCCATATTGGCACCTTTGGCGGCTCCATGTCGGCATCAACGTACCAATCTTCATTTGGAATGTGTTTGAATTACGGGATAGGTACCCGGTCACGAGCCACCTCATCATCAGCTGAGTCTGAATCAGGGCCTGAATCATCGGCACCTTTAAGAGGGTTGTAGCTGTCTGCACTCACATCACCTTCCTCTTCTTCATCCTCAGGATCGCTGATTGGTCCTGGGAGGACATCTTCCATCTCATCAAGATCATGAAAGGCACCAACTTCATCTCCGTAATGGTATTTGTGATAACTACCACTGCCTGCATGGAAGTCATACTCGGGTTGATACTGGTAGCCATCTTCTTGGTTATCAGTGTATCCTTCGGCTTCTCCTTGTTGATACTCATTGTAGGAATGACTATCATGGTAGGCTTGGTACGGATGATCTTCATATAAACCTCTTCCACCGTGGATACTAGATGTTTGGCCTTCTCCATAATGACCTCCAGCGCCTGCGACCGGCTCGGTGTAAACAAACATCTCTGCTTTGGACATGTTATTGGTGGTAAAAAATTCAACCATGGAATCTACATCCGCCTGAGTGGTTATGAAGAATTCCTCATGCCACAACACCCCGGATTGTCTGTTTGGATATCGATACACCATACGGGCAACTCTCATCGTGCCACCCATGCAAGTAACCTCAGTACAAATTCGATGGAGATCTTCAAGGCTCGGTCTCGTAGCAACCTTCACTTTTTGAAAATTGCCATCGACGTAACGTACTCCCTTTCCGGTCTCTTCCATATAACCATTCCACCGTAATCCAAGCATGAAATTTTGGAATGTCATCTGCAATAAAACGGTAACTTAATTAATACCATCAAATTTGTCAATGTTAATCGTTAATCGCAAAGCAAACTTACAATAATAAGTAATACAAAACAAACTTACAACGTAACGTTAATCGCTATAATATAAAACACAAATCGCTAAAACAAAAACTTAAAGAAGAATAGAAAGTGGGAAGAGGGGTGCAGTGCTGTGTTTTCGGGGGCTGCCTTTTATAGCAAAAAACCCCATGAAAACCGCCTCCCCCCTAAGCGGTTTTGAAGCTCCATTATGCATTTTTAAAGGCAGTCTTGATGATTACCTCCCTTAGCCCAAATCTCTTTAATAATGGTGCCATAGTTTTCTTATTGTAACCATCTTTGATCAAAACAGAAGATAGCATTTCGGGACTTCTTGATTCCATGAATTTCCAACTGAAGCGGGCAATGGATAGATCCAACCATGGGGAAAGCTAATCAAAATCCCAAATTAATTAATTTTAGTTCCCTACTCAATGACGACATTTATATGCTTGATCTCTAATAGTACTTACAACTATATTTCCGAAGACAACATATGGTATTCGTCCCCTAATATTGGTCCCCAATCCTATTCCTTTTTGTAGTGCATTTGTATAAGAGATGATTCATTTACGCATCGGTGGCAGCTTTGTTATTTTATTATTACTATTATTTAGGATATTCTTTTGGTTATTTGGGATTATTATTTTTTGTTAAGGAAGTAATCGGTTAGGAGTTGGTCTAGGATTGAGTTTCCTTGTTTGAAAGGGAGAGGTTTTATGGGACTTGCCCTATAAATATGTACTTTAATTCTACGTTTTATTCATCAAAATAAGAATAAACCAGTTTCCGTTAGATTTCTCCCTCTTTCTCGTTCTAAAAACTTGATGCGTGAACCGACTCGCTTCAATTGGTATCAGAGCCTGGTTCGAAATAACCGAGCTCTTACCAGCTCCCAGGGCAGACATCACCAACGTTCGACCACCAACATTGGGAAGAGGTCCCGCGAGCAACCACGACGCCACCGATATTGCAGAAAGTTTCTAAGCCTGATCGATATCAGTTTATACGCGATATGTTGGAAGAGCAAGAGCTTCTTGATCTTCTCGAGGAAGAAGAACGGTTTGAAAATATCATTCGCTATCTATCTTCGTCCAACCGCCAGTCACGGTTCCCGCTGCAGTCTTCGCGGCCCCAATCATATCCGTCCCCATCCTATCAACCGCCGCCACCCTATCAGTCAATGACATGAGAGATCCGTGGAGCTGGAGAGATCCGTGGGAGTGGAGAGATCCTATCAACAACCATGGCCTGGAAGCTCGCATCATTAGAAAGAATTCTCAACGTGCGACGGGTTATGGAATCGATTTCAATATTCATATCCGCAGTTCTCTGATAAAGGGTTTCCTCCATACGAGTTCCGCGTATCCTAGATGAATTCTGGGTCTTTTGATCAAAGACGAAGGCAACAACCATCAATAGATTACGACCCTCATGGTGAGAAGGTCTTCGATCAAGCTGGAGTTGGTTATTAGGAAAAATACACTGCTGCCAGTGAAGAAGATTTTGTAGCTCCAAAAGTTTGGCCGCAAATCCTGGAGAAAAGCATCATCAAGGAACCAGTTGCCGATCCTGTCTATCATTCCGTCCAAAAAACTCACCTGGGAACGACAATCGGAAGAGTTCTCTAGGGAGGAATTCCTACAACATTGTTACAAGGGATAAGTCATATTCGTGAGAGCTTGCGCTCTACCTACGAGGACATCCAGACTAATCGCGCATCAGCAATGGCAGCCACCGCCGCTGTTGATACTTGTGATAGAGCTGCAACATCCTCACTTTCCACCAAGGTTGAAAGTAACAATGACGACGAAGCAAATGCGGCCGCCGCCTCGGTTACGATGCCATCTCTTGCTGCAACAGAGCCAACTACAAACAAGAAGGTGCTGAGCGGGGAACTCCGATTGGCAGAGCTCTCTATGGGTCCCAAGGTGTTGAAGCCGCTCTCTATTGATCCCATCGAGCCATTTAATTTTGGTTCATCGAAATCAGGACAACCTCGCACCCTGAACTCGCCGAAGCTGGAGATTGAGCCTCCGACACCGAACTTCAAAAGCGGGACGAGGATTGTGAATCTTGTTCTCGACCAGGTCATCACGCCCCCACCGATCCTTTATGCTGATGTCGCTACAGCTTCTTTCGGAGCAGCTCGACCGATCGCCACCAACTCCAGCGAAACTGCATCTCAGGCGGTCGAGGAGATGATTCCTCGAGAGGCAGGATTAGAGGAATGGAAGGAGAAACAAAAGATTCCCATTGAGTTTGATGCGTCATGGAAATTTAGAAGGAAACGAGAATGGGAGGATGGTGGCCAGGAACGCGACGGAGAGGGAGGAAGTCGCAATGCGGATGGGCTTGGTACCTTCGCAGCAGCTGGGTCACGTCGTGCCGGTCCTGATGTATGAGTTGGGTCAGCCGTTCCGAGGTGTATTGGGCCAAAAATGGGTGGATTGATTGGGGCTTTACTTTATGGTGTTGGTCCTTCAATTATGGCATTCGAAAATCCTTGCGGAATGCAAAGCAAAGGCAGAAAACAAGTTGGGATTTCCAACCCATTGGCATATGGTGGAGCAATAGCATCGACAGGAGTGAAGGGTTTACTACCTCCTGGGGTTCCGAAGCAAAGGCCAAATCGGGTGAGCAGGTTTGTTGCGGCGCCGCCGAGGCTTGGGGGATCCTCGACTTCTGAGAGGATCAGCCGGCTAGGACGATTCCACTGAGGGTCGTAGGATGGTTCATTCCAAATATTTGTGCATGACTTGGAAGTTTCGACGCAATGATGGACGACCACAAGTGGGTGTTAACGAGGATCCTACTATGCATCGGGTGCTAGCTTGGAACCTTGTACTTGAAGGGAATTGGAGAGTGTCATTCCGTGCATGGCACGCATGAGGAAGATGTTGGTGTGGAGAGTTTTAACTGTTACGATCATGGTGGAAAGTTGGTATGGATTGGAGTTACCAGTAGATTCGTTCGAGAGGTCGCTCGCAATTGGAAGTATCAAAAACGCGAGTTTTTTGGTCCCACTCTCACCGTCGTCCACACAAGCTAGGAGGAAGCTTTTTTCTCATTGAACCAGGTTGAGACGTTGCTTGAACTTCGGGGACAAAGTTCTTCGAAGGGGGGAGGTTTGATGCATTCACACATCGGTGCCAACTTTGTTATTTTATTATTATTATTTAGGATATTCTTTTGGTTATTTGGGATTATTATTTCTTGTTAAGGAAGTAATCGGTTAGGAGTTGGTCTAGGATTGGGTTTCCTTGTTTGAAAGGGAGAAGGTTATGGGACTTGCCCTATAAATATGTACTTTACTTCTATGTTTTATTCACCAGAATAAGAATAAACCCCTTTTCGTTAGCTTTGTCCCTCTTTCTCGTTCTAAAAATTCGACGCATGAACCTTCTCGCGTCAAGAGACTCCTTAAACTCCAACAAATCTCTTCCTTCTCTTGCTGGTAATTTTTTTTCTCTTCCTTCTTCTTTCTCACTGCAAAAATGACCATCGACAACACCAGTTCATCTACGTTTGTGGGCGCTAGTTCTTCCCCCGTGTTTCTCCATCTCTATCTTTCCCAAGCAATCCCGGCTAACGATAATGATTTTCCATCAAAAGATATTAGATGAACATCTCGGAGCTTTAAGCCTCCCGAGTACAAAAAAAATAGCATTGGTTGGAACATAATATTGTGAAAGATCATATTGCTTGTATTGTTATATGTTTGGGAGCAACAATAATAAGAATAGTAGATGTACTTCTTTTATTTTTAAGGGGTTTAAAGCTTGAACATTGGGAGAAGAGGGTCTTGAGGAACATGTTAGTAATGTCAAAAATGAGCAAAATAAGACTGAGAAAATCCGAGGACTTGTTGAAAAAATCACATAAAACTGAAGTTTCTTTTTGTAAACAGATAGATAAGCAAAGATGGATTATAAAACTAGCTTGCAAGTTTAAATTGGTTGCATCAAGCATTGTATACGCCAAGGTCATTCACTTTATGGGCATGAAAAAATATCATTTTCAAATATTAACGATTTTACTAAACTTCTGAAATATCGTTCTCATGGTATATAGGAAAGTGAAATGTGTTGCGTTGAGAAATGCTCCCGAAAAACTTACAATTGAATTCACAAGACATACAAATGGATAATATACATGCAATTTCAATTAAAATAACCAAGAAAATCATATGTCATCGATGATGATGTTTTTTTTTTTCATATTGTGGATGAGGCTCACAATATGTCAATAAAAAATATAATAGCTATCGTTTTACGCCAAAATATATGTAGTCGAGAGATTTCATAGGATATCTTATTCTTGGTAGGAAAAATTTTATATAGAAAATATTAGGGATAAAGGATGAGATTCTCTTCTTCATTGTGTTGTTTCATTTTGCTACTACAAAATCTCTTTTAGTTATCAATGTGGATAATTTTATACTTTCCTCTTGGATGTATCGCTTCTAACGAAAAATATCATAGGTTGATTTTGATCTTTTGGATGTGTAATTAATTATGTTTTCACAATCTTGTCAATTACACGATAAGTCAGATTTCATTTGTGGCTTTATCTTTAAGAAATAGTCTTGCATTGGAAATTTTCAGGTTGAACAAAATATGAAACATGCACAAGATAAAAATGTAAGTAAGGCCAGTAAAAAGATTAAGAATGAGCAACTTAATTTTCTTAACTCTTAGTTTGTGAATAATAATAAAACAATTACGTGAATTTATGATGTGACTAATTATGGAAAATTTTTAGAGACATATTGTACTGTGAAATGAGTTTAATCGAGACAGATATGATTTTCAAATACAACTTAGTGGAATAAGTATAATGCAATAATATTCTTTTTATTTTATAGAAATTATAAATCAAATGCACAATTGCCGTAACTAGTAAGTCATAGACTCAGTGTTTGTTTATAAATGATTGATATACATGAAAAATGTCAATTAATATTTTATTCAATGATTTTTAATTTTAATTTTGTGTTTGTATATTCAGGATGCGATGGATGTTCAACGCGAGTAAAATATATATTTTTTCTTTTTATATATTTTTCATCTTTTCATAGTTCTCTCAATTTTTGTTTATAATTATTTTCAATGTAAAAATAAACTTTTTGTGAATTTAATCAACATTATAATAATAACAATGAGTCACACTTACTATATTATCAATAAAATATTGTGGCTGTGAAGAATCTCATTTTTCAAGGTTAAACTTCTTGGTTGTGAGAGATTTTGATGAACATATCAACAAGCTGCAATGGTTGTTCAATGAGCTGAATTATATAACATTTGGCCAAGTTTCTTTGATTGCCTGCATGAGAAACTAGGTGTTTATATATTTAAAATATTGATCAACATACCAACAAGCTGTGATGGTTGTTCAATGAGCCCAATTATACAATGAATGTTCAATGGGACCAATTATACAAAATTTGGCCAAATTTTTTTGATTGCCTGCATGAGAAACTAGTTTTATTTATTTATTCAAATTATTGATCAACATATCAACAAGCTGTGATGACTGTTCAATAAGCCAAATTGTATAATATTTGGCTAAGTTTCTTTGATTGTCTGCATGAGAAACTAGTTGTTTATGTTCTTAATTTAATTTTAAACATATCAACAAGTTGTGATAATTGTTCAATGAGTCAAATTGTATAATATTTGACCAAGTTTTTTTTATTGCTTGCATTAGAAACTAGTTGTTTATGTTCATAAGTTATAACTATTATAAAATATTATAACTCAATTCATATTTCATTAGTAATCTTTCAAAATATGGTTTTTTTCTTTCTATTTTTATGTGTCAATCATCAAAATCTACTGGAAACACGCACAACTCTCTCAAGTTTTTTGGAGCTTAACATGAGATCAAATATTTTTAGGTTGAACAAAGTACGAAACACTCAAAATACTCATAAGTTTCTTAAAGCTCAACAAAATATTAAATAATTAAACCAGAAAGGTAGAAAGGTTAAAATTGAGCAACACAATTTTCTTAATACAAAATTTACAAATAATCATAAAATAATTACATTAATTGATGAGGTGACTAATTCGATGGATGTTCAAAGGTATACTATATCATGGAATGAGGAGAAATTTTACAATGCTATATAGCATTGATGCTATAAGTTTTTCCCTTTATGGTACAACTTGAAGTTGTACCTTTAATGTTATGGTACAACTTCAGATTGTACCTATACTCTTTTGTCAAATTGTTTTATGGTACAACTTAGACGTGTATTTTCATTTGATGGTACAAGTTTAAGTTATAAAGTTGTACCATAACATAAGAGCACAAATTCCTTTATGGTACAACCTGAACTTATACATTTAACGTTACGGTACAATTTTAAGTTGTACATTAAAGCACCAATACTTTATAGCATAGTAGAAGTGCTCTGGAATGAGTTCAATTGATATGGAAGCTAAGTTTCAAAATTTGAATTTGTGGAATAAGAATAATGCAAAATAATTCTTTTGTTTTTGCATACTTTGCACATCATATGATAATCTTCTAAAAATAAGTAACGGAAACCCTTTTTGTTTCTAAGTGATTCGTATACTTTCGAATTACCAAGAAACATTTTTTTTTTCTTCTCGGAAACTAATTTTGATTTTTTAATTCTATGTTCAGCCTCGATAGCCAGATTTCTTGGATTTCTTACATGAGAAATTAGTCAATAATACAAGTATTTATTTAAATGTTAGCCATTCAAACTCAAACGACGTACTGTTGATAATCTTTCATCATCAAATTTGTGCTTTATGCCTTCTTTGTCTCGTTGATTATTAACGTAGAATCTAAATTTTTCTTTCTACTCTTTTGTGTCATCCATTGTAATCCAATGGAAAGATACTAAAATCTCTCAATTTTCTTAGAGCTTAATTGAAGATCAAATATTTGAGCAAGGGTGGTAAAATTTTTAAGAATTTACAACTAGATTTTCATAACTCATAATTTTTGGATTAGCAAAACACTTATATGAATTGATGAGCTGACCAATTTTGGAAGATATTTATAGACATATTGTATTATGATATAAGTTCAACTAAGATAGAGGATTAGTTTTGAAATACGGATTTGTGGAGCAAGAATAATGCAATAATATTTTTTTGGTTTAGTAGAAATTACACATCACATACACTATTGTAAGTAATAGAGGTTAATATTCGTTTTAAAATTGTTGTTATACTTGCAAAACGTAAATAAATATATTTTTCGTTGATCATTAACTTTGAATTTGTTTTTTTTTTTTTTTTTGTAAAGTCAATGTTGAAAAGATAGTCATAAGGAGGAAGAAAGAAAAGCGTGGGAGTCAACCAATAGTCAAACTCCCGATGAGAGGGCCTTTTGTGCCACATGAGGGGCAACCCTATTGAGTTGACGGGACACAAAACAGTAAAAAATTCTGCTAAACAAGGATGCCAAGCTCTTAGCGTCCGCCAAAATAGCTTATCCCCGATCATGATGCAGATCACCTCCAACCATCCACCGGATTAATAGTTGAGAGTCCCCATGCAAATTAACAGCAAGAAAGGAATGGGTTAGACACCACTGCATGGCATCACGTAAAGCTAAACATTCCATAATAAATGGATCTTGAATTCCATCATAATATTTGCCAAATGCAAAGAGGACAATACTTGTCCCTTGGAAGCCTACGAATGCGATACTACCTCCTTGGCCACGCTTGACCGCCCCATCGAACCATACACTGATTATGGGAGACATGCAAGTAGCCTGGGTGGGCCCAACACGAGCTGTTGCAGCAGGGAGATGAGCACTGCTACGATAAGGCTGAGGCGGAGGTGCCTGTGTAGTCTCCCTCCACTCATCCACTTGGCGTTGATACTGCCGAAATAATGCATGAGGGAGATACTGAATGTGATCATAAACCGCCCAACATCATCCCTTCCAAATTCTCCAAAGAATGAAAACAATGTTAGCAAGTTCGAGTTTGGAAAAGTTCATAGAGAAGAAAAGATGTTGCCAGGCCTCATCGAGAGCCATTCCACCAAGAATAGTACTAATGTCTTCAAGGTTAGCCAATCTCCAAAGGTCTCGAGCTATCCTATAGGTAAAAAAAAGTGGGAAAAGGATTTTGGTTCCCCAGAACAAATAGGACAAAGAGTGTTAGTAACAAGATTTTTAGTGAACAACACTATCTTTAGAGCCAAGAAACCACGAACAGCCCGCCAAAGAAAGAACTTTAGTTTGAGTGGTACAGGAATGCTCCAAAGCAGCTTCCAAAATCTAGAGTCAAAAAGTAGCGCCACCGAGGGGTGTAGAAGGTTGTACTCAGATGATATCCAGACTTAACAATGTAGATACCATAAGGAGAGTAATTCCAAATCAAACAATCAGAGGAGAAAACTAGAGGGAGCAGAATAGACAAGATGAGATCAACACTTGCTTGAGAAAAAAGAGAGGTTAACAGATCCTTTTTCCAAGAATGAGAAACATGACAAATGAGGTCCGAGATAAGAGGGGGGCATGTACTCAAACCTGGTAGTAATAAAGGACAACAAGGCGGAGTGGAAGGAAGCCAGTTATCTTGCAAAGTTCGGATCCGAGAACCATCTCCAACCTGCCATCGTAAGCCTTTTAGGAGGAGGTCCCGCCCTTCCAAGATGCCTTGCCATGCCCATGATGGCTGGGAGCCTGCTGTCGCATCAAGGAATCTCCGCTGAGGATGGTACCGAGCATGATAGATCCGGGCTAGATAGCTATCAGGGTTGCAGAGGATGCATCATGCCTGTTTGGCTAGCAAAACAACATTAAAACGATTAAAATCCCAAAAAACTAACCCACTAGCAAACTTACTCTGACAGACAGCACTCCAAGATATCCAGTGAATGCCATTCTCCTTGTCCTGGTCGGCCCACCAAAACTTATACAGCTGACTGTTGCAATTGCGACAAGTTTCTTGAGGAAGTCTGAAAGAGGACATAGCATAAATAGAACCAGCAAGCCCAATGGCTTTGATAACCACTTCTTTCGCCTCTAGGGACATCGCCTTAGTCTTCCAAGTCCTTATTCGAGCCGCCAAGGCCTCTTCAATGAATTGAAAGGATATAGACTTGGATCGACGGAGTTGGGAAGGGAGTGCCAAGTACCTGTCCTCGGGAGTCATTATAGCAACTCCTAAAAATGAGCTAATCGATAATAATTCCTTCTGAAACATTTGCACTCACACACACAACGTATTTATTCAGATTAACCCATTCCCACTAAAAATTTCATAGTCAGCCAACAGTTGAAGAAGATTTGTAGATTCAGGGATAGAGGCATGAGGGAGATAGGAATCATCTGCGAAAAAAAGATGAGAAAAGGGTGGAGCAGACCTGTGAACCTTCAATTCATAAAGCGTAGAAATCTCAATAGCTTGGTTGATCTTTGCTGCAAAAGCTTCAGTGTAGACGGCGGAAAGAAGAGGCGACAAGGGATCACCTTGGCGGATGCCTCGCTGAGACTGAAAGTAGTCGTACTCACTACCATTGAGCAGCACCGAGAAGTGGATAGTAGTGATGCAGGACTTAATCCATTTCATCCATTGAGCACAAAACCCCATCGACTCCATAATTTGAAAAAGGAATGCCCACTCTACGCGATCATACGCCTTTTGCATGTCGAGTTTAAGCGCCATCCACTTGTCCTGTCCGTGAACCTTTGTTTTAAGAAACTGCATCACCTCTTGACCAATAAGAATATTATCAGAGATGCAACGTCCTTTGACAAAGCCATTTTGAAAAGGACTAATAATGTGAGGGAGGATGGAACTTAGCCTATTGGAGAGAATCTTGGAGATAGCTTTATATAGAACTTGGCAAAGGCCAATTGGTCGCATTTGTTGCATAGAGTCGGCATTTGACACTTGGAAATAAATGATAGCCATGTATGATTGGTGCTATGCAGAAGACGACCCATTTGAAAGAAGGAGAGGAGAGCCTCAGTCACATCCCCCCCTATCTCATCCCAAAACCGTTGATAGAAACCAGTTGTGAAGCCATCTGAACTCGGAGCTTGGTACTTCCCAATGCTGAAAAAGGCTTGCTTGATTTCGGCACTGGTAACATGTGCAGTGAGAAATGCATTCATATCTGAAGTAATCATAAGCGGAAAATGCAGATCAGTAACAAACTGTGAAGAATCCAAGTCATTTGAGGTGAAAATATTATGGAAATAAGAGGTAGAGACTTCCCCTTTCTCCTACTCGTCAGTATGAAGTTCGCCCTAATCATCCCCAAGAACTTAGATGATATTAGCTCGCCAACGTTGTAGAATAGCCAGATGAAAGAAGCACGTATTAGCATCACCTCCTCGAAGCCAATTAACATGGGACTTTTGTTTCCAATAGAGCTCCTTTTGCCAGTAAGCCTATGTTAAAAGAGTCTCCAATATGTTAATCTCATCCCAATAGACAGCAGCAACATCTCTTGCAATATCAATAGCGCCTCGAAGTTCCCAAATTTGACGGGCAGAATTTGAAGTCCCAGCTTTTTCCCAACCCAAATCATGCCGCACCTGTTTGAGCCTTGCTTGAATGCGAAATAGTGGAGTTCCTACAACAGGATTATTGTAAAGGTTTAATTATTGTAAAGCTGTGGGAGTAGGAGGTCGACCACCCTGTTTCTCACTACTAGAAAGTAAACAATTAAAATCACCCATCACAAAAATAGGATCCTCATACGACGAAACAAGAAAAGAGATTTCATTAAGTTGAAATTGGCGAGGTGCTACATCACAATGTAAATGAACAAGATCACAGCAAAGCGCTCCAAAGATGGGTGGTCACATTCTAAAAACAAGAAACCTGACGATTCAACCGAAATAGAACACACTAAACATGAGAACCAGGCAACAGCTAAACCCAGGGGTGGCAGTTTGGTTACCGGTTAACCAGTCGGTTAAACCATAACTGGCCGGTTATCCACCCGGCAACCTACCGAACTTCGGTCGGTTATCGGAGGCTGGACGAATTGGTTTTTGGTCTTAAAAGTGGTTAGATTAATCGATAACCGAGAAACAGAAGCCTATTTTGGTCGATATTTGGTAGGGGAATGGTTATTTCGGTTAACCGATAACCGGCCGATCGGTTACCGGTTATAACTGAAATAACCGAACTGCCACCCCTAGCTAAACCGCTACCATTATTGGACACACTATGTACACATTCCTCAGTAAAACCAAGAGAAATCAGCTGCTGAACAACGAAATCATCATCACGACGAGTCTCACTTAAGAAAACCTTAAAAGGGGAGTCTTGAGCTAGAGCTTCCCGGAGTACCGGAACTGTCAAGGGAGCTCCCAAACCCCAACAATTCCAAGCAAGGATACTCATTTATCAACCTGGGACTGGTTTGGGCCGATTGCCTCCACCCTGACGTGCTGAAAAATAGAATATTATTGCTCCTGAGGCGCAAGACGAGCCTTCTAGGCAAGGGGCTCAGAAACCTCGATCATTTCGTGGTCATGAGAATGAGGCAATGAGGTGTTCTGGTCACTCTTCTCCTCATGAGCCAAGTCTCAAATCTGCAGCCTTTTTGTATGTCCATACTGTGATGGATGTTTAACGGGGTAACCATAAAATTTCTGTTTTTTTGTTCGACATTATTGTCATCATAGATTAACCTTTTGTGGTTTGAATGAACTCCGTAATGGTAGAATGAGTCGCATGGATTCCTACACTATCAATGAAATTTTGTGATTGTGAAAAAGTTCATTTCGAAGTTGAACGGCTGAATTATGAGATATTTTTATCAATAGATCAACAGGTTGTGATGCTTGTTCAACGAAACGTGTTGTATAACTTTTGGTTATATTTTTTTATGGCATACATGAAAAATTAGTTGAGAGTGAAAATTAAATCATTGAGTTATAATGTTATTAATTAAAATCAACTCATTAATCAACAGAAAAGTTTCTCTTTACTCTTCTGTGTCATCCATTATAATCAACCCTCTCAAGTTTCTTGGATGTTACTAGAAGATCAAATATTCTAGATATGGTGGTAATTTTTTTATGAATTAGCAATCTCATAACTTATAATTTTTGAATAATAATAAAATACTTATACGAATTGATGAGCTGACCAATTCTTGGAGATGTTTAAAGGCATATTGATTATGGATTGAGTTCAACTAAGATGAATGATGAGTTTTGAAATACGGATTTGTGTAATAAAAATAATGCAATAATATTATTTATGTTTATATAGATTATAAATCACATACACGATTTTCTACTTTGCGTTTTAAGACGCGTTTTTACTACATTGGTTATCATCATCTGACATATACTTTTGATTTAGGTTAGTGAGGGTCTTTTATTTTGGTGATGGTTTAATTTGGTTGAGATTTAAACAATATTTTTTATGGTTAGTAAATGCATTAAGTGCTAGGAATCCGCAAACCAGGATTCCTTTCAAATGTATTGTCGTTTACAATCAACATCCTCTGTAATCGACATATTTGTTCGTATTTGGTTTTGCATTGCTACTAATCTTTTTCTCATTCGGGCTCATATAGGAAGGTCAAGAAGAAATCTCTTGCTCCCCATTAAGAGGCAAAAGCGACATCGAAATCAACGTAAGCAAATGTAAGTTCTTCCATATTTTTTCTCTTTGTTCTTTTCCAATTCAAACACAAAAGTTTTATGAGTTCTCTAATTAATAGTTGTCAAGCAGCATATATCTAGATAATCATTTGCTGATCCATAACCTCATTAACCAACAGCAAGTGCAAATTATTGTGAAGCTCTCCCACATCTTTTGTAATTTTCCTTCTATTTTTGGAGTTACGTCTTATAATATAAAAGAATTGAATCGCGCTTTACTGTGGCTCATCTGTCCAAGGAAAATAGCATGAAGATCCATTAACCTTTCAAAAGGCAAGCATGGAAAAAGTAAATCAAAAGCCTAACAAAAGATTAAGTCAATAATTCTCTAAAATACTAATAATAATATCTTTTTCATTTCTTTCATTTCTTCAACCCACAAACTCTAGATTCTCATATGTCTCTCTTCTCCCTCTTAGCGCCATTCCCATCACCGCAGGATAGAGATTGTAACCAATAAGTTAATCCACGAGATGATGGATTAAGTTTGTGGTTTCATTTCCTCTATTAAGCTCTCTTGTTGTCGGTGTTTATCTTTCTCAACCATCTTTTCTACGTAGATCGTGATCGGAAACGCTTTGAGGGAGAATGGGAGATAATGGACAATGGCGGTACGTGGAGAGGTTGGATTGGCTATTGATAGATTTGCAGCCGCAATATGCCAATTTTGGATAATTTCAAATTTATTCATATTTTTTTTAAATCAAAGTTGTTATAATCAAACCAAAATATAAACCAGTGTAGCGAGCGATTCACACATTATTGGGTTAATCGATATTAAACAGTAAAAAAATCATTAGTGAGTTTGTGCCTCATAAATAAGAATATTATGAGTAGAACATACATAATAACACACTAAATACGTCAGACTGGCGTACATCAGGCGTATACTATACGTCAGGTACTACAAGTGAGATATCTCTATCTAGACCATGAATTAAATCAAGTTTGGCGTACCTCTAATGGATAAACCCCAAGCACTGATTTTCGAAACCCCAACCCGAAGTTTGATTTAATGAAAAACATAAATTGACCGTTGAGATCGGTCGAAGATCATCTAAGTACATCTAACGGTTAGATCACATTATGTATACTATACGCCTGACGTACATCATTCATTACCTCAAAATATAATATATCACTCATAAATAAAGATGAGTACTAAAGTGCAAGGAGATCCTCTCTCTCCGCTTATTTTTGCCATATATACAGAGGCCTTCTCAGCTATGATCACTAGGGCATTGGCTTCTTCTCACTTCATGGACTGCAGACACACCGGATAGCTCCGACAACGTCTCTTTTTTTTTTTTTTTTGCAGACGACACATATATTTTTCTCCGAGCTTCATTGACAGAATGCTACAACCTTCTTCACTTACTCCAAATGTATGAAGAGGCAAGCGGTCAGCATGTTAACCTTCATAAATCGTTTGTATGCTTCAGCGCTAATATGGATCCGGCGGAGGCTTCTGCGCTTGCGGAAATTTTAAGAGTCTCTTTGGTTGGCGACTTGGACAAATATATGTGGCTTCTAGCTCGTATCCAACGCTCCAAGGTATTCACATTCCCCGATTTATAGAGGATGATTTGGTAGTTCGTATTCAAAGTTGGCGCACAAAGGCTCTCTCCCTCACAGCCAAAGAGGTGGTGATTAGAGCTGTTGGATCAGCTACTCCAGTGTATGGCATGTTGTCATTTCGCCTTCCCTCCACAACTTGTAGACGCATGAATGGTCAACTTTCAAGCTTCTGGTGGGCGGGTCAGGACAAGGATCACGGTATCCATTGGATTTCTTAGCCTTCAGTTCGTGTGAGTAAATTCTAGGATGGGTTAAAATTCCGATATTTTGATATTTTTAATGTGGCAATGCTAGCGAGACAAGCTTGGAAAGTGCTATAAAATCCTCACTCCACATTGGCTAAGATCTACAAGTCGTGGTAGTACCCCCGGTCAACGTTTCTTTTTACATCGGAGGGACACCATCCTTCTTGGGCATGACAAGGAATTATGGAAGGTAGAGAGCTTCTCAAAAGAGGGCTTCAATGGCATGTGGGATGTGGTACATCTATTGACATCCTATCGGAACTGTGGCTCCCTTCCACGTCTCCTTCCTCTCCTGTGATATTCCTAACCCTTATGTTACTTCGCTAATTCATCCTATAACATCTACTTAGAATGTAGATTTACTTCGTTCTTTGTTCACTAGCAGTAGTATTGATTGAATTATGGCTATTCCTCTTCCATCTTCGCTTCAGCTAGACCGTTTAATCTGGCACTACTCTAGCACAGGGGTATACATGGTCAAGTCTGGTTACCATTTTCTTTCGGCTGATCGTAGTGCCACTTTTGATACTTTGCCTCCGCAGTTGGATACTAGGTTCTGCAAGTATCTTTGGAGCTTACCTCTCCCTCCCAAGCTCAAATTCTTCCTTTGGCGTCTGATTCGAGGCTTCCTCCCGGTTAGGACTATCCTCATGGCAAAGACGCTGTGCGAGGCGAGTGAATGCCCGGTTTGTTCGGAGCCTTTTGAATCCATGTCTCACTGCTTCTTTTCTTGCAGGATCGCACGTGCATTGTGGCAACTTGCTGGTTCGGAACAATTACGGTAGTATCTTGCTTCTCTTCCTTATGATGTTGTTTGGTCTCAAGTTTTCTTTTCATTACAGCTTTCCAAAGTCCAGGTCGCGGAACTTGCTTTTCTATGTTGGCATATATGGAAAGGAAGATGTTGGTCTACTTATGAGCGTATTCAGTAGCTTCCCCTGGTTTTATTTTGCCAATTTAGAAGTCAGGTGGAGGAATGGCACGATGCAACCAGGCCCCATTCGCCACACTCCATTCGCTTGCCTCATCCGATCACTCCAGTGATAATGGTGACTTGCCAGCCAGATGGCTTGCTTATTCGCTTCGATGGGGCAACTCGCTGGCCTTGGAGGGGGGGGGGGGCAGTGTGGGTTTTGTAGGATTTGGGCCAGATTCATCTCTTATTTGCACACTCGGAAAGGCCTATCGAGGTTTGACTGTTTCATTTCTTTTGGAGTTACTAGCATTAAGGGATGCCATGGTCTAGAGTGGGTATTGGGGCTTTAATATTGTGTTTTTGTGTAATGCGCAACTGGTGATTCGGCATGCTCTGGAGAATGATTGTCTTCATGATCGTGGGGGTGTCATACTAGAAGAAATCCATCAGATGATGTCTTCTTTTTCTTTTATTAGATTTTTTATACTTCTCGTAGTACTAACAGGGCTGCTCATTGCGTGGCAAATCGGCCCTTTCATCGGTAGCTCAACACTTGGTTGACTATCGCTATTTAATTTTCAACTCTTTGTAATCTCCTGTCTATCTTTCGACCTATCTATGAATTAAGAAAAAATGAGTACTAAAGTTCTAATTATAATTTGTTTGCATATTGACACCAAATATTTTTAGCACAAGTGGTAACCAACTTGTTTCTTCTCGGAAAGTACATGAGTTTGAATCCTATGTATAACAATTTAATAATATGGAGGATGGAATTTTAAACCAATCGATTCATCTGGTTTGACCGATTGATCATATTTCGACCAGTCGACTCAAAATAGGCATTTATATACCTTATATAAAAAAATAGATAATTATATAAGCAATTTAAAATGCTGGTTACCGGATTCCAGTTCTACCGGTCGGACTGACTGGTTTTGTTCGCCTTTTAAAAACTTTGGTTTCACCCATACAGTGGCCAGTGGCGAAATTGAAAGATTATATGGTAAGACTAAGAAGTAATCGAGGACACAACCAGATCTGTGCATTTGAGTCGCTTCTCTAGCTAACAAAAAAGCTAGCATAGGAGAGTGAAATTAATAGGAAAAGCATTATGAGTTATGCTGGTAGTGTCGTGTTGATATTAATTATTGGTCCATTTTATGTCGTGCTGATACTAAATACTAATCACAATAGCTCATGGACTTAAAAGGCCAATCAAACATGAGTTATATGAATTAACAGATCCGAGGAGTACACTGATTCAAGTAGCTTCAGGTGAAAGATTTGACTCCATTTGTAGACCAGGTCTTGAGAGAGTTAAAATTATGCTTCATCATGATGAACTTCGTCAGCTAAATCTAACCAGTATGGAAACAATAACTGAAAAGAATGTATATAGCAAGACAGAAAGTGATTTTATTGTGCTAAAACAAACAATTGAGATTGGGAATGAGAATTGAGAATAATGTATTCGTTTCTCTAAGATGAGGTAGGAGGGCAATAGTTCATAATTGATACGCCAACCCTATAAAATATTGGTCATTCTCATAGCCTGCTTGCCTCTCAAAAGGGGTTAGGAGTCGGAAGCTAAGTACAAAGCATGAGATGGGTAACACCAATTCGAAGCCGAAAACCCCATAAAATATTGGTACTTCAAATTAATGATACTAGTAGAACCACATGGATAAGATATGGTGTTGCCTCATTCGAACTCGACTGAAATGGTGGGTAAACTGGAGTTGCGGACGGTCAATCTCTTCATGTTCCATACTTAGTGCATCATAAGCAATATGAGATGGCTAAAAAAACATATTATATTGAAGTTAGGGGTGACAACTGTTATGCCGTTATCCGTTTAACTGGGACGGTTAGCGATTAAATCGATAACCACAAAAAGAATGCAGTTCAGTGATGAATTGTCGGTATTACCTTAATTATTAAATCAATAACTGACACATTGATTAGTGATTAACCAACAATAAAACCACTTACGGACCCTTAAACTTAAATCTTAGCTGATTTTTTATTGCACATAAGTCGAGCTCAGCTCATCAAGTAAGCTTAACTAGCAAAACTCTAACTCTGCACCCTTTGGGCCAAAATCTAAGACAAAAGCCAAGCCCACTCTTTCGCCCAACCTAACAAGGCCCAAGTACTTATTGTACTTTACCTTCACTTATAGAACCGTTCGACCAGCCACTTCAAGTTATAGCCTTGAAAAAATAAGTTATTTTGTTATTAGCCAATGTTGCAGAAAGCAAAGGACCCTGCTTGTGGTCCTAGTTTCAGAGGCTTTCTTCCCAAACCCACTCTTGACGCTTCACCTTCTATGTGGGTAGCGGGTTATGACGTATGCTTAGTTTGTTTGCTTGTCGACAGAAATGGCAAAACTAAGAAGAAGAAAAAAAGAAGTTAAGCATCTCTTGCTGTTGTGTTATTATTCTAGACACCAAAAAAACAAAACAAAACAAAACACAAAGCAACCTCTCATCAGTTCTCCATGGATTTACACGTATTCTATTAACACCATATCAAGAAGCAAGTCGTTTTACAACTTTCTCAAACTTAGAGCATAAACAACCCCATGCCCAGGCAAGCTCTTCAGTCCCATGATAGAGATGTGTTGGATGGACATCTTGTATGTCGTTGGGAACTAACACCATATTTGCTTGTTAGTGATTATTGGTTAACCGTCAAAATAATCTCTAACCGTATCGATGAGAGATGGTTGATTAATAAGATTTATCGGTTCGATTATTAATATGAGTTTTTTACTTGGTTAACCATTAACCATCATATCGATGAGTGGTTTACCAAAACTGAACACCTTAGCACCCTAATTGAAGTTAGTGGAACTAATATTGTACAAATGGAAGTAACATATGAACTTCATGGTAATTGTACTTTCACTTAAGTATAATTCCATATACTCGGCAACTTGTTGGATATGGCCCATCATGAAAGATAAAAAAGGCTCGTGTTTTCTATTAAGAGCCAAACATTGTGTTTTATATGGCAACGGCGTTACGAAACGACTCAATATGATAAATTAGGGATTTTTTTGTCTCATTTATATATTAATTAGTTGGTACTTTATTATTATTTGTGATATTATTATTATTATTGTTTTAATCGTTTTAGTAGGATTTGGATTGTGGTTTTTAGTAGTTCTTTACGAATTTGTTATTGTTTTCTTGTGGGAGAAGTAGTCATGTTTTGGATAGGAGAAATGAGAGTTTTATATGCTTATAAATATGTACTCAAAATCTAATTTAATGTCATTAAGATGGAAACTAAATATATATTTATTTATTGTCTTTCTTTTAATTATGGTAGTTTTTTTATTTATCATTTTTTTTTCGTATGATAGTGCAAGATGCATAATTCGTCAATTCAACATCTCGTAACAATTTGTATCATAGGTTGGTTGTTCCGCAACCAGTTCAAGATATCAATTTCGAAATACACTGCCAGCATGAACGCAATGCAGGAGGATTTTCAACAGAGGCATGACAACCTTGGAGTCGATGATCCGTTCGTTAATGTCCCAACTTTGTGAAGTTGAGGGGACCATCTCCTCCACTCCAAACTCGATCATCACCCGTCGCAGCTGCGACAAATAAGGAGGTAACCGTAGCTTCATCGTCACACGCTACACCACCTCTTTCCGCCGCTGTATATAGGAGACCAATGGAAGCCGGTGGGAAATCAGCCACACCAGACAACAAAGGGACTCCAACCCATGATGTGGTGCTGCAAATTCGAAGCCCCGAGTCCTCCCGCTAGCAGCAACTTTTCTTTCCCAGTTCCGAACTCATAGTAATTGATGGGCACGGTGGATGTTAAGTGATTTCCGTCTCTATGGCAACGAAAGCAAAGCTTGGCCATTACCTCCGGTGAGATAGGTTTAATGTTCATAGAGAAAGAGAGAGAGCAATGTGACAATGAGGTTATGTGATAATCGGCTTTAATATATCGGATTCTTGAACTTTATGTGACTATCCCATGATCTGTTTAAGCTGATTGGTGCTATTTTAGGGCTCGCTAACCCGGAAATGGTTGAAAAACCATTACTTCCTAGTGCCATGAGTTTGATATGTTACAGGTGGAGAAAGCACGAAAAAGGAGAAATTGCACAAGCAATCAATCGGGCTCTAATCATTGGTGGAATATTCACTTAGGCTAGGAGGAACAGTGGGCTGGAAGTGACTCGACTGGGCTGGGAAATTATGGCCCGGAGTCCCTTGACATGGAGGCGAATTGGAAACGAGACCAAGAGGGGAATTATTTTTTGGGCCAGGCCAATTACTGTGGAGAGCTGGCGGCCTTGAAGAGGAAATTTTTTTTTGATGAATTGATGCTAAAGTTTTATTCATCTTAAAGGTGGAGGGTCCATAAGAAATGGACTAGCTCCTGATGATTACATAAAGAAAAATGTAAGAACCAGAACAATTATAAGATAAACATTTCAAGGAGGCTGAAAGGAGGGGTTGTTGTTGCAACCAATGAGCATTGTATGAAGTGCTTGAATTTCGTTGCCAGAGACCTCCTTGTGGAAAGCTGCCCATTCACAAATTGAATAGCTAATTTGTGCAGTTGTAGTGGCTATACTTTCTTTCTTGTCTTTGAAAACTCTTGCATTCCTTTCAATCCACAGGGTCCAGAAGGTGGCTAGAGGCAACAATTGTAGTGATTTTTTGAAGCAACAGCCGCGAGTTAGATACTTCCATTCAATGAGCAGGTCGCTGCATAGGCGAGGTAGGGGACCGTGCAGTTGCAGCCGAATAAGGAAGTTGGCCCACACTTTTGAAGAGAATGTGCAGTGAAGAAGAAGATGTTCAGTAGTTTCCTCCGCATCAAAACACAAACAGCAGTGATTAGGGATTGACCAACCTCGCAACCTAAGTTGATCTATAGTGAGAATCTTCCTTTGATAAACAAGCCAACTGAATGCAGAAATCTTTGGAGGGGCAGCTGAGTTCCAGATTGTACATGCTGGGAATGTGTTGCCGAGGCCTTGAAATACTTCTTTGGTTAGCGACGAATAACAATCACTTACAGAGAATTTGTTTCCGGGAAGTAGACAAAGAGGCCTATCAATTGGACCTTGTAGCCAGGTGATGGATATAGAAGTCAAGAGTTGATGGAAGGTCTGGTATTTCTGCAGGATACCACCCCTGAACGTGTACCTGAATTGCACATTCCAGCAGATGGTGGAACCTTGAGTTTGATAAGACTCTGACAGTCGAAGGTTTCGATTAGAAGCAGCAGCATAAAGCTCGGGATAACTTTCCGCAAGAGTACAGCGTGGTATCCACCTGTCTTTCCAAAATGAAATTGTCAATCCAGAGCCTGGTTTAATTACTGCATCTTTCCAGAAGTGGGAGGACACCTTGATTATGCGTCGCCAGATAGAGATTCCCATTCGACCTGTATGAATATCAAAATTCCAGCAATCTTGAGGATAATCAAACTTGATGGTGATGAGAGATTTCCACCATGAGTGCTCTTCGTTCAGGAATCTTGAGAGCCATTTTGCCAATAGGGATATGTTGAAATAATGCAAGTCCTTAATAGCAAGTCCTCCTGATTGTCTATCTGCTTTGACTGAGTTCCAAGAGATTAAGTGAATTTTGCGACCATCTTCTCCACCAGACCACAAGAATCTTTTCATAGTCTGCTCTAACTTGTTTATTATAGAAGTTGGTGCCAATAGTAGTGAGAAGTAGTAGACTGGTAGGGCAGATAGGATGGCCCTCAAAAAAACAATACGACCAGCTAGGGAGAGTAATTGTCCCTTCCATGACGAGAGTCGACGGGTCATGCAGTCAACAACAGGGGTCCATGTACTTGTTGATGATGGATGTGCACCGAGAGGCAACCCCAAATAGACGGTAGGGAGAGAGCCTAGTTTGCACCCCAATATGGATGCTAAGTGAGGAGCGTTGTTGACGTCACCCACTGGAAGGATTTCTGATTTTGTCAAGTTAATCTTCAAGCCGGACATGATCTCAAAGCAAGAAAGTGCAGCTCGTATGTGTAGAACTTCAGAAATGCTGGCTTCGCAAAATAGAAGAGTATCGTCTGCAAATAACAAGTGAGTGACCTGACCTGTCTGATTAGCTTGATTTATGTAGTATCCTGATATGCATTGGGCTTCCTTCAATTTGTCTAGGATAAGGGAGAGACCTTCCATGACAATTAGAAAGAGAAAGGGAGAAAGAGGGTCGCCTTGTCGGAGCCCTCTATAGCTTCTGAAGTAACCTGTGGACTCGCCATTGAGTAGTACAGATAGGTGGGCTGTAGAGATTGCCGTTTTGATCCAAGACAGCCATTTTTCCCCAAAACCCATCCTGCGCATACAATGCAGAAGGAAGTTCCAGTTTACATGGTCAAAAGCTTTTTCTATATCGAGCTTAAGAAGAATACCCGGACGACCACATTTTATTCGTGTGTCAATCAGCTCATTGGCGATAAGAGCAGCGTCCATAATCTGCCGACCGTGAATGAACGCCATTTGAGATTCTGAGATGAGGGTACTCATGTGTAGTTTCAACCGGATCATAAGCAGCTTAGCCAAGATCTTATAGAAACTCCCAACCAAACTGATTGGCCGAATATCTTTGATATCTTCAACATAGTCTCTTTTGGGCACTAATGCAATGAAAGTGCTGTTGACAGAGGATGGGAGTGTACTTGATCGCTGAAAGTGGAGTAGAGCTGTGAGAAGGTCCTTCTTTAGCGCTTCCCATGAAGTTTTATAGAAGTTAAAGTTGAAACCATCCGGCCCGGGAGCCTTGTCTCCTGCAAAACTGTTAATTGCACCCCAAACTTCTTGCTCTGTAAAGTCTTGCTCAAGGTTAACTGCAGCAGTAAAACTTATAGCTTTAAAGTGAATGTTTGCGGGGATTGGCCTTTTCTCAAGTGGTTCTAAGAAGAGGTTTTTGTAGAAGGCGACAATCGCATTTCCCATCTCTCTTTGCCCTGAGAACTGATGGCCTGATATTAAAATCTTTGAAATGAAGTTGCGACGGCGGTTGTAGTTGGCCATTTTGTGAAAAAATGTTGTATTCTTGTCTCCTGATTTCAGCCATAGTTCTCTGGATCGTTGCCGCCAAAAGACCTCTTCTCTTGTGAGGATGGAGTCAAGTGCAGATTTGAGAAGACAACGCTGGAGTCTTTCGGTGTCCGACAAAGTACCTGCTTCTTCTTGGAGATCCAGGTCACGGATTGAGGAGATTAGCTTATCTTTTTGGTCGTTGATATTGCCAAAGGTCAACTTGTTCCATTCCTTGAGTCTGGTTTTGAGAAGTTTTAGCCTAGCTGCAAAATCAAAAGGGGATTGAACAGTAAATAGGGGGTCAGACCACCATTGAGGGATTAGGGTGTGGTAGTCCTCATGATGCGTCCACATATCCTCAAACCGAAATGGTCTTCTGATACCCGTGCTACTGCCACAAGAAAGAGATATGGGGGTGTGGTCGGAGAGAACTCTTGCTTGTGCAGTTTGAATGGAATTGGGGAATAAGGCATCAAATTCTGTAGATACAAGAAATCTGTCAATTCTCGACATTGACGGGGGACTTCTAAGATTACTCCAGGTGAAACGGGTTCCGGAAAGGGGTAAGTCAACCAGATCGTTGCTTTCAATGAAGTCGTTGAACAGAGCCAGCTCAACTGAATTTCTTGGCGCCCCTAAAGCTTCATTAGAATATCGAATAAGATTGAAGTCGCCACCAATACAGATTGGGTGACTCCAGTGAAGACATAAAGCTTGGAGCTCTTGGAGAAATAGACGTTTGTCAGAGGTACTCTGAGGGCCATATACAGAGATGAATACCCATTGTTGACCAGAGGAGGTGCAGCGAAATAGACATGATAATGAAAAATCACCCTCATGGGAATCTTCAAGCGAGAAGAGAGCTTTTTTCCACATGACAATGATGCCCCCAGAAGATCCTTCTGAATTTTTAACAATCCATTGGAAGTGTTTGCTCCCTCCAATACCTCGAATGAATTTGAGCTCTGGATTTTTCCACTTGGTCTCTTGAATGGATAGAATGTCTGGTTTCCACATCCGCAAAAGCTGTCTTGCTCTTCCTCTTTTATTGGAGCTACAAAGACCTCTAATATTCCAAGACAATATGTTAAACATCATTGGGTAGTTGAATTTGTAGAGCCATACCCAGCCTTCCTAGAACGGGATGCATACACTTTGAAATTCATGTTGATTTCCAGCCTGCGCTTTTCTGATGGCGAGAGCTGAGGTGTGGCAGGGTGAAAGGCAGAGGCCCCAATATTCTGAGCTACCATGTCATTTGCGGCGAAAGAACGAGAAGGGTTAGAGAGGGAAGCTTTTGGAGGGGCCATTTTGGGGAATTGTATGGACAAACTCATTTGTCCTCTTCAGGAGAAGAAAAGACGGATATATATACACTGGGACACATAATTGGAAAAAGGAACGAATTGGGGGTGAGACACAGGGAAGGAAATTCTCGGGAGAGCAACATAATTGGGACACGAGAGGCAGCTTGGGAACGGAACAAAAAATTCTCAGGAGGGGATTCTCTTTGGGAAAAAGCAGCAGCGAGCAGCAGGAGCTGATTGGCGACTTGGCGATCGAGCTGTTCAGGGAAGTTTGAGCTGATTTCAACAAGGCGGTGATTATTTTGGTTGGATTTTTTTGACCAAATTAGTTGTTTATTGTTGATTTAGAACATGATGAACAAAACCCTATTGTTTTATCTTAATTTCGTCATGAACTAAACCTCGAATTATAGGGAAAATACCATAGGATGTAGCTATTTCTTGATTTGATGGATTGATTCATGATTCTTTTCTTCCATTCTCTATTGCATGAAATTGCTTAATGCTTTGTGTTGACTGGCCACCAATACAATGATTTGTAGTTAATTAGGTTATTAGCGACAGTGAAACCCTAATGACTGAACATATTTCATGTGACATAGTAACTTATCGAAGCGACAGTGGATTAAATAAGGTGCTATGCGGTCTTAAATAGGATATCGGTCTTCAGACTAAATAATTAACTCATTGAGCTACGACAGTAGGATTTGAATTAATTGCTTAGTACGTAGTAATTCCCGACAGGGATAGCTAGCACAGTAGTGATATCCTGGCTGTAGAGATATGGATTAAATTGATTGGAATATGTGAATTAATTTTGATATGATAGGTAGTGAATCACGGTGTTTCTCCCAGAGCTTTCTCTATTGAATTTCTCCCGACAGTTTTCATTTAGTTAATTTGTTTAGTTTATTTTGCTTTTAGAAATTAGTCTCATTCAACTATTTTCACTTCTAGTTTGCTCATAAAATTGATAGAACTTAAGGTTGTACCAGTCCCTGAGAGACGATACCCGGACTTTCCGGTTTTACTACAAGATAGGAATTGAAGCTATACGCTTTTGCCCTATCAAGTTTTTGGCGCCGTTGCCGAGGACTGCCATACCTTGTTTTTGTTGATTTTTGTGAGTGAACTATTTTGATCTGGGTGTTAGTGTGCAGAAGAATTTTCAGGTTTATCCTCCTCGTGCATGCCTAGGAGGACGACTGGCAATTTACTACCACTAGATCCGGAGATCGAGAAGACCTGCCGTCAGAACAAGAAGCAGGTCAAGTTAGGGAAGCAGCCAACCACAACTCCTAGGCCTTCCCTAACCCAGAGAGGACTGGCTTCATCACCTGTCATCCCTACACCACCAACACCACCGCCACCGTGCATCATCGAGCCTGTCATCATGGCAGAACAGGATCGTTCGATCAGGGCTCGCTTGAATCGAAGGATTGGAGCCCGAGCTTCATGTGTTGTCATTCCGGCTGGGGATGCAACCATGGAGATTACCCCAGCATTCATCAACATGATCACCAATGGGTATACTTTCTCTGGGGCTAGCAGTGAGGATCCTCACGAGCATCTTCGTCGGTTTGCGAGCATATGTGATACGATGAAGAGCCCAACTGTGTCCGATGATGCAATTCGTCTTCGGATGTTCTCATTCTCTCTGATAGGGAATGCATCACACTGGTTTCAGAACTTAACACCACTTTCCATCACGACATGGGCTCAGCTTGAGAAGGTCTTTCTGGATAAATACTTCCCACCTGCCTTGGCAATGAAGAGGCAAGAAGAGATTGTTACTTTTAAGCAGGCTGATGATGAGAGTCTGACTGAGGCATGGGAGCGCTATAAGGGGCTATTGATGAGATGCCCAAGCCATGGTCTTGAAGATTGGAACGTGATCATTATTTTCTTCAATGGAATCAGAAGGGAGTTCCGGGATGCCCTGAATAATGCTTCTCGAAATGGTTTCACAAGCATGGAGGCACCAGCAGCATATGATCTGGTAGAGAAGATCTGTTCAGAAGCCACTGAATGGGGTAGTGAGACCAGTATTCGAAGAAGAGGAGGCTTGCATGAGATAAACAGAGTTGCGAGTCTAGAAGCCAAGATAGATGCTAAACTGGATTCCAAGTTTGATGCACTCGAACGAAGGTTGGCCAAGATTGCTCTGGGTAGACAAGAGGAGGTTGCTTCATGTGAACTTTGCGAGGGTCCTCATCATAGGGATATGTGTCCACTGGGAGCTGCTCAGTTGGAAGATGTCCAATACATCAATAATCCGCGAAGTCAAGGCCAAGGTGGTATGTATTCAAATACGTACAATCCTCAATGGAGACATCACCCCAATATGTCATGGTCGAATAATAATCCAGCTGGTGTTCGAAACATCCCACCTCCTGGTTTTCAACAGCAGCAGCCTCAACCAGAGAAGAAGCCCCAGCTGGAGGAGTTGATTTTGGCTCATATGCAGAAAACAGACAATAATTTCAAGGGTCTTGATCAATTTGTCACTCAACAGCTAGCCATCAACAATAATATGCAATCATCTATGCTAGCTATGGAGAGGCAAATAGGCCAGATGGCTCAAACTTTGGCAGATATTCAAGGTAGGATTCCTGGGACTTTACCAGCAAATACTGAGAGAAATCCAAAGGACGCCATGGTTGTAGCCATCACATTGAGGAGTGGGAAGGAGTTGGAGGATCCAAAGAGCAAGAAAAATCTGGTAGAAAAGGAGGGCAAAGCAGCTGTAGAGGAAGAAAGTGCAAAAGCTGAAAAATCTGACTTACACAGGCAAACTGCATGCAATCTGCCTGTGCAAAAGCAATCTGCCCGTGTACCTCAAAACGTGGAAAAATTAAAGAACGAAGAGGTAAAGCCTTATGAACCTCCCGCACCATTCCCTCAAAGGTTAATGAAGCCCATGGAAGACCCAAACTTCAAGAAATTTGTGAATATCTTCAAGCAACTTCATATCAACATACCGTTGGCGGAGGCACTTGAACAAATGCCTACATATGCTAAATTCTTAAGGGAGTTGCTGACGAAGAAGCGCAAATGGGCTGATCTGGAGAAGGTAACCCTTACTTCTGAATGTAGTGCTGTGATTCAGAATAAATTACCAGAAAAGAGGGATGATCCAGGAAGCTTCACCATTCCATGTGTCATTGGAGGTACAGAATTCAATAAATCACTTTGTGATCTTGGAGCAGGAATAAATTTAATGCCATACTCAGTCTACAAGAAATTGGGATTGGGAGATGTTCTTAAGCCTACTCGGATCACTCTCCAATTGGCTGATCGATCAGTAAAAATTCCAAAATGAGTGGTGGAGAATGTATTGGTGAAGGTGGGAAAGTTTATTCTCCCAACAGATTTTGTAATTCTGGAGATGGAAGATGATCGGGGAGTGCCTCTCATTCTTGGTAGACCTTTTCTAGCAACTGGCGATGCACTCATCGATGTCGGGAGAGGCAAGTTGACATTCCGACTAGGTAAGGAGGAGGAAATTTTTAATGTCTTTCAAGTTGATCATAATCACGATGCATTTGATGACCTTGAAAGTGGAGCTCGAGAAAGGAAAAATTCCTCTTCCTGTGATAGTGGATCAGCTAAAGTATCACATGTCCTAGCAGCTCAAAGTCTGAAATCAAAGCAAGGGCAGAAATCCTTGCCCGGTCACCTCAAGTATAGATATATGGGTAAGGATTTCAATCTTCATGTTAATATTCCTTCTTCACTGACATTGAAACAGGAAGAGTACTTGCTTGAGGCGCTGCAGTACCACCTACGCCTCACTAAAGGGTCCAACATGCCAACTAAGAAGGTCACACCAAATTTTCGCACACCTGGCCCTGCAGAGGTGACTCATATGTTGGATGGAGGTTATGCATTCTATCATTGCTCGGGAGGGTATTCTGGATACCTTTCCATACCCATTGGTTGAAAGCTCCATGAACGTCAGGCTGAGGACGTTAAACAAGCGCTTCTTGGGAGGCAACCCAAGGTGAGTTTTCTTTTCTTTATTTTATCTTTTTTGTTGTGTCAAACCCGTGCATGTTTAGAGTAGGAGTTGAACATTAGGGACAATGTTCCATCCTGAGTGTGGGGTGGTGAGTCTTAGTGTTTGTTTGTCCCTATTGCATGTGGTAAAAAAAATCCCAAAAAAAAAATTGCCATTAGGTTGAGCACAGCCAAACTGCATGCAGTTTGCCTGTGTAAAAAGCAAGCTGCCTGTGCAAAGTTAGTGGCTAAAAAACACCTAAAAATAAAAAAAAATTAAAAACAAAACCTTGTACTCTTGTGGTAACATGATGTAAATGACCGTGATGCCTTGAAAATGAGTTTGTGCTTGAATGAAATCAGCGAAATCACCCCACTAGTGTTGAATTGCATGGTTCTTCACAATGAGCTTTATGTTTTGAATGACTTGATATGCTTGGAATGAGAAACTCTTTTAGCAACATTCTCTTTTGTGAGGATAGTGTAATGACTTTTGGTGAAGTAGTTAGGTGGAGAACATTGACCATTCGACATGTTTGGATACCGTGCTTACTTGCATCAATTGTGAGCTTTTGATTTGGCAATGAGTCTCTCTGTTTTGATTGTTTTATGATGGGGTGAACTGTATCTTTATAAATGAAAAATCCTACCTGACAAGTAAAATATAAGGAAGTTGCCATAACAATTAAAGTGTGGGTAAAAATGCCAAAATCGTGTGAGGCAATCACTCATTGCACATAGGGATTAGGAAAGATTCAATTGAGAATCGGTTCGCGACCGTACGATGTTGCTTATCAAGTACGATCCCCAGTAGAGTGAAGTGCCATTAGAGGATATGCAATGACCCTCCACACGGACCGAGGAAAAGGAGTTAAAAGAAGCCCTTATGCGAGTGCTAAGAAGCAGAAATTGCTCTTGCTCGGTCACCGGTAGTAAGAAACAAATCCCACTTGTACTAAATACGACCACTCGGCAAGCAAAATCAAAAGGAGAGAAAGCCTCTCCTTGTCATAAAAGGTAGTGATGCGCTTAAAGTTAAAATCATGTTTGCGAAAGGCTTCCCCCATTAGTTTTTGAGACTCATGCTTAATTAATTGCTTATGATTGGTGTGAGTAAGCCAGATTGTCTTCACGAGATATGCACCTCACTGATGTGGTTAGATTCTCCTAATAATTGTTGCACCATAAGTTGTTAATCACCCACTACCGACGATCGGAATTGATTGTTGCTATTTGAGTTTTTGATGGATTTGAGTCAGTCAATGGTTAAGGGTTGCAAAGACCTTGAGTGTGGGGTGAAAGGTATGATCCTTAAATCACAACTCGTCCGTTAAGAAAGAAACTACTGATTACAACAAGAGTACAAGGAAATTTTGTGTTTTGTTTTGAGTGTTTGAGTGTTGAATCTGTGGTGTTTCATTGTTTTCGATGGTCATGTGTTTGTGTCTTTTGAGTCATTGCTTAGGGACAAGCAACAATTGAGTGTGGGGTTGTGATAATCAGCTTTAATATATCCGATTCTTGAACTTTATGTGACTATCCCATGATCTGTTTAAGCCAATTTGTGCTATTTTAGGGCTCGCTAACCCGGAAATGATTGAAAAACCATTACTTCCTAGTGCCATGAGTTTGATATGTTACAGGTGGAGAAATCACGAAAAAGGAGAAATTGCACAAGCAATCAATCGGGCTCTAATCATTGGTGGAATATTCACTTAGGCTAGGAGGAGCAGTGGGCTGGAAGTGACTCGACTGGGCTGGGAAATTATGGCCCGGAGTCCCTTGATATGGAGGCGAATTGGAAACGAGACCAAGAGAGGAATTATTTTTTGGGCCGGGCCAATTACTGTGGAGAGCTGGCGGCCTTGAAGAGGAAATTAACTGGAGGGAATTTCTCTAGGGAAAGAACGAGAAGGGTTAGAGAGGGAAGCTTTTGGAGGGGCCATTTTGGGGAATTATATGGACAAACTCATTTGTCCTCTTCAGGAGAAGAAAAGACGGATATATATACACTGGGACACATAATTGGAAAAAGGAACGAATTGGGGGTGAGACACAGGGAAGGAAATTCTCGGGAGAGCAACATAATTGGGACACGAGAGGCAGCTTGGGAACGGAACAAAAAATTCTCAGGCGAGGGGATTCTCTTTGGGAAAAAGCAGCAGCGAGCAGCAGGAGCTGATTGGCGACTTGGCGATCAAGCTGTTCAGGGAAGTTTGAGCTGATTTCAACAAGGCGGTGATTATTTTGGTTGGATTTTTTTGATCAAATTAGTTGTTTATTGTTGATTTAGAACATGATGAACAAAACCCTATTGTTTTATCTTAATTTCGTCATGAACTAAACCCCGAATTCTGGGGGAAACACCATAGGATGTAGCAATTTCTTGATTTGATGGATTGATTCATGATTCTTTTCTTCCATTCTCTATTGCATGAAATTGCTTAATGCTTTGTGTTGACTGGCCACCAATACAATGATTTGTAGTTAATTAGGTTATTAGCGACAGTGAAACCCTAATGACTGAACATATTTCATGTGACATAGTAACTTATCGAAGCGACAGTGGATTAAATAAGGTGCTATGCGGTCTTAAATAGGATATCGGTCTTCAGACTAAATAATTAACTCATTGAGCTACGACAGTAGGATTTGAATTAATTGCTTAGTACGTAGTAATTCCCGACAGGGATAGCTAGCACAGTAGTGATATCCTGGCTGTAGAGATATGGATTAAATTGATTGGAATATGTGAATTAATTTTGATATGATAGGTAGTGAATCACGGTGTTTCTCCCAGAGCTTTCTCCATTGAATTTCTCCCGACAGTTTTCATTTAGTTAATTTGTTTAGTTTATTTTGCTTTTAGAAATTAGTCTCATTCAACTATTTTCACTTCTAGTTTGCTCATAAAATTGATAGAACTTAAGGTTGTACCAGTCCCTGAGAGACGATACCCGGACTTTCCGGTTTTACTACAAGATAGGAATTGAAGCTATACGCTTTTGCCCTATCATTATGCGAGGCAGGGGAAAAGAAGGGAAGGCTTCTGTATGGTATAATAATTTTGGGACAGGAAATGGGAACCTTTTTCAAACTAGGGGAGGCTTCTGATGTATCACATGTATATATACTATAGTTTCTGCATTAGAGGAAAAACCACTTTGTTGTATCAAATTGATGGAGGGTATATATAGGAGAGGGAGAGAGGTGGAAACTCAACATCTCATTACTGTTTGCAAACACATGACAACATCATATTAATTGGGATGTTAAGCAGAAGAATCCAAACAACAACAACTTATGACAAAAAACCAGCATACATAACTCCCACAAACTTGTCCATGTTCTTGTTCAACATAAGTAAACCAGCATGCATAATCTTACATGCATGACTTCCCACAGACTTGTCTGAGTTATTGTTCAACATAAGTAAACCAACATATAAAACTTCCCACAGAATCTCAAAATACAACAACCTTGTTCAAGTTCTTTGTTCAACATAAGTAAATCAACATATAAAACTTCCCACAAAATCTACTTCATTCAAGCAGCCCTGTCACGAACATCAACTTGTCGGCTTTGTCTTCCAAGCCATAGAAGATCATCAAATCCCTGTCATTGTTTGATAGCTTCCAAAATGTTGTTAAAATCTCAGATCTAGTGAGCCCTTCAAGCTCCTCAAGTGTCTTCAGCAGATTGGCTCTCTTCTCGATAAGGTCGTCACTCACACTAAGTGCTCTAGCGATGGTTTCCATTGATTGCTTGATCATTGAGCGAAGCTCTCTCATCTCACCCACAACATGAACAAAGTCAATCCTGTCATCTACAGTTTGGGACCTGTTCTTCTTTCCTGTTGTCCCATCAGTGGAGGCTATAACACTTGCCGTCTTCATTTTATGTGCTTCCAGCTTTGCATTAAGTTCAGCCATCACAACCTCATTAGCTTCATCAAGTGGGATAGCATGAGTACCCTCATCCTCGGTTGGTTCCCCTCCACTGCCCGGGGATCGATATCGTACACAGGCTCTCCACTTGCCCGTCCCTTGGCAAACACTAGAGTCAAGTCATCGTACACCGGGAATGGTTTCTTGTTCAGAAACCGACAATTCAAATACTTCTGCAAAAGATCAAAGTAAATGAGGAGTGCTACTACAAACTCTGTTGACTCTGTTGCAGCTTAAGAAACATACATAAAACACTTATTGATTATGTTACATTTTAGTGTGGCTGAGAACCTGCTGAAACTTACAAGAAAATAGATTTACCCACAAGAAAGATAAATATACACACATTCTGGAACCTATGCAAGCTCACATAAATCAAGCATTCATAGATTCTACTCATTCACCATGCTGAAGCAGAAGCCACATCACTCCCCTCTTTCTTGCATGTTTTAGCTTAGCTAGTAAAACAATCTTATCTTATTTACTATGTTAATATCAAGTCAGTTTATCTTCTGCTTTTTTCTTGGGCATGAATAAAGTAAACAAAGACATGATACAAGTTGTATATGGATACATACCTCTTCAAACTCATCTCATCTCTCATCGGGGCATATGAGGCACACCTATTACCTTGAGGCACAATAAGTTCATTTGGTTTGTTCAAAGCATCCCTCAACACTCGTGCATCATGTGCATATCCTTCCCAACCAGCTAGGCAGTAAATGAACTCCAAGTTCGGTGTGCACACTCCCAAACAATTTATTGTTCCAATCCTATCTCAATACTTAGTTTGTTCTTCCTTCAGTGGTCTCACATCAATGTGAGTGCCATCAAGTGCTCCTAGCTAGGAGTTGCCATCCCACTTGCTCGAATGTTTAGCTTTTTTTTTCCATTATTCCTCTTCCTCTTCTTCTTCTTCTAATAGCTAGCTAGGAACTAGGTAGGAATCTGTCTTCCCATTGTTATTCCAGATACAGTAACTGTATTTCATTGACTTCACTACCCATCCCCCTCTCAAACAGCCGATCAAAAACCACTGCCCTGAAGAAGAAAAAGGAAAACAAAACATATCGCCCCACATACCCTTTACTGGAGGTAAACCAGGGAGTCGAGCATACCAAATCCCAGGCCAAAAACCAGCACAGATTTAACATTACATAGTAATACTACTAATGGAATTTGGTGGGTTTGCAAAGTTAAAATGGATTCTCTGTTAGGGTAACAGAGACCCATTCAAAACAATCAATCAGTTTTTGTTTCTGGGTTCTTCTTACCCCCATAATTAGAGACTCATTCAAAAGTGAAGACTCCACCATAAGAACGCATAAGAGCAGAGCTCGCATGGAATGAATAGTTTATTGTTCGGTGACCACATGGAATGAATAGTTTTATGTATTTTGTTCCATTGCTCTGCTTTCATTGAAACTTAATTTTCTGGTTCAAAGTTTATATTGAGAGTGTTTAAGACTGAAGGTTGTTAGTTAGAGACGGGATTAAAATTATGCTTAAATAGCACTATGTATACATGATTCTCAACAGTATAACCTTTATTTGGGGAGAGGCTTTTGGTACTTTTATTGAGAGTGAAATTTATTGAATAAAATACTTAATTACTAGACAAATTTTATTTATTCAAAGTGAAATTCCTCTACAACATTAATTAAGAAAATTAAGAAACAAACAACTCATCAAAATCGTCTTCGGAAAACCTAATTCTAGTGGAATAGGAGACTAATGGATAACATTGATCTCAAAGTGGCAACACAGATATATTTTAATTGAAGTTGTTGTTTTCGTCGGATTATGAAAATTATACATTTTTGAATTCCGAGAGTATTTTATTCTCTCCCAACAAAATATTTACGAAAGTGGACACGTTTTCCCCATAATCCAAACCCTATGTTTTGTACAAGTCTTATTCAAGTGAAAATTGACATCACTCATTCATTCCTTTCTCTAACATAAGTTGTTTGCTTCATGAATTTATTTTGGTTTTGTAGTTTACAAATTCAAGGATTTTATGCATTATGTATTTATAATATTCTTTATTTATTGAGATGTTTTGTCATGGATTTATGGGTTTTGAATTTAAAACTTAAAGTCTAAAATTATCTTACTATCATATTCTTTTTGGTTTCAATGTTTAAGATATGTAAACAAAACAAGGACAATTCATACTAATAAGCATAATCTTGCCACAAAAACAATAATAATAATAATAATAATAATAATAATAATAATAATAATAATAATAATAATAACAAACGAACAAATTTTATTTAACATTTAACGTAACATATATCTATTATCAATTCTTTGTCCTCCTTTTCAAAAGTAATATATATTAACATATATTAGAACCAGGTGACCAAAGAATTCCACATTCCATGGAAATATCAAAGAAAACTAGAACACAAGAAAGGGCAGGGAGCAGATCCGGTGAGTAACCCCATGCATAACCCAATATAGCGGGTTTGGGTTTTAATGTCAACCCGGGTCCTAGATTTAATGACTACTCGGTGAATTCTTGTTATCTAGCAGTAAAACTTTAGTGCAGGTTCGAACAAACAAAAACACAAAGCAAGTAAACGGTTGTTTTCAAGTCAAGAGAGGTCACCCGGATATGGTTCCCCCTAGACTGCAGTTAAGCCGGATTGCAATTTACCAAGTTCAGTTTTCATGAAAGTTATACTGCGGAAGGTTCTAAAATAGTCTGAAGTCTCGACTAAAGGTCTCCAGACCCTCTCAATCTAAGTCTCTAGCGGGCGACTAACCTCCACCGGAGTAAACAGATTGAGGCCCTAACGAACAAAACCTCCACTACCGAAGTGAATTCGCT
The DNA here is from genome assembly GCA_946122785.1 of Linum tenue. Classification (NCBI taxonomy): domain Eukaryota; kingdom Viridiplantae; phylum Streptophyta; class Magnoliopsida; order Malpighiales; family Linaceae; genus Linum; species Linum tenue. The sequence goes on along the minus strand of CAMGYJ010000005.1, from coordinate 44,225,664 downwards.
ACAGAATAGTGAGTTGGCTCCTCGACTAAAGTCACCAACTCCCTATCTTCAATCAAGGATACTCTATCAACCTAGGCAGATATTCTCGTTCTAGGTCAAAGCAGAAACAACAGGAATTTGATCAGGATTCAAGTCATTCAATCATTCAAGCCTCAATCGAATATAATCAATTCATAAACTCTGTACTTGGGTTCATACAATCAGACCTAACATACAAATCTAGGATTCCCCATACCCAGATGAATGGGGAAACTACTCCATGGAGAAAGAAGCAAAAACAAATTCAGACGCGGAAATCATACTGTGAAGATGGATTTCTGCTCCTAGTTGACAATCGGCACTTCTCCAAGCTCAAGCCGGGCTCCAATGGTGATGAAGATCAAGCTATGGCACTTGGGAACTCTGGTTCGTCACTTTCTCTCTCTAGGAATCGCTCTGTCTCTCTAAAACTCGGAACCTTTGAATGTTGGCCTTCTTCTCCTTTAAATTGGCTGCCTGTCGCGATACCCGGTCGAAATACCCGGTCGGGTATTTTGGGTCTCGACCGGGTATTATTAAAAACGCGCGTTTCGGTCGAGGGGAAATCCCCGGTCATATCCAATAATCCCCGACCGGGGATTTAAGCTTCACGCCCGGGCCCCTCTCTGTTTCACGGGCGCCCAAAATGATAAATACCCGGTCGGGTATCTAGCCACCTGACCGGGTATTTTCCTCCTGCAGCCCCCTTCCTCCCAACTTTGCTCCTTTCGACCCAGAACTCGTTTCTCCGCCTCGATTCCAACACCGGGTCTTGAAATATGATATAAACACACAACCTAGCGTGAAATCGGCTTAAAACATGAGAATCAACATCTCAAACGGCTTTAGAATAGGGGTGAAAACATGTGTAATTATTGGTCTATCAAACTCCCCCACACTTAACCGTTTGCTTGTCCCCAAGCAAACCTAACTCAAACCAATGCAACTCTCCAGACCTCTATAGCAACAAACAACCCCGATCGTAGGTAGAGGACTTCCTAGATCACTTAGCAGCTTACGAGGTCAACCGACGCACAAGTCATCTCATAACTTCTTCGGCGAGAACGCTAGTCTCGAGTCGGCATCATGGCAAATAGTGAGCAGAGGACAAATGAATCGTGGATGAAGAGACTCTCAAAAACAAAAGATCATGGACTCACATTTGTCAAGGTGCTCTGTTTTCTTCTTGAAGATGGTTGGAACCCCGTTTCTTTCTTCTTTTTGCTTGTTTTTTTTTTTTCATTCAAGGGTTCCAACCTGTTTTTCGGAAAATGGGGGCTCCCACCTAGCAGAGGTTTTGCGGGAGCCCGGCTCTTACCGGCCAAACCAGGAGCGGATGTCTCGAGCCTCGTGCGGGGGAAAGACATGTAAGGGGGCTGGAGGTAGTAGGTGGAAATTGGGAACGGATTCCCGTCTCCCCTTACACACTTTCGCCCTATTCGCACGGGAGACGTTGTTTTAAAGCACATTTTCGAGCACCTGTTATTTCCAACACATGATGCAAGAGTCCATGACAGGTAGAGAGTCCACGACACCACACCATTCAAGGGTCCTAGGATCACTAATTCACTCAATCAACCAACACAATATGAAGAAGAAATGAGACTTCTTAAATGCATCAACATCCTCCATAGTGCTACACTACCTCCCTAGGTTGTACATTACTAAAGAGACTGTCAATTCAAAGCATACTGAACAGGCAATTGCAAGGAACACGTACTTGGAGCCCTCAAATTTAAAAATTTGGACAGTGGACTAGGCTCCAAGCACAAAAACAGATCTAATGCAGTCAAAAGATAAACATCCCACCCCCCCCCCCCCCCCCCCCACACACTTAAGATCGACATTGCCCTCAATGGAGAAGAGGGAAGGAAAGGGGAACGATGTTACCGGTGTGCACGGACTGCAGGGGACTGGAAAGGACCAGTCGAAATGAAGCGGACTGGAGAAAGGACCAGTCAGGTACACAGGCACAGCTAAAGGAGACCAAAGAGCTCAAACACAATACGTTAGGTCCAATGGTCAGCCCAATATTACATCATCCAAAACAAAAGAAAACAAATCAAAGCCAAAGCTATTGGCAATCCGACCCAAAACAAAAGAAATAAATGAAAACCGTGGTGGGGTTGCCTCCCCACAAGCGCTTCTTTACCGTCTTGTAGCTGGACGCCCATGGTGGGTACTCAGAGGGGTGCAGGAACAGGTGCCTCCAAGAGCGGATCCACGTCGCTCTTGAGGTACAGCTTCAAACTGTGGCCATGCACCCGCCGGATGCGACCACCAGCATTGGTTAGCTCGACCTGGCAATCCGGCAGAATGCAGGCAAGTGAGTACGCGGATGGCCAGGGTGATCGTGATGCAGGAGGTGGGACCAGCTCATAGTGGTCTCCACCTTTCTTCCGTGCAGGTTTGGCAACCGGCGGCTTCGGCCGCCACTCCCCCTTGATCTTTTTGTTCGGAGGCGAGGCTGGATGGAGTGGCGGCGCAGGAGTGAGAGGAGGGTCCTACAAAATAGGAGATGCAAAAGGATACACTGCAGGCTCGTGTACCCGGTCATAAATAGCATGCACAGGTGTGACAGCAATCATAGCACAGTGATCGAATTCAGTCACAGAAAAGGTAGCTTGTTCATTTCCTGCACGCAGGATCAGTTTACCATCATGCACATCAATAAGTGCCTTGGCGGTGGCAAGAAATGGCCTACCTAGAATCAAAGGCACATCCACATCCTCATTTATATCCAGAATAACAAAGTCAACAGGATATGTGAATGCACCCACATTAACAAGCAGATCCTCTATGATACCCCTAGGATGCACAACGGAACGATCAGCTAGCTGAATGCTCATCCTAGTAGGGCTAAGTTCACCTAGGTCTAGCTTCTTAAACAACTTATATGGCATGACATTTATGCTAGCGCCTAGGTCCGCCAAGGACTTGCCTACATGCATGCTGCCAATAGTAAGAGGGATAGTAAAACTCCCTGGATCCTTGCGCTTTTCGGGCAGCTTGTTCTGCAGGATAGCAGAACACTCCTCGCTCAACAGCACTGTCGAGAGATCCCCAAGTTTCTTCTTGTTGGTGAGGAGATCTTTCATGAACTTTGCGTACTTGGGCATCTTCGACAGTGCCTCCACAAATGGTATGCTGATGTTGAGCTGCTTCAACATTGCCATAAATTTGGCAAACTCAGTCTCCAGCTTATCTTTATGTAGGCGATTGGGGAAGGGAAGCTGGGGCACATGCTCCCTAACCACTGGTTGTGGCTTAGGAGGAGGGGCTTCCTTCTCCACCCGGCCGGTTCTTCCTGCCTGGCCGGGGCAGGATCAGTGGTAATGGTATTGTTGCTCCTGGTAAAGATGGCATCCAGCTGCTGGAGCGGCTCACGTGGATTGGGGACGGTGGTGGCAGGTAGAGTCTCCGGGGCCCGGGTAGTAATTTGGCGAGCTATGGCACCAACTTGGTTCTATAGATCCTGCAAAATGGCACCCTGGTTCCTCTGTCCTGCCTCCAGAGAGGCTATGCTCTGGTCCACCCTTGTGAAATTCGCCTGGCTGGTGGTCATGAATGCCGCCAAAATGTTCTTCAGCTCGGTCATCTGATTATCGGGAGCTGGCGTTGCTGCTGGCTCGGCATACTGACGCTGAGGCTGCTTGAATGGCTGCCCCTGCCTAGGCTGGTAGGGCTGCTGCTGTGGTGGTGGCCCCTACCTAGCCTGGAAGGGCTGCCTATGCTGAAAACCACCCGCTGGTGCTGGGAAACCAGGTGGTTAGTGGTGTTGCTGTTCCAGGCAAAGTTGGGGTGCTGGCGCCACCCCTCATTGTAGGTATTGCTATATGGGTCAAGGCGCCAAGCATTGGCGATGAAGTCCACCTGTTCTTGGGGAGTAGAGGACTCCCTCATGGCCTGACAGTCCTCCACCAGATGATTCGGACTCTCACACCACTGACACTGAGCTACTGGAGGCGTAGCTGTACCTCGGCCCGGAAGGAGACTGTTGGGCTGCTTCAATGTCTGCACCAACTCAGCCACCTGCTGCTCTAACCCGGACCTGGCCTCCATAGCGTGCACACCACCGTCCCGGGAACTTCTGCCTCTGCTGCTCTGGCCCCAGGAATGATCTCGGGCAGCCAGGGTACTGATCATCTGGTTCAGCTCGGGTGGAGTCTTAGTGAGAATATCCCCTCCTGGGCATAGAGACTCAATCACCCTCTGGCTGTCCGGGGAGAGAGCACTGTAGAAGTTCCCCACTGTGAATGCATCGCTGAAGCCATGATGGGGAAACTGCCAGAAATATCCCATGTACCGCTCCCATGCATCACGAAGTGACTCATCTGGCTCTTGGCGGAAGTGAGTGATCTCCCGCTGAATCTCTGTGGTCTTCGATGCTGGATAGTACCTGTGCACGAACTTGTCTGCCAGATCGTCCCAAGAAGTGATGGACAATGGGGGCTGGGTCTCCAACCACCTATTAGCATTCCCCGCCAGAGAATGGGGAAAGAGGTGAAGGCGGATTGCGTCATCAGGGACACCGTTAAGTTTGAACCCGTTCGTCAGCTGCAGAAAACGGGAAAGATGCACCCGGGCCTCCTCATCTTTCAAGCCATGAAACTGGATGGAGGATGTAATGAGTTGAATCCAGCATGGCTTGATCTCGAAGTTTTTTGCTGGAATGGGCGGATAGAGGATGACCGGGCGAATGTCAGCAATCCGTGGAGTGTAGTAGTACTCCAAGGTGGGACCCGGTGGTGGATGATGATGAACCCCATCTCCCTGGGGATTGGGGTCGTTCCCCAAGAGCTGATTCACCGGAGGTGGGTTGTGATCGCCTTCCATCTCGTACTCGTCCTCGGACTCGCTGCTCAAATGGCCGTCTATGCGCTCCACCGTAGCCAGTCTAGCTCGTTGTTGTCTCCGAAGTTGGTGGCAGGTGCGTTCAATCTCTGGATCCAACGACAGTAAACCTCCCGATTGGCTACGGGTCATGCACTATCTGCACACAATCAAGCAATGCAAACCCGTGAAGGCACAAGTGGGAAAGAACAAACACTCAATGCGAAAATGAAAATTCTAAAGTAACAGAAATCACTTTTCTTCAACAACCTAGCCGTCCCCGGCAACGGCGCCAAAAACTTGACTCGCTCAAACACAACACCTAACATAGGCCAAGTGTAACCAATGAAAGGGACTGTAGTATAGTGGCTCAAGTAATAAATATCGAATCCACGGGTCTCTAGAGTTACTATTACTCAGCTTCAGTTCATTATCTAGCAAACCAGATTAAGATGAAAGAACTAAAACTACTTTAACACACTACAATTAAGGTTAATCTAATTATAGTTTGGGAACTCACTTAGGTATGATTCCCCTTAGCCAGTAGCCAGATTAATGATTGATGATTTCTAACTTGTTTCACTTTCATTCACAATGCGGAGAATCCTTGACTAGACCTTGAGTCTCGACTAAAGGAACAAGGCCCTCTTGAGTCAATTGCCTAGAGGGACGTATCCTTCTCTAGAACAACCGATCAAGGCGTTCTTAACTAGATTCCCTCTATCGAATGAGGTTCTCAATCGATACAAAGCAGTGAATCAACCCTCGACTAAAGTAATCGATCCACTACTATCAATCTATGGTGCTCTATTGACCTAATCAGGTATTCGCTCTCATAAGATCAAAGCAGAATCAATAATCTCGACTAAAGCAGAATTGAATCATGAAAACATGCATAAATTGAATATGAACTCAAGATTATCAAGTAAGAGTACTCATACAATCATCCAATCAAACAAACATAGCTAGGGTTCCTCAAAACCTAAGTGAAGGGAAGTTACTCCATAGAGAAGAGAGAGACTACAGAAATCTGATCTAGATCTTCAATCTCCAACTCCAAGCTTGATTCCCGAGCTCCAATGGCGAAGAAATCCTCCAGAATAGCCCCAAGAATGTTCCCAAGTCACTCTCTCTCTCTCTAGGGTTCGTCCCTTGGGTGTTTAGGAACCAAAACCCAGCTCTCCCTTTCCTTTGGCTAGAATCTGCCTCAAAAACCCGATTCTGGGCGAATTACGGGCTGAATTACGGTCGTAATTCTTCCATGCCCGTATTTTGCCCAAAACACGCGTTTTGGTTAAGTTTCAGCGCACCCAAGGCTCCTCTCGACAGTGAAAATACGAGCATGGGAGGCCAAATTACGGTCGTAATTCTCCTGCCTGTAATTCTTCCTCCGCTCCTGTTCAAAGCTTCGTTTCTCCCTCGTCCGGACTCCAAATCAGTCGCCGTTTGAACCCAGAAGCTCGTAGTCTCGTCCTCTTTCTTTTCATAACAAACTTCCATGATAATTTGTCCATAATACGAGGTAGAAATCCATTATTCCTCAGGTCATGCTCGTGTTTCTTCTCCCGAATTGCCAAATGATCTCCGATTGACTTGAAACTTGCGCCTACGCTTCACTTTATGTGCTAGGGCCTGAAATGTGACAAAGGAACACAACCTAGCGTAAAATAGGCCAAAGAAGCTATAATGCAAGCTTAAACGATCAAGAAACAAAGGGGAAAACATGTGCAAATATCGAGTCATCAAATCCTCCACACTTAACTGTTTGCTTGTCCCCAAGCAAATCTGACTCAAACCAATGCAACTCTCCAGACCTCTATAGCAACAAACAACCCCGATCGTCGGTAGAGGACTTTCTAGATCATAAAGCAGCTTACGAGGTCAACTGGTCTTCTAAGACGTCCCCTATCTTTCTCAATGCGAGTACTATACTCAAGCCAGGATCATGAGAAGAAGTAGAAGTAAGAGGGTCAGTTCATGGATAAAGGGACTCACACCATTCACAAGCAAGGACTCGTTGTACTGGGTTGCTCTTTCACTTCATTTCACCGTTGGAACCCCTTTTTCACTTTCATTTTACTTCTTTTTTTTATCTTTCTCATTCACTTAGCGGGGGTTCCAACTGTAGTCTTTTGCACGGTCGACCCTTATTAGTCGAGCAAGAGCAATTTCTGTACATCTGGTGCTCGCCAGAGTACTTCTTTTAAATCCTTTTCCTCAACTCGTGTGGAGGGTCAATGATTAAGGGGGGTCGGAAGCTCTATCCGTGCCCTTAAAAACACATCCTCAAGTAGGCAAACCGTTCAACGGGTGGAAGTTTTACTTGTACTAGAGACCGCTTAGCTTCACCTTGTAGGAGTACCCCACTAAGGATCACTAAAATCTCTTCCAAAACCCGATTTTGTGCAATGAACGGTGCCACACACGTTGGGCTTACCCCATGTTTAAGATTTAATGATTTTGACATGGAGGACCAACTGCATTTCATTTTTCACATGAGCACCCTGTTCGATACACGAGTCCATAACACAATCCAAACAGAGTCACCATTACCACAGGAATTCAACGGTCTTAGCTCCACTAATTCACAAAATCAACTAGCACAACAGAGAGCTAGATAGGAAAAATCTTATATTTCAACATCCTCCATAGTGCTACACTACCTCCCTAGGTTGCACATTACTATAGAGACTGTCAATTCAAAGCATACTGAGCAGGTAATTTGCAAGGAAACACGTACTTGGAGCCCTCAAATTTAAATTTTTGGACAGTGGACTAGGCTCCAAGTACACAAACAGACAAACATTCACTCGCATACATAATCGAACATCCCCCCACACTTAAGCACGACATTGTCCTCAATGGAGGAAAGATAAGGAGGGTAGAACGAAGTTACCAGATCAAGGGTGAATGATGGTGGACGGGGCAGGCGGTGCATTCCACGAGGAGAGAGTAGTCGGAACACAAACACCACACAAAATCTCACAAAGGTTGAGTCATTGACTCTAAAATCAAATAACAAAACTTATGCAACCGAGGAGAAAAAGAGAAAGAAATGCAAACCGACTAGTTGGGTTGCCTCCCAACAAGCGCTTCTTTCACGTCGTGAGCCGGACGATGGCTCCTAAGTTTCGGTCCACCCCAAAACCTCCTTGAAGTTGAGGTTCTCGCCGATGAGGTGGAGTCTCAAGTCACGAGCATGTGGTGTGGCATGTGATGAAGGCTCATGCACTTGATGCAGATGAAGTCTCCACCCTCGAGACCTCTTCTTCTCTTCTCTCGTCTCATTGCCCCAAACCAGATATGACAACATCGATTGGCCACCATCGCGTCCACCAAGAGGGACCGATGTCTATGTGGCCTTGTTCTGGCAAAGAGACACTGCAAATGGGTTCTTGCTAAGTAGTTCCTCGAAGTTTGGTGGAGATATCACATGTAACTCATGGCCGGTGCATGCCTCTTCCACCTCAACTCCGTCCTCAGCCTGGACGCCAATTGCTTCTTCAACCCCCCTTTCTTCTTCATGTGGTATCACCCCTGGGAAATGATCAAGAACTCCTTCTGCTTCACTTTCGTCATCCTCCACAACTTCTTTCTGCACCCTTTCTTGCTCTTCTTCTTCTAGCACGGATTGGAGAGCAAGTTGCCAAGCAATTTCTTTCATGAGATCTTCTTGCATCTCCTCACTCATGCCCACCTCTTCAAAGCTCGATGTGGGATGTGGGAAGGGGTGGTCGGCTACGACAGGACATTCTTGATCATGATCTTTACGGGAGCTCTCCGTGATAACTTCGGTTTGTGGGAGTCTCCAGCGCCGATGGCCCTTCTGGTTGTGGGAGAAAGTCTTCTTGGTAATGAGATTGTTCTTGATATGCCCAGGGGTCAGATTGTTCTCCGTAGTAAGGGGGTTGGTACTGGAACCCCAATCCATAGTCTTCTCCTCCTTGATTGCTCCAGGGGGTCTCAGGGTAATACCACTCAGACAGTGGTGGATACCCCCAATGATTGGAGAAGCCATGAGGATCCATGATTCAGATCTGCACCAACAAAAACAAAAACACCCAAGTGAAAAGCAAGGGTGGAAAAGAAAGAAAAACGCTAAAGTAACAAACTTCTGGCTTTCCTAATAATCTAGAAAGTCCCCGGCAACGGCGCCAAAAACTTGAATCACTCCTACTGTCACTCTAGAAAATGGCCAAGTGTAACCACTTCCTAAAGCGTAGTATAGCGGGTTTGGGTTTTAATGTCAACCCGGGTCCTAGATTTGATGACTACTCAGTGAATTCTTGTTATCTAGCAGTAAAACTTTAGTGCAGGTTCGAACAAACAAAAACACAAAGCAAGTAAACGGTTGTTTTCAAGTCAAGAGAGGTCACCCGGATATGGTTCCCCCTAGACTGCAGTTAAGCCGGATTGCAATTTACCAAGTTCAGTTTTCATGAAAGTTATACTGCGGAAGGTTCTAAAACAGTCTGAAGTCTCGACTAAAGTTCTCCAGACCCTCTCAATCTAAGTCTCCAGTGGGCGACTAACCTCCACCGGAGTAAACAGATTGAGGCCCTAACGAACAAAACCTCCATTACCGAAGTGAATTCGGTACAGAATAGTGAGTTGGCTCCTCGACTAAAGTCACCAACTCCCTATCTTCAATCAAGGATACTCTATCAACCTAGGCATATATTCTCGTTCTAGGTCAAAGCAGAAACAACAGGAATTTGATCAGGATTCAAGTCATTCAATCATTCAAGCCTCAATCGAATATAATCAATTCATAAACTCTGTACTTGGGTTCATACAATCAGACCTAACATACAAATCTAGGGTTCCCCATACCCAGATGAATGGGGAAACTACTCCATGGAGAAAGAAGCAAAAACAGATTCAGACGCGGAAATCATACTGTGAAGATGGATTTCTGCTCCTGGTTGACAATCGGCACTTCTCCAACCTCAACCCGGGCTCCAATGGTGATGAAGATCAAGCTATGGCACTTGGGAACTCTGGTTCGTCGCTTTCTCTCTCTAGGAATCACTCTGTCTCTCTAAAACTCGGAACCTTTGAATGTTGGCCTTCTTCTCCTTTAAATTGGCTGCCTGTCGCGATACCCGGTCGAAATACCCGGTCGGGTATTTTGGGTCTCGACCGGGTATTATTTAAAACGCGCGTTTCGGTTGAGGGAAAATCCCCGGTCATATCCAATAACGTTAAAAATACAACTTTAAGTTGTACCATAAAAGTAAAAACCAAAATGAGAAACATGCGCAAGCCTCCAAGTTTCTTGGAGCTGAACAAAAGATTAAATATTTAACTGAAGTTGGTAAAAAGGTCGAGAATAAGCAAGTAGATTTTCTGAACTTGGAATTGTCGGATGATCGTAGAGGACTTACATGAATTTGACGTTGATAATTAGGGGGATGTTCGAGGAAGAAGAATAATGCAAATGAGATTCCTTTGGTTTTATAGAAATTGTATACCACATGCACAATTTTCTACTTTAAGTAGTAATGTCACTATTTTTCTAAATAATCGATATAGTTGCAAACTATCAATAACATTATGTTTTTCCTTCTTGATTATTAACTTTGAGTTTATTTTTGTATATCTAGGCTTAAAGGATGTTCAATGGGGTGGTAATCCACTTATATGTGGTTATTTTTTATAATTTTCAGGTTTTCATAGTTTTCATTTTTTCATTCTTTTTAACGTGAGACAAAATTTATTTGCGCTCGATAAACTACAAAGTGATTACAATTAGTCTTATGAATTTCCACATTGTTAATGGAGATTGATGGATTAAAAAACACTTGGACTAACATATCAATAAAGTTTGAAAAGTTATCAAACATACATAAATAATGTACACATTTGCTGCGTCCAGAATATGATAAAATAATAATTTAGTTTGATATATAGTTAATAAATTATCATCACCATTATCAAAAAAGCAACAAAAAAAATATGTAATTAGACCGAATATGATTCTCAAATGACTGTACAAGAATAATGTAATGAGATTCTTTATTCTGTAGAAATTATGCATCACATGCACAACTTGTGCAGTAGCATGTACATATTTGAACTACCTTTTGTTTTAAAGTGATTGATATGCTTGCAAAATGTCAATAAATATTGTCTCATTGATTGTTATCTTCAAGTTTGTTTTTGTATATCTGAATTGCGATGGATGTTATTTCAAAGTGGATGAACATTTTGTGCATTCAATGAACTTCATAATGGTACTGTGTGTGACACAACTTTCTAACCATTAAATATTGTGATTGTGAAACAACTTATTGTATTATGAGAGGTTATAATTAACATATCACCAGGGTGTATAAGTTGTTTCATGAGTTGAGTTGTACAACTTCTGGCCATATTTTTCTGATACCTTACATAAAAAATTAGTTGAGAGTGAAAGCTATATCATTGAATTATAAATGTTATTAATTGAAACTCAACTCATATATTGGTTGTAATATTTCATAATCTGATTTTTTCGTTCTACTATTCTATGTCATCCACTATAATCAACTCGAAAGATCCTCAACTCTCTCAAGTTTTAGGAGCTTAATAGAATATCAAATATTTGACTGAGAGGTAAAAATTTTAAGAATTTGCAACCTGATTTTCATAACTCTTATTTTTTGGATGATAGTAAAACAATTACATGAATTGATTAGCTTATCAATTATGTAAAATGTTTAAAGACGTCTGTATTATCGGATGAGTTCTAAAATACAGATTTGTAGAACAAGAATAATTCAAAATTGTTGATATACTTGCAAAATTGATTATAAACTTTGAGTTTGTTTTGTATATGTAGACTGTAATGAATGTTTAACAGGAAAACCATCAATTTTATGTTTTTTCCGTCTAACATTATTGTCAACGTGAATGAACCTTTTGTGCTTTCAATGAACTCCATAATGGTAGAATGAGTAGCATGACTTGGCTTTCTACACTATCAATGAAATATTGTTGTTGTGAAGAACTCATATTTTAACATTGAACCTACAAGATTATTAGAGTTTTAGAACAACAGGTGAGCCGGCTGTGATAGTTGTACAATGAGCAATGAAGGTTCATAAATGAAACTAAACTCATGTATTGTTGATAATTTTTCACTCTTCTGTCATCCACCATAGGGTTTATTACCGAAATATGCCGGAGATATCATATATGATACTCTTTGTCTGTTTCTAGTTTCTAACTTCAAAATCACAAAATTCGCACCCGTAAATACCAGATTCAGATCTTCATTGGTGATACTAAGCCTTTCGCCAATATTTTGACCTTGATAAGCTTTTGCGAGCTGCAAGAGCAAGCACAAGTTCACGGCCACTAAGAGAATCTCGAAAATGATTGTGAATGACTTCATCACCCATAAAGGGTGTTGATGCTTTTCGCCTTGTTGGGAGAGTGACCTCTAGGAAGTTTTTTATTTATCGAAATTTTTTCATGGATTTTGAAGAATTTTGCAAATAAAAGTTTATACATGATTGTTGGGCATGCACTTGATACTGTTTTTGATTTCATCGAGCACTCATAACTACATCCAAAAGTATTTATGTTTTTGTGTGATATTTGATTCAATTATCAATAACGCTTATTATTTTTTGTTTTTATTGAAAAATAATATTGAAATATATATTATGTTGGCAGAGGAATATGTAAAGTTGTTGAGGAATTGCATTGGAAAGGAACACATGATGCACACATCACACAAAAAGAATAAAGTTTTTGTAGTTAGTTATTAGTACCTGAGAATATCGAAAACATCATCATATGCATGTCCAACAATCATGTAAAAACATTTTTTGTAAACTGTTGAAAATCCATTACAAAGTTCTGATGAATAAAGAACCTCTACTCATTTTTCACAAAGTCGTGGATGACTCGAAGTACTAACCGGACTTCAATTTGGTGGCTCTTCAAATGAAAACATATTTTTATCCCAATCCACTCCCGATTTCATATGTACAATAATCCTTATTTTGTAGACCAAACCACTTCATATTCCATATGTACAACCTTCTTTAGTAGAACTCTCGAAAATCAATGTCGAAGTTCCGATAAACAAAGAAACTACTCATCTTCCATTAAATTGTGAACGTTTTGAAGTACTAACAAGAGTTTGAGTTTTGTGACGCTTCAAAATTATCGTATTTATTTCATCCAAAAAATTACGCTTTCAAAACTCTTTTTCTTTCTTCACTGCATCCCAATTTACATTTTGTTCCCAAAGAAAGAAAGGAAAGAAAATGGAGAGGGGGAGGAAAATTGTAGAACATGTTTTTTATGAGAGAAAGTGAGAGAAAATGTGAAAGAGAAAAAGTATATTGAAAAACACTAAGAGGTTAGCTTGCTCAATTTTTTGTAGGAAAAAATAAATATGAATTTTGGATTAGTGGTGGATTACACAAAAAACACAATGCAGAGTGGAATCTTCATATTCTTGAGCATGGTGGAACTACCAATACAGGGTGCACTATGTACCAATTATGAGATTGTATGATTATTGACATGAACAAGGATCTCAGTTAATGTATTAAAGATTTGACGCCTTTATAGTTTAGTTGTTTATGTGTTCATCCATAGATGCTTTCTTGTTTTCAGTTATGTGTAATCAAGATTTGGAGTTTTTGTAGTTTAGTTGTTTATGTGTTCATCCCTTGATGCATTTTCCTCTGTACTGCATGCTCCATCCTATGTTCGTAAGTTGTTCGATACAGTTTTGGAATAAGGCTTTGTGTTAAAGATATCAATGGAGGCTGAAGGATATGATTAACCATAATTTTCATTTGAATAGTGTATTATTTCTACAATTTCACTCTAATGTTTAAAAATAACTAATTTCCGTATCTTATCATTGTCTATTTTCTAGATAATTTTTTCTGATAACTTTCGCTTTACACCCACCTAAATAGAAGAAATGGAAGTGTAAACGAATCCCATGTATTCCTACCTGTAGTAATGAAAGAGCAACTCCATTTTTGCACCCACCTTTCAATCCAGTAATGAGAGAAAGGGCCATCGATGGGAAGATCCAAAATCCAGAACATTTATAAGTTATAATTATTAGAGTTTTACTGTCGCTAGTTACCTAATTAACCACAAATCAGTGTATTGGTGGCCAATCAATACAAGACATTAAGCAATTTCATGCAATAAAGAATGGAAGAAAAGAAATTATTGAAATAATTCCTCATGTCTATGGTCCGATTGAGACGAAATAAACCGGGTAGGACAACCACCAACTTCAATGATCATATCAAGCTGCATGTGGAGAACAAAGTGTTGATGATGAAGAGAAGGGGGGTAGGAAAGGTTGTGGGAAAGAGGGTATAACATCTTGTCATCAATTGTAGATGAATAATGGGTAAGAAAGAAGTGTGAAAAGAAGGTGAAGGAGTAATAGGACTGGAGGGTGAAAAAGGTGGAGTATCATCATGAGAGATAGTTTATGGTGTATATAAAGTCTGGATCCAGTATTTCATGGATGTTATGATTAGAAGATAGTATAGGATTAACATAATCGGAGTCATCTAGGGCAAGTAGTCAGAAGAACAAAAAGACTCCTGATGATAGTTGGAAGGCCATATTGAAATTTCAAAAAACTTGCTACATTGAGAAGGGCTCATGTTTTCTTTCCACCCTTCCATTTTGTTGAGCAGTGTATACACAACTCTACTCATGAATGATTTTATTCTGCTTATAGAATTCATCCATTTTGAATTCCTGGCCCTGAAGTGATCTTATGACTTTCACCCTCTTATCAAATTTTGTAGCGACCATGACACAAAAAGATTGAAGTAATGATCTTGCTTCTTATTTGGAACTCATCAAATATAACCAAGTACATCTACTGTAATCATCGAGGATAGTAAAAAAATATTGAAATCCATTATGTGAAACAACATCCACTAGCCCCCAAATATCAACGCGGATTACTTGAAAAGTTGTCTTAGATTTAGTAACACTTATAGGAAATGGTAGTCTCTTGTTAGGAAATATGACAATTCTCAAAATCAAAAGGTTGTATCTATCTCATTACAAATCTTATTTAATGATCGCTGTTTAGACAAAGAAAGATGCCCCAATCTATCGAAGAACTTGAGGTTTGCAATTCTCCCCAAGAGAACTTGAAACTCCAAGTAAAGGCCTATATCTACGGGGATTAAACCAATCCTTAGTTGAGAGATGAGGTCCCGAATGAAACAAAATGTGGATTGAGAAAGTAGTGAGACTGAGTTGATTTTGGTTAGCTAGCTTATGGAAATGAGATTATAGGAAAAATACGGTACTAACAGAACATTTGTAAGCAAGATTCAACATGGCAATTTAATAATTCATGCATGTGTTACTTCAGCTTGGTGACCATTTGGTAAAGTTACTGAAATATTTTTAGCTTCTCGTCATCGTAGAAACATTGCAATTTAATAATTCCTCATCGACGTTGAGCTCTACTCCAACGTCCACCTCAACAGCAAACATCTTCACCCAACTCTTTATCACATGTTTCGGTTGCAGAGGATTCCTCCTGTACTGATCACTTACATGATTCCTCTGCAGCGGATATGGAACTTTTTGTTCCACCTCTCGTGACTGCTCATCAGCGCTCTGGATGTGCAAATATTGGCCAGTCTCCCTCACACTTGCATGATTATGTTGGTTACTCTACTTATTCAGTCTATGTTCCTTCACATTATTGTTTTACCAAGGACGATCCACGTTGGGAGGCTACTATGACTGGTCAAATTTAACCCTTGGAAGCTGAAAACGCGTGGGAGGTGGTACCTCGTTTTCTTGGTTCTCAAATCATAGGTAATCATTGGGTTTTTATAATTAAAAATCTTCTTGATGGCACTATCTATCGATACAAGGCACGACTGGTCACACAGGGATTTAAACATAAGTATGGGATTGATTTTGATCAAACCTTTTCTCTTATTGAAAAGATGCAAACTATCCACAGTCTGTTGTCGTCGCGACTATGAAGCGATGAGTGATTGTTCAGTTTGACGTTAATAATGCATTTTCATAGGAATTTGAAGGAAACTATTTACATGGAATAACCCAGAGGGTATCCAAAGGGGTTCGGGCGTGATGTGCAAACTCTTGCGTTCCTTGTATGGTTTGAAGCAGCCTCCTTGGGCGTGGTTTGAGAATTTTCATGGTACATCCTTCAAGCTACTTTTTTGTGAAAGTCAGAATGATCCTTCATTGTTTCATGTTTTCTTTTCTTCTCAACCCTACCCCTCCGCCGCTCCTTACTATCCCTCTTCTCTCCCCCTTCGCACCAGCAGGCCAAAAAAAGAGAAAACAAAACCCGCCCTCAAGTGACCTCCCTCGACCTCTCAGTCCTCAACATCTCTGTTGGGATACGATCATGCTTGAGAACCTTTTTTGAAGCAAAGCTTCTACAAATGACCTGCAGTTCTAAAGCCTCCCAATCAACCTCTAGAATGCCCTTCACCCCCATTCTTTTCGTTCGTCCAAATCTACCCTCCAACATCCTGCAGCTTAACGCCTTTCTTCATGTCGATAAACCATTAAAACCCCAAATTCTCATATCTCTAAAATCTGAACCCTAATCCAAAAGTGACTTTCAAGCCCTTTCTTGAAATTTCCAGAGTAGATGAGTGATGAAGGAACTAATAAGGAGTTGTGATTTTCAAGCTTTATATTTCAAGATGAAAGGCTTCCTTTCTATCCAAATCACAAATAGTTCGAAAAAAAGTAAGTAACTGCCCATAGTCCACAAGAATAAATGAATTGTCTAGATGAATTACACATGATACAATACAAACCTCTAGTAAGCTGCTCTCCCGTAATCCAACAGATAAATAGATAGAGTACATTACATAGTTCGTTTTAGGGATAGGTGACTTACCCAATCATAGAGATATGTTGCCATTCTCGTCTTACTTTTCCTTCCCGAAGGAGAATCAAGTACTTCTAAGTCGTGAATATCTGAATAGGACGAAGCACCCCCCTCCCCCTGCTCTCGGTAGAGCGAAGGAGACAGTTAGCATAACGAATTTGAAACGCGAAGCCCGAGAGGCCAGTGAGCGAGTGGTTAGTGGCCAATATAATAAAGTCCTAGTTGATGCAATTCCTCTTTGCGGCTGGCAAGTCTTAGGGATAAGACGCCCTCTCAAGGACCTCAATTCTCTTCATCCATTTCTCACAATTACCAACGCGCAACAACTTTATCGGCATTCTTTTGGACAATCGATGAAACTAGGTTTTACGGTTTGACTGGGATTTATTGGGAATTCTTAGGGGAGTAGAATGGAGAAAGGGGAGGAGAGGACGAAAATGGGGTTGCTAAATTCACCATGATTAGGGGGATAGCGGTAAGGAAATCGATAGAAGAAGATGGAAGTGCGACGGTGGTACTGTGGTAGGATGGAGGATGAGGAGGGAGGTGGGGGTGAGTGAAAATTATGGATCTTTTCTATTATCTATTTTGTATTTTTAATTATAAAACTATATTAAAAACTATTATGTGTCAATGATGTGGCATCTACATGGAAGTCACGTGTCTTCCACGTCATCGAAATTCAATAACGTTTAACTTCCATCCGATCAACCATTACTTCTAACGGTCAACGTAAGGGGTCAGGATATAAATGTCACAAAACTCGCATACATCGTGCTAGAATTGTCCTAAAGAGTAATTCAAAATAAAAGCGACATTTCTGTGATAGTTGGGGTGTTAAAGTGGAATTAGCCCAATTTATTTTAGGTACCATTGTGTAATTAGGATTTGTGATAACAAACTTATATATATACGGCTGTAACATTGTATGAGTTAAGAATTAAGAAAAATATAGAACTTGAGAGGAAAATCTTCTTCATGAACTAGTGTCATACTGACGATACCACGTTAAAAAACTAGTGTATTTTCTTCTTCTTTGTGTTTGATTAATTGACATTCTCTGCCACAGGGTACTCGTTTGTATACAGAGAGTGAGCTCTCGGAACGGTTTGGTTACCAAAGCAAGCCTTTGTAGCGGTGACCTTTCCTCCTGCTGCTACAGCAAACTATGAAGGGAATCGTTTTAGGGGATTATGCAGCTGTTACCTGTTCGATAATACTTTTGAGAGATCGATGCCGCTGCATCACTGCCCAAGTCACCTTCATGATTTGTGGTTTGAGAACAACTTAGGCGCCAGAGTTTCGCGCTATTTCTTCGGCCAAAATTATGACAAGGACACAAGGGGTCGATAATTATGAGATGTGCCGCCTCCCTACTCCACTGACGTAGCAGTTGATGCGCGGCAACCAAGGTTGTCAAACCGGTTTAAGTCATTGAGCTGGTCAAGCAAGGGGTTTGAGGTTTAATGGTCTGATCGGGGTCCGGCCGGTTTGAGTCATTTTAGACATTTTCTAAATACATATACAAATAAAGTAGTAATTAAAGATTTAATGACTGAAATAAAATTTATCTTACATATATCTATTAAAAACTTATTTTGCACAAAATAAATCTACCTAACCTCCAAAACTACCCACCATCTCTCTTCCTTCGTTCCTATTCCTCTCTTCTTCTCCCTATTTAGAAGTAAGACCGGGGGTTTTCTGGAGGCTGTTTTGAAGCTCGACTCTGGTCGGACCGGGTCCAACCGACGGTTCGATAGGGGTTTACCAACCTTGGCGGCAACTTTTCTGGATGCCGAATTTGAAAGCTGAATGAATTCTACTTAATTTTTGGATTTTTAGAATAAAATGGATTTGGCCATTTGGACCACGGTTTACTCTTCTGATAGAAGTCGGTTTGATAGTTTGGGACTGAATTACATTTCGGGTTGAAAATTTTGAATTGGGTAATTTCGGGTTGAAAATTTCGGATTAAGGATCATCATAGGTCGGGTCATCATGGGTCGGACAATTTCGGATAAGATATTGACCTAACCCATCGGGTTTCGGATCGGGTCTCGGGTAATTTCGGGTTATGAGCGTTCTCAGAAACAATATCAAACATGTGACATAAATTTTTAAGGGACACAAATTTTCACATATGTATGACAATAATTAATCTAGCACATGTCAATGAACAAATGCTCAAATCCTTCTATGCTAATGAAAAGAAAAACAAACTCAATAAATCGTCAAAAAATAATTACGAAAGTAATACTACTACAAGAAACAAAGGACGTTTGATTATCCTAATACTCAATACTTGTCTTTCAAATCCTTATGAATTTTTTTAAACATCTCATCAATTTATAAATGATGAGAGTGACATAGACCTGGCAAATTACAACCCAACCCGAACCCGCCCGAAAAGTAGTAATTTTTATAAACTGAAACACGAATGACCCAAACGCGATAACCCGTGATTTTTTGGGTTGGGTGGGTTAGCGGATCGACACGTTAGACCCATTCAATTTTATATATCACTCCCAAATGATAAAAACACTCATAAATTGGTGAGATGTTTAAAAAAAATTTACAAGGATTTGAATGACATGTTTGGAGCTTAAGGATAATCAAATATCATGTGTTTCTTGTAGTAGTATTACTCTTGTGATTGTTTTTTTGACGATTTGCGCAATTTGTATTTCATTTCATTAGCATGGGAGGATTTGAGAATATGTTAGTTGACATGTGTTAAGTAAACTATTGTCATGCATATGTGAAAATTTGTTTTCATTAAGAAACTATGAAACATTTTTTATATTGTTTCTGAGAGCGCTCATAACCCGAAATTACCTGTAACCCGACCCAAAACTGAATGGGTTGGGTCAATATTTGACCTAAAATAAACCAACTCAACATGACCCAACCCATAACCAAAGGCCACAACCCGAAATTACCCAACCCGACCCGATTGCCAGGCCTAGTGACATATGGAATTGAACGGATCTAGCAGGTCGACCCGCCAACCCACCCAACCCGGCCCAAAAAATACGGGCTAATCGGGTTCGGGTAAATTGTTTTGTTATAAAAACTTCAACCCATTTTCTATTTTTCGGGCGGTTTTGGGTCGGATCAACGGGTCGGGTCGTGATTGACCAGGTCTAAGTTCAAGGTTGTCAACGAATTGCCATCAGGTGGTTTGACAATTAGTTTGAGATTTAATGGTCGGATTATGTTCAACCAGCTCAAGTCAGTTTTAACATAATATGTGAGAGAACATCTAATATAAAATAGATTATGCATATATTTATCATATTTTAACATAATATGTGAGAACATCTAATGCAAAATAGAATGCATATATTTATCATATTTTAGAACAATTTCACTAATCTACACTCATATTAACAAAGAAATATATCTTACAAAATTACCAATCCACATTTTCAAACTAGATTTTGCAGGTTAGACCACGCAATTTTAACTGGTTTTCTTTAACCCGAATTTGAATGATTTAACTCGATTTTGACTTTTTTTTCCATAACCATATAATTAGAATTAGAGTGTATGACCGAATATGGTCGGCTGGATATAGGTTTGACAACTTTGGTTCAGCTACAATTGGATCCACCAAACTCTTGTGCATGGGTTTTCAACGTGCATGTGTGAAATATTGTATTGTTGTATTTCATCACAGCCTAGGGTCAAAATCTCCGTTCTTTTACTACATTCAATTTCAAAGCTCTTATAATTTGAACTAAACTAACTAGAATATAAAAACAAAAGCCAAAAAAAGCTACGGAAGCAAATGTATGAAGGGGAAAAAAGATGCGGTAGCTCATTATGTAGGCTAACCTTACCGTACTCCGCCAAATCTTCGATTCAGGAGAACCGGTACTTGTTGTGCACTGAAGCATTTCCATTACCGAATCTGAGAAGAGGAACACAGCAAGCCGGAAGCATCTGCCCCAACAATGGCAAGATCACAAACAACACATATCTGACCCTCCTGGTCCGGAACAAACCGAGCAGAGCAATAGGGGCAAGACGCGTCCTTCTGTCCTCGGTATATTGGCACATAAGTAGCACCACACACCACAAATGGATTTCGGAAATCATAGCTCAGCTGAGTAGCATCGTTCATATTCCTCTCTGAAGCCTGCAACACTTGTCTCGCCTTCCTCGCATGATCTTCAACCTGAGGGTTGGTCTCCAAGAGGCGCCTGGCCAGATTAGCAGCCGTAGCGAAGTTCTTTGCCTTGTAGCAGATCGTCATTGCAGTCAGCAAGGCAAGTCTCAAGTGAGGGGTTTGAAGGTTGAAATGGGTGAAGTAGGCAGCAAGCTCCTGCTGACGAACCGGGTCGCTCTTCATTTCCCTCCTCTTGAGTTCCATCTGTAGCCCTTGAACATATTCCTTCACTATGATAATCAACTCCTTAACCTCATCGACCTCCCTCCTTGTCTCCACAACAATGAGAGGGATCGTGCGAAGAATCGTGAGGAAGAGCTTAAGAGCCTCGGTGAACTTCCCAGCCGTGGTGGCTTTATAGCCAGCCTTGAGCTTCTCTTCCAGCTGACTGAAACTGAATACCAGTGCTGGAGGGGCTCGTACATTGGGGCTCGCCGACTCATTACACCGTCCGACAGCTAGTGATATGACAGAAGCAGTAGAAACTGCACGTAGATAGGACTGGCTTCCAGAGTGAAGATCGAGGAACATAGCTTTCAATGGGGAGAAATTTTTTATTCCGAGTTGCCTATGGAGCAACCTCATAGCAGTGTCGAAGTTGCCAGCTGCCACGTGCTCAGCAGCAAGGGATGACTTCTGCATCCATATCTGGCTCACGGGCGTTCCTGAAGTTGGCGCTACAAAAACTGAAGAGCGACAAGTCGGAGAAGCTCTAGGGGTATCTGCTTCTTGAGGAAGATCCAAGTCCTCGAGGTCCCATCCTCCTTCCTCGTCATTGTCTCCCTCTGCCTCACCATCCCCTAAAACAGCAGTAACATCACCATTCTGGAAGTCCTCCGCGTCAACCATTTCAAGTTCCTCGCCCCAATCACCGTCCCCAGCTTCCTCGTCTTCCTCCCCTGTCCCTCTGGCCATATTCTCAAGGCCACCTTCGAATACACCTCTCATAACTCTGAGCAGAGGCCAATCACCAGAACAAGATATGGGAGAAGGAGGCATTAGAAGGGATGGCACTTTACCATCTGGCAGAGATGGGAGATTATCTCCCAAATCGGCTGCCAGGCGGGCAGCTACATCCTCCAGCCCATGCACCTTCGCTGTGATGTATGCCAGGGGAATATGACCGGTTGTCTCCAGTATCTTCACTCTCTCCTGGATGTCCCCTAAGTATAGGGAATTGTGGAACTGGCCCATGACGTCGTTCTTGACCTCAGCAATTTTCAACATCTTCGACAGCTTGTCAAGGTTTCCAGTTATTAGATACAAGAAAGATAATCTCTCAAAATTCTTTGTTCGCTGATATGCATACTCAACAATACCTGCATTGCCCTGGCGAAGGGCTTCCACTCCTAGCCTGTACCAATGATCTTTCTCATCGATTTCCTTGGCTGATGCGACGGCAATTTGTATGTTCCCACTCTCAAGAGCCAAATTGAATCTCGTTCTTTCATCTTTGACAAAATGCAAGGCAACTTCAGGGAATCCCTTCTGCTGTAGATAAGCAATCATTGCCTGTCCACAAAGCTGAGAGTTTCTGATCATGCTCATGACATGATCATACCTCTTCTTCAGAAGAGAAAGTTTAAACATGTATTCTGTAGCATCAATGATCATAGCGCTATTCTTTCCATCCTTATCCAAACAAAATACTATATTACCAGCAATCTTAGTGATGTATATTTGGGCATCAAGAGTTTTGATTATGCCACTATCTCCATTTGGAAGGCAGTATTTCATATGATTCAGAGTAGAGTATATGAAAACACCATTGTCATCCCACGCTCCACTCTTCACCCGAATTGTCTCGTGAAGGGTGCATTGATGCACAAGCCTTTTGTTTGCAATGACAACAGCATGCTTGCTCAACAAGGCAACATTCTCCATGTCACTAGACCAAACAACATACTTAACAAAAGTGGTAGGGAGCTCCCCAACAACAAATCTCTGTTGAAGATCAAATATGACCACTTTATCATCAGCTCTGCAAAGCACGTTACCAGTCCCAGCGTAGAAAATTGCATCTGTAGCTATGGGAAGACTGCTTTTTTTTACCACCTCATTTTTTAGGTTCTTCACCAACACCTGATTGCTACTTCTGTCGAGCACAGCAAATCTGTTTCGGGCAATGAAGACAGCTGAACCCCCAGCACCTCTCTTTGCTTCCTGCACCATATCACCCCTTGACATGCTATCTTTCTGCACAATATAAAGCTCATAAGAACCACCATCCACATCTGAGCACAGCAGAATCGCATTTTCAGTAGGGCTGTAAGAAAGAGTTCTCGGACTCTGATTCAAACTGGCACTACCTGGTCGCCTTATCGGGAT
Source organism: Linum tenue (assembly GCA_946122785.1). Taxonomy (NCBI): domain Eukaryota; kingdom Viridiplantae; phylum Streptophyta; class Magnoliopsida; order Malpighiales; family Linaceae; genus Linum; species Linum tenue. Next base: position 44,202,427 of record CAMGYJ010000005.1, on the reverse strand, counting down.
CACCTGGGTTTCCCTTAGAGTAGAATACTCGAAAAACCTCAAAAACCGATCTTTCGTATAAAACAGAGAGTCTACACTCACAGCAAATGCAGGTCGTTCTCTCTCCAACTTGAACACTATCATGCCACTATCATGTCCAGCAGCAAGAAGATTCATCTCAGGGTGAGCCGCAAGGATCCAAAACCGGTCATGCTCACGGCGGAAAGTTTGAAGCCCAGTTCTCTTAGTTACATCCCAAACTCGGATACTCTTATCCTCTGAATTAGACACGATTATATCTTGCTTGGCAAGGAATATAACACTTGAAACATTGTTCATGTGTCCTCTGAAAGTGTCCACCTCCCATGCCTTTGTATCTGAAACGGATGGAAGTAACAAAAATTATTCCCGAAATAATTTAGTGCCCTCTTGGACCATAAAGTACTGGTGCCCTCTTGGACCATAAAGTACTGGATATTATAAACCTCATTGTAAGACATTCTCAGAAGGGTAGAGGTGTTACTATATACACAATCACACAAATAAACACGAATATTGAGGTACTTCATAAGTAGCTTCAACAGCACAGTACAACATAACATTCAATTGTCAGAGGGAGAGAAAGAAACACAACATACCGTTCATCCGCCACAACTTTACTTGACGATCATCGGCGCCTGAGACAATCAAAGGAAGAGTAGGGTGGAATGCAGCCCAGTTCACCCCTCGGTCGTGACCTTCTAGGACATATTTAACAACGGCATCAACGCCCCCGAAGATATCTCCATTCAACTGACTTAAACGCAAGATATCATCAGCAGGAGATACAGTTTTTTTCCTCAGAGCAGCAGTGTCCCAAACGCGGACAGTCTGGTCCAGCGAAGCTGACACAACAAGATCTTCCTTAGGATGAAATGAAGCGCACATGACGTAGTGATTATGGCCTGTCAGCACAGAAATGCAAGTGCGTGACTGCCAATTCCAGATGCGGATCGTCTGATCATCACTTGCACTCACAATCCATGGGTACTCATGATGAAACTCCACGGTGCGGATGTAATCAAGGTGGCCCAGAAGGGTAAATAGACACCTATGCAACTTATAGTTCCAAACTTTGATCTTGTAGTCATCACCTGAAAAGGAATAATTGTATAAACCCAAGCATTGTCCAAAAGTCAGAGAAACAAGCCGGGGCAAGAACTGGAACTTATGTAAAAACAATCCAATCATTGAAACAAGTTGGCACAACTGCAAAATATCCGAGTGCCTAACTTTATGGGTCTACTCTTCTTATCGTAGTCCATAGAGGCCAAGAACATGCAGTGACTGAAAGAGACATCATGAAAATATGAAGGCAGGCTCTAAAATCTACAACCACATGAAAATATAAACATCAACTACCATTTCGGTAGACTAAGAACACCTTTACTAGAATTTCCTAACAAAATCTAGATGCGAATACAACAAAAGAAGAATGTAGGAGAGTCCTTAACATAGGTAATTTAGATCAGTTAATTTCTCCCACTGCAGATCATCAAGGACTTCATCCAGGAATCCATAGCCACCAACCAAAATATGTGAACACAACTACTACATAGGGAAGGATGAAATTATCATATCTAACCTCATTCTCGAATTTCATAGACAAAACTTTGCCACCAATCACTCATACCTACAATGCTTATAACTACATTAACCAATTTCCATCCCCTATGTTGAAACTAACAGAGAATACATGCAATGACAAGATATTCAAATCCAATCGATGAGGAGAAATCACAGATGCATATTCCCATTTAAGACTTCAGCAACGCTATGACTTCAACCAATGTATAAATTTAAGGACGTTCAACTGAACCGGAAACGAGAGTACCTCCAGATACAAAGAGAGGCTGAGACTTGTGGAAATGAACACCTCTGACAGGGCCCTCATGCTCATCAAACCGATCAATCAGAGTCCCTACACGGTAGTCCCATAGCTGGATCACACCACTGTGAAGACTGGCCATGATCCATGGCCTCTTATTATGGAAACTCAGTCCCTTCACTCGATTACTCTTTGTTTCGAATTTTGTCAGCATCATTCTCCGACCAAATCAAGATCCTGAGAAGAAGAAACACAAAATCACAGTGTTAAACAGATCCACGGTCCCACCAGATCAATCCTAACTAATCAATCCGCACTCGTTCTCTAATTTCAATTGGGCAGCAACAGAATTCACATATATAAAACCTAGCCACGATTCCATATTACGCCATTCAAGAACAAATTGCACAGAGCTAGAGCGAAAGGGGCACCTTAGATCTGTTCGGTACACATACGGATCCACTAGAGGAGTAGAAATCGCCCGTAGCCACAACGAAGACAGAGGGAGAAAGCGAACAAAATGAGGGAATGCACGTCTTGGTTAGAGACCAATAGATCAAGAGAGGAAGAAAGGATGAATGAGGGGAAGGACCGCGGGAGAAGTGCAGAGGAAGGGGGAAATTTGAGTTTGATGTTTATTCGTGTGAATTATTACCATTTATTTTTAGACTTTATTTTTCTTTTTTGCTTTCAGGATGTTTTTCTTTTTTGCTTTCAGGAGAAGGAGAGCTTGGTTAATCATAATTCATAAGTCATCATAACTGACTGTCAAAGTGAAACACTAACACCATCATTTGGAATATTAGTATTATATATTGTTTTAATTCTCTTAAGTAGGATTTGAATTGCTTTTTAGCAGCTGTTTAGGAATTTGTTGTTGTTTCCTTATATGAGAAAGTCATATTTTGAGTAGGGGAAATGAGAAATTTTTATGCTTATAAATATGTACTCAATCTCTAGTTTAGTGTAATTGAACTAATGTCAAATTTTTAACACATACCCAAGAAAAACATTTAAAGAGAGAATTTGCTTCTAGACTGTATTAACCGTGACACAAATCCTTCCTCGTGACTAGATGTCTATCTTTTTTATAACAAACAATATGTTGGCACTGATGTCAAAATGTCACTAAAAGTTTTGTATCTAATCTAGTTTTTTTCTCTAATAAAATAAAATTTCTTTCTTCTTTTTATATTTAATACTTTTATCTTTCATTTTTATTAGTGAGAGAGCATTCAATTTTTTCTTACTCTGATTTCAAACAACTTACCATCATTCTAGTTTCTGGTAGTCCTGGATAATCATAAGTCATAAGCAAAACATTGCAAAAATAGTTTAAAACACACACAAGCAATACATTAGTAACCATATTACTCGATGGTCTTGTACATCAGGACAACTTCAGCACCCTGCAACAATGTTATTACCCACGCACCTACCCATCTGACCAAAACCAAACCATTGAAAGTGATCATATTATAAGACGAAATTCAAAGCCAAATATATGAACCCCTTACGGCTTCCAATTGGTCAAAATCAAGGTCAAAATTCAAGAGCAACAAAAAAAACTGAATACAAACGGAAAATTCATCCACGTCAATGTTGGAGAAGGGGACGCCTATTCTGTGGAGACTCTGAACTCCTCAAGATCGCCGATTCTGGCCGTTCATCGCACCAAGAATGTACTCTCACACTCAAGACCTAGGGTTTATCGACAAAGGTCATAATATAGATTACAACATAGTAAGTCGTGCACTCCGAGGTCAACACAACAAAACCTGCGATTTAAATCATCACACTCTCGTCCAACTCATCATGTTGGTATGTGATAACTCAGTTTCTTATAAGGAATGTAAATGTATTGTTAGCTCATTTCTCGGGAAGTACTCATTGCTAATCATTGTTAAAAATAAAAATGAAATTGTCATGTTCTGAAATTGTAATAGTGTATTCAAATCTAATGTTTATCTCAAAAGTAGGGATGATAACGGGGCGGATCGGGGGCGGGTACATGCCTCTCGATCCCCGCCCTTACGGCTTCCAATTGGTCAAAATCAAGGTCAAAATTCAAGAGCAACAAAAAAAACTGAATACAAACGGAAAATTCATCCACGTCAATGTTGGAGAAGGGGACGCCTAGGGTAACCAATTGGAAGATCCAAATTGAATTTGTACCTAGTCACCATCATAAAGATGGGTTGGGTTTATCCAATTTTTTCAATATTATGCCTGATATAGAATGTGAGATTTTATGATTGTGCATGGTGATCTGAACCCGTGTCGTGCTCATGACTACATGACAAGTTATATTGCACCGCCATTTTGCATATTATCTCGAAAATCGATCTGAAATTTGATCCCTTTCGATTCCATGTGTTTGTTCACTCGTATTTTATGATGTCAAAGGCTGAAAAAACATAAAGAAATATCTCCATAATGCATCGAAATTATAAAAAAGCTCCTAGACGCTATCTATCAAATACACAAAGGAACTAATGGGAATAAAATCCACTCTAAAATGACTATAGATGAATAGAAAATAGGGTAAATATCGAGAAGAAAGGGTATGTTAAACACTACTTTTCAATTTTCAGAAGTAAGATGTACTGCCCATATTGAGTGGAGACTCTGAACTCCTCAAGATCGCCGATTCTGGCCGTTCATCCCACCAAGAATGTACTCTCACACTCAAGACCTAGGGTTTATCGACAAAGGGCATAATATAGATTACAACATAGTAAGTCGTGCACTCCGAGGTCAACACAACAAAACCTGCGATTTCAATCATCACACTCTCGTCCAACTCATCGTGTTTGTATGTGATAACTCAGTTTCTTATAAGGAATGTAAATGTATTGTTAGCTCATTTCTCGGGAAGTACTCATTGCTAATCATTGTTAAAAATAAAAATGAAATTGTCATGTTCTGAAATTGTCATAGTGTATTCAAATCTAATGTTTATCTCAAAAGTAGGGATGATAACGGGGCGGATCGGGGACGGGTACATGCCTCTCGATCCCCGCCCGTCAACCTCGACGGATTTTCCCATCCCCGTCCATGGCGACTAAATGAGGGGAGATTGACTACTGTCCCCATCCGCCGACGGGTTCGGGCAACCCACGATTGCCCACGAAAGTCCCAAACCTTGTATTCAATGATCAATTCAAACCTGCCAGAAATCTCCACTGATTCAATTTGAAACAAAGCTGAACAGGTTTCTCGGCAAGAGATGGGAGGGACCATAGATAAAAGCCGAGATGAGTAGTATTTTTACCCGGCAGCACTCGGGGAATCAGAAACGCACTCGGCGTCGACGAAGAACTTGTAGAGCGCTTCAAAAATGCTCTCACCTTCCTCGCCGAAATCAAAGTCCTCATCAGCGAGGACGTTCACGATGTAGTCGATGATAGGCTAATCGACGTCCTCGACTTGCTTGCCTAGCTAGCACTTCGTGCACTAGTGAGCTCACCACTTTCGTCATGGCTACAGCAACAGAAGGAGCAGTTGAAATGGTAAATAGGGCAAGCTGTGATTAATATGTTGAACGCGGCCGTCGGTAGACACAAAGGAAAGGAAATGGGGTTCCTATGGTTTCTGGATCCTTCTTTTAGGTTGTATACCAATAGTCCAAAACTACATCGTTTTGGGGACGGGCGTGGACGTACTAAAAATTATCATCATTACCAACGAAAAAAAGAAATTGTTGCAAAAGTAAATATTTTTCTTGACAAAAAAAAATTGCGTTGGAAATGACAATAAATTGCGTGAGAAATTATATTTTAGGTATATTCGAGGGATCTTGGGTAATTATTTATGATGAAATTTATTTTGCCGTTGTAAATATGCAATAATACTGACAAGTTTAATTTGTGCGTCGATAATGTAGCTATATTATGACGCGGTAAATATTATCGTTAGAATAAAAAAAAATTACGACGAGTAATTTTCAGGATCAATATTGTTTCCTCGTAAATGTTCTTATTTGTGAGGATTACTATATACATCAGAACAACTTTTCAATTCCAACTAAAAATTATGGTCGTCGTAAACTGTTCGTCAAAGAATTTTGAGAAATGTCGTTTACACCCCCAGTGCCCCTATTTCACAAAACGGTAATTGAGAATAAAAAAAAAAAGAAACAAGATGGAGGATTGAACACTGTACTTTCAAACTGAAATATGACTTACTCACCAATTTCACCGTTCCTGCATTCATGACTATCCCCGAGTCTTTTCTACTTATTATTGGAATAATGTCGGAATTCAATCGACTCACAAACTCGGTTCATCCCCTTCATCCCTTCCGATTAAACTTACATTCATCCCGTCTGCAGAAAACTGCAACGAAGTTACATAGAAACGGTTGGCCTCTAATTAATTGAATTAAAGGGATAATTCATAAGTATGTGGTTAATTGATGCAATGAACGGTTGAATCGGAGTTCATGAATTCAGGCAAACGTCGAACGGATGAAGACTTGAGAAACTGAGACTTATACAAAATGAGATTGAAGAAGAACACAACATGGTAATCATTCATCTAGGATCACAAATCAATCTCTTTTGCAGAGAGAAGGATTCACAAAATTTCCACCCCCATATTGGGTTCGACTGCATGCCGCCGGATTTGATTCAGACGCCTGCCAGCGTAGTTTGCTCAGTCGTAGACCGTCGAAATTTCTTCAGTTAAACGCTGCTGGATTTGATTCAGGCGCCCGCCGCTGTGGTTTGCTCAGTCGCACGTTGCCGAAAATTCTTCAATTGAACGTCGCCGGTGGAGAACTTTGACCGGGCGGTGTTCTGTTCTCGTTCAGGAACTGGAAGTAATTCAAGAACGGGAAGAGGTACCATTCCCATTTTCTTCGTACATATTCCATTTTCTTTAAAAAATATCTATATATATTTGAGACAATTTACAATTATATACTTAACTAATTATATTTGAATTTTATATTATTTTTTGTTGGTGAATGGGAATACATATGCTAAATATTAATTTTTACAATTACTTAAAATTATTTTTTGATGTTATCGTCCTAATTGCATCTAGTTCATTGGTTTAGGTATGGCATCAATTGATAAATCCTTGATACAATTAAAGAATCGGGCATCTATGCAATATATGGACGGAGTTAGAAAGTTTGCACAATACGCAGAGGACAATGTTAAAGACGAAAATGGTAAAATTAGGTGTCCTTGCACGGTCTGTTCTAACGTCTGCAGATTGACGATTGGAGAGGTAGAGATGCATCTTATTCGTAAAGGGATGCGAAGTGACTACACTAAGCGGTATACCATGGGGAGGGTGATGATGAAGATGAAAATGAAGACGAAGATTATGACATTGAAGATGATAATGAAACCGGTGATGTTGATATGGACTTGGATGACATGCTCGGTGTTCTGAATGACCTTTAACCTCCACAGGCCAATCCTGAGCAGGAAGAACCTAATGAAGAAGCCCAAAAGTTCTACAGACTTTTTGGAGAAGCACAATCACCGTTGTATGAAGGTTGTGATCCACAGTTGTCAAGATTTTCATGTATCGTGAAGCTCGTGAACTTGAAGTGGTTGAACAGTGGACTGATCATTTCTTTACCGAGTTGTTGAAATTCATTCAGAGAGCATTTCCTATGGCGGAGTCATTGCCAAAAAATTACTATGCAGCAAAGTAGTTAATGAAGGGTCTTGGGCTACATTGTGAAGAAATACATGCATGCGTGGATGATTGCGTATTATATTACGGCGATCTGGAGAAGGCGACATCTTGCCCAGCATGCGAGAAGTCAAGGTACAAGAAAGTTTATAAGGATAAGAAGGGAAGAGTGCAAAAAATTCCATTCAAAATTTTACGGTATTTTCCAATCAAGCCCCGACTACAAAGATTATTCATCTCATGTAAAACTGCCGAAGACATGGTTTGGCATGCTGGACACCATTCTAAAGATGGGATATTAAGGCATCCTGTTGACGGTGAGGCTTGGAGTACTTTGGACAAGTACGATCCAACTTTTGGTGCTGAAGCCCGAAACGTAAAGTTAGGACTAGCTACTGATGGATTCAACCCATTCGGTAATATGAAGAGCACTCACAGTACGTGGCCAGTTCTTTTATTCTCGTATAATCTCCCTCCCTGGAAGTGCATGAAGACACCCTTCACCTTCTTGACATTACTCATTTCTGGCCCAAAAGCACCGGGCAATAATATTGACGTATTTTTTAGACCAGCCATCGACGATCTGAAGAAGTTGTGGGCTGACGGTGTGTTGACTTATGATGCTTTTAAGAAGGAGAACTTTATCATGTGAGCAACAATACTATGGAACATCGACGATTATTCGTCTTATGCTAATCTCTCTGGATGGGGAAAAAAAAGGTAAATTGGTTTGTCCTTCATGTGGAGCTGAAACATGCCATTTGAGATTGAGGAATTGACGTAAGGAGTGCTATATGTACCATCGTCAGTTTTTGCCAGCAGATCATAAGTGGCGGAAGCAAAAGAAGGAATTTAATGGCAGAGTAGAGAAGAGGCCCCCACCACGAATTTTGTCGTCACTCGAGGTATCCACTCAGCTCAACTCATTAGATGCAGTAACTTTTGGAAGTAAAGGAAAGGGTATACAAATTGATGGATTTGGAAAATCTCATAATTGGAAGAAGAAGTCAATTTTCTTTGAATGTTTGAAAGAGTACATAGGGAAGAATTTCAAAAGTGGTCCACTCTGATTGGATGAAGAAGTCAATTTTCTTTGAATGGTGGAAAATCTCATAAGTGTACAAGAGTTAACTCAAATGAAATCTGAAATTGACATAACTCTCTGTAAGCTGGAACGTATATTTCCACCAGCGTTCTTTGATATCATGATCCACTTGGCCGTTCATTTGCCTTGGGAAGCCAAAGTTGCCGAACCTAGTCCAATATCGTTGGATGTATCCAGTGGAAAGGTATATATATGAGCATATTTAATTTTTTTCACATTATTGGGTTTTAAATGAATTTCCCGGGCCTTAACAATTTTAATTATCATTTTGGTACAATTTAGATATTTGAAGAAGCTCAAGGGTTACGTTCGCAACAAGGCCAGACCAGAGGGATCTATTGCTGTAGCATATGCGATTGACAAGTGCGTTACATTTTGCTCGCAATATCTAACGGATGTTGAGAAGAGATTCAATCGTGCGGAAAAAAACGATGATAATTGTGAGGGAAAGCCCATTGACCAACACAAATTGTCCATCGTGTCATGTGTCGGTCGTAGCATTGGTTCATCTGCAATGGAAGACCTCAGAGCAGTTAAGTTCAAGGCGGCCACGTTTTATATCATGCAAAACTGTGACGAAGTGGAGGAATTTATCCGGTATGTTTTAGTTGTTTGCCAAAATAATGTCTTTCTTTATTTTAATATAGTTATTAGAAACACAGTAATAACTTATTTTCCATACACATACAGAGAGCACAAACCAGTGCTAAGTAGTCGAGGAGTTCGAATGGTTGAAAGAGTACATAGGGAAGAATTTCAAAAGTGGTTCGCAACGAAGGTACTTAAAATTTGTTAATTATTTACATAAATTTAAATACAAAAATTTTGTATCTTTTTTTAAAATTTAATTTAATTTTATAGGTAGGAAAAATGCATGAAGAAAAGGTTGCAACATTGCATCCTTCTATGTTGACTTTATCTCGAGAACCAGACAAACGAGTCTTGCACTTCACAGCATATTGCATAAATTGTTTTAGATTCCACACGCGAAAGCATGAGGCGACCAAGACAGGTCAAAATAGCAGAGTAATGGTGCAAGTTGAAGATGGTGTTGGAATTCCTTACTATGGCGTCATCGAAGATATCATAGAGCTTCGCTATACCGAATGCCTTCGTGTGGTGCTATTTGAATGCGAGTGGTATGACACGACGCGAGAAGGTTTAGGCTACAGGAGGGATGGCTACGGCGTGGTGACCCTTAATAGGACACATAAGCGGCATGCCGATGAACCGTATGTTATGGCAAGTCAAACACTTCAAGTGTATTATGTGCAGTGCGTCAGAAATCGAGATTGGTACACGGTGATTGAGACAAGACCGAGAAATTTCTATAATCTATCCGAGGAAGAAGAAATTCTCGAAGAACAAGCGTACCAAGAAGACGCAATTGTTGATGATCCTCGAATAATCTAGGATGACGGAGACGATGATAACTTGAACTTGACTAGAACGGGTTATCAAGATTTTATTTAGACTTTTGTTACAACTATACGGTGACATTTTGTTTTATACTTACTCTTATTTCGTTAAGTTCAATTAATAATTGAGGATTGCAATTTGTTTAATACTTATCTTTTATTTTTTTAAGTTCAAATGCTAATGGGAGATTGCAATTTCATTTAGTTAATTAATTACCCAAATAGTTACCACTGCTGTAAAGGAAGAATACGACGCCTTTTTGGGGTTTCATTCTTGGAAAGGAGATAACAATTTAGTGAAGGGGACAATTCATCCTCCTTTTCAATTTACCAAAACCTCAAAATCACCTATATTAAACGTCGCTCTTCGCCGGAAAGTCTATAACCCCAAAATCGAAGGCGGTGTTGTTTGCAGAGGCGCTCCAGCATCTGGAATCGTGGACAACCAAGAAACGAGATTGGTGCATGCCGCGAACTCCATCTCGTTCAGAGGAACCGTACGAACGAGACTCAGGATGGAGGAGTTGCATGTTGCCGGTCGAAGGACAGGAGCAGGTGCTGGTTGAAGACGAAGCTCCAGTTGTTTCGTCTTCTCCCAATAGGGATTTGCTTGGGTTCTGCATAGTAAGTTAAATTCTTTCCCCTTATCAAGTGTTCAATTTTGGAATTTTCCTATATATTCACGCTAGGGATGTCAACAAAATCCGAACCCACGGGTACCCACCAGACCCAACCCGGTCAACGCGGGTAAAACCCATATTGACGGGTTTTGGGTCGGGTTCGGGTTTAAACCCGCTACACTATTCACCGGGTCGGGTTGGGGTTTGGGTTTAGGTAAACCCGCCCCATGGGTACCCGGCCACACACATATAATTACTTTCCCGATATATTTAATATTCTAAATAATATATCTTCCTTAAACAACTAATATTCTTTATGTTTGTGGAGACATGTATAATTTGTTCTTTCTAATTGTTTAGAATGAAGTTGATATGATAAAGTGGAGAGTGAAGAAACTTAGTTGACGAGGAAGAAGCTTTCAATTAATCTTATTGTTTATAGATGTTTATCTTTGATTTGAACAATTTGTATTGATCATTTGCGGTTTGCTTGTATGCTCTAGATTGGTGTTTTTTGTATGATTAATCTTTATGAGAAAATTGATGTTAAACTTTTATTTTGAACGAAACTTGTTATTGTAAATTTTTTACCACAAAAACCAACGGGTATCCATGAACCCGCGGATACCCAACGGGTTGGGTTGGGTTTGAGTTTTTCAAACCCAACGGGTTTTACCCCGATTTTTTTGGATAAACCCATGAGTTTGGGTTTGGGTTTGGGTTTGACAAAACCCGCCCCAACCCAATCCATTGTCATCCCTAATTCACGCGTTGAATTAAATGTCGCGATGATTTAATCCTCCCGTTGAGATGCATGCTAGTTGTTTCGTCTTATTGTTCACGCCTTCAATTGAATCACAATTAACCTGCTTCATCAATTAATTGCAATACACTAAGTTAATTCCCGGATCATTCGTCGATGTGTTGTTGCACTAACCCAATAAAATAGCAGGTTAACGAGGGAAAATAGGATTTAAGGGCATTAAAAATTCCATCTATCTAAAACTTAAACTCTCTCTCACTCTGCATAAGTACCACTCTCGTGTATACTCCCTCCCTTCACCGTTTACCTAAGCCATAAACCTTTCCCCAGCAAACCACAACCAAGAGACAAAGTATGCCTTTGTTTATGTGTGTTTAACCATTTTTGTAGGATATGTTCATCTTCCCCTTTTCTAACAGACCTTTCCATGTATATGTTAGATGGGAAAGTCAAGGACACGCAAAAATCTGAAGAAGAAGGTGCCTGCAACTCCCACAGAAGAACAAGAAATACCTGCCCCTGCAGAAAGTGTTCATGTTGCTCATCAGGACACTGACCAAACATCTGAATCTGTAAATGTGCCAAAAACTCAGCATGTGGAGCTTCCTTTCGATGACATTGCAATGGAGATTGATGAAACAGTCAGGAGCACAGATGGAGAGGCAGGGAACCAGAGTAAGCACTTGATCTTCTTAAGTTAATTTTTGTTTTTTCACGTTTACTGTGTAAAAGGTCTAATTAAGGACCAATGTATTCTGAATAAGGTTCTGGTAAGAAGAGGAAAGGAAGAGGACCTGGAAAAGGGGTGAAGCCAGGTCATGGAATTGTACTTGAATTCCATGACAATAGGTATGACATGCTCGGTTTTCATTTACTGCATAATGATGTGTTGGTGCAATTGACAAATAGTGTGTGTGCTTGTATGTGTGATAACTTTTTTGCAGGATTGTGACAACAGCAGCAGCCCGTGAAATGTCGACCATTTTCAAGAGGAGCATAAGTGGACCGTGGATCACTTTCAGTGAGTATCCAGCAGCTGAGTTAGAGACCGTGATTGCTCGTTTCAAGGAGTCTGGATTTGCTTGCACCCTCCCGGAGGAAGAGATGAATGTTCAATTCAAGGAACACATCAAAAGAAATTTCCCGCAGTGAATGTACTCATTCTGCAATCCTGTGTTCAAGGAGCATGCGACCGAGGCTGGCAGGATGAAAAATCCACCAAATGAAATACCTCCACAGATTTGGCAGGAAATTGTTCGCAAATGGTTAGACCTTAGCTGGGTGGTAAGACCTTCTGCTTTTATCCTATGTCGAGTAGTTTATTGTGCTATATAAATCAACAACTTAGTTGTGCTTCTGCTTTTTCCAAAACCTGCAGGATACAAGTGACAAGAACAAGGAGGACCGTGAGAAGTGTGAGCTGAAGTCACCTTGTGGTTCTGCTCCCTTGGCAAAGTACAGATTGGAAGAGGTGTGTTACAAAACCAAGTACCTATTTCTTTTATTGTTTGATTCCCGCTTTTTGTATGTATGAGTGTGCTCTCATGTTGATTGCTTGTGTCTTTGCATATCAAGAAGACGGGCAAAGAACCTGATCCTATTGAGACTTTCAGGAATTTTCATTCAACAAAGGATAATTTCACCACTCCCAAGGCTCAGGCTCTACATGTAAGTAAACACATTCTGAATTCCAATCATATTGCTTGGTGTTATTGTAGTGTTTAAGTGCATAAGGGAACCAGAAATACTAACAATAGTTTTTATCTTGATCTGTTTAGGCTGGAATGAAGGCCAAGGAGGCAGAGAAGTTGAGCAAAGGAGAGGATGTGAACAAATTTGCTATTTATGGAGAGGTGGTAGGCCAACACCGAAGGAAGCGAGTGCTTGGGATGGGTTGTGGGGTCAGTGGCTTGGATGTGTTTGGCTCTACTTCAAGCCAAGACTGCAGCAAAAAATGCAAAGACGATCAAAGGATAGAGAAGGAGAAGAGCGATGAGAAGATGAGAATGATGGAAGACAGATCGAGCAGGTGAACCGTAATATGCCTCTGGTTGTCGAGGCGACGCTGAAGAGGCTTGGAATCCAGCTGCCAGAGTCGTCCAATGTAAGTCTGATTCCATTGTTCTTATGTATTATTAAATTTATGTATGTAATGAATGAGTAATTCCCACTTTTCATGTTCTATGCTATGATGTAGGCTGCAAACAGCAATGACTTGGATGATGAGGAAGAAGTTGATGGTGAGGAAGAAGATGATGACAGTGAAGATGACGAGGAGGGTGATGGGACAAACTGATGATGCAGTGGTCGACGTGCAATGGAGGTCTGCAGCTAGGAGTGGTGTTTACTCGTTGTGTTTTTTCCTTTGTTAGATTTTAGCATCGCTCGTTTAATGCAAGAAAGGCGATGGTGTTTAATGTTTTTTTGGGTGCACTCGTTTAGTGCAAGAAAGACTATGTTTAATGTTTTGTTTGTGCACTCGTTTAGTGCATGTAAGACATTGGTGTGTCCACCATCCAGTATGTAAGACAATGGTGATCGTATGGCACCTTTCTTTATATCCAAGTAATTGTCTTTTAGCTATTTCGAATATTTTTAATTATTTATGAAATTGAAATTAAAATATAATATTACAATTGCATTGATAATAATTTTGACGATATGTAACATCATTTCCAACGCTTCATATTTATTGTGTTAGGACAAAAGGACCTCGTAAAACATATTAGTGACCAAGCAAATTTCATCACAACTAATTTAAGTATCAAATTTTTTATTTCCGACCAAAATTATTCTATGCAAATTTGAAAGGGTATTTTTGGAATAACCATCATCAACGAATAAATTGTCTTCACAAATAATGATATTTATGAGAAAATATTTTTCTCAACCAATATTATTAGTCGCAAAATAAAAATGATATCTTTTCTAAAATTGAATAAAAACAAATCTAGTTCCATCACAAATAATATTATTGTGACAAAAAAATTTTCTGACCAACATTATTTGTCGAAAATTAAAAAAGAGTATTTTGGGAATTAAAATATCGATCCAAATTGTACAATTTTTCAACGAGTCACAGTCGTCGTAAATATATTCGAAGGGTATTTGAGTCATTAACTATTTATTGCTAACAACATTTGGTTGTTAAAAAAAAAGAAAATTTCGTCAAAATAAACTTCGTCATTTTCTAAGCATCAAGTATAATTTATTTATGACCACGATAATTTATGTAATGACATCCAATCATGTGTCACAAATATTCTTGTTATGACGCCCTAACCAATTTCCATTTTTTGCTATGGTACTTTTTTCGATGACGACCAACGACTGTATGTCGTCATAACAAGTCATTTGCAACGAAAAAATATCATTTCCAACCCCAAACTGTTGGTCATAACTGACCTTCTTTTTTGTAGTGACGGGGCGGATACTAGGAGGTCCATCCCCACCCGTTGCCCACTATTGTCGGATTTCGGGCATACCCGAATCTGCACTTTACCCACCATGGCCGGTTATTTTGAACCCCGTCGGAACGGGTTTTGGTTGGGTATCCGACGGGTCGAGTAGGATTGCCATCCCTACTCAAAAGCATAGAGTAAATTTCTTTAAGGGACATGAAGTAGTGGAGCCACATCATTCCGATGGAGGAAAGATGATAAAACATATGATTTATTAACACACTCCTTATTTATTTGTGGAATTACTTTCAAAGATGTGATAGTCCTCTATAAGTCTAAATCTCTTTTCCCATGGTTTCCTTTGACGAAGATGCTGGTCAATCATATATTAGAGCGTCAATTCATATGGTGGTGGAAGGTAAAGTGAGAAAGGATGTAAATGTTCCCAACTCACACAAGCTCATAGAACTTACGGTGTATTAGATAATACCTTGTGTAATGACTGAACTCGTGGCTGGTTTCTTTTGATCTTGTGAGTGAGTTTCGAGTGTCTGTATCTTCTTGGACCGCCAACAAAGACATAAAAGTACTATTATGGGTATTGTATAAATGGAGCATCGATCATGTAATATAAGTGATAAAATCCAAGGATGTCCTAGGGTCGTATTCCTCGAGGTCTTCTAATGCACAACTACTCATGACCTACACGAGAAACATAAAAGACATTTAGGGGTTTTCATTAGACAAACAAGCAAAGCAAGAAGAGTAAAGTTGTTTAGAGATTTTTTTTTATAGATGCATAAAAGTAAATATACGTTATTGTAAAAGGTAGTGAACTCGAGAACTATCATGCATACTAGGTCTCATTCATATCATGTATCGATGGTTCATCTATTGAAACAACTTATCCCTTCCTCTAAGGCCACTCTCGACCCGTGCATGCATCTCTTGCTATACACATTTAACCAGCTAATGCGTGCTTTTACCTCATGTCATTACCTAATTAATGAACAAGGAAGTTAAGATAGCATATAGTTAATTTTGGGCTTCTACGAACCATCACTATAGTATATGGCATCGAAGATCTAACAATCAAGCATTGGTACTACTCAAAGCATAGATGGTTGATCTAGCCTCCCATACTCTTGTAACATCAATGGGGAATCCCTAGATAGTAATTTCTTAACAACCTATGCAAAACTAAGCACAATGCATATAGACCACTTCTTTCTCACGAAAGCTCATTAATCTTCTCTTTATAGCTCATTTGGTCATCTAGAGTTCTTCATTGCTTGATCCAATCATCCTTAGGTTGCTTTGTACCTTCAAAACCATAAAAAAAGGCAAAATACATTTCCATAGCCATAACTTTTTGCTTTGTGACAATAATAGCCAAATTTTGAAAAATACACTCATATAGCCATTCCGTCCAAAACTTTAACGGACCAAATGCGAATGCTGACTAGACTAACAGTTATCACGTTAATTGATGATGTGTCACTCGATTTACAATTTTTTTTTGCCACATCAATTTAAAAAATTGAATTTCACACATAATTAACTAAAAAACAATATATCCAAAAAAAAAATCACCATCTCGTTCCTTTCCCCTCTCCCTGCTCCTCTGTTCCCTGATCCGAACAAATAAACAAATTCTAATCCCTAACTTCAATCTCTCTTTCTCCCCCACCAATAACAAAAATCTAATCCCTAGTTTTCTTGCTTCCATCAAGAGCGAATCCTCTTCCACTACCTCCTCATACCATCCTTTACCCTTCTCTTTCGGTGGCAAAGGTGAAGAATAGGTATGCCAAAATGTTTGTGAGCTCTCACCGGAGCAGACGAATGAGATTTACCACACGTCTCTGCCATTCTAGGGATTTTGGTCTTCTGCGAGGCTGAAATCAACAACGATCGCGACGCATCACCTATTGTCCCAAAGCTCCAAAAATTGATCGCGGTTTCAAGAATCGCAATCGTCGTCTGGTCGAATATCTACGTCGATTCCAATCAGTACCTCGGCGAGCTCCATCCCCGAGATATCGATCATCAGCAAATCTGGGAAACGCCTCCATAACCTTCCCCGTTGCACAAAGAACGCTCTGATGCTTGGTTCCCTTCATCGCAACCTCTCCCGCGGCCACAACACCCACCAAAACCTCTCTCCCCAGTTCATACGCCAAGCCCCAAATCCTCGTCAGATCCGTTCGAATCTTGCCCCTGCATTTTCGGCGACGAGGACAGCAAGATTGGGGAGGGATGAGCGGCGAGTAGAAAGCCGGAATCACGGTGGGGGTGGTGGAGGCCGTGTGCGTTGTCGAATTCGGCGGGATGGTCTCCAACCAGTCAACTTCGCCAAATCGATCTTCCCTCGAGGCAGTGTGCGTCGTCAGATCTAAAAAAAATGGGAAGATTAAAGAAAATTAAAAAATAAAACAATACTTTATTTCTAAAAAATTACTTTTTGGAGTTTATTTTTATTTTTTTAAAATATGACGTGGCATCCACGTGGCATGACGAGTCTAGTTGGAGATAATGTGTCATCTAGGTGGCATCCACATCAGTTTAACATCCACTTAACTAACAGAGTTGTTGACGGTGTTAAAATTTGTAACGGAAATGGCTAAAATTGTCAAGCAAGTTTCAAAAAGTGGCTATATTTGTGCATTTTTCAAAATTTGGCTATTATTGTCACAACTCGTAAAGTTATGGCTATGAAAGTGTATTTTGCCTAAAAAAAATACAAAGAAGGCATCAAAGAGTACAAGAACATTGCCTGGGTCTATTATAAGCTCATTGATCAAACAATTGTGATTTAGACAAGAAATACTATTGAAATTACTAAAGAAGCATTGATAGAAGATGAAAATGCATCAAGAATGGGAGTGAAAAATACAACAAATAAAGTGTCATCAAACATTGAAGAATATTATTATGTGGAGATACTTAACAAAGAAGTAGTGGATAAACCCTGAATGCTCGGCGAAGTGAGTTAGTGGATTGAATTCTATATAATCTCAACATGATATGAATTCGACTCCATCTACACCATCAGTGTCACAACCTCTCTCGATAAATCACTTCACCGCTAACATTAGGTGAAAATGAATTTGACGTGAACTCTTTGAAAGCTTATATGGGCTTAAGTGAACAACTATTATTATTTCATCCTAGTGTTCAAGATATGATTAGAAGGCACCATCTTCAAAAAGGAGTTTGCTAACTTGATTGTGATTTTCCATAAAAAGATATTGGACAAACATATCGGAACTTTAAGCCTTCTTGGTACAAAAAAAAAGGGTTAATACCTTAAATTGGCCCGAACTATACGCATATAATCAACTTTGGCCAATTGTTTCAAAAATATCCATCTTGGCCTGAACTATACACTATATATACTAGTTTGGCCTAAAGCGTATTTTGACCGTTAATTTGGACGGTGAACACCGTTGACTAACGGTATGGTCCAACTCACTGCCATGTCAGCATTGAATTAATAAAAAATTCAAAAACTTAATAAAATAAAAAATGAAATAAGACAAAAATTCAAAGAAAATTAAAAAGTGAACTTCTCAATAATTTTTCTTTCACTAAAATTTCAAATTAACCAAAAAGAAAGAGAGAGAAAATGAGTTCTTCTCGACGGTTTCTAATTGCAGAAGAATTGGAAAATGGTTTGATCTCGGCACCCCGCCATTCTCATCTTTCACAAATCTCAACCAGAGCCAACGCCATCCCGCCACTATCATCGACATAAATCCCGACATCCTTGCAATCATCTTGCGCGACTTGCACACCGCGGGGCAGTACATGAACTTGTAGTTCAAGCCGGACTTCCAGATCTTGAACCAGAAGCGTTATCGAGTCGGGGTTTCCTTCGACCCCTCATGTCCCGACGAACCACTGCTCCAGGTCATGCCTCCTAGACCCTAGTTCATCGAGAAGAAGACGACGAATACCCTCTCCCAGGGCATCGATTTGAAGGGTGGGCCTGGGCGGCAAACCAATCACTTCTGCTAATCGTACGCCCTCGGCCTTTCACTAGATTGAGATCTGGTCGATCTCGTCGGCGCCGTCGATTGCGAGGTCGAGGGTGGGATGAGAGTCGAGATCCGAAAAAGAGGGATTCCAAGAGATGATGCTTGCTGGTGGGTCTTTTTGGATGATGGGATGCCTATCATGTCCTTCAACTTACCTTGCTGGTGCAAATCAACGATTCGGTCGACGACGTGCTTGGTCGTAGACCCGGTTCCGAGGCCGACGACAATGTCGGAAGCTGTGGATAGCTTCTCAGAGGTAATGAATAGAGCGCAAGGAATGACCATGGCTGAAAAGCGTGGGTGAGGTTAGGGAGAAATTGAGAATGATGGGAGACGAAAAGTGTGGAGAGGGGTTGTGTGGATCTCGAGTGAGTAGGGGTATTTTTTTAGTTTATCTTTTTTATTTTATTTTACTACACTATTAAATTTTTATTTCCACGTGGCATCCACGTCAGCATAGCATGCTGATTCACTAACGGTCAATGATGTTGACAGTCTAATTTCACAGAAATTCACGAGTCAGGCCAATTGAGTCTATATGGTGTATAGTTGAGGCCAGAGTGGGAATTTATAAACCACTGACCAAAGTTGATTATATGAGTATAGTTCGGGCCAAAATAAAGTATTAACAAAAAAAAGCATTGGATGGAACATAATATTTTGAAAGATCATATTGCTTGTGTTGTTATTTGTTTAAGAGCGATGATAATAAGAATTGTAGATGTATTTCTTTTATTTCTAATGGTTTTAAAGCTTCAAATTGGAGAGATGAAGGTCTTGAGAAACATTTTAGTCATATCAAAAGTGAGAAAACAAGACTATGAGAAAATGTGAGGACTTGTTGAAACAATCACATAAAATTGGAGTTTCTTTATACAAACAGACAGATCGGCAAAGATAGATTATAAAACCCGCTTGCAAGTTTAATTGGCTTAATCAAGCATTGTATACGCCAATGTCATTCACTTCATGGGCATGACAAAACAACATTTTCAAAGAATAAAGATTTTGAACTTTTGAAATATCGTGCTCAAGGTAGATAGGAAAGTGGAAAGTGGAAAGTGGAAAGTGTTGTGTTGAGAAATGCTCCCAAAAACCTTCAATTAATTTTCCAAGACATACAAATGGATAATATACATGCAATTGCAACTAAAATAACCAAGGAAATCATAGGTGTCATCGATGATGTTTTTTTTTCTTTTTTTGGACGAGGCTCGCGATATGTCGATAAAAAATATAATAGCTATCGTGTTGCGCCATGTAAACGAAGAATATATGTAGTTGAGAGATTTCTTGGGACATCGTATTGTTCGAAGGAAAAAATTTATATTAGAAAATAATAGGGATAAAAGATAAGATTCTCTTTTCGTAGTGTTGTTTTATTTTGCTACAAGAAAATCTCTTTCAGTTATCAATGTGGATGATTTTATACTTTCCTTTTGAATGTATCGCTTCCAACAAAAAATATCATAGGTTAATTTTAGTTTTTTGGATGTGTAATTAATCATGTTTTCATAATTTTGTCAATTACGTGATATGTCAGATTCCATATCTTTAAGAAACAGTCTTGCATTGGAAATTTTCAGGTTGAACAAAATGTGAAACATGCACAACCATCTTAACTTTGATGGACATAAACAAAAGATAAAAATTGAAGTAAATATAGTAAATAGGTTAAGAATGAGCAACCAACAAAATCTCTTTCAGTTATCAATGTGGAGGATTTTATACTTTCCTATTGTACGTATCGCTTCCAACAAAAAATATCATAGTTTGATTTTAGTTTTTTGGATGTGTAATTAATCATGTTTTCATAATTTTGTCAATTACGTGATAATTCAGATTCCATAATTTTAAGAAACAGTCTTGAATTGGAAACTTTCAGGTTGAACAAAATGTGAAACATGCACAACCATCTTAACTTTGATGGACATAAACAAAAGATAAAAATTGAAGTAAGTATAGTAAAAAGGTTAAGAATGAGCAATCAACAAAATCTCTTTCAGTTATCAATGTGGATGATTTTATACTTTCCTATGGTATGTATTACTTCCAACAAAAAATATCATAGGTTGATTTTAGTTTTTTGGATGTGTAATTAATCATGTTTTCATAATTTTGTCAATTACGTGATAAGTCAGATTCCATATCTTTAAGAAACAGTCTTGAATTTGAAATTTTCAGGTTGAACAAAATGTGAAACATGAACAACCATCTTAACTTTGATGGACATAAACATATGATAAAAATTGAAGTAAGTCTAGTAAAGAGGTTAAGAATGAGCAACCAAAATTTTTAACTCTTAGTTTTTGGATGATCCTTAAACAATTACGTGAATTCATGATTTGATCAATTATGGAGAATTTTCGAAGGCATATTGTACTATGAAATGAGTTTAATCGAGACATATATGATTCTTCAAATGCAAATTAATGGAACAAGTATAATACAATGAGATTCTTTTTATTTTGTAGAAATTATCTATCATATGCACAATCTTGTTTAGTAGCTAGTAAGTAATAAACTTACTCTTTGTTTATAAATGATTTACATACTTGCAAAATGTCAATAAACATTTTGTCTCATTAATTATTAACTTTGAGTTTGTTTTTGGATATCCAGGATCCGATGAATGTTCGAAGTTAAACTTCTTGATTATCAAAGGTTTTGATAAACAGATCGACAAGCTGTCTTGGTTGTAAATGATTTACATACTTGCAAAATGTCAATAAACATTTTATCTCATTGATTATTAACTTTGAGTTTGTTTTTGGATATCCCGGATCCGATGAATGTTCGAAGTTAAACTTCTTGATTATCAGATGTTTTGATGAACAGATCGATAAGCTGTCTTGGTTATTCAATGAGCCAAATTGTATCAAATTTGGCCAAATTTCTTTGACACCCTACATGAGAAATTAGTTATCAATGTTTTTTAAGTTATAAATGTTATTAATTATGACTCAACTCATACATCGGTTGTATTTTTTTTTTTTATGTGTCATCTATAAAAATCTTCCGGAACCATGCAAAACTCTCTCAAGTGTGTTGGAGCTTAACATGAGATCAAATATTTCCAGGTTGAACAAAATATGAAATGCACAAAACTCTCACAAGTTTTTTAAAGCTCAACAAAATATTAAATATTTAAACAGATTAAAATTGAGCAACACAATTTTCTTAATACAAAATTTTCATCTAATTTGTGTTTTATGCTCTTCTTTGTCTCATAGATTATTAATCAAAAGCTGATTTTTTTTCTTTCTACTCTTTTGTGTCATCCATTGTAATCCACTTGAAAACGTTAAACTCTCTCCAATTTTTTGGATCTTAATAGAAGATCAAATATTTGAGCAAAGGTGGTAAAATTTCTAAGAATTTGCAACCAAATTTTCATTACTCATAATTTTTAAATTAGTAAAACTTTTATATGATTGATGAGCTGACCAATTTTCAGAGACGTTTATGCAATGATTTCAACTAAGATAGAGGATTAGTTTTAAAATACGCATCACATACACTATATTCTATTGTAAGTAATAGATGTTCATATTCGTTTCAAATTTTTTGATATACTTGCAAAATGTAAATAAATATATTTTTCATTGATTATTAACTTTTGAATTTGTTTTTGTATGTCTAGACTGCGATAGATGTTTAACATGGTAACTATAAATTTTATGTTTTTTTTGTTAGACAAATGGTTATCATGGATTAACATTTTGAGCTTTTAATGAATTTCACAATGGTAGAATGAGTCGCATGACTTCCTACGCTATCAATGAAATATTGTGATTACGAAGAAGACAGCTCTCTTAATTATGAGATATTTTGATCAATAGATCAACAAGTTCTGATCCTTGTTCAATGAAGGATGTTGTATAACTTTTGGTCATAATTTTTTGATGGCATACATGAAAATTTAGTAGAGAGTAAAAGATATATAATTGAGTTATAAAGTTATTAATTGAAATCATCTCATTATTTGTTTTTAGTATTTTTGAATTTGATTTCTTCCTTCTACTCTACTATGTCATCCATTGTGATCAACTCTCTCAAGGTTTTTGGAAATTACTAGAAGATCAAATATTCGAGATATGATGGTAAAATTTTTAAGAATTTGCAACCTAATTTTAGAACTCATAATTTTTGGATAATAATCAAATACTTATACGAATTGATGAGCTGACCAATTCTGTGAGAGGTTTAAAAGCATATTTGTATTACGATTGAGTTCAACTAAGATGAATGATGAATTTTGAAATATGGATTTGTGTAACAAAAATAATGTAATAATATTTTGTTGGTCTTGTAAAGATTACAAATCGCATACACGATTTCATACTGTAAGTAATATCTTTTTTTATTCAAAATTGTTGATATACTTGCAAAATGTCAAAAAAATATTTTGTCACATCGATAATTAATTTAACTCAGTTTTTTGTGTGTATCTAGGTTATGATGGTTGATTAATTGGGGTAACCATTGACTTATATTCGTTTTTCTAGTTTTTATTTAATAATATTCAATTTTTTATAGTCCTTGAGATATAAAGGTTAGTAAGTGAAACTCAACTAATGTACCGCCGATGATCTTTCAACTTCTTATATTTCATTTTTTTTTTCTTTTTTATCATCCACCGTGGGGTTTATTATCGAGATATTCTAGAGATACCACATGTGATACTATTTATCTTTTTTTTTCTAAATTGACATTTCTGTAAAGATAAGAATATTATACCTTTTACCTTCTACAACTCAATACTTTATGGATGAGGTAATTCCTGTTTAAGTATTGTTTTTTTTAATATTTAGATGACTATTTGTATGATGGTTCACTATTATTATTATTATTATTATTATTATTATTATTATTATTATTATTATTATTATTATTATTATTATTATAATAGTGGTGGACTTAATTGTGCAATGATGTTAGCATGTACTAATCTAATATCGTTGAGAGATAATATTTTATTATCGAATTCTTTTGAGAATATGGTTTTGGATCCATTAGCAAAATTGGTTCACACTTGTTTATAAATCATTTGAATTTTAGACTATCATTACTGGGATTTAACGATAAAATACAAAAGATGGTAACAGAAAATAATGGTAAATATGTGACATTTACCGTATAATTGATGGATGGAATTGATTGGTATGGATGGTGTCCGAAAGTACTATAACAACGATATTCTAAAAGCTTTGTCAACCTCCAACAATTCAGTGTGCTAAGTGCATTATGCTCAAACTAGCAAAATGCCCAACATTGCAACCCATACACAAGCTAACCACCTATAATGATAGAAAATAATTCAACAAACTACCCATTTACTAGTCCTCTCCACCAAGAATCTATCATGAAAAGATAAAAAAATCAAAACTCCAAGAAAGACACCTGAAGCAATGTGTAAGGAGAAACACTTCAGTACTAGCTTCTTAGTTAATATGTAGGCAAACCTCAACAAACTATGTAAACTTCTCAATTCATCTAGATATCACAAGACTTCCTAGAGAACTGGTCATTCTCATGGTGTGAAACATATGAAATATGAGAAGACTAACATAGAAATCAGAAAGCATTTGCCTAATAGCATAAACAATTCAAATCAACCCCTCTTGGGCGACAAAAAATACGATTGGAAAATCATGATCATTTTGGCAAACACATTTTAAAGATAGTGCATCATAACAATTTCTTGAACATGAGAATGTTAATTTCCAGATGTATTGCTCTAGGATTGAAGTGATTAGTTGAGAAAGGTTACGACACTGATGACGTAGAAGTAAGTAGAATTAGAATTATGTTCAAGTGTTATCAAATTCAATCTGCTAACTTCACCCCTGAGCATTCAGAGTTATCTAAGACTTCTTCGTAAAATATCTCTCTATAATATCAGTATGCTCTATTAACCTTCTCATATCAGATATCAGTATGGTCTCCTACATATATGATAAATGTAATGGGATGATGTAACGATTCTTTTCAAATTGATGAAATCTGCCTATCGGCTTCTGCTAAACGACATGGTACTAGAGGGTGACTTTCCCCTTTCTTGACCTTCATTTTTTTCTTCATTTTCTTGCATTTTCTTTCATTTTCTCGAGGTTTTGTAGAGAGACGAACAACGCGTTTGATTCTCTACCTCTGCTCTTCGATTGATTCTCCTCGTTGATCATCTTTCTTCGTTCCGATCGATTTGACTACTTTTCTTAATCGCTTCGAGTTCTTCATCACACTTTCAGATCTATCAATATGGCGACTTTCTCCACAATCAGAGCGACGAATAGTTTACCGCCAGTCAGTGCCGCATCAGGCAATTTTCCTTCTCCGGTCAATATGATGCCTCCTTAAGTTAGCGCGGACCTTCGTCGATCGGCGCTACTCTTTCACTGGCGCATCCATTTTTTTCTGCAATGGGCGATCTCTCTACTCATTAGATCTTCACTGTGCTACTTTCCGGCTACAATTAGTACATCTGGGTGAGATCGATGTGCATGCACGAAATAAGTTCCCGCTGATAGATTCTCGCACACTAGTTCCTTCGTCACACGAGCCTTTGTGGAGTGCTTGGGATCAAGCCAACATCATTGTTCTAGGATGGATTCAGCGTTCTGTTCAACAGAAATTGCCTAGAGCATCTTGTGGTTCAACACGACTGTGGAAGCCTGGGAGGATCTCGGAGAATGCTTCAATGAAGGGAATGAGTACGGATTTTGGATATCTATTACGAAATCTCTGCCCTCAAGTAAGGTTCACTGTCTATCAGTTCTTACTTCACTAAGTTCCGAGTATTATGCAATTGTGCTGCTACGTCGATTCCACGAGAATATATGCGTAGAGATCAAGTGATTCGTTTGCATCTGTTGTAAAACATAGAATTGTTAGACTTGTTCTTTCATTAGCTGCCATAAACAATTGGTATTTACATCAACTTGATGTCAATACTGCATTTTCACATGGCGACCTTTATAAAGAGGTCTATATGAAGATTCCTCCGGGATTAGTGGTACCTCCTGGCTTTAAGAATCAAGTTTTTCGACTAAACAAATCCATATATGGTTTAAAACAAGCAAGTCGTCAATGGAACATTAAGCTGCCAAATTTTTTAACTTCGGCTAGGTACAAACAATCAGAAGCAGATTGCTCAATGTACCTTTGCAATACAAGGCTTGATTTAGCCTATTCAGATAATCAATTAAGGCAACTCACTTACAAACCTACTGATTTGCATATGCATGCTGCCGACAGAGTAATAAGATACGTCAAATGCACTGTAGGGCAATGACTCTTCTTTTCCTCTCAATTTGAGCTTAAGTTGCAAGTTGTTTGTGATAGTGACTGGGTTGGTTGTCCGGATACACGAAGATCCACCACAAGTTTTTATGTTCTGTTAGCTAGTTCATTGATTAGTTTGCGTTCAAAGAAACATAAAACTGTTTCTCGCTCTTCAGTCGAAGCTGAATATAGAACAATGGCTAGCTTAATGCCTTAACATGTGAATTGATTTGGCTTAGATATGTCTTGAATGATCTGCAGATTTGTCTCACTTCTCCCACTCCTATATTTTGTGATAGCATGTATGCTATTAAGTTAGCCGATAATCCAGTTAATCATGAACGTATTAAGCATATAGAGATAGATTGTCATGTTATTAGGGATCATATTCTAGATGGTGTGAGTAAGGTACTTCATGTCTCCTCAGCCAACCAACTTGCTAATATGTTTACAAAGTCACTGCTAGTTCATGTATTTCAACAGTTGCAGGCCAAGTTGGGTCGTCTCGACATATACGCACCAACTTCCAGGGGGGGAGGGATTGTTCGTGGAGAATAGAGACAAGGACCCAAATGTAAATAATGTTGTATAGTTTGTAGATTGATATGTAATATTTATTTACTTTCAGCATTGAATAGAACTTTAGTTTACTATATACATATGATAAATGTAATGGGATAATGTAACGATTTTTTTCCAATTAATAAAATTTGGCTATCAGCGTCTATTAAACGACAAACCCAGTGTATTGCACCGCATATATCCTCGGCGCCACTCTTTGAGCTCGAATCCCTGCTTCGTATTCCATGCCTGTGACATGAGTTTGGTCAGGGTAGTCAGATTTGGATCCTTATAAGAAAGCAACTTTCATATCAAACCTAACTCTTGGAGCTTCTCGTTGGTCCCACATCTCAGGTCTGGCTTCTCTACCATAACACCATGAGTTTCGTACTCGCGAAACAAAGGTATCTCCGCCATCAAGCTCCAATGAACTTTGAACTGCCTTCCGATCTATAATGCTAAAGAGGTGCAGAGCCATGAAAGCGTGACTATTCACAAGGAAAAAAATCCTTAAATAAATAAGTTACAAAAATAAATTATCACAATACCACGCTTCACAATTTTTTTCCAAAATATCTAACTTTATGTTGTTTGTTGCATAGTGAAGCGAACTAGAAAGTTGTTCATGTGGTAGGGAAGTGAACCCTATCTTGACTGCTAGCTTTCCAAGCGAGCCACATGGTTCGCGACACTGGAGACAATGCGGATGCATGACATGTGGTGCAGATCGCCCTGATGGTTAGTGAACCAGTCTCATTGGTGCATTAATGTCGACATGGATCACTGTGTTAGCAAGTGGACGACCGTTGGATCGTTGTTTCTTGCCGCATTCCACTTCGTTTGCATGCCTTTGAAGCAACTCACTTCCCCTCAAAATCCTATAAATACCCTCTCCTAACTTCCACCCCAAACACACTACTCCACCCTTCTCTTCTCATTCTCCCTTCAACCACTAAATAAAAATTCTACTATGCTCTTTGGTTGCAGCTAACGCTGGCCTTTCAAACCAGATTAATTTTTCTTTAGTTGGTTACCCTACCGACAAATACTTTTAATCAACCCCTGCCCGACATTTGTAAAAAAATGGAAGAAGCCCATAAGGTATCTTCCTATTTTTTCCAATTTTAATCTATATTGCTATGATTTACCAATGAGAATCATGCGTGGGTTGTTATAAAACCAATAATGTCTTAGTAGTTTAACCATGATTGACCGTTGGAAATCATTTTTTGTGCATTTGAACTCTTTTCTTTGCCCATTTGAAATGATTTTATTTTTATTTCATACAAGATGGGAGATGAGAATGATTTACGATCCTAGAATTTATTATCATCCCGGACCAAGAAATTTTCAATTTTTGGATGTGCAACCATTTCATTGATCCAAAAGTGTTTGGGTTGAAGATCCGGTAAACACTGGATCATATACCTCGTCTATTTTGAATCATAATAGTGTTTATTTTTTCAAAAAATAATTATGGATTTTTTCTTCGTGTGAACAACTTGGTGCCATCATCCAAAGGGGAACATCTGCCTTGCCCCCATGGGATGTATGAATCGAGTTTTTCATCGAAAGAATAGGGTTGGCAAGGGCACGATTCTTTAGATGGATAGAAATTGACAACAATCTCCTCACGATGTTGGTAGAAAGGTGGATGAGAGAGTCACACATCTTTCACCTTCTCGGGGAGAGGCAGCAATCACATTGAAGGATGTCGTCTTGCTCAGCGAGATGCCAATCAATGTTGAAGCGATAATTGGGAATTCGAAAAAACCACAAGGTGGTTGGGGGCCATTCATACGTGCCAACTTGGGCATCGGCATCCCCATGGAAGCAGAAGGCCACCATAAACCACCGCTATATAGGTCTATGTTGTCAATCCCATGACTAGTGAACCGCATTGGTTCATTAGGGGGAGGAAGCCATAGTGGAGCAGGTCACGAAGTATACTCACATATACCTTAGTGAGATGGTTGGGCAAGTGTTGATTCCCAACAAGTCCAATAAGTATATGCATTGCATGTGGCTCTCGCTACTATTGGGTGATTGGGACGAGATGAGACGGAAAAAGCTAGAGAGTGGCTTGTTTGGCGATGGTGTACGGGGAGCTATGGAAGTGTTCGGATCCGAAAACAAATCAAGTGGGTGGTGCCATATCCATCGTCCAAATTTGGGCTTGAGAGCACCTTCCATCTTTCACGCCATACTGCGTTGCCGACAAATGGACCCTCGACGAGAGACTAAGACAAGCACCGTATGGTACTAGGTCGACGAGAGCTTCAACTAGAAGCCAATGATCTGAACATTTGATATGCCCATGCTAGCTTATACTGAACCAACCGATTTCACATCAACCTGAGAGTTGAGATAGTAGAGGAAAATTTTCAAAATCAGGTGCCAATAATGAATCTCACACATATTCGATATTGTACATAAGCGTGAGTGCAATGCTCCATTCCATGAGCCCGATTCCTTCGCTTGACTAAACTTTTCTTCGCCTGCCGCAACGTTCGACCATTCTGCCACAACTTGCTTGCCGTCGACTTCAAAAATCATGCTCGAACCTCACTAAAATATCTTCCCTCATACACACCACTCATGCACGATCTAAGTAGAGCTTCATGAGAGAGACACCTAGAGAGAGATCGACAAAGAAAGCAGGATTTGGCCCCTCGCGCTTAGCAAGCTTGAGGGATTCATAGTGGGCGAGCGCACAGGGTCGGAGGGGTAAGAGTTTTGATGTTTCTTCTGTATGCAGGTACCAGTCATTAGGGGGAATGAGCGGTGGCAAATCGTCCGTGGATTGTCGTCTACAGAGGCAGATGGGATCCAAGACCGTGACTATCAGCAGAAGAAGACTGCGTAAGGTTGCTTGGTACAAAATTGTAGCTGAAGAGAAAGGTAATGTTGGGATGAATAGCTTTGAAAAGCTATAATGAAATTTCTAATTAATTATCCAATATTTTCCCCATAATACGAAAATAAGATGGACAATTAATAAAAGGAATATTATGGAGATAATTAGGAATAATTATCTTAATAGATTATGGGAGTAATTATCTCCCTATTTAAAATGTGACTTATTCACAAAGAAAGAGGGAATATTCTGGGTTTTCTGCTCCTATAAATAGGAGACGCCCCAGACCCTCTAAACACACCTCAGTAGAGCAAAAACATGAGAGAGAGTGAGTTCATAGAGCTCCGGTTTTACGCACAAAACCTATGAGCAACAAAATTAGAGTGGCTGTTTTATCCTAGAGGCGACCGGCTGATAATCTGTTGTGCGCAATACGAGGCAGTGCCGCGAACTTCTTAAAGAGAGCAACCTAGTCCTCGACTCAGCCAGATCGGTAACCCTAATTTTTCTGTTCGGTTTCTAACATTTTCAAGACGTTTGGTTGCTGTCATGTGTACCGAACATATTATCCCATCTAGCTTCGCAAATTTTGTCTCGCCCTGTGCATGCATACCGTTGAGATCGTAATCCCTTTTGCAAATCTCTCTCCGGGAGCTCGTAATCGAGACGCGCGCAGAGGGCGATAAGACGTTGGCAATTAGAAAAGAGATGGAGCCATGGAGGCAGTAATTTTGTGCCCTCAATTCCGTCTCGGGAAAATTAATTGCTCATGTACAATTAATTGTTCGGGTTACATTGTTTTTGTATTTTTTGAGATTCCTTGAAACAGGAATTAACGGAAGCACTTAAAAGGCCATTGGAATTTGGATACTTTTGGGGAATTAAAGAGATGGCCAAAGAATTTGATATGCGTTATACCTAGCGGCGGCACTATAATCGTGGTTAAAGGAAATTTGGGAACCTCTGCATTATTTAATTTGTTTCCTCTAGTGTGCATTATCTGGGGACCCTAAGTGTTTGTCTATGGGATCACTAATGTGCATTATTTGATTTGAGCTTTCTGGCCTGCTGTGTCCACAAGAGAACGTTGGCTTAGCTAGTTGAGATTTCACCATTTATTCGTTCCGGTGCATGTTAAATATTGTGAGTTGCGGTGGAAATCGAAGGAGACATAGCAGGCTGAATGGAGCGGCAGCAGGTTTGGCCTTAGAGCTTGGCTCCTAACCTAAATGAAGCAGTAATTATAGAAGAGTTCAAAGGCTTAGTCGCCCTCAAGAGTGCAGTGTTTGTTATTCACATAGTGAAAGGGGTTTGATACCTAATGAAAGAGGAATTGGTCAAGTGGCATGATATTTGCCAACTACACGACAGATTCTTCGTGAAAAGAGGTAAGAGTCTAAACCTTCCTCATGAGTCATTAATAAATGACAAAATAGAGTCTATATCATATGTTTCTATGGATGAAATTGAGAACCCTTGTGAATGCTAGAATTGAGGCATGATAGGCTGACATTGAAATGTCCTTTTCTCAATGGTTAGAGTACAATTGTGTCTACATAAAGTGAAGAGTAATTTTGATCACATGTATGCATAGTATGAAGTAGATATAAAATATAAGTTTTGAAGTATATGGGAACAGAATGGGTTAATTTCCCATAGTAACGATATTGTAGAAGTATTGTTGTCAGTACTACATGAAGCACTAAGGTTGCTCTGAAACATTAAAATTTCAAGAATGAAACCAACAAGCTGAACCAAATCCACACCAATTAAAATGGTACCCTTCGTGGTAATCATAAGATTGCCAACCAATTCTCTAAGTATGACGCTATGTTTCTATGCTAAAATTGCATGAAACTAGGTCATAGAACACGAAAGTGTAAGAACAAGTATAACCTAGAGTTAACTTGAGTAAAGAAGAGGATTTGGTAGCAATAATCAATGAGATAAGAGCAGAGGTTAGCCTCAATGATAAATATGAAGAATGGTTGTTGGATATAGGCGCCTAAAGCATGTATGTGATAAACGAGCTAAGCTCAATCATACCTTAAGGCGTGTTGAAGAAGAAAGTGTTGTTGGGCACCGCCCTCGCCACTATTGTTGATTGTTCTGGAAAGTGGAAGAGAACCTTACCTCTAGAAAGTCGTTGACTATGCTAGATGTAAGGAATGATTAAGTAAATAAAATGAATTCTTCAATGTGTCTGTGTGAAGAATTAGAATATCCAAAGTCACATTCTCATATTATTATTGAATACTTGAGATAAATTTGAATTTGTATCCAAGCTAAACGACCCATAAAAATATCTTTAGAAAATCATAATTAAAAGATTTTATCTATTTTGATAATGGGTAAACATGATGGAAAGGCAATAAATAATTTATTATTTTTTAGAGTGCTCTGTTTGTCTGTCTAGTTATTTGAGATGTAAATTACTTGAAATGCTTTAACGCATTATTGATGATTGCACTGATTATTCGAAATCTTGCATGCTAGATGTAGAGCTAAAGAATCAGTGTAATATGATAACTAGAAGAACATATAAGTGTGTTTTATTCGTCATGTCGTCAATAGTAAAACACATAGGTATAATTATTGGAATACTCATTATGTTGTGAAATCCATTGATGCCAATAGACTTCCATTTAAAATCAAGAGATAGTGGGGGTTGTCTCCAGCCTACTATTAGAAATAATGGATAACTAGTGGGGGTGATGAATCTGAGTATGAACTCAGAAGAGACAAATGAACCATAAATCACGAAAGGATTTTGGTTATGAATTTGTTATTTACACCCTAAGAAAGAAAGATCCTACAAGTCTGCTAGAAGTTCGAACTTCCATAAAGATGCAGAATTGTGGGAGAATCCATTATTAACGAAATGGAATTATTGGAGTCTAATAAGACTTAAAATCTTGTAGAGTTACCTCTTGGCTGTAAAGCCTTGGGTAATATATCGATAGAATCGAACAAGATTTGGCATCTATGAGAATTACCTCTTGGCAATGAAGTCGAATGTAATAAATGGATTCCCAAAAGAAAAACTGAAACCTGATTGTTTAGTTTATGAGTATAATGATCGCATAGTTGCTAAGTCTTTAGGTGAAGAGGAAACATTATAGATATCTATTCACCAATATGTAGGATAACTTTCATGTATGAGATGAATGTTAAAACTATTTTGTGAATGGTGATTTAGATAGGGAAATCTACATGGGACAACCTATAGGGTTGTTATTCCTGAACCTGCTAATGGAGTCTGTATTGTAAGATTTGAAACAGACTCTAAGATGATGGCATGAATAAATTGGTTCTCTCTATAGGTTGTTATTCCTGAACCTGCTAATGGAGTCTGTATTGTAAGATTTGAAACAGACTCTAAGATGATGGCATGAATAAATTGGTTCTCTCTCATGGTTTTAATGAAAGTAACAAGTGCATTTAGTACAAGTTTGAGAATGAGACGTGCACTATGAATGACATGTTCATATTTGGTACAAAGACTCATGATATCAATGATGTGTAAAACCATGTTTGAGAATTTTGAATGATCTAGATGAAGCTTGTGTAAGCTAAGAGATCCAGGTAACTATGACAATGAAATAGATTTCCTCTAGATCAGTTTAACTACATAGGTAAGATCTAGAAGAAATACAAGTTGTATGCCTGCATAAATGGTTGAAGATGATAGTGTAAATATTAAATAACACTGGAAACGTGTAAGAAACTAAGAAAGATAGAATATACTAGCATCGACAGTCTGCAAGAGGCAACTGCTTAACACGAGACCCGACATTGTGGGTTATTTTGCAGGTTTACATGATGTCCTAGTATGAAGCATTGAAATGCTATTGAAAGGGGTCATGAGACACCTTAAGAACTGTAGACCTTGATATAAGTTATCAACGATTTCTGGCTGTATTGGTAGGGTATATTGATGCAGACGAGAATACCCTATAGAAGATTCCAAGGCCTCCAGTGGACAAGTTTTAAACATCACTGGAAGTGTTGTGTCTTGGAATTCTAAGAAGTAAACGATCCTGGCTCAATCAACTAAGAAATAAAAAATGATAGAGCTAGCAATGCCTAGTAAAGAGAAAAGTTGATTGAGAGGGTCATTACTAGAGATTCCCTTATGGGAAAGACCGATCCCTCTGGTAATTTACTCATTGTGATAGCACCGCAGCTATTACTAAAGAAGGGAACCGGTTCTAGAACGAAAAGAGACGACAAATTCGTCATAAGCACAGTATTGGAAGAGAAATCCTAACGATAGGAGCAATGAGGGTGGATCATGTAAGATCCTAACAGAATCTAGCTGATCCTTTGACGAAAGGATTATCTAGAGAGAAAGTCCAAAATACCACCAAGGGCATAGACTATAAGTTATGGTAACCCGACCCAATAGACTAGAGATCCCAAGAAATGGGTAATAACAACTCATGAGTAGTATGCGAAAAGTTCATGCATAATGAAGCATGAATCACAAAGAAATGGAGGTTGAGTTAACAAGTCTTAATGAGATCTATACCCTATATGGGGTGGAGTACTTTGCTTTGGGGGTATTTCTGATAGACTCATCTATGTGAATGTGGGAGTGGGGCCGCTCCCTATGGAACTTTGGAGGCACAAAGTTGCTAGAGCGTTCACTAAACCGGGATAACGTGCATGGCCATAAACGCACGGCCTATGAGAGAGTATCACTCAATGAAAAGATCCGGTGTGTGATAGACCGATAATCATACATGTTTTCACCCCTATTCTGAAGTCGTTTGTGATGAGGAATCTCGTATTTTAAGCCGATTTTACGCTAGGTTGTGTGTTTATGTCATATTTCAGGTCCTGGCGTTGGAATCGAGGCGAAGGAACGAGTTCTGGATCGAAAGGAGCGAAGATTGGACAAAGGATGCTGCTGGACCAAAATACCCGGTCAAAGGAAGAAATACCCGACCGGGTATATTCTGACCTCGACCGGGTATTTCCTCCTTCGGGCACCCGTGAGAAGCAGAAGGGGGCCCGGGCGATGGCGATAAATCCCCGGTCGGGGATTTTGGTGGTAGACCGGGTATTTTTCCCTTAGTCAGACGGCGCGTTTCATAAAATACCCGGTCGAACCATAAAATACCCGACCGGGTATTTTGACCGGGTATCGCGACAGGCAGCTGATAAAACAAGAAGAAGGCCAATTTTCAAAGGGTTCCGAGTTTTTGAGAGAGAAACCGATACCTAGAGAGAGAAAGCGTCGAACCAGAGTTCTCAAGCGCCATAGATCGATCTTCAACACCATTGGAGCCCGTCTTGAGCTTGGAGAAGTGCGATTAAACGTCCAGAAGCAGGAATCCAACTTCACAGTATGATTTCCGTGTCTGAATCTGCTTTTGCTTCTTTCTCTATGGAGTAGTTTCCCCATTCATCTGGGTATGGAGAACCCTAGATTTGTATGCTAGGTCTGATTGTATGAACCCAAGTACAGTGTTTGTGAATTGATTATATTCGATTGAGGTTTGATTGATTGAATGACTTGAATCCTGATCAAATTCCTGTTGTTTCTGCTTTAACCTGGAATGAGAATATCTGCCTAGGTTGATAGAGTACCCTTAATCGAAGGTAGCGAATTGGTGACTTTAGTCGAGGAGCCAATTCGCTATTCTGTACCGAAGTCGATTCGGTAGTGGAGGTTTGGTTCATTAGGGCCTCAATCTGTTTACTCCGGTGGAGGTTAGTCGCCCGCTAGAGACTCAGATTGAGAGGGTCTGGAGACCTTTAGTCGAGACTTCAGGCTAATTGAGAACCTTCCGCAGTATAACTTTCATGAAAACTGAACTTGGTAAAATGCAATCCGACTTAACTGCAGTCTAGGGGGAAACCATATCCGGGTGACCTCTCTTGACTTGACAACAAACCGTTTACTTGCTTTGTGTTTTGTTTGCTTGAGTTTCACTAAAAGTTCACCGCTAAATAACAAGAATTCACCGAGTAGTCATCACATCTAGGACCTGGGTTGACATTAAAACCCGACCCGCTATACTACGCTTTAGGAAGTGGTTATACTTGGCCATTTTCTAGGGTGACAGTAGGAGTGAGTCAAGTTTTTGGCGCCGTTGCCGGGGAACGGCTAGGTTGTTGAAGAAAAGTGATTTCTGTTACTTTAGCATTTTCATTTTTGCATTGAGTTTTTGCTTTGTCCCACTTGTGCCTTCACGGGTTTGCTTGCTTGAGTGTGTGCAGGTAGTGCATGACCCGTAGCCAGTCAGGAGGTTTACTGCCGTTGGATCCAGAGCTTGAACGCACTTGCCGCCAACTTAGGAGACAGCAGCGAGCTAGACTGGTTACGGGAGAGCGCATTGACGGCCACTTGACCAGCGATTCTGAGGAAGAGTACGAGATGGAGGGCGAAGACATTCCACAACCGGGGAATGCTCGACAGGTTCCCCCGGTGAATCAGCATCCACCACCACCGCCGGGTCCCACCTTGGAGTACTACTACACTCCACGGATTGCTGACATCCGCCCGGTCATCCTCTATCCGCCCATCCCAGCAAATAACTTTGAGATCAAGCCAGGCTGGATTCAGCTCATCACATCCTCTATCCAGTTCCATGGCTTGAAGGATGAGGAAGCCCGGGCACACCTTTCCCGTTTTCTGCAGCTGACAAACGGTTTCAAGCTGAATGGTGTTCCGGATGATGCAATCCGCCTTCATCTCTTTCCCCATTCGCTGGCGGGGAATGCTAAGAGGTGGTTGGAGACCCAGCCCCCATTGTCCATCACTTCTTGGGACGATCTGGCGGATAAGTTCGTGCACAGATATTATCCGGCATCGAAGACTACTGAGATTCAGCGGGAGATCACTCACTTCCGCCAAGAGCCAGATGAGTCCCTTCGTGATGCATGGGAGCGGTACATGGGATACTTCTGGCAGTGTCCCCATCATGGTTTCAGCGATGCCTTCACAGTAGGGAACTTCTATAGCGCCCTCACTCCAGACAGCCAGAGGGTGATCGAGTCTCTATGCCCAGGAGGGGATATCCTTACTAAGACTCCACCCGAGCTGAACCAGATGATCAGTACCTTGGCTGCCCGAGATCATTCCTGGGGGCAGAATCACAGAGGCAGGAACTCCCGGGACCGGGGTGTGCATGCTATGGAGGACTAGGTCCGGGTTAGAGCAGCAAGTGGCTGAGTTGGTGCAGACATTGAAGCAGCCTAACAGTATCTTTCCGGGCCGAGGTGTAGCTACGCCTCCAGTAGCTCAGTGCCAGTGGTGTGAGAGTCCAAACCATCTGGTGGAAGACTGTCAGGCTATGCGGGAGTCCTCTACTCCCCAAGAGCAGGTGGCCTTCATCGCCAATGCTCGGCGCTTCGACCCATACAGCAATACATATAATGAGGGATGGCGCCAGCATCCCAACTTCGCCTGGAGCAACAACACCAACAAACCACCTGGTTTCCCAGCACCAACAGGTGGTTTTCAGCAGAGGCAGCCCTACCAGGATAGGCAAGGGCCACCACCACAGCAGCAGCCCTACCAGCCTAGGCAAGGGCAGCCATTCCAGCAGCCCCAGGGCCAGTTTGCTCAGCCTCCAGTAGCCGCAGCTCCCGATAATCAGATGGCTGATCTGAAGAACATTTTGGCGACATTCATGACCACCAGCCAGGCGAATTTCGCAAGGGTGGACCAGAGCATAGCTTCTTTGGAGGCAGGGCAGAGGAACCAGGGTGCTATTTTGCAAGATCTACAGCACCAAGTCGGTGTCCTAGCGCGCCAGCTTACTGCTCGGGCACCGGGGACTCTACCTGCCACCACCATCCCCAATCCACGGGACCCGCACGAGACCGCACATGCCATTTTCACCCTGAGCGGCAGGCCTACATCAGCTGATCCTGCCTCGACTAGGCAGGAGGAACCACTACCTGCTTCAGCACTTCCAGCCGGTGATACAGAAGTGCGGGTGGAGAAGGAAGCCCCTGCTCCCAAGCCACAACCAGTGGTGAAGGAGCACGTACCCCAGCTTCCCTTCCCCACTCGCCTTCACAAGGACAGGCTGGAGACTGAGTTTGCCAATTTTATGGCAATGTTGAAGCAGCTCAACATCAGCATACCATTTGTGGAGGCACTGTCGAAGATGCCCAAGTACGCTAAGTTCATGAAAGATCTCTGCACCAACAAGAAGAAACTTGGGGATCTCTCGACAGTGCTGCTGAGCGAGGAATGTTCTGCCATCCTGCAGAACAAGCTGCCCGAAAAGCGCAAGGACCCAGGGAGTTTTACTATCCCTCTTACTATTGGCAGCATGCATGTAGGAAAGTCCTTGGCGGACCTAGGCGCTAGCATTAATGTCATGCCATACAAATTGTTCAAAAAGCTAGACCTAGGTGAACTTAGCCCTACTAGGATGAGCATTCAGCTAGCTGATCGTTCTGTGGTGCATCCTAGGGGTATCATAGAAGATTTGCTTGTTAATGTGGGTGCATTCACATATCCTGTTGATTTTGTTATTCTGGATATAAATGATGATGTGGATGTGCCTTTGATTCTAGGTAGACCATTTCTTGCCACCGCCAAGGCACTGATTGATGTGCATGATGGTAAACTGATCTTGCGTGCTGGAAATGAACAGGCTGTTTTTCCTGTGACTGAGTCTGATCATTGTGCTATGATTTCTGTATCGCCTGTGCATGCTATTTCTGACAAGATACACGAGCCTGTCGTGTATCCTTCTGCACCTCTCATTTTGCAGGACCCGCCTATCATTCCTCCGCCGCCACTCCATCCAGCCTCGCCTTCGAACAAAAAGCTCAAGGAGGAGTGGCGGCCGAAGCCGCAAGTGGCTAAGCCTGCACGGAAGAAAGGTGGAGACCACTATGAGCTGGTCCCACCCCCTGCACCGCGACCACCCTGGCCATCCGAGTACTCACTCGCCTGCATCTTGCCGGATGGCCAGGTCGAGCTGACCACTGCTGGTGGTTGCAACCGTCGGGTGCACGGTCACCACCTGAAGCTGTACCTCAAGAGCGATGTGGATCCGCTCTTGGAGGCACCTGATCCTGCACTTCCCTGAGTATCCACCATGGGCGTCCAGCTAAAAGACGGTAAAGAAGCGCTGGTGGGGAGGCAACCCCACCACGGTTTGACTTTCTTTCTTATGTTTCGAGTCGGATTGCGATTTGGTTTTGTTTTGGTTTGTTTCATTTGTTCTGGATGATGTCTTATTGGGCTGACATCGGACCTAACATATTCTGGTTGAGCTCTTCTGTTCCCCTTGAGCTGTGCTGTGTTCCCGACTGGTCCATTTCCAGTCCTCTGCCGTCCGTGCATCCCGGTAATATCGTTCCCCTTTCCTTCCCTCTTCTCCATTGAGGGCAATGTCGATCTTAAGTGTGGGGGGGATGTTTATCTTTTGACTGCATTAGCTCTGTTTGTGTGCTTGGAGCCTAGTCCACTATCCAAATCTTACGATTTGAGGGCTCCGAGTGCTGCTGTTTGATCATATTGGCACTGTGTTTTGATGGATGAATTGATTGGTTTTCGGATTAATGCATGACAACTTGTTTGCGACTAGGACAACCTATGATGAGGACTGAAATGTGCAGTAGAACGATGTAGGGGTTCAGTTTTTCAACTGTTTGCTTGCCAACTGTGACTTGATCTGACTTGATCTGATTACTTGTCCTTGACAGTCGTTTATGCATCTAGTTCAGGGTATCAGAATGTGAGATAGAGCATATAGGTAGCCATGTGAGATTTGAGCCTGCTCGTTTCTTTCTTGTGCGATAGATCCCTCTTCCATGATGTGTAGCATTCACGTTGTCACTAGCTAAGATGATGGGGGCATAGGATTAGCCCACGCCCAAAACTGACTGTCCTGATGTGTCATATCCCCTAGTCAGCCCCTTTGAGCCGTGTGTTATCCTTTCTTTTGGTCTATAATGAAAAAAAATCACCCTTGTTGCATCTTTTAGAAGGTTCCACAGAGTGGTTTTATATATTCTCTGCTGTGTCTGCTAAAGCCTATGTGAGTGTTGGAGGTAGTGCTTAAAAATTGGGCAGGTGTTTGAAATTTATGCAGAAGTGGGGGCTCTCTTAAGAAATGAAAAGAAAAATGAAAGAAAAACAAAGAAAAATTGAAAGCAAAAGAGAGCCACTGCCAACAATCTGAGTAATGCCCAGTAAGCAGTGTTTCTTAGCAGTCTGGCTTGGAAATGCTGATGATTATGCCTCCTTCGCTCTTGTGCTCTTAAGATATTGAGGAATGCAGAATAGCAGAAAGGAAATACCGGGTTGGTTGACTGTGATTGTGTGTTTGGAAAATGTGGAACCTTTTTGCTATGAATACTTCCACCACCTAAAAGGCCTTTTCCCCATGTCCAAGACCCTAGCCAGTCATTTGAACCTGTGTCTAAGACCTCCTGATTAGTTAGGTGGTGACACCCCATATGTGAACTCTAGCATTTAGAGGCTGCCATCATGGTGAAGAGATGATAGGGATTGAGAGAAATAGCATGCGCATCTTTCGCATCAAAAATTGTCCTGACCCCACTGGTCGAGAGTGAGTGATTCATTTCCATTTTCTATATGCTCTTGTACCCCGGTGAGGACCTAGATTGCTCGGTCTCTATTCTGATGTTTTGAGTTGGATGCATGAGTCGACTGTTTTGAGTAAGTGGTTGAATCAAGTCTAGGTTGGCTAGTGAACAGACGGGAGACTCTTCCTTTACTCGATTTGCTGCACTCGAATGTCCTTTGTGGTGGTTGTCCAGGTTGTCATTGAGGTTGTGCATGTATTGATGTTTGAAAACCAGTGCGATTCACGTGTTTTGTGCCTTTATGACTTGTCCCCAGTGTTGGTTGATTGAAATATGTAAGCTTACCTAGTGTCTGACTTGGTTTGCTTGGGGACAAGCAAACGGTTAAGTGTGGGGGAGTTTGATAGACCGATAATCATACATGTTTTCACCC
Source organism: Linum tenue (assembly GCA_946122785.1). Classification (NCBI taxonomy): domain Eukaryota; kingdom Viridiplantae; phylum Streptophyta; class Magnoliopsida; order Malpighiales; family Linaceae; genus Linum; species Linum tenue. The sequence goes on along the minus strand of CAMGYJ010000005.1, from coordinate 44,161,918 downwards.
CTATTCTGAAGTCGTTTGTGATGAGGAATCTCGTATTTTAAGCCGATTTTACGCTAGGTTGTGTGTTTATGTCATATTTCAGGTCCTGGCGTTGGAATCGAGGCGAAGGAACGAGTTCTGGATCGAAAGGAGCGAAGATTGGACAAAGGATGCTGCTGGACCAAAATACCCGGTCAAAGGAAGAAATACCCGACCGGGTATATTCTGACCTCGACCGGGTATTTCCTCCTTCGGGCACCCGTGAGAAGCAGAAGGGGGCCCGGGCGATGGCGATAAATCCCCGGTCGGGGATTTTGGTGGTAGACCGGGTATTTTTCCCTTAGTCAGACGGTGCGTTTCATAAAATACCCGGTCGAACCATAAAATACCCGACCGGGTATTTTGACCGGGTATCGCGACAGGCAGCTGATAAAACAAGGAAGAAGGCCAATTTTCAAAGGGTTCCGAGTTTTTGAGAGAGAAACCGATACCTAGAGAGAGAAAGCGTCGAACCAGAGTTCTCAAGCGCCATAGATCGATCTTCAACACCATTGGAGCCCGTCTTGAGCTTGGAGAAGTGCGATTAAACGTCCAGAAGCAGGAATCCAACTTCACAGTATGATTTCCGTGTCTGAATCTGCTTTTGCTTCTTTCTCTATGGAGTAGTTTCCCCATTCATCTGGGTATGGAGAACCCTAGATTTGTATGCTAGGTCTGATTGTATGAACCCAAGTACAGTGTTTGTGAATTGATTATATTCGATTGAGGTTTGATTGATTGAATGACTTGAATCCTGATCAAATTCCTGTTGTTTCTGCTTTAACCTGGAATGAGAATATCTGCCTAGGTTGATAGAGTACCCTTAATCGAAGGTAGCGAATTGGTGACTTTAGTCGAGGAGCCAATTCGCTATTCTGTACCGAAGTCGATTCGGTAGTGGAGGTTTGGTTCATTAGGGCCTCAATCTGTTTACTCCGGTGGAGGTTAGTCGCCCGCTAGAGACTCAGATTGAGAGGGTCTGGAGACCTTTAGTCGAGACTTCAGGCTAATTGAGAACCTTCCGCAGTATAACTTTCATGAAAACTGAACTTGGTAAAATGCAATCCGACTTAACTGCAGTCTAGGGGGAAACCATATCCGGGTGACCTCTCTTGACTTGACAACAAACCGTTTACTTGCTTTGTGTTTTGTTTGCTTGAGTTTCACTAAAAGTTCACCGCTAAATAACAAGAATTCACCGAGTAGTCATCACATCTAGGACCTGGGTTGACATTAAAACCCGACCCGCTATACTACGCTTTAGGAAGTGGTTATACTTGGCCATTTTCTAGGGTGACAGTAGGAGTGAGTCAGTGTGCTACATTGTCTGAGATAGGGTTCAAGACTACGAGTCACCCTTATGAAATCGGAAGTGTAACCACTACGCTAAGGTTCAAATCTTCGCGATACCTTAGCTTATGCCCGATCTTATGGACCTGTTGATGCTCAGTGATAGTTTCAAAACTATTCAATTGGGGGATTGTTGGGATGAATAGCTTTGGAAAGCTATAATGAAATTCCTAATCAATTATCCAATATTTTCCCCATAATACAAAAATAAGATGGATAATTAATAAAAGGAATATTATGGAGATAATTAGGAATAATTATCTTAATAGATTATGGGAGTAATTATCTCCCTAATTAAAATGTGACTTATTCCCAAAGAAAGAGGGAATATTCTGGATTTTCTGCTCCTATAAATAGGAGACGCCCCAGACCCTCTAAACACACCTCAGTAGAGCAGAAACATGAGAAAGAGTGAGTTCATAGAGCTCCAGTTTTTCACACAAAGCCGATGAGCAACAAAATCAGAGTGGTTGTTTTATCCTGGAGGCGACCGGCTGATAATCTGTTGTGCGCAATACGAGGCAGTGCCGTGAACTTCTTAAAGAGAGCGACCTAGTCCGCGACTCAGCCAGATCGGTAACCCTAATTTTTCTGTTCGATTTCTAACAGGTAAGAGTTGGTTCGTCATTCTTGACGCTTCACAAATCTCGTGGCTACAAGGAGTGCTCCAAACTGCGGAAATGAATGAATGGACCTTCCCACAAAGTTGCTCCTTGAAAAGCGGCAAACGGGTCATTCAGGTAAGTAGACTCAATGATTACCGGAGATCTCAGCTCCAGATCTCCGAGAAGGTTCAAAGCGGAAGGGTTTTCAAGATCTTCATCCCCTCGCCCGGCTTCTGCACTTCATGGCCGAGCCTGACTGCTTTGCTATAAGACTTTTATCACTCAGAAGAAAACCTTCGTGTCCATGATTATCGGAGTTCTAAGGCCCCCCACAATCTACCTCCTCCTCCACTTCAACCTTCAGTATTCAGAAGATCTTTTGCTTAAGTTGTCAAAGGGGTGGGCTTTTATGGTGGCGGCAAGTGTGAAATCAAAGGTGAATCTGAGGACAAATACATCGAGATCGGGGAGGAGGGATTATTAGACAGACGCAATCTTATGGGAAGAAGCATCATTATCGAGTTCATTCCCAATAGGCGAGAAGTGCTCACTAAGGATTTGATCAACGATTTCAGGCGATGGGCCAAGAAACAATGGGCAATTGATAGCGACTTCTCGCTTGAAGACCTCGAAGATGGGAGATGGTTGTTGGTTTGTCCGAGTCTCCAGGAAGCTCTGAGGGTCATTAAGTGGAATCATACAACGTTCAGATCTTTCACTGTTTGCTTTCCAACTGGAGAGAATCTATTGCCATGTCGGCAGGACCAGAAGTTTGGATCACAGCCTACGGAATACCACTACATCTCAAGAGCATCTCCCTCGTCAAGGCGGTTGGCAACTATTGTGGTTTCATTGAAATCGACTGGAACTCTAGGAGTTCCTCCTTCTTCCGCATCAAAATCAGAACACACAACGACATCCTCCCCGAGATTCCGATCATTTCCAGTCACAGCGTTTCTCAATTCTAATTCACGCGCCACCGCTTTTCCGCACGACCAGGCAGCATCTAGGAATCACCACCAGGACACCCAGCAGTTGCCTCGGAAAGCATAAGAGCCTAGAAGGATCTATTGTGTCATTTTCAATTCAGAATACTAAGAGACAGGTCTCAGGCAATGATCAATCTCTTTCTTCTACGTGCATGGATAAACTCGGCACCTATTCAGAGAATCACGTAGCAATCGATAGACGAGGCCTCACTACTACCCGGATGACTTGGGTTCGGAAAGCATGCCCACTACCCAACCCTTCCACCTTCGTCAAGCCCAACAACAAATCATCTTCCGCCCTCAAGAAGGCCGACCCCCCACCAATCTTTCTTTGATCCACAAACAGATTGACCCACTTGAGCCCACCCTACTTAGGCTTAAGCATCCTCCCATTTCTAAACTCGTGCTCCAAATTTTGTCCACCCTAAGCCTCACTCGCCAAACCTATGATTGTCAGCTTAGTGGAAACCAAGCGGGATCATTGTGACGTTGCTTCTATCAGCAGTATAAGCGGCTCCAGAAATTGTGGATGGGCAGCGAAAAACGCAGTCAACAGCTGCGGGGGCATTGCTTCTTATTGGGACCAGAGCCAATTAAGAGAGATTAACAACAGAGAAGGCAGCTATTTCCTTGCAATTAAGTTGTTCGACATTATGGCCAACAAAACTTGGAACTTGGTCATTATTTATGGCCCGCAGATTAAGGAGGACAAGCTTAATTTTCTTCTTGAATTGAATAACCTTTGTCGACAGCTTAGTGATCCTATTTGCATCATGGGGGACTTCAACATGGTTCATTCCCATGATGACTATAGAGGAGCTCGCCGGGATTGGAATCTCATGGAGTTCAATGATTTAGTGGACAACAACACTCTATTGGAATTTCCTCTTCGTGGGAGTCGATTCACAAGGAGTCGAGGTGGATCCAATGATTGCTTTTCGCGCATTGACCGTGCTTTCATCGCCGTCGACTTCGACTCCATCTATCCGGATTGCACCCTTATCGCTCTGGAATGTATAGAGTCCGATCACAACCCGCTCCTTCTCAAATGGGGCTATGATTCCCGCACCGAACGACCATGGAAAATTGAAAACATGTGGCTTGAAGATCCCAGATTCTATGATGGATTGAATTCCTGGTACTGCGATTCCATACATGGGCAGGGGCTGACTTTCATTTGGGCTAGAAGACTCAACCACATCAAGAACAAGATTAAACCTTGGAACAAAGAGATTTTTGGGGATGTCAATGTAAAAATCAGCGAACTACTCACCAAAGATTTCTGAGATTGACAGATTGGTAGAAGATCAAAAACTCGATGTCCCACAGAGGACGAACAGGGACTTATTCAAGATCGAACTTGAGCGGCTTCTTAATCTGGTAGAGATTTCCTGAAGACAGAAATCTAGGGAAACTTGACTCAGGCTTGGAGACAAGAACAACAATTACTTCCATAAGGTTGCCAAATTCTGGAAGAAATTCAACAGGATCGAGTGTATTAAGGTTAATGGAATCACGATTGAGGGCAGACACGCGATGGCAACGGGAATAGTCGAGTTTTACAAAAACCTCTTCCTCGAAAGCACATCCAATCGACCTTTCCCTAGGTGTTATTTTGAGCGCCAGTTATCTCATGAAGAGAGTCAATTCCTCATCTGCCTGTTCAGCGAGAAGCAGATTTGGGACTGTCTCTCGGATTGTGACGGCAGCAAGGTCCTAAGGCCAGATGGTTTCACATGGAAATTCTAAAAAAGGTGCTGGGTTTGGGTGAAGAATGATATCATCAATGCTTTTCACGAATTCCATGCTACTGGCACTCTACCTAATTGTGTCACACATTTGTTTCTGCTTGCTGTCCAAGAGAGACGTGGTAGAGGATGCCAAGGACTTAAGACCCATTAGTCTCATGGGGAGCATCAACAAACTTTTTAGCAAAGTTTTAGCCAACAGAATGAGAGCGGTTCTCCCTAAGTGGGTTTCTTCAAACCAACAGGCTTCAGTTAAGGGCCGCCAAATCAGTGATGTTGGTCTTATCGCGTTCGAACTCATTAACAACAGGAGAAAGAGTGAAAACCTGAGGTTGATGTTCAAGTTGGACACCGAAAAAGCCTTGGACAACGTGAACTGGAACTGCTTGTTTAAGGTTTTGTCTAGTCTGGGTTTCCCCGCTCAATGGTCCAACTGGATCCAGGGCAAGATGTGCTCACCGATGATTTCTATTCTCATTAACGCTGAATCTCATGGCTTCTTCCCTATGCAGAAAGGGCTTTGTCAAGGTGATCCGCTCTCTTCCGACCTCTTTGCTCTAGTTATGGATGTTCTGGATTTTATGTTACACATGCTTAAAGAGCATGGCAAGATCAGCGGCTTTTTCATTGATGAGCATGAAGGTCGAGGCGAAGTGACCCATCTCTTGTTCGCCGATGACACCTTGATCTTCTGTGAAGCCTCTGTGGATAAAGTCCTCAACATAATAGCCACCCTAGTTTGCTTCCAAGCGGTCACAGGTCTCAGAATCAACCTCGAGAAATCCTTCATGTTCACAGTGGCCGATATCCCTGACCCAGATTTCTTTGCTTCTTTGTTTGGCTACAATTGAAGTGATCAACCATCACGCTATCTGGGTTTCCCGCTTGGGGCGAAGCTTAACACCGTCGCTACATGGGACCCTATCATCCAAAAATACCAGAAACGCCTTGTAGGGTGGAAAAGTCGCTTCCTTTCAATGGGTGGTAGGCTGGTCTTGAATTAGGCGGTGTTGTCCAGTCATGCTATATATTTTTCTCTCTTCTCAAAGCCCCGAGCACCGTCATTAAGAGGATGGAAGGCATTCAGAGAAGATTCATCTAGAGCGGGACTGCTGAAGAAAGAAAGGCCCCGCTTGTGAGCTGGGAGTTATGCAAAGCACCTAAGTCCAACGGTGGGCTGGGGGTGATCGATCTTACCAGCTTCAACAGCGCAATGCTCTCCAAGTGGTTATGGCGGTTTGCAACTGAGAGGAACAATTGGTGGAGAGTCCTCATTGATATCAAATACTCAAACCCCCGGTCAAGTTGGCATACCGGGATCATCGACAATGGTTTCGCTAACTCGGTGTGGACCAATATCACTAAAGGGCACAATAACTTATGGAGATCCTCTTATATTGATCCAGGAAATGGAGCTTGGACTTCTTTCTGGCACGATCATTGGATCCCTGAACCTTTGTTGGTTGATTCTGTCCCTCGTATTGCTGCCATCACATCCACCTCTGAGGCCTCACTCGCAGACATCAGAACCACCTCCAGTGATCAAACAAGTTGGATTATTCCTTTAAATTTTTATTTGAGGGGGGGGGGGGGGCTGAGCGGGAGAGAGGTTCACTTCTTAATTTCCTTGACAATCATGCTGCTTCGAGGGTTACTAGCGGCCCTTGCAGGCTGGTCTGGCCCCCTCATGCGGATCAACCTTTTTCAGCCCGTTCCATGTACAGGTCGTTGACGAAGAACCAATTTCCAGGAATCAACAAATTTCCTTACAGCTCGGTGTGGAAGCAAGTCATTCCGTCGAAAATTTGCATCTTCATTTGGTTGACATTCTTCAAGAAAATCCTAACAATCGACAACATCAAGAATAGAGGGGGACAACTAGCCAACAAATGCGACTTGACGAAGAATGTAGTATACAAAAAATTTAGGTTTCAAAATAATGTTCCATCAATATTTTGAAGACTTACAAAAAAAATTAGGCTATAAATCTAAAGATCTATTAAGTTTAGGTACATAACTGTAATTTGCATTGTTGATGTTCAATTCCTTTTATGGTGATGTATTTAAGATGATAATTATTTACCTTTTTATAGAAATATGAAAACTATTTGTTAGATCCAAACATTCCATGTATAATTGTTGAACAATGGAACTAGCTTAAAATTTCACGTCCTCAAATCCCATAGTAAAAAATGATGACTTTCTAATAAGTAATAACCATATATATTTATTTTTAATTGGACTCAACATTGAATGTTGGTGAGTCGTGTATGAACCGGTTCATACTTGTGATTAGAATACATAAAAATAGTATACTAATTAGAGTTAGACGAAGAAAGCAAATAAACAAAGAAAGGGTTATGGAAGGCGAGTGAAAAATGAAACGAAGAGAAGTGGATGGAAAGGTTTTGACCAATTCTTTTAGTTAGCCGTCAATACAACATTCAACCCTGTTCCCCGTAGCAATTTATTGACACTTGCTTATGTAGATGTCACATATTTTGTTACATGTAGTTAGTAGAAGTTTGTTAAGTACCCTATAAATGTACTAAATGAGTTTATAAATTCGCTCTTGCAATATTTTAGAGTCGTCTCTCTTTGATCATTTATTTAATGTTTCATGTAATGAGTAAATATAAAATGTTCGAATCTTCTCCTACAGTTGAGTGATACAACATCATGTATTGTACAAACTAAATTTATACTTTTATGTTATGGTGGATTGGATTCGTGGATTAGTTCAAAAGGATTGGTGGACTGGATTCATGGATTCAAATGAAATCTAACCTAATATGTAAATTTAAAAAATTATAGGTACTAAAATCTCATAAAATTTTGATACTAAAACATCGTTGTTCAATAATTTTACATTAAAATTAAATTTGTGGTATCAAAATATAAAATGTACAGTGTAGCGACTTAGTTGCGATTTAATCAGATTTGAGGTATCAAAATGTAAATTTTTATGCAACCGTAACCAAACTTCAACTTTATATATATTGATATTTACGTACCCTTCATCAGTACGCAATACTATTTAGGGTTAATAACTTATTGGGTGTGCCTACGGTGACATGCATGTTATGGTGACTTGCACTTTCCGGTCGACCTCGGTTAGGATTAGGTCGACCTCATTTAGAATTCGGTCGACCTCATATATGATCTGGTCGACCTCATTTAGGATTCGGTCGACCTCATATAGGATCAGGTCGACCTAATCTGTTGTTTCAGTGTAAAAACAGTTCATGGTGCCTACTTTGGATATTCATATCATACAATTGGCTAGATGGAAATTGAAGACTAATGACTGGTTTTGAAGCTGGAGTGTCCCTTTACATATTGAAGTGATTGAGAGCTCGATAGGAAGTCTAGAAGACCATTTTTGAACATCATCAAAAGGCTATGCCAAAACTGGAAAACTGCCTGGAAATGGCTAAGTCTGGAAACGTGTTTGTGAAGCCTATTTTGGAGCTACATTCGAGAAGTATGAGTGCGAGTCGAGTCCAGGAGCCTCTACCACGTTAAATTAGGTATGTTTTTATACAAATTCAAGGCATTGGATGAATGATTGGATATCTGTAAGGCTTCAAACAAAAGGTTCGAAGTTGATACGAAGGCTGTTTTTCTGGCAGACTTCGAGCACAAGCAAGCGGCCAGAAAAACAGCCTTCGTAGCAACTTCGAGCCTTTTGTTTGAAGCCTTAAAGATATTCAATCTTTCATCCAATGCCTTGCCTTTGTATTAAAAAAATACGTAATTTAACGTGGTAGAGGCCCCTGGACTTGACTCGCATTCATGCTTCTCAAATTGAGCTCCAAAGTAGGCTTGACAAACACGTTGCCAGACTTAGCAATTTTCAGGCAGTTTCCCAGTTTTGGCATAGCCTTTTGGTCAGGTTCAAAAATGGTATTCTGAACTTTCTATTGAGCTCCTAAGTACTTTAATGTGTAGAGGGACACTTCAGCTTCAAAACAAGCCTTTAATCTCCAATTTCCATTTAGCAAATTGTAAGATATGAATCTCCAAAGTAGGCACCATGAAACTGTTTTTACACTGAAACAACAGATTAGATCGACTTGATCCTATATGAGGTCGACCAAAAGGTGCATGTCACCGTGACATGCATGTCACCGTAGCAAAGTCCTAACTTATTTTGGCCTCAACTATGACCATATAATCAACTTTGGCCCGTGGTTTTAGAAATTAATATCCTGGTCTCAACTATGCAATATATAAACTCGATTGGCCCGACACATGGTTTGACCGTCAATTTGGACTGTCAACACGTCATGTCATTGTCTTGTCAGCCTAAAAAGCATTTAAAAATCAAAATCAAATTAAATTCTTAATTTCTATTATTTATCATTATCAAATTAACCAAAAACTAAAATTATAAAAATTAAAAATAATTTTTTATCATTTTCAAATTACCCAAAAATTATCAAATTATTTTTAATTTTTCATTTTTCATTTTTCATTTTTCATTTTTCATTTTTTGGTTAATTTGAAGATGATAAATAATAGAAATTAGGGAAATAATTTGAATTTTTTAATGATTTTTAGGCTGACAAGGCAATGACATAGTGTGTTGACTAAAGATCAACTGTGTTGACCGTCCAAATTGACGGTCAAATCGTGTGTCGGGTCAATTGAGTCTATATGCTGTATAGTTGAGGCCAGGATGTTAATTTCTGAAACCACGGATCAAAGTTGATTATATGGTCATAATTCGGACCAAAATGAGATATTAACCCTAAATAAGAACATATATTGCCTTTACTTGTGGAAAGCTTAGGGCCTGTTTACTTTCATTTCTGTTTCCTGTTTTTGAGAAAACAGATGTTGAAAACAGGTGAAAACAACATTTTTTCGTTTCCGAAAACAGCAGGAAGTTGCCACTTTCTGTTTTCATAGTTGGAAACGAATAGAAAACCGAATGAAAAGTAAACAAGTTTTCTCGTTTCTGTTGCCAAATTTATGACATGAAAACAGAAAACAGGAAACGAAAATAAAAGTGAACAGGGCCTTACAACATTGTAGTCTGGTGGAATAAATCCTAAATGTTCTTTTGAAGGGATTTATGGATAAACTGGTTTTAGGTAAATGAAAACTACTTTCCGAGATAGATAGGGAGTGCCAGAAGTGGTACCAAATTCAATAAAGTTTGTTGAAATGAATTAGTTCTTCAACTGAAGTTTGTGCAACTTATTTAGAAACTCCATAAAGGACAGATAGAGAGTGCAGAAAGTGGTACTGAATTCATATAGAGTTGTTGAAATGAATTTGGTTCTCCAACCGAACAGGTGTATGCAACGTATTTGGCATTTTCATGGGAGTGGTTCACTTCTGTCGCCAAACTTGTTGCACTTGATATGTCATGAAAATTAGGATTTCATATGGTTATGAAAACATGACTTTCTTGTTATAAGAAACTAACATGTTTAAACATGGTGATCTTATGGGTTTAATAAAAGGTACAATGAACAAATATGTGTACGTTAATGTTAAGAGTCTTAGTTATTTGAATGTGAATTTACATATTCGAGGAGTACATTGATTCAAGTAGCTCGATGTGAATGATTTGACTTTATATGTAGACCAGGTCTTGAGAGAGTTAAATTTTTTTTTTTTTTTTTTTTGGTGAGAGAGTTAAAATTCTAGTTCTCACTGACGGGAACTTTGCCAACTAAATCTACAATATATATAAAGGCAAAATGTAGATTGAATTTTCATGGATTTGAATTTCCAGCCTTCCGAGGATTTCACGGAAGGGTAGAATCGACATTTCCTCCACAATTAAAAGAATCGATGTGTTTTGTTTCACCCTGGTCTATTCAGAACGCAGCAACAGACCGTCTTTTCTCTCTCCATCAAGTTGGGCCGAAAATGGCCCAATCCATGTGCTGCATGACTTTTTTTGTTTACTGAATGTGTGGCATGACTTTTTTTGTTTACTGAATCGAGAAAAAAAAAAAAACTCCAATTGATCAGCCCCAAGGTTGTCAAATCGGTTTATACAGAACACAGCAACAAACGGCCTTTTCTCTCCATCAAGTTGGGCCAAAAATGGCCCAATCCATGTGCGGCATGACCTTTTTTGTTTACTGAATGTGCTGCATGACTTGAGAAGAAAAAAGAACTCCAATTGATCGGCCCCAAGGTTGTCAAACCGGTTTATACCGTTGTGCCGGTTTAACAAGTGGAATGGTACGATCGGTGGTATAACCAGTTTGTGCCGGTTTAAATAAATGTGAAAATAATTAATATCCAATGTATTTAATCATATATAAAACATATTTGTGGACAATTTAGTTACAATCCAATAAATATCATCAACTTTTAACTATTAAATTTTTTTTTTTTTTTTATGCGAAATCAAAAAATTGCATTAAGCTCAGGCCACTAACAGAGGAAATCTGCAGCGCCTCTCAAACTGTTTACAACTCAAAACAAAAGCTACTATCAACTTCTATCCACTATTAATTCTATCTATTTCTAACTGTAGAGCAGAATCCTCACTAACTCGGTAAGTTACTTCCTCTCGTATCAGCTTCACCAACATAGCAGGATCTTTGATCCCCCTCTCCCCATACATTCTAGCACACCTTTCCCGCCATATATGACTCACAGCAGCACTCCATAGGGCACGACAGACACGATTTTTTGCAGTCTTCTTCCTCCATGTCCTTGCACACCAAGTAACCATATCATCCCAACTCCCTACTAATGGTGGAGTCAGTTCCTGCAGACAAAGTCTCAAAACAGCACAAGTATAGGCACAATGCACCAATAAATGATCTTTACTCTCAGCGCCTCCTGGACATAGTAAACAGCATCCAGAAACAGCCTTCCCCCAAGCCAGGAGTCTATCTTGAGTCACCAACCTCCCATGTATAGCAAGCCATAAGATCAACCCATGCTTAGGAATAATTTCTTTTTCCCAGACAAGCCTCCACCATTGCACTTCTGGCTTCTTCTCTCTGATATCATTCCAGACCCGAGAAACTGAATATCTTTTCATTTTCTCACCTTTCCAAAGAGTAGTACTACTAGACCCAGTAATGAAAGAAACAGCTTGCCCTCTACATTTCAGAATTCTCTTCCAGACCCATGTACCTGCAGACCCCTGTGATATATCCCAAACACTTCTGCCCTTCAGCCTATACCTGGCTATCCATGCAACCCAGATTGACCCTCCCAGAGTGAGTATTTCCCACAAGTGTCTCATTACACAAGCCCTATTCCAAGCACCAAAATTTTTGATCCCAAGTCCACCCTCTAACTTTGGAATAGCCAACTTATCCCATGCCATTACAGCCTTCTTACGACTACCATCCTCGGCAGAGTCCCAGAGAAAAGCATTACACAACCTCCCCACTTCCTTGATAACAAACTGAGGCAATAGAAAAATATTGAGCCAGTATTGGAGAGTACTGGAAATAACTGAAGTAATAAGCTGTATCTTCCCTGCATAACTGAGCAATTTAGACCTCCAACTTCTTAACCTTTGTGTTATTTTGTCAACCAGAACCTTGCAATCTTGTCTTGTAAGCTTACCTGTTATTAATGGGACACCTAAATACCTCACAGGGAGTGTCCCCAGAGGGAATTCAGTGAACCCAGAAATAGCAAGCATTTCACTTTTGGAGATACCAGCACAAAAGAGCTGGCATTTGGCTGGATTACATCTCAGACCAGACAGTTTATAGAAACTATCCATCAATCTCCTTACCCCTGCAACCCCTCTTATGGACCCATTAGTAAACATCATCAAGTCATCCGCAAAGCATAAGTGGGAGATCATGAGTGGTTTACACCTAGGGTGATATGGAATCTGATTGTCAATCATAGCCCTCTTAGCCAGACAGTCTAACGCTTCCATTGCTACTGTAAACAGGTAGGGGGATAAGGGATCCCCCTGCCTTAATCCCTTTCCAGCCTTTATATTACCACACAAACCACCATTAATTGCTATTCTTATAGTGGGTGTAGTTACACAAGCAAAGATCAGTTTAATAAAACTCTCTGGAAACCCCATTGCTTTGAGTATACTAAACAGAAACTTCCAGTTAACAGAATCAAAAGCCTTCATGATGTCAATCTTCACAACACACCTAGGGGTAATGTTTTTCCTATGATAATTCCTTACTAATTCTGATACCAATAGGATATTATCACTAATAGACCTCCCTTTGATAAAAGCAGATTGGGATCTACTGATCACACTAGGAAGAACTAGGGCAAGTCTATTAGCTAAAATTTTTGAAATCCCCTTATACAAGGTGTTACAACAAGCAATAGGTCGATAATCCTTCATCTTTTCAGAACTGGGAATTTTAGCAACCAAAGTAAAAATGGTGCTGTTCACAATAGATGGCATAAATCCAGAAGAAAAGAAAGAAAGGACTACCTCTTCAACTTCAGTGCCAATAAGAGACCAATGAGTTCTATAAAACTCTGCAGGAAACCCATCTGGACCTGGGGCTTTATCCCTGGCTAAGGAAAGGAAGGTCTGCTTTATCTCTGCCCTTGTAATACTTCTCAACAATTCCCTCTGTTCATCCTCAGACAATCTATGCTGAATTAGATTGTGATAGTAAGAATCCTCTTTAAGTTCCACATTCTGATCCTCAGAGCCAATGAGCTGCTCATAGAATTCTACTGCAATCTTGCCAATACTGTGCACATCAGCTAGTACCTCCCCTTGTTCATTCTGCATACGTGTAATCTGCTGCCTTTGAGCCTTGATTTTTACTGTCTTATGAAAATATGCAGTATTCGAGTCTCCCTCCTTGATAGCCTGAGTTCTTGCTTTCTGTTTGTAAAACTGCTCTTCTGCCCTTCTTAAATCAAAATACTGCTTACACAACTTCTTTTCCTTCTCCACTGAATCAGCAGTAAGGTTTTGAAGTACATCATTCCGCACAGCCTCAAGTTCCACTGCAGCATTCTTAACTCGATTTGAGATATCTGAATACACAGCTTTGTTCAGTTTCTTCAGGGCTTGCTTAACACTATGAAGCTTACCATAAAACACATACGAAGGATACCCCACCACATTCCTTTGCCAAGCCTGCTCAACTAACTGCATATACTCAGGATGACCTTGCCAAAATGTAAAATACTTAAATGGCTTTGGAAGAGTCTTCAGCCCTGGAGCCGTGTCCAGAATCAGACCACAGTGATCTGAAATACCAGGAGGATTCGTGTAGGATGAACTATCCCTAAATTTCTCCAACCAAACTTCATTTATGAGCACCCTATCAATCCTTCTAGCAATAGGATTAGCCTGCTGCTTATTCCACCATGTAAACCAATGCCCTGATACTCGATGATCAACCAGCTTCATATCTTTGATCCACTCCCTGAAATCCTGCATACTTTGAGTAACCTCTTGAACACTCGAAGTCTCATTAATCTCAGCTATTGCATTAAAGTCTCCCATAATTACATAGGGACATTAGCAGTGCTTAAGAGCAGTAAAGCCTGATAGAGAACCTTCCTTTCCACTTCTTTATTAGGGCTGTAGACAAAGATGGCTATGAATGGCTCTGCATCCTCTACTAGAATCTGGATAAAATGCTCCCCTTCACTTAACCGAGTAACTTTCAGATCTGCTCTCCAGAATAACCATACTCTACCTGACTTTGAGCTATCATAATTATCAGTATGCTTCCAAACAGAAAAAACCCTATCTATTATTTTCTTGCTATTCTCTTTAGTTACTCTGGTTTCCAATATACCTACTATATCAATACGTTTCAGTCTCAACTGCTCAAGAACAGCTGAGTGTTTGTCAGAGGAATTAAATCCTCTGACATTCCAGCTTAGTAATCTCATTTCCCTCGCTTCCTCCCCCTACCTCTCACCTTAGGAGGAGATGGAGGACAATTCAAAACTGGGCGAGTAGTTGATGTAGTGCGGTGCAAACCCCCTGAACTTCTATCAGCATAACCAAGGCCCCCTTTGCTAGTAGAGCCTGGACCAACCCATATCCGCTGCTTCTGCTTCCTGCTAACCACTAAAGTAAAGCCATCCTTATCCACCAGACCACTCATGGAAGGTGGTGTTTGAGCATCCATTATGACAATTTCCTTCCCAACCCTATGCTCTGATGCCTCTGCTACCTCCTCCTGTGCAGAACTCATATGAACTTCAGCCCCTACCACAGCAACCACAGTTGACCCTCCCTCTACTGGCATATCAGCCTGCCCCGAAGAGTCCTCACTTATAATCGGATTCTGCTTCACCCAGACTCGTTGCGGCTCATCTTCCAGTTTGGCACAGCTATGCCCAAAGCACCCACACTTCTCACAAACCTTTGGCATATGGCAGTAAACCACATCAATGAAAATCTCTGGTAAACCATCAGGCGTAACACTTAATTTTGTAATCTTCTTAGCTGTAGCCTTAATCTCAACACAAATTTGAGCAAACCCAACCTTACGTCCCTGAGTTGTAGACTTGTCCATACATAGCGGCTTCCCCAAAGAGCTAGCCACTCTTCCCAACCCTTCCTTCGACGTTAGCTCTGTTGGCAGATTTGAAAGCTTGACCCACAGCGGCAATGCTGTATTGTCGATGTGCAGAGGACTAATCCCAGGCTCCCACTTCCGAAGAAACAGTAGATTTTCCCTGTGATGCCAAGGCCCTGTTTCAAAAACCCATTGACAAATCTCAGCCGATGGAAATTGAAACAACACCAGCTTACGACCCATCCAGGAAGCCTTTACCACTCCATCTTTTCCCCACAACCAGTTTGCCCAGTATCGAATCGCCGATATTGAGGCTGGTCGATCAATAAACTGACCGACCAAACAGTTCTCCCATCGTTTTGCTCCTTCCTCAACAACCTCCCGCGGAATCCTCAGCGAGCCATTCACATACTCCGGCTCATAGTAGTCAAGACGATTATCCTCCGGGACTCCGAAAAGAGATGCCCACTGTCGACCGCCGCCGACGGCTGAGTCACCGCCAGCGACTATTAAATTTATAAAATGAATAATAAATTATTTTTTATTAATTAAACTCATTAAAATTATATCATTTTATTTATAATGTGTAAGTCCACCATACCAATAATGTCATATCAATTTCATGACCAACACAAATTGAACCAGAATCAACCGGATGGGCATGCCACCGACATGACAACCATGATCGGCCCTATTTTTAGTCAAACTTGTAGGTGGTTCTCAATCAATTATCATTTCCAATTGACCGGCCCTCCAAACTGGTAAATGTTTGGGTGTGCTCCTCCTATAGGCTACAAGTAATGCTTTTTAAATTAGATGTAATGTGGCTTTCTGAGATTGGGAACCATTTTGGATATAAATTAGTAAAGCATGTAGCGTAACATCAAACGTTCTACCATTATCAAGGTTCTTGAACCAAATTAAACTATCTAAGTCGGTTTGGCAAGTGGTTTAAGGTTTAAAGGCTCTTTTTATCAAGGCTCTTTTTAATACTTGATACCAAACCAATTTTTGAATAGAAATTTTAGAATCAATTATCATTCTAATGATTTTCATTTATCAATATGTGTTCTAATAATTGAATTATTCCATGAATGTTGTAACTAAACAATGTTTTAGCTTTTATAGTCATATTTTCTTTTCTATATTTTTTACCGAATGTTGTAGCTTTTATATTTTGTTTACTACTTGGTTACTTTTCATCTCCTTTCGCTTTAAATTTTTTCAATTAGTAAAATATGTTTAATTCTTTATCATTGTGTTCCATTTATCCTTTTTTGATTTTGATGTATTGATGATCGATTAGGTTCTATTTTAACTATTTTGTTTTGGTAAAACTATTTTAAATATTTCTAATGGTACTTCTAATTGAATTAGGGGATTTAAATAGACATTTTAATATTTATTATTATATTCTAGCATATTTATTATTCTTCTTGATATTTTTTTACTAATTTATATTTTATTGAAAATTTTTTATTAGTCATTCTAGTAATAATATGTTTAGAAGGTTTTGTAATTATTATATTAAATAAAAATTATTGAAATATAACTTTGGATGTTTTTAAAAGTTTTGGGTATCAAAAAGTATTTAAAAATTTGGGTTGGATGGAAAAGTAGACGGATGCACATTTTGGCAACTTTAATGGTACCCGACGCCCTATTCAAACTTAAGTGGTATGTCTACTCTAATTCTCAAACTTAAGTGGCACCCAAGGTATTTTACCGGTTGATGAGAGCTATTGTCAAACCTTGAGCAAAGTACTAATTAGTCAAATGTTTAATACAATATTGTCATAACTTTCTTCTTTATAGTTTATTTGTTGTGAGATGCACCCGGTATTATTGGTAGTTTTTTTCTATAGTAATAATTTAGATTCTTACTATAGCATACAAATTGTTCCTATTTACATTGATATCAACTCTTGTGGTTATACAATATAGTTGATGGGGTTGCATTGTCTCTGACTAAAACTGAAGTCAATGCTCAATTATGAATTTGACGAATTTCTTCTTTCACAAATTATACTTCATGCACGTAATATTCAATATTATAAAGGAGTATATCATACTCCATGTGATATGACTATTAGATCTCCTTTTTTGAGCTCTTACATTCTCAACGGTCAATTGATATTTTCTATTAAATTGAACTTCAGGTTTGAATTTAGAGAATCGGCGACTGGAGTTTATCCATTAGAGGTTAGGGTTTAATTCAAGGTCTAAATAAAGATATATAAATAGAAATACCTGGAGAATATTATACTCCAGGAGTACACCAGTCTGACCCTATAAACCATATATTCCCAGTTTACACTCTTCAGACCAATGGTCGGGCCCGGTGCTAGTCTAACCATTATGGAAACAATAACTGAAAATAGTGTATATGGTAAGACAAAAAGTGTTATTGTGCTAAAATTCTAAAACAAACAACTGAGATTGGGAATGGGAATCGAGAATAATGGGCTAAATTACACGTTTGGTCACTCAAATTATATAAATCTTTCACTTTTGCCACTTGTATTACTTTTCTTTCTTATTCGCCACTAACTTTATGAATCATTCCACCTTTAGTCACCAGCCGTTAGTCTCCGTCAAACTCCGTTAACTCCGTTAGTTTTTTTTTATGACATGGCAAACAGAATTGCTGACTGGACCATTATGTCAATTTAAAAAAATTAAAAATTAAAAAAGTTCAAAAAAATTTAGGTTGGGCGAGTGCTCCGTCTCCGTCAACTATTTCCTCCTCCGTTAATCTTAGCGGTGCCGCTGCTAATACTCATCACCAGTTCACCACCAACTAGAGGTGGCAATTGGATCGGATTCGTGGATTCGTGGATTGTATTGGTGGATCCATGGATTCAATGGATTGGATCCAATGGATTGGTGGATTCATGGATTGGATCCAATCGATTGGTGGATTGATCATCCAAATGACATCCAAGGCTTGGACCAAAATGTAAAATTTGAAAAGTTTTGGTACTAAAATGTCATAATGAAAAAATTTAGGTACCAAAATGTAATTTTCCAATGATATTTTTCGTGTAAAAATATAAATTTTAGGTACCAAAATGTAAAATATAAAAAATATAGGTACCAAATCGTAATTTATCATTTGGATCCATGGATTGATCCATGAATCCACCAATCCAATTGGATTTGGATCAAATGGATTGGATTAGGTGGATGGATTGGATTGGATTCATGGATTTGGATCCTAATTGCCACATCTACCACCAACACCAGCACAGCCTCCACCAGCAAACTATTAAGAAGGAATCCGTACTTCCGAAGCTGGAGGCGGTGGAGGGCGGAGTGCTATCAATCTCCAGCTAAGACTGTCGCACATGGTGACGAAAGGGCAGTGAGGATAGTGGCGACGGTGGGCAAGTAGTCGGCTACAAGGGATGTAATGGTGGAGACAGGAGATGGCGGAGGTCAACGTAAGGCTGGGATGGGTAAGGAGACCAGAAAAGAAGAAGATAATGAAGAGAAAGGTCGTGGGTGAGGCTCCAATCCCCTGTAGTCGATAGATCCAAATCTAGATCGACCCAACTCGACCTCTTATCCCGACACTCCCACTCATTAGATGAAATCCCGGCATCTCCGTTCCTTCCCGTGCTACGCAGGAGTCGGCTCTGATCGGCTCCCCGCCTCAATACTGATGCGGGATTGATTGGAGAGGATGGAATTGACTTGGGAGGTATCGAAAGGGACTGGAATGTGAAGTTCTTATTAGGTTTTGAGAGGGAGAAGGGAACTTGCAGAATTGAAGAAGGAGAGTTGAGGGGATGATTATGGTTGGAGTTCAGGAGGCGGTAAAGGGCCTTTAATGGTGGAAGTGGATTGTGCAACCCTGGCCAGAAAGGTTCGATTGGAGGAGGAGGATGAGACAGAGGTCGGGGTTATTTTTTATTTTATTTTTTATTTTTTAAATTGACATGTCATTAAATTAACGGTCCAGTCAGCAGTTTCGTTTGTCACGTCATCAAAAAAACTAACGGAGTGCGACGGAGACTAACGGTGAAATGATTCCTAAAGTTAGTGTCGAATAAGGATGAAAAGTAATTTGAGTGGCAAAAATGAAAGATTTATATAATTTGAGTGACCATATGTGTAATTTAGCCAAGAAATTATCTGAGACAAGGTAGGAGGGAAATAGGGTCATATACATGACTAGCTTATGACCCGACCAATTGGCTGGATAGTACAATCAAGATTGGGTACCATTTGGTTGTTTAACAATTTGATTCGGCTTGAAATTGGATCAAATCATAATAATCACCATTTTTAATTTTATTGGATATGTTAGGATCAAAATATGATCATCAATATTTTCAATTTAGCTTGGTTAGATCTAAACCGCAATCCGATCCACCTTTTAAATATTCAAAATATTAATAAAATCTAGAACTGAACCATCTTATATTAAGTTGGGTTGGCCTGCTCCAAATGTCGCATTGGCCCGGTTCGATCCAATGTGGACCAAAAGATGGCCACCCTAGGTATCTTTGATATTACCAAACCTATTCAATCCGTTCTCAGTAGTTGTTTGTTCGTCAATTATATATTTGTTACTATCGGTTATGCGTTAAATCTTATTGGATATTTAAAAGTCGTAGACGATAAAAGTGAATGACAACTAATAGACTTATGAATATTTTATGGTTATAAGAAATTCGTCACCAATCTTAACTTCTAGAAATAAAGTGAAGTTAATAGTAAAATTTACTAATTGCATTTTCCAACTTACATAAATTAATTAATATAATATAATAAGTGAAACTTTTTTTGGAATTACATAACATATGTGATAATAGGAAATAGGAAGTGCAAAACAAAATCATAAATATCTCACACATGTTAGGATTGATAAACTAAATTTTTGGAAGAAACCAAACATGTAGAACCCAACTAAGCTAAATTACATCGGTATTAACGTCGAGTTGCAAAAAAATATCAACTGAAGAAATGTTCACATCACTGGTTTAATATCTTGAATGAGAAACTTTAGACTTTCAGGCATCTTCTCTAGGTAAATGTCTGCTTGAGAGTCGTTTTACAGGAAAATTTTCTAAAAGCTAGTTCTTTTCATTTCTCTAACAAATTGGTGGAAAATGAAAATAAATTTTGGATAAGATCCACTCGGATTAAATAAATTGTATGTGATGCTTTTGATTTTCCTTAATTGTTGGGTCTATATCTATCGTTGTTTGATCCAATTTTAGTATAAATCAAACCGCCTCGCGTCTCTAAGACATAATAGTAAATGAGAAATTTTCATGTGATGAAATAAAACCACTATATAATGAATTAACTAATTTCTCATAAAAAAATAATATTAGCATAAATACCCATTTTTTTTCTTGAAGAGTGTGAGTAAAAATGTAAATGAAAACTTGCATCTATTGGTTGTAAAAAAAAATTGCATCTATTGTAATGAAAGAAAATATGAAAAAGCCCATCCTAGTTAGGGGTTGGCAACAGGCGGGTTAGGTGAGTTTTGATCTCAAATTGACTCACCCGCTTACTAACGGGGAATAATTGTGACCCGCAATCCACCCACATACTTCTGCGGGTTGGATTTGGTGGGTGGCGGATGGCTGCGGTTGGATCGCGGGTCAACCCGCAAAAGCAATTCTCTAACTAGTCATTAAAAAAGTTAACTAACATTTATAATAAGTTCATAGCAAATTAGTAAGACTGTATCAATAATTTTTTATTTTGATACAATTAATAATTTATAGTTTGCATCCCAATATTTAATAGTTATTAACAATAATCTGCATACCAGTATCCAATATCTAATGGATATTGCACAACACAATGACCAATAATAGTAGTCAAAACTATTATTTATTCTCCACCTTTTAAAGTATATGATCAGACTCTAGTGTTATTCGAAAATATGATGAATATTCGATACTATAAGAAACAATATTTCTCATGTAAAAATAGGATGCGGGTCATATAGGTGACCCGCAATCCACCCACATTAATCACCCACTATGTGCGGGTCAGGTTATGTGCGGGTGGATCGATATCAATCCGCGAATTAACTATCCACGTGCCCACCCTAATCCTAGTCCTACCACAAGAGAGAATAATGGGATTTCAGTGACAAAAATGAAAAAATTGGAGTCCCGATAAAATAGCTGTAGTGGGTAATGGGTATGCTGGTTCTGTGAAATATTTAATTACCTTTTTATCCCTAACTAAAAATAAGGAGAAGCCATCAAATTTAAAATGTTATAAAGTAGATGAAAGTGTGCTATATATCATTGGGGGATTGATACGTCAAACCTGTAAAATATTGGCCATTCTCATAGCCTGCTTGCCCCTCAAAAGGGGTTAGGATTTTGAAAGCTAAGTAGTAAGTACGAAGCATGAGATGGGTAACACCAACTCGAAGCCAAAAAACCCATAAAATATAGGAAAATTTTCAAAACTACCACTATAAAAAAAGAATTTACAAAAATACCACACATTCCCAACAATTTCCAAAAATACCACCCTTCCACACAAAATGCACCTCGAAGGGGCGGTTATAAAACAAAAAGCGCCTCCAAGGCGCGGTTAAAGCGCAAAACGCGCCTCCGAGGCGCGGTTTGACTTTACCTGGCTGTCAAACCGCGTTGCCACGTGGCGGTACATGCAACCGCTGGATGGGGGGCGATCTGACGGCCAAACCGCGCGCCAACGGGGCGATCCGCGTCGATCAGTCAAACCGCTCCCCCGAAGCGTTGTTTGACTGTTGGGGAAACGCTAACCGTGCGCTGGAGGCGCGGTTTTACGCGGGGTGAAAGGACGAAACCGCCCATCCCTCACGCGGTTTCGTCCCTATAAAACCCCCCTCCCACTCCCATTTTCTGCACACCAAACCCATTCCCCCCTCTCTCCCTCTAACTCCTCACTCTACCCACCCCCCTCCCCGCCCAAAACCCTTAGAATTAGTTATTTTGTTGGTTGCAGCTAAGTCTGAACTGCCTTCAAACAACTTTTTCTTTGGTTTTCACTAAAAAACCGTCGAATCTCTGTCCGGATTCGGAAAAATGGCCGATTTCATCCATGAAGAGGGCATTTTCTATGATGATTATCAAGCGGTACCCATTCCCCCCTCTCTCTCTCTAACTCCTCAATTAGATGTTTGATATCCGCGGCAACCACCCTTGATTTCAACTGTCGATTGCCTTGGGATGTTATTGATGACACACATGTGTGTGTTCACCGCACGGGATATGACCCAATGGTCAACTCTCTTGCTCTTGATGGCCCGGACCCTAGCTTTGCATCCCTCATTTTCATTTTTGCATCGAACCATCAGCCTCTTTGTGTCGGAATGGGTTGTTTGCCATTCAAAACTCCGAGTCATTGCTTCAGTGGCAATAGCGTGCCGGACCTCATTCTTCGTTCCAAATTGTTGGCCCTTCGTAAAGCCAGTGAGTGGACCCCATACTAGCACCTCTGGCGGGTCCATGTCGGCATCAACATACCAATCTTCATTTTGAATGTGATTGTAGTATGGAATAGGTACACGGTCGCGAGGTACCTCATCACCGTCTGCGTCTGAATCTGGACCGGAATCATCAGCACCTTCCAGCGGATCGGAGTTGTCTGCACTAACTTCGCCTTCCTCTTCTTCAATCTCAGGGTCGCTAACTGGACTTGGATTGACCTCTTCTTTCATCTGATTATCATCATGAAAGGCACATCACCTTCACCAGCTCCGTAATGGTAGTTGTGGTAACTAGCACCGCTTTGATAGAAGTTGTACTCGGGTGGGTACTGGTAGCCTGCTTGTTGGTTGTGATCCGCCTGTTGAGCTTCTTCTTTATGACGGGAAGGATTGATGATGACCTCCAGTTCCATGATGATACTCCTGCCTCCAGCTCGAGTCTTGGAAATCCTGGTGGGGATGATCTTCGTATAATACACTCCCACCGTGGATACCAAATGTTTGGCCATCTCCAGAATGACCTACACTGCCTTCGACGGCCTCGGTGTAAGGGAATATCTCCGCTTGCTTAATTTTATTGGTGGTCAAAAATTGAACCATGGCATCAACGTCCTCCTGAGTGGTAAGGAGGAATTCCTCATTCCATAGCGACCCGTCATGTCTATTTGGATATCGATACACCATTTGATCAACTCTTCTAGTGCCATCCATGCAGGTAATCTGAGTGCACATTTGATGGAGCTCTTCAAGCATCGGTCTCGTACGAACCTTCATTTTATAAAAATTGTCACCGACGTAACTTACACCCTTTTTGGTCTCTTCCGTGTAACCATTCCACCGCAACCCAAGCGTGAACCTTTGGATGCCATCTGCAATAAAACTGTAATTAAGTTACTAACATAAAATCACAAAGGACAATGAAAAGTCATACAAGAGGCACATGATAATGAAAAGTAATTAAGTTACTAACATAAAACTAGTTTTTTACCCGGCCGGTTGGCCGGAAAGTTTCATTTTATCATTTATATAAATTAATTTATCTACATGTATAAAAAAAAATTTATGCTCGCGCTTCATAAGTGAGTATGCTATATGTTCATATTAAAAATTCTCAATATTTAGCACACTCACCTATGATCTTCATAGGTTTCGATTCTCTAATAATAAATAATATTTAAAGGTTGATCCCGTCACATTTAGAATAGTATACAAAAGTTTGTCAACCAAGCCATTCAAATTTCTAATCTTATAAAACATCTAAAATTTTGTGATTTTCAAGTTAGGACAAACTCTCAAACAATTATTAAAAGTCCATATTATTGGATAAAGATACTTGATTACTCGATAAATTGTTTATCCCAAGTGAAACTTGACACACGTTTTTTTTTTTTTTTGACAAAAGAAACTTGACACACGCCGTACCCCTTATTATTATCAACTTATCTAATCTTGACACATGTTTATGTGAATGTTCATTAAGTCTCTGCAGAGGATCTTATGTCATAATTTGTCTATCAAGACACTCAAATTTAGTATCTTATACAATAAAGTAAATACAATATCTTAATCAAATCTTTCAAACTTTTAAAATTATCAACCATACTTTTCAAAATACAAAGTATTAGCCAAACGTTAACTCCCCATTAGCATTTTTGTTAGTAATATTGACTCAACAACATGATGATGAGTTGGAGGAGACACGTGACAATCAATATGCAAAATTTTATTATTTTAATTAAGAGAAGATTTACAAAATTATTAAAGATAACAGAGAAATTATTAATATTTTGACGTGATACAAAATATTTAATACAAAATATTTGGTTAAAATTTTGAAAATTCTGAAAGGTATAGATTTTAATTTTATTTACTCAATAGGTACCAATTGCTAATTCTTGAAATTTGTATTAACCCTCAGCCCATGGAGTCACATACTCACAACCATGCAACCAAATGACTTATTAGAATTGTCTTGATCTTATGCTTATAAAGATTCTTCATTTTTAACCTAATAGCTCGGTTTAGAGTCTTCTAACTATAAAGGCTTGTAATGTAGAAGACATTCAACTATTAAATGAAAATTGTCAACCCATGTTTGATTAGTGGTTGATGAAACATAATGTTTATCGTACATCGTCAACAAAGATTTCTCTAACATTCACACGTGCCATATAATACTTGTACATCATTAAGTTTCTATCCAGAACTTTTACTATATAATACTTGTTTTATTTTATAGATATTTTAATTAGAAATAAGAGTAAGGATGACAATAGGTAGGGTTTGCCTAAACCATCCTCATTCCCATTCCCATTTCCAAATACCTAAACTCATACCCTCCCCATACCCATACGGTGGAAGGTTTTACAAACTCATCTCCATACCCGCGGTTTTCGGATACCACCATGGGTAATACCCGCCCCATAAGCTACTCACCATAAAAAAATATGTAAAAAAATTTGGTACTACCTGCCCAAAAGTATGGAACTGATACATAAGTGGATAAATTACGATTTGGTTGCCATCAATTATATTTTAACACTTTGTTTTTCTTTTAATTACCCTTCCTTCTATTGACAAATTACAATAGACTCGTTATATTTTCTGCATATAACAGATGATCCTCGGCGGGCGGGTTTGGGTAAGGGTATGGGGCGAGGGATTTCAAAACCATATCCGCCCATCTCCATAAAAAAATTTGTGTGTTTTATCCATACCCAATCAATGAGAAGATTCCCGCATTGACTGGGTCGGAGGCAGTTGTGCACCTGCGGCCATGGGTTTGGTTGCCATCTCTAAATAAGAGAGTGTTTAATGGCCAAAAATATAAAATAACATAGTTCGTTTATGAAAGTTGATTGATTTTCTAACAATTATTTTCTTTATTTTCATCATTATATTTTGTTTAATCGATGAAAATATTATTTATGTGTATATTTGTTTAAAATTAGTAGAAAATTATTTATAAAATTTAATAAGATTTTTTTGTTTAAACAAATGTGATATATCACTCTACAAACATTAGCCTTTTTCTACAAATATAGATATAATACAAAAAAAGAATTATTGAATAAAAGAAAACACCATTAAAAGAAGAGAGAGATAACTCCATAAATAACTCATTAACTAACTTTTTTGCTTGTAAAAAAATTGTCCACCTTGGCAACTTGTGAATTCTCCAATTGCTTATGTGGCAAGAAGTTGTTTTTGAACAACCATAATATATAGTAAGATCACAAAGGACAATGAAAAGTAATTAAGTTACTAACATAAAATCACAAAGGGCAATGAAAAGTAATACAAAATAAACTTACGAATTAACGTTAATCGCAAAAACTAAATAATTTAAAGGTGCAAAACTGAAATTTGAAGAAGGAAGAGGAGGAGTGTGAAGAATTTGAGTTCTCTGAATCAGCCTTTTTATAGGCGAATTTTGCAGCACAAACCGCGGGTGGGGGGAGCAGTTTTAGGTCTGCCATGCAGCCCCACCCCCTGCATGCCGACATGTCTGCTGTCGGGTGACCAGGCACAAACCGCGCCTTGGGACAGCGGTTTATGTCTGCTGTCGACCACAAACTGCGCCTTAAGGCAGCGGTTAATGCCTGGACATGGTAAATCGCGCCCTGGAGGGGCGGTTTATCATGCCGACATTTAAACGCTTCCTCTTCAAGTGTTTTGTGGTAGGGTTAGTATATAAACCGCTCCTTCGAGGAGCGGTTTTAGCTGGAATATAAAAACGCCTGTTGACGAGGCAGTTATAATGTAAACCGCTGCCAGGAGGCGCGGTTTGTATATTAACCGCCACTTAGAGGGGCGGTTTTTAATAAACGATGGTATTTTTGAAATTGTTGGGAATGGGTGGTATTTTTGTAATTTTTTTTTAAACAGTGGTAGTTTTTTATTTTTTCCTAAAATATAGGTCCTTCAAAAAAAATGATACAAGTAGAAGCACTGGGATAAGATATGACGAATGGCGATGCCTCATTCTAGTTCGACTGAAATGGTGGGTAAATTGGAGTTACGCACGATCAATCTCTTCATGTTCCATATTTAGTGCATCATAAGCAATATGAGGTGGCTGAAACAGATTATATTGAAGTTAGGAGTGACAACTGTTTTGCATTTATCGGTTTAAACGGGACGTTGAGTAACTAAACCGATAACCACTAAAATTATGCAGTTTAGTGATTGATTGTCGGTATTACCTTAATTGTTAAATCAATAATCGACACATTAATTAGTGATTAACCGACAATAGAACTACTAACCAATCCTTACACTTAAACCTGAGCTCATCTTATATTGCAAAACTCTTAACTCTGCCAGTGCCCACTTGGGCCAAAATCTAAGACAAAAAACAAACCCATTTTTGGGCCCAGCCTAAAAAGGCTCAATTACTTATTGCACTTCACATTCACTTATCTAACTGTCCGAACAGCCACTTCAATCTATAACCTTGAAAAACAATCAACTATTTTATTATTACTTATTACTTAGGATTAATTGCATGGCTGGTCACTGAGATTACATGGACGTTTAGTCACTGAAAATATTTAAATCCAATCTTGATCACTCAAATTAGTTAAATAGTTCAAGTTTGGTCACTCTCCGTCCAACTCCGTTAAATTTGTCTGATGTTGCAGTCTACCCTGAAAGTTGACCGTTAATTCAATGATGTGGCAATTAAAAAACAATAAATAAAATAAATTTTAATATTCTACCATTTCCAACTCATTTTCACAATAAAATAAAATAAATAAAACAAAAAATATTATAACTACAAATTAAAAATGGGGCACTGAACGACACTAATCTCTTTCTCCTCCTTGTTCATTCCTTCTTCCTCTACTTTCGATCTCGCCGCCGCCGCCTCTTCCTCAACTTCAAGGCCCTGCTCAGGACTACTCAAGCAAATGTTAGAAGTTTAAGTACTAAAATGTAATTAACTCGTTTAGGGTTAAGTTCGGCCAAGTATATATGTGTTGAAGTGGCCGAACTAGGCTTATAATCTGAATGTGAGAAATAAACAAAGAACTTTGTTTTGTGTCGTGGACTAGTCTCAACGATCATCGTTGAGGAAACCACATAAATCTTTTATTGTTCATTGTGGAATTTTCTGGTCGTGCGCTCTAGCTCCTGTGGACTGCTATTCTTGTGTCTAGCTCCTGTGTTCTTCGGCTGCTCCTGTATTTTTTCGTGTGCTGTGTGTTCTTTGGGTTTCTTTTGATCGTCATGGATAATTCTAAGGGTGATTCGTTCTCCGTTCGCTTCACCGGTAACAATTTTGCACTCTGAGCCTTTCAATTTCGCCTCCATATTTAGGGTCGGCGTCTCTTGTCCTTCCTTGATGGCTCGGCTAAGGAGCCTACTGCGGAAGCAGCGGAGAAGGTTAGGGAGAACTGGGCGGCCTCCAATGCTGCTGTTATGTTTGAGTCTACTAGGGTCGATGGAACCCGGTATTGCTTTAAGCTTACATGGCTTCAACACTGCTGTGGAGATTTCGTAGAATCTTCACAATCTATATTCCAAACCTAGTGCTTCACGTAAGTTTGATATAGTGTGATCTTGGGCGCTTGACGCAAGGTGATTATGATGTGAGCACTTATTATCAGAATGTTGTAACTCTCTGGACTAAATATGATCATCTGACTAGCTTGTCCTTGTCGAGTGCGGCTTCGGCGGAGGTTATCCGTGAACGCACGAGTACTCGTATCATACGCTTCTTCCTGAATTTACGACCTGAGTTTGAGGGGATCCGTACTTCTCTCCTTCATCGTAATGTCGAGACCATGGATGAGATTCTTGGTGAGTATCATTGTAAGAAGCTGAATGTTTGCAACTACTGCAAACAGGAGGGACATGTGATTGCCGAGTGCCCAAAGAAGCGTAATATGTGTAATTACTGCAAGCAGGAGGGGCATGTTATTGCTGATTGTCCGACGCTTGCTCGTCATGGTGGCGGGCAGCGTGGTGGTGCTGGTTCAGGTACTGCTTATGCGACTTCTTCTATTGGTGTTGTCTCCGCCTCTCCTCTCACATCGGCGGATGTTCGTCGTCTTGTTCAGGAGGCGTTAAAGGATGGCTTGCCCTCTGCGCTTACCTCGGCCTTTGCTACGGGTATGGACTTCTCTTATTCTCCTTGGCATGTTGACTCGGCGGCTTATAATCATATGACTAGTTCCCGTCGTGCTTTTCGTACTCTTGATACCTCGGTTCCCTGTCTTGATTTACAAGCTGCTAATGGATCAGTAATGCCGGTTAAGGGGGTTGGCTTGGTTGATCAGTCTCGTATCTCTCTCCCGAATACCTTATATGTGCCTAAGCTTGTTCCCAATCTTGTTTCGGTGTGGCAGCTAGATGAGGATGGTTGTCGTATTATTTATGATAATGCCGGATGTGTTGTGCATGACATGAAGACGGGGAAGGAAATCGGGAGAGGGAGTAAGAAAGGGCGGTCGTTCCTGTTGGATGCTCTATCTCGATCGCCGAGGTTGGAAGGACGAGCGGGTGGAAGACTACGTCTTCAAGATCCTCGTACATTGGGAGCGTCGGGTTAGGGATGAGGGGTGTCTATCAAAAATGAGTCATCTGATTTGGCTAGGGAACATTTTTTGCCTTTGAATAATGTTTCGGTTTCTTCTGTGAGATTATCTGACTGGGATTTGTGGCATTTTTGTTTGAGTCATCCCAATTCGGTTAGACTGCGTACTATGTTTCAGAATAAGTGGCTATCTGGTGCTGTTTTAAATGATCCTATTCCTGAATGTGTTTATTGTTTACAAGCTAAAATGTCACAGCATTCATTTACTCCCAGTACTACGGTTTACTCCGAACCGTTTGATCTTGTACATACCGATTTATGGGGTCCCTCTCCTGTGACTTCACGTCTGGGATATCGATACTTTGCGTTATTTGTGGATCATGCCACAAGGTATACATGGGTCTGCTTCCTTCGCAATAAATCCAAAATGCTCTCAGTTGCTCAGGAATTTCTTGCAATGGTCTCTACTCAATTTAATCGGGTTGTTAAGATACTACGTTCTGATCCTGGAGGCGAGTTTACCTCACATCCCCTACAAAACATACTTAGAGAACGTGGCATTATATCTCAGCAGTCTTGTCCAGGTATTTCGCAGCAGAATGGTTTGGTGGAGCGTAAGCATCGTCACGTTCTTGAACTAACTCGAG
This sequence comes from Linum tenue, assembly GCA_946122785.1. NCBI lineage: Eukaryota > Viridiplantae > Streptophyta > Magnoliopsida > Malpighiales > Linaceae > Linum > Linum tenue. Next base: position 44,132,089 of record CAMGYJ010000005.1, on the reverse strand, counting down.
CCATTTTGTTTCACTCTCTGGTGCCTCCACAGTTTTGGGTCGAAGCTGTTCATACTACGGTCTATTTGATCAATCGACAGATTACTCCTGTTCTGCACCAACGAAGTCCATATCAGGATCTCTAATCGCGCATTCCTAATTACCACTGGCTACGCATCTTTGGGTGTGTCTGTTATGTGCTTCTCGCTCGCAGGGAGAGGAACAAGCTCACTCCCAAGTCGGTTCGGTGTGTGTTTCTCGGGTACTCTGAGAAACATAAGGGGTATGTATGTTACGATGTTGCTGCACAGAGAGTTCGAATATCTTGTCATGTTGTTTTTCTTAAGCACCAGCTCTATTTTGGGACAACTTCGGATTCCACACCTCGGTCTCCTCCGGATTTGGATTTCTTAAGCTCCTTTGAATTGTCTACTTCGGCACTTCTTCTTGAACCTCCTGTCACCGATTCATTGTTGTCCGAGGTGTCCACTGATTCTTCTTCGGCCAGCTCCCCGTCCTCCTCACCTTCTTCTCCAAGTACCAGCTCCAGTTCTTTCTCGTCAACCAGTTCCGGTTCGGGTCCTGATGCTTCCTCTACTTCTCGTTCCTCCTCGTCTTCGGCAGCATCTGAACCTTAGCAGCCGAAAAATAATGCTGCTCTCCCATTGCGTCGGTCAGATCGAGCGACTAAGGGACAGCCTCCCAAACGCCACTCTGACTTTGTTGCCTTTTCTACTCCTGCTGTGGTTGTTCCTGCCACATATAAGCAGGCCAAAGGACAGGCTGAATGGGATAATGTTATGAATGTGGAAACTGAAGCCCTGGAAGCTGCACATACGTGGGATCTTGCTCCACGCTTGCCTGAGTTTTCGGTCATCGGTTGTCGATGGGTATTCACTATTAAGATGAATCTTGATAGTATAGTGGAACGTTTCAAGGCAAGATTGGTTGCTCAGGAATTTTGTCAAGAGTATGGGATTGACTATGCAGAGACATATTGCCCCAGTTGCGAAGATGCAAACTGTTCGAAGTCTGTTGGCAGTTGCCACTATGAAGAGATGGTCATTGATTCAGCTTGATGTGAAGAACACATTTCTTCATGGTGATCTCAATGAGGTTATTTACATGGAACTTCCACCTGGGTATACTAAAGGTGACAGTTCCACGGTTTATCGTCTTTGCAGATCGTTATATGGCCTAAATCAGGCTCCTCTTGTGTGGTTTGAGAAATTTCAGGAAACTATTGTTCAGGCTGGTTTTCAGCAGAGTGACAGTATTCCTTCTCTCTTTCTCCGTACTATGCCGCGTGGCCTGACTGTCTTGTTGATATATGTTGATGATATGGTTGTCAGCGGGGATGATACGGAATGAATTCAGGAGGTAACTCAGACTTTACGCTCTGCATTTAATTTAAAGGAACTCGGTGACTTATCATATTTGCTTGGTTTGGAGATTCATCGTTCTTCTGAGGGTATTCACGTTGGTCAACAAAAATATGTCATGGACTTGCTCGAACAAGCTCAGATGGATGAGTGCATTCCCTGCGCAACCCCTATGGAACAAAATCTGAAACTTCAACAAGCTGATGGTGAGTTATAGTCGAATGGGTCTCTGTATCGAAGAATTGTTGGAAGTTTGATCTACTTGACTCATACTCGACCAGATATCTCCTACGTTGTCCAAGTTGTGAGTCAATCATGTCAGCACCTAGAACGACTCATTGGACAGTCGTGCAGCGTATTTTGCGATATCTTAGTGGCAGCCCGGATATGGGATTATTGTTTCCGGCGGGGTGAATTGACACTCGAAGCTTATGCAGATGCTGATTATGCTGGTTGTCTTGGTACGAGACGGTTGACTTCAGGTTGGTGTGTTAAAGTGGGTGATTCTTTTATTTCCTGGAGATGTAAGAAGTAGGATCAGGTATCTAAATCTTCTACAGAGGCTGAATATCGTTCCATGATTGAGGTGGCCTCGGAGATCACCTGGTTGCATCGGTTGTTGGCTGAGTTTGGTGTTCTGGTTAAGAATCCAATTAGGCTGTATGTTGACAACACTAGTGCTATCCAGGTTGCCACTAATCCAGTCTTACATGATCGCACGAAGCATATTGAAGTTCACATTCACTATATTCGGCAGCTTGTGACGGAAGGATCTGTGGAGCTTGCGTACATCACTTCAGAAGATCAGACAGTAGATCTTCTAACTAAGGCAGTATCATCTACACGTCACTGGTTTCTAGCACACAAATTGATGTTGCGTAAGCATTATCAATTTGAGGGAGAGTGTTAGAAGTTTAAGTACTAAAATGTAATTAACCCGTTTAGGGTTAAGTTCGGCCAAGTATATATGTGTGTTGAAGTGGCTGAACTATGCTTGTAATCTGAACGTGAGAAATAAACAAAGAACTCTGCCTTGTGCCGTGGACTAGTCTCAACGATCATCGTTGAGGAAATCACGTAAATCCTGTGTCTCGTATTTAGATTTTCGTACAATTGATCAAGACTTTGACAGCAAACATCTGCATTCGACAGGACGGTCTTCGGCATCAAATGCTCTGCAACGTCAGCCGTGGTCATCTTAGTTTGTTGTAGTAACTAGCGAATTTTGTCAAACAGTTGGTGGTCATCCAGCAGGTGGCAATTCTTGGCCAACACTCTGAACGCTTCGAAGATGCATTACAAGAGCTCAACGTGTTTGTCCATCCTACCTTTCCTGATTAGGGCTGGATCAGCTTCTCTCCGCGGCCCCGGCGCTACCAGAAAGGTCACCAAGCGGAAGCCGCGCGCCTCCTCAAAGAAGTCCCAGACCACGTACATCACGGCGGATCCGCCCAACTCCCTATTGATGGTTCAGCAGGTCGCCGGTGGGGTCCGGTTCACCGACGCCATGCTCCCGGTTCTGAAATTAAAGCCGCATAGGCTAGGCACCGATGGGAGCTGAGGTGCGTTTCACCACCATCATGTAGCCCCAAAAGGAACTCGAGTCAACAAGCAGATCCTGACAGGGTGAGTTCCTCTTCAAGATCCAGATCTATGTTTTCAGTAAACCCAGATCTATGGTGTAACTCTAATAATTTTTATTTATTTATTTTACTTTATTGTTAAAATGAGTTGGAAATGATAGAAGATTAAAATTTATTTTATTTATTATTTTTTAATTGTCACGTCACTGACTTAACGGTCAACTTTGAGGGTTGACTGCCACATCAGATAAATTTAATGGAGTTGGACGGAGAGTGACCAAATTCGAATCATTTAACTAATTTAAGTGACCAAAATTGGATTTAAATATTTCTAGTGATCAAATATGAACGTTTTTTATAATTTCAATGACCAACCATGTAATTAACTCTTATTACTTATTAGCCAATGTGTGGTAGAAAAGACCCTGCTTGTGGTCTATTTTCAGTGGCTTTCTTCCCAAACCCACTCTTGCCGCTTCACCTTCTATGTGGGTAGCGGGTTATGGCAATGCGTAATTTGTTTTCTTGTCAATAGAAATGGTTAAATTAGGAGGGGGGGAGTTAAAGCATCTGTTATTATTCTACACACACAAAAAAGTAACCTCTCGTCAGTTCTCCTGGATTTACACGTATTCTATTCCCAAACTGAGAGCATAAACAACCCCACCATGCAAGCTCTTCACTCCCATGAGGCCGATGTGCTGGGTGGGCATCTTGTAAGTTATTGGGAACTAACACCATGTTTGCTTGTTAGTTATTATTGGTTAACCATTAAAATAACCACTAATTGGATTGATAAGAGATGGTTTTTTTTTATAATGTCGATAAGAGATGATTAATTTATAAGGCTTATCGGTTCGGTTATTGATATGAACTGTCATATCATTGTGATTAACCAAACCGATTCGCATGGGATTGGATACAGTCCGGTTTTGATTTGCTCCGGTCTTGAACCGGTCCGGTCCCAATTCGGTTTTGATTTTATATTGAGCTTGTGGGGATTTGAGTGGCCTAAGGCCTGAAAGGGTAAGGAGTTGGTTAAGTTTTGTACTAAGTGCAAAAGTTTGTGACCGTTTATGCTAATTATCCTTAAGTTTTGGGTGTTGAGCTCTCTTATCCGGTCTTTATCCAGTTTTTTATCCGGTCTCAAACGGTTTTTTACCTCAAATCTAAACCCAAAGATTGAATTGGATTGTTTACTATCCGGTCCCGGTCCGGTTTCGATCAAGGTTATACGATCCGGTTTCGGGTAAAACCAAATAACCCGGACCAAATAGCCAGCCCTATTTTATATGGCAAAATGTTACCATACGAGCCATCGTGACAAATTTGAAAGTTTTGAACTCATTTATTTTTATTAATTATTTGGTATTTTATTATTATTTCTCGGGACGAGATTTAATTAGCCAACCGATTATGCTAATTGTTTGGTCGGGATGGCCAGGAGCCCAGGACCCTCATATACTTGGCCAGAGGATCTTTTTGCCATGGCCACTGGCTACTGCAACAATCTGCTGCTCGTGGGATAGGCGTGCAGCTGGACCAACTAGGTCATATTTAGGACTCCATATCATCAGCACCAAGGTTGTCAACCCACAGGTTGACCCAGACCCGATCGAGCTAGTGGGTCAAGAGTTAATGGGTCACTCGTTTTTAGTCCGTTTCAACCCGGAAATATGGAAAGAGCCATTATATTGTACTTATCCCAATAAATTATATCAAATCCCATCTAACATATGAGTAATAACATATAACATTACACCAAAGTAACATGTCGTGCTTAGATCCAACATATAGTGAAAATTCACACATATTTATATAACATCAATGTTCAAATGTTCAATTAAGGATTCCAAAGATTGAGTTAGGCGAAAAGAAAAATTGGCACATTTCGCAAACCAAAGAAAAAAATGACACAATTTGACCTCCAACCCGATACCTTGTAGTGGTCAATCTGGCGGATGCTTCAACCCGTTTTTCTCACCAGGTCAGGGTCAAAGTGGGGTCAACCCACGAGTCGATCCGCGGGTTGACAACCTTGATCAGCACTAATATGATCAGTAATCTATTATGTGTATTTCGCTGTGGTGCGAGTAGAAATACCAGAAATATTGTAGTTTTAAGCAAGTTAAAATCTTGTCTTACCTAATACTTCTAGTGCCAATATGACGTTTGAAATTAGCTTCAGTTAAAAGTTAAAACACACCGTCACAGTACATGACTTGTTACTACTGACTGGCTGAGTATCGGATTCAGAAGGTTTTTACTAACCAATGTCGCACACCACTGATCAAGGAGAGACAAAATTCAAATGGAACGAATTCAAACTTGGTCCTAAATGATTCAAGACAGTACAATACATTTCCATTCGACTCCAAAATCCGAAAGGTTCAAGACACATATTTGACCTCTAGATAACAGGCCACAGATTCTTCGCCAGCCGCCGCAAAAAAACAAAAACATCGATACGTCACACCGACACAAAACCAACAGGCAGTGAAAGCAGCAATCACAAACTTCCACAATGTCGAGAAACTTCACCCCACCATCATAGGGAGATGACATATTTGACAGAAAAGAAGAGGCTGGATATGGTCAATACCAACACAAGAGATCAGTAAGTAGTTCAACAACTTACTCATCATATCAGGTCAAAGATACGCATTTAAGTACATAAAAAAGAGCACTGTGAGCACTAGGATAGGAGAGGGGAAGGCTGCCCCCTTACAGATGTGTTTCCTACAACCCTACAATCTAAACAGCAAACTAGAAATATCCATTACCCAGTCACATTATAACTCTCGAAGTTAAACAAGGAGAAGACGAAGAAGCAACTTCCACTTCATACTGGCAGTGTACCAGTTGATCCTCCAAAAGCTTTCTACAGCCGGACCTTACTCGTCATCATCTTCCTCCTGTGAAAGGAAACCAATGGCATTGCAGTAGGATTTAGAATATCGAATTCCAACAGTTACAGATCTAGAATGAGAAATCTAACAGTTGGATTCGGCCTCACCTCTCCACTTTCATCTTCGTTATCATTTACTTCAGATTTGGACTTGTCAGAGTCATCATCACCATGACCTCCAGCCTATTATTCATTCCCAAATGAATTCAGGAAAGGAACTGTAAGAACCGAGTTCTGAACTATAAACGGGAAGCTGAAACAGAAGAAGTGAAGGATTAGTCTGTACCTGTTTCTTGTTGTAAGCATCCATGGTCTTCTCATATTCAGCCTTCCTTTTGTCTGCTTTTGCCTTGTAAGTAGCCTTGTCCTGATTTGAACAACACGCAAACGAAATAAGCGACGGAATGAAAACGGAGAGCACACGCATGAACAAACGACGGAGCCGGAGGAATACTCACTGCCTCAGACATAGCTTTCCACTTCTCGCCGGCAGCTTTCCCGACCTAAACCGGATTGAGAGAAGCAAACAGATTACCACGACGCACCAGGGAAGCAATCATTTGAATTAAACAATCAGACAGCCATAAAACCGAATTCACAGATCGGAATAGCTCTTATTCAGATAGATCCACACACAGGCCACAGAACTGCGTTAATGAAACTTACAGCAGCAACAGATTTGTTGTTAGGATTCTTCTCCTTGAAAACCTTCCTGAACTCCTCCCTGGTAAAACGAAGTAACAGATCAGATTTTGAAGGCGATTCAATCAACAAGCGGAAGGAAGTTGGAGAATCAATCAAAGATTTAGAAAACGAAAAGCAAATCGCATACATGAAGACGAAGAAAGCACTGGGAGGCCTCTTAGGTTTGTTTGGATCCTTGACTGCCTTCTTCGATCTTCCAGCCGCTCTCGGCTTTAGCCTGCACAGCAGAAGTCAAACGAACATCGGAATAAGTTCCACCGATCCCCAACGCCAAAAGGAGAACAGAAGAACGAATCAATTGAACTAAGAAGCTCCTAGATCTGGAATCGCAACGAAGCCACAAACGAGATAAAATAAGCAGAGAGATAAATAGAGGTAACTCACGCAGCATCAGTACTCTTGCCATCAGCCTTGGATTTTCCTCCTTTCATTGCGATTCGATTCCTGCAGAAGTGGGGGAGGAAAACGGATGAATCAGGAGTCAGCGAGAGCAGGAAAATACGACGACCGAGTGAGAAACGGCGACCGGCACCACCGCGAGGAGTTAGAGCTTACCTGCTTCAGCCGTAGAGGATTAGAGAAGGGGGCGGAGGAGAAGCAAAGCAAACGAGTGAGCGAGAGAGAATCGGCGGCAGGAGAGTTGTGAGTTGTTTGGGAGAGGCGATGTTGTTTGGAGGAAAAGAGAAAAAAGCCAAGAGGGGTGGGGGAGATAAGAAGGGGAAGGAAAAGGGTAAAAAGAGGGCAAAGGTCTTTTTAGTAAACACTGAAGAATCGGAAAGCTACAAAAAATTGAAATCCCGGGAACCACACTGGAAGCCGCGGGCTCGGGCGGGATTTCAAAAAAAGAAATTTAGAATTTGGCCACGTCAGCGATCCGGGTATTCTTGTTGTTCAGATGAGTCGAGACTCGAGAGCGAGTTGCCACTCGGGCGCGTTGGATCGGGAAGATATTTTAGATTTACACATGGGGCCCATAGTTGTGCACCGAATGTGCAGTTGGGGTTCGCTAACCGATATCCTTTCCAGTCTCCACTTCGTGCGTTTGCCGTGTGACAGCTGGCTCAAGTTCGATCCATGGAGATGGAGTGGGGGAAACGGATGGTCGACACGTGTTATTAAAATTAAAATTCTTTTTTATGGAAAAAAAACTATTAGCGACTGGGCCTGAGGAATGAGCCTAAACTTCTTAAATCTGCAGAATAGAAGAACAGGCCCGAAAGAAGAGAAGCCCAATTACGTGGTCATATCCGTTGCTACTTGCGATGCGTCGTCTGAAGTCTGAAACAAAAAAAGAAAGGAAGAAAAAACTGAAACAACGAACGAAAACGAAAAGAATCCGAAGAAGGAGAAGGCGCGGACCTGGAGATTTCCCGTTTCCGAGATTGAACCATGGAAGGCGACGAGGCTCCGCTGCAACACCAGAGGTCTATCGTGGCTCCTCTGATCTTCTCCATCGTCGTATTGTTCCAGTTGGCCTCGAGAAGGTTGGAGCTCCTGAAGAGGGTAAATTATCATCTCCCTTCTCCTCCAACTCAATTGAATCGAAATTTTGGTTCTATCTACGATCCGATAATGAAGTGGCTATCATTTCTGGAATGGGACATTTGTATAAATTTTCCCTAGGCCTTTCTGTGGAGCGCTGCGTTAGTTATAGATACTTTGCGTGTCTCGTGATTTTGCCTTTCGTGTTCGTGTATGCTTAATCAATTTGCCAGGAATTAGATGGGTTAAATGTCTTGACCTCTTATTTGATCGACGAACTCATTGGTTGAGGCTGCACTCGTTGTGTTACAGAACGCATCTAAGAGCGAGAAGGAAGTTCAACTGCGTGCAGAAATAAAGCGACTCTACAAAGAGGCCAGCACCTTCTCGCAGTGAGTGATTCCTTCTTCATCGGGTTTCGTAGATGATTACTGAGATCAAATTTGGCTATTAGGTTCCTTAGAGTACTACTATGCATTCGTAACCTTCTTGTTGATCTGCATCCATCTTATCAATGCATATCCCCAGTCCTGAGTTTCAATTGTGGCATATTGTGCTTCTTCAGCTACCCTAGTTACTTTTTATTTGGGGTGCTAAACTTATTCAATACTAATGACTATCGACAGGCCATCGACATTTGCTCAAGCGGCCAAACTTAGGAGGTCCGCAGCTGCCAAAGAGAAGGAACTTGCAAACTGTAATAAGGCTATTGAATCAGTATTTTGTTATTTTTATTTTGTGTTGTTTGAGAAATTTATATTCAATGATTCTTCAATCCATGTATTTAGCTGCTCCCTGGATTGGATGTCTCTGCTCAAAATTGATGGTTTAGTTTGTCATATTCAATGGAGAATCGTTGATATGCAGAACGGCATATTACTGGATGCATATGTCTCTATTCCCCGATTAAGACAAATTGCAGTTTGGGGTTCTATGCGAATGAATGGTTATCAAGGATTAATTCCATTTTTGGTTGTCCCCTTGTAGATCAAGAGTCACAGGGCAAGGAGGTGAAAATGTCTTATGATTTGTACATAAAGATTTTGTTTCTCTTAAAGGTGAGTGTGCGCTATAAGTTGTATCGTCATAGTTGCTAGATTGATTTGCTGTAGCAGATACTTTAACCTAATCTTGATGAACTGAGAAGATTTTTATTTGGTGCACAGGTTATTACTTATTCTCTTTTTGTTTGCTGGTATTGGAAGGCTCCAGTTGCTGTCGTATCTCAGCAACTTGTGCAGCCATTTGGTAAGGATTTTTCTTCTTTTTATCCGACTCTTCCTTAACCTCCTGCGTTAAGCTCTCTTCAATGGCTCTATTCATAGGTTTCATTTTAATTCTTTTATCTATTTACAGGAAAGCTACTCTCCTGGAGTGCTGGTAGCCACTTAACTAACAATGTTACGGTAATTCTTTGTTAACTCTTTTGACTTTAACTGTCACATGTTCTGAGTAAGTGTGAGCCTCGTGCATTCGAGCTTCACTTTTGTGTTCGGTCACCCTATTATTTGTTTATTTTAATCGGTGTATTAGAGTTACCGCCAACAGAAAGGGGCCTCCTTGTAGTGTTCAGATTAAAGGGGCCTCCTTGTAGTTTTCAGATTCAACATGATCGTTTCTTTGCTATCAGGTTTTGTGATCTTCTTATCAGTTCAGAGAGTGATGAATCAAATGTTTCTTTGCTAACAGGTTTTTTCATTAAATTCTTATATTCAGTTTAGAGAGTGATGAATCTAATCTTTTTCCTTCATATTTCTCGTTGCATGCTTGATGAATCTGCAAGTCGCTTTTTTCCTTTGTAGTCTTTGGAGCATTATGAATTTAGAAGTGGCTTTTTTATTTCAAAGCTTAAACTCTCGGACTGTGTTTGACATGGTATTGATGGTGCTGCAGGTTGGGGTTATACCTTGGTTGATATTATCCACAAGGGTCAGTAAATTCGTTGCTCGGATCCTCAAATAGAACAAGTTACTTGATGAGTTACTGCGTCCCCTTCGATATGAGGACAACTAATCATACTATACCTTCGATGAAACAAAAACAAAAAACGATCTCTCATCTTTGATTCCTGTGTAAGCAAACGGAGATGAGGGAGTCGGAGAACCCTGTTCCCTTGTATCAGAATCTATAGAGGTCATTTCTTTCTTTCGTTTTTTCCTTGTTGAACTTGTATATTAAAGTTTTGGTATATAGTGATCCCAAAATAGTGGTTCTTGCAAGTGTTCCTTTTACTATAGTACAAACTTCATGCTAACAACTATGTATCTTAATGCAAGATTTGGGTGCCACTCTGCTGTTTTCCTTTTCTCCAGATCGGAGTTATAACTGCTGCATTCTTGATCAGGCACTCGCTCGATTTTGTTGTTTCGTGTGGATCTTGATTTGGTTGATTGATTTCTGGTTCTGACTTGTAGAAGATATTTCCAAAATGTCGGCTCAAATACCAGAAGAACGCTAGATGCATGTTTGACAACCCTTGTTTGCGCCTTCTGCAGTTTCCCAAGTCCTGTTTATGAGTTCTTTTTGCTGTTTGCTGTCTATTGTGGGCGTGCAGCGGGTGCTTGCTCCTTGGTGCTTCATCCAATGGATTTTTTTTTTCTTTTTAATTTCGTGGCCATTGGCCTTCGTCGCCTTTCTTGGTCTGCTGCTCTGCGCTCTTTCTCCTATAACTTCTCCAGCTCAGGCACCTTACTGGATGTCTCGTTAAGGAGACAGCAGGGGTACGACAGGAGCATGTCTTCGGTATAGAGCCATAACACCATACTTGAAACAAGTTGAGGACAACTCCTGAAATTCCACGTAGTATTCTTACCTTTGATCGGTGGAGGAGCTAGAAATCTATATGAGGGGGCTGACTTTCAATTGTGATGATTTGAGAGGGAGGCCAAGGCTTTAGCGCTTAGTTATCTCCTAAATTTGTAGCCCTCCTGGTATGGCTGTTAATGAACTAAGTCATTTATGAACGATTCGGTGTACGATTCGGTGTGCGATTCGAGAAAAACTCGTTCGACACTCGATTCGTCTTAGTCTAGCTTACTCGTGAACATGCTCGTTAACTAAACGAGTTGAACTCAAGCCATATCATGTTCAACTCGAAAGCTCGCGTACAAGCTCATTTAACGGTTTGGCATCAAAAAGGATTGAAATTCATGGTCTTTTTGTTTTGAAATTGAGATAAATATCGTATTTTATTTTGTCAGAAACTTTGCTATAGGTTTGAATGTAATTTTGTGCTCAGTTCTAGCTCAATCTTGAGTTATCATGAATATTTGATGAGTTGAATTTGATTTTGGGCTCGTTAAACTTATTTGGCGAGTCAAACTCAAGGAGCCGAGCTCGACCTTGGAAATATTTTAACAAGTCGAGCCCGAACAATGACAAAGTTCAGCTCGGCTCGGATCATTAACAGATGATATAATCTAACTCCGCTAGTACCTTCGACCTTATACTTCGAGAGAAATTAGAAAGGAGCTCTGTAAAATCTAACTTCTACGGGACATGAACAAATCGACCCCTAGCTTAAGAACTTGTTGAAACCGATTTGATTTTTCAATTTTCCTCGAGATGAAAGAATTCTATTGGCAAGTTATACTAAACAAACCCAAGCAAGCAAGAGTCGAGCAGAGCAGACACCGGTATCGAACCCTTTCTTCCATTGTGAACTTTTGTGTGTTTTTCTTCAAAGATGTCTGTTCGTTTTCAATCAGTTGATGAGAAACAGGATCATCCATAGAAAGACAAGAATCCAGAACATCCATAAGTTACAATATTACATTAGTATCCACTTCCCAATCAAACAAAAGCTACTAGGAATAAAAGCAAACATCCCCGCTTAACTTCCAGACTAGCAGATAAACTCCCTCCTAACCTCGCTCATTCAATCACTGTCTAGACCTCGACTCGGCTCGTCTGGCTTCATCCGGGGTCGAAGGGAACAACTCAACATACCTCTTCCCAATCGTCATCTTGTCTTTGTTCATTGCTCTTTTTGCCTCCTCTGCTGATACGAACTCCACAAATGCTTCACCGGTAGCCTTCCCATCAGGGCGGCAAGCTATATGAACCCTCTCTTCCACCAGCTGGTAGTCCCTGAAGAACTCGACGATCTCAGGTTTCTTTACCGAGAAGGGCAAACCTCGCATCTTCAAAATCTCGGTGTACTCCATCTGCTCCTTATCTTCGAACCTCTTCCCTCGAGTTGGAGGAGGGCTGCTTCCATGGTAGTCATTATCATAGATCCCCTCATAGTTCACCTCAGCAGCAACTGCATTGTAGTAGTCCTGTCGCTTGCACCTGAAGACCTCGACGTATCTCCGCCCCATGTTCTGGCGGTCCTTCTGCAGGGCAAATTCGACCTGGATCGAGTTTGCAAACACAACGAAAGCCTCACCCGTGAATCGTCCGTTCTTGTTGGCCAGGAGCACATCAACAATGTCAAGCCCGACGAAGAACTTGAAGATGTCGATATCAGTGCAGTTGAATGGCAGGCCCCTAAGGCGGACCACAGGGAAAGGAGGCGCCTGGATTCCAGCAGCAGCAGCGGAGGAGGCATAGGCGTATGGCTGAACTTGGAAGCCGGTCACGGCTGCAGCATTGGCGGTCACTGCAGCAAAGTAGGGATTGGATTCGATCATTCTCTGTCTCTTTGAGCCCACCATCTCGTACCCATCCGAAACCCCCCCGCTTCCCAACATTGCCCTTCAATTATCCAAATACCCAAAAGATGGGGAAATAGAAAAGAAAATTCCCACCCTGTTAATATAAACCATACCCAACCCACATTGCCCTCATACCTACTAGGCTATACTAGTCCACAATAAGAAAACCATCGTCATGAAATTTGAACCCACCGAAAGCAAATAGCAGATGAACACAACAACAAGTACATATTGAAGAAGCAAATCAATCATCAATGATGATACCAAGTTAAGCAGCCAACAATGGTTATCCGAAGCTTTAATGAGATTCAGATAGCAGAAATTGTAAAGAGAATCCATGCGCCCAAATCAGTCTAATCCCACAAAAATCTAACAATCCTAACATGGACGACGTTAATTTGGACAAGTGATGCATCTTTCAACAAGGCGGTCGACAGATTGATTACGAATTAGGGTTCGAAGGGAACAAGAGAGCAATTCAATCAGAGTAAGATACGAAATAAACTAGGGGAAAAAGTAGACGGTGTTTCGCGGAATACTTACCCTCTGGATCCGTACATGGCGTTCAAGGATTCTGATCAGACTCTTGTGACCGGAATTAGAGAACCCGAATAGATTTTCGGGGAGAAACTTGTTCTTGCGCGACGTCGGCGACTTAGAACGGGGAGAGAGAGACAATGGCAATAAAAGATAGATCGCTAGGGTGGGAAGGAATCGTAAACTGGCAACTGGCAAGCAATCGGTTTGGCGGTTTTCCCCCACTTTGGCTTTTCTCTCTTTCCCACCGGGCTTCTGGGCCCTCGGTTCGTAATTCGGACTTTATTCGGTTGCTGCTGCTTGCCTTTGTTTTTTTTGTTTTTTTTTTTTTTGGTAGAATGCTTTTTTTTTAATCCTTATGCCAAGAAGGAATAAGGATGGGCTGATTCAGAAAAAAAAAGGCGGGCTGATTCAGCCAGGCCCAAGTAAGAAAGGTAAGGTGTGTGCATATTTAAATTCGGCTTCGGATTCGGTTAAGTGCAATGATCGGTCCACACAGCATCAAATCATATCGAGTCGATATTTGGATCAAATCAAATTGTAACAAATATATTTCGACTCTTTTTTTTTTTTTTTGTATCTAGGTGGAGCCATTTAAGACTAAGGGGGGACCTTTGCACTGCATTAGCCCAAAAAATATAGTGTTAATATTTTAATAGAAGTCTTGTCCTCGACTTGATGATCTTGAGTCGGTCCAAAGCGAGATAGTTACGAGATCACACCCTCTATCTAAGCTCTGACTCGAATCCCTTCTCCACAAGAGACTGTGGTTATAAGCACACACAGCAAAATCCTCGTCACGCTAACGAACTGTCACTGCGAGAGCCCCACAAGGAAGATCTGGTGAAGCTACTTTACAAGTCGTTGATAGCCAACCAACATACTTGTTGTCAACCAACATACTCGCACGTTGGCAGATTTCTATTGACATCATTGGCTTCTCTATAGTCATCCTAATTCCTACACACTCGCCACTAAGGCATATTCCTATCGGAGGATAACGCTAAAGCTCTCGATCGTGTTCACACACGATCCAATCCTCTCTAATTTTTTACTAAATACTGACTTGAGAGTTAGAGGGTCAACCAACAATTTAAGGTGGGCTTCTTTTGCAGGTCCACCGGAGTGTGGATCATTGTATCAACCTGCATCAACCGTTCCATACCGACAAGAAGATTTCCGACTAGCAATGATGACAGAGAGAATCACACAAGTTGAGACCAAAGGTTTCCTTCTCTTAAATAGCTTATAACCCGGCCGTTGGCCGGAATGTTCATAGTTTAATATTTATATTTTTATGTTATGTTTAAGTCTATTGATTCGTTTAAGTTTATTGAAAACATTCAATCGAGATGCTACATAAAGAATGAATATATAGGTCGAACATTCAGGGAAATACCCTCCTCATTTAAGAATATAAAAATGTATCATTAATTCCATTTTCATAATGATAATTGAGCTCCCATTAAAATGATATTGGTTAATAGATTGTCTAAAAATATATAATATAAAAGCTCATTGGAATTCCCACACGATCCATAGATAGTTTGAAACTGAAATGAAACCTCACAATCCCACATAAATGGTTCAAAGCTCTCCTCTATGAATAACATGCCACTAATAAAAAAAGAAATGAATTTATAAAAAAAAAACATAAATGAAGAGTTGTTGATTAAAGTAAATCATATGCTAACAACTCAACTAAAAGGAGACCATCAAAACTTGAGAGCAAATGACAAAATTAGAGTTACATCCAGTATATTAATAGACTCAATCAAAATAATGAGGCACAAAATTAGACACTCCTTATCTACAGGTTCCAGTAGTTTGAATAGTAAATCGACCTTAACTTTAGTAAATCAATCAATGATTCCTCATTTTAACATAAACATAGGTTGTGGTAGTTGCAACAACCATAACACCTAAAGATCCCATAGTTTCCACTATCCGTTGTACAACCAACTTTTTATCCCCTCCATCTTCAATCTCTCGGCGTATATGTTTTAAACCAAAATTCAATTTCTAATCCTCCTTCTGCAACTCCATTTATGCTACTTTGATGGATCTTCTCTCCACGAACCTGAATTTCTCTTTCAATTGAGTTTCTTGTCAGCTTGATCTCCAACTCCTCAATCCTCTTTCTTGTATTTGGCCAACTCATCTTCCTCGGGGCAGTTTTAATAAGCTCGTAAAACCAACACTCATCTTCAATTCCATCAATATGCTCTTCTCCTCCTTCTCTGCTTTCACCTGATCCAGTTCACTTCCATGCCCTTCAACACCCTCTCCATTTTCATTAATATCCTGATCATCTACTACTTCTCTCTCTTCAACTGCTCCGATTTTGCTTCTATGTCTTACAATACCCTCCTTGGTTCAATCACTACCCTGACCAACTACCTCTTCACTGTCTTCACTTGCTGCAAACTACTTCCATGACTTTTTATACACCTTCCTCAAAATCACAATCAACTAAACAATATCAATCCATGGCCTTGGATCAGTTTTAAACTCTCTATGAACACCTCAATACCACAAAGCCTAAATCTAAATATTCTTTCAGTTAATCATGAACTTGAGTTTATCAAAATCTAATCCACTCCTTCTAAGTTGGAATTCCATCCCCCAAGCTCATTTTTGGTTCATTTGATCCCACATAACCATGATATTATATCTCTAACTAAAATAAATCAAAGCATTTTACAAAAAGAAACCGAACCATGAACTTTATCTGTTACCAAATCCAAACACGATTTCTTCCTCTCACCACTTCCCTTCCCAAACCCAATATCAACCTTTACTCCAAGTTCACACCCACAACTCCCAGTGTGTTGCGTGAAAGCTTACTTTTAGCAAACATTATGCTTGCAATTAGATTAATGGACACCAGCAAGCGCCAAAATATTCCACCAGACGATGAGTTGTCTTCACTTTGAGTTTTGTCATAAAACTGTTGGCCGATATGTTTATCAGTTTGGAGTCCATTAGATGAGCAATACCGAATCAATTGCAGTGAAGTTACCGGTCACAGTAATGACAATGTGAAACATATGTTAACAAACGCGAATATGGGTTACTTTTATGGACTGACATTAGAATGATGGGATTGGACAATGAGATCGTCATTAGTTAAGCGACATGTAAATTGGTTCATTTGGTAGGACACAAACCGTTAAAATTCTAAATTATTTGGGTGAGTTTGTATTTAGTGTTTTCAAAATGTGGTATATGAGTTAGGTGATTAAAATATCTAAACCCAAACGAACCGACCTATGTACACCCCTAGAAAGAGTTTCAAAACTTAGTATTTAACCGAACAAAAATGTTCAGAGAACCAGTCCCCTAAAGTTTGCACAAAGATATATTGCTTCACTATAGTTCTGGAAATTAATGGTAATTTAAGAATTCTATATCGCTTCTACATATTCAATACTATAATTCGATGTGAAATATTCGAACCAACAATTTTTTTGTTGCAAATTTTTGGTTATCGTCTATTTATAAGATAGATAAAATTTTAAGTTGAGTATTAAACTATAATAAAAATAAAAATATCAAAATCGAAGTATCAAAACACCAAATAAGTACTTACGAAATATTTATTGGGCTAGCTAACTGTTGAAAAGTTCTGTGATTTCATATTTTAGCTTCGTATATATTTTTAATTTAAAAAAATACAACAAATCTACATAGTCTAATTGATTTTAAACCTTCACTTTGTTTGAAGTGACCATGGTTCAAATCTCAATATGTCTATCTTTTTCTGTAAATAAATAAAAAAATACAGATAATTGTGAAGACAAAATGCCCTTCCTTATTTCCCTCTCATTGCAGGAAATTTGAAAAAGGAGATTAAGTTTCAAATAATTAAATCATATACCCTAAATCTATAGAACTTAAACCCTAATATCACATATACTAAGAACATAATCAATAATTCTGATTCGCCAAGATGTATACAACATACCATATTCACTATATTAGGATTTAGAGAATCATGATATATGATTTAGTTACATGATTAATCTATGGTCTAGATAATGTTATTTAACTAAGGAGATGTAATAACCCTCAATCCATCGAGTGTACCATAGAATTTCCAATGTATATACACATACGATTGTTTGTTAAATTTAACCAATGATAATTGGCTCATTTGTCAATGGTATTTAGTCCTTCAATTCTATGCTTATAATTGTCAACCATTAGGAAAATTGTTAGCCACTGATTTTTGGTCATTCACTTATAGCATTGAAAATGTCTCGTTACAAAACCATAGATCACAAATGTCAAATTTTATCTTTTGAAATAGAGTTTTGTATAGCACTTTTGTAAACAATCATTGTATTCTTACAAACTACAAAGTCATGTAACCTAATAAATGTAAAAGTTGTAAGACATACATAAACTCAAAATGTACTATTTGATTCTTGGTGAATAATTGTGTGATTAAAGGAACTCACTTAGTTGATTCATAAAGCTAGGTATATCATGATGGTTCACTTTGTAAATAATTACAGTTATTAATTAATTCGATGATTGATTGTTGCGGTGAATAGTCCTATGATTTTGAGATATTTCAGTATTTTCTCTCTTTAATTCAAAAAATACATAAACATTGTTGTTGTCCAGTTGGTTAGGGATATTGACTATCAATTTGTAGGACTCGAGTTCAAGTATTTGTAATGACATTTTTTTCTCGTAAGAAGATATTTAAGTTCTAAGTTGAGCTTATAAATTTACCCTTAGCTACAATTAAGGAGAGTCCAAGGACTTTGAAATGCTCAAAATCTCCTGAAGAACTGCTATATATAATAGAGGGATATTTTAGGATTTAGAGAACCATGATATAGGATTTAGTTACGTGATTAATCTATGGTCTAGAATCTAGATAATGTTATTTAACTAAAGAGATGCAATAACCCCAATCCATCGAGCGAACCATAGAATTTCCAATGTATATACACATACCATTGTCTGTTAAATTTAGCCAATGGTAATTGGCTCATTTGTCAGTGGTATTTAGCCCTTCAATTCTATGCTTATAATTGTCAACCATTAGGGAAATTATTAGCCAATGATTTGTGGTCATTCACTTATAGCATTGAAAATGTCTCGTTACAAAACCATAGATCACAAATGTAAAATTTTATGTTTTGAAATAGAATTTTGTATGGCACTTTTGTAAACAATTCTTGTATTCCTATAAACTACAAAGTCATGTAACCTAATAAATGTAAAAGTTGTAAGACATACATAAACTCAAAATGTACCATTTGATTCTTGGTGAAGAATTGTGTGATTAAAGGAACTCACTTAGTTGATTCATAAAGCTAGGTATATCATGATGATTCACTTTGTAAATAATTACAGTTATTAATTAATTTGATGATTGATTGTTGCGGTGGATAATCCTATGATTTTGAGATATTTCAGTATTTTCTCTCTTTAATGCAAAAAAATACATAAACATTGTTGTAGTCTAGTTGGTTAGGGATACTGACTATCAATTTGTAGGACTCGAGTTCAAGTATTTGTAATGACATTTTTCTCATAAGAAGATATTTAAGTTCTAAGTTGAACTTACAAATTTACCCCTACGTACCGTTTGGTATAAATGAATTCCATAAGTTTTGAGGAATTCATTCTGAAATGAAACATTTTTGTATTTGATATTTAAAAGAATTAATTTCTAATTCTAAAATTTGAATTCTATGGAATTGGAACTAGTTATAGCAATTCTGAGGAATTGAGATGGAATTTGCAAATGAATTCCACAAGTATTTACTAATTATAATAGAATGATATAATTATTCTCATTTATTAACTAAATTACTTATGCATATGACATACCAAAACACAGGAATTCATTTGACAATGAATTTTACATGGCGATTCATTTTATTTCTAAAGATTTGAATATGACATACCAAACACAAAATTTCATTTCACTGTGAATTCTATACGGTAATTCATTTTACAATGAAATGAATTCTCGATTCATTTGGTACCAAACGGTCTGCTAGCTACAATTAAGGAGAGTGCAAGGAATTTTCATGAAGAACTGCTATATATTATAGAAGGATGTTTTATCGTTAGTAGTCGGTTAAGTTTTTCACGGGCAAATTTTTTTAATTGATGACAATACTACAACTTTAACTTATAATCTTCTTGTAGTTTATGAGTTCAAGTGGTAGTATTGTTTATTTATTTTTAGATAGAATGAAATTTAAGGAATTAAAAAATTTAAGATAATAAAAATGACTTGGAAAATCAAGTTATTGTGGTTACTTGAACCTTCAGAAAATTCGAAATGGTGAAGACTAATTTAAAAAAATGTAGAGTATAATTATATTGATTAATTTCGCATATTTATTGGTCTTGTTTGAAATTGTGAGAATATGCCAATTATAATAAAAAAATTCATCCAAGTCCTTAAACATTTATTTTAGGTGATCTGACAATCAAATTGTTGATGCGATACTTTGAAAATAAAGGATAGTAAACTCTATTAGAAGTCATTTTTGTGAGATGGAAGATACTGAATCCAAAAATCAAGTTGACGATGTTTGCAATTCAAGAGGCAAGTACAATAGCAAGATGAAACCGCTATAATTTTGTGACCAAACCATAGCAATTCGTCACCTTTTCAACCAATACAACCAGTCCTACAACATGGGATACGGATTGTGTAAATTATTAATCAAGGAAGCTCGACAATAGGCACTTAACATGATTCATGAAAGTCACAAAATCATTGCATTTCAGAGAAAAGAAGGTTTACACGATGATTGATTCTTCCAGCAAAATGGAGATACAATAATGGTCCTTATTTCGTTTGGAGAAGCCATATATATCGCTGGGGGAAAACAAGACTCAAAATGATAAGCAACTCCTTTATTTTCTGAACACTTAGAAGTAGTTGCTTTTGTAGAAGTTCTTGAGAAAATCGGAAGTCCCTTCATCCTTAGTTCCCAAATCATGCACCAGTCCTCGCTGGCCCACTACATATTGCCCAATAATATGGTGCCGCTGCTTTGAGTGCTGCACAATGTTGTGCAACTCTTCTGTCCCCTTCTGAAGCAGCATGTCGATCACCTGCAGGTTCTTTCTCATCAGTGAAACCATACAGCATAATGTAGCGAGTGTTCCCAGATATGAATTTTCAGAAAGATTGATGACAACCAGGCTAATGACTCCTCCCTACTTCAATCCATCTATGGACTCTAAAGAGCAGATTCTCAGAGATTGCACAGGCAAACTAACAGGCACAGTTCAGACACACACTTGATTGAGTAAGACAAGTATGGTACAGGTGCAACAGATAACATGCGAGCATTGCAGAATGGTTTTGTGCTGCCAGTTATGTAAACCGATTGAGCAAGCCAATAAACGTAACTCAGATGACATAAAGTTCAAAGATTTAGAGGATTCAGTTCTACTTGCCAACGGCTCATGGACAGTGAGAAAGAGCATCCTCCATCACACATGCCGGGAGAGTACGCCTGAGCAGGGGCACCAACCTCTGCTTTATCACAGCTAAGTTCTTCTAACATGATTCATAGTTCACTTTGAAATGTAAGTTCAGACCATAGGTCTCCTTTTTCTCATTATGAATAATGCTCATCTTCTCTAAAACAATGGAATTTTAGAAAACATAGCGGAAGTTTTTACTTGGGCGCCATCACTTAACAACTTCCTTCTCCATCTTACTTCTATCAAGGGAATTCTGTCAAGCAGTCTAACTTTGACAGTGTGTAAATATTACTTGCGCACCAACCTCAATCTAGCTACATCTACCATCTGATTAATAAGATTAAAAGATAAAACCTTCTTCACTACCGTGGCCTATCTTCCAAGTTAATAGATAAACTAATACTCTAAATCCGGAATTGCTACTGTCTTCAGAAGGAAATAACAGCAGAACAAATGCATTCTATTACAAGGAAACCCTCATAAAAGTAGGGATTGGGAATTGAATGACTAGATGTACATAAACCAATACTAGAAAGGCTAACAGGCAATAGGAACAACCAAGCTGCCTCAAGCCTCCATCTTTCCCTAATGCATAGCATAAAACTTAACAAAATAAGAGAGTCATAACCTTTGCGCATACACTGGAACTCTGGAAGTCCATTACTGAGAGAATACTGAACTAAAGTCGAGAGTCAGTCAATTCACAGGAAAAGCATGTGCATTTCAGAAGAATTCTGTGATAGGAAGGCCGCTTCACCTAGGCTATCTAACACCTAGGAAACAATAGGCGAGATAGTGAAGGGCTCCATAATCGCGGTCCCCAATTAGGGCAAAACGAATTCGGAGCCGTAAGATAGAAATGAGAAGAAAGGGGAAGGAGAACCTTGGGATTGGTGATGTGAGCGTGCCTGCGGATCTCGGAGGAGACGGCGGAACGGAGCTGGGATTCGTTGACGACGTCCTGGAGATTGTAGATTTCCATGACGGTAGGGATGGATCGGCAGGTGGTTTTGAAGAATTCGAACACCCGAGCCCTCGCCTCTGCGAGGCTTGCCGAGTTCGCCTGTACCGTCACAAACTTTAACGAAGCAGCTGCTGCCCTCTCCCCCATTTCGCCGAATTGTTTCTTCAAGCACTCTGATCCCGGTAATCTTTGCTACCTCTCTCAGTTCACGCGACGGTGTTGATTCTCTGGACGAGAAACGATGGCTGGTAGCGGAGAAACTGGTTTCGGGAGCAAACCTGTCTAGACTTATTGACTGGACGGGCTCAATCAAGTGCACTTGGTGGTCAAATGACGAAACGACAACGGTTTGTCTACAGTCAGGGCATTGCCGTTGAGGAAGTTCAAAGGGTTCAGGATTAAAAGGCACAGGGTCATTTTAGACATAATTTTGTCCTCATGGTCAATGGGCAATGGGTTGGTCCAAATTGATTTTTGGATCGTACCACACCGAATTGAATATAGTATGGTTTGATCATTGATTTCATAAATTTTATAAATATTGAAGAAAAATGGAGGAAATTGACATTTGGACCGGCCCAAAACGGACCAAACAGACCGAATTCACTATTGGTCCGGTCCTTGATCCTAAGTTATCTTTAACTACTGAATCGCGATTCTCCTGAATTTGGTCCGATTCGATCCGGACCTGACCTGACCGATGTCCATCCCAACTCATGGTTGTTCACTTGTGAGGCTTCTTTCTACACTTAAAGGTGTGTTTGGCTTCAAATACATATATTTTAAATGGCAGTATTTCGGGGGAAAATGGCAGTATTAAATTGCATTTAAATTAAATTCATTTTTTGGATACTTATTTATATTTTATTGGTATTTTAGATTTTTTATATTAATTTTGTACAAATTTTGGAAACGTAATGATCATATTGTAATTATTAAAAATAGAAAACCGTGTAACCAATGATTGGAGGACAAGTGGCGGAGAGTACTTATTGATAGAGCATCCACATCAATAAAATTACAAAAGCAATTGCATTTGTGTTTTTTATTGTCAACTCAATTTTTTTTCAATCTCCATCACATTCACTTATCACCTACATCAATGCAATTACCTTGAAATTGCATATGTAAGCCTAACTTATTGTTTTAATAAAATAAAAGTTTGTATGTTTATTATTTTTTAATAAAAAGAAAAAAATACTTATGTGGCAATTGCATATTGAATTGTATAAAATGAAAGCTTGCAATATTGCAATTGAGATTTACATCCATGCAATTGCATTTCGATTGCCACATCATTTTGCAATTCAATATGATAGGTTGATGTGGAACCTCCGCTTATAAACGTTGTACTAAGAGTATACATGTATTCTGCAGAATACAATGTTTTTTAACTTGTTTTAATCACAAAATGCATGTATAGAGAATGCATGATGTATTCATAATACATAGAAAATTATGTACTATCAATCTCACCTTTTTTTGTGAGATTTAGTGTCCATAGTTCATTTCATGTATAATCCATGCATTCTTCTATGTTTTCCAAACAAAGCATTCTTAAAACCTAGTATACACATAATCTTAGTACACACATTATTGTAATACACCATTTCCGGAATAAAAGATTCCAAACAACCCCTTAAGTTATTCTCCTCCAAAATAGCTTTTGTGGCTCTCCTTCAAAGAATAGAAAATTCTATTCAATGGAGGAAAAAACCTTAATTTCCTTCTCGGAGTTGGACGAGCCTCGGCACCTTTTGGGCAGAGATGGTCCGGCCATGGCTCCGAAAATTGTGGTTTGCTGGTTTGACAGTGGTGGTGGTGGTCTGCCTGCGTTTAGTCCGACGATGGTGGTTTGGTGCTGGCGGTGGTGGTTTGCCGGTGGTGTGAGGGTGTTTGAATCAGTGTTGATTGGTATGAAAGATCCCAAATTAGAGGGCAAAAATGACATTTTAATTTAAAAAATGGGTGGCAAATTGAAGAATTTGATGATGCGGAAATAAATGAACACGAGACAAGGGATTTTACGTGGTATCCTCGATCGATTGATTGACCGAGACTAATCCACGGTGAGCTCATAAGAGCTCACGACTGATCTCTTATTAGGATTACATCTTGACGGCTTGCTATCACACAAGTCGATAGCTAAGCTTATATAGATAAACTTAGGGTTAAAACCCTAATCCAACGAATCAGACGAGGCCCAACAAGGCCCAATACTAACACGGTTTAAGTAACCGCAACACTCCCCCTCAAGCGAAGACATGAATGACAAGAATGTCGAGCTTGAAGAAGTAAACGTGAAGAACAAGCATGATGGCTTGAACCACAAAACTCAAGATGAATAACATCTCGGACGAGGTTGATTGGAGATGACTGACTCTCTCTGAACAACCTGATGATGGAGACGATTGACTACGTCTCTTGAACTTGAAGACACTTGGTACATCGCGATCGACCTGATGACTGAGTTAGTCGATCGACGTATGTTGACCTCCTATTCTCCCCCTCAAGCTGGAGCATGAACAACGTGAATGCCCGGCTTGAAAAGCGATGAATGGTTGATATGTGCCCACTAATGAACCGGAAGAGGGGACGCCCATTTCTTAGATCGTGAATGCCAGCTGGACGATGAAGGGACGATTACTTCTTTGATCGTACTACCTTTTGAACGCCAGGGGACGACCATTGTATGGATCGTGAATGCCTCGACCTGATGACTTGAAAATTTTGTTGATGAAAGTTGTGTCTCCCCAACACTAGCAATTGAAGGGACGACCACTGCAAGTCGCGATTGTCTTCAATGCCATGACTTCAATCGATGTTGGTGAAGATTTTCCTCTCTAAGTGACCTTGACCGGCCATAATGACAACTTGACTCCAGCTGTGGATAGAGTATGAATTCCACGGCACACCTCGTGGGCTGTAAACTTCGGAAGTATCCCTGAACTGAGTGTTGATGGTGAGGATACTAGTCACAATAAACAAGCTGGACAAAGCACCTGTGACTACGTGTGCAATAAATAATGGAATCAATGAAGGAATAGGTCACCAAAAGCAAACAGACTCTATGCTGCCCCAATTTCTCCCAAAACTGATCCCTGTGCACTGCGAACACCACCACAGTCCACAACCACTATAAACATTAACCTGGACCACGTGCAATGCCAATGCCCCACGACAAATTGTGACTGCTCGCCGGAACGATGACAAGTAAATTATGGTGACCCACCAACCGGTCTTCACTCCCCAAGTCGTCCTCGTCAAAGTGCTCACATTGGCGCCCTCGTCAGGTTGATTGAAATCCAACGGCCGTAGAAAATCGTCGGCCGGTGACTTCTCGACAAAACCTGCCTCTTGATTTTCACAAGCTGAACGAGAGTCACCCCCACGGTTGTGATTTGATTGAGACGCTCTCGGCGCCTTATCTGATTCTGTTTGAGCCTGGCCTTCCTGTTGCCAATGACGAACAAGACTTCGGACGAGGACAGCGCCAATCGAGACGAAGAAGAACAGACCGAGCAGTAGGGAACTCATGATCGCCATGGATGGAAGCGGGGCTGCGGGCGATGGATTTTCCTTGAACGGCAACTGGGCGATGAGAAACAAATCAGAACTGGCAGCGGCAGTGCTGCGATGACTCCAGCTCTGTTGCGGTTGACGATGAGGCTAGTAAAAAGCCGATATGGGCAATTCCGGAGACGCGACTGCCACGATCTCGTTAGACTGAAGACTTGGGACACAGTGGCGGCTACCACCTACGAGAAAAGGAACCACAGTTTTTCACCGGGAGTTCAGCGGTGTCGGTAGGATTGACGACTGCTAAAGGATGCCGAGGGCGCTGATGGCATGGACAGCGACCGAGACAGAATTGGAGGCCGGAATGAACATCGGCTCTCCTAATGAAAAAAACCATGAATGGCTTGCGATTGATGACTCACGGCGGAATGGACTTCGCCTAGGTCGACTATGCTCAGCGGTATAACATCGCTGATGAACAAAACAGGCCAGCGGGATGACCATCGCTGGTGCGCGGAAGACTAGCTGAATCTACAGCTCTGATACCATGAAGAATTTGATGATGCGGAAATAAATGAACACGAGACAAGGGATTTTACGTGGTATCCTCGATCGATTGATTGACCGAGACTAATCCACGGTGAGCTCATAAGAGCTCACGACTGATCTCTTATTAGGATTACATCTTGACGGCCTGCTATCACACAAGTCGATATCTAAGCTTATATAGATAAACTTAGGGTTAAAACCCTAATCCAACGAATCAGACGAGGCCCAACAAGGCCCAATACTAACACGGTTTAAGTAACCGCAACACAAATAGTAAAGACTTAGGCATCCAGTTGTTTGCTATCGAGGAAAATTTAACAAGCACAAGCAACCGCCTGCATCCGGTGGCAAGCTTGGTAACGTAAAATGGGCCGCAGCCTATGCTCACCAACATGTCATTCTGGTGTCACTTGGTAGAATCCGACGGAGAACTACTTCAGTTACTCTTTTGTGATTGTAGGACTAGTGACAATTAGGGGTGGGCATTCGGTCGGTTCGGTTTCGACCGAACCGAAATTATGAATAACGGGTCCCCGAATTCTCTCAAACCCCAAACCGAATTCGAACCGAATTAAAATTCGGTTCGATCGGTTTGAACAGAATTATAATTCGGTTCGGTTCGGTTTTATACACAAAACCGAAATTGAGAGGCTACTTGTATCTTCTCACTTTTAAATTATTTTTCACCCTTAATATAAACAATAAATATGTAATTATATGCATCATCAATGATAAAATCAAACTTTTCAACACATAAGTAATAAAACATTTCAAATATTTAAGTCTAAAAACAAATACAAACATAAAAATCCACCATTTGAGCTTGCAATTACTGTATTTCGGTTTTTCGGTCGGAAATTCGGTTCGGTTGAAAGAACCCTGATTTCCGAAATATCCAGATTTTCCTTCCGAATTCCGAACCGAATAACATTAGTTCGGTTTAATTCGGTTTCGGTTCGGGTTTACCGAACCAGTTGCCCACCCCTAGTGACAATGATCTCGACTTCTTACAAGTTTTCAAGTTGTAAAGGCCATCTAATTTATGGTCAAGTCAAGAGGTTTGAGGGATGGACAATCTTTTTCAGCCAAGTCACCGCATTCTCCTCGAGCCCCCCCCCCCCACCAGGATGCCAAAAAGGAACAAAACCCTATTGTATTTACTTCTTTCTATACCGCTAACGAACAATTGCTTTGATGTGGAAACAAGACAGTCGTCATGTGTTATGCTCTCCCTCTTGGAATACACCTCTACCATGGCTCTATCTGGTTTTCCATTGCCTTCCTCAGCTACGATCACGGCCAAACTACAGCTACTACTCGCCATTGCAGCAGCTTTGCGGCTGCTAGAGAAGTCTATCCTCCTATTGACAATGCTGGCACGCAAAAAAGTTTTAGGATGCAGCGACAAGGATGAAGCTACATTGTCCTCCAAGATCATATCGTTGTTGGACCTTCCTCTAAAATTTCTTCACAACATAACGACACGATTGGTGGTGGTGGGTGAATATAGAAACTTGCACGCTTCTTGTAAGACATTCAAATCGACAACACCGTTGATAACGTCTGCAACTCCTGGAAGTCTAGCACTCGCGTCTCCCTCCTCATATCCATGGTTTTCTACTTTCAACACCACACGAGAAGCCTCCATCTCCACGACTTGCGATGCAGAAACACATTCACCAATAGTCAACACCACCTTCCCAAATCTCCATCATCAAATGACACCACGTGCATTTTCTTCTCAAAGAACCTTTGGTTACTGACTTGCATGAATGAGACCATTTTTGACCCCGGTGTGGATGCACTACCTCATGATGTACAAGAATTTAAGTTTTGGGACCCTTTCGAGGAGAAAGTTCGCAACATTCCTGGGATAATGCCCCTCCCCCTCCCTTAAGCATTGGGGTCTCAACTGCACCTACTTCTCCAAATTGTTCCATCATGGGAGTAGCGCCAGATACCACAAAATATGGTGGTATGATGTTCCATTTTCATGAAAATGGATGAGGGGCAGTGGTATTATATGGAGGATAAGGAGGCGAATTTTCAACCAAGCGACCATAACCCCAACCTTTCTAGACAGTAAGTTCTACTTCCTGGATAAGAAAAGAACACTAGGTGTTTTCAGCAGTCATCGTGGCGTTGAGGGACTGTATGAATGGGAACGCGACGTGTATCCACGGAAGCTCCTACCCAATCATGTTGAGACTATAGTGGTGAATCCTCATGATGGTTATAAATCCAAGAGTTAGTATCTAGTGGAATGTGGAGGCCAAATTCTGTCTATCCGTGTAGGTGATCTCGGTAAGTCGATTCTAATTTACAAGTTCGATCAATAGAAGAAAGGTTGGTGGAGAATCAAGAGCTTGGGATCACACATGGTATTTCTGAGCAACACTTCATATTTCTCCATGGTGGCAACATTTCCTGGAATGAGAAACAAAATATATTTTCCTAGAGTATCTGTCAAAGGAAGTATTGTGTACTATTCGGTGGATACACATAAATATCACACATTTGACTATGATCATGATGTGATGGAAGACTTTCAATGGACTAGTGAAGTGCACTTCTGTGGTTGGATTGAAGCCAAAGGTCTGCAGTACAACAACTTGAGTGAGTGAAAAAAGTTGTAATTGTTGAAGATTTAACATTAGCATGCATACTAGTTTATATTTTATACATTAAATATACTTAAATCCTTTTATACATTATATTATACTTTGTATGGTACGGTCGCAGTCCCGCCTTCAATTTTTTCCACAATAAAGGGTCGTTTGCTAAGTGGGTTTTAAAAATAAAGGTTTTATTAAAACTTGGATTTTGTAAACCATGGGTATGTGAGGTTTTTGGGTTTATTATGGAATTGAAAAATAACATTGTTTATTTCACAGATTTCATGATGGATTCGGTTAATTAGATTTGTATGAATATAGTGAAATTGACTTATATTGCTCATTAGTATGCAAAGAGAAAGGAAATACGAAAGGCAAATTGGTCATAAATGATGGACTTGAAAGTCCATGATCAATTCTCACGTAAAGTGGTGGAACTTTTAAGTACATGGACCCCACGAATTTAGACCCTTAAGGGCGCATAGATTTGTTGCCCATAAATACATCAAACAAACAATGTAATTGGAACAAAGTCCATGATGGATCCAAAGTCATCGTCAAATCCCTCAAGCAAGCGACCTCTAAAGTTCCTTTGTTGAGGGATTGGTTGCCCACTGATTTACTCCCACTCCAATTTATGGGCTGGAAGCCCACCAATTTTCTATTAATCTACAAAATTACTAAACGAGATCGATAATTAGAGAACCAAGCAACAAAAATGGAGGAGATGCCAAAACTAACCCACAAGTATGATGGTAAAGCCTAAACTATCCACATCCCCGTTTTTAAATATCCAAACTCATACCCGTCCCACACCCATGCAGGGAAGGTTTTGCAAACTCATCCCCATACCCGTGGGTTTCGGGTACTAATGGGTAATACCCGCCCCGTACATCCAACATTATAATACCTAAATTTTACATGTAAGTTTTCAATTATGAAATTAAACATACCTACTATATCATGAAGTCGAAAAAGAGACAACAATTCTTAATATGGTTCAAAGCATCTTATCCAAAAACATCCATTAATTCATAAGATAGAGTATAATGTAATCCAAATCATTACTTTCTGGCTTTGATACATCTACTAAACAATAACTAATTAACATAATCTTGCTAACGTAGGGAAAAAAGTGAAAGAGTGAAAGAAGAGTTGAGAAAAAGGAATTAGGTTTTGATTTGGGTGGGTAGTCAATTGGATTTCTAGTAATTGCTTTGTTGAATTACCCTCACTGTTTTTTATATATGAAAAAATGCTTTTAGTGGGGCGGGTATGTGTATGGGGCGGGGATGCTAAAACCATATCCACCTCATACCCATCAAGCATTTTGCGAGTTAACCCATACCGAGTCAAAGCGGGAATTCTCCGTGTTGACTGGGTCGGGGGTGGTCGGATATCCGCGGTTATGGGTTTGAGTGCCATCCCTAACCACAACAACCAATGTACTGAGAAATATTTAACTTTTTTTGGTTGGAAGAAATATTTCACTTGTCAAGGCGCATTTGAAATTATTTTCATCAGCATATAAAATTTCACTCGATCCTATATTATATAATCATATTATACTACGGTTATCAATTAAAATTCAAAGCGTTACTTTTAGAGTTTGATGTATAGTGTGTGCACTCATTTACTCTATATATAAAAGTAAGGTTCCAAATGAAAAATGGTTGTAGTCTGGACACGCGTCCAAAGTGACCCGAAAACTAGAAAATTGTTCTATCATTTACAATTCTGCCATTCCATTACCGTTTTGTTAGGGTCAGATCTCATACTTAAGCCTATAAGTATAAACTAAATGAATCGCTATTTGCCGCCCTAATATTTACTATTTGCCGCCTATAATTCTAAAATATAAGACGATTTTGCCCTTCTTTCAACTAACACATCTCCCCACAACCTCCTCCCTCCTCCCACAGGCCACAACAGCCATCGCCGGCCACTTCATTCCTTCGATCCCTTCACCGTTGCTCCCACCATCGACCCCTCCATTCGTCCGGCCTCACTCCCTCCCCTCACAAAGCCGCCGGCGTTGAAGAGGAAGGAGCTCGCCGTGGGTGTTGTCGTCGCCGACGTAGAGAAACGAGCTTGTCGAGAAGCTAAACATCGTGGACATACGGGGTCCGACCGCCAAATTTGGCATTCCGGCTTTAATGCGACAATTTCACTAACAGTACCAGGAATAGACCTGCTTACCGGTTGACCGGCTGCCTGGGGCCATGGTTTCCTAGGGGGCCCAGGGTGGAAGTGGGGGTCTTCCCTCTTTAATTTGTATGTGGGATGACGCTACTCGTACTGGGCCTCATGCGGCTGGGGGCTTTGTTGGTATGACCACGGAGGGGGCGGTTCTCTGGGCTCGCGGGTTGCATTTTGCGGACATTGATGATCCTATGGTTGTTGAGCTTCTGGTTCTGCGGGATGCGATAGCTTGGTGTTTGGAGCATGGTGTTATTGATGTTAGATTTGAGGGGGATGCTCGGGATAGCACAATGGGAGGCGTCCTAGAGGAGGTCATTCGGCTGGTGTCAGCGCATCAAGGCGTTAGTGTACGATTTGTAGGTCGGCGTAGAAATAGGGTAGCCCATTTGGTGGCTCGAAAGACCCTTTCTTTGTACCCGTCTTCATGTCGTTTCTTTGATTTCATGACCTGGTTAGATTCCAGGATGTAATGCTTTATGCCTTTATCTGATCTTTTAATATAATTGATTATCTTTGGTAAAAAAAAAAGAAGCTAACGGATCCAAAAAGAAGGGAACTGCTACTCCACGCCAATGGTGATTTGCTGCAACTACCAGAAAATGTTTCCTGCTCAGTGGAAAAAATCAAGAAATTCATAATCAAACTGACCAGGTATAATATCGAGCAATCCTTGAGCACATACATGATACACCATCACCAAAGTCACAGATAGGGATCCAGAAAGTATCTAAGCATACGAGGCCGCCCCAGAAAAGATACAACCAGTGCAGTCAAAATCGCGCATTAAAATGTAAAAACTTACGTTTTTACTTATCCAGGCCACCAAAACGTTTCAGTTTCTACCTAAAGTCGCTTAGTCACAAAAACTGGTAAAAACATTGGTAAAATCAGTAAAATCGCTTAAAATCGATAAAATCGCGATTCTGAAGCGTTTTTATACGATTTTGATCATCTCATAAAAATGTGCTAATTGGCCCAAAATGATGTAAATTTGGAGACATATCAGCAAAAAATAAAGGGAACATGATTCATCACTCATTCTACAACAAGTGTCGAGATAGGGGCTTCACATTAGGTTGAAAAGACACCTAATGGTATTCTCAACAACCGCTGACCTTCTATCAGTCTTCTCCCTTAATCTTCACATGCGGCTCTTACCTGAGTTACGATAAAAGTTTATGGGTAATTGATCGTATGTAATTATGTAAACTCAAACCAGCTTATGAGAATTTGGATTCTCAAGCTCGTTTACGGGTTACGATCTACGTTTACGAGCTTATTATTAAGATGTTATGAGTTTTCTCTACTTTTGAGTCAACACAAATTAGTTTATGTGTTATATATTACATTTTAATTATGAATTTCATGTAGTTATTCACTTATCTAAAATCTACACACTCACATTTTACATACTATATGTTGTACTTAACATATTTTAGCTATTTTAGAGGGTGCGTCAAAAACTTACGCTTTTACGCGTTGATTCTATGTTTTACGATTTTACCAATTTCCCGCTTCTAGGTAGAATCACGCTTTTAACTGCATTGGATACAACTACAGTGTCTCTTAACATACACAACATTTCAATAAACATGAAGATAGACATATTCAATGAAACCGACTCAGCCTTACAAGTTACCATTTATTTAGAGAAAACATACAACGAGCAAAACATCCACCAAATCGTCACTGTCAACTATTCCTTGAATATTTCATGGATTTATTCACATCTATACTTAGATGGATAAGACTGCACTGCATAACAACGAACCAAAGGCTTCAGCTAATGACAAAGCCGGTAGCAGCACCTGCAAACCGCAACACTAAGCTCACTGACACCCATGAAAACAGAGAAACAAGAGACACATTTCACAGTGGAGGAAGCAAACTAATAGGAAAAGGCAGCCGGAGGTCCAGCCAAACACAAGACAACATAGGTCACATACTACAAGAAGCTCAAGGCCGCCTTGGTGATACCAGATTCCGACTAGCAAAATCCAACAGCACCACCATCATTCATACCCAACATCTACTACTATGCAAAATATTCAAGAATGTGATATCTAGCACTCATGCACGAATGAAAGACGAGGACAAAACTGCATAAAAGGTAACCCACCCACCCTAGAGGATGAAGGCATCAAACAGGGGCAGGGTAGAAGTTAGCAGGATCTAGAACAGTATAGAGACGCTTTTCGAGAACATCAACATTCAAGCGAATAGCATTGGTTTGTTTAGATGTCCCCGATGGTGATGGTGATGACGATGACACCGAGGGTAATCTCAAAACTGTAAGCCCCAAGGTACCGAGGGCTGTGCCATACACGAGACAAAACGTGGTGCTCAATTGGTCCTTCTGCAGCTCAACCACTCTGCAAGCCATAATAGAATCAACACTGAATACTTGAGGCGGGATTTCTTGTTTGTGTAATCCACGTCCCGTCTTGACATCGATAAATTCAGCAAAGGCAGCAGTTCTATCATAATCGTCCATGCCAATGTGAGCATAGATGACCACAAAACATTGGGCGCCAATGTCACTGAGGTTCATCTTAGACGACAAGGTTGCGGCAGCATGTGGAAACCGAAACTTATCCAAGGCCCAGGTTTCGGTGCCAGGAATACGTACGTCCGCCGATAACCACATACAACTTGTTGCCGATGACACCCTGCTTGAACTTGAGACAATGAGAGTAATTTTCGTAGTCATCGGTGCCCGGCACGTAGAAGGGAGGTGGGGGAAGCGGCCTCCACCGACAACACCTCAGGTGAAGTTTCTTACCTCTCCAATTCTGATCTTTGTCATCCCTCGACGCCGGCCGCTTCTTATGACGACCTCGGGCCATCGTCACCACAATACGGAGACGGATAGGAAGCCCTCGATCTTGATCTCGCTAACCCTACTCCCCAATCTCTTCCCCTGTTTAATGTTTATATATCGTCTTAGGTCTCGCAAGTTTTGTAGCGGGGCTTCTTGTTGTGCCCTGAACTATAACTAGCTTTTACCAAGGAACTAAGTAAATACACAAATAGCAGCAAACAAACTTGAGTGGGTTATAGATTCCACGAAACGAGTAAACATCACTCAATCCTTACATTACTCATAATACTAATTGCAGCAGGGTCTGAAAAGTTGCCGGGATCATGATGGAATACTAGACTTAGACTGTGAGTGGCATCATTAATGTTCAATCATCATCGTAAGAGAGATGGAAAGCAGTGGAACAGCCAGGCGCGTCAGGTTGCTCTGCTCCGCAGCAGTCGTAGAATTTAGCTGCATATGGCGGATCATTTGGCCCTAGCTCGTAGTACCTTCATTCAATTTGAGTACAAAGGAAGAAAGGGTTTGATTATAATTAGCACAAAACGTAAGATCATTGGATCTAATCTAAACAAAATTTATCTGTGAAATTTCAGTGCTCTGCTTTCCACTATGTTCTTGGCTATTGGATTTGCATAAGCTACGAATTCCATATCAAGCAACGAACTTTAGGGAAAAATCAATCGAAAGGGATCATTTGGACCCAACCCTCTGATTTTCCCGATTCAATTGATGAGAATCGGGCGGCGCAAAGTGGGAAATTGTTGATGGGAATTTTTTTGGGAGGAAAGGGGACAAAGTTTTCCGGCGGATTTTTACCTTTTCTGGTCGTCGTGGCGGCGGCAGACGAAGAAGGAAGGGTGGAAGCGGCAGGCGGCGGAGTTATTGGATGAGGATGTGAAGCTCTGCTTGCATCTCCGGCATATCTTCTCTCCCTCAATTCTCTCTCGTTGTTTCTCCATCTCTGATTCTCTTCCCTTCAGTTTTTCCTTCCTAGGCTACCCACTGTTTGTTAATGTATGTACGTGACTCGGATTCCGGAAAAATTCCATGCCTAATGCCTTCAAATTCATCCCTACTCCAATCGGTCCTCGTAGTCAGTGTTTATTAACACTTTCATCCTCAGCAGGCGGCTAGTTCTCGTCCATAAAAAAAAAAGGTTTTCTCGGAATACAAAAGAAACGTTTTTAGCGATTAGGGTTTTCGAGAGGTTTTAGTAAATTGAGTTCAGCAGACTACGCTATTGTGAGTCTTGCTTTCTCTCTGCTCAACTTTGCGCTCCACAGCCATGGCCGACACAGAGAGTCAGTCTGCGGAGGAAATCAAACTCATTCAGAAAAGGGTCATCATAGACGGGGAGTATGAGGGAGAAGAAGAGGAGCTTGAGGAGGACGAGGAGGAAGACTGGAACGATTGGGGAGAAGATGGCGATGAAGAACTCGACTCGAACTTCGTTTGTTTATTCTGCGACTCAAATTACACTTCCTGCAACGAGTTGTTCGAGCACTGTCGTTTGGCTCACAAGTTCGATTTCCAAGGGATAAGGAAACGGTTGGGCTTGGATTTCTATGGTTCTTTCAAGCTCATCAACTATGTCCGCTCTCAGGTTAGTTGGGTATCCTTGTTGCTTTTCGAATGCTCTTTGTGCAAAGTTTTTTGCTTTTGTCTGGCTATGAGGAAAGTAGGGGAAGGAAATTGTTGAAGTTTGGAAGTTGTGGTTTTCATGACTGTTCTCTCACAAAATCTGCCATTTTTCCTTTGTTTAATGATGAATAATTTTAAATGTGGAGCTCCTAAAACCTGAAGTTTAGCTGTATCCCATTCCGCTTCATATATGATCTGAACGAGAAATTCCAATGAAAAACTGGCTTGAAAAGACGGAGGAAGCTCAAATTTGCTTTGCTACTGTTATATGCTTGCAGGCTCATCCAAGTAATGTGGACTTTCGAGAGTATCTATTTGTATCAGTTATTTTGCTTTCATTTTCTAGGTAGCACAAAATGGATGCTGGAGTTGTGGGGTCACCTGTCAGTCCAAGGAGGATTTGCAGAACCATTTACATGAAACCGCCAATCTGGAAAATGTTAGGCTTCTGTGGGATGATGACAATTACTTGAAACCTTTTATGCAAGATGATATGCTCCTGCACAGTTTCAGTGAAGAGGAAGAAGAAGAAGATGCTGAAGATGATTATAAAGCATCATTTGATAAAGATGAACTCATGAGGCATCTGGGGGATATTGGAGTGCTGAACATCAATGAAGTTAATGGCGGGTCAACTTCTGAGCATCATTATGAAAGTTTTAAACAAAATGAAACCAAAGAGCCCGCCTCTTCTTCAAATGGCCAGGTCGTCTACAAATCTCTGCAGCCTTTAATAACCAATGGTGTATTGGGTGATGCAGAACCCACAAATATTGTTAACCTTTCTGCAAACAAAATCAAGACAGTGAATGACAACTATTTTGGATCCTACAGCTCTTTTGGCATTCATAGAGAGATGATAAGTGATAAGGTAATTGTTTCCCCGTAGTTTAGTCCATGTTAAAGGATTTTTCTTCTGTAGAATGTGTTATTCATGTAGTAAGTATGTGGTACTGTCATTAGAATTTGTAGTGCAATTTATTTTATGTTTATATATAATTTTTGCCCTCCACACAAGTAAAAGCTTATAGTAAGAACTGATGTGCAGGTACGGACCGACTCTTATAGGCAAGCCCTCATGAAAAATCCTTCGCTCTTAACTGGCGCTGTTGTGATGGACGTTGGCTGTGGAACTGGCATTTTAAGGCGAGTCATCACAACATGATCTATCATTGACACGCTACTGAACCTTGTTTCTGTACATTACTTACCAGGGCCATAGTGTTTTTGTTTTGCCAGTTATGAGGACCTTGAGATGTCTCCTCTCTCGTACTTTTGCTGTTTTTGCATGTTTATGGATATCATTAATCGATATCTGAGGAATTCTCATTCCAGTTCTTTGTCACAGTCTCTTTGCAGCACAAGCAGGGGCTACAAGAGTAATTGCAGTTGAAGCCAGTGAGAAGATGGCTGCTGTTGCAACACAGGTATAGTTCCCAGATGTCACTTAATTCAAGCTTTCTTTATCCCTTCATTTTATTCTTTTTTTAACCCCATTTTTATCATGCTAGATTGCTAAAGACAATAATCTACTAAGAACTACTGATCAAAGTGACGGGAACAATAGCAAATCCACTGGTGTTATGGAGGTGGTTAAGAGTATGGTTGAAGAGCTTGATAAATCCATAAAAATTGAGCCTCACAGTCTTGATGTACTAGTAAGTGAATGGATGGGATATTGCCTACTTTATGAGTCTATGCTTGGCTCAGTGCTATTTGCAAGGGACAAATGGTTGAAGCCAGGGGGCGCAATCCTTCCAGATACAGCAATTATGGTTGGTTCCCTTGCTCCCCCTCCCCAACTCTCTCTAGCATCCTTGCTGAATGGCAACAAACTAGTTTTCCTTTTGTTAAATCCTGATTTATTTCTCTCTTTTATGTACAATGGCTTCTTCTCTAGTATGCTGCTGGATTTGGAAGAAGTTGCACCAGTCTCCCATTCTGGGAAGATGTGTACGGTTTCAACATGTCATGTGTGGGGAATGAACTTGTTCAGGATGCAGCTCGAATCCCCATTGTTGATGTTGTGCAAGATTCAGATTTGGTGACACATGCCTCGGTTCTCCAGGTTCGTTTTCTCGCGTGATAACTTCCCAGTCAATTGCCAAACGGGTCGGGTTGGTGGGTTCATGTAAGTTTGGTTAAGATGAGTTTGTGAGTTCTGATTTGACCGTTGTAAATCAATGTTTCCTGTTTCAGAAATTTGATCTGGCAACTATGAGCCCTGACGATGTGGATTTCACTGCTACAATCGAGTTAGAACCAAAGTCAGACAATGCAGTAGCCAATCTCACCGAATCCAAAGCAGCATTGTGTTATGGGATTGTAGTATGGTTCGACACAGGTTTTACCTCCAGGTTCTGCAAAGAAATGCCAGCTCTTCTATCCACATCACCGTACACTCCCAAGACACACTGGTGCCAGACCCTGCTCACCTTGAGGGACCCAATAGCTATTGCCTCCATGGGGCAGCAACCTGGTGATAACTCTGCAGTGGTTGGGAGCGAGAAATGTCCAGTGACGAGACTCAGTCTGAGAATCAGCATTGCACGAGGTGTAGAGCATCGCAGCATCGACATCTCCATGGAGGCTTCTGGAGTTGACGCTGGTGGCCGGAAACGTGCCTGGCCTGCACAGATCTTCCATCTGTCGTAGAACATTTGTGTCTACGTGGAAAGTCTGAGTCATTGGGGGAAAGTTTTGGATGACCCCAGAAATATCTGGTCTTTGTTTTGTGTGTTGTTCCCCCCTGGCAAGCTGGATGTGTTTTTCTAAGTTATAGCATTCTGAGAAAATGTAACCCAACAATGCTTATCAGATACATGAAGTGAAGTGATTAGCAAACAACAAGCTTATCATAATGGAATGTTTTGGCCAACCATCTTGCTCATAAGATTCAAAGTTGATTGAGGTTGAGTCTCGGCGTGTTGCTTTCTCTTATAAAGTTGGTGCATCACTATCGCTGTGAAAAACTCTCCTTATGTAGCGTTTATAGGATGTTACATCAATGTAAGTAATACAAATTTAGTCCTACGTGTTGCTTAGCGCCATGGTGATATTCAAAATATATCATGGTGGTATCAAAGGATACCATGACGGTATATATGATCATAAGATTCAAAATATATAAAAATGAATATAATTTTGTCGATAATTTTTTTATATGTACTTTTTTTTTGAAATTCAAGTTAAAATGAAAAACATACAATTCCCAATTAACAAAAGTAGGACATAAAAAAGTTATTTAAATCTCAATCATTAGATTGATCCAAGAGTTCGAGATTTGATTATAAAGTTTTCATAATTTTGAGGATATATATTTGAATTTGGCTCAACATTGTCTATCTTCATGCACAAGATAAAATAAATAAAAGAATTATGTCCAAAGATAAAAGGGAAAAGAAAGAAATTGATAGGCCACCTATGAATGTTATCGACCAGCTGGAGCTGGATTCTATAATGGCTTCTCATTCTAAATAAAGCTTAGCGCAGATTTCCGTAAAAAAAAAAAAAAGATAAAAGGGAAAAGAAAGAAATTGGGATTGCATTTTTTGTACCATTAGATTACTTGCATAACAATAGAATCAATCACGAGATTGACCAAAGCTAATCACGAAAGTCACAAGTCAACACACCCGTTGGAAACAAAAAGAGAGCATTCTTAGCCACCACTGCCGTATTGCTAATCCTACTCACAAACCAAACCCCAAATCTTGGTTACGCCAACGCATTTGTCAAGCATCCTCCAAAGTGACCCGCCATACATCTCTCGTG
Organism: Linum tenue; assembly: GCA_946122785.1. Taxonomy (NCBI): domain Eukaryota; kingdom Viridiplantae; phylum Streptophyta; class Magnoliopsida; order Malpighiales; family Linaceae; genus Linum; species Linum tenue. The sequence goes on along the minus strand of CAMGYJ010000005.1, from coordinate 44,093,291 downwards.
TCAACGACCACCTTCTCGTCACCTGATTTACCCGTCGATGACGACTTTCTCGTTGCTTTACAATTGCACATTATGCAGGTCCATTGGGACACCACCGGAATGCATGATACAATGCTTTGATCTATTCCAAACCAGAAAGAAAGGAAGTAGTACCATTCACTAAGCTAGTCAGCCCATACAAGCAAGCTAACCAAGCCAAGTTAGAGAGAAAGTGCTTCTTAGAGGAGCATCGAGCCCTTGCATTTGGTCTGTTCGCGTTGCCTACAGAGGCTTTTCCCGCAATCGGAAGTTAGTAGGTCTTTGAAGGAGGTGGTCCCCAATCTCCTAAGTAAATATTGTCGTGTCCCCTTCATCCTTATTCCAGGGAAGAAAAAATCAAGATATAATGCCTCTCCTCTCCTTTAGAGTCGAGTGGCGAGAGAGTACTTGGAGAAGTTTAACCTATTGTCTCTACGATATAGAATGAAGGAGGGAGACAAGAGGCAATATTCGAGCTGAGCTGCATTTGTGTTTGTTTAACTGCGTAGAAGCAGCATACCGTATTGCTTTTCATAAGCCCCTTAACGAGATAGAGGCGAAAAGCAAGCAGCCGCGAAGAATAGGGTTTCCAACCTTTCTTACTAATAATAAGTAATAAGAAAGGGGCAAGCCAAAACCAAAACCTACTCTTAACAGCTGGCTTTTCCGCCGTTGCGCGCTAGCCTTTTCCCTTACTAGTAAAGGTGCTGCAAGTAGTAGCGCGCAGTGTACTAGTAAATAGGAAAAACGGATTGAGATTACTAAGTTACCCATGAACCGTCCTGGGTCTACTTATCTCGCCGACTGGTTTGTGTAGAAGAAGTTACACTCCCGAATTCAAAATCTCCCATTGTAGCTACTATGTCAGATGAACTCGAAATCTCGGTTCCGCCTGAACCAACCACTCACATTCTCTTTATCGAATCCTTCTTTACTCCTACTTGCTCTTCCACCACTGATGATTCTTGCAAGTCTCAATGATGAAACACCCTAGCACATTTTTCTCTCATTTTTTAGTTCTTCTACTATTCCTAATCGGCTCGTATTTTTTTCATTTCAAACTTCGAAAGACATAAACATGATCACGTATTCACTCACATTCATATTTCACAAAGTTACTTAACCATACCAATATCATTCAATTTTATATCACCATATTACATGTGAGTTTTATATACCATCATGATTCACAGACAAGTTCCTAATCCACAAAGTTACTAACTTATCCCCAATATCTCTCAATACTATACCACCAAAATAATAATTTTTCCAGAAATACCACCATTAAACTATAAAATTCAAAAAACACCACCCTTTTCGAAAAATTTCCAAAAACACCACCATTTCATGAAAACCGCCACATGGGAAGGCGATTTGTTGATGAACGTGTGGTAAACATACGGTTTGTATTTTCAACACAAACCACACCCTCTAGGGGCGGTTCTATGGCTGACCTAGATGAAGATGCTTTTTAACACGACGGTTCTTGGTCGACAATAGAAACTGCTCCAATACCGGGTGGTTTGAGTTAACAACACACAAACGACAAACCGCTTGGGGGACGGGGGGGGGGGGGGGGGGAGGGGGGGGGGGCAGCGGTTTGTAAGTAGTCCCCATCCCCCGACAGCTTACATGCCGGCATGCAGGGGGTGTAGACGTGAGATTGCATGTCAGGTGAAAACCGCCTCCCCCATCGATTTTCAGTGGAACGCAGGGTGTGGGGTGGGGTGGGGGGGTTTCACTTGACATTTTGTCTATAAAACGCAACCCCGGAAACTTCAGCTCTTTACCCCTCTCCTTATTCTTCTTCAATTTCCTTGTCCACCTCCTCAATTTCCTCGGTGAGGGGAATGGCATTTTCATCAGGGTTGTGCTTACTCTTGATCGCCAATGTCAACCAAGTGGTTGATACTTGGTTCTTCCTCAATGGTGGGTTGCCATCCTCCACATCATCTTCTGCCTTGTCTGGCATGAACAACCCCAGAGTGGTGTAGACAAATAGTGCCAATCGCTTATCTCGTCAACACTTGAAGCTGGTGGATGATCGTTCACACAGACTACATCGCCATCGATAGGCAAATGAGTTAGGATGGCGATATCCTTTAGTGTGATGGTGCACGCTTCTTCACAAAAGTTGAAGTTGTGTGTCTCCTTTCGCCATCTCTCCACCAATGCTGTGATAAGTTGACGGTCGATCTTTATGCCAACAAAGTGCCTCATTAAATCCAACTTTGCCCTTTTGAGATAGGGCAAGATAGCGAGGCTATATCAGAGCACATTGCCCTTACCCCTTTAGCGGACAATATGGCAGTGCATCCTAGGGAATAAAATTACAACCATAGGTTTATGATTATAAATACATAAATATATTATAACAAACAATTGAAATTAACAAAATGAATACCATTTCCAAGATATATACATAATTTCGTATAACAAACATATTCAATTAACTAAAATGTATAGCATTTAAAAGATATACACATAAATCAACTAACTAAATAATAAAAAGTAACATAATTAATTTTGCACACATACATATAAATCTATTATATTATTTTGTAAATCGTACTAGCTGTTTTTAATAATTTAATCCAATACAAGTACACTCGTTAGACTCTTACGAGAGGTATACATCTCCTTAGAAACACAACTTTTTTGACAGATAAAGGAGAATCTGAAGATCGCTTAAAACCCGATTTTCTAAGGAAATGGGAGGATCATGATGATCGCTTAAGACCCCATTTCCTTAGGCATTCATCTCTTTATAAAGAGTCAAAGTAATTGGCACATTGTATTAGCCTAAATCATTGAAAATAATCAATATGATTAACAATTAACAAATTTATTTTATAAATCACTGAGTACATTAACAAAATAAAAAATGACAAAAGCTGAAGAATTATATGTACATCGTGATCCTTCCAAACATCTCTTGAATGATGGCTAGGTTGGTCGTATATCACGCTTGCATCAATCGGTACTTGATCAAGATAATATCTTTGATTGTATATATCTACATCTTCACTAACCTACGATAGCATAACAACAATATAAATTAATTAGTATATAGATTAATTAAAAAGAATTATAACACCACCAAAAAATTGGTAAAATGAGTACGTACCACTTTATACTCATCATAATAAATACCCTCTTCTTGGAACCAAGCATCCATTTTTTTTTCCAGGAAGGCGGATAGAGGTTCGATGTGTTTTGAAAAAAAAAATATAAAAAATGTTTTCTGATAGCAGTTCGGACTTAGTTGCAATCAAAATACCATTATTTCCTAGATTTTGGGTGGAGAGGGGGATGGATAGAGAGATAATCTTAGAAAGAGAGAATAATGGGTTTCGGTGTGAAAAAATGAAGGAGGGGGGGGGGGGGGGTTATATAGCATACGGACCGCCTGGTGGGGGGCGTTTGGTCATTTTACACCAAACGAAAACTGCCCCCCACCGACGGTTTTAGCAATTAAAACAGAAAATGCACTTCGGGGGAGCAGTTCTGCCATCCTCAACACAGACCGCTGACCAGGCGCACGGTCCGCCTTCGGATCACATTTTTATCCAACGATTCCATAGACCGCCACATGGACACGTGTTTGCCGGCCATCCTAATTGAAACCGTTTTCCCCTATGCAGTTCTCCTTAAAATCGCGCCTTACCCATACGATTTCCATGAAATGATGGTATTTTTGAATTTTTTTTCGAAAAAGACTGATATTTTTAAAATCTTATAGTTTAATGATGGTATTTCTAAAAAAATTTCACCAAAATGCACCGCACGTGTAAAGAATATTGTTTTTGAATGTCAATAAGAGCATCTCCATTGGAATTACATTTAGAATTGCATTATAACATGACATTCATTTGCAATTGCATTGATGTAGATGACAATTACATCTTTGCAAGCTTGCATATAATACAATTATGAAATGCAAGCTACATCATCTTTTTTATTATTAAATTATTCATTAATTTTATTATTCGAAACCAGGCTCTGATACATTTACGTTGAAGCTTGAATTTAAACGCTCTCTCTCGTCGGAAAAAAAAAAAAAACGCTATCACCGTCGAAGTAGGGTTTGCAACAGCTGAGGATGGCGGCCGTCGTGACGGAGCCTCGTCGGGCGCCGTTGGTGACGGCCGATCGTGGGTTTCGCTCTTCGGTGCCTCTGAAGACACTCGATTGGAGTACTTTGAACCGGAATTGATTAATGGCTCTATTCGTATTCCGAAGTCGGTGATGGATGAAGGGGCTCGGCAATGGGAGAATAGTCTAGTAGGGCAGTTTCTTGCCTCGCCGCCGTCACTGGCAACTCTGAAGTTTTGGGCAAACTGGATTTGGGGTAAAGAGGGAGAGGTACAGGTCTCTTGGTTAGAGGATCGGTTGGTGCTGCTCAAATTTCCATCGAGGGCTGTGTGTCAATGGGTTTTTGAAGGTGGCCCGTGGCACTACCGCAACAATCTTCTGTGTCTGCGTCGCTGGGTTCCTGGAATTCGAGCATTGGATATTGATAACAGGGCTGTGCAGGTCTGGGTTACACTGTCGGGATTGCCAGCGGAACTCTCGTCGAAGGAAGGGCTAGGTCGGGTGGCAAGTGGTATAGGGAAGCCTTTGTGTATGGATCAACCGACGAAGCAGAAATTACGAGTGGGATGTGCGAAAATCTGTGTTGAGGTTAGTGCAAAGAAAAGCTTGATCGACAAAATCAGTATCACTCCGGATGGGATGGAAGAAATGTTTGTTGGGGTGGAATATAGTCGATTGCCTCCTTGCTGTTGCTCTTGTGAGATATTTGGGCATGATTGCTCTAACCCTAAAGGGCCAACGAAGAGGATATGGAGAAAGAAACAGGTGCAGAGGGAGTAGATTCAGGCAGGGAGTATGGGTGAGTCTTTGGAGTTGATCACTGGACAGAAAGAGTCAGAGCCTGAGCAGTTGATACACGTTGAAGTGCTGAACCCTGAGCAGTAGATTGAGGGGGCTGGGGACAAGCCAGATGTGGTAGTGGAGTTCTCTCCCCCTGTCACACCAAGTGCCTTGCCGTCTCAAGAGGAATTTAGCAACGTCATCAATGGTGCCAGGCAGCCTCAAGTCTGGAAAACAAGTGCTATGGTTAGTCATTCTAATGCTTTTGAGGTCCTATGTTCTAAAGAAGTGCAGATGCAGTTTCCCCCATTGAGAAGAGAGGGCCTCCGCAGTCAGAAGGGAGCTGGTAAGGCTCCACCCCCTATCAAATGACAGTACTAGCTTGGAATGCGAGAGGATTTAACTCCTCTCCCAAGCATGACTCTATGCTTGGTTATATAGCTAAATATAAGATTAAGATATTTGTTGTTCTGGAAACGAGGGTCAAGGTTAATAAAGCAGAGAAAATACGAGAAAAGTTTAGGGACTTTACTTTTAAAGATAACTATGAATTCAATCCTTTGGGGAGAGTATGGTTGGCTTGGAAGGATGAAGTCAAGCTTAGAATCTTGGCTACAGATGCCAATTTCATCCATACTTTGGTATCCATTTCGCAGCAGGAGCAATTCTTCATGACAGCGGTTTATGGTTCGAATGATGAGGCAGAGAGAGCGGCAACTTATGTGCGATTGAGTAAATGGAAAGTTAATGGCTTCCCTTGGTTGGTGTGTGGTGATTTTAACGCGATAATCAACCCCCTCGAGGCGTCAAATGAGGTCTCTATTTCTTCGAGTATGTGTAGTTTTCGGGATTGGATGAGGGATATGGAGTTGGTAGACCATCAAGCGTCAGGTACTTTTTTCACTTGGATAAATCAGCAACAAGCTAATCCCATAGCTCGGAAGCTGGATCGTATTCTGGTAAATGAGGATTGGTTGGATAGGCTGCCTGCTTGTATGGCAGAATTTCTTCCACCATCTTTTTCTGATCACAGTGGCATGTTGATCCGTCCTTGCATCCCAAGGAAGAGCTTCCCTAAACCGTTTCGTTTCTATGATATGTGGGCTCAGCACCCTGCCTATGAGGGGATTCTGAAGGATGTTTGGTGTAAACCTTTCTCTGGAACAGCAATGCAAAGAATAAAGGAGAAGTTTCATTTACTTAAACTAGAGCTCAAGAAGCTCAACACAGAGCACTTTTCTGACATTTCAGGGAGAGTCAGGGAGGCTACTATCAACCTTCAGGCAGCGCAGACTCAAGCAAGAGAGGCTCCTTCGATGTCTACTTTTGCTCGAGTTCAGGAGCTTACTGGGGAATTGAGCAGACTAAGAATGGCTGAGGAGAGCTTCTACAGGCAAAGGTCTCGCATTCAATATCTCACTCTGGGGGATATGAACTCGGGGTTCTTTCATAAAACAGTAAAAATCAGACAAGCTAGGAAACAGTTACGGAAGTTGATTAGTGATGAGGGCAGAGAGATCAATGATGAAGAAGAAATAGCTGCGGAGGCTGTGCATTTTTATCAAGCGCTTTATGGGGTGATTAACTCTGCAGTTATCCCTGATCAGGCTGTTATCTCACAATTTATTACATGCTACTTAACGGAGTCAAGCAAGGCTACACTCTGTGCAGAAGTGGTGAATGAGGAAGTAAGACTGGCTCTGTTTGCTATGGATCCTCTAAAGGCTCCTGGGCCTGATGGATGGACAGTGAGTTTTTATCAAAAACACTGGGGGGTGATTGGTGAGGATGTTTGTGCTGGTGTAAAGGAATTTTTCAGGACTAAGCATCTCCCACGAGGTATTAACACTGCCTCTCTCACTTTAGCACCAAAAATTCCTAATGCTGATAAACTCACTTCTTTCCGACCTATTGCATGCATCAATGTGTTATACAAGATAATTGCAAAAATCCTAGCAAACCGAATACAGCTTGTTCTACCTGAGGTTATTAGTAAAAATCAATCTGCCTTCATAAAAGGAAGAAGTATATTAGACAATATTTTGATGGCACAGGAGATTATTCATAATTACTCAAAAGAAAAAATAGCTTCTCGCTGTGCCATTAAGATAGATCTCCATAAGGCGTTTGATTCGGTTCATTGGGAGTACCTATTTGGTGTAATGTCTGCTATGAAATTCCCTGCTGAGTTTATTGATTGGGTTCGGGTCTGCCTTGGTTCAGCTCATTTTAGTATCAATCTCTATGGTTCATTATTTGGTTTCTTCAAAGCTCAGAAAGGGGCGAGGCAAGGGGATCCCATCTCCCCTTACCTCTTTGCCATAGCACTTGAGCCCCTATCTGGAATGTTGAATAATGCTGCAGTGACGAAACAGATTCCATACCACCCTCAGTGTAGATCAATAGACCTCACTCATCTGTGTTTTGCGGATGATCTATTGATCTTTACTGAGGGGTCTGCCGTAGCTTTACTTAAGATTCAAGACATTCTGAACAGATTCAGTGTGCTGTCTGGTCTGAGTTGTAATCCAAAGAAGTGCGAGGTGTTTTTTGGGGGAATAGCTACTAAATTTAAGGAGAATGCCCTCTGTTTATCTGGTTTTACTGAAGGGAAACTCCCTGTTCGATACCTTGGCCTTCCACTTATTGCAGGGAAGCTGACTAGTAGGGAGTGTGGGGTGTTAGTAGATAAAATCACGGCTCGAATCAGATCGTGGAGAGCTAATAAGCTCTCATATGCAGGGAAGATTCAGTTATTTCATCAGTACTTTATTCCTTGGTGCAATTCTGGATGAACATCTTTATCTTACCAAAAAAAGTGCTTGATCAAATTCATAAGATTTGCTCAGATTTTCTGTGGTATGGTGAGGGGTCTGGTCGGGCCAAAGTAGCATGGGAGTTTGTGGCAGTTCCAAAAAAAGAAGGTGGAATGGGTCTGAGGGATCTGAGTAGTTGGAACGTGGCATGTATTGGGCGATTATTATGGTTATTACTGATGAAAAGCGGTAGCTTCTGGGTAGCATGGATTCACCATTACAGGCTGAGGGGGAGACAAATTTGGGACCTCTCTTCCTCACAGACAGGGTCCTGGATATGGAGAAGACTCTTAGCTGCTAGGAGTTGGTTCCAATTCAGGTTTGCTTCTACACCAGCAGGGGAGGTAACTTGGGAAGGAAAAGTGATGACTCGCTTTTCCATCCAGCAGGTATGGAATTCTATTAGGCCCAAACGTAGGAAGGTTGAATGGTGGAGAGTGATATGGAATAAATTTGTGATTCCTAAGAACAGAGTACTCATATGGTTGATAATTCTGAACAGAATTAATACGTTGGATAAACTGAGACAATGGGGTAAAGTTACAAACTCGGTTTGTGTGTTGTGTGATGGGGAAGAAGAGAGCAGAACCCATCTCTTTTGCACTTGTCCCTATTCTCTGCAGGTTTGTGCAGTCTTCTTTGGTGGCAGCCCTTGGCCGAGCTCGTGGGAGGATCTGCTGCGATGGATCTGCAACATTGCCAAGCAAGGAGGTAAAGGTCAGGTGAAAGGTGCGATGTGGTGCTGGTGCTTAAGTATCATTTGGAAAGAGCGCTGCTTGCGTATATTCCAGAGCAGGAGAAGAGATTGTAGAGTGCTTATACAGCAATTAGTGGAAGAGTTCAATTTCTATGCTATGGGGAATGTGAATTTTCTTACAGAGATCAGGGCGATTCCCCAGCTCAATAGTCTGCTAGCCTTTTGATAGTGAGATTTTTGTTTCTTGCTTTCCTATGTAATAGGGATCAGTGGAGCAGGTCTGTTGCTCCGAGTTTTTTTGGGGTCCTTGTTTTTCCAGGCAGTGCTTCAATGAAATGGCCTATAATTACCGAAAAAAAAAATTAAATTAAAAAAATTAGTTGCAATTGCAAGTTAATTGCATTGATGTGGTGCAATACAAATAAGATGAGTTGGATTGAAAAAAATGAAGTAACAATTAAAAAAACAAATGCAATTGCAAATACAATTGCACTAATGGAGATTCTCTAAGCCATTTACTTATTTATTCTTTACTTATTTTAACTAGCTTGGGCCCGGCCCATTGGCCGGAAAGTTCATATCCACAAAAACATTTTCAATCTAAATTAAATGCACTGTATTAAAATTTAGAAAATTTATAAAGTGGATGAGAGGGAAAAGGGGAAAGGAATGCTCATCTTCCAATGAACTTTCCCCTGTTTATTAAAATTTAGAAAATTTATAAAGTGGATGGGAGGGAAAAGGGGAAAGGAAAGCTCATCTTCCAATGAACTTTCCCCTGTTTTTTCTAAAGAAGGAACAATTAAGAGGAGAGGAAAATGAAAAGAAACTTTACTGTACATGCCTACCTCCAATTTGGAGTGAAAAGAATAGGCCGCTTCTCATGTCTTTCGCCCCATTTATTTACTTTTTTTATTTTGGCAAGTTTCAATAACTTACGTTCGCTTACCTATATAATCTACTTCTCCTTTTAGTAAGTGATTTAATTAGTTTAAAAAATAAATAACTGTAGATGCTTATCCCCTAGCTTTTAAGTTGGAATGGAACTCCGTTTGTCTTGCGTGGGTTGATGTAAACGATATTTTTTCCATCTATTTTAATTTTTGTATAATAGAAATCATATTTTATTATTAAATATAAGATAATTACATAGAGTAATTATGGGACAAAGATTATCTTGAAAATTCAGTTTAGGTGATTACAGTGAGAAATAATATTTTATACCCATTTATACTCATACATATGATATTGTTTAAGCGATATGTAATACTATTACGTGACATGTAAAAGTCTGTTACACAAGGTTGTCAACCCAGTTTAGCTCGTCAGCCCGGTCGAGAAAGTGGGTTGAGGATTCCGACTGTTTTAGCCCAAATATATGAAAAAAGTTGTTATATTGTTCTTACATTTATAAATTATATCAAATCTCATCTAACATATGAGTAATATCATATAACATTAAACCAAAATAACATGTTGTCTTCTACAACAAAGGTAATCCAATTTTGATGCGAATCTTTTTAAATAAAATTAAAATGAATTAGATTTTAAAATCAAGTAAATTTTTTTAATAATGAACCAAATTAGCAAAAAAAAAAAAAAAAATTGATCCACCGATAATAAGTTAGAAAATAATATCACCACATAATTAAATTATTTTACTATTACATAACCAATAAAATAACATATTTATCACACTTTCCAATACAAATCTTCCCTCCTACTTTTTTCTTTCACTTTCCTACATAAAACACCATTTTCCCTCTCTTTCAATTTTCCTTTCAGTTGCTACGTTTGAATCTAGCTACAATTTTACAAATGTCAAACAAAATCACTTTTATTTCCCCAAGGTAATTTACTACACAGCTAAAAGGGAAAAGAATTAATAACCGGTAAATGATAAGAATGATAAAAAAAAAAGTCAATGGTAGAGATGTAAACTAAGAAAGCTGCCAAAGTAGGTTGTAGGCTTGTAGCATTCCCCAGAAATAAAACCTGAAAATAGAAATAAAGTAGTTTTCAAGAATTTGGGAAATACCCCTATAACACTCAAAATGCAAAAGCAATTACAGAAGCAGGACACAATCTGTGAGTTAGGATAATAAAGCCGACATACTTTTCCTATGAGAAATCCGCATAAGAGTCGGACCATTACGCTTTTTATGTAGATGTAGGCGCCGTAACAGTCGATTTTGTGCAGCTGCTAACTTTCTACATTTTTCATCATCGCCTACAAAAACCAAGAAAATAATGAATAGAGTGAAGTGTAAGATAAGCAGTACGACATATAATATGGTGTGTTTGTATTGGTTACCATCATTTGCGGGCATAACTTGGTTGACGCGTTTGGAACTATGCAGTGAACGTCTTTTATTCCTAGAAGCCTTACCTAGCTCAAAAGTGATGAATTTTAGTTGTCCTTTCCAAAGCTTCATACTTCAGACTCTGCCTCACATTAACAGTTTATCTACCTTTAGTTATATGTCGAATATCGGTAGATTATGGATAAAGAAATAAAATAATATACCTCTTCGAATTCGGTTATGAATGCTCTCAACGGCAGCGCAACCTCGTGGTTGAGTCTCGCAGTGTTGACGTAGGATAGCTCTACCTTTCCCTTCAAACACAATTCTTCGACGGTTAGAAATAGGGAGCAGTGTTGCATACTTATACCGAAATTCCAACAAATGTGGTGCTATGATAATTACAGAGCATTGATGCCATAATGGGCTGAGGCATTGAGTTGAGGATGATGATTCCCTGGCGACATCCAAGTTGACATGAGCTGCTTGGAAGAGCATAAAATGAGTAGGTCCTAATTTGTCTGGTAGACCACAAATCATAACCATGGAAATGGACAAAAGGGAAATACGAGAATACAATAATATTACCTAGGCGTTGGTGATTCAATTAGAAAATTGAGGGTGCAAAAAAGCTAGCTTTATGGTTTTGGACAGAGAAGATTCTCATTTGTTTGGTAGAGGAAAATCTAGATCAATCCAAATGAACAAAAGGCAAAAAAAAAAAAAAGAAGAATACAATTACATACCTGGGGTTGGTGATTGAAATCCAAGGGGACATAAACAAATTTTGAACGCAGGCAGAGGACAAGGAACGACTGTATGGAGGAACACAGGTAAGCAAAGTAGCTGAAAGGACAAAAAGAATTGACTCGGTCCGCTAATCAGGGACCAAGTTAGATATGGGTTTTGAGTTCAGCTGCGTCTGTGAGATTACAGGTTTGAAGGCAATATCGCCACCGCCGGTGTTTTTGGGAAGTTGTCACTGCCGCCGCTGCTCGGGTGCCCAGGTAATGCTGAACTTCTTGCCGCCGCTCGGATGCCCATGTCAAGTTCGAGTTCTTCCCACCGTCGCCCAGTTTTAAGTTCTGTAGCTTTGATAACCCACTGGCGGCTGTAATTTTTTTGAAGAAAATAACCAACGTCTGACGTCGTTGACTCGTTGTTGTCCAAAATTCTTGAGCTTGGCCGATCCGCTGATGCACAGCGGCTAGAAACCACCGCTAATTTGTTTGATAATTCCCCATTTCCCCTTATGCTACAATGGGCTCAGATAAATGCGGGCCCAATAATTATTGTGACATGTGGTATGAGCTTTATTAATGGGCCTAATAGAAGGCTAAATCAGGAGGCCGGAAACTGTTTATGGCGCACTGATACTTTGGGCGAGAAGTGGGAAAATTAAGGGAATAAAAGGATAGAATTATCCCTGGCGAAAATTAAGGGGAGAACAACATTTTTTGAATGGAGAAAAGGTTGTAAAACTCCAGCATTAACTAATCTCTAGACTCTAGATAAGAAATCGTCAACCTACCAACTACCAAGTGGCTGGGTAGCAGATGTTCTCCACTAATTTGGGCCAAACCCTCATATAGGCTTTACTAGATTGAATTTAGCCCAAAGCATCAGCCGTCGGCCCAGTGAGGCGGAAGCCGGTACCTCTGCTACTCGCTAGGGTTTTGAAATTTCCATTTACTAAACCTAAACCCTACCTCTGCTTCGAGCTCTCTTTCCCCCTTCCGCCCAATTCCTCCCTTCCGTCTTCTTCGCTAGGAATCGAAGTTGAAAGGTCCCAAAATTTCAATGGAAGCTCCGCCGCCGGCAACCGGTGTTAGTCCCGGAACAGTGGAGAGGGCCGTGAACGCGCTCCAGGCATGGCGAGCTACCAAGCTGAAAACCCAGAAAGCTCAACTCCTAGAACAGGACGAGTTCATGTATGTTGTTATCTCTCTCAAGAAAATCCCGGAAAAGGGCGTCGGCCGAGTCAAGCCGTACAAAGTCAGTCTCCCCCACCGCCTGGCAAACCCTGAAGACGGAAGCTCCGAGCTCTGCTTGATCATCGACGACAGGCACAAATCTGGCCTCACCAAGGAATCCGCCAAGAAGAAGATCGAACACGATGGAATACCCATCTCCAAAATCATCAAGCTTTCCAAGCTCAAGACCGATTACCGCCCCTTCGAGGCCAAAAGGAAGCTCTGCGATTCCTATGACTTGTTTTTTGCTGACCGAAGGGTGCTCCCTTTGTTGCCTAAGATGTTGGGGAAGGAGTTTTTCAGGAAGAAGAAGATTCCGGTTGCGATTGATTTGAAGCACAAGGGCTGGAAGGAACAGATTGAGAACGCTTGTGGCTCTGCTCTGGTGTTTGTGAAGACTGGTACTTGTAGTGTTGTGAAGGCGGCGAAGCTGTCGATGGAGAAAGATGAGATTGTGGAGAATGTGATGGCTACGATTAATGGGGTTGTTGAAAAGATTGTGCCTAAGAAATGGGGTGGTGTCAGGTCTATTCACATGAAGCTGCTTGATAGCTTGGCTTTGCCCGTGTATGAGGCGGTTCCTGAGTTGAAGTTGAAGATTGAAGGGCAAAAAGATGAGATAGAGGAGGAGACGGAGAAGGAGGTGGAGACAGAGAATGTCGATGAGGGGAAAACTGGGAAGAAGAAGAAGGGGAGAATTAGTGAGATTAGGTATATGGATAGCAATGGCGGTACTGATCCTGATGGTGAAAAACTGAGTGATGGTGAAAATGAGACAGAGGCTGGTGGAAGTGCTGAGGTTGTAGTTAAGAAGAGGAAGAAGGGAATTAAAGCTGAAGGCGAGAGAAAAGCGAAGAAGGTATCTAAAGTGAAGAATGTGGAGGTATCTAAAGTGAAGAATGTGGATGGTGTCAAGCGAAAGAAAGATGTCAGTAAAGGAACAAATGAGGCAGCCATCAAGCTAAAGAAGAAGAAGAAAGTCTGAAGAACAAACAATCAGCTCGTTTTAAGCATGCTTGCTGCTGCTTGTTAGACATGGCCGCAAGTCTAGTATCACTGTCTCTCTGTCACATGTAAGCAATTTTGGTCTTCTGTTGTTCACTTGGTGAAGGTTTAAGCTTTTATTTACTTTGCGAAGCTAGTCTACTTTTTATTTTGGGATTATTCACTCAGACTCTGTATCGCTTTGGTCAATAGAGAATGAGAAACAGAATGGTGGACTTTCTAATTGATCATTATTGCAGAATTGGTTACTCGTAGTTGCTAAGCTTGCCTTTCACTTACTCATTGGACGCACTTCAGCTTTAGTTTGATGTCTTTCTAGTGTTTGCTGAAATTGCACCACTTTAGATACCACGGTGGTTGTTGAGAGCCGCAGTGGGTGATTATGATACATAATTATACTAATATGAATGTTTAAAAGTGGAGTCGCCACTGCTATCGAATCGAATGGTTACAAATGTTACATCAGGATTGATAAATAAGTTGCTTAAGTAAGGTTTAGAAATGTGTTCCAATGGTTGCTATTTACTAATACTATCATCAACTAATGCGTGGCTCATACATCAGAGTGTGATATCAGAAACTTGGCTTCAGACATAATGGTTAGAAACAGTCTAAAGTTCTGTGAAGACTATTTAGATTTCGTGTCAATGAAACCCAGAAATTAAAGTTTCAGTGTCCAAAACATGCTAATATGGTGTACTTCACATCTGGCAATCATGGCTTTCAGATCCACTCCCTGCCTGCAATCGAGACATACAATCTAGTCCACCAATCTTCAAGTTTTTCCTAGCACCAAAAACAAAACCAGCAAGATAATCACAACAAATACACATTGAACATGGAAAAACACATTCAGCACCAAGCCAATGAATCATCACGGTGCAAGTAATAAATTGGGTATCCTCCCAGGTCTAAGTAGATTTCTCTCCTACTCCAAAACAATAAAATAGAATGAATGAATAAAACGAGTGTAAGGAACTAAGGAAATAAATTCAGACCAAACTCCAGTAACAGATCAGACAACCAGTTGTCTAGAATGTGTTCTATGAACAAGCTGGTATGCCAGCTGAGCCTCTCAATTAAGCCAACTGTATTGGCTTTGGCTCTGTAGTCCTCATCAGGAAAGATTAAACACCACCTCTTACAGCATCATCAACTCCCAACCTAGCCACATTTCCATTACCTAAATCCAACATTGTTTTTATTGTTTCTAACTTATATGAGCAACAAAAAGAATTCAAACCTTCTGCAAGGCATCTGGGTTGTCCAGTCACCAGTGCTGATGTTTGGTCTCTTAGAGAGAAAAGCTTCTGCAGCATAAAGCTAAGAAATGAAGTCAACACCATTCCAATACAAGAGAACAAAGTAGATTGAACTTGTAATCGTAATTATTTAGATACACAGATATGTAATTCTTCAGAAGTGCATGTCTCACCTGCAGAGAAAAGACAGGACAGAGTAATCAAAGGAGAGTCATCCCTGGACCCTCAGGTACTTATTTACAATACCTTCATTCTCCAAGCCGTCCATAACAGCTCTGAAGTGCTCCTCTGCAGATACCCTTGTTTTCATGGTAACTGTGAATTCAGATGCATAAATGGTTACTCGAGATTGTTCCAGACAGTGGCGGACCCAGAAATTTTTCATAGGGGTGTCCTCTTTTAAAAAATAAATTAAATAAAATTAATTGATAAAAATAAAATTATAAATATGAAAATACCTTACTCGTATAGGTTAAAAAAGTCCATGATATGTTTTCATATTAGGAAATAATTGTAGAATACACTTGGTGTCTATAGTGTTAAAAAAATTGTCTCTATATACACTGCTAGCTAGACAATCATTCACGAACTTATCACATATTCGATTTGTAAACTTGTTCTTGATGTAACCCAAAAAGTTGAAAGAATCTTTCAACACTTGCCGTACAATCATAAAATCAATACAAATTAAGGGTAGTTTGAAATTAGTTTAATTGTTAGGTTTTTAAAATAATTAGAGATAGGGAATGTCATTTTACTATTACACATTGTTCAAAATCGAACAACAAATGAGTTTAGCTCAACAGAAGTTAAGTTTATTAATAATAATAGTGTTCTAGATTTGAATTATCCAACCTACCACTTATATTCATATACACAAATGACAATAGGATAATCTTTTTTTCAAATTTAAGGGGTGTCCCTCACTATCAATGATATTTTTTTGTCCATACGTAAATTACCACCGGGGTTGGATAATCGTTTCCCAAAATTTAGGGGTGTCCGGGGACACCCCTAAACCACCCTGGGTCCGCCCCTGGTTCCAGATCCATCTGGAAGTTGAAGGTTCTTTGCCTGGTGTTCTTTGTTCGTAGTTTGTTAGATTTACTTGCCTTACGTGATGCTATGATATTGTTTCTAATCCATGGCGGTTTGTGTTGTTAAATTATGATCCGAAAGCTTTTTTTTTTTGCTAAGGTTTCATTGCATGCATTGGGCGGCGCCTTTCTTTAAAACATAAAAGGTGGGTACACTTTATTGGAAAAAATCCAAAACTACCACTGTTTTAAATTTTTTTTACAAAAATACCACCCTCACCAAATAATTTCCAAAAATACCATCGTTTATTTAAAACCGCCCCCCTTGATGAGCGGTTTTCAATGAAACCGCGCCTCTAGGCGGCGGTTTCCTTTCTAACCGCTCATTGGAGGCGCGTTTTTATTTTCCGGAGTAAACCGCCTCTGGGACGCGCGGTTATAGGCTAAACCCTACCACAAAACGCTGGTAGAGGGAGCGTTTAATTGTCGGCATTACAAACCGCCTGGGAAAGGGGCGGTTTACAATGTCAGGACACAAACCGCTCCCTTGAGGCGCAGTTTGTGCCTGGTCACCCGACACCCGACATGTCGGACATGTCGGCATGCAGGGGTAGGGCTGCATGTGCAGACATAAAACCGCTCCCTCCCCAAGCGGTTTTCGTGCAAAATTTGCCTATAAAAGGCTGTTTCGGAGAACACAATTCTTCACACTTCCTTCCTCAATTCACACTTCCTTCCTCAAATTTCAGCTTTGCACATTTAAATTATTTAGTTTTTGCGATTAACGTTAATTCGTAAGTTTGTTTCGTAATTACTTTTCATTGTCTTTGTGATTTTATGTTAGTAACTTAATTACTTTTGATTGTCCTTTGTGATGTTATGTTAGTAACTTAATTACTTTTCATTGTCATTTGTGATTTTATGTTAGTAATTTGAATTACTTTTCATTGTCCTTTGTGATGTTATGTTAGTAACTTGTGTTACTTTTCATTGTCATTTGTGATTTTATGTTAGTAATTTGAATTACTTTTCATTTTTCTTTGTGTTGTTATGTTAGTAACTTGTGTTACTTTTCATTGCAGATGGCATTCCAAAGGTTCACGCTTGGGTTGCGGTGGAATGGTTACACGGAAGAGACCGAAAAGGGTGTAAGTTACGTCGGTGGCAATTTTCATAAAATGAAGGTCCGTACGAGACCGATGCTTGAAGAGCTCCACCGAATGTGCACTCAGATTACCTGCATGGATGGCAGTAGAAGAGTTGATCGAATGGTGTATCGATATCCAAACAGACATGACGGGTCGCTGTGGCATGAGGAATTCCTCCTTACCACTCAGGAGGACGTTGATGCCATGGTCCAATTTTTGACCACCAATACAATTAAGCAAGCGGAGATGTTCGTTTACACCGAGGCCGTCGAAGGCAGTGTAGGTCATTCTGGAGATGGCCAAACATCTGGTATCCACGGTGGGAGTGTATTATACGAAGATACTCCCCACCAGGATTTCCAAGCCTCGAGTTGGAGTCAGGAGTATCATCATGGAACTGGAGGAAGTCATCAATCCTTCCATTCATATGAAGAAGAAGCTCAACAAGCGGATTACAACCAACAAGCAGGCTACCAGTACCCACCCGAGTACAACTTCTATCAAAGCGGTGTTAGTTACCACAACTACCATTACGGAGCTAGTGGAGGTCAAGGTGCCTTTCATGCTGATAATCAGATGGAAGAAGAGGTCAATCCAAGTCCAGTTAGTGACCATGAGGTTGAAGAAGAGGAAGGCGAAGTTAGTGCAGACAGCTCCGATCCGCTGGAAGGTGCTAATGATTCCGGTCCAGATTCAGACGCAGATGGTGATGAGGTACCTCACGACCGTGTACCTATTCCATACTACAATCACATTCAAAGTGAAGATTGGTATGTTGATGCCGACATGGACCCGCCAGATGTGCCATTATGGGGTCCACTAACTGGCTTTACGAAGGGCCAACAATTTGCAACGAAGAATGAGGTTCGACACGCTATTTCCACTGAAGCAATGACTCGGAGTTTTGAATGGCAGACAACCCATTCCGACACAAAGAGTTTTGGTGGCGTAGAGTCCACACAAACAACATCACCATCGATGGGGAGATCGGTTAGGATGGCGATGTCCTTAAGTGTGATGGTGCACTCGCCTTCACGAAAATTGAAGCAGTGTGTCTCCTTTCGCCATCTCTCTACCATCGCCGTGATGAGTTGGCAGTCAATCTTAATTTCGTTGAAATGCCTAATCGAATCCAATCTTGCCCTTTTTAGAAAGGGCAAGATGACGTCGTTCCTTCAAGCACATTCGTTGTGCCCCTATAGCGGACTATATGGTATGCATCCTAGAGAAAAAAATTAAATTTCACTATAAGTTGATGATTTATACATATATAAATATATTATAAGATACAATTTATATATAAATCAAGGTTGTTTTAGAGAAATATACATTATCTAATAAACATTAATTTTAACATAACTAAAATAATTTTCTAAGATGCAATATTAATTAAATCAAGCGATTTTATAGAAATATACATTATCTAATTAACATTAATATTAACATAACTAAACCAATTTGTTAAGATGCAATATTAAATTAAGCGATTTTATAGAAATATACATTATCTAATAAACATTAATATTAACATAACTAAAATAATATCCAAGTATATTATTTTGTTAATCGTATTGATTATTTTCAATAATTTAAAGCAATACAAGTACACTCGTAAGACTCTTAGGAGAGGTATACATCTCCTTAGAAACACAGTCTTTTTGACAGAAAAAGGGGGGATCCGAGGATCACTTAGAACCCGATTTTCCCAGGTCATGGGGGGATCATGATGATCGCTTAAGTCCCCATTTCCTTAGACATGCATTTCTTTATAAAGAGTCTAAATAAGTGTTGTATTGTCTTGATTTAAACTATTGAAAATAATCAATACGATTAACAATTAAGTAAATTATTGTACAACAAATAAATTACTTTAACAAAATACAAATTACAAGTGATGATAAATAATATGTACCTTATGGTCGTTCCAAACGTCTCTTGAACGATGATTTGCTTGATCGTATAAAACTGTCGGATCAATCGGTCCTTGCTCAACATAATATCGTTGATTGAAAATATCAACATCCGGCCCAACCTACGATAGTATAACAATAACACAAATCATTAGTATATAAATTAAATAAATCATTATAACAACAACAAAAAATTGGGAAAAATTAGTACGTACCGTTTGATAATCATAAAAAAAGGCCCTCTTCTTGAGCGAAATCGTTCATTATCTCGGAATCCGGACAGAGGTTCGACGATTTTTTAGTGAAAACCAAAGAAAAGTTTTTTGGAGGCAGATCGGACTTAGGCCGCAACCAACAAAAAAACTAATTCTAAGGTTGGGTGGGGAGGGGTTGGGTAGAGAGAAGTTAGAGGGAGAGAGGGGAGTGTGGTGGATGGTGTGCAGAAAAGAGAAGTGTAGGGGGGTTTATATAGCCTTCAAACCGCGTGGGGGAGGGTCGGTGGAGTAATTTCTCGCCACCAAAAACCGCGCCTCCAGCACGCGGTTTGCCTTTCCCGATGGTCAAACTGCGTCTCGGGGGGACGGTTTGTGTTTTCCAGCGGTCAAACCGCGCCTCGGGGGAGCGGTTTTTGTGGGGCGACGCGGATCGCTTATTTGGCAGCCATTTTAGCCGTCAGATCGCTCCTCCGACGGGCGGTTTGATGCACCGCCACGTGGCAACGCGGTTTGACAGCCATGCAAGGTCAAACCGCGCCTTGGGGCGCGTTTTTCACTATAACCGCCGCCTGGGAGCGCGGTTTTTTTATAAACCGCTCCTTAGAGGCGCGATTTTAAATAAAGGGTGGTATTTTTGGAATTCTTTGGAGTGGGTGGTATTTTTGTAATTTTTTTTTAAATAGTGGTAGTTTTGGATTTTTTCCCACTTTATTGGCAAAGAATGTTGTTACTGTAGATTATTTTGTCGTTTCCTGCAAACCTCTACAAGCGACTTCCTCTTTGCTTCTGCCTCCTCTTTGTGCTAGGAGACCGCTGCCCGCATTGGGCCCTTCCCCCTTCAATCAGCCAAACTTTTCGTACACAGCAGGGGTGGTTGTACTGTTGTTAACGCTTTTCATGATCAGATTGTTGGTCTTTTACATGTTTGTATTGGTTTTACGTATTTGATGTCATTAACAATTCTGCCCAAACATCAATTGAAACCAACCACTGGGGGTATCATGAACCTCCTGGTTTCATCTATTTGGTTCCTTGCTTTTTTGTTTTTAACTCTGATTCTACATTTCGTGATGTTCTTCGTTTCTGGGAAAGAGATCAAACAAAAATCCTTTTAACGGTTCACTTTACATTGCATTTGTCCTTAGTCGGAAAATACTTGATTACTTTACCGATATCACAGTCCAGATATTGTCGCTCTCCTGATGGCGTGTTGTTTGAGGCATCTTCTACCACTCACCAACAAACCAGCTATGCACACTTTACCTTCCTTCTGTCCATAAGGTATTAAGGTTTGCTAAGGTGTTTTTTTTCTAAGCTCAACTTATTTTGCCTTTAGGTTGAGTTCTGCCACAAAATTCGGCAAGTCACTCTAAACTATTAACTGTGAATGTCTTTTTTATGATTAAATGGTGTGATGGAGTCATGGTCATCCCAAATGTTGCTCCTTAGTATGGTTCTTTTACAATGTGTTGTGTCGTTAGTCATCGAGTTAGAGTTCTGACATGTATCACCTGAATTTACCATCACAGCTTGGCTTACTGGAAAACAAAAGAATGAACACAAACCAAAAAAACATGTATATTACATGCTTGGTTGAGTTCTTAATTCAATTATATTGACCATTTGTCTACTTTGTTGGGTTCTACAACAGTTTCTAAAGGCACATCAGGGTCGTCAGTGATGTCCTTTCTCAAGAAGTGGCCATATATTTCTTGCTGCTCCAGCATGATGAAATTTAGAGCGCCATAACCTATTCTTCGACTCTTCCAGAGGCAGAGTTAAATATTTTTTTATCATTGTTATTGTTATGTGAAAAGAGTAAGCATTGCTCCTGGAAGAGTGGCTCGAGATTCTGTTCTAACAACCTGTTAGGTGATTAAAAGTTGTTTTGTATTTTTAGGGGTTTGGTCTCTGAGATGCGTATCTTGGGTAATTGGAAATTGTTTGTTGAGTTGTGGCGGTTCACCGATCTCTCTGCTCTATCAAATCTTCTACATATTTCCTGACTCTTCCTGTGCTATTTAATATTCATGTTTATTCTCTCACTGTACCTTCTCGCTTATGTTGGTGTTGTGCTTTGCAGCACTGGGGTTGAGAGTGATGCAGGAGCTATAGTGTCACGTTTGAAGAGATCAAGTGGCGGTGCCTAATTTGAGAGATCTGAAGAAAAGCAGCAGGTCCTATGTTTGTTTCACAAAACTTCACTTAGGTGCTTTTCCTTTAAGTCAGTTGTTGCCAAACCAGCAAACACATTCTTAATGAGAAAAAACCATTAAGCTGCATTAATGGGTAACCAAAACTGAATGGCGCTGATGAATCAGCAGAATTGGCAGTTTTGGTTTCTTATGGTTCTCATTTAAGTTATTTAAATTGAAGGCGCCAGAATTCGGTGTCCTTGCATGTCGTGAGCAGCAACCAGTCCAGTCTGCGTCTATACTCGCGGGGTATGCCAAAACAAGGTCATTAGTATATTACTCATTCCTGTTCTGCTATTTTTGCAGCTTAAAATTGATATCCGTCTCCAATTGTGCATTTGTGCTGCATTACAGCTAGGTCTTCAAACAATGCCACTGTAATAGGAGATGTACTTTTTCCTTTGAGAATAAGCAGCTTCAGATGCGGACCATGTTGTGTCGATGGTGGTTCGATTTTCATTAGTAAATCGATAGTCAAGGCCTCGAGGGGACTTCAAATTGCATGCAACAAAATCCTTTCCTGCAACTGGTTCTCTACATTGATCTGTAAGTTGTGTTCCTCATTTTTGTTGTTATGATAAGAATAAGAGCTCTGAATAGGCCCCAAACATTCTCATACGAATTCTATATCTATCCGCACGAATTTACATGTTTTTAGCTTTTTGTAAATGAAATATTCCGGCCCTGATGTGGCAACATACCTGTAATAGGATAGAAGTTCTCAACAAAGATGAGGAGTCGGGCAGGACACGAGGAAGGCAGTGAAGTTTTTGGCCCATCAGCGACACTGGAGGAGATAACACTAGCCATGTTATCTGTGTTGTGTGCCATTTGTAGATATTGTGCTCATTGAACACCATTTACAATTGTGCTCGGTTAGTTTGGTAATCGGGGATGTTCGGATGCAATGCTGAATTATTCTTACTGACACCTCTTACTCTCAGAACATCTAAGGGTTATGGTCTATTGGGTTCGCTGCAGTTAGCGTGGAGGAGGCATATATCGATACTTATCTCACAGTTCCACCTGTACCTCCAGCAGGAGAGACAAGTTGAAAGGAAAAGAATGAGCGGCGTCGCTGATTCTGGTATTCAGGTAGTTCTTTTCTGTTTTTAGTTTCTCATATTTGTAGTTAGTTCATATGCGATTGGATTACGTCTGTATACAAATTGACTTGGACCTGTGCTGATGTAGGTTACAGTCTCAACTCCTTTATTTCTTATGCTCATGTCTGTTCATCTTTTCGATCACAAATAAAGTTAAATCTAGGAAGAAACATCATATGATTTCTTTCAATCGAATCGTGAAAGCATGGTTCATTTCTTTTCAAGCGCTGCATTCTATCATCTCCTTATGCTGTGATTGCAGCCCAGTTTTAGACTTTTGAGTTAATTGTGGGAACAATGTTGGTCTCCTTTATGTTAGATTGGTTCTGTTTTGGTCTTCGCTTGCTGTTCTTCTCTAATGACACGGTTAAGTAGAAATTCTTATCCTTCACCACATAAATCCAACAAAGGTTGACTTTTTCAATTATAGTTCCTCTTCTTGCTTTCTGTGCTAGATATTTGGTTATGTTTTGCCTCGATCATGGTATCTGTGGCCCTCTTAATTTATAATCCCATTTACAAGTTATGTGGAGTAAGAGCCTCATGTACCTAGATCAGGAACTAAAACTGAAACTCTAAAGGTTTTTCTTTTGTTTACTGTCAATGGTTACTGAAGCAGCAGCTGAAACTCTGCAATTCTGGAATGTCTTCCCATCCACGAGATAAAAAGAACTCGATGATCAGGTTATGCTTTAATTGATCCTTATTCTTTCCGGTATTGATTTCAGCTATCTCTGTAAAACGTTACTCTGGCAATAATTCACGTCCTTTGCCACTTTGCACTTTTGTTCTTTACTTTTCAAGGGTCAATATTTCTGTCCTTGACTACAGTAGGATGCGTTTAATGTCAAAACACCGCACCTGCATGAGGTTGCTTAGAACTGGTATGAGCCTGCAAACTACAGGCCTGAGGCCGGTCACTTTACTTGCACTGTATTTATGGTATGCTTTTGGTCCAGAATTATTGTTTCACCCATTGATCATGGATAGTTGGAATTTTGTAGTTCGACAAAGAGGCATGACATCAAGTGATACGTATATGTTGTATTTTTAGGATAGACCTTCTCATGTGAATCCCTTTTGTGCTTTGCTTTTGCCGCCATTCCCTCCTTACTGTGCTGTTTGATTTCCTTTAGTCGTATGGAGCCTTGCTGATGATAATATGGAACAGCTTGGCAAAGTTTGTTTCTTGACCATCATAGTGATATTGAGTCAGCCTGCATGCTCTTGGATTTTACGCTCGAGCCCATGGTACTATATGCAATCGCGGTGATGGGAACTTTCGGGCGATGGGATTTTCCAGTTGATGTTCTGATGGCAGTTTTTTGGTTTTGAAGTGAAGGTCATTGTGTTGAACTCTTTTGGAATGATGTTTTCTTCATAGTGTTACGTTTATATATAGCCAGATATCGATACTTGCTGTTACAGGCTTATGAGTTTGTGACTTTTTCCAGCTCTTTCCACTCAAAGTGTGTTGTGCTCTACTCACTCTTCCAACAGAAAACGAACAAAGATGTGATTGTTTATATTAGATCAAATGTGTGGGAAAATGGTGTTTGGTGAGCGCTTACTCAACTCTGGGTTTATATTCTATCCTAGGTTCCATGTAATGAAAATGGAAGACTGGAAATTGTATGTTCTGTCTTCCAATGAGATTCAAGGAATGATAATGAAAGGTCTCAAGTTGTATCATTTGACCTATATGAAGATTTATCTTTCATATCTCACGAAATGGTTTTTTCTTTGTTCTTTCCTGTTGCATTGTCATAATGTCGCTGATCTAATTGTTCGTTTATATCGTACTGCCGTTTCACTACTTCCAACCTATTGTTTATTGGGATTGTTTATTCTTCCACTTTGTTCATACTACATTTTATGCCTTCGGGTAAACCTCAGTTGTACAGGACTCTCCAATATGGTACCATGGGTTTTTAGCCTTTCAGATTCTTTTATAAACTATTGTACAAAACTAAGTCAGACTTGAACACAAAGAACTTACATAGCATCTCAAGGACCATTTCTCAGTTTTCGTATTTAAATTCTCCATTGGTCTTCCCCCGCCGCGGAGCGCGGGCTTCCTTACTAGTATATATAGAAGTTCAGGTTCTCAGTTCTTGCTCAAAGGGTGGGTGCCATTCCATTACACTCATAGTAGGAACAAAGGGATACCCATATCGTGGCGAATAAGACGCTCTTATTAGTGATTTAGCATTTTTGCAACCACTATCCCCTGTTTTTATTTTTTTGATTTCAGCCTGCAGGGAAGACCTTTTCATTCTGAACTCTTACCACAAATATTTCATACCAAAACCACTTAAGAAAAACGTGCAACCGTGCAAAGAGACGGAGTGTCTTACTATCTCACCCTTAAAAATGCCTGTAATGCATGCATATCGGCTAACCATTGAAATAATGTTACATTTTTTTTTGGTAAATGACACATTTGGTCACTGAGATTATTAAATTGTGTCATGTATAGTCACTAGAAAAATTTAATATCAATTTTGGTCACTCGAATTACTGAAACTGGTCAAATTTAGTCACTCTCCCGTCAGTTTCTGTCCAACTCCATTAATGTAGTTGGACGGAAACTTTTGGGAGAGTGACTAAATGTGACATGTTTCAGTAATCCGAGTGACTAAATGTGACATTTTTCAATAATTCGAGTGACCGGGGTTGGACAGAGGCTACAGGAGAATGACCAAATGTGACCTGTGTCAGTAATTCGAGTGACCAAAATTGATATTAAATTTTTCTAGTGACCAAATATGACACGATTTAGTAATCTCAGTGACCAAATGTGTCATTTACCCCATTTTTTTTACCCTAGAGAAATGAAGGAAGGAAGAAAACAATTGACTCAATGAAGAAACTCTTCTCGTTGGAAGACAATTAAAAAGGCAACAAGGCATCCAAATTAGGATTTCCCGGGAACAAAGATCCTCCATCAATGTATCCATCTTTCCTCTGGGCAACAATTCAATCAACAAAAATATTCAATTGAAGCCAGAGAAAAAAAGCCATACTCGCACCCAAATCAATCCCCAAGCACCAAAAAAGAAACACCCTTTTTTCTTCTTCCACATGATCTCTTTCTCTTGCGATCACCTTTTTGTTTCATCAATAACCATGCTGTCCTGTATCCCATTCCTCACCATTTTCAGCCTCATCAAGCTATTCCTTCACACTTCCTTCCAACTCCCTTGAGAAAACAAAAGAAAAAGAACCCTAGCCCGGCTTTTCACGGTGGGTAAAGAAATTAAAATCACGCAAAAGTACGTAAGAGCCCTAATCTCTACTATGTTCTTCCCCATTACCATGCTAATTACACCACGACCATTATGGATCAAGCCAAGCGCCTCCTCTGTACCCACGACCTATGGAACCCTTTCAATACAACTTTTGTACAGACCTGCGGCATGCTCCTCGTCTCCCAGATCTTCCACGTCATCCTCAAGCCCTTCGGCCAGCCCGGCCCCGTCGCCCAGATTCTGGTACAATTTGATCGCCATTAAAGTATGCCTCTGTTAGTGTTGTGGTATATGATACACGATTGAACCTTTCCCAACAACTCGAGTTATTGGGATCAACTGGTTCTTGACATGGTATTAGAGCCTTCTGTGACCGAGAGGTCTTGTGTTCGATTCCCTGTGACCCCCATTTGTTAAGCACATGGTATTCTTGTCTTCAGACCTGTGCAAACTTCAAGCCCTTGAAGCCCTTGTCAGTGGCTTTCGTTTGAGGGGGCGTGTTAGTGTTGTGGTATATGATCCACGATTGAACCTCTCCCAACTCGAGTTATTGGGATCAACTGGTTCTTCACGGCCTCTTTGTTTTTCTTTCCCATGTTCTTACGGTAATGTTTTTTTTTTGTTTCAATTTTGGTTTTAGGCAGGATTGGTGCTGGGACCGTCACTACTGTGCAAAATCGACCGGATACGGCAGATATTCATCCAGCCGGCGTTCGAGGACTACAGCTTCCTGCTCCTCTTCGTGTTCCGCATCCTCTTCATGTTCACCATCGGGCTGGAGGCCGACCTGCCCTACATCTGCCGGAACTTCCAGCGGATCGGCGTGATCGCGGCCTGGAACGTGGCCGTGTGCGCCGCCTTCGGTGCCGCGGCCTCGTTCTTCGTCATCAACGTGCTCAAGGTGACGGCACACAGGCTGGCGTTCGCCAACGTCATCATGATCATCGTGGCCAGCGTGGCGTCCCCCGTGGTGGTCCGGCTCGTGGCCGAGCTGAAGTTCGACACGGCGGAACCGGGGAGGCTGGCGATCAGCGCGGCGCTGTTCATGGAGCTGTTCTGCATCACGTGGTACTCCACCTACCTGGCATTCAGCTCCGGGAAGATGTTTGGGTTCGCGCTTGTTTGCATCGTCGGGACTGGGATCGTCGCCTACGCCAACAGGTACATTTATTTTATTTTATTTTATTTTCATCGAGGACAAAAAAGGAGAGGAACTTATTGTTTGGGCATCAAATAGTAGTTCGACAAAAGAAAAGAATCGGGTTAATACTTAATTAATATAATGGTGTTTTAGTCCCTATTCTACGTTATTTTAACAAATAGGTGGTTATATTATGATTTTTTTTAACAAGCATATATCTATTTTAGTATTGCATTTGAAATTTCATTGAAATTAAATAGAGTTAAGGTCAAAACTCACGTTTACCAAACGTAGTATTCTAGCTTCTAGCTAGGTTAGTTGTTTATCTTTTTTATTTGATAACAAATTAGTTGTTTATCTTAGATACACATTTCACATCGACTCTCATTTTATAATACATATATCTTGGACATATGAGAAAGATGTCGATTAAAGGAGTTTCATGATTGGTGAAATATAGAATTTTTAGCACTTAAATGTGTAGCTAGCACGATGTACTTATTGAACATAATTCGACGACAAAGTAATGCATTTGAATAATTTTTTTAATATGCTGACTGGAGTAAAGTTGACTATTATATATATCCGGGTGTATTTTTCATACATAATATTATAAACATGAAAATTATGAATTTGGCTTAGCGTCGAATTGATGGGGCAAAGTAAAGCAATTAAGTTATGAAAATATCACATTTGATTGAACAATTATATAAGAAAATAACTGACAGTACAAAATTTTTGTGTAATACAAAAACATGAGATTGTCAATAGTGTAGTTAGTGTAAACGTATTTTTTCCGAAATGTGGCTACATCTCTGTATCTTTCAAAATTTGACTATTATTATTGAAAAATGCATCCTTATAATTATCGAGTATGTTTCCCAACAAAAATTATAAATATGAAAATTAACCAAAGATTGTGAACTTAGATACACATCTCATATCCATTCTCAATTTTTAGTACATCTGTCGTTCTGGTATGCTAGGTCGATGTTAATTAATGGGTTTGATGACAAATGAAAATTAGAATTTTTAGCACTTAGCTAGCCGGATGTGCTTAGTAAACATGATTGACGACATAATAATGCATTTAGATAAATTATTTTAATAGGTCGACTAGAAATAAATAAAGAAAACAGTACAAAGATGGGTTTGTTAAACTTCATAACATGGATATGTTTCTCAAAATAAATGTTTTATATCTTAAAAATAAAATAGCTTTGTCTCACAATACCTTGTCCTTTTCTTTTCTCCGTTTGCTCCTCATACTTTCCCCTTTATCTCCTTCAGTACACAAACTTCATTGTTTTCATTGTGATGATGGACATAAATTAAATTTCTCTTACTATCCTTGCCATCAATAAATTTCTTGACACTGAACTAACTGATGATGATGAATAGATACCTGGCCAACTGGTGCAACAAGAGGAGGAGGCACATGAAGTTCGTGCCGAGCACGGAGATGTCGGGGATCCTCCTCCTCGTCATCCTGCTCTCCTTCATGATCGAGAAGTTAGGGTTCAACAGCATGATCTCCTGCTTCCTCGTCGGCGTGGCTTTCCCCAAGGAAGGCAAGACCACCAGGACCTTGCTCCATCGTTTGACCTACGCGGTCAACAACTTCATCCTTCCCATTTACTTCGGCTTCAACGGCTTCAGGTTCGACGTCAACTACCTCATCAACGTCAGGAACTGCATCGTGGTGGCGCTGCTGATACTGCTGAGCATGGGCGGGAAGATCATCGGCACGCTCTGCGCCTGCCATTACCTCAACATCCCCAGGAATGAAGCCGTGGTGCTTGCTTTCATTCTCAACTTGAAGGGCCACGGCGAGCTTCTTGTCATCGAAGCTTTCTCCAGGTCAGATGTAAGTTCCAACCCTTCAAATTCTTTTTATTTATTATCATATTTTTCATTCTTCGTTTCTCCTATAGAAGTAGAAAATAAATCAGATCATTTGAAAAATTATGAATCAAACCGGACCATATAGTTTGATCAGCATCGTAGAATAAGAATTGTTTGGTCTGATTGTGGTTCACCAAGTTAAATCAAACCAAATCAAACCGTGGACTCTGTCCACTTTCCCATTCGTGTTAGTTGCTCACTTTACCATTTTTCCAACTCCTCAAAGAGATCCATAAAAACCTCAACATTCTCTAATTTTTCAAATTCCGTCCACTCCTTCATTCATAAAGTACACTCCACCACAAAGTAGAGATGATTGTGTCTTCATATGACATTACGATGCAAATTGGGTTGCTCTCACTTGTGTTTTTGTTATTTATTTGGAATTTATGTTTTAAGGGAAAAACATATTTTTCTCGATTATTAGGTTGATTTTTCGTGTAGTTGACTAAAAATTTATTCATTTTTTGCTCAATATAATATGCATGGTCCAACCCATATCGAACCACACTGCACATGCATGATTTGATCCGTACCACATAATATTTTGTTTGGTTCGTGATCTATATCCGATCTTCTCAATTTGGACCAAAAATTATTTGTATTATAGGTCCAATCTAGACCAGACCACACCATCTCTCGAGACACTAGTTTTCTTCATGCCAGCACTGGTAACTCACTTTAAATATTGGTTTCACGTTGATTGATGGACAGACATGGTGGGACGACAACACACACAAGCTAGTGATCATCATAGTGGTGATCAACACCCTAATAGCCGGTCCAGTGGTTTCCTTCATCCTCAAGCGCGACAGGAAGTACTTCGCCCACAAGCTCACCTTCTTGGAGTTCCTCGACCCTGAAAATGAGCTCCGCTTCCTGGCCTGCGTCTACGAGTCCCGCCACATCACCTCCAAGCTCGGCCTCATCGCCACCATGACCGGCTCCCAACGCTCCCCCACCGTCCCCTACCTCGTCCACCTCGTCGAGCTCCAAAAACGACACCGCCGCAAGAAGAAACTCATGTACCACGAGCTTCAGGACGGCGACCAGTTCAGCGACGACGACGAGTACGGCGGCAACGACATCATCGAGATCAACGACGCCGTGGACGCGTTCACGACCGACAGCAAGATCCTCGTCCACCAGAGCAAGGCCGTCTCCTGGTTCCCCAAGGTGTACGAGGACGTGTGCTCCACCGCCGAGGACCTGCGCGTGTCGATCGTGTTCCTCACGTTCCACAAGCACCAGCGGCTGGATGGGAAGCTGGAGAACGACAAGGACGGGGTGAGGATCGTGAACCAGAAGGTGATGCGCCACGCGCCCTGCTCGGTCGGGATATTCGTGGACCGTGGGCTCACCGGGTTCCAGCTCCCGAGCCCGGAGCTGGTCCAGAACGTGGCCATGTTGTTCTTTGGTGGGCCCGACGACAGGGAGGCACTGGCCTGTTGCAAGAGGATCGCCGTGCATCCGTACGTGAACTTGACGATCATTAGATTTCAGTCGGAGGGTCAGCCGAAGAATCAGCAGGTGCATGATAGGAACGGTGAGGAAGAGGAGCAGCATATCTCGATCTCCAGCCATGAGGTGGATATGGCCATTGATAATGTTTTCATGGAGGATTTTTGCAACAGGTGCGTGATTGAACTCGATCTCTACTCATTGATACTCTTTTCCTCTGTTTTGATGTCCGGATCCTGAACCAGAAAAGTTATTAGGTTATGGTTCAATGATTAATTGTTATAGAATTGTTGGTTAACTTTTTTTTTTTTATGAAAAATTGTTGGTTAACTTTTGATAGAACACTATAACATAAAATTAGAGACTTATATAATATACTATTTTGAAACTGAATTTATTACTCTAATGATGACAATTTCAAATCTGCATCGTCCTTCCAACAAATCATTCAAATTATTTCACAAAATAAATCATACTTTTTATTAAATTTAATTGGAGTATCCATAGTGGACCACGCAAAACTGACAAGAAGGCCGGAAAACGAAGAAAACGAATCATAAATAAAATTAGTAATTCAGATTGGATGATCTTTTTTCAAATTAAAATATTTTTCTCTTATTTTTTGTGACTAAATCAAACTCAGAGTCATTCATCTTGTCGGTTCATGCCAATTCATAAAAAAAAAAAAAAATCGAACTGCTATTGTAATTGGTTTGATGATGTTACTAGTCTAACCCTTGATCCGGTTTACTTCTTATAACTATTTTCTTAAACAGAGATATATAACACTAACGACTAGCGCATATAATATTTGTTTCAGATATGTGACGTCAGGGAAGGTGAAGTACATGGAGAAGAAGACGGAGAGTGGAGAGGAAACGGTTGAGATACTGAAAGAGATAGGTGAGATGTATTCACTGTTCATAGTAGGAAAAGGCGGCCGAGGGAATTCTCCGATGACCACGGGGATGAGCGATTGGGAGGAATGTCCGGAGCTAGGGGCCGTCGGAGACATTCTGGCTTCTGCGGAGCTTAATTTGGGTGCTTCCATTTTGGTCATTCAACAACATAGAAATGCTACCGAAGGGCACGAGGATAACGAGCATCCTGTTCTAGATGACGACGATTGATATATATGGTCATGATGAGGATTAGGGTTGTCTTTTCTTCTTCTTCTCGGTTTTTGTCCTTTTCATCATCCTTTTTGTTTTCTTCTGGATTCTTATCGATTGTCAATGAAGTAGCTGTAGATTAATTAGCTGATAGATTATACGGTAGTAGTGTATGTTTGAATCCGGAGTTAATTAAATTGGATTGCCGAAAAGAAAAGAAGAGTTGATATATGGAAGTTAAAATCTTCTACCAAACCCATAGACACCAAGAATAAGAGAAACTCCACAATTCCTAGAAAACTGCTGATCTGGCAATAAAAAGGCTAAGTTGAAGATGACAACGGTAGTGGTTAAGGCAAGATAAACAATATGGCGATGATTGTTCAACAAACGTACTCACAAAATTGGCAAAAGCTAGACTTGGATACAATTCACAATTCTAGAACTTTGCTGCTAACTAGTAGTTCCTTGGTTGTTTACCTTCTAGCTCTTCATACTTAAGCTTAAGCTTGCTCCTCATCACACCTAGGCTATCAGAAAGTGTTATGGGGGAAATCTAAGTACCAAATCGAAAATACAAAAGAAGGGACTCTTGTATATAAGTGTCCACCTAGCTCAATTAGTACGAGACCTTTTGGAGAGAATTAACCATAAGTAAATATGTTCAGGCTTACCCCAAAGTGGACAATATCGTACTAATGTAGCTGCCCAGTTTAGGCAAGTTGTATAAGAGCCTGATTTGGTTCGGGGTTGTGGAAGTCAGTTTGGTGGGATCCTCATTCGGTGACCTCGATATTTGAGATCTGAGTTTGTCTGGCGGGTCAGCGAAGATCCGCATCTGTTTGGTAGATTAAGATAATCGTTGAGGTGAATACATGAATTTCTTGGTCCTTGTCTTGAGGGGAGGATTGTTATGGGCAATCCATGTACAACATAAAAAATACAAAGGTTGGGACCCTTGTATATAAGTGTCCACCTAGCGCAATTAATACGAGGCCTTTTGGGGAGGATACCCAAAAGTAAATCTGTGCGGGTGACTCGCTAAAACACAACTCCTAACAATGGCCAAGTGTAACCAATGAAAGAGACTGTAGTATAGTGGCACAAGTAATATATATCGAATCCATGGGTCTCTAGAGTTAGTATTACTCAGCTTCAGTTCATTATCTAGCAAATCAAATTAAGGTTTGATTAACTAAACTACTCTATAAGCTAAATTAGGAAAAACTACTAATTACAGACTGGGTACTCACTTAGATATGATTCCCCCTAGAGTGCAGTTAGGCCAAGTTGTAATTCACCCAATCCGATTCAGTTAACAGATATATTGTGGAAAGTTCTTGACAAGTCTGGAATCTCGACTAAAGTAATCAGGACCCTCTCAGTTCGAATACCCGGCGGGCGACTAACCTCCACCGGCATAAATAACCAAGGTAATAACACACCAAACTTCATCTACTGGCTTTAATTCCATCACAGAGCAGTGAGTTCGCTTCTCGACTAAAGCAATCGATTCATTACTTCTAATTAAGGTTGCTCTTTTAACCTATGCATAGACTATCGTTCTAAATTAAAGCAGGGATCATAGGAATTTGACTAGTACTCATGCATTTTTGAATTGAAACATGAACTGACCATAAAATATAAATCAATCATGAATTCGAGTTCATACAACTCTTTCTAGCATACAAATCTTGGGTTCCTCAAAATCTATACCTGGCAAATTACAACCCGACCCGTAGACCTGACCTGAACCCGTCCGAAAAGTAGAAGTTTTTATAATCCGAAACCCAAATGACCCGAACCCGATAACCTTGATTTTTTGGGTAGGGTTGAGTGGGTCAACGGATTGACCCGTTAGACCCGTTCATTTTATATATCACTCCCAAAATGATAAAATCACTCATAAATTAGCGATAGGTTTAAAAAATTCACAAGAATTTAAATGACATGTTTGGAGTTTAAAGATAATCAAATATCAAGTGTTTCTTGTAGTAGTATTACTCTTGTGATTGTTTTTGACGATTTGCACAAATTTGTATTTTATTTTATTTCATTTCATTTCATTAGCATTGGAGGATTTGACAATATGTTAATTGGCATGTGTTAGGTAAAATATTGTCATGCATATGTGAAAATTTGTGTTCTTTAAGAAAATATGAAGCATGTTTGATATTGTTTCTGAGAGCTCTTAATCCGAAACGACCTGTAACCCATTTCGAAACCGAATGTGTTGGGTCAATATTTAACCCAAAACCATCCAACCCAACATGACCCGACCCATAACCGGAGGCCCCAACCTGAAATTACCCAACCGAACCAATTGCCAGGTCTATTAAAACCTAAGTGAAGGGAAGTTACTCCATAGAGAAGAGAGATAATGCATAAATCTTATCCAGATCTTCAATCTCCATCTCCAAACTTGATTCCTGAGCTCCAATGGCAAAGAAATCCTCCAAAATAGCTCCAGGAATGCTCCCAAGGTGCTCTCTATCTCTAGGGTTCGTCCTTTGAGTGTTTGGAATAAAAAACCCAGCTCTCACTCTTTAAAATTTTCAAAAACGCATTTATACATCTCCTAGAGGCCAAGTTACAGGCAAAGTTATGGCCAACCCGTAACTTTGAAGGCATCCCTTAACTTTATAATGCGTTTTGCTTCGCGGGGCCAGAGTTACGGCTAAATGGCAAAGTTACGGTCTGAACCATAAATTTGAAGGCCAGCCCGTAACATTGGAGAGGCTGGTATCTTTCGGTCATTTCTCTCTCATCCGAACTCCGAATCAGACGTCGTTTGATCCCAAACGCTCGTAGTCCAGTCCTCTTTCTTTCCATGCCTAGATTACATGATTCGTTGTCCATTAAATTAGGTAGAAATCCATTCTTCCTTGGATCATGCCCGATTTTCATCCCCCGAGTCGCCAATTGATCTCTGATTGACTTGAAACTTGCGCCTATGCTTCACTTTAGATGCTAGGACCTGAAATGTGTCAAAGGAACACAACCTAGCATAAAATAGGTTACAATATGATAAACACCTTGCTAAACAATCAAGAAACGAGTGGTAAAAACATGTGCAAATTCAGTATTATCAAATTCCCTCACACTTAACCGTTTGCTTGTCCTCCCCAAGCAAACCTGACTCAAACCAATGCAACTCTCCATAACTTTACGAAACATACAAACTTGATCGTCGACAGAGGACGTCCTAGGTCATTTAGCAGCTTACTAGGTCAACCAATACACAAGACACCTCCTAGCTTCTTCGGAGAGAACTGTAGTCCCGAGTGGGGATCATGCCAAGTAGTGGTCTTAGGACAAATGATCCGTAGATAAAGCGACTCTCAAAAATATAAAATCATGGACTGAACTTTTTAGGTGCTCTTTTTTCTTTGAAGATGGTTGAAACCCTTTTTTTTTTCTTTCTTTCTTTCATTTTCTTTTTTGTATATTATTATTTTTGTTTGCAAGGGTTCCAAACTGCCATTTTCAAAAAATGGGGCTCCTACCTATCAAAGGTTTTGAGGGAGCCTGAATCTTACCGACCATACCAAGAGCGGCTCTTAACGGACATGCCGGGAGCATATGTCTCAATCCTCGTGCGAGGGAAAAAGGTGTAAGGGGGCTGTAGATTCCTCTTACACACACTTTCACAGATTTCCACATGGGAGACATTATTTTGAAGGCAAAGTTTAGAGAACCTTTATCAAAACATGATACAGGAGTCCATGATAGGTAGAGAGTCAGCGACACCACACAATTCAAGTGTCCTAAGGTCACTACTTTTCACAATCAACCAAGACAATATGAAGAAGAAAAGAGACTTCTTAATGCATTAACATCCTCCATAGTGCTACACTACCTCCCTAGGTTGCATAATACTATAAAGACTGTCAATTCAAAGCATACTGAGAAGACAATTGTAGGAAACATGTACTTGGAGCTCTCAAATCAAAATTTGGACAGTGGACTAGGCTCCAAGCACACACATACTACCAAACATTCACTTGCAAACATAATGGAACTCCCCCTACACTTAAGCATGACATTGTCCTCAATGGAGGAAAGACAATGAGGGTAGAATGAAGTTACCAAATCAAGTGTGAATGATGGTGAATGGGGCAGGTGGTGCATTCTAGGAACAAGTTCGGGGTCGATTGGACGAAGTTTGGACGTTTGGCGAGAAGCTGAGAAGCCACACGGGCATGCCTAAAAGCCACACAGCCGTGTAGGGGACCCCTTGTGGTCGTGTGGAAATTCCAGGGAACTCACACGGGCACCCTGGAAGTCCACACGGCCGTGTGGGTCGTGGCCGTGTAGGAAGCCTGAAGCCACTTATCGAAACTCCGCGTTTTGACACTGACACGGGCAGCCTGGGAGAGTCACACGGCCGTGGCCTGGCCGTGTGAGTCGGGAAATTCTGGGTTTTAACCCAAATTCGAGCCAAAGGAGAGGGGGAGCGAGGTTTTGGATCCCAAACACCCAAGGGATGAACCAAAGAGAGAGAGGGCGATTTGAGGGCATTCTTGGAGTGGAACTGGAGGATTTCTTCGCCTTGGAAGCTCGAGGAACAAGCCCGGACTTGAAGACTGATCATCTGAAGATTCTTACTGCAATCTCTCTCTTCTCTATGGAGTAACTTCCCTTCACTTAGGTTTTGAGGAACCCTAGCTATGTTTGTTTGATTGGATGATTGTATGAGTACTCTAACTAGATAATCTTGAGTTCATATTCAATCTATGCATGTTTTCACGATTCAATTCTACTTTAGTCAAGATTATTGATTCTGCTTTGATTCTATGAGAGCGAATACCTGATTAGGTCAATAGAGCAGCTTAGATTGATAGTAGTGGATCGATTGCTTTAGTCGAGGGTTGATTCACTGCTTTGTATCGATTGAGAACCTCATTCGATAGAGGGAGTCTAGTTCAGAACGCCTTGATCGGTTGTTCTAGAGAAGGATACGTCCCTCTAGGCAATTGACTCAAGAGGGCCTTGTTCCTTTAGTCGAGACTCAAGGTCTAGTCAAGGATTCTCCGCATTGTGAATGAAAGTGAAACAAGTTAGAGATCATCAATCGTTGATCTGGCTAGTGGCTAGGAGGAATCATACCTAAGTGAGTTCCCAACCTATAATTAGATTAACTTTAACTGTAGTTTGCTAGAGTAGTTTTAGTTCTTTCATCTTAATCTGGTTTGCTAGATAATGAACTGAAGCTGAGTAATAGTAACTCTAGAGACCCGTGGATTCGATATTTATTACTTGAGCGACTATACTACAGTCCCTTTCATTGGTTACACTTGGCCATTGTTAGGAGTTGTGTCATAGCGAGTCAAGTTTTTGGCGCCGTTGCCGGGGACTTTCTAGATTATTAGGAACGGCAGAAGTTTGTTACTTTAGCGTTCTTCTTTTCTTTTCCACCCTTTCTTTTCACTTGGGTGTTTTTATTTTTGTTGGTGCAGATCTGAATCATAGATCCTCATGGCTTCTCCAATCATTCGGGGTATCCACCACCATCCGAGTGGTATTACCCCGAGACTCCCTGGAGCAACCAAGGAGGAGAAGACTATGGATTCGGGGTCCAATACCGACCCCCTTACTATGGTGAACAATTCGACCCCTGGGCATATCAAGAACAACCTCCATATCAAGAAGAATTTCTCCCACAATAAGAAGGGCCATCGGAGCTGGAGTTACCCATAGCGGTCTTCACGGGCCATTCTGCAGATCCATGCTACACTCCACAGCCAGATCCAAAATATGAATTGAGGCTTCTCAGGGAGCAGTTTGCTCGAGACAGTGAGATATCATTATCTAGGATGGATCTTTGTATCCAGGCCTATCGTGAAACAGAGGAGATCCTCCTGAGCCTTAAGAAGAGCGTCGATGATCTTGAGCGATCTTGTGCACAACATGCTCCAGATCCCCCTTCTGCTACCATACTAGAAGAGGATGAGGAAGAAGAAGGCCACAAGGACATTGTGGAGCACACTGAAGTTGTCACGGAGAGCTCCCGTGATGATCACGATAAGGAATGTCCTGTCGTAGCCGACCACACCTTCCCACATCCCAAACTGAGCTTTGAAGAGGCGAGCATGAGTGAGGAGATGCATGAAGATCTCATGAAAGAAATTTCTTGGCAACTTGCTCTCCAATCCGTGCTAGAAGAAGAAGAGCAAAAAAGGGTGCAGAAAGAAGTTGTGGAGGATGACGAAAGTGAAGTAGGAGGAGTTATTGATCATTTCCCAGGGGTGATACCACATGAACAAGGAAGGGAGGTTGAAGAAGCAATTGGCGTTCAGGTCGAGGACGAAGTTGAGGTGGAAGAGGCCTGCACCGGCCATGAGTTGCAAGTAATATCCCCACCAAACTTCGAGGAACTGCTTAGCAAGGACCCATTTGCAGCGTCTCTTTGCCAGACCAAGGCCACATCGACATCGGTTCCTCTTGGTGGACGCGATGGTGGTCAATCGATGCTGTCATATCTAGTTTGGGGAAATGAGACGAGAGAAGAGAAGAAGAGGTCTCGAGGGTGGAGACGTTATCTGCATCAAGTGCACGAGCTTCCATCACCTGTCATACCACATGCTCGTGACTTGAGACTCCACCTCATCGAGGAGAACCTCAACTTCAAAGAGGTTTTGGGGTGGACCAAAACTTAGGAGCCATCGTCCGGCTCACGACGTGAAAGAAGCGCTTGTTGGGAGGCAACACAACCAGTCGGTTTGCATTTCTTTCCCTATTTCTTTTCGGTTGAGTTAGTTTTGTTATTTGATTTTAGAGTCAATTACTCAACCTTTGTGACATTTTGTGTGGTGTTTGTGTTCTGACTACTCTCTCCTCCTGGAATACACCGCCTGCCCCGTCCATCATCATTCACCCTGGATCTGGTAACTTCGTTCTACCCTCCTTATCTTTCCTCCATTGAGGACAATGTCGTGCTTAAGTGTGGGGGGATGTTCGATTATGTATGCAGGTGAATGTTGGCTGTTTGTGTGCTTGGAGCCTAGTCCACTGTCCAAATTTTTAAATTTGTGGGCTCCAAGTACGTGTTCCCTTGCAAATTGCCTGCTCAGTATGCTTTGAATTGACAGTCTCTATAGTAATGTGCAACCTAGGGAGCTAGTGTAGCACTATGGAGGATGTTGAAGTATAAGATTTTTCCTATCTGTTTCTCTGCTGTGCCGGTTGATTTTGTGAACTAGTGGATTTAGGACCGTTGATTCATGTGGTAATGGTGACTCTATTTGGATTGTGTTATGGACTCGTGTATAGAACAGGGTGCTCATGTGAAAAATGAAATGCAGTTGGTCCTCCATGTCAAAATCATTAAATCTTAAACATGGGGTAAGCCCAACGTGTGCGACACCGTTCATTGCACAAAATCGGGTTTTGGAGGAGATTTTAGTGATCCTTAGTGGGGTACTCCTACAAGGTGAAGCTAAGCTATCTCTAGTACAAGTAAAACGTCCACCCGTTGAACGGTTTGCCTACTTGAGGATGTGTTTTTAAGGGCACAGATAGAGCTTCCGGCCCCCCTTAATTTCATTGACCCTCCACACGAGTTGAGAAAAAGGAGTTAAAAGAAGTACTCTGGTGAGCACCAGATGTACAGAAATTGCTCTTGCTCGATTAATAAGGGTCGACCGTTCAAAAGACTGCAGTTGGAACCCCACCAAATGAAAGAAAAAAAGAAAAAAATGTAAATGAAAGTGAGAAAAAGGGGTTCCAACGATGAAATGAAGTGAAAGAGCACCCCGGTACAACGAGTCCTTGGTTGTGAATGTTGTGAGTCCCTTTATCCATGAACTGACTATCTTACTTCCACTTATTCTCATGATCCTGGCTTGAGTCTAGAACTCGCATTGAGAGAGATAGGGGACGTCTTAGAAGACCAGTTGACCTCGTAAGCTGCTTTATGATCTAGAAAATCCTCTACCGATGAACGGGGTTGTTTGTTGCTATAGAGGTCTGTAGAGCTGCATTGGTTTGAGTTAGGCTTGCTTGGGGACAAGCAAACGGTTAAGTGTGGGGGAGTTTGATAGACCGTTAATTGCACATGTTTTTACCCCTATTCTTGAGCCGTTTGAGATGTCGATTCTCGCATTTTAGGCTGATTTCACGCTAGGTTGTTCTTGTTTGTGATATTTCAGGTCCTAGTACTTGAATGAAGGTTTAGGAACGAGTTCGGGGTCGATTGGACGAAGTTTGAACGTTTGGCGAGAAGCTGAGAAGCCACACGGGCATGCCTAAAAGCCACATGGCCATGTAGGGGACCCCTTGTGGCCGTGTGGAAATTCCAGGGAACTCACACGGGCAACCTGGAAGTCCACACGGCCGTGTGGTTCGTGGCCGTGTTTGAAGCCTGAAGCCACTTATCGAAACTCCACGTTTTGACACTCACACGGGCAGCCTGGGAGAGTCACGCGGCCGTGTGGCCAGGCCGTGTGAGTCGGGAAATTCTGGGTTTTAACCCAAATTCGAGCCAAAGGAGAGGGGGAGCGGGGTTTTGGATCCCAAACACCCAAGGGACGAACCAAAGAGAGAGAGAGAGGGCGATTTGAGGGCATTCTTGGAGTGGAACTGGAGGATTTCTTCGCCTTAAAGCTCGAGAAACAAGCCCGGACTTGAAGACTGATCATCTGAAGATTCTTACTGCAGTCTCTCTCTTCTCTATGGAGTAACTTCCCTTCACTTAGGTTTTGAGGAATCCTAGCTATGTTTGTTTGATTAAATGATTGTATGGGTACTCTGACTTGATAATCTTGAGTTCATATTCAATCTATGCATGTTTTCACGATTCAATTCTACTTTAGTCGAGATTATTGATTCTGCTTTGATCCTATGAGAGCGAATACCTGATTAGGTCAATAGAGCACCTTAGATTGATAGTAGTGGATCGATTGCTTTAGTCGAGGGTTGATTCACTGCTTTGTATCGATTGAGAACCTCATTCGATAGAGGGAGTCTAGTTCAGAACGCCTTGATTGGTTGTTCTAGAGAAGGATACGTCCCTCTAGGCAATTGACTCAAGAGGGCCTTGTTCCTTTAGTCGAGACTCAAGGTCTAGTCAAGGATTCTCCGCATTGTGAATGAAAGTGAAACAAGTTAGAGATCATCAATCGTTAATCTGGCTAGTGGCTAGGGGGAGTCATACCTAAGTGAGTTCCCAACCGGTAATTAGATTAACTTTAACTGTAGTTTGCTAGAGTAGTTTTAGTTCTTTCATCTTAATCTGGTTTGCTAGATAATGAACTGAAGCTGAGTAATAGTAACTCTAGAGACCCGTGGATTTGATATTTATTACTTGAGCCACTATACTGCAGTCCCTTTCATTGGTTACACTTGGCCATTGTTAGGAGTTGTGTCATAGCGAGTCAGTTTGCTTTCCTGAGCGCTGAACAGTCTCCTCCATTTCCCGGAGAAAGGAAAGGTCATGAGGACTAAGGAATTGCATTAGGAGTTCCATCTTGGGAAAGGATCTCTCAGTGTCTTGAATAATCTGCTCCACGAGAGGTCTCAATTGTTTGTTCAGATCTGCTTGTGGCGTGTAGCATGGCTATGAAGAGTGGCCCGTAAAGGTTGCCATGGCGAACTCCAACTCCGATGGCCCTTTTGGTTGTTGGAGGAATTCTTCTTGATAAGAAGATTGTTATTAAGGTTCCCAAGGGTCTGGTTGTTCTTCGTAGTAGGGGGCTGGTACTGAAACCCCGAATCCATAGTCTCCTCCTCCTTGATTGCTCCAAGAAGTCTCAGGGTAGTACCATTCGGGTGGTGGTGGATACCCCCAATGGTTGGAGAAGCCATGAGAATCCATGATTCAGATTTGCACCAACAAAAACAAAAATACCCAAGTGAAAAGCAATGGTGGAAAAGAAAATAAAGAAAAGCTAAATTAACAAAAACTTCTGCCTTTCCTAATAATTTAGAAAGTCCCCTGCAATGGTGCCAAAAATTTGACTCGCTTAAACACAACTCCGAACAATGGCCAAGTGTAACCAATGAAAGGGACTACAGTATAGGGGCACAAGTAATAAATATCGAATATACGGGTCTCTAGAGTTACTATTACTCAATTTCACTTCATTATCTAGCAAATCAGAATAAGGCTTGACTAACAAAGCTACTCTATAAGCTAAACTAGGCAAAACTACTAATTACAGGTTAGGAACTCACTTAGATATTATTTCCCCTAGAGTGCAGTTAGGCCAAGTTGTAATCCACCCAATCCAATTCAGTTGATAGACATACTGCGGAAAGTTCTTGACAAGTTTGGAATCTCGACTAAAGTAATCCAGACCCTTCCAGTTCGAATATGCGGCGTGCGACTAACCTCCACCGGCATAAACTAACCAAGGCAATAACATACCAAACTTCCTCTACTGGCTTTAATTCCAGTACAAAGCAGTGAATCAAATTCTCGATTAAAACAACCGATTCACTACTTCCAATTTAGATTGCTCTTTTAACCTCTGTAGAGACTATCGTTGTAGGTTAAAGCAGGAATCACATGAATTTGATCAGGACTTATGCAATTCTGAATAAAAACCCCAACTGAATATAAAATGTCAATCAATCATGAATTTAAGTTCATACAACTCTTCCTAGCATACAAACCTAGGGTTCGTCAAAACCTAAGTGAATGGAAGTTTCTCTATAGAGAAGAGAGAAAATGTAGAAATATGATCTAGATCTTCAATCTCCATATCCAAGCTTGATTACTGAGCTCCAATGGTAAAGAAATCCTCCATAATAGCTTCAAGAATGATCCCAAGGTGCTCTCTCTAGGTTCATAGGTCAAAGAACTTGTATTCATCTTTATCTTGAAAGCAAAAGATGATTGACTGTAAAATCCCTACCCTCGTACTAATTATTACGTCATAATGACGTGTTTGTGATCGGGTTACAAAAATTGGTCTTTTGAATCGAAAGTGAAGTGAATAGTTGAGTTTTTGGACTTAACGGTCAGAAAAGGAAAGTTGGGGAACCTAAGTGTAAGAAATGGAAGGTTGGAGGATTGAAGGGGGATTTTGGGAGAAGAAAATTCTGGAGGAAGGGAGATAAAAATCTGCCCTTCCCCTTCTCTTCTTCATTATCTTCTTTGCTCTTCTTCTCCTCCTCCCCCCCCAAAACCGACTCCACCATTTGTCTCCTTCTTTCTCATCTTTTTTTGATGAAGGTGAAATTGCATTCAAAAGGGGAGAGTCTGATACAAATAGGCACAAGGAGTGCCAACAAAAGAAAGAGGTGCAGAAGAAAAGGAAGAAAGAAAGAACGAAAAACAACAGAAACGGAAAATCACAGGGGAATAACAGCAAACGAAAGTCCAAAGGAAAAGGGAAGACAATGATCCCAATCCCAAGGTCCACACTGCAACAGCAGGATATCAAGCAAGGGGATCAACGAAGCCACCGCGCAAACGGCGATCACTCTGTTCCAAGATAAACTCCACGAATGCCCAGCAGCAAACCCCTCAACCTAGACAAAACATCGGTCGGGGAAAGCACAAAGACACGGCCCTCCGCGGGGCGCGCTCAGCCGCCAACCTTAGAGAATCCGGTAGCGAAACACTGAAGCCAGGCAGCGACGGAGACGCGATCCGCTTTTCCTTTGGCTGTGATCCACCTTGAGATATTATAAGAGAAACAAGAGGGATCCAGAGTAAGGATTGGATCTAGAAATTATAAGAGAAGAGTAAAAGAGGAAGTAAGGAAGATGAAGAAGAAGATATGGGGCTGCCAGCTTTCGTCCAACAATAGGACAATCTGTTCATAGGAAGATCCTAATCAAGTTCATCGTTGGATCGTCTTCAAATTTGGATAGGGAGTTCCACACCTCCTATTCTATGATATGAACGTTGGAATCATCCGAATGACCTCTGGTTCATCGAGGAAGGTCGCTGGACAGAAGGGGTGCGATACTGTTTTTCCTGTAGCAGGACAGCAGATTAGAGGTAAGATCCTGTGCGAATCAGTCGTTGGATCGTTCTATAAATTTGGTATAATGTTAAGTATATTAAATTCTAGAAATTGACCGTTCTGAACGTAGTTTTGATTTCTGATTGGTCAGGAACAATTGTTATAAGTAGGGGAGTTGGATTTGAAGTGAAAAGAAAGTAGCTGACAGTTTTAAAACCTCAACTCAAAATAAATGTTGGGCTCAAAACAACTGATCCAAATGGTCTGAAATTTGGGTATGTTGTAGCCCTATGAATCTAGTTTAATTAGAAAAAAGAATCAACCTATTTGATTAAGAATTGAAGGAGATATGACCCAAATATTAAACTCGGGCAAGAAAACACGACCAAGAAATGTGATCGAGTTTTAAAACCAGCTGGCCGAGTTTTCACTGCCGAGCGCCGAGGATGAAACTCGGTCAGAAAATCGGACGAATTTTGTTAGGATAATAGGCCGAATTTTTCCCAAAGCTTTAGAAAGGCAATTTTTGAATCAAATTTCCATTAGCTAGCAATTTTATATGGAAGTATATGACTCATATACTTGATCTAGATTACTTAATACGTGTTTATGATATATTAGAGGTAAGGAGCAAGCGAAGAGTCTTCAATGGGCATGGGAATTGCCGAGTAACGACGGAAAACTATGAGTAGATTCTAACCCTAAATCTATATCAATACAAATACGGTATTTGGGTCATGAAGCGGCCCTAATACATATAATAGATATAGAGGTACTCGAGTTATGTAGCGGCCCAAGTATGAATTATGGATACTTATTGAGTGAATATGGATGCAACGAGATATGAACTAAATGGCTATGATATGATAAGTATGCAAGTGTGATTATGTGATGATTGCCTGATGATTGGATACGATTATGTGTGTGAATGACGTGAAATGTTATAAATGGTGAATGTGAAAGAGAAATGCAATGTGTATGTGATATGAAATGACCTAAAAGGTTGAATGTCATGATGCGAATGTTATGATTCGGTGAATGGTGGTTGATGATATTCACCGTGATTGTCTTGATGATAATGAATAAGATGACGGGGATGATGTCAATGATATGAGAAGATGTTGATGATTATGGAATGTTGATGAGTATGGGAATGATGGTGATGACTTGATGGTTATGATATTGATGAAGATGATGAAGTGTTGTGAAG
The DNA here is from genome assembly GCA_946122785.1 of Linum tenue. Lineage (NCBI taxonomy): Eukaryota > Viridiplantae > Streptophyta > Magnoliopsida > Malpighiales > Linaceae > Linum > Linum tenue. The sequence goes on along the minus strand of CAMGYJ010000005.1, from coordinate 44,048,736 downwards.
TAAGATGTATTCTTTCATGATTTGTGAGTGACACGCTAAAACACAACACCAAACTGCGACCAAGTGTAATCGCAGTCCAAAAATGCAGAATAGTGCAAGCTCTATTTATCAACCCGGGACCTAGATTTACTGCCTACTCTGTGATTATTAATTATCTATCAAACTAAGTCGATTAATTTTTGGTTTTAAGTAAAAGCAGTGAGAAAGCAGTAAACGGTTCAAAGTTCTTTCACAATGGGAGAGTCACTCGGGAATGAGTCCCCCTAGCTCCTTAGTTAGGTCACAATTGTAATTACCCTGGGTTGATTAACTGTTGATTAAACTGCGGGAGATCCGACAGTAGCTTGGATTCTCTTAAGCTGACCAAGCCCTCTCAATCCAACTACCCGGCAGACGACTAGTCTTCACCGGGGTAGAAAGCTGAGGCTATAAACACAGAACTCCACTACTGGAATTGGATTCCAGTACAAAGTAGTAAATCGACTAACTCTCGCATAATCGATTCACTACTACCGATTGAAGAAGCTCTAACAACCTAATCAGATTCTATCCATCTCAGGTTGCAGCAGAAATCAATAAAAGATGATCAGACTTTAATTGACTCAATCAAAACACTTCAATCGATTATAATCAAACAATATCACAAGCCCAAGTTATTACAATCAAGATTCAAAACACATGGAACTAGGGATCTTCATACGCGAGTGAGGGATAGATCTACTCCATAGAGAGAGAGAGAGAGAGGCAAACCGAAATCAGAGTGATTGATGACTCGATATTTGCACATGTTTTCCCCTGTATTTCTTGATTGTTTGAGCTTTAATTATCACATCTTTGGCCTATTTTATGCTAGGTTGTGTTCCTTTGTCATATTTCAGGTCCTAGCACATAAAGTGAAGCATAGGCGCAAGTTTCAAGTCAATCAGAGATCAATTGGCGATTCGGGAGCAGAAACTCAGGCATGACCTGAAGAAGAATGGATTTCTACCTCACTTTATGGACAAAGAATCATGCAAGCTTGTCATGAAAAGAAAGAGGACGAGACTACGAGCGTCTGGGATCAAACGGCGACTGATTTGGAGTCCGGACGAGGGAGAAACGAAGCATTGAATATAGGGGAACAGGTTCGGCAGTAAAAACACGGGCGCGCCTAAATCAAAACACGGCCGTGCCCATATTTAGGCACGACCGTATTTTGGGCAACGCGCGCGGGCGTGTTTTTAACACGGGGGCAAAACACGGGCGGGCAAAACCAAAGCACGGCCGTGCCCGCGACCGTGTTTTGCCCAGAATCGGGTTTTTTAACCCAAATTCGAGCCAAAGGAGAGGGAGAGCGGGGTTTTGGATCCCAAACACCCAAGGGACGAACCAAAGAGAGAGGGGGCGATTTGATGGCATTCTTGGAGTGGAATTGGAGGATTTCTTTGCCTTGGAAGCTCGAGGAATAAGCCCGGACTTGAAGACTGATCATCTGAAGATTCTTACTGCAGTCTCTCTCTTCTCTATGGAGTAACTTCCCTTCACTTAGGTTTTGAGGAACCCTAGCCATGTTTGTTTGATTGGATGATTGTATGAGTACTCTTACTTGATAATCTTGAGTTCATATTCAATCTATGCATGTTTTCATGATTCAATTCTGCTTTAGTCGAGATTATTGGTTCTGCTTTGCTCCTATGAGAGCGAATACCTGATTAGGTCAATAGAGCACCATAGATTGATAGTATTGGATCGACTGCTTTAGTCGAGGGTTGATTCACTGCTTTGTATCGATTGAGAACCTCTTTCGATAGAGGGAGTCTAGTTCAGAACGCCTTGATCGGTTGTTCTAGAGAAGGATACGTCCCTCTAGGCAATTGACTCAAGAGGGCCTTGTTCCTTTAGTCGAGACTCAAGGTCTAGTTAAGGATTCTCCGCATTGTGAATGAAAGTGAAACAGGTTAGTGATCATCAATCATTAATCTGGCTAGTGGCTAGGGGGAATCATACCTAAGTGAGTTCCCAACCTGTAATTAAATTAACCTTAACTGTAGTTTGCTAGAGTAGTTTTAGTTCTTCTATCTTAATCTGGTTTGCTAGATAATGAACTGAAGCTGAGTAATAGTAACTCTAGAGACCCGTGGATTCGATATTTATTACTTGGGCCACTATACTGCAGTCCCTTTCATTGGTTGCACTTGGCCATTGTTAGGAGTTGTGTCATAGCTAGTCAAGTTTTTGGCGCCGTTGCCGGGGAATTTCTAGATTATTCGGAAAGGCAGAAGTTTGTTACTTTAGCGTTTTTCTTTTCTTTTCCACCCTTGCTTTTCACTTGGGTGTTTTAGTTTTTGTTGGTGCAGAGCTGAATCATGGATCCTCATGGCTTCTCCAACCATTGGGGGTATCCACTACCATCCGAGTGGTATTACCCCGAGACCCCCTGGAGCAATCAAGGAGAAGAAGACTATGGATTCGGATTCCAGTACCAACCCCCTTACTACGGAGAACAACCAGATCCCTGGGCATATCAAGAAGAACCTCATTGTCAAGAAGAATTCCTCCCACAACCAGAAGGGCCATCGGAGCTGGAGTTACCCATGGCGGCCTTCACGGGCCATTCTGCAGAGCCATGCTACACTCCACAGCCAGATCCAAACTATGAATTGAGGCTTCTCAATGGAGCAGTTTGCTCGAGACAAGTGAGAGATCATGTGTCAGGATGGATCTTTGGTACCCAGGCCTTTCGTGAAAACAGAGGAGATCCTCCTGAGCCTTAAGAAGAGTGTTGATGATCTTGAGCGATCTTGTGCACAACCTTGCTCCAGATCACCCTTCTTGCTACCATACTAGAAGAGGAGGAGAAGAAGAAGAAGGCTACAAGGACATTGTGAAGCACAACTGAAGTTGTCACGGAGAGCTCCCGTGATGATCATGATCAGGAATGTCCTGTTGTAGCCGACCACACCTTCCCACATCCCAAACTGAGCTTTGAAGAGGCGGGCATGAGTGAGGAGATACAAGAAGATCTCATGAAAGAAATTGCTTGGCAACTTGCTCTCCAATCCGTGCTAGAAGAAGAAGAGCAAGAAAGGGTGCAGAAAGAAGTTGTGGAGGATGACGAAAGTGAAGCAGGAGAAGTTTTTGATCATTTCCCAGGGGTGATACCACATGAAGAAAGGGAGGTTGAAGAAGCAATTGGCGTCCAGGTTGAGGACGGAGTTAAGGTGGAAGAGGCTTGCACCGGCCATGAGTTGCAGGTAATATCCCCACCAAACTTCGAGGAACTGCTTAGCAAGGACCCATTTGCAGTGTCTCTTTGCCAGACCAAGTTGTAACATCCCGTGATGGCAACATTGTCAACTCTGACCTCAATCATTCTGTGATTGGTGGATACCATTGCAAAGAGGACGATCCCAGGAGCATGCACGTTTTTACGGAATCAATTTTCGACGTCGGATGAGGGAGAAACGAGCCTCGCAAGTTGGTCACGTAAAGCTGTCAGTTTCACACGGGCAGACCTAACTTTCACGTGGCCGTGTGCACCTCACACGGGTAGACCTAACTTTCACGTGGCCGTGTGACTGGCCGTGTGCACCTCACACGGGCAGACCTAACTTTCACGTGGCCGTGTGACACCCAAAATTCTCTATTTAAAGGCCAATTCCGAGTGAATGAAAGCATAAGTCGGTTGTTGAACCAAATAGAGAGTTAGAGAGAGAGAGAGAGTGTTGGGAACACCCTCCTAGAGTGGTTTTGGAGTCGGGAATCGTCAATCGAGCTCGGATACCATCCTCGGAGTAAGGAGCATCATCCAAACGACGAGCCTTCTTCGATTTCGGTTCAGAGTTAATTACGGCATAAATAAGGTGTGTGGACCCTGCGGTGAATAGGCGGTGTTTTACTACGTGCTATGTGTTTAATATTGAAATATAGCTGAGGATTTAACGAAGATAAAATGAAGAATGTCGTTATTATGATTTTGATACTCGAGTAGAATTGGATGATTCATAAATGAGTATTTTGGAATATACGACTTTGTAATTGATCCCTACGAGTCGTGAAATTCCTTGAGACGTTGTTACTATTTCAATAATTCATGGCGTGATTTCATGCCATGAGTTATGTGAAATTCCGCCTACGATATAATGATGCTCCTAATAAGACTACTTGGGATAATCATTAAACCACGAACGAATTCGTTATAATGGACAGCTACCATGGGAGAATTCTGTCTAGGCTAGTGGTTTTTAATCGAGACCTTCGTGGTACTCGTCCACTTACCTGGGAATTCACTCGGTAACTCTTTTGGGAATACGGTTGTAAGAAGTGTACTACGAGTAGTGGCACTCATTCCTTTTCCCGAAGTTTTACCACGGCGGGTCCGCCATACGAATTACTCGGTGATTCACCGAACAAATGGTTATCAAACCATGTACGAGGATTTAAACCGTCCATCTTATACGTTGAATGTATGATAGCGATAATGTTTGTAAATGAACTTCTACTTGATAAATTGATGGATGATATGATAATTTTATCATATGCATGAGATGTACAAATTAACGTTTGGCATGGACTTGGTAATTAAACCAAGATCGATTGAGATGGATGATTATTATATCGAGATTTTGATGAGAATGATGATTTTATATGATGTTCATATTAATCACATAGACATAGAAAGGGCCTGCATTTACCCCCAACCATTTGATATCGTTACTGATGATCATTAGGATCGATGAGGCCAGTGGCCAGAGAGATATGATTGTGGTTTCTGATATAACCACTGAGATGATGAGGCTCGAGCGGGGGTGGATGTATGGTGACCTTGGCGCCCAAATTTAATAAAATGGAAATGCATTGCACTTGCATATTGTTTGGATATTGGATGCTAGGTTGAGAATTATATTAGGTTGAGACTTCAACCTAGATGCCATGTTTAGGAGGTTAATCGATTGATGTGGAAAACGTATCCATAGACTTCGCCGTGTAGGAGGGAACAGCGCCACACACCAGCTAAATTAGTTAGCTGACCCACTCCCCTTTTGTGTTCAGAATCCGCAGCAGAGGACTGAGCTTGGAGGACGTTGGAGCTGTGCAACTGCTACTCCATCATGAGGGTAGCGGACGATTGGTCGGAGGAGAGTTATTTAACGTATGTTTTTTTGTGTTTTAAACCAAGTATCATACCAGTACTATGGTGGATTTGATTGCATCGAACTTGACTCGATTGAGTTATTATGATTTTATTAGATTGTACCCCAGTATGTAAGATGGAGAATTTGAGTTTCAACGAACAAGTGTTTGTATTTCATGAGTGGGATGTTGTATGTTTAATAAATGAGATTGGATATTAATAAACGTGTTGGATTTGAAATATATATATATATATGTTCACCTCCAGTTACGTTTAGTAAACGAAAGTGGAAACATGTGTTGAATGATGAGTTAATACGAACCCCCTTAGTAGTTTCCGCTGTGCGGGCGGAACCAGTGGTTCGACCCATGAATTTTAGGGTGGGGTGTTACACAAGGCCACATCGACATCGGTTCCCCTTGGTGGACGCGATTAGGTGGCCATCAATGCTGTCATATCTGGTTTGGGGCAATGAGACGAGAGAAGAGAAGAAGAGGTCTCGAGGGATGGAGACGGTTCATCTGCATCAAGTGCACGAGCTTCCTATCACCTTTGTCATCCACATGCTCGTGACTTGAGACTCCACCTCATTGACTGAGAACCTCAACTTCAAGGAGGTTCTGGGGTGGACTGAAACTTAGGAGCCATCGTCCGGCTCACGACGTGAAAGAAGCGCTTATTGGGAGGCAACCCAACTAGTCGGTTTGCATTTCTTTCTCTTTTTCTCCTCGGTTGAGTTAGTTTTGTTATTTGATTTTAGAGTCAATAACTCAACCTTTGTGAGATTTTGTGTGGTGTTTGTGTTTCGACTACTCTCTCCTCCTGGAATGCACCGCCTGCCTCGTCCACCATTATTCACCCTTTATCTGGTAACTTCGTTCTACCCTCCTTATCTTTCCTCCATTGAGGACAATGTCGTGCTTGAGTGTGGGGGGATGTTCGATTATGTATTCGGGTGAATATTTGGCTGTTTGTGTGCTTGGAGCCTAGTCCACTGTCCAAATTTTTAAATTTGAGGGCTCCAAGTACGTGTTTCCTTCCAAATTGCCTGCTCAGTATGCTTTGAATCGACAGTCTCTATAGTAATGTGCAACCTAGGGAGGTAGTGTAGCACTATGGAGGATGTTGAAGTATAAGATTTTTCCTATCTAGCTCTCTACTGTGTCAGTTGATTTTGTGAATTAGTGGAGCTAAGACCGTTGAATTCATGTGGTAATGTGGACTCTGTTTGGATTGTGTTATGACTCGTGTATCGAACAGGGTGCTCACGTGGAAAATGAAAAATGCAGTTGGTCCTCCATGTCAAAATCATCAAAATCTTAAACATGGGGTAAGCCCAACGTGTGTGGCACCGTTCATTGCACAAAATCGGGTTTTGGAAGAGATTTTAGTGATCCTTAGTGGGGTACTCCTACAAGGTGAAGCTAAGCTGTCTCTAGTACAAGTTAAACTTCCACCCGTTGAACGGTTTGCCTACTTGAGGATGTGTTTTTAAGGGCACGGATAGAGCTTCCGACCCCCTTAATTTCATTGACCCTCCACACGAGTTGAGGAAAAGGAGTTAAAAGAAGTACTCTAGCGAGCGCCAGATGTACAGAAATTGCTCTTGCTTGACTAATAAGGGTCGACCGTGCGAAAGACTGTAGTTGGAACCCCCGCCAAGTGAATAAAAAGAAAAAAAAAAGTAAGTAAAATGAAAGTGAAAAAAGGGGTTCCAATGGTGAAATAAAGTGAAAGAGCACCCCGGTACAACGAGTCCTTGGTTGTGAACGATATGAGTCCCTTTATCCATGAACCGACTGTCTTACTTCTACTTCTTCTCATGATCCTGGCTTGAGTCTGGTACTCGCATTGAGAGAGATAGAGAACGTCTTAGAAGACAAGTTGACCTCGTAAGCTGCTATATGATCTAGGAAATCCTCTACCGACGATCGGGGTTGTTTGTTGCTATAGAGGTCTGGAGAGTTGCATTGGTTTGAGTTAGGTTTGCTTGGGGACAAGCAAACGGTTTAGTGTGGGGGGATTTGATGACTCGATATTTGCACATGTTTTCCCCTTTGTTTCTTGATTGTTTAAGCTTGCATTAACGCTTCTATGGCCTATTTTACGCTAGGTTGTGTTCCTTTGTCACATTTCAGGTCCTAGCACATAAAGTGAAGCATAGGTGCAAGTTTCAAGTCAATCAGAGATCAATTAGCGATTCGGGAGAAGAAACTCGGGCATGACCTGAAGAAGAATGGATTTCTGCCTCATTTATGGACAAATAATCGTGCAAGCTTGTCATGATAAGAAAGAGGACGAGACTACGAGCGCCTGGGATCAAACGGCGACTGATTCGGAGTCCGGACGAGGGAGAAACGAAGCATTGAATATAGGGGAACAGGTTCGACAGTTAAAACACGGGCGCGCCTAAATCAAAACACGGCCGTGCCCATATTTAGGCACGACCGTGTTTTGGCAGACGCGCGCGGGCATGTTTTTAACACGGGGCAAAACACGGGAGGGCAAAAGCAAAACACGACCGTGTCCTCGACGGTGTTTTGCCCAAAATCGGGTTTTTTAGGCAGATTGAAGCCAAAGGAAAGGGGGAGCTGGGTTTTGGATCCCAAACACCAAAGGGGCGAACCAAAGAGAGAGAGGGTGATTTGAGGGCATTCTAAGAGTGGAATTGGAGGATTTCTTCGCCCTGGAAGCTCGAGGAACAAGCCCGGACTTGAAGACTGATCATATGAAGATTCTTACTGCAGTCTCTCTCTTCTCTATGGAGTAACTTCCCTTCACTTAGGTTTTGAGGAACCCTAGCCATGTTTGTTTGATTGGATGATTGTATGAGTACTCTTACTTGATAATCTTGAGTTCATATTCAATCTATGCATGTTTTCATGATTCAATTCTGCTTTAGTCGAGATTATTGATTCTGCTTTGATCCTATGAGAGCGAATACCTGATTAGGTCAATAGAGCACCATAGATTGATAGTATTGGATCGATTACTTTAGTCGAGGGTTGATTCACTGCTTTGTATCGATTGAGAACCTCTTTCGATAGAGGGAGTCTAGTTCAGAACGCCTTGATCGGTTGTTCTAGAGAAGGATACGTCCCTCTAGGCAATTGACTCAAGAGGGCCTTGTTCCTTTAGTCGAGACTCAAGGTCTAGTTAAGGATTCTCCGCATTGTGAATGAAAGTGAAACAGGTTAGAGATCACCTATCATTAATCTGGCTAGTGGCTAGGGGGAATCATACCTAAGTGAGTTTCCAACCTGTAATTAGATTAACTTTAACTGTAGTTTGCTAGAGTAGTTTTAGTTCTTTCATCTTAATCTAGTTTGCTAGATAATGAACTGAAGCTGAGTAATAGTAACTCAAGAGACCCGTGGATTCGATATCTATTACTTGAGCCACTATACTGCAGTCCCTTTCATTGGTTACACTTGGCCATTGTTAGGAGTTGTGTCATAGAGATTCAAACTTCTTTCACTAAGTCCGATTGGCAAGAGTGAGTTGGGCTCTTATCTTGAGGAGAAAGTTCTCCGCAGAAGTCCTGAATTTGATATCTTGCTTTGGTGGAAAGCAAATGCATCTAAGTATCCTACATTGGATTTGATTGTAAGAGATGTACTTGCTATTCCTGTGTCTACAGTTGCTTCTGAATTTGCATTTAGTGCTAGTGGTAGATTGATTAGCTCTCAGCAAAGTATACTTCATACAAAATATAGGGAACTAGTGCAAGGGGGTTCCGGAGGAGACCCTAGTTGAAATGTGCATGGCTGGTTTGAGGACGGAGATCGTGGCAGCAGTCAAGATCTTTGAACCGGATTCTTTGAAAACTTCTTTTCATCTTGCAAGGACATAAGGAAGAAGAACCAGCGAGTTGGAGGAACGCCATCGGAAGGTATCCAAGGACTGGTGGCGGCGACAATCAAGGCCCGGCGAGCGGAGGTGGTGGGGGGCGCATCCGCTAGTGCAGGTGGCGGGGTGAGCGCTGCACCTGTTGCATCACCCACGGCAGCGAGACCAGATCCAAGAGCTCCACCCAAGGGATTTATTCAGCTGAGCTTGGCTGAGATCAAGCAGGAGGAGGGAAGGCAAGTGCTTCAATTATGATGAGGGGTTCACGGTTGGATACAAGTGTGCGAAGCCGAACTTGATAATGATGGTGGATCGATGGGAAGATGAAGCCAAGGACGAGGCGACAAGGGACGGGAAGGAAGATCAGGTGGTGGAGTGACAACCTTGGGGTCATGGTTGTTTCGAAGGAGGCGGGGATGATAGAAACTTGCATTTCTGTTTTTTTTTTTTTTTTGCATTTGGACTCGTTTGTTAGTTTATTATTGTTTGGGATTCGATTGGGCATTTGGGGATAATTTAAGGGATTAATAAGTTGGGGTAGCTATAAGAAATTGTGGGTTTACTATATAAACTATTTTGTTACGTGGGAATGAAAGCTATGCAAAGATTCCTAATCGTTTCTCTAATCTCTCTTCCTCTCTCCCTCACCCGCCGAACTCTCTCTCTCTCCCTACTGCTGTTGCCGCAGCTTCCCCCTTCCTCCCTTACCTATCAATTCTCATCCTCCTTCCTGTATTTCCCTTCCACGAGCCAAACGAGTAGGTCACTGCCTCGGTGGTTTGCTCATTTCCCACAAATCTCTAGAAATAGATAGAACCCGAAGTCTGGATTTCTATCAAACTGGTACATTATACTTTTAAGTTTATTTTACTAGTTGTCTAGTGCTTACTTGACCGCTCTTCAAAGAGATTCCATATGTAAGAAAGGACCCTTTTGATGAACAATTTTCTCATAGCAAGTCAGTTTTGTTGTTTTCATGATTACTAGTAATATATTATACTCGAATGCTTTTCAGTTTTGTTGTCCTCATGATTAATAGTATTATACTATATTCGTACGTTTTTTATTTATTGTTGTTATGATTTCTAGTATTATGTATATTTTTCTTCTAGTATTTAGTAATGTACTATAATTTTCAATAGTATTTTTCCTGCAATAGGGTTCCGAGTTAGTTATACATGAATGTAAAGAGGCGGTGATCAGATGGAATAATGGTTTCGGACTCGTCATGGTGATAGTGGCAAGATAAGCTAGGAATGATCTATGTTTCTTCATATGGATTGACTGTTGTACTGGATGGCACAGACTTCAAAGATAGCAAGCACTGGTGCCTAGGATGAAAAAGTCCCCAATAAGGTAAAGTTCTCCTCTGTTTTCTATCAGCCTCTGTTGATAAAAACCTAAAATTAGGTTCTATCGGGTTGTGATGGATTTGGGGGTAACGAATCACCAAGGTGGTGATTAGGGTTGATTTGGGGAAAATGGGATTGGAACAGGGGAATTGGAAATTGAAGGGGAGGGGAGGGGGAAAAGAAGTTGTTGTCGCAGCAGTAGAGAGGGGAAAAAGTTGGGTCGGCAGAGAAAGAGAGGAAGGAGAGGGATTAGAGAGAGTGCTTAGGGTTTAATTTTGCTTAATGGTTAGTTCCCACGTACAAGTAGTTTATATAAACATAGAAATTCCCTATCGATACCCGAATTATTAAATAACAACCAATATGCCCCAATAATTCTCAAAGATGAACAAACCGACAAAAGTAATCCGAATAAACAAAACTAGGAAACTGCGGGTTTCTATCATCCCCGCCTCCTTGGAAACAACCTTGTCCTCAAGGTTGACCTGAGCTCACTGCTTCTCTTCCAAGGCCTCCATCACCTCGTCCTCTGCTTCATCCTCCCAACGTCCCACCAGCATCATCACATATGGCTTTGCACACTGGTGACCGAAGGTGAACCACTCATTGCAGTTGAAGCACTTGCCCTCCCGGCGCTTCTGTCAGCCTGACGAAGCCCTTCGGTGGAGCACGAGGACCTGGTCTTGGCCCTGTCGCTGCCGGTGGTGGTGCGGATCTCCTCCTGTAGCTCCGGTTCTCGCTCCTGCGGCCGCGCTACCACCCCCACTGCCCCCAGGGTTGTTGCTTCCCCCTCCGCTCGGCCTCGGGTAAGGGCCGATGACGCTCCTACAGCTAGCCAGTTCTTCCTCCTTGTGACCTGCATAATGGAAAGCAGTTCTTACCGAGTCGAGTTCAAACACCCGGACAGCTGCCGCGATCTCCGGCTTTAGGCCATCCAAACATAGGCCCACCAGTGTTTCTTCCGGAACCCCTTTGCACTGATTCCCCAGCTTGAGAAACTCCGGCCGATATTCCGCCAATGTCCCGTCTGCCTCAACTTAGCTAGCTACTCGGGGGCCCATCCCTCTAATTTGCCGAACTGATAGCGGAGTTTCTCTTGGAACATTGGCCACGTGATCAGAGTTCCCGTAGCAGCGTACGACCTCTCCAACCATTCCCACCAGTGCAGCGCGTCACCTTCCAGGTAAAAAGACGCCAGGTGCGCCTTCCGCTCCTCCCGAGTAGGGTGGTTCTTAAACCACCTATCAGCTGCATACAACCACAACCCTGCATCCTCTTGCCCATTGAATTTCGGAAATTCAATGGTTGGAGGCTTAGCTCTGAAAACTAATTCATCATCCACATCATTATTCGCCCATCACATCTACTCTCTATTGGTGTCCTTGACTCCTACGGTGTTGACCTAAACTTTTGGTCATATATCCCCTTTTACATCATTATTTTGATGATGTATCTCGTTGTCGATCGACCGTCATCATTTTCACCGCATGCTAGTTAACATCTCCTCATCTTGACTTATTCTCGTACTTAATAGTCTACTGAGCGATCTTGTTCCATCAATCCTCGTGAAATTTATTTTTCCTCAATCCACGTTATCACTCTCCACGTATTTAGTCCAATGTATCAAAATGTTATCATTAGATTGGGTCTCTCTGACCTCAACTAATATGATGAAACTTGGGATTCTAAACCCCCCAAATGAAATTCGCAATCCTTAAAGGTTTGCAGAATACCTACTAACTCTTTCAACTCTTGTTTCCCCTGAATCAGGAAACTCCAACCCTTAAATTGGGACGTGGCACCTTTTGCACAAATCGATGGTTCATTGGAGGAGGAAATCACTTTTCAATTTTTGTCTCAAATGACTCGTCAAAAGACTTTCTTCAAAAGACTTCTCAAATCGATTTCATTTCAAATGCTTCTCTAAAAATGCTTGAAATCATTTTGATTGAATGCAACTGACTCTGACTATGCATCACAACATCATGTTTGGTCTCATTCCTGGAAGTTTAGTGCAAATACGGGTATGGAGTACTTCCCCCCTTTTGAGAGTGATCAGCTCTCAAGAGTGAAAGTAACATACCTATAATGCATAAAACAAACCGGACTCTGATACCACTTGTAACACCCACCCTAAAATCATGGGTCGAACCATGGTTCAACCGCGCAGCGGAAATCACTCGGGGTTTACGTTTTCAAAATCTCGACTCAACTCACATCCACATCATTCTCATATGCTTAAAATTCAACTCATCATAACAATTTACTAAAAATCATATTCTCAATTCATTAATCCATCTTCGTCAAATTCGGGATTCACCAAACCCAGACTATCAATCTCGTCTACTCCGTTCATGCTCAACTCAAGTTAATGATCATATTTGACTAACGTAAACTATCATGCATGCTCAAAACCCGAATCGTAAAAATAAGGATTTCGGAGTACATCAATATGTGAGAAACCTTTCAAACCAAAATCCTCCATCGATGTAGTGCAAAAGTCATCCTCAATTTATCACACCTATCACATCTAAAAAGAAAAATGGGTCAGCTACTAAGCTGAGTGTGTGGACCTGGCCTATACAGCAAAACTATTGTTAGCATGCCATCACATCATCACATCCTGTTGATTAAAAACACATCATCAACAAATTATCATGTCACACAAAAATCTCATTAATCCCTAGATTTATTTCTAGGTCATCAATCCAAATTCATCTTAACCCAATTCCTCATGACATGATTTTCATTAATCGAGCCATATATCGACATAAAATCATAAACTTACCTCAACTCATGAATCCATCATATCAACCGTTCATTCAAAGTCAACTCATCATGTAATCATCAAGCATGTCAATCATTCGTCCATAATCAAATCACCATTTCGGTGCAACCATATCAATCTCTCAATCAATCAGCAATAAAATATCACTTTACGATTTCCTTCATGGAAATCATCACCATCATATATGTCATATGCAATGCATGAAATGCAGACTCTCCATTTATTATTAATTTGCGCACTAAGGTCACCATACGCCCACCCCGCTCGAGCTCATCATCTTAGTGGTTATATCAAAAACCACAATCTCATCCAATTTAGGATTATCATAAATCCTTTCATTAGGACCGCAGCCCAATCAATCTCATAGGAGTAGGCATAGGCCCTTCTATGTCTATGTGATTTAACATGATCAAACAATATCAATTTCTCTCTTTCATCATATCTCAATCGATCCAAGAAATCAACAACGTCCCATTGATATTCCCAGTCCATGCATATCTCACATCATCTATGCATACTTTGATGCATTGCATGATCTCAATATAATCATCATCTTCTCAATGATATAAATAATTCATTCTCTTCAATCAAACTTGACAAATCTACCAAGTACTCACTTTATCAATATCTCATTCACTTATCGTAATCATTTAACACATCAAATACAAATCGATCATGATAATATCTCATCAACAACATCATTAATCAAAGCATTCATCATATCAACATTGTCACAAAATATCTCCGTAATATTTATATTTAGCAATCACATTTATACCAATCGATATTCTAATCACGTCATACTCATACACGTCAATCGTATCACTATCACTCAATGTCCCTGTCATTATCATTATCATGCCATAATCATACATATCAATAATCAATCTATATTTTATTCGTCTTCAAATCATTTTATCATACGAACCATATAATCACCATAAAAATACATCAATTATCCATATCGTCCATTAACTAATTTCATCAACATATCAACTAAACGTATTATGATCCAAAATCATGTTTTCATGAATTTATATTAATAACTTGGAACCATTCTAAAAAGGATCATACCCAATATATAATTCTCATGATTATCAAAAGTTCATTTGAAAAGGTCTCCCTTAATAACACATCTCTCAATAATTATTTATTAAAGTACAAACTAAATCATAGTTCGTCATGATTCATTAATAAGACTATTTTCAATATTTCAATTAAACACTCAATTAACCATTTCTCAAAATTTAATCTTAAAACATAAATCAAATTTAAACCAAAATAAAATTACTCATGGTAATCACTTTGAACTCACACTCTAGTTTAAATAATTTTCTCTTAATCACCACTATAAAAAAAATCATAATACGTTCTCTTTAATAACGAAACCACGTAGAAACCGGTTTCATCCATCCAAAAATCCAACAAAGTTCATAAATTCTTTATTTCAATTATTCTAACTAGAATTCACTTCTCATATACTCATCCAATTTATTAATTCCCAATCTCACCATTTTAACGTCATAACTTCAATTAATTCCGAAAACTCAATTATTACCAATATAATCATTGTCATGGTAATATATCATGACTAATGCCATCTCAAGATTCCTTAAATTTTCTTTCCTTATTCTTATCTCAATAGACATTTTCGGAAAATATTCGGAGTTCACCATATACATCAACAATTCCAATACGAGATTAATAATAATTATTATGATAAAATCAGTTAACTTCATCAACAATTTCATCCAAGATCAAAATCATGAATCAATCACAAATCCATCATAATCATTAATCATCAACTCAATCATGCGTATTCAAAAATAAACACGTAATTCCGGTTCCCTTTTACCGTAAGCCAACACACCTTATTTATAACGAAATCCGATTCTGTGAAATCTCTGGAAGTTCCAGATCTTGGTTTTCATAATATTCTGCTCATTCTCACAGTCATGAATGCGAAAACGGTTCGTCGTTTGGACGTCAAACGAACGAATTGTGGACAAAATGCTAATTCTTTAAAAACACGAAGTACCAGGTACCAAATCTATCATTTTCCAGTCAACTGAATCCTGTTGACCGTGACCTCTTAGGAAAATTACGTCTAGGTTCTCTACATTTTCGAACACCCAGAAATGATACCTGAGTTTTGTAAAACGGCAGTTTTGCGTCGCAAACTTGCGGAGCTCGGTTCTTGCTCGTCCGACGTCGAAAACGAGTTTCGTCGAAACGCGCACGCTCCTGGAGTCGTTGTCTTCGTCATGGTACCAGCCTTTTGGATTTTTGTTGAAGTCGATGACGCCGGTGCCGCCGACGCAATTTTCCGACGAGCCTCCCATGAGCTTCTACGAACCTCCAATGGCGATTCTGACTTCGTAGTTGGCTTCCGGACCGCCCTATTACCATAACGCAAGTCTAAGAAGATTGGTATCCTCTCCTTTCCTTTATTCTTTCTTTCTCTCTTCTCTTCGTGTTTCTGTTCGTCGTCTATGAATGGAGGCAAAAGATGAAAGGACTCACCCTTTGTTTAAAGGCTCTTTAAAGAACTGTCACTCTCCCCTCTATGACTCGTATCCAAATTATTAGATATGCCAGCCCGTTATGTTAAAGTGTGTCTAGAATAATTGGTCTTCTCCCTCTCTCCGTCGGTGCAAAAATGCATTTTACTAGGCCCGGGATTTACGTCTCAATATTAATAATTAGAAGATTCCTCATGAATATGGGAAGTAAGCATGCAGCCTAGTGGTGTAATGCTTGTCTTAATGCCTGGAGGTCACTAGTTCGACCCGATGCTATGTACATTTGTTTTTTTTTTCTTTTTGCTCTTATCTAATGTTTAGGGCGACTTCCACTGTTTAACTCATAACTCCTTCGTTTAATAATGAAATCTGATACCGTCTGCATCAATGTGTTCTTTTTTTTGTTTTCTATCATATTACCTTCATTTCACATTTATTGTCTAGATTTTTCATATCCTTAATTGGCAAGGACTCGCAATCGTTACATTTCAATCTCTTTTCTCCAACTATTTTTTTTATAACATTGGTTCTCCATCGAACCAAAATGGTTAAAGAGTTAACCTATGTATGGGATGTTACAACTCTCCCCCTCTTAACTAGATTTCGTCCCCGAAATCAAAGTGTGGTCAATCCAGTCGTACACATCCTTCGTACCAACTCCATCGTGTATAACATTTAATTAAGCCACCGAGAATGGTCAACCCTCTTATTTTCTCATGTTTCCTATCACTAGGTTGTGGTGAATTGAGAAGTGGAACTATTGAATAACGTCGACATATAGCCATAGGCAGGTTAATCATGTACCATGAGGGTACACTTTTTGTAGTTCTTCATACTCCCCCACTTATGCTTTGTTGGTTCCTCTGGACGTGTTCCTACTTTTCTAGCCTTTCTCCACAACTTTAGGCATTAAGGTTCTTTAGCTTCCAAAACAAAACTAGGCATTGCCTATTCTCATGTAATCCATGATCTCTTCCTCACCAATTCGTCATAAAATGATGTCACTAAACGATTTATCATCTAATTTGTCTCCTTTCACAATCTTTTACATGATTGTTCACAATAGAACCTTGTCTCCTCCATTTGAGACATCAAGTCTCAATCCTCTGACCTTTCCCTTTTTAAGTGACAGTTACCATTTGATAACTTATAGCACCAATTGGTTACTTTAGAGTTCAATCTCTATAGCCATTTCAACCATGGCTACGTGGCGTCTCCTTCATGCTTGAGGCTTCTGGTACTGACCATAGACTGATCATGACACGAGTTAGTTCTCGAGATCCTGTATTTGCTCTGGCTCCCAACTTGTCCATTATTCGCCCATCACATTACTCTCTATTGGTGTCCTTGACTCCTACGGTGTTGACCTGAACTTTTGGTCATCTATCCCCTTTTACATCATTATTTTGATGATGTATCTCGTTGTCGATCGACCGTCATCATTTTCACCGCATGCTAGTTAACATCTCCTCATCTTGACTTATTCTCGTACTTAATAGTCTACTGAGCGATCTTGTTCCATCAATCCTCGTGAAATTTATTTTTCCTCAATCCACGTTATCACTCGTCACGTATTTAGTCCAATGTATCAAAATGTTATCATTAGATTGGGTCTCTCTGACCTCAACTAATATGATGAAACTTGGGATTCTAAACCCCCCAAATGAAATCCGCAATCCTTAAAGGTTTGCAGAATACCTACTAACTCTTTCAACACTTGTTTCCCCTGAATCAGGAAACTCCATCCCTTAAATTGGGACGTGGCACCTTTTGCACAGATCGATGGTTCATTGGAGGAGGAAATCACTTTTCAATTTTTGTCTCAAATGACTCGTCAAAAGACTTTCTTCAAAAGACTTCTCAAATCGATTTCATTTCAAATGCTTCTCTAAAAATGCTTGAAATCATTTTGATTGAATGCAACTGACTCTGACTATGCATCACAACATCATGTTTGGTCTCATTCCTGGAAGTTTAGTGCAAATACGGGTATGGAGTACTTCCCCCCTTTTGAAAGTGATCAGTTCTCAAGAGTGAAAGTAACATACCTATAATGCATAAAACAAACCGGACTCTGATACCACTTGTAACACCCACCCTAAAATCATGGGTCGAACCATGGTTCAACCCCGCAGCGAAAATCACTCGGGGTTTACGTTTTCAAAATCTCGACTCAACTCACATCCACATCATTCTCATATGCTTAAAATTCAACTCATCATAACAATTTACTAAAAATCATATTCTCAATTCATTAATCCATCTTCGTCAAATTCGGGATTCACCAAACCCAGACTATCAATCTCGTTTACTCCGTTCATGCTCAACTCAAGTTAATGATCATATTTGACTAACGTAAACTATCATGCATGCTCAAAACCTGAATCGTAAAAATAAGGATTTCGGAGTACATCAATTTTGAAAAACCTTTCAAACCAAAATCCTCCATCGATGTAGTGCCAAAGTCATCCTCAATTTGTCACACCTATCACATCTAGAAAGAAAAATGGGTCAGCTACTAAGCTGAGTGTGTGGACCTGGCCTATACAGCAAAACTATTGTTAGCATGCCATCACATCATCACATCCTGTTGATTAAAAACACATCATCAACAAATTATCATGTCACACAAAAATCTCATTAATCCCTAGATTTATTTCTAGGTCATCAATCCAAATTCATCTTAACCCAATTCCTCATGACATGATTTTCATTAATCGAGTCATATATCGACATAAAATCATAAACTTACCTCAACTCATGAATCCATCATATCAACCGTTCATTCAAAGTCAACTCATCATTTAATCATCAAGCATGTCAATCATTCGTCCATAATCAAATCACCATTTCGGTGCAAACATATCAATCTCTCAATCAATCAGCAATAAAATATCACTTTACGATTTCCTTCATGGAAATCATCACCATCATATATATCATATGCAATGCATGAAATGCCGACTCTCCAGTTATTATTAATTTGCGCGCTAAGGTCACAATACACCCACCCCACTCGAGCTCATCATCTTAGTGGTTATATCAAAAACCACAATCTCATCCAATATAGGATTATCATAAATCCTTTCATTAGGACCGCAGCCCAATCAATCTCATAGGGGTAGGCATAGGCCCTTCTAAATCTATGTGATTTAACATGATCAAACAATATCAATTTCTCTCTTCCATCATATCTCAATCGATCCAAGAAATCAATAGCGTCCAATTGATATTCCCAGTCCATGCATATCTCACATCATCTATGCATACTTTGATGCATTGCATGATCTCAATATAATCATCATCTTCTCAATGATATAAATAATTCATTCTCTTCAATCAAACTTGACAAATCTACCAAGTACTCACTTTATCAATATCTCATTCACTTATCGTAATCATTTAACACATCAAATACAAATCGATCATGATAATATCTCATCCACAACATCATTAATCAAAGCATTCATCATATCAACATTGTCACAAAATATCTCAGTAATATTTATATTTACCAATCACATTTATACCAATCGATATTCTAATAACGTCATACTCATACACGTCAATCGTATCACTATCACTCAATGTCCCTGTCATTATCATCATCATGCCATAATCAATTAATCATACATATCAATAATCAATATATATTTTATTCGTCATCAAATCATTTTATCATACGAACCATATAATAACCATAAAAATACATCAATTATCCATATCGTCCATTAACTAATTTCATCAACATATCAACTAAACGTATTATGATCCAAAATCTTGTTTTCATGAATTTATATTAATAACTTGGAACCATTCTAAAAAGGATCATACCCAATATATAATTCTCATGATTATCAAAAGTTCATTTGAAAAGGTCTCCCTTAATAACACATCTCTCAATAATTATTTCTTAAAGTACAAACTAAATCATAGTTCGTCATGATTCATTAATAAGACTATTTTCAATATTTCAATTAAATACTCAATTAACCATTTCTCAAAATTAATCTTAAAACATAAATCAAATTTAATCCAAAATAAAATTACTCATGGTAATCACTTTGAACTCACACTCTAGTTTAAATAATTTTCTCTTAATCACCACAATCAAAAAAAAAATCATAATACGTTCTCTTTGATAACGAAACCACGTAGAAACTGGTTTCATCCATCCAAAAATCCAACAAAGTTCATAAATTCTTTATTTCAATTATTCTAACAAGAATTCACTTCTCATATACTCATCCAATTTATTAATTCCCAATCTCACCATTTTAACGTCATAACTTTAATTAATTCCGAAAACTCAATTATTACCAATATAATCATTGTCATGGTAATATATCATGACTAATGCCATCTCAAGATTCCTTAAATTTTCTTTCCTTATTCTTATCTCAATAGACATTTTCAGAAAATATTCGGAGTTCACCATATACATCAACAATTCCAATACGAGATTAATAATAATTATTATGATAAAATCAGTTAACTTCATCAACAATTTCATCCAAGAACAAAATCAAGAATCAATCACAAATCCATCAAAATCATTAATCATCAACTCAATCATGCGTATTCAAAAATAAACACGTAATCCCGGTTCCCTTTTACCGTAAGCCCACACACCTTATTTATAACGAAATCCGATTCAGTGAAAGCTCTGGAAATTCCATATCTTGGTTTTCATAATGTTCTCCTCATTCTCACAGTCCTGTAGGCGAAAACGGTTAGTCGTTTGGACGTCAAACGAATGAATTGTGGACAAAATGCTAATTCTGTAAAAACACGAAGTACCAGGTACCAAATCTATCATTTTCCAGTCAACTGAATCCTGTTGACCGTGACCTCTTAGGAAAATTACGTCTAGGTCCTCTACATTTTCGAACACCCAGAAATGATATCTGAGTTTTGTAAAACGGCAGTTTTGCGTCGCAAACTTGTGGAGCTTGGTTCTTGCTCGTCCGACGTCGAAAACGAGTTTCGTCGAAACGCGCACGCTCCTGGAGTCGTCGTCTTCGTCATGGTACCAGCCTTTTGGAGTTTTGTTGAAGTCGACGACGCCGGTGCCGCCGACGCAATTTTCCGACGAGCCTCCCATGAGCTTCTACGAACCTCCAATGGCAATTCTAACTTCGTAGTTGGCTTCCGGACCGGCCTATTACCATAACGCAAGTCTAAGAAGATTGGTATCCTCTCCTTTCCTTTCTTCTTTCTTTCTCTCTTCTCTTCCTGTTTTTGTTCGTCATCTATGGATGGAGGCAAAAGATGAAAGGACTCACCCTTTGTTTAAAGGCTCTTTAAAGAACTGTCACTCTCCCCTCTATGACTCGTATCCAAATTATTAGATATGCCAGCCCATTGTGTTAAAGTGTGTCAAGAATAATTGGTCTTCTCCCTCTCTCCGTCGGTGCAAAAATGCATTTTACTAGGCCTGGGATTTACGTCTCAATATTAATAAACAGAAGATTCCTCATGAATATGGGAAGTAAGCATGCAGCCTAGTGGTGCAACGCTTGTCTTATTTCCTGGATGTCACTAGTTCGACCCTATGCTATGTACATTTGTTTTGTTTTTTTTTTTCTTTTTGCTCTTATCTAATGTTTAGGGCGACTTCCACTGTTTAACTCATAACTCCTTCGGTTAATAGCGAAATCTGATACCGTCTGCGTCAATGTGTTCTTATTTTTGTTTTCTATCATATTACCTTCATTTCACATTTATTGTCTAGATTTTTCATATCCTTAATTGGCGAGGACTCGCGATTGTTACATTTCAATCTCTTTTCTCCAACTATTTTTTTTATAACATTGGTTCTCCATCGAACCAAAATGATTAAAGAGTTAACCTATGTATGGGATGTTACAACTCTCCCCCTCTTAACTGGATTTCGTCCCCGAAATCAAAGTGTGGTCAATCCAGTCATACACATCCTTCGTACCAACTCCATCGTGTATAACACTTAATTAAGCCACCGAGAATGGTCAACCCTCTTATTTTCTCATGTTTCCTATCACTAGGTTGTGGTGAATTGAGAAGTGGAACTATTGAATAACGTCGACATATAGCCAAAACTAGGCATTACCTATTCTCATGTAATCCATGATCTCTTCCTCACCAATTCGTCATAAAATGATGTCACTAAACGATTTATCATCTAGTTTGTCTCCTTTCTCAATCGTTTACATGATTGTTCACAATAGAACTTTGTCTCCTCCATTTGAGACATCAAGTCTCAATCCTCCGACCTTTCCTCCTCGTGTTATAGGAACACTAATTCTCCATGATTCATGGTTTATGGGTATATCTTGGGCTTCTTCGCTTTTGCTCATGATACCTTTCCCTTTTTAAGTGACAGTTACCATTTGATAACTTATAGCACCAATTGGTTACTTTAGAGTTCAATCTCTATAGCCATTTCAACCATGGCTACGTGGCGTCTCCTTCATGCTTGAGGCTTCTGGTACTGACCATAGACTGATCATGACATGAGTTAGTTCTCGAGATCCTGTATTTGCTCTGGCTCCCAACTTGTCCATTATTCGCCCATCACATCTACTCTCTATTGGTGTCCTTGACTCCTACGGTGTTGACCTGAACTTTTGATCATCTATCCCCTTTTACATCATTATTTTGATGATGTATCTCGTTGTCGATCGACCGTCATCATTTTCACCGCATGCTAGTTAACATCTCCTCATCTTGACTTATTCTCGTACTTAATAGTCTACTGAGCGATCTTGTTCCATCAATCCTCGTGAAATTTATTTTTCCTCAATCCACGTTATCACTCGTCACGTATTTAGTCCAATGTATCAAAAAGTTATCATTAGATTGGGTCTCTCTGACCTCAACTAATATGATGAAACTTGGGATTCTAAACCCCCCAAATGAAATCCGCAATCCTTAAAGGTTTGCAGAATTCCTACTAACTCTTTCAACTCTTGTTTCCCCTGAATCAGGAAACTCCATCCCTTAAATTGGGACGTGGCACCTTTTGCACAGATCGATGGTTCATTGGAGGAGGAAATCACTTTTCAATTTTTGTCTCAAATGACTCGTCAAAAGACTTTCTTCAAAAGACTTCTAAAATCGATTTCATTTCAAATGCTTCTCTAAAAATGCTTGAAATCATTTTGATTGAATGCAACTGACTCTGACTATGCATCACAACATCATGTTTGGTCTCATTCCTGGAAGTTTAGTGCAAATACGGGTATGGAGTACTTCCCCCCTTTTGAGAGTGATCAGTTCTCAAGAGTGAAAGTAGCATACCTATAATGCAGAAAACAAACCGGACTCTGATACCACTTGTAACACCCCACCCTAAAATCATGGTTCGAACCGATGGTTCAACCGCGCAGCGGAAATCACTCGGGGTTTACGTTTTCAAAATCTCAACTCAACTCACATCCACATCATTCTCATATCCTTAAAATTCAACTCATCATAACAATTTACTAAAAATCATATTCTCAATTCATTAATCCATCTTCGTCAAATTCGGGATTCACCAAACCTAGACTATCAATCTCGTCTACTCCGTTCATGCTCAACTCAAGTTAATGATCATATTTGACTAACGTAAACTATCATGCATGCTCAAAACCCGAATCGTAAAAATAAGGATTTCGGAGTACATCAATATGTGAAAAACCTTTCAAACCAAAATCCTCCATCGATCATTGTGCAGTGTCAAAGTCATCCTCAATTTATCACACCTGTCACATCTAGAAAGAAAAATGGATCAGCTACTAAGCTGAGTGTGTGGACCTGGCCTATACAGCAAAACTATTGTTAGTTCTACCTGCATCGCTTCACGCCATCGAGGATCCTACACTGCCTGAGCGAAGTAGGTTGGTTCGACAATCTTTGAAATGGCTGCAAGATAAGCACGGTGAGCACGGGAAAATCGATGATAACTAACATGATTAGCAATGGGATAAGTAACATCAGTGCTTTGAGTGTGTCCTGGGAGTTCGGTCTCATAATTATCAACCAAGTGAGGTGGTGGTCGCCGATTTCTTGTCCCACGCCGCAAAGCAGGTGTAGCATCAGCTCCTGAATTAGCGACCTCATCACCTCCTGTCGTGGTTGATTCATTGTTAACCATCTCATCATGCCCGTGATCTGCATGGTACGTGGGTGCATGATCACCTTCAGCTTCCTCCCTTGGACTATCTTCTTCAACTGGCCACGCAAGCTCCTCGTCTAAGTCATCATGGTCCGCGGGAATGGTAGAGGAGGGCTGCTGGGGCATCTCACAAGGTAAGCTGGCTGCGGCCTTGTCGGGTTCTGCTTCTCTAAAAGGGAACGTATCTTCAACAAAATGCACGTCCCATGAGGAGTATATACGCCGCGACTGAAGATCAAAAACTCTGTAACCCTTTTGAGAAGCCGAATAACCAACAAAGGCACATGGTCTCCCCCTCTCGACGAACTTGTCGAGACCATGAGAAGTGTCTTTGGCGTAAACTAAGCACCCAAAAGCTCGTAGGTGTGTATAGGAGGGCGGCTTGCTGAGGAGAACTTCATAAGGTGACTTATGACCAAGAACAGCCGAGGGAAGCCGATTAATGAGGTATGTCGCAGTCAGAACGCACTCTCCCCAGAAACGGGAGACCGGAGTGGAAACGCAATGCCCGTGCTGTTTCCAATAAGTAACGATGTTTGCGTTCTGCAACCCCATTTTGCTGTGGGGTATTAACACATGAGGTTTGCAAAAGGATTCTCTCATAGTAAGCACGCAGATCATGAGTGCCAAACTCCAAACCGTTATCAGTCTGAATCCGCCGAATCTGTCCGTTATATTGAGTGCGAACCATCTCACAATAAAGCTGAATATAACGCGCAACTTCAGATTTGAATTTCAGAAGATAAACCCAAGTTGCACGGATGAAATCATCAACTACCGTGAGAAAATAACGAGAACCATCAAAGGAAGGAGTCTTGTAACCACCCCAAATATCCATGTGAACAAAATCAAAACAAGCAGTAGTCTTGATAGAGTGAGAAACAAAAGGTGCCCTAGTCTGTTTCGCGCGTAAACAAGAATCGCAATGATGAATATCTCGACATGAATCCAATAAAGACAAACTAGTTTGCAAATGGGAAAGCTTGACAGGAGATGGGTGCCCAAGCCTTGCATGCCAGAGCTCCAAACTCGGTCCTCTGACGGTAGCTAGAGCTTGAGCCGCGGGTCTCACAGAAGCAACCAACCCACCAGTGCGATATAGATGATAAAGACAATCACGGAGATGACCGAGTCCAATCATAGTCCTGGAGCGTAAGTCCTGAATCACTTAGAAATTTGCCAAGAAGAGCAAAGCAACGTCATGATCTTTAGTGAGACGACTGACTAACAACAAATTACACTTGAACATCGAAACATGTAGAACATGATTGAGATTGAGATGTTCATTTAATGCCACGGTCCCAACTCCGGTAACAGGAATGCTAGACCCATTCAGAATGCGAACTGAAGGCAACCGGTTCTAGGCTCAATCGTATCCAGCCAGCTAGAATCCCAAATAATATGTTCGTTACAACCTGAACCAATTAGCCATTCATAAAGATCATAAGTATTACCGGCCATGTGTGCAGTAGGCTCACTGGGTGGTACAGGCGGTGCCGAGAGAAATTCTTTGAGCTTGTTGAACTGCGCTGCGGAAATGCCCGGGATAGGGCTTTCGTCACTCTCCACATTAGCAGCCCGAGCCTGCCTTCCATCTCCCTTAGCACGTTGGGGGGGATCCGAACCACGATCAGCAGCGCACCCTTTGTCGTTGCTTTGGGGATACCCAATTAATTTATAGCAACTCTCACTAGTATGCCCTAGCTTGTTACAGTGGCTGCAACGGGGATTGTCTTCTTCCACCTCCTTATCACCTGCTGCAAGGAAGGCTGCTACTTCAATGGGAGGGCGACGACTTGTTGTGATGAGGCGCTGCTGCTCCTCTGCAGCTACCAGCTGATATGCCTCGGCCAAAGATGGGATAGGCTTCATGCTTAAAATTTGGGACCTAACAACGAATAGGGTGTCGTCAAGGCCAAGTAGAAAATCAAACAAGCGTTCGACCTCTTTTTTCTCGCGAGTTTGTCGAGCAACATCGCAGGTGCATAGGTTACACGAGCAACGGGGATGAATGGATACAGTGTGAAGCTCATCCCAAAATGTCCGCAGCTTGGTATAAAAAGCTAACAAAAGCCTTTTCTTGGCGAAGGGAGCTTATGGCGCAACGAAGTTCATAAGCTCTGGTCGCCGAGCCCTTACCAAAACGTTGTTGCAGGTCATGCCAAATCTCCCGCGACGTCTGAGCCCCGCGGACGCTATTCCTGACCTCTTTGATCATAGCAGTTTTGAGCCACCCCTTTACCGTGGCATCGCAGCATCCCCAAGCATCGTCGCGGATCCCCGGGCCAGCCATGCTGCGAGGGAAGCTCCCATCAACAAAAGCCAATTTGTTCTTGGCGATAAGAATCTCGGTCATTTCACTGACCCATACGCCATAATTGGAGTCCGTTAAAAGATCACTGCCAAACAGCTGGCCTGGATTCTCTGAAGGATGCAGAAAAAGAGGCGAAGTAAGGGGAATGGAATCGGGTTCGACAACGACGTCCTTTGTACCACTCTCTCCAATAGTCATGATTGTAGTTCACAAAAGAAGATCGATTATAGCTCTGATACCATGTAAAATCTAACAAAACGGAAGCAAGAACACGATAATTTACGTGGTTTCCCCGTTCGTGAGAACGAGACTAGTCCACGGAGAACGTGAGTTCTCGATTTCTCTTATTAGGTTTTAGCAGAATAGAAATCTGCCGCATACCCTTCTCACTAATTAACGTGGATATTAGGTTAAACAAGACAAAATACAGAATGGTCCTCCAATAATGTGAGGCTAACAAAACACATCTCAAACACATGTAATGCTCCATGGTCGTTGCTCTTGTCCGAGGTTGCTTTGAAGTACTTGTCGATCCCCGTGGCGGCTCTGATGTCACTGACGATGGTCTGCTGCAGATTTATGGACTGGTTTCTCCACGGCTCTCTTTCTTTCCTGGGTTTTTTTTTTTTTTTTTGACGAAAATTCTTTCCTGGTTTTTCAGTGATTCATTTTGCTTGCCTTTGCTGTTTTAATTTGGTTTCCTTTGATGATGTCGGGGAGGTTTGGCCCTCCTAACATCCTGGTTCCTTTTCCTTGTGATTATCATTGTCTTTTGTGTCTTTTTGTGTAGTTTTTCTTGTGTTCTCCTGACTCTTGATGATTCGAGATCAGATCTTGTGATCACCATCATCCCCTTTGTACTGCTTTTGCACTTTTTGCTCCGATTTATATTATATTCAACTTCATAGAAAAGGAATATGATCACTTGTTTGAGGTTCATCTATTAATATAATTTTTCATGTTAGATTTTCCCAAGGCTAGGGAGGTCAAGAACTTGTCATCGATAGCTGGTATGTGAATAGAAAGCCATTTTCATACATAGAGGACTACAATTTGCAAAAGTAAACTTGTTGAAGACAGACGAAGAGTTTGAGAAGATATCGACACGAACTTGGCAATTGGCATCATTAGGTTCTTTTCAGTACATAGAATTCTATGAATAGTAATCATATTTCCGTGAATAATGCTTGAATATTGATGGTAGTTAGCATTTAACCATCTAAACGATATTATCTTGGATCATGAATCATGGTATGAATGATGGAATATTGATGGGTGATGTGTATGGTATGAGTTTAGCTACTATTGAGTATTAGATTCTACAGAGAAAAGTGTATGTAAAAATGAGCAAGCAACAAACTTGGTTCTGTATTTGTCTATCGTGACTCGTGTTTTTGCGACCAAGCTATAGCCCCCAATCTTGGTGGTTCTCTTTAGCAACAATTTTGATTCCGTTTAAAATTGTTTACGAGGATCTTTTTAGTGACATATTTGAGTTCGATAATATTAATTTAGCCATGAACTAGTTTTAGAAACCAAATTGCGAGGGGTTCGAACCCATGATACATATATCTCATTACTGGATTTTAAACTCATGTGTAGCAGGGGTTTTAAACCCTACTACAACCCTTGTAGGGGACTTCCATCATGGGTTGCTAAAAAGTAAAAACCCTTGCTACCTGTAGCAGGGAATACATTGCCAAGGGTTTGTACAAGGGTTGGGAAAACCTTGGTACATCTTGTAGCAGGGGTCTAAACCTTCGGTATAGGTGAAAAGACCCTTCGCATAGACCTTTTTTGGGAGTTGATAAATGTCGCCTTTAAAATGAGTAAAAATTGCTCTAAAAAATATCAAAGTTACTGTTAGCACCCAGAATGTACCGGGTCATTTGTGAGGAGGAGAACGAGAGGAAGATGACGAATACGGTGGGCGGCCTCCAAGATTCTGCAAGAAAGACCCTCAGGGAAGCCTTGAGACCTTCTCCGAATCTCAAGTTAGAGAGGGAAAATGGATAAACTCACGTCGAGAGAGAGAATTCAACTTACCTCCTGCCAATGTGGTCAATGAGTATTTATAGGCACCCAGGGCGTCCCGTAATGTTACGTAAGCCTGTCAGGCGCTCCTCTGCCACTAGCCAATTGGAATAACGGTGAGTTATTCCTGACGGGCGCTCTCATTAGGCATCCCATGTTCCTCAGCCAGCATGCATATCTATCAGTTGCGTATGTCAAGCATTCCGGCATTCGTTGCTCCAAGATTTATTGGGCTTGGGCTTGCCGGTATATTCTTTATTTTGCAACCTTCTTTGGGCTTGTGGAGACTGTGGGCATTGAGCCCATGTTGCGTCAAATATTTGGTCCAACTGTTATCCTTCTCACCTTTTGTATTCATTGGTTTCCCTTTAGCAAACAAATACCACTTTGACTAAGGACAGAAAATAAAATGACTCTCTCTCTCTCTCTCGAGCTTTCTCCCTTCTATCTTCTTAGTTTCCACTTACCAGATCCAGAATTCGGATGGGGCTGTCGTTGGCTTCCTATTGGGCCGACGGTAGCCCCCATTTACCTTTTTTCTTGTGATTTCGGCTCTCCTTGCTTCGTCGGGTCGCTTCTTCTTCCTCATTTACCTTTTTCTTTTTTCGCAACTCCTTTTCTAGACGCCGGATCTGTTTCTTTGCACGTTTTTTCCTCCCTTTCTGATCTTCTTCCACCCTTATGATTATGATTGTCTTGTCTCTATACAGAGATGCTTTTGCTACCCACCAAGTTGGATTTTTCCAGATTGTGTGGATGTTCCTGGTAGGTGTTTGAGGGGGTCGATCTAATTGTTGGTTTGCTTGCTCCTCTATGGTCTGTCATCTACTCCACATGCTTCATCCATAAATGAGGATGATTCGGAGATGCTTGGACATCTGTAGTTTGGGATGAATTTTCAGGGAGCTTGTGAGCTGGGAAGTCATCCTCGAAGTTGGATTTCTGCCGGTTTGCTCAGATCGATGGTGGATTGACTGTTATTTTTCTGTTCGTGGCCTGGGATTGCGTCTCTGTTTGCTTATTTGTGCAGGCGAATCTAGGTGCTTGCTCTGGGTTCAGTTCTCCTCGATGCGTTTTGTTTCCTGCTGCTTCTTCCATGTGCTTCGGCGTTCAGGTGGAGACATGGGTGGTTGTTGTTGGTTCTCTGCCTCCTCCATCGTTTTATCCAGTGAAGGTCCTTGCGGCGGTAGGGAGACGAAGGAGGCATGGTTGCTGTGGTGGGGATGCTGGCGGCAGCTAGCTTCTAGGGTGAATGGGCCGCTGAATTAGGGTTACTAGGATGGGCTTGTCCATGTGTTTGGACCGGGATTGGGCTTTTTGGGTTTGGGCTATGCTTTTTCACTTTTAGGTAAATTTTGTTCAGTTGGTTTGTTTCCTTCCTTCAGTATTTTTTAACTATGTACACCACGTTTTGTATGAATGAAACGACCAATCATCGTTAAAAAAAAGACTAAAGAAAAAAAACATTGTTCAACGAGAGAAAGAAATCCATCGTCGACATTATGGAGCCGTAATCGTCGGTAGTACGTTCTAATCTATGTAGCGACTCCGACGTGGAGAAGTTACCTAGAAAAATTATATAAAAAAATGTGAACCGAAAGTGATTCGGTTGCACCATGGATCAACCGCAAATGGGCTTCTGTTGCACCGGACCAATGCAAATTTCCTTAGGTTGCATCATAGGGCAACCGAAAATTGGCTTCGATTGAGCATTCTTTGGGGATTTTGATTTATATCAGTATTTTTCTATTCTTTTTAGCTTGCCGGCAACGGGGCAGAAACAAAAAAGGCTCAGAGCAGGGGGAATCGGGAAGGAAGGAGAGTGAGATGGGAGGGGTTGTTTGATTGGTTTGAAATTGAAAATTTAATTTGAACAGAGTAGTAATTCTTTAAAATATGAAAGGTGGGTACGCTTTATTGGCTCAAGTTTTGTCGTTTGCTACAAACCGAGTTCTAAACTTTCTAGCAGCCAAGACAAAGGTATTGCCCCGTCTCTCAAACTGGGGACGCCTTTCCTGTCTCGCTTAGTCAACCATGCCTACCGTACACCTATCCCAGCCGGCCTTACCCCAAACTCCGCAGGCACAGGTGACCATTTCAGTTGTTCTGTCCTTTAACCACGCAGCTTCCACGAAACCATTGCCCGACCCGCCCCCAAAACACCTTCCCTGTCACTGCTAATTACGCCACCATCCCTTCAAGGCCTCACCGGGTAATCCACAACCACAAGACACTATTCAATCGTCTTCTTCCCCTCATCACGTCGGTATGCTTTTCCAAGTTTCAAAATCTTCATAGTTGCTTAAACACGCCACCGCTGATGAGACCTCTTCATAGCTGCTCAAACACGCCACCGTCTATGGTTTGTAGATGCCCCACCTCATTCCCCGTGGATTAAGAGAAGAAGTTTCTCATCTGGTATAAACTCTTTCAAATTCATCCCACCTCCTATACGATTCCTTTGTTTTTGGCCATGCCACTCAATTTCCCCTTTGCCAATCCCAGGAGCCTGTCCATAGAGCTAGGGCTGGAGATGTAAAGGCAGAGAATCGGAATAGAAAGGGGGTTTGAGAATCGAAGCACCATTGTCTTGACTGGGACGACTAGGGATGGCAATGGGGCGGGTTTGCCTAAACCATCCCCATCCCCATCTTCAAATACCCAAACCCATACCCGCCCCATACCCATGCAGGGGAATGTTTTGCAAACCCATCCCCATACCCGTGGGTTTCGGGTACCCATGGGTAATACCCATCCTCGTACATCCAACATTATTATACCTAAAACTTACAAGAAAAGTTTTAATTATAACCATAAAAAAACCTATTATAGCATGAAGTCAACAAAACACGGTCATTTTCTAAATACGATTCAAAGAATATGATCCTAAAACATCCATTAATACATAATATAGACTACAATATTTTTTAAATTATTATGCTCTAACTCTTGATACATTTACTAAGTAATAATTAACTAACATAATCTTGTTGACAAGGGGGAAAGTGGAAGAGTGGAAAGAGAATTGAGGGAAATGAATTAGGTTTTGATTAAGCTGGTTACTCAATTGTATTTCTACTATTTATTTTCTCGAGTTATCATCATCATCATTGATAGATTACAATTTAATCCACATATTTTTTTATATGTGAAGAAATTCTCTTGGTGGGGCGGGGGAGGCTAAAACCATACCCGCCCCATACCCATCAAACTTTTTGCGGGTTTTACCCATACCCGCCTCATACCCGGTCAAAGTGGGGATTCCCCGCGTTGACTGGGTCGGGGGCGGTCGGTACCCGCGGCCATGGGTTTGATTGCCATCCCTAGGGACGACCCCTTCATAGTGAACCCATCGCGCGGACGATGGATTGAATTGGGCGACTTCTCCACTTTCGGGTAATAATCTATATTCTTTCTTTAATTCAAGAGGGTTTCGGGTGTGCGCCGTTGGTTGGTATAGCTGCAGATAGTATGAACTAATGATATCCAACCGTCGGATGAAATATATAGAAGCGGCCGCTGCCGCCGGTGATGAAATAGTATTGTCTTAAACTAGATTTAAAAAGAAAGACAAAGCAGTACATGGTCGATTAAGATAGCAGGGACGAATCAATAGCTTTACTTGCCTGCTTGAAGCTTTTGGGTTTTGATGTATCTCAATAATTCCAGGGTCTTTGGCCTTCACGTTTAAATGCGCCTTCTTTGGAGAAGAGATACAACGCACATACAAACATAGAGAGATCGAAGAAGAAGGGATACCTATCATTTTGATACCTATCATTTTGCTTGGCCTGCCATATATAAAAATAATGATGTTTTCTTAATTCCTATTATTTGAATCCCACGTCCTGCAATTTAGTAATCTTACAAAGTCCTATGCTTTATTAGGAACAGGAATCTGCACAGGAGGAACTCATGGGAAGATATAGTTCCAACTGTCCACTCTTACCTGGGAAGAACTTCACTTTAGAATTATTAAGCCACAAGCAGACAAAACATACCAAAAATCGAGAGGTACTGTCCATTACGAAAAAAATCGCGGGTACTGTTCGCGGAGTTGTTCTGTGATTGTGTGCGGTCCTATCACGTAAGCTCATGCTTATCTGTCTTGGGTAGGCCAAGTGCGGCCGTTGATGCAAGATTTTGGCCAAACATGACCGTTGATGCGAGATGGGCTCACAAATAAACGACTGCACGTGATAGGTGGCCCCCTGGAAAAAGAACGAGTTTTTTCCAATAATAGCACCTTTAAAAAAAATTACAAAACTAGCACCCATATGAAAAAATTGACAGAAATAGCAACAATATTTTTGGAACGCACCCCTAAGATGCGTTTTATAAGTAAACCGCACCATCTGGTGCGGTTTACTTATAAAACGCATCTTAGGGGTGCGTTCCAATTCACAAAACGCACTTGGGGGGTGCGATTTACTGCTGCTGCGGAACGGTCTTCAACACCGTTGGATGGAGAGGCGATCCGGCGGCTGAACGCTTGCCAGCGGAGCGATCCGCGCCAAGGAATGCAGATCGCACTCCCGAGATGCGGTCAACCCTAGGGAAGCGCAAAATGCATCGGGAGGGTGCGGTTTCCCTTAGGGCAAAATTACCCGACCGCCCCTAGAGGGTGCGGTCTGATGGGTATAAATACCCCCCCCCCCTTCCCCTCTCATTTCTTCACACCACAACCCATTCTTCCTTCTCTCTCTACAATTTATCTCTCTAAACCCTCCCCTCCCAAAAGCCTAGGAAATAGTGGTCTGTTGGTTGCGGCTAAGTCCGATCTGCCATCAGAAAACATTTCTTAGGTTTTTTCCTCAAAACCCGTAGAGCCGAAGCTTTGTCCGAATTGCACCGAAAAAATGGCCGATTGGTGGCAAGGAGAAGGAGTTTATGTTGATGAATTTCAAGTGGTATGTACTCATTATTCTGGTTTAATTTTTGTTGTTGTTCTAAGTTTTTTAGTTAATCTATGTACTAACCTCGTTTTTATTTTCTCGTAGGTTGGAGAGGACGTCGATATATACAACCAACGGTATTATCTCGAGCAAGGACCGTTGGATCCAACCGACTTGTACGACCAACCCAACCATCGGTTAAGGGATGTTTGGAACGATCACCCGGTACATACAATTCTTCATCATTTGTCCTTCTTTTATTTTGTTAATGTGCCTAGTGTAATATAAAATAAATTTATGTTGATTTTTTAATCGTGTTGGTGGTTTTCAATAATTTAATCGAATACATAGCGCCACTTACTTCGACTCTTTATAAAGAGATGCACGTCTAAGGAAATGGGGTTTTAAGCGATTATCATATCCTCCCATTAACAGGAAAATCGGGTATTAAGAGATCCTCGGATCCCCCATTTTTCTGTCAAAAAGACTGCGTTTCTAAGAAGATGTATACCTCTTCTAAGAGTATAACGAGTGTTGCTTTGTATTCGATTAAATTATTTAAAACAACCAATACGATTAAATTATTTACCAAACAACCAATACGATTTATTTTTATGTGCACAAAAATTTTTTTATTAATTTCAAACATTTGAATATGTATGTTTCTATTTAAATTATTATTCATTAACAATGTTATTTATGTTAATTAATTTAGTATGTTTGTTTTACGATAATATGTATGTACCTCTTTAAATTATTATTCATTGACAATGTTATTATGTTAATTAATTTAGGACGTTTGTTTTATGATAATATGAAATGTCTTTTTATGATAATACGATAATATGTATGTACCTCAATCAGATGCTTGATAGCCGCAGCAACCACCCTGGATTTCAACTGTCGATGGCCTTGGGAAGTTATGGATGACACACATGTGTGTGTGTTCACCGCACGGGATATGACCCAGTGGCCGTGTCTCTTGCTGTTGATGGCCCGAATCCTAACATTGCACCCCTCGTGATGATGACTATGAGCCTTTTGGTGTTGGAATGAGTTGTGTGCCATTCAAAATGCCGAGTCATTGCTTCAGTCTCAATGGCGTGCCACACCTCCTTCTTCGAGCCAAATTGTTGGCCCTTCGTAAACCCAGTGAGTGGGCCCCATATTGGGACCTCTGGCGGCTCCATGTTGTTGTCGACCATCCAATTGTCGTCTGGAATGTGATTGTAGTAGGGGACTGGTACACGGTCAGGAGCCACATCATGATCATTATCTTAATCTGAATCTGATCCTGAATCATCAGCACCTTCAAGAGGGTCGGAGCTGTCTGCACTGACGTTGTTCTCTCCTTCTTCATCGGAGGGGTCGCTGACTGGTGCTGGTATGGCATCTTCCATCTGATCCAGCTCATGAAAGGCACCTTCATCAGCTCCATAATGGTAGTTGTGAAAACTACCGCTGCCTGATTGGAAGTTGTACTGGGCTTGGTTGGGGAGGTCCGGTTGAACTTCTTCTTCATATGACGAGAAAGATTGACGATGGCCTTCACCTTGCCCTCCATCTTGGTACTGAAAATAGGAATGAGGATCATGGTAACTTTGGTAGGGATGATCGCCATATAATTCACCTCCACCATGGATACCAGATGTTTGACCGTGTCCAGAATGACCTCCAACACCAACGGCTGGCTCGGTGTAAACGAACATCTCGGCTTTGGCCAATTTGTTGGACCTCAAGAATTCGAGCATGGAATCTACTTCATCTTGAGTGGTTATGGTATATTACTCATGCCACAATGACCCACTTTCTCTGTTTGGATATCGGTACACTATACGATCTACTCTTCTCGTGCCATCCATGCAAGTAACGTTAATGCATATTTGATGGAGGTCTTCAAGCTTCGGTCTGGTACCGACCTTTATTTTCTGAAAATTGCCACCGACGTAGGTGGGCCCCTTTCCGGTCTCTTCTGTGTAACCATTCCACCGTAAGCCAAGCGTGAACTGACGGAATGCCATCTGCACACAAAAAAACCGTAGTTCAGTTAATATCATAAAAATCACAAATCACAAATAACAATAAAAAGTAACACAAAATAAACTTACGAGTTAATGTTAATGGCAAAAACACTAAAGAAATATAGAGATACAACAGAAAAATGAAAAGAGAGAAGGAAAGGTGTGAAGAGTAGAGGTTTTCCGGGCAGTCTTATACAAGGTTCTAAAAGGCGCTAGGCGTAAGGCAGGCGCTCGCCTCCTGACTTGCGCCTTGCCTGATTAGGCGTAGCCTAGGCGCGCCTAGGCGTTCAGAGCATAAATGGAAAAAGTTCTCAAATATTTCCTGTTTTCTGGAATAATTCATATAATCCAAGTGCATATAAAATTAGCAATGCCTAGTTCTTAACAGTAAACACTTAACATAACAAATAACAAGCAAATAGTGACTACTTCCTAGAATCACAAGTTCATAAAATGTCGAAATACTAAACAATAGTCAATAAGTTCATGGGAAAATGTTCACTCTTTATCATCCAAGTAGGTCCGTCCAGCCACCACTTCAACTTCATCATCCTCAAAAGCAATCTCCTCACCATCCTCCTCCTCTTCAGACTCTAATTCTTCATCATGGAGCTCTCTCACTCGTGCACTCCTATGAAGCTCACTCTGTTCACCCGTCATTGCATCTGTAACAGTACTCAAGGGTGCACAATATGATTCCTCATCCTCATCTATGAATACATACATAGCATGGTCATCCCCTTCCCGTGTTTCTGATTTTCTAGGGCAAGAGGCAATTTTCTGATTTTCTAGGACAAAACGAAGAGTATTGGGTTTAACCGCCTAAGCTCGTCCAGGAACGCCCAGGCACGCCTTCTCTCCACTAGGCGCTAACTAAGCGCTATTCCTACCTACTAAGCGCTACCAGCGCCTTTTATAATGCCTATGGCCAAGTCAAGGCGATCCTCCACCGCCTAGCGCCTAATTGAGTTTAGGCGTGCGCCTACGCCTTCTTGAACCCTGGTCTTATATAGGGAAAAAATGAGGAAAACCGCACCTCTAAGGTGCGGTTTTAGTCTGCCATGCAGCCCTACGTCCATAATTCTCTACATGGGTTTGTCGGGTGTCTGAAAATTATTGACACACAGACCGCACTTGGGGGGTGCGGTCTGTGGCTAAACCGCTCCTTAGATATGCGGTTTAATTTTGGAGGTATAAACCGCATCTCTAAGGAGCGGTTTGCCTAGGTCAGGCCAAAACCGCACCTCGGCCATGCGTTTTGTGTAGGCCAGACGTGAAAACGCATGGCCAAAATGCGGTTTAGCCCCAGGAAAATGGAACGCACCCTACAGGTGCGGTTTATATATAAAACGCACATGGAGGATGCGGTTTATATATAAACGCACCACAAGGCTGCGGTCAAAAAAAAGGTGCTAGTTTTGTAAAAAGAAAAATTTAAGGTGCTATTTCTGAAAAAAAAAAACTAAAAAAGAACACGTTTCTCGATACTACCTTTCTCTCACCTCCCAAAATCACTGGCCTCCCAGACCTTCTGGCCTTCTCTGATCTCTCCCATCCCTTCCCATCTCATCACAACCTCCCATCTCCGTAACCTCCGACCAGACGCCGGCAGGAGATGGTGCGACAACAGATTTCTCATCTCCGAAATCGCTGAACGAACGCCGACAAACGACCAGATTCCCCCCCTCTCACCTACACAATTGCACAAGCGAGGGTTTCAATTTTCTCTTCCCCCCACCCCTAAACCCGTTGAACGACAGCGTCGGAGATACAATCTCCCTATTCATCCTCACCTTCCCCAGACGTTCTGGCTCCCCGGTTCGCTCAACCTTATCAGTTCAAAGCGGATAGAGTCACCTTCTCATCCCCCGAGCCAAATCAACGCGGATTGAGTAAGTGGGTTCCAACCGTGGAGGGTCTCCTCCATTCCAACCCCTACATCCAGACGGCTCCGGTTGCAGGTGACGAAGGGATCTGGGTTGCCAATTCCTGCCGCCAAGTGGGTTTGAACGGTAGCTTGCCTAGCTCCGCGAAATTGGATTGGCCTCCCTGTCTCCAATGATTCCAATTGATTCCCCAGATAATGACGTCTCCACCTCAGAGTCACCTGCTCCATCCCAATAGTCGTGGATAAGTAACCTTCTGTAGTTTTCTCTGCAAAAGCCATGAACGAAGATTCACAGTACCAAGCTGCACATTATCTTCGAGGCTATCTGGATTTTGGTGCATAGGCCACAACCTGGTCAATACAACCTGGCAGGGTCTTTGCCGCTCCCATTATGCAATTTCCAATCAGACAAACTGAAGCTTTCAGCCTCTGCGGCTGCGGGACGAGAGCTTTGCAAACGCTCGAAGAAGCTTCCAACCCTTCCATCAAATGCTCTGTTTGTACCCCTCTCTCTCCCTCTTCGTTCTTACTTCTTCAATTTCAGTGTCATCCAGCAAATGTTCAAGTATATACACAAATAGCTATGATCAAATCAAATTAACAGATAGACATCATCCATCGACTCCTTTTGTTTGTTGGTATGGAATTTAGACTGAGTTGCAGTTTATGGTTTATTCAAATGCCTTCCACTCTTCTGCCTCATTACTACCACTAATCCACACTGATGGTTGGTTCCCTAGAAATGGTGGTTTCAATTGGTTGTTGCACTTTATTTCTTGCTGTCATATGGGTTCATGTAAATAATTCCCCAATGCCAAAGAACGTCACCTTAGTTACTTCTACTCAGTTTATGCTTAAAATCCAATTGGGAATATCCAAAATTACCATGCCAAAGAACTTCCCCCTTCTTGAATTAAGTTGCAGACCTGAATCCACACAAATGTTGTGTTTATATTTATTCTCAAGTTGCAGAACTAAATAGGTTAAGTTGCAATACTAGATTTGAGGACAATTCCGTACTCAATCAATAGTTGATTTAGGCTTTACTCTCAAGTGTTTATGTTCACTCTTAAGTTGTAGAACCAATGGTTGCATGCCTATTACTTCTACTGTGACCATAGCTTGCATGATTAGTGTTTGTGTAATGCAGACTCCTTCACTAGCTTGAATTAAGCTAATCAGATTAGAATGGATTCTTCCACATACAACGAGGAGTTCAAGTGCTACCAATCTGACATCCATGGATGGAATTGGTCACAAGGTAAACCAATATATCCATCAGAACCTGTCATGAGTGAACTTAATAGATGGACTGTTTGCCTTTTGCTAGCATTAACAATTGTCATTGAAGTTACCATACCCGAGGAAAAGGGGTAAAGCACCATTCTATAATTTTTTTTGACGGTATTTTAAATTACATATTCTATAATACTTCAAATGTTACTAATTAGGAAGAAAAGACTTCAGACCATTACAATGATGTACAATCTACATGAAAGGAAGCTAAGGAATAGTTTATAGGCATTTAATTTACTGGCTCATTTGTCTTCGGTAAGTGCAGGTCTGTTATTGCTTTCTTTTTTATCCTGCTTTCATCAGCTTTCATCAATTGGTATTGGTCTGGGTGTTCTTTGATTGTTGGGACTGAATTTACATATTATTTGCATTAGAAAAAGTTGATTATGAAGTAGTCTAGAGTGATTAAGACAACGGGGAGCAATCTCTCATATGACTCCGTTGATAGATCAACGAATTTACTCTGAATTAGTTGAGTTGAGTGAATCATGGTGTTACATAGTGATTATAATCTAACTGAGTGGGAGAAAACCTAATGATTTCCCATAGTTTGGTGGCTCTTCTGTAAATGGTCCTTTGCCACTAAAGCTGCTACTTCCACTAGGATTATTGCAGCTAAATAGTTTTATAACTTCGATCTTTTGTTCGTCTGATGTGATAGATGACTAAGATAAAGTTAACAGAGTAGTTCTTAAGCCACTCCTAATGCTCTAAGAATTGGTTAGAAGTATGTTCTGTATATATGTATACAAATTTGGTGTTTCCAATGTGATGGCAGCAGTCTTATGCTACGCTGTGATTTTTTAAGCCATGATTTGATGATCAAACAATAACCATAGGAAATGTGATCACACAATGCAATTGCAGAGATGTTCATTCTTTCATGCTCATTGGTTATTGTAAGTCATGTCTATATGATTTCATTTAGTTGATAACCCCATTTCTTCCTCAGATAAGGATTCTTCTACCCATGTAGCCAGTGCTCCCAAATAAGCTTTTGTATAGAGAAGTTGCTTCAACTGCTAAGTGCAGCTGGGATTTTGGGTTTGGTTGTGGAAACAGATTTGACATTCCATCTCCGATACAGTGCTTCTTAAAGAAATACTGGCTTGCAACATGAAAATGAGCTTTAAGTTATCATCCTAAAATCATATTGGGGTACCTGCCGCAGAGCTCGGGCTGTCTTTGAGAGAACTAATCAAAGAGTTGGAACGGTTGCAGGCTAAGAATAAGGGTCCTTCGGTCTCTCCCTTCCCAATGTTTACAGTAGCAAATTGATAGTGATAATGTTTGTGGAAACTGTAGCAAATTCATGGGAACAAGCCGAAATTGCTCACAAGATAAATGAAATCTATCCATCGACCATCATGATCTGGCTTTGGTGAATGTATCTTTCATTAATGATAATGCAACACTATTGACGCCCAAATCACAAGAGCTAGAATGGGAGTGCATTTACTGGTGTAGTTAATTTGGTTTTTCGGGTTCGATTCAATTAGGTATTAAAAGGCAGAGAAAAGAGATTATGGGTGGCATTGAGAGAGACTTATGAGTTAGGAATGTTAATGATGTATAAACTCTACTTATATGCATAAATCTCCGGAATCTCTCTTCCTTTATATATAATCATTCATCAGTACCATCTGTTTAACATTTGAAACTCAATATAATTGTTATTGGTTATTTATTTGTTGTAAAATTTGTCATGTAAATACACACGTCCGCAAAGCGAAGGTCAAATTGTCATTCCGCCGCAAAGCGCGGGCTAAATAGCTAGTACTTTCTTAAATTCAATGACCAAATTGGGGATTTCTTCTACTTTCCATCTCTCGGTTTCTACAAGGTTTGTATGGTAGCATCTGAATTTAGAAACTCAAGTATTTATATTTATTTATATATCTCTATACTTGCTATATCTTCTTATAGGACTGAGCTCAACTTTTGGACGAATTTGCTTCCACCAGTATTGCTACATTTTATACAAGCTTTGTTGCTAACTATGATCATATGCTTTATTTGGTTAGTGTGCCTTGGTGAATCGCACCATCCTGGTGTGGATTTCCATTTGCCTTGCCTGATAGGTCACTCATTCTCTTGCTTTCTTATGTTTTTTTTTTATATTGTTGTCGTATAAATGACAATTTTGTTCTCTCTTGCTTTTTCAATTGTAGGAAGATCGGTGTACCTTTGAATCAATAAGAATTCTCTCTACTCATCACCAGAGGCAACAATAACAGAGGAAGGAGGCTGGATTTTACTTGTGTTGCCAGCAAGAACGGAAGCATGGTTGATTGCCAGATGTTGTTGTCGAGGTGTGAATCCTCCTCTTGCATGACCAGTGCTCTTTTATTAGTTATAGCTTCTTTGTGGTCTCTCTACTCAGGGATAGTTTATGCTACACTTGAAATTTTATTTGCAGGTCTCGACGGAAATCATCAAAGATGGTATTAGAGCACAAGTCAGTGTGCACATATGCACATCATATGTGAATTTTGGTGGGAAATAACACCTGAAATATGCAAGCTACCGAGGCAAGTCTTGGCCAACATAGTTGGGATTTTGTGAGGCTGTTTAGTTCGAGGATAGAATTCTGTGAGGGTATTTGATCATTTAATTGAAAGATGAGTTTCTATGTGGTTTAGCGTTCTCATACTCAAATGTTCTGTTTTTCCCTTTCATTGATCTCGCAAGAATTGAGCTAGAGGCATTCTAGGTTACCGTGTATGCTTTGCTAAGTTGAGTTGTATCCATGTCTCAGCTCTTTAGAATCACGGGAAAGCCCTCAATTTCATTTCCTTTGAATGACTTCTATGCTTCTGGGTTTTATAGATCGTTGATGGATGGATGTTTGTACCAAAGAAGCAAACTTCTGTCGAGGTTCTGCTTGATGTCTATTTGAGGTCTTAAGCTGCTTCAAGGGGAAAAGAAAGGAGCTCAAGTGCATGTGTTTCATAGTGCTGGCCTAGCCTTCTCAACAGCAACCGCAGGGAATAACTTACCCATGTGAAAGTCACCGAAGCTGTGATTTCTGAATCTGTTGAAAAAACATAAGGTGATGTTACAATTGTTAGTGAAGGGGGGTTTGGATAATGGGCAATGGCCGGTTAGGAAAGGAAGTCAGCTGTTAGATCAGGAGCTGCGACAGGGAGGGATGTGCAGTATCCTTTCAGTTGAAGAAGGTTGGTTTGTCGTGGACACCACTCACGAATGATTTTGCTTATGGAACATTTAGTTGTTTTCTATCATTTTAATTCCTTTAACTTCTCATTTTTGTGTCTTTTGGCATGGAATAACATGACTAATTGACTACATAAAATGTTGTTGTACACAGCTTATGACTGTAAGGTATTTTGCTTTATGGCCAAGCTTAACAGATTTGTGGCAGATTATTGAGCATTGTCTTGATAATATTTACAGTACGATGTTTTCTCTTCATTGCAAGTCACCAACACACCATTGTCAGGCACGTCAATCCAGAATTGCCTTAACAGTGGTGACCACCTCCTCATTACTGACCATAACATGATGTTATTGCAAAGATGATATTGTTGCAACTTAGGTCCAGCGGCGTAGCCTATGCCGCGGGTGTTGATTCTAGTTTATGTATGAATGTTAGGACGACCTTTAACTATACAACTTTTTTTAGTGGCTTGCCGGTCCTTTTCTCACCAAAACTCTTCCACTCCCATCTTTCTGATTCTTTCCTTTCTCCGTCATGGCAACAGGTTTTGAACTACAACTCTCCCCAGTCTATTTATTCAAAGACGAATTTAAAGTAGTCTAAGTGGATGATGCAGACATTGTTATTGCAGTTCAAAGTGTGATAAAAGATCTCGAGGTTGTTGGGCACCTACAAGGATCCAAAATCTTTGAAATCGGAATTTTCAAGACGGCTCCTCCAACACGGCCAGGAAAACTGACTTAGAAGTGGCCATAGTGGAGAATGGTCTCTTTGCTCTCCAGTTCTTGGATGAGGAACAAGGTTCTTCAAGGAGGACCATGGCATTTTCAGAATCGACTACTGATCCTTCTGTTTCCACCCCCTTCATTCCGAAGCTAAACCGTAAGATTGTCTCCCCAACAAGGTCATAGTACAACCAATAGCCTAGCATAGTGCTCGTTGTTTGGAACAAGTAAAAGCTTACAGGTATAGAGTGGCCCGACAAGGCTAAATGATCGGAAAAGAATGGATAGAATGGCTAAATGATCGGAAAAGTATGGATAGAATGACGATCACATTTGTACACTTATGGCAATTGGCCAAAAAGAAAATGAAGAACAAGAGATTAGTGAGAAGTAGAAGACGACGGTTGTCTCCAAATTGCAAGAGAGCAGGGCCATTTTTTTCACTCAATGAAACTGCATAAGTAGTGCAAGCCACACAAAAAGAATCAAGAAAAGCTACAAGTTAAAAGGAAAGGAACAAAGGAGCAAGGAGAAATAAGCAGGGACAACACCTGCACTAAATTGGAATTCTAAGTGCACGTACCTATCCAAACAATAGATCCCCAATCATAAAAAGGTTAAATTGGTTTTTAACGGCTCTGACCACCTCCAATCAACACATTTATTATATATCGCACAAGATTACATTGCGAAAATCTCTTAAATAGCCACGAATGTTTTCTCCTGCCCCCATCAGTAGAATGAAACCAGTGCCGGCTGCCAACTGAAAAATACACAAGGCGAAGCACACCCATTTTCCCTACCATCCACTTATTCCACATTCTACCACCCAATGTTCAGATTACAACAACGGCTTGGCCTTCTTCTGCAGTCAGATTAATCATAACATATGTGAGATGGGAGATAAGATAAGAAACGAGATCACAAAAAGATATTCAGAGCAGACCAATATAGCGTCTTAGCATGAAGGGACAAATTTCTCAAACAATTGCAAACAGAACAAGACATGCGAGTGCTACTTTGCATGCGAAGCGTACAAATGGCGAAGTAGATAGATATTCAGTTTAAGAGACCGCAGGGTATGATGCAAAGACGAAAGGATTCTCAGCAATCTCGCACAGAATTAGACATGTTATGTATGTACTACTTAGCATGTTAAATGAGAGAGTAGTAAGGATGCTCAAGATGTCTTCCCTTATCCTGTTAGGGGAATATATGGAAATGCTTCTTTCGGCTTCCACCAGTGCATTCTCAAACCCTATCAAAGACTCGGAACACAGAAGAAAGAGGGGAGAAACGCAAAAAAAGAAAAAGACAGAGAATACAAATGCAACACATCTGTTCATCTTAGATTTGAGAAATCAAGGGTAAATTCGCAGAAGCAGAAGTGATACCAATTATAGGAGTTGCTTCCACAGTCTGAACCAAACAATTGTAGCTTCCATCATACACAGCTCGCAATTCCTTATACCTTGGAATCGAAATAGGGCAGCTAGAGAGGCCAGGCTGAAAACTTACGAAAGGAACCAGACATTGTCCCAGAGGACCCAAGAACTCTAGCTCACCCGTCCGCAAGTTGCAAGACAAGATTGCATAACCATAACGATGACCAAAAGATTGCAAGAAGATGATTTCCGGCTTTTCTGGATGCAGATTACGTACTTGAATATACTCGAGGTCGTAATCACTCCATGATGTCTCACTCAACCACATTTCATATAGTTTCCTCCAAGACTTACCATCTTCTTCCAGCCTCCAAACAGTGAAGGCATTCCTTGAATAAATAATAGGTGCCCTTTTAGCTTCAGCTACAATTATATGCAAAGCATCTTGTGAGACAGAAGCAATCCACTCTCGGAGTTCGGACTCGGGCTGTGGGATTGAAGAAGTGTCAATAACGGTGGGAGGCATTTCAA
Organism: Linum tenue; assembly: GCA_946122785.1. Lineage (NCBI taxonomy): Eukaryota > Viridiplantae > Streptophyta > Magnoliopsida > Malpighiales > Linaceae > Linum > Linum tenue. The sequence goes on along the minus strand of CAMGYJ010000005.1, from coordinate 44,004,705 downwards.
GGCAGAAAGGATTGAAAGCCACCATTGGATAGCCAGGAACCCCGGTATAATGAAACCACCAAAATAACTCCCCATTGCACGAAAGTGAATTGGGCCGAATCTTTCTTAGTCGACCAGCAAGAACAAGAGCATCCTTGGTCCATTCTCCAGACTCTGAACAATACACGTCCAGTTTTAAAGTTGCAACCGGCTCGAAAGTTGCATATACACACACCACCCGAAACCGATAGTCAGAATGAACACATACTTGGCCATCGCCTAGCTGAAGATTATAGTTATGACGGGGTTGACAAACTAACCTCGCGTGCACATATTTTATATAGGCACGGCCATGAGCACCCTCCTTTTCAGGCGCTAAAGGAAGGGCGATCCATTGCTTGGTAATCGGATTGCAGACCAAATACGATCTACCAAGTTCGTTGTCGACATAAATTCGATCCACAAACCCGCACAAAAGCAAGTCCTTGAAGGAATCAAGGACTGCAAAACGGCCTCGACCTTGCTCCGGCACAGGGAGAAAGCTGAGGATGGTCGATGTTTCCGGGTGGTCGTCGGAGCGAAGAAGTAGAGGCGGGTCATCTTTGATGGTCTGATAGTGAGAGATGAAGCGGCGATTGAAGTATGGAGAGAAGATTAGGGAGTTCCACCGCTTGCAGACGGCTTTGCAGCGGCAGGCGGTTCTAGGAGTCGGGAGTCGAATCAGAATTTCTACGAGCAGATCGTCGGCCCTGAGTTTGGTGAAGGGAGACGGCGGAGGGTTTACCAACTCTGATGGAAGAGTTGAGCTTTTTCGAAGGGTCGCCATGGCGGTGGACCAACAAAGGGATGGATGGAAAACGCCGACGGAGGAGACAGCGATACTTTATATGTGCGGCTGACTGACTGCCTTTTGGGTTTTCCTTCTCCCGAACTGAAATGGTGGGTTTCTGTGTTTGGTTTTATTTCGTTTTCCTTCTCCCGAACTGAAATGGTGGGTTTCTGTGTTTGGTTTTATTTCTTCTGATTCAATGAACAGCACTGTTCCTTCCGGGCTTCGGCCTTGAAGGGCCTGTGTTGTTGGCCACCGCAGGATCCTCGAGATGGGCCAATCTGTATTGGGCTTTTGTCGGTTGGGCACAAACTCTTTCGTGGTTGGATTTACGGGTTTGGCTCATCATTTATATTGTTATTTTATGTCTAGTTTGGAAAGTAGAGTAAACTCAGGCAAATTATTAAATCCACCAATGAAAGATACGCCACGACAAGTTCCAGCTGTGGTTCGGTGGCAATCTCCAAAATCAGGACGATATAAGCTTAATGTGGATGGTAGCTATTATTCTCATACAGAACTTGCTGCCATTGGTGGTGTGGTTCGGGACTCCAAAGCAGCATGGGTTTATGGTTTCGCTTACAACATCAGTCGATGTTATATTTTACTAGCAAAGTTGAGAGCGATAAGAGATGGTTTTATCACTAGTTTGTGGCTTGGAATTAGAAGAATTGAAGTTGAGACGGATTCACAAGCAGCAATACTATTGATATACGGAAATACCCCTTTAAGTCACCTTGACTGGGTATTGATAGATGATTGTCATCGACTAACCTAACAACGATCCACTAACATTTTCAATCAAATAAATAAATCGTCACGATCCAACTTCCAATGAAGGATCGGATCAGTCGAGTTCTTGTGGGGGATGTGGCACACAACTTGAGGGGGGGGTGCTCTCTTGAAATGTTTTTATCAATTTTTTTCCCATCTTCTTGTATCATATTATTACTTCTCGAAATGTTAATGATTTTGATCATTTAATGATAAGAAAATAAAAGCATCCCCAATTCAACTTGTTACGTTGGTTGGTATGACTTTGACTTCATTCATGAGGAGGTTGCAAAACTTGCAATGATTCCATGGCCAATTGGCCATGCATAATGATAATGCAGCCTCACTGGCTTTCCCTCTTTATGGAGAGTAGGTAGGTGAAGACTGGCAGAGCCCAGCCCAGGTTTTTTTTATTAATTTCTCAACGGTGGTCGAGAGCTGATCGAAAGAGCGGGACAGGTTACGGTGATTACTACAACCGTGGTTACTAAGGGTAAATTGGGTATGGAAAAATAAATTATATTAATTTTTTTAATAAATTACATTTAAGGTAGTTACAAAAATCTATTAATTAAAAATCTCTCTTTCTCTCACTTCCCTAATCTCCAGCCAGATTTCCTTTCCATATTTTTCTCAATCTTTCTGCAAAAAAAAAAAAAAAAAACAAAATCAGTACCAATCCATTAGACAAACACTACCACTTTGAAAAATATCAATACCATTGCAAAAATAAATCTATACCATTACACGAAAACTACCATTGCAGAAATAAATTTATACCATTACACGAAAACTACCATTCAGGAAATAAAAACACTACCATTGTACAAAACATCAATACCATTCGAGAAATAAAAACATTATCATTTCACAAAACATCAATACCATTGCAGATTTAATCACTACCAATGCGACAAAATCAATACCAATATAACAAAATCAATACCAATGCGACAAAATCAATACCAATGTGACAAAAACACTACCACTACGGGGAAAATGACTACCATTTAAAAAAAATCACTACGGAAAAAAATGACTACCATTAAAAAAAACATACCGTACAAAAACCCTAATGTCTCCGATTCGGCAACAAAATTAAGAGGGGGGGGAAACAAAACAAACCGAGAGAAAAAAAAAAACCCACTAACACACAAGAGATTAGAACTTACAAAGTCAACAGAGTAAGTGATCGGTGGGGGAAGTAACTTCTTATTCTTATTGGGCTCCCGGCGGAACGAGCTTGCTGCGGTAGAGCTTGCCGAAGACGTGGAGGGCGGTGACGAAGCCGATGAAGCAGAGGCTGAGGACGAGGACGACGGTCGGGGAGATCTTGATCCCGGGAGCATCGTCGGTGTAGAATCGGAGCATGTTCCCGCCGGAACTTCCGACGCCTCCTTCCGAGGCAGAAGAAGCAGTGGACGAAGGACCTCCGAGCCGGCGTTGGCGCATCCCGGCGGTGGCGGCAGCGGAGCCCCGAGGGGCTGTGACGGCGGGACGGGCGGGTTTGACTGTAGAAGTAGGGTTAGGGTAGAATATATAGAATAATCCAATGCGGTCTTTTTTTTTTCTTTCAAAATTATCCTGAGGCAATCTTAACCGTAAGATTAAAAAAGGAAGAAAGAGAAGAAAATAAATGGTGGATACTGATGTAGCCATGGTGGCTACGAAAAATTCAGTCACCACCCTAACGCATCCCTCGAAAGAGCTGATGGCGAGAGACTGGTATTATATCATTGTTTTTAATGTCTAGTGGTACCATTTTCTTGTTTAATTATAAAACCAAAAAGCCCACTTGTCTTTTATCATTTGCCATCATCATGGGAACGCAGAAAAGGGAACTTAACGGTGTGTTTGATTTGGCAGAAAGGTTGAGCAAAAATATCGCAATAAAAAAACCCCGGAAAAAAGGTTTAGTCACTGTTCACCAATGCATCATGAGGTTCATGAATAAAGGGTTGTTTGGTTGGATGCAATCGACCGGATTACCAATTACACATGATAGAATAAGTTTAACGTTTACTCGTTAATGTATTTCACGAAATTTAATGTGAGTATATTATGAACGTGTTTTGTCACGTCTTTTTTTTTCTATGAAACTGCATTGAATCAAATAATATTTTTTATGCCAATGTATATATCGTAAACTTCCCGGCTACATCGGAAAACAAATTAGCATGCAGAAAGCTATATAGTGCAATGCAATCAAACAATTAATGGAGAAAATTCATAGTTATGAAATCTAATTATTGTTTACACAAATGATATATTTCCCCCATGATTATTAGCTACACCGCTCATTGGCTGTGAAAGAAGGAATTAGGAATGACAATGGGACAGCTACGAGGCAGGTATCTCGATACTCATACCCGCCCCATGGCAGGTCGGGTTCAGGTCGGATAATTTTATATGGGCTACAAGTCGGGGCAGGTCAACCCAATGGGTATGTAATTTATATGAATAACATTAAAAACATCTGTTATTTTCACTAAAAGACCAATAAACAAACCATAATATGATAAATAGTTAAATTATTGGACAAATTGAGGTTTCACTTATTTACAACTTTATTATAGATAAAATATGAGGTAATCTATAAAATACGGATGTCAATAAAGAGCCTTTGCCACGTCAGCTCTTCCTGTGCAACCCGTATTGCTAGGGAGGACACCCCTGTAATTACTCAACTCGCTCCAAGCGCCAATTCACACTCACAACCCAGGCTGCCACGTTTCTTCTCCGGAACACCAGCTGTCAATAAATCTTCTTCAATCCCTAAAATATCTCTGTATAAGTCCGTCGCCGCTGAATCAACAAATTCATCCGCTGCCTCTTTTTCCAGTCACCGATTCAACTTTCGAAACTGAATAGCTGCTGGTGAATCGTACCGAGTTAGGAGTTGATGCCGACCGAAAATTAACAATTGTTGTCTGTGGCTTCTCCCTCTCCCAGTCCGTAAGTATTCCTCTCCCTCTACCCCCTCCATCTTCCCCAGCATCGCTTTCTACTCCAGGATTGCTTGGGCGAAGTGCATCCAAAATATGGGTAGGTGAATGATCTTGGAAATTGACGGGGTGATGAAGTAATTATAGTAGGATAAAAGTGAATGGGTTTGGTGGAAAGGAAAGAAGCATAATGTTGGTATTGGAATCAGCAATAAGTTGGTACTTGAAGATTAGTAGATTAGTCCTTATGTTATGGTGATCGCGTAATTGAAAATGATATGTGGGTTAAGGAATATAATAAGATTGGAAATAGATCAAAAGTATGTTTTTGTTCAAATTAGATGGAATTTGGATAAGAGTGAACAAAGATCAAAGGAAAATAGAGGACAAAAATTCGACCAAAAGTATGTTTTGTTCATTATGTTCGATTTTATCTAGCGTTAATTTTAATTTCGGTACAGTTCTCTTTCATAATAAGATAATTTATAAGATCAATAATCAAAATATACTCAATCTTATTCAATTCAGTTTAGATATCAATTCAATGCAATTTACTCCGATGTAGACTTGATGATTACCCACCTCAAAAAAAGAATTGTACCTGAGACTGCAGTTCCGTGAGTAGTATGTGGCGAAGTCCTAAACTCCGACTTTAACTTCCTACAACTGTATGTCTATCGATTTGTCTAATGCTTTGCCAAATATAAAGTCAATAAACTATTATACATAAACAAGTTTCATGCAATTCCAATAACCAAACTCCACGTCGGTCCAATTTTAGGTGATTCCTTAGCTTTTGATACTATATTCTCCCCCTTTTACTTTGGGTTAGGGATACTATTGCCAGATAAATTCTAACTTGGCCTCTTCATGGAATAACACCAATTATATACCAAAGCAATAGATTTAACCCAATTTAAACAAAAATATGTGCTCCAATTTGTGGACCGTAGATATACAAATTACAATGTAATCTCATGCTTACCAAGACAAGAAAAGCTTACCAAGGTTTCCACCAATAATGATAAGTGCAATAATGATCATACACCACAAAATTTGCATCCCTAAATTCGAGGATAAACTATTCAAATGTATATTGATAGAGACTAATAACGAAAAGATGTCAACCGTTGTTGTGAAAGCCTTTTATGGATAGAGATCGAAAGTCTACAAACAAACGATATTATTTCAATAAAGAACGAACCTCATCTATTTGTTGCCCTAAAATTTTTTAGACCAATCCAAGCAAACTTATATATACGGTCAATATTTAGTAGGTCAATTTTCATGTATGGGAATGTTAGTGAGTGGATTTTTAAATTGTTTCTAATTTGCTTAATGCGTACCATTCTGCAAGGTGATCAATTGGAGTTTCAATGTGTAACTTTATAACATGAAGTTAGTTTATCCAATTCGTTCTCAATTGTCAACTTCTTTAATTTTATATACACACTTTACTTCTGGCGTGATAAATTTGGTATTGTTGAAGTTGAAAAGAATGTATGACAAAACTTAGTTAAAATTTTGTTTCACATATTTTGTTGATATTTCACAAATTCGATCTTTCCTTCAAGAAGAAATAGAAAACTCCGCCGGCCAATGGGCCGGGCACGATTACTAGTAAAATGAAAATCCTAAGTAATTTGACTAAGATTACATGTAAGTTAGGCAAAAACGGGTCAAGAATAGGACGGGTTAGGGTAGATCGGGTCGATGAGAGGTAGCCATGCCCGCCCCGCCTACGGAATAGGTCGGACCCGTCCAAAACAGGTCAACCAGGTCGAGTAAAACGAGTGAGGTTGAAATTGTCATCTCTAAAAGAATTGAGATGATCAAGTAATAATAATAAAGAGGTATATATGAATTCTAAAAATTTAACTAATTCCTCGTGTAGAACGTGGTACGTTTGTTCTATGCGTCAATTGAATTCCCCCGGAGCAAAAGGGGAAAACAAAGAAAGAATTGTCTTTGGGCCGCCCCTTCGATCGTTCCTACTTTTTCATGGACTTTCAAACAATCGAAATTATTGTATAGCTCTTTCTAGTCTCTACCTACCTTCGTTTGGTCCCCCTTCATCCTCCATTTCTCCTGGCCGTTTCGGCCGTATTGCCAAACGCGGCCTTAAGTCAACATAAAGAACTGCACCGCCGCGACCACCGGAAGCTGGCCGGCCGACCGGAAGAGGATTAGTTAATTAATTGATTAAATATGAAGCCATGTTGCATGCACAATTATATTATTATTATTATTATTATTATTATTATTATTATTATAAAATGTATCACATGCAAGTGTGCTAGCTGGAGATGATGGGGGTGTAGTGTAGACTCGTTTGAAAACGTTTATTAAATTATTACAGATTTGTCAGAGCAGCTCCTTTGTCGTAACTAGTAACTGACTTCTGATGGATCTATCGGTCTGAAAGGTCAAACCAATATAAATGATTTATTCCATACTTTGTGAACACTTAGAAAATCCCATAATTCAACTTGCTGCCTGGCGTATATTTACTCACCAAACACTAATCTTGTGAGCCGCGAAGCTTGTTGATATAATTTGAATCGGACTATCAGTTGACTCATTGGCGTAGCTAGAGATATCATTTAGTGGGGTCCAAACAAAATGAAATACAAAGTTTGTCTCAATAGTGAAATCATTGTCTTGTGAAGAGGGGTCTGGTGTTCTAAATTTACTAACCACACCTTAAAAATCCACTATTTTTAATTTATATTCATTTTCCAAGTGGGTTCCATGGACCCCACATCCCCTCACCTAGCTCCACCAATGTCAGCCGCTACGACTGCAATAGTCGGGGGTATACGAGCTTAATGTTATTTGGGTTCGGGTTCTGGGCCTGGTATGTAACCGTTTCTTTTGCCATATTGGATTAGGTTTAGACCCACATGAAGAAGTATATATAAATACTTCTCATCTCCTCGATATAGTGAAACTGGCTCTCCTGCCCGTGGACTTAACACACATTGTGTTAGTGAACCAAGTAAATCGTGTGTCGTGTGCTTTTTATTTCCGTTTTCTTGCTTTGTCGATTTCAGCGATTTCCCGATCCATAGCAGCGCGGTTATAACAAAGCTTGATCTCACATTCTCTCCTGGTTAATTGATTCGTTATTGGATTGAAGCGCGATTCGATTGAATTGTATATGTATAATTCGATATGTCGATATTGATATGAATCTATATGAACGGTAACCTAATAAATATCCAAATCAAATTCAAGCCAAATATGTGTTGCATTTCTGTGGTGGAAGGCTTGGAACGCTCCGAGCCCCCTGATGGGGCGAGCGAGTTCCTCCCAGAATCGCATGACGACACAGATTGGATGGAAGCCACCCCCGCCTGGCTGGAGTAAGCTTAATGTAGATGGTGCAACGAGTGCTAGTCAAGGGATAGCAGGCGCAGGGGGAACCTTGAGGGACGCCGACAACAACTGGAATGGTGGTTTTGTGGCTGGATAGCCATTTGTTCGGAGTTATGGGCTATTTATCATGGTCTCAAGTTGGCACGGAAGTACGGATGCAGAACCCTCATCGCGGAGACTGATTCCCAATTAGCAATCCAACTGGTGAAGAACAGGTCAGACCCCTTACATCCTTATGCAGCCCTATTAACGGCCATCAGACGACAGATTGCTCAAGACTGGATTGTGAATTTAATTCATGTATACTGAGAAGGGAATAGAGTCGCGGACTGGCTCTCGAAGCACAATCTCGTCTATCCCTACGGTATACATGAATTAGAAACACCTCCTAATGAACTTCTCCCGCTTCTTCAGGAAGACACCAGAGGCGTCACTTTTCCTAGACGCATAGTCTCTCCTCCTACTTCTTCCCACCTGTAATCTCCGACTTTGCTTTCTTTTTCTGTGGCTTGATGCCTCCCGGTATGAAAAAAAAATATAGTTTACTTTCCATTATAATGCTTAATTTTCAGAGCTCTGACCAATTTGATACTAATAGCAGAGCAGATTGTAATGCTTAATTTTCAGAGCTCTGATCAATTTTATACTAATAGCAGAGCAGATTTTAATATTTTATTCAACTGCTGCCAAATTATATGAAACTCTAGCGATCCAGCAGGCAGCAGCCCCTCCCTCCCTTCTATTCCCACATGCATAATGCATTGCATTTATTCCCTTTTCTAGAAACTGAGAAATGGGCAAGATACCTTTCCTTCATAGCAGGCAACACCGACAACACAACTGTACTGATCTTTCATCCACGAGAGGCGCACAATAACAGTTAGAAATCGAACATAAAAATCAGGATTAGCAATCTAGTTAGGTCGTAGACTAGATTGCTATTTGAATTGTATATTTAGAAGGTACGAGAAGTCCTCTCTTTATAGAATCGTAAAATCAAGAATATTCTATCTATCTTTCTTGAGGAATAAGTCACGTTTACTTAGTGAGATAATTACTCTCATAATCAAAATGTGTTATACTGAGTTAATTAACCCGGAATATCTTCCAAATATTAATTGTATTAACAATCCTTCTTATTTTTTATATAAAAAATTGTTAAGAGTATTCAATTAAAAATTGTATTTATACATTTCAAAGGTATTCATCCCAACAATTCCTAGTTTTCCATTTTGGAAGACCTAATATATATTAATCCCCCCAACAAATACCAACCCCTTAACCCAACACAATTTTATTTTTCTCCTTTGTTCCTAGGAAATCTTGAGCTATGATGAGCGTCTTTCGTTTGTTTTTAGTATTGTAACCTAATCAGCCCCGACCGAGTTCTTATTCATTTTTCCATCTCTGATTATATACGATTTTATTTGAACAACTATACACCTCAGTAAGTTCGATGCATGACTCAGTTATTGAGTATCAAGTCGATGCAATTGTAACGTTTCGTTATTTAGTTGAGATAGGATCAACCAGCGTCACAGATAACCATCTGCGTGCGACAAAATCTTTTCCTGAAGAAATATAATTGTACACATTGCAAAGTAGAGGGTTTATTATAAGCTAATATTCCCCCTAGGGAGGGACCGAATCCAACTTTTTGTTGCATAGTTTGGGCCTCGGCCCTCGGGACCAAAAGGCAAAACGTGCATAGTGTCAAGGATGGAAAAATAAGACAATATTTTACCAAAAAACAAATGATAAATTCCTTCAAACGGGAAAAACAAGAGATGAATTACCAAAAAAAAAAAAAAAAAAAAGAGATGACGACGATGCGGAATTGCGGATAGGAGAGAGGGGCCAGCTGGTAATTTGGGCGCTGTATCCAATCCTGGGGATTCGGGCTCCACTTTCCCCCCCCCCCCCCCCCCCAACTATATATGGAACAAGATAATCAATAGCCTCCAGTCCTGACACAGCAGTAATTGTGAGCGAGAGAGGTAGCTAGCGCGTGTCCCCGACTACCAGAAGCTGCGGGACGGGAGAGCACAGCTCCAGGATTGGATTGGATTATTATTATTATCGAGTAAATAAACCAGAGGTCCTCATAATTTCTCTCCCTGGAAAATGCACTCTTCCATCCTCTTCTCCTTTGCTCGCTCTTCTCGTTGCAGAACCGCTTTGTTTTTCTGTATCAGTGAATGACTCTGTCATGAAATCAATTTGCAGTCGCCGCCGGAGCAGATGAATCCTCAACGCACCACCGCCGCCGCAAGTACGGGCTCGCTGTTGTAAAATCAAATCACACACAGGTCCGTCCCCGGCCCCCTGATTTCTGCATCTCCTACCCACCTGCTTTTCAATTTCTTAATTACATATCCAGTGCTAGCTAGCTGGTTTCAACCGGTTTTGTCGTCTAGCGGCTGATTTTGGATTCGCTTTGTCAAGCCGAATTCAATATACTGGAATTCGGTTTGAATGATGTTGGAATTGGTTGTGGTCCGGTGGACTTTCCAATTACGTGGGTCAAAATCTATTGGATTTGATGCGTGGTTATGTGGCTCCGGTGAACCGGTACGGCAGGTGATCAATTCTTTTCCCCTTTGGGGATGGGGGGATATTCCGATCACGGGGAGAGATAGTGATAACTGATAGCCAATTCCTTTTAAGCCCGAGTCTATAATCCAGCTGGAACTTGTTTCGTAGCTATATTAATCACCATAATACTATTTATCTCCTCTACTTTTTTTTTGGGTAATGTATGGCTTGTGAATGGTTTATTAATCTGGTACGTATCATTTTCGATAATTCTTTATGATTTTCGATTTTTTTAGAAAATCAATTATGGTTATTATTATAGTTTTTTATTTTTAAAAAATAATTATTTTTATCAATTTATGTAAAACGTTACATTATCTGCAGTTTCTTCTCTACTATGCGCCATACTGAACATTTATTTCTGGTCCTCTCCCATTTTTGTTTTTTTAAATCTTTGGCGTCATAAATTATTTTTGTGAGGTAAATTACATCAGACTTCAGAGAGAGTACTCGTCTACTTGAATTAGAAATGACAATGAGTCAGGTTGAGTCAGGTTTCTCTGAACGCAAATTCAAATCAATTGGTGCATTCATTAAGAAAATTCGGTAAAATAGCCATTGGGTTTTGGAAGTGCAAACCCAACGGGTATACATGACAACAAGAGTGCTTGTCTACATGAATACTCATGGGTTTATGAAAATAGCTATACATTATTTCTTTGAACATCCATATTGTAACATTATTAAAAATTTTCCTACAAATATATCTCTATAAAAATTAATAACATTCCTAAGTTATCCATATTAGGTTTATACTTTATACTGACCTAAAGAGTAAAGACTGACCTAAAGAGTAAAGACTAGTGGTATCCATAAATTCTCCATATAGTTCGTTAGATACAAAATGATGTCTTTTTGTTTTTTGGGTATGGGTTGGGTGGAAAGTGGGTTTGATTTTGGAAAAACCCAAATTCAATCCAACCCGCAAATTTCAAAAGCTGGTAAATTCTGCACATTACTCAAAACCCATTTGTTTTGACCAGATTGAATCAAATTGGGTATTCGTGAGTTTAGGTTCAATTGCCATCACTAACTAAAATGGTACAGAAAATCAATAAATGTACCGTAACACAATTTATCACAGATATTCAACGAATTTTCTTATATCTTAGAGATATATTGAACCCATAATCATCCATCGCAAGTTATATATATTGTAGGAATATTTTGAAACCTTAAAAAGCCTACTGATTATTTTGACTGGTACCAGGTTCTCGAGCGGTCAATTCTCCAATAATGTCCACATATTTTCCTCGTCAGAATCCTCCCCTCCTAATTAAACTGAACCAACCTTTTTTTCTCAGCTTAAACTTTTTTCTCATCTCCCTCTCCTGCCCAACTCTATCCTTCTTACAGCTCAATTAGTCATTAGTGATCATCATCATTGTCTTCAACAATGATTAACCTTTTTTTTTTTTTGAGAACAAATAGAAGACGTAACCTCACCAAGCAACGTGTTGTTGGACTGGGAAAGGAAAGAAACAGAATCTTTTTTTTGGGTTAATCATTAAGGCACTGCAAATTGCCAAGAGAGGGGGAAAAAAGTAAAAGTGTAATGGGTGCCTGCCAGTTAGGATTTGTAGGAGCAGCCAGCCACCAGCACAGGCTTGTGTGGTTGTTGGGCCGTATAAGCTTCTTTCTCCATTGGGCCGGTGGTTCAACGTTGAAAGATCAAGTACCAGCCCTCTTTTCTCTTCTCCCCCACCAAAAATTGGATGTTTGTCTTTTGTCGTTTCGTTAGAAGATCTCACAATCGAAGTTTCGTTCTCAATACGAACTGTCAAAAAGCTCCCCCACTGTATTACGCCAACCAGTGCTCAAGTCTTTCTCGTCCCTTTTGTTTTGTTGTGTATAAAGAAAATAGTTATTTGTACTAAGAATATTCTGGATGCTAGTCCCCACTAGCCAGAGAAAGATGAAACTTCTTGACATAGACATGAGGCTACAATTATAACCACAAATGTTTCTGAAGAATCAAATAGCTACCTGCAGTTTGGGTTCTGCTACTATGTTCTAATGTTATGGTTTTGTAAATAGTGAGGTGTGAAAGTAGGAGTTTCTGAATCTAAATTTACAAATTTTAGGTTTGGCTGGCAGGAGCCGTCTTCAATTTGATAGTCTACCATTATTGGTGTCGTTGAGTGAAATCAAATCGAGATCTATGTGTCTTGTTTGGCTCCCATGATGGGCAAGTGGTCATTAATATAAGAATAGAAATACTACTTCTTTGACCTTGATGGCTGGTTAGATCCAATGTATTATTGTTAATCCTATTACTATAATAAAGCCATCATTTTTGGGTCTAAATCACTGACTATACATATCTGTAATTCTGTAGTAGTCATACACTCAGATTTCCTTTTGCTATTTCTTTCTCGTCCTAGTGGTTGGTGGTAGTGGTCACGTAGCCAGACTTTGAATGGACTAGTGACCTTAAAAATTCCGAGTTAATTGAGATCCTTACGTGAGGTAGTATCGATAAAGGTATGAGGTCCTACACTTCAAGTTCTTAGGACCCCCTCTCCTCAAAGGCTCCCTTCGCCACTAGTAATGGTGCTGATCAGTTAGTGGCTGAACCGGCAAAATTACTGATCTGATTTGTTCCTGACCAGTTTTGATCCGGTTCGGTTCACGTTAATCCATAACCGGATGCATAATGCGTCTTTTACTCGTCAACGGGACATGTATATGTGACATAAACTATTAAGACAAACTGGTCCAGTTTGTGTGTACAGACATGGTCTATAAATAATCGATGAAACTTGAGTTGAACCGCCCTACACTCCAAATTGGTACTAGGTTTGGTAGCAATATTGTAAAACCGCTTTATACAGCTGATTTAGCAAGTGACATGGTCCAACGATATACAACCAGTTTTAACAACCATGGTTGGTAGGTAGCAAGAGTCCCGACCTTCCCCGGTTATCGCTTTCCTATGTTTTTTCCTTTTTCTTTCGAGATGGTATAGCTAATAATAACATTGACGGCTCCCTTTAAACCCACATGCAAATATTGAAACTCTTGGGTTTTTTTTTTAATTTTCTTTTGTGTACTGGAATGCATCCACATGATCAGTACTTGATTAAGAATTACTGAACTGCATCTGTCCCGTTTTCCTAATTCACATGCACAAGTAGCAGGTGGTCACAGATGGAGTACATGTACTAGTGGTGCCTGCCTAGTGGGTTTTAATTTAATCTCCTGGTGCATCTTCCCTTTGATTTTTCTGGGTTTTCTCCATCTTTCACTTTCGAGCTCTGTCATCACTGTCTCCCTTGGCATGTTTCCTGCAGCTGCCGTCCCGTCTCCTTGATTGAGGGAGAACCCTGTTAGTGTATATATACACACACAGCATTTTCATACATACAGAAGATCAGGGGAAGAAAGAGAGCCCCTCGAAAACCAGAGTAAATACATTGTAGGCTTCGATCAAAACCAGAGAGTTGGGGGGAAAATGGGTTTCTGGACATTGCTTCAGGTGGCTTCAATGCCAGTCATACAAGTCCTCATCGTCGGCCTCTTGGGTGCCTTCTTGGCAACCGAGTACATCAATGTCCTCCATGCTGATGCTAGAAAATACTTGAACAAGGTAAAACCCCCTTCTCTCTTCTCCCCTGCTGCTCCGTCGATCGTTTGATGGGTCTACAGATTCGGAGGGTAGTGATGATGCTTGCTTCCGCTGCAACATTTCAGGTTGTGTTCACGGTTTTCACTCCCTCGCTCATGTTCGCCATTCTCGCCAAAACCGTCACTCTCGAGGACATCATCTCATGGTACGTACGGAGGCTTAATCCAAGTTTCGGGGTTTCACTTTCCTCTGCAGCGAAACCATGGTTGATTTGATTGAATACTTGCATATTGTTATCAACCTGCTGTTTCAGGTGGTTTATGCCAGTGAACATTCTGCTGACCATGTTGTTTGGCGGACTTCTGGGATGGGTGGTCGTCAAAGTTTTGCGTCCCAAGCCGCATCTCGAAGGCCTTCTCATTGCTGTCTGTGCCACAGGTCATTTAACTGTCTCGTGTTTAAGTTAATGCCATCTTCTGCAGCTTGCAATGTGCAATGCTAAACCTTCTCTCTGTCTCTCTGTGTGTATTATTTTTTCAATCTTTAGGGAACTATGGGAACCTGCTGCTGATAGTTGTGCCTGCAATATGCAAAGAAGATGGCACTCCATTTGGGGATCATGCAACATGCGGCTCCATTGGACTCTCATATGCATCCTTCTCTGCTGCGGTAAAGGCCGATTTTGGTTATCTGACAGGAAAATTAGCCACATGGTCTGTTGACTTCCAAAGTTTAATTTTGGTGCAACTCAATTCATTATATGTAGCTGGGAAGCATCTACATCTGGACCATTGCTTACCAACTCGTCCGCACCTCAGCTGTTAAATTCAAGGCACTTCAGATGGCCGAAGAGGCCTCCAAACTGCCAAACGACGATCTGGAAGCCACTCAGGGGACTCTTCTTCTTAAGGGAGACGATGCACAAGTTCAACAAACTGTAAGTTTCCCCTCTCGCTACTAACCAACAGTCTTTTTAGGCAGCACTGCTGCTGACTCTCATTCTTCAACTCTGTCTCCGAATCACTCGCAGGGTGTTTCACTTCACTCGGCGAACGACCTTGGAGAAGGCAAGACTTCTGGTTGTACTAAAGTTATGGAGGTTCTACATCAGATATTGCACGAGCTCACTGCTCCTCCCACGCTTGCTACAGTAAGAGTTATTCCCCAAGAGGGGTAAAATGGTTTTTCTGGTTTGCTCGTCATGGTTAGGGATCGGCAGCTAATGAAACCAAGTTGAAATTTTGGATGGTTCATATCAGATATTTGGGTTCCTGTTTGGAGCTACTACGTTTCTGAGGAACCTGGTAGTGGGCGAGAATGCACCCTTGCGTGTGATACAGGACTCCATTGCATTACTTGGGTATGATTCCTTCTGATCCTCTTGTTGCTTCCAAAATTCTTTCTTTATGAGGAAGTGAACAACTGCCATTGTCTTCTGCAGGGATGGTACAATTCCCTCCATCACCCTTATATTGGGAGGCAACCTCACTCAAGGTAAGCAAAATCAAATATCCAAAACCCACCTATTCATTTCCTCTTTATATGCTTCCTCTGCAACTAGAATCAACACTCGACTTTTACAAGCTTGCTGTTGTCTTTCCTCGTCTTTCTGTTACAATAGGGTTGAAGTCTTCAAACATCAAACCATGGATGATCGTTGGAGTGATCTGCGTACGATATGTATTTCTACCGGTGATCGGGATATGTGTGGTGAAGGCAGCTTCCAGCCTCGGGCTACTCCCTTCTGATCCTCTGTTCGCCTATGTGCTAATGCTTCAATACAGCATCCCACCTGCCATGAACATTGGTAAACAAATCTCACCAGCCCCTTTCTCTCTATACATACATAATACAAAATCGATCCTTTCTAACGATAATGTAATGCAGGCACCATGACGCAGTTGTTTGATGTGGCTCAAGAAGAGTGCTCAGTGATCTACCTATGGACTTACTTGTTTGCAGCAGTTGCTCTCACCTTGTGGTCTACAGTCTTCTTGTGGATACTGTCCTGATAAAAGAAGAACGGGCATTATTCGATTGGGAAGTCAGGAAGTTGTGTAAGCTAAGCTAGAGGAAGGTGTGAATGAAATAAAAAGCGTTTGTCAGAAATTGTTTAGGTTGTGTGCTGCTGGGATAGTTGTTTGCAGGGTTGAAGCTGCAGCAGCTAATTGGTTTTGATTCTTATGGCTATATATGTATTGATTAGATGGGAGGGGAAGTGGGGTTTAGTATTGTTGTAGTAAAAGCCAGGGCAGAGCAGCTTTCCTTGTGTGAAGGAATGCAAGGTAGCAATTTGTAAAATTTTGTGTGCCTGTCACCATATACTATCTGTTGAAAGAAGTTGGATTTATCATGGTTTCATATAGTGAAAACTTGTTTTGGGGGAAAGTGAAATATGCAGTACTTTTTCTTGAGTGAATCAATGATAAATGGCCTAAAATTAGTATGAAAAATGAATTCGCTCGAGTTAATTAAGTGAAATCTTGTGTGGAAAAAATGAGTGAAAAAAAGACTTTCATAATCCATTTTGGAAGACTACGATATCAGGGTACCTTATATGAGGATATCATATTAAGAAATCTATATCTTATTAGGAATCTTGAGAGTTGGGAGAGATGTTCTTAACAAAGAAGTTGAGGGAGCTGTAGGTCTATAAGAGGGTTAGAAGTTGAATTCAGGGTTAAATCGATTAAGAATGTGTTTATCACTATCTTTTAATACTGCATTGCTTAAGTTTTTCAGGGGTAGTTGTAGTGTATAGTCAAATTAATTATGTTAATTAAGTTGGTTTAAGTCGGGATTCGGTGATGGAGTTTTGGACTACCCATCGTCTCATGCGACCTCAGTGTACAACCCTCTAGAGGGTGTTAGTGCCGACATCTCTACCAGTTTGACAGGGTCACATCCTCACATCCCCCTTCACCAACCCTAAAACATGACATCACCCTAATAGGGTCAGTGTGCGTCCATTAATCCATTATCATTGGCCCCAAGCATGAAATCACCTAGGGTGTTGGTGCACGTCACCTAGGTGTCAAGCATGACATAATCTTAACGGATATGCATGTGCATCCCTTCGTCTCAGTCTCCACATGTCAAGAAAAATCAAACAACCTTGGCATCGAGCATAATATCATAAAAGATAAAAGGGTGGTCAACATGAATTCCCAAGTCAGACACCATCTTCACTAAGATAGTGATCATCAAGGTACTTGGGGTCAATGTGGTGACACCATCATGAAATGGTGCCAAAGTCAATCATGACGACCCCCAAAAAGGATACCCCACCTTCCAAGCATGGTAGACTCTATGCAGACACTGACACTCTACCATCTACATAGTATGGATCCTCAAAGCATGACATCGAGATAGAGGGGTCATGAGGGTTCCATTGTCACACCCAAGACCTCATCACGTCCGGATAAATCTCATTGTGAAGGCTTCAGTTGTCTAAATATCAAGTAGTCTACACGGATGCAAGGGGCGTTAGGACGTCAAGGAAGCTACATCGAGTATCGAGCCAGTAGGAGGGGCACTTACAAAGAATGTTACACCTGATGGCTATAAATAGGGAAAATGAAGATGGAGCACGAGTTCAAAAAACCACAACTCTTATACACGTGTCAAATTCTATCCTTTATGTAAGTAGCCATGGGAGTAGTTTCTGGATGTGTCATTGGATCTTCATAGGAGTAGAGTAATTTGACGTCGTTTGTTCCCAAAACCATCAAGACATCGAACACCCTCGTTCGAACTTGGTTAGATGTGTGAACCGTGTTATTATCCTTGTTTGAGAAGTCAAATGTGAATTTATTGAATTCAACACAATAAATTTTATCATCAAGAAATAGAATGATGGTTCGGTGTCAATAATACATGCTTAGTGACATGACAAACTTGTTGCACACTAGCTATGCATATTTCACTCATGCCCATTTGAAAATCATGTATTTTTTCTGATTTTCATAGCACCTAGTCTTGTGCCATGGTTTTTACTAATGGAGGTAGGTCAATTAACGGTTAGAAATTGTTGTTGTATCAGTTGGAGTGTAGACAACAACGACGAGAACATGATTAAGTCATCAACTTTCAGTGTGGACCCAAACTAGAAAGATATGGTGGACAATGTTATTCACTAACAGTTGTGTACTACCATATTTTGCGTGAATTTGGTTCCACTTGTTGGAGAAGGATTATGTTTCTATAATTTGTTTGCCCACCTTTGACGTTGGTATTATTATGTGAACATGAATACATTGGTTCAGTGGCTTGAACATGCGTTTTGCTCTATGAAATACAAGTTTGTGGTAACGAAAGGCTAGTTTTATTCTACCATATGATGCACATAGAGAGGCCCTTATGAGACTACTCAACCAAATCAACAGCTAAACCAAACATCTTCAATACTCGACTCATACGCGACAAGGTGGGATGGTAGGGCTAAATGTGGCACGAGGAGCCCACAGATTGAGGAATTAGAGGAAGTGAGATCAAAAGCAGAAACTTGCGACAAACTCTCCCAAACCAGCCGATTCTAAGGTATTAAGTTATGATGAAATGTCACTGGCAGAGTTGCTAAAAAAATCATATGAAGAAGATGAGTGAGAGAGTGATGAAGGAGACAATACAAGGAAGGTGAAAGCTGATTGTTGTTGCCTGTTTGACGAAATGAAGATACGATGAAGAGAGAAGAAAAAATGCAAATGGTGTATCAAGTCAATTCCATCATGCGAGACAGGGGGAGGGGGAATAGATGGATCAAGATCTACATAGAGAGGAGTTGGTGATGGTGGAGGATTCTAGAGTGGTTGTGGAGGACAACGTGGAGGTGGACACCACATCTGCTAACAAAAATGAGAAGTAGGAGGAAGACTGATTCGGGCCTAAATGTACACTTTTTATCCCCGTTTCTCTTTGGCGTTTGTGGCATTTGAGCTCCAAAATGGTATTTTTACGCTAGGTTTGCTGTGTTTCATTGTATTTCAGAGTCCAACAGAGGAACCAACCCCAAAGTTGAAAGTTGAAAGAAAAGGCGCGAGAGATCGGGCAAAGAGGAGGTAGCAGCCGCAGTTCACAGTCCAAGCAGTGAGTTCATGGTCATCAGGGTCGTGAACTGGAGCCACAAACCGCGAACTGCCAAGGTTCCAAAGAGTTTTCAGAGGTTACTGACGTCAAACGACCGTGAACTGAAGCCATGAACTGCGTACCAGTTAAGTGAAGCGGCGCATTTTGGACTGAGTTCACGGTCCTTGCCATTAGTTCACGACCGTGAACTGGGCGCGACATGTGTATAAAAGGGGAGCCGAAAGGAGGAAGAAGGGAGAGCCCAAAGTGAGAGAAACCTTATTCTTCTTGAAAACCTAGAGAGAGAAAGCCTCGAACTAAGAGGGAGAAGAGGCTAGGGTTTGCTCCAAGTTCAGATTTGGGAAGTTCCTCTTCAAGAGAGGATCTCTACAAGCACAAGGATTGAGACATCATAATGATGGTTTTTTCCTTTTTCCTTTGTGTTCTTTCTTTTTCTAGCATTGAGTAGTCTCCTTATCACTTGGGTGTTGTAGAACCCTAACTTCTACCATGTAGTTGATTGTGTGGATTGAATGATTAGTTGTGGGTGGTGTTTAATTTAAGATTTGAGGTATTGTTCATGGTGATTGTGCATTGTGTGTGCTTGGCAATCTTTTGTGCTATTCTAACCTAGCTTAGAGGAAAAACCCCTTATCTTAAGAGGCTCAAATTGAGCTGAGTTTTCTTGGGCATTCCATGCCTCCTATCTAGGTTAATGTAGGGCAAACCTCTAAACTCAAATTGAACACCTAGGTTGATTGTGATTAAGCCGTCCAAACCCCGGTTTGAGGAAGAAGGTAAGCCAACCCTCAATTGATTGGGCCAAGAGAGTTACAATTGTAGCCTATAATACATTGTTGCTCCTCCTAGTGGTTCACAATGGCCTTGTCGCACACCGATTCATTCGATCCCACGGTTCATGGTAGTTAGTTAGGGGGAAACAAATTACGAGTGAAGCTTCTCACCAAGAGTTTCAACCCTTTTAATTTTCAAGTCTTGCTTCTTAAACGTAGATTATAGAGATTTTCACAAACAACGTTCTGCTAGGTAATGTTTCAAACAATCGAAGTAGGGGTACATGGGCTGGCCTGGGCTGATATTTAAACATACTTGCCCTATATTGCACCCATTTAAGGTTTATACTTGGACCTTAGGTGAGATTTAAGTGTGATATTCTGGTTTTTTCTGGAGAGGCGATTTCCGGAGAGCCTCCGACGAGCTTCCGGCGACACCTCTCCAGCCTGTTTTCGTGCATTTTTTCGGCTTCCTCGCCCTCTCCTCACTTCCCCTTCGATCCTACTTGCGTCTCCATCTTGGTATTTGACCTTAGCTTTGTTAATTGTTGGAGAATCGAATTAGGGTGTGAAGTGAGGTGAATTTAGTGAATTGATTTTTGAATGAAGAAATAGGACGAGAGATTAGTTGATTAATGATAAACGAATAATGCATGTTGCATGAGCTTAATTGAGCCTTGGTGGGGCATAATTTAGGTCCAATTGCTTTTGAATGTGAAAAATTTGCCCACCAAGTGCAAAAATGTGAATGATTGTGAATATTTGGTGTTTGAATGGTGGATGGAAGCCGTCGTGGCATGGTTCGGGTTTGATATTGTGTGGATATTGGCATGATTCTTCAATCGTTCACCAAGAGTTTCAACCCTTTTACTTTTCAAGTCTTGCTTCTTAATCGTAGATTGTAGCGGGTTTCACTAACAATGTTCCGCTAGGTAATGTTTCAAACAATCGAAACAGGGGTACATGGGCCGATTTGGGTTGATATTTAAACATACTTGTCCTATATTGGAAGATGCGAGCCATAGTGAGGCACAAGAGATGGTGGTGGTAGTAGGTTGCAGGGGGAGAATCATGTGGAATAGGAGACGGAGGATGTTGATGATGAAGATAACAATAGAAAATGTGGGAATGAAGATGCCCAAAGGGGGCAATTGGATAGGCATGGGGACATGAAAGAATTTGATGTAGACGAAGCCGGGGATGTTTATGAACCTATGACGAATATTGTTGATTAGGTGTATAGAGAGATAAAAGTGAGGAAAAAGCGTCAGGATGGAGCGACGGGTGGGGGTCATAATGACATGACACTCAATATAATGGATTCATCCAACAACAACAGTTTGAAACCCATAACACTCTTTGAAGATGAACGTAAGGATCCTAATGACTGAATCTAGTTGTTTGTAATGAAAATGTACCTTCACTGAACATGAGTTTGTATATAGGTGTACCAGTCGTCAATGTTGAAACTGTACCATCGCCACCATCATTGAGCACCCATAGAATCAAGGTACTCATAAAAGGACCACAACGGTGTGTGAAATGGATCCCCATATATTTTGAGCTTTCTAAGGTGGTGAAAGGCAAGATTTTTAAGGAATTTAAACCAATTGTTGAGTTTGCATTGTCATACTGGAGGAAAAAATATGTGATGGTAGATTGTATTTGGTTCAACAAGTTCATTAAACATTGAAATTGACATTGACATATGCTTCATTTGCAGTGACTGTTGACAGACACTTCATCAGGTCTCTGGACGAGACTGTTGACTTTTATTGACTTTGAATGAGAGGTTCATGATGACCCATAGTTAACCGATTGAACAAGTTGCAGGCTTTTCTGCTACCTCTTTATGGAACAATACGACGACCACTTCATATTTGAGGAGGATAATTTATGGAAGGTTCATCCAACACTCACCACCTAGTGTGCAAGAATAATTCCTCTCATCTAACAGACGAGTAAAACTCGAGGCTGGAGTGATTAAGAGGCAAAGTCAAAGAAATATTCAACGTCATGAAAGCAAAAGGTAGGGATGGCAAGGGAAAAGGGGGGAAAAAGGCCACTCAAGGTAACTGTTGATGAGATGGGTAGGGTTATATCATGATATTTTGCGAGGACTCATGAACATTGTTCAATCTCGTTAATATAAATGAATGGAATCGGTAGTATCCCAATACTAAATAGTGAAATCTTAAATATCAAATAGTACTTAAACTCAATTCCAATCTCAATCTCAAAATATATTTGGTATCCCAATCTCTAAATTTTGTTTGATATTGATATTATATCAAATACCAAATCAATTATCTACAAAATTACATGTCAAATAACACAAATGTCTCTCCATAAGCTGTTGTCAAAACATATAAAAACAAACAATGTGTGGTTGCAAAACAAATAGGATAAACTCTCAACCATAATAACAACACAGTAGAAAAATGTGGTGCCTGAGAAGCACATTAACAAACTAAATCAACAAACTGAAACATGAAATGACTAAGCAACCATAAACACACTACAATAACAAAATGAACTTGGTATGTGTTGTCAAATAGTGAGGAACTGAGCTATGTATAATTAAGTGATCATCTTGACGATTGAGGGTTTGATAGTAGTGAATGAGAGAGTCTAGTTGAGATAGATAAAATATAAATTAGTTTATATTTTGGTATTGATTGGTATTTCAGTATATACTAATCCCAATCTCTAATATCAAATAACACTTATTATTCAATCACAATCCCAATCACAAAAAAATACATATATTTGGTATACCAAATATAGATAAATTCAATACATTATTTGGTATATCCTAAATACCGATACAAAACTTTCGACCATAAATATAAGTTTTTATTTTTATTTCTGAGTGATATCAATGGAAGATAATAGTTAAACTTAGAATTCTACCCAGGACCCTTAAAAGACTCTAAAGAAGTCACCCCAAATAATCAAAAGACTCTAGCTCTACACGAGACAAACAGTGCTTTACGCGCCACTCTATGGGCAGCATTGTTGGCGGACCTAGGTACCGCCCTAAACTCTATACAAACAGACAAAGAGCTAAGGATCTCATGACACTCTCGTAGCACCGGACCACCAATCGAGTCTTCTATGACGCCTTGACGGACTTGGTTGACGACCACTTCGCTATCACCTTCGACTATCACGTGGGTCAAGGATCTTGAGGCTACGATGGAGATAGCGTCTCTAAAAGCTAGAAGCTCTGCCAGATAAGGATTGACTATTCCTTGATGCTGCAGCCCGAACGCCAACACCACATGCCCGTCCGACCCACAGATAACAAGCCCAGAAGAACACCCGGTGGCACAAACAGCTGCGACGACGTTGATCTTCAAAAAGTCTTCTGGTGGAGGGACCCAAGTGGTGGCAGGATGGTTTGGGAGTAGAGAGATGTAGGGATGGCAATGGGTAGGGTCGGGTGCGGGTTTACCCTATACCAACTCCTAACCCGCCGGGTAGAGTTTTCTAAAATACCCGACCAAATAACCACCGGGTATGAAAATGATATAACCATACCTTACCCACCGGGTAACCACGGGTATTCGGGTAACCATAGGTACGAATTCTAAACTATGAACTTATACACATATATGCACATATATACTGTTGCCCATTAAAAATTCTCAATACTTGTAAGTTGTAACTATTCTAGCTTCAACAATCCACACAAATAAAAACAACAAACACATAATAATTGTTCTTGCTTCTACAATCCACACAAACATAATAATCATCTACATATTCATCATCAATAATGGTAGCTAAACTCAATTTCTCAAGCTAAAATAAATTTCTCAAGGGAAATTGACCCTTTGGTTAGCGGGGCGGGTATAACGGGGCGGATATTATCGATTACCATACCCGTACCCTACCCTTTATTTTGAAACCGGGTATTATCCGTACCCGCCCCTTAACCCGTCAAAGCGGGTAATTACCCTCGTTGACCGGTTACGGTCGGGTAGGGTACCCATGGTTACGGGTTGGATTGACATCCCTAGAGAGATGCGAGGTGGAGGAGGAAGAAGAAAAATTAGAGACTTCGAAGACCTGGTTGTAGAACTGTCTGGCTAGGGAACGGACATGAGGTTGGATAAATTCGAAGGTCACTTTATTTCTAGACTTCCAGATTCTCCAAAGTAAATAGACGCATTGGAGAATGTGGAATGGGGAGGTCTTGGAGACCATGACATGTCGCCACCATAGACTAAAGTTAACAGTCTAGGCGGTCTCAATAAAGTTGCTCAATCCCACTAAACTCCACAATCTGATGGCTAGAGGGCATCTGAAGAATAAATGTTCAATGCTTTCTCGATGTCTCTAGCAGACAGGGCATCAGTTAAGGCAGTTTACTCCAGGAGTTTGAAGGGCCGCTACTGTGGGAAGTATGACTTTGAGGCATTTCCATATAAAGAATTTGAGATTAGGCGGGACTTGGATATTCCAAGTTTTTTTCCAAATAGGAGAGAACTAAACTCACTATTAATTTATTAATAAACTCACTATAAATACAAGTGTTAGACGAAAGTCCCAAATTAAAAAAATATAAACTAAATCTACACAATAAATAAAAGCCAAATGAGAAAACTTGAAGTCCCATTTCAAATTTCCTGCATCCAGAGTGAAAGTAGGAAGGGTAGATTCGTCTTCACAATCACTTATTATTTTCTTATTTACATAAAATGTACATCAATAATGAGATTAGAACCATGGTCTCTTTGAACAAAGATAAGAAACATAACCAATTACAATAAACACATTTGTGTGATCTTTTTCAATTAAAAACATACATGAAGCTTAAATATGAAAAAATATAGGACTTCTCCACCACGTTTAGCAACCGAAATGTCATTGATTCAAATATTGCAATATCGAATTGCACTCTTGAATGTGTAGAAGCGATGTAGAATTCTTAACATAGACTTAATTGTTATAACTATCATAAAGTAACGATATTTTTAAACACAAAACTTTTGAGTGAATATGGGGAACATGTGTATTTAAGAGGGGCAAATATGGAAAGGTTGAGTGATGTTGGTTTGCCGAATGCGGATGGAAAAGACACTACTAATATAAACAAACCCAAATAGTGCCCCGACCCACTAAACGCTCAACCATCACTGCCTCTCCAAACTTCTCATCAGACTCAACAACCGGCTAACCTCCTCTACCTCTATTATTAAGCCAGAGCAATTCTTGGAGGGTTAAATATGGATAGATTGAGTGTTGTTGGTTTGCCCAACGCAAATGGAAAAGGTGCTACTAGTGTAAACGAGCCCAAATAGTGTCCGACCCACTAAACACTCAACCACCAGGTTACTTTCTCTACACCTAATATAAGAGTGAAATGGGAAAGGTGCTTCCCCCATTACAAAATCCTTGCATCCATAGCAAAAGTAGGAAGGGTAGATTCGTCTTCACAATCATTTATTATTTTCTTATTTACAAGAAAAATACATAAGTGATGGGATTTGAATGATATCTTTGAGAAAAGACAACAAACATAACCAGTTAGACTAAACAAATTTGTTTAAACCTTTTAAATTAAAAACATACAGGAAACTTAAATCTGGAAAATAATTGGAATTTTCCATCACAGTTAGCTAAGCCACTAACTCTCCACTAAATATTTTGTTGGTATTTGATGCTTCTATTTTCATACTTTGATTATTTTAATTAGAGTTTAATAATTAATTATATTTCTATTTATCTTATAGAAGGAGAATAATTTTAAAATCACAAGCCTAATGTCATTGGTGCAAATATTGCATATCGAATTGCAGTATTAAATGTGTAGAAGCGATGCAAAATTCTTGACATAGACTTAAATAATATAACTACCATAAAGCAACAATATTTTTGAACATAGAAGTTTTGAGTGAATATGTGTAACATGTGTCTTTAAGAGAGGGGTAAATATGGAAATGTTGAGTGATGTTGATTTGTCGAATGCGGATTGAAAAGCGGCAAATAATGTAAATAGGTCTAAATGGTGTCCCGACCTATGTACTAAAAGCTCTCATCGCCGTCTCTCCAAACCTTCCCACTGAGCTCGACAACCGCCTAACCTCCTCCACCTATATTGTTACGCAAAGAAATTTTGGAGTGTTAAATATGGAAAGATTGAATGTTCTTGCTTGAAGAGCTGACTGGTGGGTTATTTAGTTTATTTGACAGTAATGTGTGATCTCTTAACATCATTTCATTTGGTTGATCTTCTAGGTTGACTTTTGAGTTGATTAAAGATAAACAGTGCCCCAGGCTCCCGTCCTACTAAAGGCTCAACCATCACCGTCTCCCAAACCTTCCCATCGGACTCGACAACCGCCTAACCTCCTCCACCTATATTGTTACGCAAAGCAATTTTCGGAGGGTTAAATATGGAAAGATTGAATGTTCTTGCTTGGAGAGCTGACTGGTGGGTTATATAGTTTATTTGACAGTAATGTGTGATCTCTTAATATCAGTTCATTTGGTTGATCTTCTAGGTTGACTTTTGAGTTGATTAAAGATAAATAACTATACTTTTTGTTGCTTTTGTTATAATACTCCTTTTTAGTATCATCATTTTTCTGATTTGAAATGTTTTGGTGGTTAGTTTGCAGTAAACAAAAACTATTCTGATTAGTGTTAAAATAGGGAATAGCTTCAATCATATCACTTTTACACAAAATTATATGCAAGACCTGAGATCATTGCCGAATTGAACTATTCAACCTATAATGTTGATCTTCAACATATAAAACATAGTTTCTTTTGAATGAAATAACCTCATGATTGCAGGAAGGAAAAAAAACCTTTCCCTATTTCAAATGTACTGCTCCAGGAGCGTTTGTAGGAGGGTATAATAGGGAGTGTCAATTTGTTTTCTCTTTCCTCTGTGGAACGGGCCAACTTACCGTACACGTGCGGACTTGAACGGGCCCATGGATTGTTGGGGCCCACAAAAACAGAACAGGTTTCAGCCACGGCCGCATATGTTTCGTGCCTCCATAACGATCGCCATAACCGAGTCTTGGATTGTTCCGATGCTGGATCTGGACTCCACCCACGCCGGGAATAAATGAAATAAATATAGAAAGTGAGCTTCATAATTGTTTACAAAATAATTTCCCCAATCCTTCTTCCGTGTGCTAATCGCCTAATCCCTTCCCTATGAAAATAAATCTAGTCATGCAAATGAAGAAGGTTTGGTAAATTGCATGCAAGTAAAATTCAAAGATCGAGTCATCTAATCAAATCGTTATCAACCACCCCTTTTTCCATCATTCGCAAGCTCTAACAAATAAGTGACAAAGAAATCCAAAATATCGCTTCACTGTAACAATACAGTATTATTGAAGATTGGTGGCTTTCTCTTCTTCTTCGTTAAACTAGCGTCGAAGATATACAAAGAGGGGTTTAAACAAGTGATAAGAGAAGTGAAGATTAAGAAATGAAAAATAGAGACCGAGAGGGGGAGTTGAAATTGAGGTTCGGGGGGAGGATGACATGCAGGGAAAAGGTTTGTAGAGCTAAAATTAATGGCAGGAAAACATGGATGGGGAGAAGTGACTACCGACTAGGGGTGGGCATTCGGTCGGTTCGGTTCAAACCGAACCGAAATTATGCATACCGGGTCTCCGAATTCTATCAAACCTTAAACCGAATTCGAACCGAATTATAGTTCGGTTCGGTCGGTTCAAACCGAATTATAATTCGGTTCGGTTCGGTTTTTCATACAAAACCAAAATAGTGAGGTTAGCTTGTATCTTCTCTTTTTTAAATTATTTTTCACCCATAATGTAAACAATAAATATGCATCATCAATAATAAAATCAAACATTTCAACACATAAGTCATAAAACACTAACATGATTCAAATATTTAAGTCTCATAATAAGTAGAAACATAAAAATCCACCATTTAAAGCTTGCAATTATAATAATTCGGTTTTTCGGTTCGGAATTCGGAAATTCGGTTCGGTCGAAAGGACCCTGATTTCCGAAATATGCCCTTTTCTCTTCCGAATTCCGAACCGAATAACATTAATTCGGTTTCGGTTCGGTTTATATTCGGTTCGGTTAGGTTCGGTTCGGTTTTACCGAACCGTATGCCCACCCCTACTACCGACAACGATATAATTGAGATAGAGAGAGAGAAGTGAATCATGAGTCGGAGAGCATTGATAAGCTTTTTTTAGGGGATATAGGGTTTTCTTTAAGCCCTTTTATTTCTCGCTGTTGGTAAGATATATATGAAAGGGCAAAAACAATACTCATTTTTTATTGCTAAAAAGAAAAAAATTTAACAATAAACTAATGCATGGATTCTAATGGGCTAACCGCTAAGCATAGAATTCAAGAGTTGAATGGGCTTGACCCATACGACATTTGGCCATCAAGTAAAACAAATGAACATCATGGGTTTGCCATCCTAAAACATGCTATTTTCTCTAGCATAACATATATTATGCTATTATTTTATATCTTAGTGGCTAAAATATAATGTATTTTAAAGTTATTAAATGGTTCGACCTCGACCAACTAGATTAGTCCAATTTTTATAATTTCAAATGTATATTATGTGATTATTTGATATCCTAATGATTAAATTATAGTGTATTTTATAGGCGATTTTTATTCGGTTTCCTGGAATTCGGTTTCTATCAAACTTACTCCACATCATCATATTATAAGAAATAATACTGTTTCACAAGGTAACAAGTACTCGAACTTGGTTCATAAAGCTAATTTTTGATTCGTTGCATCATCCATGTCTCTTTCCTGCTAAAATTCACTATATTTATCACGTGTTTCCAAGAAAAAACTATACAACAATAAGTTATACACTCTATTACATTATAAAATTTCATAACTCACCTTCCTCCGGCCAACTGGCCGGGACCACACTAGTATAAACTAGATGACTGCCAAATGATGATCGAGTTTGGAATGCTGCCTTTTTATAATTTTATTACGGCCTAAAAAATATAAGTGATCACTCTGTCAGGTTTTGAAGATTGAATTACTATTTTGGTACATTAAGTAGGGGTGGAAATTGGGGTGGGTGTGGTTACCCGCCCCACATTTTGCAGGTAACCACACTCACAAAAATAGAATTATGCTACCCACAACCCGCCCCGCAGTGGGTAGGTGCAGGTTGGATGTGGATACCCACAAAAATATCGTTCTTTCACCCTTCGGATTCGTATATGATAAATCTATCGGTCAAGTGACGGGAAAAAACACACATTGAGTTAAAAATAAGTAAAGAAGCCCAAGACATGGAACAAGCAAGAATCCGGTATTCGAAACCTCCTAAGCAGTCAACCTCCCTCCCTCTCCTCGGTTCACTTCACTCGCTTACAGGTCATTTCACTTTCTTTAGGAAATGCATATTGATAACGAGTATGGGTTGGAGGGGATCTAATCTAAATATACATAGCATCTATATCAACGGCATGACTCATTTGCGTTTTTATTCGAATTTTTAAGGGATAAATGGAATTCTCTCCCTAGTTATGGAATTAGCGTCTTCTTACACAAAAACAAAACCTACATAAAAGAAATTTAATAAAGTGTTAAATAAACTATAAACCATATTTATTGACTTTTTTGTTATAAAATAAACACATACCAGGTCGACAATGCTTATTTAATAAAAGTATTATCTCATACGAACACGATGTATTGACTTGGTTTTATTTTATAAAATAAGTACATATTCGATTTTGGAGGTTACTTTAATTTGTAGCATTCTACTTTTCACATACTTTGATATTACAAATTATTATGAATAAATATACTTAGTGTGGTTATTGTGGGTTTTGTGGGTTAATCGTTGTGGATAGTGGTTAACCACTAACCATAAAAATTGATATTTTCCTACCCACACCCAACCCACTATCCACAAATTGTGGGTATGGTTATCCACAAATTAGGGAGGAGTTACGGTGCTAATTGTACAAGAGTTAGCACCGTCCTAACCAAGGGTTAGTAGTGATTTAGCTTAGATGTTGTATTGATTTTATAATAATCCGTAGTGATTTCGTTGTTTTTAATAGCGTTTTTGGTGCGGCTTGCGAATTATCCGGTTTGATGCGGTTTGCGAATAATCCCATCCCCACAAATTATATGGTTTGATGCGGTTTGCGAATTATCCGCAATCCGCAAACCAAACTTCCACCCCTAACATTGAGTATAGTTTAGTGACCACTATGAAATTCCTAGTCCTGACTCTTGTTCAACGGAAGTGACTCGGACTTTGGGGCGTGTTTGACGAACGACCCTTTAGTTCCCAGAGTCGGAATGTGGTAGTTGGTTCAGACTTCAGGCGACGGAGAAAGAAGAAGAAGGAAAATTTCCGGAGCGCGGTGGCGCGGTTGTCGTCGGGCGTGGGGAAGGAAAGGAATCCCAACATCTAAGAAGGTAACAGTAGTCTGCAATTAGGGGTTTTGGTGGAGAAGAAGCAACCTTGGGGGAATCTTTTGCCGCGCCCTGCTTCTTTTGGGGCGTTTGAGGATTTCCTCTTCGGCTCTTCCTTCAACCCCTCCATCAGTTCTATGTATTAAACCCAAATCACTCCTCCTTCCTCTTCCCTCTCCAACTCCAACATCACATCTCCGCCGCCGCCTCCGCCGCCGTACCTCCGGACCCGATCCGACCTGCCCATATGAAACCCCTCCGCCCCTTTTCCTACCTCCTATGCATCTTCTCGTTCCTAATCGCTGCAAGTGCAGTGCTCTGCTCCGCCGCTGCTGCCGACGGCGTAACGGCGGTGGTTCTTCCATCAGCAGCAGCTCCACCGTGGGCGGTTGACTTCAGTCATCGGTCTCCATCTGCCCGCTCTCTCAAATCCTTCTCCTCGTAAGCCCACTTTTACAGATACCCAAATCAAAATTCAGCTGCTTTTTTTCATTTTCTATGTTTACAGTTATGATTCAAATCTCCGGATTTTGTTGAATTCACCTTGTGCAGGGAATCGGAGGATGATTCTTCTTCTCCGGCTGAATTAGTTGCTCTGCTTAACGGCACTATTTGTCTCGAAGATCCCATCTCCGGGAAGGTTCTATGGTCCTTCTCATCTGGCTCTCCGATCTACTCTTCCTATCAATCCCCTTTTCTGGGCCAAGCCGCCGGCGATCAAGACAACAGCATTTTTGGACCCAATTCTGCTTTCTTCCTTGACTATGGAGACGACTGGCAGCTCTACGCCCACGGCAAACATTCTACCCGAATGGTAATTACTAATTTATCTCCTTTTTCTGCCACATTTAATCTTTCACTGATCACTTTTCATCGTTGTATTGTGTAACTCTTGAGCAGAAACTTCCCAAGGGTATCGACGACTTCATTAAGATAACACCGCATATTTCCGAGGATGGAACTGTAATCCTGGGCTCCAAGAAAACCACTGTGTTTGCTCTTGAGGCCAAGAGTGGGAACTTAGTTCGAACTTACAGCTCCCCTGATTCGTTACCACCACATCAGAGATATGGTGGTGGTGATGTGGAGAACAGTAATGTCCGACCAGCATCTAGCTCCAAAGATGCTGCTGTTGACATGATTTACGTCACGAGGACAGATTATGCGCTGGAAACTTTTGGTCCCAATTCGGATAAGGTATTTTGGAATGTGGAAGTGGCAACTGTGGAGGCTGCTTTTATTTGTAAGTATGATGCTGCAGTTGGGGACGGTGATTCTGTTGACACGTCGGATTTGCTTTGTCAATCAAAGCGGCTGGTAGTTCGAAGGCAGGATAAGCCGCCTCAAGCTTCAATCCCAGCTATTGATGGTGAAGAGAAGCTAATGCTTCCTAGTCCTAAATCTGGCTTTGCTTCTCCTACACAATCTGAAGGGTACAAGGTGTCAGATCTTGTTGCTGATTCTGAAGATACAGAAGGAATGCTTGGTTTGTCAAATGATCCTGGGGAAATTGTGCAGGAGGAAATACGAGTGCTCCACAGATTCAAGTGGTCAAAGTTTATATTTTTCGGTTTGTTTGCTATCACCTTTTCATTGGCCTTTGTGTTTTACCACCGTACGCTGCTGGCAACTGAGAAAGTATCGTTGAAAGGTCATTCTTTGTCTTCTAAAAAGAAGAGGAATAGAAGATTGGGGAAAAAGACTAACAGCGATGCAGATGTTAATGAGGATGGTAACAGAATGTGGTTGAATCTTAATCAACTTACTGATGATCATGATGTGAATGGGCGTAGAATAGGTAAGTTATATGTATCAGATACTGAGATTGCTAAGGGAAGTAATGGAACCATAGTGCTCGAGGGTATTTATGAAGGCAGGAGGGTTGCTGTTAAAAGGCTTGTCCAGGCTCATCATGATGTGGCGTTCAAAGAAGTTCAGAATCTCATTGCATCAGATAGGCATCCAAACATTGTTCGATGGTATGGTGTGGAGTATGATAAGGATTTTGTTTATCTGTCACTGGAACGGTGTACCTGCAGCTTGAATGATTTGGTCCAGATGTACTCCCGATCTTCACCTTCCTCTGCGAAAGAACCAGCTAGGGTAGCTGCAAAAAATAATTCAGTGTTGGTTTCAGTTGCGACTGCTATGAAGGACCTCAATTTGTGGAAAGAAAATGGTCATCCATCAGCTCTTCTCTTGGCACTCATGAGGTAATTGACTAATTGTTGCCGCAACTGAATTGATAGTTTGGATGGTTTTTATTTGTGATTGATTGTGGCAAATATAGAGATTCGCAAAAGCTATTTTGAAATCTATCAAATCGATTTGGTTTTAGTTAAAGCATTACCATGTTCTCATCGCCTCTTATGATTTGTACAACAGGGATATGGTATCTGGACTTGCACATTTGCATGAGCTAGGAATAATTCACAGGGACTTGAAGCCGCAAAATGTATTGATAAGCAAGGAAAGATCTTTGTGTGCAAAGCTTTCTGACATGGGCATAAGTAAGCGGCTGCTAGAAGATATGTCTTCGTTGGGCCATCAAGCAACTGGTGAGCTTTTATAGTTTAGTCTATGAAATGGAAATAATACCAGTTTAACACATATATGCTAATAGAAACAGTTTAATGACATTGTAGGATGCGGTAGCTCAGGTTGGCAAGCGCCTGAACAGCTTCTCCATGGCCGCCAAACACGTTCAGTGGATTTATTCGGCTTAGGCTGCGTCTTCTTTTTCTGCATCACTGGTGGTAGACACCCGTTCGGCGAACCACTCGAACGTGATATCAATATAGTGAAGAACCAAATCAATCTATACTTGTTAGAGCATCTCCCGGAGGCTGAGAATCTTATTTCCAGTTTATTAAACCCTGAACCTGAACTTAGGTATTATTTGCTGTGGAATCTTTCTTTCAGTCAGTGGCATTATCCTTGTATGAGCAGAAAAGTACCTGCATGCTTTCATGGTTGCTCAAAACTTATTCATTGACAATGTTGCCTCTATTTATGGTCAGACCAAAGGCGCACGAAGTTCTGCAGCATCCCATGTTCTGGAGTTCTGAGACGAGACTTTCATTTCTACGAGACACCAGTGACAGGGTGGAACTAGAAGATCGAGAGAGCAATTCCGATCTTTTGGCAGCATTGGAGAGCGTTGCACCGACGGTGCTGGGAGGCGGAAAATGGGATGAGAAGATGGAGCCCTCGTTCATTAACAACGTCGGCCGTTATCGTCGGTATAAGTATGACAGTGTGAGGGACTTGCTGCGCCTCATGCGCAACAAGCTGAATCACTACAGAGAGCTCCCTGAAGAAATCCAGGAGGTAGTTGGACCAGTTCCAGACGGCTATGATGGGTATTTCGCCACTCGATTCCCAAAGCTGTTGATCGAAGTTTACCAAGTTGCTCGGAGATACCTTGCAGAAGAGGAATGCTTTCGCAAGTACTTCGGAATGGTTTGATTTGGATTTCGAGGCGCTCTGTAGCTGCCATGGAGCCTGGAAGCAGCATGTGATTATATTATAGGTACTGTAAATAAGATCTGTAAGACTTCTAATGATACTGTAATCATATTTCAAGCAACTTCATCTAATATAATTTCCTTCAGCCTGATCCGATCTTGTGCACTGTCCTATATCCATCCACTGGCTGCTTTGAGTTGAATTGTATAGATGTGTGAATTGTAATGAAGAACGTGCCTTAGACTCCGTTCTCAATACCAATGTCCTTGTTTGTAGAGAACTCAACCTGTCTTCCTGCCTTGGAATCTTGAGTCTCCCCATTGCCAGCTTCGCGCTCGCTTCTGTTAGATGCTCTCTCAAGCGACCTCCTCCTGGACCGGCTTGCAACATTCTCCTCTTTCTCATCCACGAACGAAAAGAAAGTCTGAAGACGAGCAGATGCTGACGAGAGGGAGAGAGCAGCAGAGGAGGAAGAAGAAGAGTGGGACATGTCTGCCTGCTGGTGGCGGCTAAACTGTCTGGCAATGTTGAGAAAATATAGCAGGAGGGCTATCAGGCAAGCCAAGCCACATATGAGGAAGAGTCCCCAGAAGCTTGAGAGCTGAAGTCTGTCTACTTGAAAAGTCGTGGTTTGCGAGCTACAAGCGCTGCTCATCAGCCATTTATCATGAATCCTCTGAAGATCTCCGTTTTCGGACAGCTTGAGAATGGCAGTGGACAGATCAACTGCCAGTGGAGAGTCCCTCGGGAAGGCCTGCAGGCGCCATAGACAACATGTATTACAGAAACAGCAGCAGTACTTGCGAACAAAGAGTACTAGATAATAGTAGTAGTACTTACAAATCCCCAGCCGTTCTTGGTGAACTCTTGACCTACTATACTGAAGTCGCACCTGGTCGAAAGGAATAGTTCGAGATATGACTGTTCGTCGACTACAGCAGCAACGCCGCCTTTGTGAAGACCAGCTTTTAGGGCCCTTTCGCAGTCCTCGGGGCCCTTGAGTGGGACCATCCTGGATTCATGGAAACCAAGTTCGTCAACCAAGTAGTCCCGGGCGAATGAACCTTGTTGGTAACCAATGGGGTCGTTGCTAGTTCTCAGGGTCTCGATTCCTTTGATGGGTGAAGAAAGCTGCTGCACTGTTAAGATTGAGGTCAGGCTGGCCGTGTAGCTTGAGTTGATTATCAGAACAACGAACAGCCATATGATCAGCACGATCCGCCCCAAGGTGCTCACGGTGTTCTCTTCTGTACACATGAAAGGTTAGGAAGTTTGAAGAGGTTGGATGAGGAATACAGCACATTAATTTTGATTGCTTTCAAAATCCACTTACTGTGAGCGAAGAACAATGTTGAAAAGCTGAACCTGCAGAATCAAATCAAGAAACTGTTAGTTACTGGATTCACCTATAACATGCTGAACCTACAATCGTCTCTAGTTCTGCCATCCAATAGACTCACCATATAATGGTGATGACTTGTCTTCTCGGCGGGCCTCTGAAGTCGTCATTCAGCCGGTGCTCCAATATCCAAATAACCGCACCGACGATGAGGAAGAAAACACCCGTGACCACCCACATTGCTGGGGTGAAGGGTCTCATAAACGCCCATTCATTAGAGTTCCTCGTCATTACCGGCGCCACCACCACCAGCCCAGACTCGATGTACGGCTGTGTAAAGTCAGCCATCTTCGTCCGGTTAGTAATGATGGCAACATCGCCGACTATGCCGTCATAAACGCCGGCCGCCATCAAACGGACGAGCTCCGTCAAGCTGGGGTTGTCAACTCCGTCACCAAACGGGATCAGCTTGTAAGGCACGGCGTACGGCAACAGGTTGACGGCGGCCGTGAAGACGTCGATGCAGTACCCGGAAAACATATCCGTTCCGGGCACCTGAGCAATGAATTCACGGTAGCTGACCCGGTTAGGAACCCCGATCGCCAAATGTCTCCCGTTGTTTGGGAACACCCATCCCCGAGGCTTCTGGGTAGTCTTCCCAGGCCAGAAAACGGGTCCCAGATGCTGGTTTGAGCTGGACCGGTTGACCGGCTTCGAGTAGAGTGTTTCCGGCGGGTCAACGGAGAGACCCGAGTGATTCGACCAGTACCCGATCCTCTGATGTCCTGTCCCGATCACATTGATGACTTCGTATGCGGGGCGAATCAAGGTGTCCTTCTCTGGCGGCTCGAACTTGACCCGACCCGTCACTCCCAACATATCCACGTTTAAGATGCTCTCCAGCAGCTGTTTCCCGCCGTCCAGCATGCTCATTGCATCCAGTCGTAAGTCTCCTCCCCCGAGCTCCGCTAACCTAAAGAAAGCATAAATAACCAACGCAGCCGTTTCTCTCAGGGACATTATACCAAACACCTGGTGTGCATAAAAAAGAGAGTAACCAAACCAACCTGGAATCCTTTGAAAAGCTGACATTTCCCCCTTGGGCGAAGAATGCGTCGAGCGCTCGGGCCAGGATCCACACAGTGTCGTAAGCGTACAGGCCGTAAGCACTGAGCCCCATTCTCCCAGCGCCGGCTCCGGCGGTCAAGTTAGGCCACCTGGACGCGAACTCCGCCTTGAGCTGTGTATCGGGGGTGTGCATCCGAAGCGTGAGGACGCCCTGCACATCCTCCGCCGCCTCGGGAGCAAGATCAAGCTCGGTGTCGAGAATCGTGGAGAACCAATTGGTGGCTATCCAGACGTAGCCGGCGTTCATCATCCCGAGATACCGTGCGACGGTGAAGACCGTCGGCCCCCAATAATCCGGCACGTGGAGGACGAGAATCCGCGACTCGGTCAAAGCGACCTGGACCAGGACATCGGTGATCTCCTCCCTCGTGGCCTTGGGGCTGAGCGGCGCCTTGAACGAGATCTTGCATCTCTTGGCCGCCAGCTGGTCGCCGAGCGCCGCGATCCCGTTCCGGCCGTGGTCGTCGTCGCCGTAGATCGCGATCACCTCCCTCCACCCGTAGTGCTCCACGATGTCGGCGATGGCGGCCATCTGGTAGAGGTCGCTCTGCGACGTCATGACGAAGAAGGGGAACTGCAGCGAGTTGAGCGTCGGGTCGGTGGCTGAGAAGGAGAGCAGCGGGACCTGGAGCTCGTTCGCGATGAATGACAGCACGTGAGCTGTGACCGACGACTGGGGGCCGATTACGGCCACCGTCTTGCTCTCCATCAACCTCAACACTGCAATCAAATTAGGGATTCGGACACTGTTAAGCAACAAATGAGCAAACAACAAAAATGTTGATTGAGATTAAGATTAAGATTAAGATAGGCATTGCCTTCGACGATGCCGAGGAATCCGCTGAAATTGGTGTCGTGCACCGTGGCGAGGAGCTTGGTTTGGGGGAGAACGGAGGGGTCGGAGTTGACGTCGGCGACGGCGGCCTGGATTGCGATTTTGGAAACTTTGCCAATGATGGAGCCGAAGGAGAGAACCACTCCGATGTTGACGGACTCCGGCGGCGAGGAGGAGACGGCGCCGTTCAGATGAGCGGCGAGAATCAGGCAGTAAAGCAGGAGTGGAATCTGCATGGTGGAATTGTGGGCACAGAGAAACCCCTGGAGTGGAGGGGTTTTTGGAAGGAGAATGTTTGGTGGTGTGGGTCTGTTTCCTTACTGTTTTCCACTGGGAGCCGTACCGAAGGCTTTTTTTTATAACGGAATATAATTTCGGCAGGTGCTGTATAGTGTCACTATTAGGATATAGTGGATTTTTACGTGGTTGTATTCATTAATTAATTACTGGCCGTAGAATAGCTGACGAGGATACGTGTGGTGAATCGATTCTGCAGGTGGTGGCGGGAAAGAGATAACGTTTTAACGGGGAACGGAGAATGCGTTGGCGGTACAGTGAATGGTGGTGGAGCTTGCTTTCCGTCACTTTCGCCATTGTTGGCTCTTGTTTTGCTCTCGCGTTTTTTGGGGTTTAGCCAGCCATCATATGCTTGCCTGTGTTGTAAAAGTGACCACCTTCTTCAGTCCCCTCCACTGTGTAGTTACAGTAGTTAGTGTAACACTAACACCAAGATTTAGCAAAGAACTAGACTGTTGTAAGACTAACGGTTTTGTGAGGCCAAATAGTGGATTTCTGAATAGAAAACCCACAACGACTTCCAAATTCATTGAACTTTGGATTTTCAAAATCCTCATGCCCATCAATCAATCGGTCGATGAAAGAAAATTAGGAATTGGGTTGCACGATTCATTGACCGATGGATTGTTGAAAGATGCTCGATCATTCCAATTCCATGAGGCAAACAACCTCCTAGGGGTCATTTGGATGCAGGTCTTGGGTGTGGGATTTGGGTACAATCCTACATAATGTGGGATTTTATTAAAATCACTCGTTTGGAAAGCAATTATATGATAAGAGATTTTAAATATTAGAGATTTCAGAAACCCACAATTGTGGGATTATGAAATAGCTGATGGTGATCAGCTATTTTAAAATCCCACACAAATCCCACAAATTAAAAACCTAGGTTTTCAAACCAGTGATTTGAGCCAAAATCCCACAAATTAAAAACCTGGATCCAGATGACCCCTAGTGTATTTGATTGTAGTAGATGCATGACGGTATGCATAAAAGGAAACCGAGGAAGATGAATATTTGTAATAGGTTGAGACCTTGTCATCTGTTAATTGGTAGAGAATTACATGCAGAAAATGGAGAATAAAGGATGAGTTTAGGATGAATATTTGTTATGGCTGAATTAGTTCCAAGAATTAGGGAATTATAAGCAAAGTTACCAAACCAATTCCTTGTTGTTTTACTATGAAGAATCAATTGATACCAATATTTCGAGTTCCTTTATTCTGTTTACTTGTGGATTTTATACTGTTTACTAAAACACCCCCTCAAACGAAAGTCACCATTACCATGTCAAGAACCAGTTGGTCTCAATAACCGAGTTGGTCCCACCAACTCGGTTATTGAGACCAACTGGTTCTTGACATGTTATTTGAGCCTTCTGTGACTAAGAGGTTTTATGTATGAATCCCGATGACCCTCATCTGTTATGATAAGCATATTGTGTTTGAACTTGTGCAAACTTTAACCCCATATATGGTGGCTTTCGTTTGAGGGGTATGTTAGTAAACAATATGTTATCGGGATCAACTAGTTCTTGACAATTACTTGACAAAATTTTATAGCGGACAAATATGACAAACCACCATTTAGCTATTGCATTTATTTTTCTCGTTGTCAGAAATAAGTATTAAACTAACTTTGAGATTAGTCACAGTGTAAACTATCTTTTAGAAGTACTTAGATTTTGTAAATTTATAACTACACAGACTTTAAAGGGGCACATAAAAAAATTCCATCTGGTCAAAACGAGTATGCAAATCATGAATATCTCCAATAATAATAAAGGATTTGCATCTAGTGGTGGTTGATGTTGTACGTACATTACTAATTATGTCTTATTTATAATTTGAATGAGAAATTGTGTATTATAGATTATAGAGAGATTGTGAGCTTA
This sequence comes from Linum tenue, assembly GCA_946122785.1. Classification (NCBI taxonomy): domain Eukaryota; kingdom Viridiplantae; phylum Streptophyta; class Magnoliopsida; order Malpighiales; family Linaceae; genus Linum; species Linum tenue. Next base: position 43,965,388 of record CAMGYJ010000005.1, on the reverse strand, counting down.
TAAATAAGCTGAGTTCGTGTCGAGCTTGAACTGTGCTTGAGACAAAATTTTAATAAATGAATTGATCTCAAACGCAACTCATTTTCTAACACCTTAGCTCAACGTAGATTAAGCTCGACTCAGCTCACGGCATAATTTTAACAAGTATTCGTACCTTGTTTTCTCTTGTGCATATCTACGGTTCTCGTGACACGTGGCATCCATTAGGGCTGGAAAATAGACCAGACCATTTGAAAAACCATGGACCAAACTGGATCACATAGTTTGGTCCATACTATAGGTCGTTAAGAATAATCTAGTCTGACCAATGGTATCTGTTATAGGATGTATTGATCTCTTGATCTGGTATGGTCAAGACAACGGTTTATCATACCAAACTGTGGACCCCACCCACTTCTCAATTTGTGTTAGCAATTCACTCGACCACTCTCCCCTCTCCTTAACGAGCTAAGTCTCAATCCTAAGTTTGCAAATACTATCCACCCCTTAATTCATAAACCATACTCTGCCAGAGGGTAGAGACAACCGTGTCTCCATACGATATTATGTTAATATTATGATGTTAAGATGCAAGCTGGATTGCCCTGACTTTGTGTTTTTGTCATTTATGGTATCAAAACTATACAAGCGTGTTAGAATTTATGTTTGAAGGTCAAAATAGAATCCCCCCCCCCCCCCCCGGTTATTTATGTGCTTGACTAAACAAACTTCTAATTTTTTTCATCAATATGATCCGCATGGTGCAGATCATATCGGACCAAACTGCACCAAACGTGATCTAGTTTGGATCGTCTAATATTTAATTTAATTCCTAATCTATACTCTTAACTTTTGATTTTGGACCACGAACCATTTGCATGATCCCATCCGATCAGACCGCACCGATTTCCAGCTTATTGTCGATAGCAACACCTGCAGGGCCAACCACGGGTAGCAGTAAGACAATTTTGGAGGGGGCATAGGCCAATGGCATGCTGTAGGGGAGGGTTTGGTGTTTCCTAACCTAACCTGAACGTAGGCGTGCAAAGGGAAGGGGATGATGAACGAACCCCCACCAATTACTCGCGCAGCTGACTGTATATGCAAATGCTGTGGTAAGTAACTGTGATTGCGACGTTGGCTCGGAGAGGCAGCCGTACCATAAAGCGCACTTGCTTAGTTAAGCACTCTGTCAAATTAACTAACTACTTGTGCCCGCTGATGAGATGGATTCCACATCGCCTTATATGCTTTTGGAGATTGAAATGTTAGAGCAGGCCGACTTTCATTTCATTCCTACCTAATTCTCTGCTTTAGCCACTAGCCCACCATCAAAACTTGTTTGGGAAATACATATGTACTAGTGAAGAAGTGAAATGAAGAAGTTGCAAGGTTTTAGAAAGTTAGGGTACGTTATAGGTCACTCATAAGAGAAAAGCCATTCTATTTTTGTACCTAAAATAATTTTAATAGTATTTTTCATTAAAAATTTAGGCATCAAACTGTAAAATATACAAAGTATAGGTACTAAATTATAATTTTTCAAGTATTGATGAATGATATCCATGAATCCACCAATCCAATGGAATTTGGAGTAAACGGATCATATTAGTTGAATTTTTTGGTGAATTAATTGAATTAAATTAATGAATTGAATTCGAATTTTCACAACTAATCACACAGTGAAAAGACTTCGAATGTCCTTTGGCCGAGGTAGAACTACAGCAGGCTCGGGGAGCCCCAGCCCCCCCTAGAAGTTTGCAAGTAACGAAAATATTGCTCGAATATTTTACGGATAAAATAGGTGAGTGGATAAATTCAACAAGCATGCCGCGAATTAGGAAAGAAACAATTAGCAGCCTAGAGGATGCATGAGTGTAGCATCATTTCGTTGTTGTGGTTTGGATCCTTGGTCATAGCAAATCAATTGTTATATGGTTTTCATTTTTCATTTGCTTATACAAATGAAATAAACTGTTTAGTTTTGTGCAATTGATTTTTAAGTTTTTAATTTGTTAAGATTTTAACATTGAAGTAACGAGAATCATTGCTAGTGTAGTGTAGTTCTATATGTTTTTCATTTGATTAAACAAATGAAATAACATGTTTAGTTTTGGTCTATTGATTTTTAAGTTTTTAATTTCAAGTGAGATCAATTAAGTTCTTTAAATTTTAAGTATATTTTCATATATATAATTATTGTCTTACACAAAATAGTAATGAATTGTTAATTATTTCTAATTTGTATTGAACTTAATGTGAAAGTTTATATCCTAGTTGAAGTGATTTTAATTATCTCAATGAATATTTTGTGAGTTTACCATATGGAAGATGGCAAAGGAGGTTTGGCCGAGTAACCATATTCTACTTTGGCTGTAAATAATCTGAGAGCAGAGACATGAAAAGATATAGAGGTGAATATACATGGTCCAAATTGAGGGTATACATAGGAAATAATTGCTACATACATACAAACGCGCTCTGAATTACAACAGTATATATGACAACACGTAAAAGGCCAACCAAACGAAAGCATAGGATTGGAATTTGGAGTTCCCTTTACTTTCTTCTTTTCCTGAAAATGGATAGGGGAAAATTTTTCTAATCTAACCAATCTCATCAAAACCTAGTTCCGGCAAAATCCCATCAACTACTAGCAGGAACAAATATGGCATATAACCCAGAAGAGTAGTTCCTTCAATTATGGTATAACACAACAGCATATGCAAGGTAGAAGAAATGAACTCAATCAAGCACACAGCAAACCCAATTCACAGACTGTCCACAAAGTTCGTTCGCCTCTTCTCTTCAGAAGGCTTTCCACTCATCAGAACTTCTTTTCGCCGACGGTGTCGCACCGCCGTCCAATGACGTCCTAAATGGTCCACTAGACCCAAATGGATCTGAATCGAATGATGAAAACCCATGGTCCTTGGAGTCATGCCCAGAATCGAACCCAGAGTCATGACCACCACCAAATGAATCGAACCTCGAAAACCCTCGACCTTGATCAGAATCCCCAGAATCCCTGAACGAGTCAAACCTCGACGGGAATCCTTGGCTGTGGTCGGAGTCCCTGAATGAATCAAACCTCGACGGGAATCCTTGACCCTGGTCGGAGTCCCTGAACGAATCGAATCTCGAGAATCCATTGCCCTGATCCGAGTCCCCAGGTTCTCTGAATGAATCAAACCTTGATGGTAACCCATACCCTTGGTCAGAGTCTCTCGTGCTTCTGACTGAATCAAACCTTGCAAGAGAAGGGCCTGCTGAAGATTGAAACGCGCTGGTACTTTCATTCAAATTGAACGAATCGAACCTGGAGAAGCTGTCAAAGGAGTGATCTTCTGGGCCAAAATTGTAGGCGGGTGTGCCCGGGACAGAATCAGCGAACGAGGAGAATGTGCCTTTCCTCCCTAGGTCATAAGCAGGGGTGCTTGGAACAGAATCAGCAAACCCGAATGAGCTCATTCCCTGCTGCTGATTATGGGCAGGGGTACTAGGAACCGAATCAAACATGATAGAGTTTCTCCCTTGGTTATATGCAGGGGTTCCAGGCACAGAATCAAACCCAAATGAGCTCTTCCCTTGGTTATATGAAGCAGGAGTTCCAGGCACGGAATCAAATCCATATGAGCTCTTTCCTTGGTTATAAGCAGGAGTACTTGGAACAGAATCAAATGTATAGGAGCTATTATTCCCTTGGTTATTATAAGCAGGGGAGCTAGGAACAGAGTCAAACATGAATGGGCTCTTCCCCTGGACAGTTCCTGTCTTTATTGGATTCAGACCAAAGTCACCAATGTCGTATATAGAACTGTCTGCATGGCTTTCAAGATCAGCTTCCTGCAGGACAACTCAAAAGAAATTTGTTAAGGACAAAAAGGTGTTTGATTTAGCTTTTGCTAGAAACTATTCGACTTTTTCTAAGTCATAATCGAAATGGGGGGAAACAGTGTCAGTTTAGTTTTAGATAAAAGTTAAATTGAGGACATATGAGATACCGTTTGGAAGTATAAAGAATTGATGGGATGATATATAATCTATTTAATGGTAAATAATTATTAACGTTCACAATGAGTTTTATTTCAGACGGGGCACAAAGTAGGAAATGAAATCTTATTATCGACGTGGCTAATAAATTAAGAAGATTTGTTTACGGGATTTAGGTGAATAGTTGTTTTGAAAAGTTAGATAGTAAATGTGCCTTTGTTTTAGCTTCTAAACAAACATTTTCTGAACCTTTGTTTTAGGCTTTTTGATGATAGTAACTTCAATATCGGTCATCAACCAAACAGAACTCGGCTTTTCTTTTACAATGAAAGCAAACACGACTTAAGCTTTATTCTCAAACTCAGATGTAGGTAACCCAAAAGAGAAGAAGCTACGCATACCTTGCCATTGACAGAGTCCGCTCCCCAAATTGATTCACTATCATAATGGCTGTCAAATCTACCCCAAGCAGGTTCATCCACAGTTTTGTCACCCGAAAATAAACTAGCGTTATCAGCCACGTCACTGCAGAAGCCACACTATGAGTGAGTTCAACAACATTCAACTAGAAGATAAGCACAATCCATAGAGAAGAATATTTAGAACCATGCACCAAGCAAAAACCATACATTGACATTCCCCTGGCATGGGGCGAACTGTCGGCACCAGCACTCCCTTTGACTTCATGAGTTTGGTTTTCTGCTCCAGTCTTCCGAGTTGGACTCTCTGGAGGAGTTCCTACCTCCTTGCCATTCTCACTTTGACCATTTGCTGGTGATTCTTTATCAGAAACCGATTCTCCTCCACCAGAAATCCTCTCCGACTTGGCTTCAGCATTTGATGAAGAAACGCTTAAACCACCTTCGGAAGCTGTTGTTTTCTCCTTTCGAACTGATTTTGGTTTTGGAGGAGCCACAACATTCTGCATTTCTGTAGTCAGCTCTTTGACAAACGTAAATCCTGGAAGGCGAAAGTAACTAATCAGCAGAATTCAAACAAAATGAAAGGACAACTCTTGCATTGGTAATACTGATACAATACAGAACAAGGTTCACTTATACACTAAACAGATTATATATATATACCTTCGTCTTCCAACTTATCCCAATCTTCATCCCAGTCAGCTGCTCCTTCTTGTATTCCAGGCTGCCAGCCTGAAGAGGAGCATTATGTACGCAATCAGTACCACCTCAGAAGATTCAAATGGAATAATTTGCTTTTTAATTCCTTACAATTAACACACTAGAATGACCAAACAGGACGATTTCAAGACTAAAACCACATGGCATGAAGTTCTCATAATTACACAATAAAATAAAAAAGGAAAGGCTTAACAAGGTCATAGACATACCAAATGGAAGCTCAACCAGCGACATAGGTTTAGCACGTAATCCATATTGTTTGCAGCGTTCATTCAAACTCTTCACTAATTCCTCTAGACTAGAATGGATATGGTCGGCTCGCTCCTGCAAAAGCAAGGAAAATAAGATGGCAGAAGTTTCTTACATACCCTCACTGATAAGCCACTGTTACAAGTACCTTAAGGGCACCCTCAGCAGTCCCTCCTTCTTCCATCTTAACAATTGCCCGATAGACTTCCATTTTCTTCTCCTGCAATTGATAAGAAGGCATGTTATCTGAGAAATGACTGAGAAAAATAATATCATCCAAGCAGACGAGAACTCAAGCTACAATTGCAACTCAATCAAAGTTCCCCCGTTACCTGAATGTCACGAAAGGTAGCCTCCTCGATGGTTAATCTAGAGGCTACATCTCCAGCCTGCTTGTATTTCTCTTCGTACTTCTTGGCTAATGCATCAACCTGAAGTGAGTTTCACAGTTTCAGTCCAACAATCAACTACAGCAAACAAGAGCAAGACTAATGCAGAAAGCCAATACCTCGTGTTTATCGGAAGACACCCTTTCTATGACCTCATTAAGGCGATTATCACAGCGGCTCTTATATAAAATCTAAATCGAAGAAATACAAAAGACAAACATTAGGTACTCGGTTAGACCATAGGCAAAGCTCAAAGGCTAGCAAAAATTGCACTAATTATTCAACTATTTGAACAACAAGCTTACGGGAAGAAACTTGCTATCTAGCAACAGTAACACCTAGCAAAAGAATCGGCATGCCATTTTGGCAAATACAATCTCCTTAGAGAACTCAAAGGAATTCAAGCATTTACTTCCACCTAAAACTTGAAGCATCCTGACATTATCAATAGGAAACTAAATCTATCTTGACATACACTTACCAATTCTTGCATCTTAGCACGATAGAAATCAATCTTCTGTCTAGATTCTGAAATTTCCTTTTCCAGCTCTTCAACCTTCATTTCAAAGGGAAAAGATTCAAATGTATACGTGTTCATAAAAATATAAAGCACTCCGACAGTTCAAGTCAGGCAACAAACTTCAGACCATTACTTGACAAATTAGGTTTACCACTTGATGCACAATAAAACCAAAGAAACAATAAGATAAACCACCACAGTTTACAAGTTATGAGGAGAACAATTGCCTTTTTATCTGCCTGAGATGCCTCTTGGAATTTCGAGTTCAAAGAGTCCTGCTCCTCTTGACTAAGTTGATCCACAAGATGCTTTTCCAGCACTGGAACTTTGGGCTTTGGTTGACTAGGCTGTTTTTCTTCAGCTTGAGGGGCAGAGGGAGGGCGCGGTGGCCTCGGTGCTCCAGCATGTGGTGGCCGCGCACCAGGCATCACTTGTGGTTGTCGAGAACCTGTAGATATTCATTTTCACCATGGTAAGTTTGGCCACTATCTTTGAACAAACTGGGACAGTAATCTTAAATGGTTTATCACTTCATAATAAATGTGAGCTTGGCCACTATCTTTGAAAGAGCTTTTTCTAAATAATGGCGTGAGCTATGTCAATAAGAAGAACTTCCTGATCTTGTCATTAGGCAACTTCTAGGTTTCTACAAATGAAATCCAGAAATTCCAAACTGGAGCTTCACAATGACTTGAAACGTATGTATTAACTGATCAAATACAATTTATCAGTAACAAAATTGGTATTGATTTTTTATGTAATGTATTTGTTTATCAACCAAACCCTATGCACAATTTTTCAAACCAAGCTTCTTTATAGCTCCCACCTAAAAGCTCTTCTTAGAGAAGTCATCATACACCCATGCAGTTCAAGGCTGTCCTATATTTCAACTTCCTACCTTCAATGGGATTCGATTAAATTACAGAAAACTTTTAGGATTCTAGTTCAAAGAGGAATCCTCTGCTTTCATCATGAATTTATGACCTCCTGTGGACCTAAGGAGCTGACTATAACAAATAAAGAGCAGTTTTGCTTCGAGTTTTTTGTGAACAGCTCTCCTTGATTGAGACCCTATGCTTACAATAGCCTATATTGTCTGTGACCATTGAGGCACCTATTTCTGGGACCTTCTAAGAAAGAATGGTGGTTCTTCTCCATTCAATCAGATTCCAGAAACCATTAATACTACTCCTGGCAAGGAGTTCAAACCTGAATAACCAAGGAAAATCCACAAGTAAAGTAGATTATATCATCTAAACATAAAAAATAAAATAAAAAACAAGTACCAGGGCCAGGTCCCCAAGCGCCAGCAGCATGTGAAGCAGTAGGGCGGCTTGTAGCAGACAACAGAGCTTCATCCGAAATGACTGAGCTTGGAAGGCTCACAGGAAGAGGGCGACCTTCTCTGAACCGTTCCATCAAATAGAGTGCAACACAAAACTCCTTCGCAGAAAGCATGCTATCATTGTCTTGATCAGATAAATCCCAGACCTGTTTCAAGACCTCTGAAACAACATCCAACAGTACAATCAATGGAAGAACATGCCCCGTCAGAAAAAGGGAAAATGATGAACATACATGTTCATTGTGTGTCAAACAATGAGCAGTGAGAGCTTCTGTAAGCTTCAATCTAGATACCAGCTATGCTGCGACATTTAGAAACAACAATGATATAATTTCAACAAAAACTGAAGACTGCATTTGATCAAGATCACCACCTAGTTTTAGGGGGCAAAACAAGACTAGCTTCAGCATGATGAACCTATAGAATATTACTTCTAAAGGTTGTGCCTCGTATAATATTCTTCAGAGAAAGCCCTCAAACCAGACCAAATAACATAAAATTTCAGAAGCAAATCAGTAACCTTCTGTGCAAACCTAGGAAATCCTGTAACCATGTTTTCCCAAGCGGTAGCATACCATGAGACCATGGAACAAACAAATGTTCTCAAAATCCATAACATGAGGTTTGATCTTATTCGCGAAAAAAGTCAACCATATATGCTCTTTTGTGAGCCACAAAATGATATAGGATGACAATGAAACAGAAATAAGTCCTGTCACTTGGAAGCTACCTCTTGGAAGCCTCCAGCTTAAGAAGAGATTGCGTGCCTGTTCGCCAGTGATCTTTCCATCTCTGTCCGTATCTACTTGTAAAAACACTTTCAAATACTTCTGGATGTCAGCTTGGGTCATCCTTGGCCAGGAATTATGTGATTGACCAGAACCCATATTTCCTGATGCAACGGGAAACATGCCCAAGGGACGTGCATTAGTAACTTGACCTGCAACTGTTTGGTTTGGTTTCCCTGTTTGCTGACCACCAAAAACTTGCTGATGAACATTTTTCTGCAAAGATTCAACGGGACTTGGCTTAACTGAAGACAGTGATTCAGCAGAAGACATTATTGCTGAAGAAACACCAGAACTGCTGACAGAAGAAGCAGATGATGAAGAGATCTTATTTGGCTGATTAGGAGAAGCAGAAAATACATTCCCAAAACTTGAGTCAGAGTTAAATCCATTCTCCGAAACGATCAATGCTTTAGGCTCAATAGATACAGGTGGCTTCGAGAATGTGGTTGTGCCTTGAGATTGTGGTTGAGAAGGTATCTGCCCAGTAAGCACCAGAGGTCTAGGTTGAACAGAGGTTGTCATCCCTGAAGTTGATAGCATGACTCCATCTTGTCTTGTACTAGGAGTGTTCCCTCGATTTGGAGTTAAAGATGTTGGTGCACTAGTGCTTCCACTTAGCCAATCGGTTGAGTTACCTGAACCTAATTGGCGAGTGGCAGGCGGGGTTGTAATACCTTGGCTAGGAACAAGCTGTTGTTGGTGGGGCATCGAGTTGGGAGGCTGTTGTTGGTGGGACATCAAGTTGGGAGGCTGTTGTTGATGGGACATCGAGTTGGGAGGCATGCCCTGCTGTGGTCTCATAAACTGGTTTTGCTGAGTTGGGAAGTATTGCTGGTTCATCTGTGCATTTGCAGGCAGCTGAGCTGGTCTAATCCCAGCATTCTGAGATACAGCTGATGATGAGCCAACAAACTGTGAAACAGGGGCTGCCACTTTAGGAGCAGGTGTGGCAGCAAGATTAATCTTAGGAGCTGGGATTTTTGAAGATGCCGCACCATACAATGCAGCCCTCACTAAATCAGGGGTCAGGTCCCGTTTACTTTGAGCCACAGTAACAAGTTTGAGAGCATTATAGAATTCTTGTCGCCCAAGGTATCCAGCTTTCCTCTGATCAGCATACATCCAGACCTGCCCAGAAGATCAGAAACTGCATATATTTAGTCTAAGATATGAACGAAAGGAATTTCATCAGGCTATCAAAATGGTAAAAATTCTCAAGGAGAGCTCTTTTGCACACTTTTGACATGAGAACCTGCCTTCACTTCACTGACGGGATCAAAATAGTGCACAACTCAAAAATGGATCAGGAAGCAATAGCATGGATAGCTAGCTAGCAACACAAAATAAGGTAGGGAGGCTGGTGCTTCAATTAGTGAACATCACTCAAGAAACCTGTAGTATAAGCAAATGCTAATGAATTGCTTGACGGACTGCATGACTCTTATACCTTTGTCCAAATCTACAAAGTCATAGAAATGTAACAATAATAACTAGCACGTTATTGTGGTGGATTGCCGACTATCACAAGTTCGTTTGATAATTCGATCCTTTGGTAGCCAAGGATAAGCAAATGAAAGCCAGTCAAAGACCTAGTCAGTCCAGAAGCGAGCAACCCAGAACCCTAACTGAAAGGGGCTGTTTCAGAAAATTTACAGAAGTAGAAACATCGATGGAAGTTAAGCAAGCGTCTGCAATCAGTAAAAGGTAAACAGCCGCATAGAGCAGAGTGCTTGAAAGGAGAAATTCTCCGGTAATCAGGAAACTAGCAATTGCTACCAAGATTAATGGACGGAGGAAGCTTTAGAGGAAACATTATTGAGTATTCATTTACCCACAAATAAAAGGGGAAACCCGCGGAAGTGCTTGAATTCGTGAAACAGTGGAACCAAGAACACAAGCCATAACTGTGGCAGAGAGTACCTGGGCAAGAACTTGCTTGGGCAGGCCGGAAGCTTGGAAGAAAGCAACGGCTTCAGCACCACTGATCTGACCGTCGCCATCCAAATCTGCTCGCCGGAAATATGAATCGAACAGATCAACACCCGCGTTCTGCCCCGCCATTCCCCAAATCTAATTCTGGCCAGCCGGAGCTCAAAATTTCTCAATTGGGGATCACTCGTGGACGCGAGATCCCTCTCTCAATCCCTATCTCTGCGTCGCGAAATCTATTTGGATTCGATTAAATTTCCTCCAGCGATTCTGCTTTGCTTTTGGGCGGAAAACCGCAGGCTAATCTCAGACCAGAGAGGGGAGAGAGAGAGAGAGAGAGAGAGAGCCACCGTGAGAGAGAGAAGAGATCGGGAGGAAGATGGGCATGGATCATTCCACGGTAGCAAAAAGAAAGAGTGGAAACGAAATAAAGAAATGAATCCGAGCCCATGCATAATTCGGGCCCATCAAAAGATCACAGTTTAAACTTTAAAACCATTGAGCTTCCTACCGTTTGGTGGTGGGTGGGTCATTTACCCTCAAAAGTTCAAAACCAACTGATATATTGTATTACTTTTTTTTGTCAAAATGATATATTGTATTACTAATTTATATTCGATACTAAAATATCTTTTTCTCAAAATATAAAACTTTATTAATTAAATGGTAATTATTTTTCAAAAATTTTCTTAACTTGCAACATAAATAATATGTCATTTATTTAAAACATATAACAAATGTACATAAACTGTTTCATGTTCACAAATGAGATTTTTTATGTTAAATTATGCAATAAATTATTATCATTTTTTTTTACTTTGTAGCATTAATATTCAGTTGGTTTGTTTTAATTAAGGATGGTAATTGGACTCGTGCTCGCGAGTATCCAACCCAATTCAACACAGTTAAAGCGAGTAAAAACAATATTGACGGATTTGTGGTTGGGTGCGGATCAAACTCACTTCTCGAATAGGTGGGATAGGATGGATGCAGGTTTAGTCAAAACCTAACCTCCTATCCGCTTGACCTGCTCTTGGAAAGAAAATTGATAAGTTATTAATCAATTTGCTCATAAGTTACTAGTTGAGGTGGCTCGCTAGCAATATTGACGAACCAATTCATAGCTTAAACGAGTTAACTCACGATTGAGGTCAACAAATCATCGAATCGAGTTGGCTCACTACCCTAGAGTATCTCTTCCTAAAGTATCATAAGCTTCAGGTTGTTATCCTTGAATAACAAATTCTTTTATGCAATGAATTTATTTGTTTAAGGGGTCATTTGGATTAGAAATTTCCAAACTTTGGGATTTTTGAAAAATTGCTCTGTCTAAAAGCTGATATTTTTCATATTGTGAGATATTCATAAATGTCTTGTTTGGACTCTCGTTTTATGAAATTTTCATTTTTTCAATCTAATAACAAAAGTACACTTTTTCCCTTATGAAACCCCCTTTTCTTCCTTCTCCAACTTCAAATAACATAACTGGAGATGGAGATTGGAACATGGAGATCTGATTTTAATCTAGAGATGGCGATCTCCATATGCCATCACACCTCGTCAGTGCGTTAATGTGGGATATCCATCATCAAGCACTTGTCACTGTGTCGCCGCGATTTCGACATCTATGGGAGTATGCGACAAGAGAGACGAGATATTCGATACTTTTCAGTCTATTTCGAAGGTCAGAGATGTGGCATAGCTATAGAGCTCGAAGAGAGGAAAACATGTCATGGTTGAGCACAAAGGTAGGATTGAACTTTGGATTTGATCTGGAGCGAGTGGGACCCGAGACGAGTTATGAGTAGGCATATCTGGGTAGAGAGTGGGCAATTTTGATATGTGAGGTCACTGATGGAGAGGAGATTTTGGACGTTGATTGAGTCGAACAGGGCACCGATCGGGCATTAGAGAGGAAAAAAGAGAGAGAGTTGGTCGGTGGTGGTCTCGGCAGAGGGACGGTTAGAGGAATAGTTGGAGAGTCAGAGTTTGCTGGAAGGTAGAGGTGGCAATTCTCAATTCAATCCACCTATCCAATCCATCAATCCATTAAAAATATCTAACTAATCCAATTCATTTAAATCCATTCAATTTGATCCAAATCCAATTAGATTGGTGGATTCAAATGGCAAATTACAATTTAGTACCTATAATTTTTATATTTTGGTACCTAAAATTTAATTTTTATACTAAAAATATCATTGAAAAATTATGTTTTGGTATCTTAATTTTTTCATTATGGCATTTTAGTACCTAAACTTTTCACATTTTACATATTGGTCCAAGGTTGAGGATGTCATTTGGATTCATGGATAATCCACCAATCCACTTGATCCAATCCATTTTATCCAATATATTTGATCAATGGATCCACCAATCTAATCCACCAATCAACGAATCCAATCCATTTGCAACATCTATTGAGAGGAGATGGGAAGAGGAGGAAGAAAAAGAAGAAGCAGCTGCAAGAAGAATAAGTTTGAAATGATTGGGGGAATGTGGATTTTCAACATAGTAGGGTACATCTACGTCAGAATTCAATATTTGTGGGCTTTTGAAATTCACAGCTCTCAAATCTCACATTTGTGAAACCCTTCCCAAATATGGCATCTCGACAAAAACTAACGTTATATGGGATTGTGGCAAAATCTTATCCCCAAATCTCTAATCCAAATGAACCCTAAGTCTACAAGCTAACATATCTCTCCCACAAGCCTTACTATGTAGTGTCTTCAACAGGAGTGAGGTTGTTGGAACTTTAGGACCATACTTAGATTTGACATCCCTTACTGGTTTCTCCGAACTTTTGTGATTGTTTACACATAAAAATTAAACTCGTACACATTGATTAACCATAAGGAATTTGGTGGCTTTATAAGGTCAACTCAACATTCAGCATTAATTGCTTTAAGTTGGGTCTCAATGAGTTGGGGTTTTGGCCCAATAATCGAGCGACCTCATCCTCGTGTACTAGATGGTCAACTGGTCTCAATGGACTAGGTGATGGCTTGGTGACAACTGAATAAGGCGACAAGATGTCAAGTCAACAAGACAAACTTGATGAAAAGCCAACAAAGAACCAAGTCGATGAATATCAACTATGTTCAAGTGGTGTGCATGAGTCAAACTATCCAGGTTATAGGCATTTCATTATCTGAACCATACCCTACGATTTTAATAATCATAAATCCACAAAAAATGGATTGAGACCTTGTTACTCTATTGGGGTTGGGTCGATCTAAATGGTTTGGATAAAAACTCAATACAACGGCTGGTGAAAATCACATGAAAACATACAAGAAAAACAAAGGCATATAGATAATAAAGCACATACCAACTATTTATCACAATATTAATCTTTCATAGTAATGCACTAAACATGACCAATTTGGGGCCTAGACAAATGACTAATACCTTCATGTGTGTTGATTGGTAAATTTTATAATAACCTTTTAAGGAGGAATCCTTAATAAGGATGAGTTTGATCACCATAAAAGATTTTTATGATGACCAAAAGTAGTTAAGTAATGATAATAAATTAGACAATATAAATAATTGATTAAAAATCTCAGCTAATTCGTCAGGTATAATTTAAACATTATAATATGTTTAAAGGACAGTGCTCAAAGAAAACTACCAAAATTATTTATAAAGGCTAAGGTTTGAAGTTAGGGAAACTTCGACTGAGATAGATCAAATGGTTAAGAGAGGCAGTCAATAATTAGGCTAATGTTTGATGAACCTCTAGTTAATGCCATAGGCCTAATGCAAAGATTAAGAACCCAAATTAAAGATTGAGAACTAACAGTTTAGATTTAATTATTAGAAAATTTCACTATCCATTACTTTGAATTACAACTTGAGACTCAATCATGTTGACTTAATTTTAACAAAAGCACATGCAAAGGGTTCAAAAATCTCAAACGTCACACTCAATTATCGTTTGTTTTCTTATAACTTTATCTATTAAACTACAATATGTTTTTTTTAACCAATGTACCTCTTAATTTAATAAGGGCTATTTCTTTTTAGTTTAAATGAAAAATAATTTTCTTATATTGAAGTTTTAAATTCATACTTAGTTTATCTCATCGCACTTTTATTAATTTTGTCAAATTGTAATAATTTTTTCATAATTAAAGTGAAGAGGTGGTAGATTATTCTTAATCAATACTTGAAAAAAAACTATTTGGCCATTAGGTCGGCCACAATCTACTAAAAAAAGAGTAAAAATTCATATGCATTCTATAAAGAACAAAATTATTCATAAGTCAACCTAGAAATGTTAAAATAAATTATTTTTTAAAACTAAAGATTCATCTTTAAAATATATAGTAATATTGCATTAAATATCTCCCCCACTAGCACTCCACCGGAGGATCCTCTCATTTTTTTTTCTTTCCCTGTTACTATTCTCTCTCTCTCTGACACGCAATGTCCAAGCAAAAGCACCAAAAAAATAGAGGAAGAAAAAAATGGGGAAAATGAGAGAAAGGCGGAGAAGGCCTTGTATCCACCGCCACTCGTAATTTTGGACACAGAGCCATCCAACCCCTCATTGATGAAGTTGTAGCAGGTGAGACAAGAAATCAACCAGAGCCAGCCATCATAACAACCATTTCAGACACCTTCCCTTATCCTTTCTTCGTTTCCTTTGCACTTTTTAATATTCAACTAATTCAATAAATTAAGTTTTTTTAATCCTAACTATCAAGACCTTAATTCCAAACCACTCAGATAAAAATCTAATCCCTCCCCCTTTCTTCCCCATCAAATTACTTGTTTGGTGTGTGGAAGAGAAAGAGAGAGAGACCAACAACAAAGGTTGTTAGCTAGCCACCGCAAGGCGAGAGACAAGAGAGAACATGTCTTGCTCATCATCGTCCGCATCCGATGAGGATGAGGAGGGAATCGATTCTTACAGGAAAGGTGGTTATCACGCTGTTCGAATTGGTGATCCTTTCAACAAAGGCCGTTACATCGCCCAACGAAAGCTTGGCTGGGGCCAGTTTTCCACTGTCTGGCTTGCTTACGATACTCAATCATCTGTATGTTTTTTTACGAATAATATTATATATGTTGATCACGCCCTCTCTATATATTCATTTGTTTTTGGTGTTCAGATTTTTTTTATTAGCTCAATTGGCATTTGATTGGTACTTTTACCTTTTTCCCAATTCTTTTATGCCCTCCTACTTCATGTAGTGACAGAAATCATTAATGTCATATTATTGTATTGGATTATGAGATCTTCTCATTTGATGTTTGTTTAACTTATAGTGAAGCTTCACTATTGCTCTCTTTCTATTTTTTTTTGTGTTATTCTCTTCCGCAGGCTCACCCTGATTGTTATGCTGCCTCAATTTCTGTTTGAGTATCATATGTGGATCAACCATTCGTTAGGCAATCTAATTGATCTTTTTGTTTTGGGTCGAAATTGCATGTCCAATTTATTGAATTTAGTTTTTTTTATTTGCCCCAGAACTATGTTGCTCTAAAGATCCAGAAAAGTGCGACACAATTTGCACAAGCGGCCCTGCACGAGATTGAAGTTCTTTCAGCTATAGTCAACGGTGATCCCTCTAATACCAAGTGTGTTGTCAGGTTGATTGATCACTTCAAGCATTCTGGTCCAAATGGGCAACATCAATGCATGGTTCTTGAGTTTCTTGGTGATAGCTTACTTAGGCTGATCAAGCATAACCGTTACAAGGGCCTTCACTTGAATAAAGTTAGAGAAATTTGCAAATGTATTCTTATAGGTTTGGATTACCTGCATAGAGAACTTGGGTTAATCCATACTGACCTCAAACCTGAAAATATTCTTCTTTTCTCCACCATTGACCCAGCAAAAGATCCAGTTAAATCTGGGTTATCCCCGATTCTTGAGAGACCTGAGGGTAACCTTAATGGTGGGTCTACTATGAATATCATCGAGAAGAAGTTGAAAAGTAGGGCCAAAAGGGCAGTTGCCAAAATATCTGGGGGAAGAACTTCAATGGGAGGTCCCACACAAAAGCCCGAGAGAAACTTGAATGGGGTTGATTTGAGGTGCAAGGTTGTAGATTTTGGAAATGCATGCTGGAATGCTAAGCCATTTGCTGAAGAAATCCAAACACGACAGTATAGAGCTCCTGAAGTCATTCTGAGGTCTGGCTATTCATATTCTACTGATATGTGGTCATTTGCTTGCACTGCTTTCGAGCTTGCAACTGGTGACATGTTGTTTGCTCCGAAGGGAAGTCAGAGCTTTTGTGAGGATGAGGTAGGATGGTATTGATTATGTTTGAATATTGTTGCTTAATTACATTTTACTATAATTTCTTCTCAAGTAAGTTTAATTTATAAGACTATGATGTATAAATTTTTAGACAATATGACTATTAACACATGGTACATTTGTTTTGGAGGGTTATATTAAAGGTGATACAAAATTGATATAAAGTATATGAAGTATGGCAGACTGAGTAGTCTTTTTAAATAGGATTCAACATGTTACGAGCTTTCTCTCAATCTCTCCCAAACAAGGACGATTTTTGTGAATGTTCCACTGTATTAATTCTCTAAAATTATGATAATTCAAAGATGCATGTGCTTTGGTTGCACCATATCTGTCAGTTCCATATGAAATCTACTGGTTTTAAAAACCCTAGAACATATGATTAGATTTATGATGAGACATGTCTGAATAATTTTGGTGGCTTTGAGCCTTTGTCTAGTTAGAAGATTTGCATTGATATTATGCATGTTTGTGTTGAAATTTTCTCTTTGATCCATCCCCGAATCGTAAAGCGGGATTCTGATGAATGTGGTTCATTTGCAGGATCACCTTGCTCTGATGATGGAACTTCTTGGGAAGATGCCTCGAAAGGTGTCACACACATTCTCATTAATGGATTCCTAATAACGAGATGCATATGACTCAGTTTAACACATGTAACCTTTTAATAATCATTTACAGATAGCAACTGGAGGAGCAAGATCTAAGGACCTGTTTGACAGGCATGGAGACCTAAAGAGGATAAGGAGGCTAAAGTATTGGCCTCTGAACCGATTATTGATTGATAGGTACAAATTCTCTGACGATGAAGCTCGCGAATTTTCAGATTTTCTATGTCCTCTTCTTGAATTTGCACCAGAAAAGCGACCGACTGCTCAACAGTGCCTCCAACATTCATGGATCAACCGCACAGTATCTACCAATGTCAGCATGGAAAATAAAGGTGTTGCTATGGAGAAGTTGGAAAAAGGGGTGAGTAGCCTCCATATGAAGGTGGGAAAGTAGAGAACGGATGACGGAAGAGGTGCTTGCTTGCATCATTTTCAAGCCCTCCCTCCACTTGTATAAAATGGATTTCTTTCTTTCTTTCTTTTGTATGTTTTGTTATATTGAAGTACCAAAATCAATTTTCTTATTTCAAGTTCTTGTTTGGTATTTGTTAATGACTGATTGACTAAAACTGGAGTGGTAATGGGTACTATTTTGAGTGAGGAGAGATGACATGAAGCCAGGGGGTGGTTGTACTAATCAGAATAGGTTAACATATTATTGTATTGACTACATGTTAATGATTTTTTCTATTGAGAAAGTATAATCTCTTATCTCTGTAATGGAGTATGGGGTTGTCTTATAGACAACCTACAAGAGCAGCAATTTGTAATTTGCAGGTAGACGTAAATTTTTTTGTATGCATATTAGTTGTGAGTTTGTAGATTTCGAGCTCATAGGTTTGTTTGTTGTCTTTGGTTTTGGACATAACGAGTTATGTTTTTCTTGACGTAGTTGCTTTGGCGTGTCGTATTTTTCTAATTTCTGCCTTTCTTTTCATATTTTAGTACTTTCTCATATTCAGATTGCGGTGCAATGTGTTTGCCACTTCATAAGAAAATGAGATGGAAAACTTCATAATTTTCCCCTCCTTTTTTGTTTAGATAGTTGTTACTTGTTACTACAAACTAATACGAGCCATGCACATAACAAGAAACAACAATGTAACTATCGTATACAGTAACTGGGTGCAATGAGGGGTGGGCATGTGAGTGGTTAATCTGCGAGTTGATGGCGATCCACCCTCAAATAACCAGAACCGCAACCAGTGGGTGGATTGCAGATTGATAAATCTCCTATCCGCACTTATGTGGGTGGGTGGTGGGTGGATTGTGGGTCACCCGAATGACCCGCACTATATTTTCACTTTATAAAATATTTTTTCTTATGCTATCGAATATTCATCATATTATTAACCGCACTACACACTGACCATCTACTTCTAAAAATGGAGAATAAAGAACATTTTTAGACCACTATAATTAGTTATTATGTTGTGTAATATCCATTAGATATTGGATGCAAATTATAAGTTATTAATTTTATCAAAGTCTCAAAATGCATAAATTTTCTCAATTTCTCTACACAATGGGCTGATAGAGTATTGTAAATTTTCATGGAAATACTACATGGATTCACATGAGACAAAGTGGGAAGTGTGTAAGTTGATAAACTCTTACTAATTTACAAGGAACTTATTATAAATATTATTAGTCTTTCTTAATGGTTAGTTGATGAATTGCTTTTACGGGTTAACCGACAATCCATTCGCACCCATCCGCCACCCACGCAACCCAATAAGTAGAAGAATGTGGGTGGATCGCGGGTCACAATTATACCAACTCGCTAGTAAGCGGGCGGGTCGATTTAAGACCAAAACTCACTCAACCCGCTCATTGCCCACCCCTAGGTCCAACGACATATTTCACCACAAGATACACACATTTGAGACCAAGTGATACAGTAATCTTTAAAGTCCATTATGAGGTCTCCAAATTTTTAGGATTTTCAATTGATTTATTTCTAAGCTAATTCTCTATTCGGTAGCCAGAAAAGCCATTATAGAACACCTCTAACGTATTCCAAAGTTTGTTTAGACTCATGAAATAGGCCATTATAGAATACTGTAACATAGAGTCGTGTATCAATTCCATGTGAGGATACTTTCTCAACAAGGATTTAAAGCGATCCCATACTTCAACTAAAGTTTCTCCATCATGCTGGCGAAATGCTAGGATCTCTCAATGGATGGGTCATGGTTGTACGGGTTTGACTACAAAGGCTCAATAGTAGGTATCCAATTGATCCTCCCCTTCAAATCACTCATCCTCTCATTTCATAGTAAAGGGCTCTTTACTCCTCACTATATGTGTCCCCTATCTAGTGGCCCGAAAACAAAGGAAGTACTCGTAAATCTAAGATTGTATCATAATCCAGTTTTATACGCCATGTCGAGTTGCATATTAAGGAGACTGAACCAGACCCCACGTGTAACTCCTCACCCGTGTGAGATCCCTTAAGAATTGAAGTAGCGCAAGCTACACGCAACCCTAGCAAAAAAAAGTAGGTACATCACACCTTAGACTAATTGTCTATGAACCCTTGAAGTTGAACCCTCTTCATCTTACCGTCAACACATCAGAATCCATGGTAAAAAGCTTACACATGTCGTAGGTGTAGACACCACTTTTTGTCCGGGTGAAAAAAATTTAATTAAATAAATGTTAGTTTTTGTTTAAAGTTAGCAACAGCGAATTTTAAACAAAGTTCTAACTGAAGTCGTATTTACAGTGCTTGGGTTGAGTCTTGTTTTCCATAAGGCAATGAGATTAGCAATAACAAATCTCCATTGATACAATCTATCAGTGACAAGTTGACGTGTTTAGACAAAAAATGTTTAAGTTCGATTTTGGTTGCCATGCTAGTTAATTGCTTCTTAAGACATTGGGCCTTGCGAGAATTGCGTCGCAATTTCTAAATAGTAAAATATAAGACATAACAATTTTATTAAGATGAATACAATGCTAAACAACTAAAATCATGATTACAATACATAATAATTACAAATAATTACATTGTTAAACTAATATTAAATAACACTAATTACATAACACTAAGTACACAACTCAAATCATAATAATAAATACATAATTAATCGAATCATATAATCAAATATGCAAATTAGGCACAAATAATAATACACCCAACCATTAAAAACTTATCGATTTAAGTAGTACACATTTGGGGCCTTGTGGCATGTGAATACACTTCCCCACACGTAAAGGTACCCCAGTACCCATAATCTCTAAATTCGCAGACCAAATCCCGGGTCTGGCCCTAAGGTCGAGATCGGGCAAAATTAGTGTTCGACCCACTACAACTAAGGTCGATGACTACTTCGAACATTCGCGAACAGATCCCCGATTTTGAAGGGAGGTTGCGACAGTAGTTCAAATGGTCGCCTCCTGAACCAAACAACTCTCTTTGTACTGGAATCCCGAGTATGAAAAAGACTTCATGGTGCATATGATCTTCACTTCTCCATAAATCTCGCGAATAGACGCACATTTAGAAAGCGGATGGACCACTTGTATAATTGGTGAAACCCCGCCACGTACCTAGGCCAAATGCTCAACACTCACACTAAAAATCTTGTACCTCTCAGACCCAAGCTTGCTCTATCCCGAGTGTAGAACTTCAAGTACGTCAGTTGATCAAGACTAGATCTCCCTCTAAGTGATAGTGACTATGATAACTTCTTCTCTGATGATATTCAAGCAACTAGATCTTCCTCCATGTGCGATTCAGAAGAGGACAAGGACTGAAGCTTCTTTTCATGTGACTTTCCGGCAACTAGGGACGATGAAGATGACCTTATTTCTTCTTCTCCGAAGATAGGTGGCCAGCTCCGGTGATGGCAGAGAGTTTGGTTGACCACTGCTAGAGAGATTGAGTTGGGAAGTTAGGGATGGAAGAGATGTTTGGTTAGATTGATTCAGGAATTCTATAGTTTAAGAATTACAAGATGAAACAAGGACAAAAATGTGGTGGATTTAACACGATGAACAAACCCAATTTAGGGTGACGATATCACTTTAATTTACAATTGTATCTAGACGGGCCATTGTATACTCGCGAATCGCGATATGCAGAACAAGTATATTATGAAATATTGAGGATCCAAAGATTCTACAGTTATTAGAATACTCATAACAATAGCGAGCAGAGACAAGTCGTTTCAATCCTTGCAACTCATGGATCTCTTTTCTTCTCAGATTAATTAGTAGAGAGACGTGGTTCTCAACCATTAATGACCCACCATGTGTCAAAAGATCGAATGGTGGTTAGCATGTTTGTCATGCCACTGGAATGTTGGTCGGTTGAAATGATATAAATAATGTCGCTCATGAAACCGGTTGGAATACCACCGGTATGACTAATTTTTTGCCTCTCAACAAAATGACGTCGTTTTACTGAATTTAATTAAGCAAAAATTATTTTTTGATTTATTTCATGTGTTTAAAAAAGTTAAATATTGATGTTATTTGTTGAATTCAAATATAAAAGTTTAGGTGTCTATGTCAAATATTATATTTAAATATTAATACTTATTATTTTGAATATATTTTTATATATGCTTACATTCATTTGATGTTAATGATTTTTCAAAATTTTACATATTTTGTTAGAGCATCTACATCAATCCAATTGTAAAAGCAATTGCATTTGTGTTCTTTAATGCCAAATCAACTTTTTTGCCCATCAACTCACATTACTTTCATTTATCTACATCAATGCAACTAGTTTTGTGCCCACCCGATGGGCGGCGAGTGTCATTTGTTTGTACTTTTCTTTCTATTATGTGTTATTTTTTTCCAATGGTATCAGATTCCTAATTTTCATATTTATTTATTATTGTTACCTATTATCACTAACTTATCTGATATGAGGGCCGCTACATTTACTCTATGTTTTTATGATGATCAACAATAAAGTCAAACAACGCTGTAACTTCATCACCGCTTGGAAAAGATTACTCATGACCATCACATCTTTGATTGACTAAAAATTGTCAACTTCATAAGTTGTACATGGTTTAAGCTCGTGTAAGCCACCTTACCGTACTCCTATAGAGTTGGTATTTAGACCATGTATTAACGGAGTTTGGCACATGATGCTATACCATATTCTCTAATAGATGAAACACAGTCTCTAATTCTCTAATTCAAATAGTAAGATTCATTTAATGAAAAATAATAACCACCGATTCTTATTTGTCAAAATGTATTAACATACAACTAATAGGTATGAATGAAGGTGCATATTACACCTCGAGTGCACGCTAGCCTTTTCCACCATTATATCAAAGTACAACCAAACTATTCTCTAGGCTTCTTACCTTCAACATTGTACGAATGATATCAAAGCAAATGTTAGTTATTGAGATACTTTGTCTTCACTTCACATTATCATCCAATATTAAATATGTGACTGACTGTAACTGGAATTATGTGATAACTTAATACAAACATAAAGGCGCTCTGTTGTGCAGTCAGTATAATAACTGAATTTACAGGACATCGTCATGATATGATCTTGCATTGGTTTTATAGGACACCGGTCCGGGTACATCCCACCCTGGTATACATGATATCAGATAGAGTATGTCCCGGAATGGATTTATAGGACACCAGTCTAGGTACGATATGTGGTGGTATGCATGACATCTACTATACTACCTGAGGAATGTATGACTTAGCAAATTAAGATGTAAAATGCAATGAACCTAACCATGCATGTGATTGAAATATTGAATCCTTTTATAAATATTACTTATGATGTGGTTAAGTGATGACTTTTTATGATGTGATATATGAAATGTGCATGTCAATGATGATGGTTTTCTATGGTGTTTTGTACAATGATTTAAGATTGGATGATATGATGTTTTGCTATGTTGGGACAGGGGGTTACATGGTAATGCCAGTATGATGTGATATTTGATGCATATATGTTTAAACATTGAGTTATCAAGAGACTGGGTGATGGTCCTTATGTTGTGATGTATGAATTCTTTGAGTTTGAGATGATGAATGTGATATGGCATGTGGTGATGAATGAATGTTTATTTGACTGAATAAGATATAGCATATCGGATATATCTTGACAGTTAAGTTAAGCCAGTAAGGCCTGAGAGGTGGGTGACGGAAAACTGAATACTCCATGTGCTGCCATGGTCAATGGGAGGGACAATAAGTGATTTTGAACTATACTCTTAAAGGTAATGGAGAAGTAATATATAATGATCTTATGAGTAAGGTTGTCGGGCGAGTATAACTGGTTATTAAAAAAAGATAGTAATATATGTATTAGGGTGTCATATTAAGTAAGGATTAAAATAGTTATTTACATATCAACCATCATATGTCCAATAGCTTAAGATTTGTTTACAAATCTTGCTTAACTTAGGTGTTATTCATCTGAATATGACTCAAAGTTGCACATCTACACTCATATATGAAAAAGAAAGGAATTTATGTCAAACAATAAAAAGAGAAAAGAAAGGAAATATAATTACATTAGGAAAAAAGGTAAAGACAATGTATTTTATTTGATTTGGGGGTTTTCGATTTCTTCAGACAGTGTATTTTATAATTGTGCGTGGAAGAATATTTAATGACGTACGGAAAATGAAAAGAGAAAGAAGTCTAAATAACATAAAAGAAAAGATAATGATATCATTTTACTATGCGAGAAATGCCAAATTCAATCCTAAAAATGACAAATGCATTATGTATATGTACATGACTCTTTTTTAACTTCTTTCACTAATTGGTCACAAACATATTTAAACCATATAACCATAATTGGGTTTTGAAAGATATACACAAAAAATTGGTGACCATTGGTGTCTAGTGATATTCTTAAACACATGAAATTTTGTGTATATATCACTGTAGCATATGACTGAACTATGTTGATATATTTCATATATTTATAGTAAGTATTTTCTAAATAATTGCAACATATCTACATTGGTTCACATATTTATAGTAGTTTGTACCAACAAAATGTTAAATTCTTCGTGTTCTAGAATGCGGAAGAAGATTATTCTTTACTTTTCATTTTTCAATTTTAAAAGATAATCATATATCAAATTATGTAAAAGTTTATAAGTGTGTACAAACTAAATTTATGCTTTTTCGGATTTTTTTTAATTATTTTTAAGAAATTATAAACAATTATAAAACATATTATAAACTAAAAATAATTTAATTGTAGATGTTAATGATTTTCTTATCAATGCTAAAAAATAGAATATAAAATTTTAACCGTGATAGCTATTCTATTGGCTAAAAAATAGTTGTGATTAATTGCATGAAAGATATTTTATTCTATTGGTTAAAAAATTGAAATGATTACAGTTTGAGCTTGTAGATTGCATGATTAAATCTTAGTTATAGTGATTGATATACATGTTTTGTTGTGGTTTATAGCATCAAATATACTTTATCCTGGTGGTTGAACATTTAAAATGATGATAGTTTGACCTTGTAGGTCACATGTTCAAATCTTGGTTATGACGATTGATATACATGTTTATTTAGTTTTATTTTAATGTAACTAATAACTTAAAATGTTAAAAAATACAAAATGACATGAAAAATTGTGGAGATTTCGTTGTTCGACATGCCAAAAACTTGCTCCACAACGGCCATAAGAAGATTAACTTGCAATTGGATATGTGGGCACAACTTCTTTATTAATAAAATAAAAGGTTTTAAAAAATCCATGAACACCTACATGGAATTGCAAATGAAATGGAATATAGTAGGTTAATGTGGATGCTCTTAAACCAACATGAATCAACATAAACTGGTTGTACACCTGTCCAACGGTGCAGCCGTTTAAACCGATTTGACAACCTTCGTGGTTAGTCGGGCTGTATCTGTTCATCAAAATCAGTAGGTGTCTAGTAGTACAGTGCGGCCCATGGTTGTCATGCCATTGGCATGCCAACCGGTCTGTTTCAGTCATGAAACTGACATAAATACCATCGTTATGGTCCAGCATGATCAATTTACAAACTCTAAGTAAAATGATGTTGTTTTAGTGAATTTGATTGATACAAAATAAATTTATTATATGTTTTTATGAATATAAAAGTTAAAAGTTGATGTAATTTGTTGGATTCAAGTATAAATGTTTAGATATTGACGTTAAATGTTGTATTTAAATATGAGTATTTGTTATTTTATTTGGAATGTTGCATTTTATTATGCCGGAATGAACCGGCACAAACTGATTGTACCGGTTTGACGGCGTATAAACCGGTTTGACGGCGTGCGGCCACTAGCCAATCAAAATGAGTTGCTTTCAGTTAGGCTTGGTCTGGTACTAGGCAGCTCAATTTCCAGGGCCCGACCCTTGACCACCTCTCGTATCCAATCGAGAGTTTCAATCGCCGCCGTGGTGTCGGTGGCGGAACCAGGACGACGGAAGAGAAAGTGTCTTGGTTTTTTGGTGGGGGAAAGAGGAGAAGTATCAATAATGTCGATGACGGTGATGCGTCCAGCCCGAGGGTGTTGTTGTCACTTCAACAATGCAATAAATAACTGCTTCAATCTCCGTTATAGGCGAACTCTCAAGACTCCATCACTAGCAGCAGAATTTCCCTTCGTCGCAGTAGCATCGCCGCCAACAAGGCTCTCTCTTTCTCTCCGTCGTCGACTACTCACCGTTGCTTCTTCCTCCGCCGCGACGATGTCGTCATCACCGTCTTACGACAAGGAGCTCGCCGCTGCCAAGAAGGCCGTCTCACTCGCCTCCCGTCTATGCCAGGCAAGCAGCGATTTAGGGTTTTAAACCAAAAATATTCCGACCCCCAAATTCCGATCTCCGCGTAATCCAATAAATCAGCTGGTTATGTGTTGTACAGAAGGTGCAAAAGGCTCTGCTGCAATCGGATGTTCAATCCAAATCGGATAAAAGCCCCGTAACTGTGGCTGATTACGGTATGATCCTTCTTCTCTTGATTTTTACTTCTGCATTTTACAACTCCAATGGCGTCCTGCTTTTTGGGTTCTGCTTCCATTTCTGATAGTGTGATTGTATAATCTAGGATCACAAGCTGTAGTTAGTCTTGTTCTCCAAAGAGAGCTCCCTGCTGATCCATTCTCATTAGTTGCCGAGGAGGTGAGTGCCTTTTCTCCTAGCTCGATGCTTCATTAGCATAAAAGAACTCTTCTGTGGACGAATAATGATAGATCGTAATGTGCAGGATTCTGGCGATCTGAGGGATGACAGTGCCCAAGATATCAGAGCCCGTATTACAGAACTTGTTAATGATACACTAAGCACCGACGAATCTTCATCTTCGACTCTGTCTGTGGAACAAGTGTTGAAGGCAATCGATTGTGGGGTGTCTGAAGGAGGCGCCACTGGCAGACACTGGGTTTTGGATCCTATAGATGGTACTAAAGGGTATGCCTCTCAAACCAACTCCAAAACTGCCACCTCCAAAATTTAGCTTCTCTTGATGATGAGTGTGCTATAATAGGTTTGTGAGAGGTGATCAGTATGCAATAGCATTGGGACTGCTGGATGGAGGGAAAGTTGTGTTGGGTGCACTGGCTTGTCCAAATCTTCCCCTAACTTCGATTGCGGGTGCCAATCAACAGCCTTCTTCTGGTGAAGTTGGCTGTATCTTCTTTGCTAAATTGGGTTCTGGAACTTACATGCAACCATTAGAGGGTGGTCCGGCTGTGGAAGTAAGTATGCTCTACTGAGAAGACATGTTTATGCCCACATGTGATGTGGCGGTTTGGTTCAGAATTGGTGTCTTTTGCCTTGCAGGTGCATGTTACAGCTACTGAGAATCCAGAAGAAGCATCCTTCTTCGAGTCGTATGAAGCAGCACACTCCCTGCGTGGCTTGACTGGCTCCATCGCTGAGGTCTTATTTTGCTTGCTCTATACTTAGCCAAGCAATTTTTCTGAAACTGCACTCTCTCGTACTCCCTGAGCAGTCATGTGCTAACTACTCGTAATTCTTCTCAGAAACTTGGTGTTAAGGCACCACCTGTGAGAATCGATAGCCAGGCAAAGTATGGTGCCCTCTCGAGGGGCGACGGAGCCATTTACATGCGTTTTCCCCACAAAGGGTACCGTGAGAAGATATGGGATCATGCTGCTGGGTGCATAGTTGTAACAGGTATGGGGCAAGATTTCTCTTTCCATTTTTCTGTTGGATATGTGGTATAACCAATCAGAATCCATCTAGGCAATTCGGCTATCATGCTGATGTAGGAGATTGTAAGTATGGGCTGATATCGATTGCGCCACTCAAGATTTCAGCTGTTGGATTGACCCACATTGTTTACAAAATTGTCACTGTATCTGTCCAAAGGATGAGATCGTGCTGGGAAGACAAGATGTTAATGTATCAACATATGCTTACAGGGTCATCAGCATAGTAGCCAAACTACCATCCTTGAATAGTTGCTTGGTGGATGAAAGTTGACATCCGCGAGTTTCCATTTTATGTTTTTGCAGAAGCTGGGGGGCTCGTAACTGATGCTGCGGGGAAAGACTTGGATTTTTCCAAGGGTAGATTCTTGGATTTGGACACGGGGATCATCTCCACTAATGCAAAATTGATGCCATTGCTTTTGAAGGCCGTGAAAGAATCTTTGAAGGAAGGGGAAAGCTGTAGTTCCTCGATGTGATTCATGCTTTCTTTCCAGCATCAGTTTTGGCTGCTAACTCTGAATCAGAAGTGTGCTTTCTTTTGTTTCGATGGTATCTTGAGAAACTTTAGGCTGCCCCTTCCTCATCGTCTGCCGATCCACTCCACTGACGATGATAACTACTACGAGGGATATGCCAAATGTTCATTCTTCATCATGCTCGTCATCAAATTTGTTTTCTTCCTCATCTTCCTCAGCATTGTTCGCATCCTTTGATAATGTCATAACGTGTGGACAGAAGTGGTTGGCGGCTGAGGAGCAATGAAGAAGTAATCGTGATTCCTTATCTGGTGTTTGGGTAACCATTTGCTTGGGGTCGTTTGATAGTCATCTTGGTTCCTGATTTACATGATCTTTTTACAAAACATTGTCGATCTTTTGTATTTTGGGCCTGCAAATTTTTTGAATACATGGTATAATATGTATTCTGGAAACCTTTTTGATTTGGCCAGTGATGTCAACCATGCATTACTTCATATTGCGCATTTTCTCCATCATTCCCCTATTGCAATGCAGTCAAAATCGCGCTTTAAAATTTAAAAGCATATGTCCTTTTTACATTTTTAGGTCACCGCAATGCTTCTATGTAGAATCATGATTTTACCTTACAAATGTAGTCAAAATCTATACTTGAAAACTTAAAAGTTCACGGTTTTACGCTTTTAGGTTACCCAACTGCTTCTAGGTAGAATCACGTTTTTTTACTGCATTGACCCTATGACATTTTCCCTTTTATCATTCATTTCATCATCCACGATATAGTTGTGATGAAACACATTATGCTTGAGATTGTCATGTACGAGTGCAAGTGTGCAACAAATACAAGTAATTTAATTTCAATAGGATGTTTGAAAGTTTTATATGATTTACGAAAATGTTAGGAGTGGCTATATTTCAGAAAGAAAATAAGAAATTATTAAGGGTTAATTTATCTATTTTATTCATCTAATATCAGTGTAAAGATTGATGTATGTTTTACGTTGATTTATCAAGAGAGACATTACATGAACTTAATCGATGATATAGTCTACAAAATACTAAAGAACATAAACTTTAAATGAGTGTGAGAGCCATATCCATACCTATGCAGCTATGCTATATGTATTTTAAGTTTTGAACAATTTTTTTCATTACATTTTATGCTCTCTAAACAATTTTGTTTTCAAAAGTGCAATTTCCTCTTATTTCCTCGTTCAATCCAATAGAGAGGGACACCTTTCCATGACATATTATATATTTATATTAAATACAACTCATGTTTTCTAAATTTTTCACGTTCCAAAGTAACATATTGCCCACAACCACTTTTATAGTCGAATGACACCCCAGTCTCTATTAAGTTTCTATTTATTGAGATATTTTCAATATCTAATAAGTATCATAATTCATAAATGATGTTGCTTGCCTTCTAAATATATCATTTTTCAATTTTTAGGTTTGGATAATGTGGTTCAACCTAGTGAAGAGTAGGCACAATAGTCAATACATGTGCGCCATAATTGAGGAAATGTGTGCATTCGAATATCGGATAATGTAAAACAAGGGAGTATATGCTTTTTTATACGAGTGAATCTATGTGATGCCAAAAAACTTCTTCATCTTGAGAGAATCAATGAGGTGGCTTCGGGGGTGAGATACCTGGATTGACCATGAACCTTGGTTTCTATTTCTCCCGAAAGCTAGGATTGTGAGTCGCCCTCGAGGAGCCAAGATGACATCTTGGAACATGAAGCCACATTACATGCCTTGTTCACCTTAATGAGCTAGATGCCACTGAGAATCCAGATTGGCTGGGAAATTTTGCTAATGAGGGAACTTTTTGGTTAGACTTTCTTACTATGCAATTTAGGGCGAATTCGAGGCCATCCGGTTCTCTTCTCAACTTGAAAGGCCCCATCTTCGTCCTACTCCATCAAGAAGTAATACATCTATTGGGATTCATTATGATGGAGCGTTCATATAAAAGACTTCCAACTGGCGGGGTTATGGTATTATCAACAACCATAGACACCCATCTTGATCGTACTCTACCAAGAAGTATATGATGGGCATGCTGAGAATATCCATTGTTCCACTCTAATTGAAGCTGAAGCAAAAACTTTCTTGAGAGTGTTCAAATTAGCTCAAGAATATGGCTCCCCTTGAGTTATTCGATAAGATTTTCAGTTTCTTGTTCGCTCTCTTGAGACTCATCCATCCGTGTGACCATGGAGTCGTGTCACTTGGATTGGTTTGATGATCCCTACCATATGCATGCACCAAATGAAGGTTTTCAGGTTCTTTGAGATCGATCCATCCTTGCGCCATTGCATAGTGAGGCTTGGATTGGGTTCATGATACCTATCCTATGCATGATGCCTCAAATCAAGGTTGAAGTTGTGATCTCTCATTAATCAAGCAAATTGGGTGCTAGATCATTAGCGAGATCTAATCTCCTGAATAACACCCCGACCTATATTTTCGATTCCAACGAATGAGAATTATTATTATTTACCTCATTTCTATATTTTTTTTGAAGTTATCGTTCTTGTAAGTTGTAACCTTACTTTTCAAAATTTGGAAAAGGCCATTTATGCGTTAAAAAAACAAAATGTATGATCGCACCCGTTTCAAAAAAACAACAAAATGTAACAAACTAGAAGACTGCAAAAAAGTGCTTTTCTGAAAGAGAATGTCACAGCAAAAATCAAAGCATGGTTCAATATTGTGAATCAAGCTCATGCCAACATACAGAAGACCTCAGGATTTGTCCCGAAGAAGAAAATCTCCTGTGATGTAGGATGGAAGCCGCCAGAGGAAGGATGGATCCAACTGCAATCTGATGGATCTGTACGAGCTCCGAGTGGGAAAGCAGCAGCAGGAGGATTGTTCAAGGATCACTTAGGTAGATGTTTGGGAGCCTATGTGTGTAATCTTGGACGATGCTCAATCACAGCTGCAGAACTTCGATGAACCTTGGAGGGTCTAAAGATTGCGTGGAAGGCAGGCTACAGGAAGGTCGTCCTACACAGCGATTCCACTACTGCCATCAACATCATTGAACACAGGAATGATGACGTGAACCGCCATGGTACTACTGCCAGGCATTTGAACTATATTTTGGATCAACAATGGGAGGTTAGAGTCTCCCACGTATATAGAGAAGCGAATTACGCGACTGATTACTTGGCCAACAAGGCTCATGATATTGATTTTGGGCTTTTGGCACACATCATTTCAATGTGTGTGATTGGGACTTGGTTAAATGGATCAACCATGATGTACTGGGAATTTTCCACGAACGTTCTATTATTAATATGAATTAGACGCTCGGCGTCTTTCTTTTAACCAAAAAAAAAAAAAAAGAAGACTGCAAAAAGGAACGTCAAAGTCATGGGCCGAAGCTCAACCCATGTGAGTGTCTGTCTTTCAGTTCCAAGCCCAATCTAGCCAGGTTCCCTTTAAAGGCCCATCAAGTTGTACGGTAGCTCCCTCCACAGTCCAATCTGATTCCCATCAAACTAACCGCCTTTTTTCTGCTACTCTCTGTCTCTGTCTGGAATAGCTCTGTGCTCTGGCTCTCAGTGTTACGACTTGTAATTTTCAGTGTTGCTGAATTCGCGGAAGAAGCGAAGGAATTTCTTCGACGACGCAACTCGTAGCAAGCAATAGTTCCCCCAATCTCACTTGCAATTCCCAATTTGCAAAAGCAGTCGAAGCTTTTCCTGTGGGGGGCAATGAGGGGTATTGATCTCTTGCCGCTTCCACTCCGCAGTTCAATCCGCTCTGGTGTTATAGTGTTCGACTTGACAAGAATTGTGGAGGAACTCGTTTTCAATAGCTTGGATGCCGCCGCGACTAAGGTAATTACGCTCCGACGACCCTTCTTTCACCTGGGCCTGTTCTCCATTGGGCGCTTCTAGTAATAATTTCTTTAGCAATTACGTTCCAACCACTCTCCTTTCATCTGGTCAGGTTCGCCATTGGACGCTACAGGTGTCCATGCAACCAATTTCGTTCTTTTTACCGTAAAGTAATTGATGGGTTTTTTTTCTCCAGGTTACTGTGTTTCTTGATGTGGGGTCTTGCTATGTTAAGGTGGTGGACAATGGTCAGTTGGGTTTAGTCCTTTTCGCGTAGATAAATGTTAGTTTCATCGACAGCTTCTTATTCTCGTAATCTCGTTCCTTTTTCTTGGTGGTTTTTAGGTTCTGGCATCTCTAGGGATGGATTGGTGATGTTGGGAGAAAGATATGGTGCGTACACTCAGACTTTCCTTCATTTCTGTAGGGTTCTTGTTCAGGGCTAGAGTTATTTCTTCTCTTTCGTAGCCTGCAAGTTAAGAACAAAGTTGTTCATACTGTTAAGGAATGTCTCTGGGTGTCTCTAAAATTCTCGAACTTATAAAATATCAGATGATTAGTAGATGGCTATGATAGGTGAATGGTGTATGCTTATTTAGTGATTCCTCTGATAATGCTGGGGAGTTTTGTGTTTCAACAGTGACATCAAAGCTTCCTAGTGATGAGACATTTGGCTTCAGAGGGGAAACATTGGCTTCCATCTCTGATGTCTCGTTGCTGGAAATTGTAACAAGAACCCATGGAAGGCCTAATGGCTACCGGAAGGTCTTAAAGGTTTGTTTTTAGTTCATTAACCTTCTAAGATTAGTCTCTTTTTCCTTTCTCTCTTGCCTGTGAGTTTTTTTTTTTTGTTCTTATCACGTTCTCACTTGTCTACAGGGATCAGAGTGCTTATATCTTGGAATTGATGATAATAGGAAAGATGTTGGCACAACAGGTGACTCATTCCATTTAACCAGTATCCATTTGAGTATTCATGATCTTCTTACAGCTCCTGTTATACTTTGACCTTTGTGTTCAAAAAATTTCATCTTACATCTTGGCAGTTACTGTTCGGGATTTGTTCTATAACCAGCCCGTTCGGAGGAATTTTATCCAATCCAGGTTTGTTTCGGCCTATGCTCTTTCAGGTCTTAGTGGTCTTATGGGAATTTATACTGCAATGCACTTTTGATTGATACATTGATCATTTATACTACTCAATTGGCAGTCCCCAGAAGGTCTTGCAGTCTGTTAAGAAATGTGTCCTTCGAGTTGCCCTTGTCCACTCAAAGGTCTCCTTTAAAGTCACCGACATTGATAGGTGTGGTGCTGCTCTTTGTTGCAAGTCAGAACTTGGTGGCTACTGTTTTTGTTCTTGACATTTGCCTTCTCCAAATTGTAGTGAGAAAGAGCTTCTTTCCGTTCAGCCTTCTTCTGCCATTTCAATTTTGATGAGTGACCATGGGATTGATGAATTCAGCTCTCTCCACAAGGTCAATCATACTGATGGCTTCTTGAGTCTCTCTGGCTACATGACTGGTCCATCCGATAAATTTTCTGCAAAGGTAGGATCCTTATCTAGACAGATACCAAATACTATCCTACTTGCCTCTTTTTTTCCTGGTTTCTCATCGGGAATTTTATTTTGTTTCTGCAGGCCTTTCAATATGTTTGTATCCGTCATCTTGTATATGCATACACATTATTCTCAGTTTTATGTTCTACGAACTAGTTTGTTTTAGACCTTTACAATAGCAGATATCAACTCACGCTTCGTCTTCAGAGGTCCAATCCACAAGCTGCTTAATCACTTGGTCATGACGTTTGAGAGTCTGGAACAACAGAGTGATTATGTGTCTCAAAAGGGAAAGAGAAGCCGGTCTCAAGCATCCCTGGCCTACATTGTGAACTTAAGTTGTCCTTCTGACCTATATGATCTAACTTTTGAGACGTCAGAGACTTATGTTGAATTCAAGGTGAAGCCTCTCATGTGTCAAGAGGAACTATCATATCTCTGCATAGTGAATTAGCATATCCATTATCTGTGTGCGTTTAAGTTGACAAATTTCTGTTGCTCATCTCTTTTCATTCTTGTTTTACTCTTATTTTCATCTCTGTGAATTGGTGGCAGGATTGGGGTCCAATTCTTACCTTTATTCAAAATGCCATTCAACAAGTCTGGAGCAGGATTACTAACGGTAGTTTGCTTTCATGAGAACCATAATTTGTGAATAGTTATTGCTATATATCGTGATCTTTGTATTGTTTGCAGGAGAATCCTCTTGTCATGGAGTAGACCTTCTTGATAACAGTGAATATTGGAAGGGAAAGGATGATATCTCATTTGGAAATGAAGGTGCGTTACTATCATTTGTGGGGATGCTTTTCAATTTCAAATGCATATATTTTGAATCTATATCACAAATGTATCTGCACATCTTTGCATGGATGTTACTGACAACCATGGTTTGGACGTAGACTCAACAGAGAACTCGGTTGTTGCAATTGATAAGTTTCAAAGACAGCAGTATGATCTTGATTATTCTCCCCTCCCAAACCGGAAGAAGCATCTTGGTGGAACTTTTAAGAAGAATTATGATAAAGCTACATGTCTAGAATTTGAAATGGATGCTTCTCAGTTCAACGAGCAACAATCGGAAATGGGGTTTGACTTTCCTGCATCTCTCAGCAGTATTGACTTCCCAAATGACGATCTTGAATATAGACATAACACTAGACGGAAGCACAGCGGGGACATGGGGGGAAGCCATTTAAGTTCAGATTGGAAGAATGAGTCCCCTAAAATTGAGTCTGCTAAGATGGAATTATCTTCAGATCATGAAGAGTGGATAAACCAACTAGAGGTTCGTCAAAGTGGATACGGCTGCAGGGATCATGAAGCGACATTTCAAGAATTTGAGGTGCATGCTTCTGTATTCAAAGGGCAGCAAGTTGAAAGGAGAGCTGTGTGCCAACGAGGCTTCTCAATGGAACCCATGGTGGATGTCCCTGATTGTGAAAAAATACCTAATGCCGGCCAAGAGTATGCCACCAAAATTTTTGTATCTAATCACAATTCCGAGTTTTCTGATGACAGGCTTACCAGTGGAAAAAATTGCAGTGATTACATGGAGGGAAATCCTTTCACATACTGGCAGAATGAGTC
This sequence comes from Linum tenue, assembly GCA_946122785.1. NCBI lineage: Eukaryota > Viridiplantae > Streptophyta > Magnoliopsida > Malpighiales > Linaceae > Linum > Linum tenue. Next base: position 43,930,485 of record CAMGYJ010000005.1, on the reverse strand, counting down.
CCTCAAAAATGAGTCAGCTAAGATTGCATTATCTTCAGATCATGAGGTGTGGAGTAAAAAGCTAGAGGGTAATGAAAGTGGAAAATACCACTTCTTGCATGGTTGCTCATCAATGAGAAGCTTTTCATGCAGCAAGGGTGTGCTAAATAGTGAGGAGGAACCTGAATTTTCACTTGGTGAACCCCAGTCCCAAAGAAGGCGACTTTGCTCTGACGAAAACATGGGTGTACTAGAAGTTGAGAGTAGTAATCAGAGGGGTGATATCTTTCTAGGGAACGGAGGCCAGTCATCTGTTGAAAGCGGAAAAGACCACCTATTGCATGGTTGCTCATCACTGAGAAGTCTTTCATGCAGCAAGGGTTTCCTAAATTGTGGGGAAGAACCTGAATTTCCACTTGGCGAACCCCGGTTTAAAAGAAAGCAACTTTGCTCTGATGAAAACATTGGTGTACTAAAAGTTGAGAGGAGTAACCAGGGGGGTGATATCTTTTTAGGGCCGGAAGTGCAGTCATTCGCTGATAGTGGGGAAGGCCACTTCTTGCACGGTTGCTCATCACTGAGAAGCCTGTCATGTAGCAAGGGTTTTTTAATTCGCGAGGAAGAACTTGAATTTCCACTTGCTGAACCCCAATTCAAAAGCAGGCGACTTCGCGCTGATGAAAACGTAGGTGAACTAAAAGTTGAGAGTAGGAAACAGAAGGATAATATCCTTTTACGGCAGGGAGAGCAGGCTTTTGCTGAAAGCATAGGACTTCATTCTGATTTTATCTTGCATAACAGAGGTTTGCCGGCACCGGATAAATGGTTTATATCCAACTCTGATTCAGAAACTTCAGATGCTTTTCTTCAGCCCAGTTGGAATGTTGAGAGCTTCCCCCGTGATATTAAAGATGAAGTGGGTGTGAAGTGTAGGAATGTGTCAAGAGATAAGGGGGGATGGTTACAGTTTGACTTGCACTCTGAAGGTCAACCTAGCAATGACAAGTATGAAGTTGAACGGGATATAACAGATGAAGTGGGTGTTAGGTGTGGCACAGTCAAAGACACAAGGTTGTTATCCTCAAAGCAGAATCACGTGTCAAGAGATAAGGCTAGCTGTTTACAGTTTGACTTGCATTCTGAAGGTCAAACTAGAAATGGCAAGTGTGAAGATGAACTGGATATAACAGATGAAGTGGGTGTAAGGTGTGAGAGAGACAAAGACACAAGGTTGTTATCCTTACAGCGGAATCACCTGTCAAGAGATAGGGCTGGCTGGTTACAGTTTGACTTGCATTCTGAAGGTCAAAATAGTCATGACAAGTATAACGATGAACGGGAGAAACTAGGATACCAAGGTGGGAAGAATGATCTTCAGGGACATCACTGCAGTAGAAGTTGCTCTCCCCCTCCATCTGTAAAGCAGAAGAGGAAGTGTGTTCCCTTGAATAGTTCATTCGCAGCAGGAAGGAAACCTCGTACTGAATTGGCGTATATTGATGGTAATGCTTCAAGTCTAATACCTGAATTTGTGATGTTTTATAGAGATGCAAGATAATTAACGTGCATATTTTGCAGGGAGAAACGAAATTATGGATTTTGCGCCAAATAGTGGCGAGGAACTTATTTCAACCACCAGGTACCATGATTCTCTCTCTTTTCCACTTGAGACTAGTGCAATGTATCGATTACGCATCTCATTGAGCCTGATTTCAAACCAGAAACCGATTATGCATCTCCTTGGGCCTCATTTCAGACCAGAAATGAAGTACAGAAAAAGTGTTGTGCCAGATGTGGAGGTTCTAGAAGGGAAACAGGTTGAACATGGGTGCCTGGAGGTGCATAATTCTCCAGGTGACTATAAATCCAACTCCTGGGACAAAATTATGGTTGTTGAGCAATATCACTTCAGTTGGCGTTAGTAAAGGTTGATTTTTTTGTTGACAATGTTACTGAAGGTTGATTGAGATTGGGGTTTTACATACATTCGGGAGTGGAAAATATTAAAGAAAAATTATCTATTGATAACTGAAGATGAAGGCTACTTAATGAACTCAGGGAACTCTCTAGGTTTACTGTGTTGTAGCTTCATCCTAAGCTAAGGATCCGGTTGCTTTTCGTTCACGGTTTCACCTACATTACTTTTACATGTCCAATCTTAAGTCCTTACACTTCCATTTTTCATTTATCAGGCTTTATGACAAATGGAAGCAGAAAGTTGGAAGATTTTGTCACCAAATGGAGGAACTCCTCTAAAGTAATTAAGTTTCTTATCTTAATATCTGAAGAACTGTTACATCTCATCAGAGCAATACTATTTGTTCTCCACTAATTTCCTTTTTTCCTGTTACTGGATCTTCTATGCAGGAGAAAAATATGAAAACAGGATGTGATGGTGGCAGTTACCATAGTAGCATACTTGACATATCTTCAGGGTTCTTCAGTTTGGCTGGTAGAGAACTGATTCCAGAATCTCTACAGAAGAATTGCCTCAGGAAGGCTAAGGTTCTTCATCAATTGGACAAGAAATTTATTCCAGTGGTTGCTGGTGGAACTCTCTGTGTTATAGACCAGGTGCCATTCACTTTCTTCTAAATGTCAGCAACATGCTGCATGAGTTTTACCTTGGACATCACACTTAGATTACAATTAAATACAGGTCATTATGTGTAAAATAACAGTTCGCATAATTGTTTTGACATTTTGCAGCATGCAGCAGATGAAAGGATCCGGCTGGAGGAACTTCGAGACAAGGTTAAAAAAAAAAAAAAATAGTTCCCTTGGTTGTTGTTTGCATCCGAACAGTAATAACATAAAAATTTGAATGACTCTCTAGGTGTTATCTGGAAAGGCTAGGACAATATCATATCTCGATCCCGAAGAAGAGCTGGTATGCCTGTTTCTTTTCTGCTTAAGTTTCTGTCCTAGCATGTTGTAGGCTTTTGTTACGTTCTTCCTAATGATTTGGAAATACTGGGGGACTTGTAAAACAGATTCTTCCTGAGTTTGGATATCAGCTTCTTCATGATTATGCTGGTCAAGTAAGAGAATGGGGTTGGATTTGCAACATGCAAGCTCAAGGTTCAGGGATGTTCAACAAGTAATCTCTTTCACAGTCTCTCGCTCTCTCTCCCTGCTCCAAGTTTTGGTTGTTTTTGGAGTTTCATCTCTGAATTTTCTGCAGGAACTTGAATGTCCTCCACCAACATACGGCAGTAGTGACCCTAATTGCGGTAAATAACAACTTCGTCCGTGTTTCAGATCATCCTACTAATTTTGCAAACAACTTTTTTTGTCTCATTTTGTAGCCAAGTTTCGATGGGAACTGAAAACTACTTCTTAAGTGATATTCATTTAGAAAAAGGTTTAAAAAAATTAATTAACATCCTTGATTGTCTGATGAGCAGGTACCCTGCATTTTAGGAACTAATTTGTCTGGTGGAGATCTCCTGGAATTTCTTCAGCAGGTAGTCGATTCAATGTCCATTCTCATAACAGCCCAACCTTCGAGCTTTTTTGAGTTGACACTTCCTTTCCAATCTGTAGCTTGCTGACACGGATGGGGCTTCAACAATACCACCATGCGTTGGTAGAGTCTTGAATTCAAAAGCATGCAGAGGTTAGAGTTTACGAAATATAAGCGAAGTGATATTTTTTTTTTTGTGGGTTTGGTGTTACTGATTCCTGAGGCTTGATCCTGTACCGCATGGCATTGAAGGTGCAATTATGTTTGGCGATTCTTTGCTGCAATCGGAATGTGCGCTAATCGTGGAAGAACTGGAGAAGACTCGTCTCTGTTTTCAAGTAAGTGTAGGTGGTGGCACCTTGTTTAGCTACTATCGCCCTTGTTTCTTCAATGTGAAGGAATGGAAATGGTGATTTGTGCGATTGTGCTGATGCAGTGTGCTCATGGGCGACCCACAACCGCACCTCTGGTGAACTTGGCAGGGTTGCATGGTGAGATCACCAAGGTATTAGCTTTGACGAAGAAAAACGACACATTTATTTTACAACGTCAGGAGCTCAGCATCAGTCGTGCAACCCAGCGGTTAGCTGCTGGCAGAGGAGCTGCTTAAGATGTGCATCCAAAACAAGTAGATAAAGTGTCGTGTAGGACTACGATTTTCCATTTAATCGATTCTTTGAGTTGTTTTCTGATGTATATGTTCATCTCATGAAATCAAAATGCCAACAGGAGAATGTCTTTTACTTCTTCCCGTCTCTCACTGCCATAGTTCTGGATGTACAGAGAATATGGACAAATACCATGTATTATTGGATAAACACCACGAAACGTGAATAAGTTGACATGAGAATGAAAGGCAGCAATGGCAATCAAAAACTGGAAAGGAAAGTTAACATACAAAATGATACCAGAAAATTTTTCTCCACTCTTCAGAATTACCCATTCAATGCACAACAGCATCCAGGAAGGCTTCTCTATTCAGTACCAAGTAGGCGAAGCTAACCAAATTTAATCACTTCAGCTTTGGTGACAAGAACTAACCAGTACACACGACGGTGCCCACTTCAAATTCCTTTCACCTGTTCAAATACAGCGTCCCAGATCACTCTTCTGTTGTTCCATAACACAAAGATCCCCATCGATGTATGCTGTGGTGGGCATTCAATCGTGCCGAGGGCAGTCCAGAAACACCTTTGTTGCATTTAACTTATGCCTCTTCTGCATCACTAGGGTGAGGAGTCCCAGCTTGTACAAACATAAGTTTATATTCTTCCCTCGCCAACTTTCCATCAAGCTGCATCAGCAGCTACTGCTACTTCTCGCACTTTGCGTTTCCTCTTGGTTTCATTTAGATCTTGGTCAGCTTTGGATACGATTTTCGAGACTGTAAACCCTGCAACTTCAAAAATCTCTGCTCTATAAGGTATCAAGGAGTTTCTAAGGACCACATCGATTCCATCATATGTCCAAACACCTAAGACTGCATCTCCTTTTAGTCCAATCGCAAACCAGCCAAGACCTGCTGCAGCAATGTCTACTGAACTTGAATCCCAGCTATTCCCAGTTACGGTGAATTCATGTCTCACCCATTTTCCAAGCTCTTGGACTCGTTTTACCCCAATTGGTGGCTGAAAAATAAGGAACATCACGTAAGATCATTTCACGTATACATATCTCTGCAGTTAGCATAAAAATCCTTTGCTAGAGAGCTGGTAGAGAGTCTATATATCAAGTGGTAAATTTTTTGCTGATGCTATCCTTCACAGTTCACAACAGTCACTAGAGAAACAACTAACCAATGAGGCCAAGATGCAATTTACCTGTAACTGACGGCCAAAATGTTCTTCAAACATAGTGCTTGCATTTTCTGTTTTCCCCATATGTAGTGGAAGATATGGCGAACCCCAGACAGTCACATATATAGAGTCCACCGATGATTCTTCAATATCTAGCCTCATAAGTCCACCAATGTGAACTGAGTAACCTACCTGTCACAATCAGTGTTCCTTAGAAAAAGCGTCAACATATAGCATGCAATGAGAAACAAATAGTCATACTTAAAAGGGACAAATTTTATCTGCACTACAATAATGTGAATGGAACATATTGTTCCAATGGTCAAGTTGCTGTACTTCCTAGTCAATGAAATAAGGATAAAGATTGCCCTTTTTTGGTGCATATGCTAACAAACCTTAATTCTGTACGTCCTCGGTTTCAACTCCTTAGTAATCTGAACAAGCTTCTGCTCATCCCTAGTCAAGCGAGTTGTAATCTGATTCGGGTTAAGAAGCCCTGGAGTGTCAAACAACTTTGCATTCCCAGGAAGAACACCCTCCACCCTAATTATCCCCAGAGTAGTTCCTGGTACAGGTGCCTCTGTTAAATGAATAACCTTTGCTTCACTTCCACCACCAGCACACTTCCCCATCGCATTCAACAAAGTACTCTTGCCAGCATTCTGCATTCCAACAGTCCACACATGACCTCTAGCCCCAGCCAATTCTTTCACATCCTCAACCAAATCCTTCAACCCCCAATCCTTGACAGCACTCACAAAATGGACTTTCTTAATAACACCAGCACCACCATCCCTGGCTCTCTGCCTAACCCAATGCTCGAATCGAGTGGGCGATAAAGAAGTAGGCAACAAATCAATCTTCGTAATCACCAGAACAACTCTAGGCACATTCCCTGATTTCCCCTCTTTCCAATTCGTGTAGTTCTCATCAATGGCTTCTGTCACAAGCTTCGCAAGCCTCCTCGGAAATGACCCATCAAAATCAACAGCATCCACGACTAATAGAACTACTGACCTGGCCCCTGAGGCTGAAACCAAACGCTTTCCTACAGCATGATAGAAATCGAATTCTGGCAACAGATTCTCCACAGTTGGGTCCTTCACCTTTCCGTAGTGTCTCAACGAGTGACAGCGGGCGCACACAACAGGCCTACCGGAGAATTTTCCCCCGGTCGAAGCAGCGCTGGTTTGAGGATTTTCAGAGTCTTCAACAAAACCCTTTTTCAGGGAACTGGAGACTTGCGACTCTAGCGCTATTGGTACCAGCCGCCCTCTGGATTTATAACTGGGATCCCTTGACGAAGGTTTGACAAAGAATCCGGGATGCTTGGCGTCTGAATCCTGCATACGGATGCCGCAGCCAGGGCAAACGGCGGCGGAAGGAGTTGCCTCGTCGACATTACCATCGCGGGAGAGGAGCAAAGAAGACGAAGGCTTCTGAGATTTTGCCGCGGCAGCTGAAGTGAAAGGATGACAAGAGGAATACGACGAGGGAAATGGAGAAGCGGAGACGGAGGAGCCCTTTCCTTCGGCGAAACGGTGGTGGTGTGCAGGAGATGGAAGGGGATGATGGTTTTGGAGAGATGGGGAGAAGCGAGAAAGGGAGAAGAGGGGCTTAAGCTTCGATTTCGCAACGGAGAGGTTTCTAGCGATCACCATATCCAAATGGAGGTGAAAGCAACAATGAATTGCGGAATTCGGAAATTTGTGAAGGTGAGGAGGGGAAGAGTTGGCGAGCAACCGAGGGCGATCGTCGGAGGGAATTAGGGGTTTTCAGGGGTTTAACTCACATAAACATGGTAACTATCTAAATCGATCAGACAACTTTAGTATTTCTACAAAATGGTCATATAACTTTAAACTTATAACAAAATGATCATTTTTTAGGGATGACAATGGGTCAGGTCGGGGGCGGATACTGGATATCCGTTATCCTACCCAAAATAGTCCGGTTTTTACCCATACCTACACTCACATAAGAAATCGGTAGAAAATCAAAATCATGTCCAGACCCGTTCGGATTTTGGGTATCTACGGTTATCCATAGGTAATAATTTCTAAGTCCAACCAATATGTAAACATTCCCACGTATTCTCACATTAAATCAGAGGAAAAGTACGACAATAATTCACTAGAATGAAGAAAATTAATTAAAACAACACAATTTCATGAAAATATTATATTAATATGCTAAATGTAAAATATGTTAGAGAAAAATAATGATTATTTCTAGACAAAGTACATACACATATGTATAATCGGGCGAGTTCGGGTTGGATAGTAAGAAAATTATGCCCACCCATTTCCCTCAATATTAGGGTTCGGGTTTTACCCATACCCCCTAAAAGTCTTTCGAGTTCAGGTCTTATCCTACCCGTTCCCGATTAAGTCGGATTCGCGCGGATATCCACGGTTAAGGATAATTTTGCCATCCCTACTTTTTTTGGTAGAAAAACATATGCAAAGTGCAACCTGCATTCAAACTTACATTGAATGGTAGGGCTGCAAATGAGTCGAGTCGAACCAAGTTTTGATATAGTTGTGGTTCGCCTAGTTAATAAATGAGTCGAACTTAGCTTGTCTACTAAAATCTTAACTTGTGTTTGACTCTAGCTCAGCTCATTAATGAGCTCATGAGTTCTACTAGACATCGACTCATCACTTAGCTTTTTTGGACCGGCTCAAGCTGAGATATGATTTTATTTATTCATAATTTTTGATTGTTTATATTATGTTATTTAAAGGTAATACCGTAACACGTCAATGCAGTAAGGCGACATCTAAATCTCTCCTAAACATAACTACATGGAGCTAGAAAGTCAATATAAAGGAGAAAATTAATATCTGCTACGAAATCAATTTTCTATATCAATATTTTCAATAGATTAAGAACTTTGTGAGCTACTCTTCTATGAATTCGTGAGCTATGTTATTGTCATTAAGGGTTGAGTAAGTTATTAATTATCTTAACTTAAGTGAAGAAGTGTTCTAGATTATTATATCATTCATCATGAAGTGTGAATAGCTATTTTTCTTCTAACGCATAGGCACGCTTATTCTACGCCTAGGCAAGCTAAACGCTATGTAAAGTCTCAACACCCGTCTTACGCCTAACGCCTTCTTGAACCTAAATATGAAATAATAATAAGACGAAATAAACAAAAATTGTTCTAAGCACAAAAACCAACCTACACACCTTGGCTTAATCGAACTCTACAACAATACTCGTAATTTCTCTCTTTTGTGCTCCCATAGCTGATACTTTTTCTATGAATTGTAAAATACTAGCGACATCAAATTATTGGAATAATAATGAAGCAACAACTCTTTGTTATTAATCAGTCAAAATAATCGCTAATCGAACCATTAACATGCAGCAGCTAACCGCTAAGATTGAATCGGTTAAATTTTCTTATATAATTTCTGTTTAGAGGTTAAACCGTCTTTGAAAAATAGGGAGGAAAGACACCTCGAGCTTCTCTTTAGATTTGCTTATAATAGGCAAGAACATGCGTTAGCATTCCATCCCATAACATCGCCAACCAATCAATCAAATAAATAATCAATCTTTTCTTCAACTCTGCATACAAACAAACAACAAACAGCAGCGCGAGGCAGGGATGGCACCATGGTTGCTCTTTGTCGACAAAACAACTAGTCTCCCCTGTCAACATAACAAAGGACAGGAACCCCACTCCACTTAGGAATTCAAGTTGTAACCAAAACAAAAAGCCTTAGTGGGAAATAATGTTACAAACAACAACAATCAGCAACAGCGTTAGCCCGCCAAACCATAATCATCGGCCGCCTGATCATACAGATTGTAGCTCCCTGCTGCAGAAGGCTGAGAACCCTGAGACAAGTAATGCAATTGGTCAACATGGTTGGTCTGAAAGCAATGATCTTCAGCAGTATTCCTACAGTACATCATCTCCTCGGACTTCGAGTTGCTGCAGTTCATGATCAAGTCCTGATGATGATGGTTGTGATGATGATCAATCTGCAGGGAATCCACTTCAGTCTCCACTTCCGAAACATCCCCACCACCACCACCACCATTGTTGTTGTTGTTGTTGTTAGTAGTGGTGGTAGGAGCCTGCTTGCGCTTGGAACGGGCGCGCCGGTTCTGGAACCAATTGTAGACATTGGTCTCGGAGATTTGGCCGTGCTGGCTGAGCTGTGAGGTTATCTCCTTGATCTTCTGCTTGGTCGGCGTCCCGTTCCCTTGCTCGAATATTCGCTCGAGAATTTGGAGCTGCAGCGGCGTCGGCGTCCAGCGCTGGCGGGCGCTCATCTTGTGGCCTCCCACTCCGCCCATTAATGGGTCGCAGTACAAGCTCCCCAGCCTCCCTCCTGCCTCCAAAAGAAACCAAAGCTTTTCAGCAGAGGAAAAGAGCTATAACATTGGAACATCAATTCAAATTCTCACATTCTGCAGAGCTACTAGAAAAAGAGTAAAGAAGGGGGAGGCGACCTGCGGCGAGATCTTGATGGGCGGAGAGGGTTTTGTGCATATCGACGAGCTGCTCGCAGATGGTGGCGTAGACGGCGATCTGCTTGCGGAGGGTTTGGAGCTGGTCGTCGGTCATGACCTTGACGTACAGCATATTCCCGGCGGCTGCAGCGGCGGCGTTAATGCTGTTGCTGGCGGTGGTGTTGCTGTTGGTGCTGGGGAAATTGAGAATTGGGTCGCCGTTATTGCAACCGTCGTGATGGCGCTGCTGCTGACGGTGGTGATCGGCGGCGGCGGCGGTGTTGTCCCACTCCATCTCTGCAATTTCAGGCTACCCACTATCTCTTTCCGCAGAAGGGCGGGAAATTAATAGTAGGGTTTCGGGGGAATGGGGAAAACGACTGAAGCAGAGGTTGAGTGGGGATTGCAGAGATAGAAGGGAATTGGGGAAGAAAGAGATGGATGGACGGTGGCAGTGGGAGTGGAGGACTGGTGTAGTGAGAATTGGGATGGATCTATTTGTTGCAGTGGATGGCAGGAGGTAGAGGGCAGCTCGCCGTTTACTTTTTCAATCATTTCGTTTCCTCCATTTCTTCCAAATTTTGTTTTTTCTTTTGAAGGTGGTATACACACTTTTAGTCCGCGCTAGCGACAGGAGGAGGAGCTTCTGTTCATCCTTCGCTCCCCGCTAATTGCGGTGTTAGATTGTCATCCATTCCCATTTTCTTCCTTTCTTTAAGGGGAATAGGGGATCGATCAATTGAAAACAACAACGACGAAGACAAACTTTATTTGTTTTTAACCGACTCTTGAAGCAAAAGCAAATGTCCCATAACAACACAATAGTGTTCATGTAAATGGAATAATGACACATGGATGGAGGGATGATTTTTCAAATTTAGAAATCTAGTTAGGATTGAGAATAGTGTTGAACCCATGTAGCTCTGACGCCAATCATTCATGTATCTAGTAAGTAGTACTAGGTTTTACTTTTTAGTTGTTCGTGAATGATCATCTATTATTATGTAAATATTGATATATGGATGACCAATGACCTATCACATTAGATGCTCATTTGGGAGTTACATGTAATCCTATTTCTATATCATTATCTCTCATTCATATGCTTTGATATAAGAATGTAGTGGTTACCAAAGTGTGCCTATAAATATAGCACTCCATTGTATCAAAAGTGAAGAACGAATAAGAAAGCTCACTTCCTCTCTCTTCTTTGTGTCTTTCCCTCTCTAATCTTCTCTTGTAGTTGTTTATCTTTTCATTATTTTCATAACACGTTATCAGCACGAAGCTCTGCCAAAATTATCATTGCTCAAAGACTCTCAACATAATCTAAGATATTGGAGTAAGATCACAATATGATCAAGGTATGTAATTCTTAGATCCTTTCTTATCTTATTGTCTTATTTGTGTTGAGATTATCTCATTCCGATATATCAAGATGGGTGCTACTTCTCGTATCCATTGATATTTTATCATGTCGATCTATTTGGATTAACAAGAAAAGTAATATAAGTGATGAGTCAATTTCTCAGTTATCAGTGTTATCCTATTCTTATCCATCGTACATTGATATTTAGAAAATGCAAGTTCCAAAAGCCCATATATTCCCCAGAAGTGGAAATTGAAGAATCCAAGGGCAAAGAAAGAAGTGGACATGGTAACAAGAATATTTGTTATGTATGTTACCATTGTAATGGAAAAGTGTGCTCGTCTTGTACCCGTTGTACGCAAAAGACTTTATTATACCAAGAATCAAAGGGAAGAGCAAATTCATATACGCTCCTGCAATATCAATATTATGGAACATATTTTATTTCTATTATAAGTTGGTATATTCTCCATTAAAGATGAAAATGATATTACATTTGAGTCATTTTCATTCCCAGAAGTGAATGAAACAATCTATTCCTGGAAGTGAATGGAGCTATAAACATGATTATATATATGTTAAATGTATTGTTTGGATCTTTTCACCAGAAGTGAGAAAAGAGGGGGAAAAGGAGAATTATAAATAAGAATGACTTAACAATTGCATTATCAAAGTCATGATAACATAATGTACCAGTTGTACATTGAAATGCATAATGGAACGCATATATAAATTCAAAATCACCTAGTTAGTGATGGTATTGTTCAAAGTAAAGCTTATTTAATTTTCAAAATTGTAGTATTATGATTCTTATTTTTTTTATGTTTTATTGTGACATTATTTTTCATACATAATTTAATTTGATATCTTTACCGAGAACAATTAACTTGATAAATTCATCATTTTGTCTTAAGTTTGAACTATTCTGAATTTACTATTTTTAGTATGTTTTTGTAAAGTATGAGTGTTGCAAAAATTCCATATAAACTATATGATAGAGTACATAAATAAGAAAAGGCTTCCGAAGAGCTTATGTTTGGTTACTTGAAGTAACTAAATGGTACTCGTGATAACAATTTGTGATTATATTCACCATGAATATGTGTTTACTAAGAATGCATCAAATCATAAGTCACCGGAAGGACAAAATATGATAAAGCTCTAAAAGGGCTAATGTTTTATGTGATATTAGTACTATCAGTACGCATAAAAGTGTAAGCCAGAAGTTGACAAGATTTGATAACTTGATAATTTGGCTGGTCCGGTTAGACCATCTCGGATCTTGATGTGGAAAAAGTTCTTTGAGAATTCATGAGAACATCATATGAGAAGTCAAAGAACTCTTCAAATAAAAGAGTTATTATGGCATGTTTGTTCTCAAGGAGAATAGAACAATTGATCATCGCTTGTATAAGAGTTGGCAAATCTCTTGAGATTTTATGGACGTGTATGCAGAACAATACATAAGTCATGTGGATCATTTGTGAATTTTATGGGTTGCTGCATCAAATGGATGATCAATTTTATTTTATCTAATCGCAACCCGATGTTTGCGAGATTGATTGCCTCACTATGGATACATTTTGATGGTTATCCAGGACATGCTAGCTTGTCGAGGACATGCTAGCTGGCAAGTGATAGTATTGGTTAACATCTAACTAACAAGTTATCATAAGTCCCCCCATTTTACAAATGATTTTGGTCAAAAACCTAACATTTCTCATATGAGAATATCAGGGTGTGCCGCATACATCCTAATTGCTCCACCACAGTATCTTAAGTTGATTCTCGTTGTAAATTGAGAATTTGTGTTGGGTATGTGAATCCCAAATGGGAAATTTGTTTGCGAAATTATTGTTTTGATGAATCACTTTTCCAACATTAAGGGGGAGAGAAAAATACAGCTAGACAAAGAGATGAGTTGGAATGAGTTATCATTATCTAGTTTTGATCCTCAAAGTAAGAAACATGAACCTGAAGTTCATAAGATGAATTATCATTACCAACTATCAAATGCCTTTACTGGCCATACGAAGTGACCAAGTCACATATACTAGTTGTGAATGCTCTAACTAAATTTGATATCCTTGTTGGATACTCTAATATAAAAAGATGTGTATGAAAGAGCGCATGAAGCGTGATAGACCAATCGGTTCCAATGATAAACATCATCGAGAAAGAAAAGGATCTGTAATTAGAATGGTCAACTCGAGGACATGAAAACTCAAGAAGAGTAACCAAGAATAAAATATAATTTTAGTTCCAGAAGAACACATGTCTCTGAAAGTTGTGAAAGCGAAGAGATCTCAAAACCATATTAGACTACAATACTGGAACCGTAATGAAATCATTATCGATGAAATTTGTTTGTTGTATTTCAGTACTGAATATGATATGTACAATGTGAGGATCAAGAGTAAAACTCTATTGATGCATGCAAATGATGATGTTATTGGCCAATATAGAAAGAAATAATGAAACTTGCTTAACGAGCATAAAGTTTAAGGACCATAAGTCCTTGCACCTAAAAAAGGGCAAAACTAGCGGGATACAAACAAATTTTTGTGCTATTGGAAAGTATGAAATTGTGAGAGATATCACATAATGTTTTGCAATGGGTTTCTCGAAGAGACCTATCATTGTTTAAGAGGAGTTATACTCCCCTGTGGTGGATGCAACTACTTTTTCAAATCAATGTTTGAAAATTGTTGTGATAGCCTATTTGTTTGAATTCCCTGAAGATGTTATATATATTTGAAACTCCCAGAAGGATTAGTTACTCCTAGAACGATTAATTTACCTGAAGTAAACAAGTAAAGTTCTCGAGAACATATATCGATACACTAAGAAAATCCCTTGTGTGGGTTGAGACAATATAGACGAATGTGAAATACTCGTCTAAGTGAACACCTACAACAGTAGGGTGAATGGACCTTAAAAGGTTAAATTCAGATAGAGTGCATACGAGTATTTGCATCGTGCATATATAGTTGTGTTGTCTGTATGTGTTTCAAGGATTTTAAATTTTTGATTTATGAGTTGTGATTTACTTTAAAGTATGAGTTGTGTTTTATGAGTGTGCTTTGTCTAGTTCATATGTTTCTATGATGTGGGTTTTGTTATTATCTTTCGTTATATAAAAGAATTGCTTGCATCAATTTATGTTAGTTAAGTTTTTTTGTGACGATCTCATATTATTTTGATGATATGACTATTATTGGATCTCTTGAAGAGCTTCCTAAAGCAGTTGATTGCTTAGATACATAAGTTAAATTGAAGGATTTAAGATCCTTTTTATGGGCAAGGAAGGTAATGTTGAAAAAGTGGGAAATTAATTTTACATGAACGAATTGTGTTCATCAAATAACATTAGGATCCTAAGATCACTAGAAGTGACCAGAGATCCATTTAGAAATCAAGAAAGAAGTGAAACATTAGGTCCTGAAGTACCATATGTTGATGCATTAGAACACCAATGCACCTTGCTAGCCAAGCACCATATAAACTATCATTTTGGTGTTGATAATATTGGCATGATACAATGTTTCCCTCATTAGAACAGTTGAAAATACTTTGTTACCTCCGGGAACAATATATGCGATTGTTCTATTATAGTATTATCAAAGAGAGATTTGGTAAACTGTATATCCAAATCCTATATATCATTTGATCCTCATATTGGTTGATCGAAGACGAGCTATCTCTTACATATGGTGATATAAATGTTTCATAAAGAAACAAAACAAACTATAATGGGCAAGTCTTGAATGTCTTTCGTTACACTTTGTGATCCACCATATCTCAAGTACTTGTGGTTGTGAACTATTTTCAAATGAAATGATCCTGACGATCATGTATGAAGAAAATCTAAAGATCATGCATCAAATTGACAATCTAGAAGATTGTTCACTAACTCACTCCCGACAACAATCTTGCTAAAAGTTGTTCGTGAAATTTGAGTTCAACGATTCAATAATCTGAAGTGATGTGGTCATGAGGGGGAGCATATACGCACTGCACTCTTTTTCCCTTAACCATGGTTTTTCCCAATGGGTTTTCCTGGTAAGGTTTTTAACGAGGCAGTATGAGATAGCGTAATGCAATCTAGTGGTCATCCAAGGGGGAGTATTATGTAAATATTGATATATGGATGACCAATGACCTACCACATTAGATGCTCACTTGGGAGTTACATGTAACCCCTATTTCTACATCATTATCTCTCATTCATATGCATTGATATAAGGATGTAGTGGTTACCAAAGTGTGCCTATAAATATAGCACACCATTGTATCAAAAGTGAAGAATGAATAAGAAAGCTCACTTCCCCTCTCTTCTTTGTGTCTTTCCCTCTCTAATCTTCTCTTGTAGTTGTTTATATTTTCATTATTTTCATAACATGTATAACATTCTAAGCACGGTTTTACTTCTTAGAAGGTCATCTCTCCTTCCATTGTTAGAAGAACTTATTTATTGCATTTGTATTTGGGCGTTGGACCGTGTTTGGGCTCGCATGGCATAAATACGCTTTGGGCTCATTTATCTCGTGTCACCATTTGTCAGTTTTCGTGTCGTGCCATGCCAACCCATTTTCAAATTCACTAGGCTCAATCTGGGCACGAGCACGGTTTGAATCGTGTCGTGCCTACTCGTGCTTGTGATGTGCTCATATTCGTGTTTAATGAAAATGAAGAAAATTAAATACATAATGAAAAAGAAGGAAAAAGTTGGACAGAGAATGAAAATCTTAATTGAGAATGTTTGAGAATAGTAACAAACAAAGGGAAGATTGGAAGTATACCTAGTGTAATTTGACTTTTTTAATTTTTTTTACTATTTTAAAAATAATAAATAAGTATTTTAGTAATTGTATTTTATAATATTTGAACTTATAATTCTTTTTATATTTACTAGTTATGGATTGCTCGCTTGTCCTTCGCGACGAATGGAGGTAAGTGGTAACAATGTAATTGTGTTGTATAAATGATTTAACAAATGTAACATAAGACATTATTCCAAAGGCAACAAAAAAAATCACTGCGAGAGCTACATATTAATTTGGATTCGTTCATCAATGAAGTTATGAATCAGAGGAAGGCTATATACATATTATTATAGCAAGAAGAACATGTTGAATTTAGAGCTCAACAACTTATGAATGGAAAAGAACAAAGAGATATGATAATGCTTATGTTTTAGGCTTTCAGCCCATAAAATAAACTTAGAATTTATTTTGGACTTTCAACTAAGATGGAAAAGAGAAGGAAAATATAAAATATGGAAAATCAAAGAAAGCAGAGGACAATGGCCAATGAACCTAACATTTGGTTACGTAGGTTTCGATGCCACTTCCATCCTTTTCGGTTGTCAGTGAAATTTCATTGTTGTCTTCCTATTCGAGGTTGAGCGAGAGAGATGAGTAAGGATGCAAAATCAAATACGAAAAATCGGTTTTTGTTTCTTGATAAGGGTGAAGCTTTAAGCGGCACCTATAAAAAAACCTATGTTACTCTTATTAAATGAATATATGAAAGTCAGTCTCGAGCAAGAGAGGTGAGTAAGAGTAAGAAACCAAATCCGAACGAAAAATTCGGGTTTAGGGCTGCAAACAGAAATATAGGGAGAGAATGAGTGAAAATAAAAGAAAAAGGAAAAAACTCATTCAAGGTTGCCATATGTGTCTCTCTAAAGAGTGACCTTAAAGTTTGCTACAATTACTTAACATCGAGTGAGAGAGATGAGTAAAAATGGAAAATCACATACTAAAGGAGGTTTCGAGCGCAAGAAATGAGTACAAAATTCGATTTCGGAAAACAAGAAAATATTGATTTACAAAAATCATGGTTAAGATGAAAGAAATAGGGAGATAATGAGTTTAAATAAAGAGAGAGAAAGAAACCATTAGAAAGTTGTCATGTGTATTTCTTAGCAGTTTACCCCTAAACTTTGATAAAATTACTAAAAACCTTCTTATAAACATGTAACTATATATACCAACAATTTCTATAAAGAAGTATTTTTTTTCTTGTCATGTCATGCTATTACTCAATAGGTCTAAAAAATATCTAGGCATGTGCTCGTGCCTTACTCTTACCATGTTGTGTCGTGCTAGTCTATGGGCAGCACGACCCGATGCCTAGATACAATTTCACCCCAAAAAGCTGTCTTGTCCGTTAGGGTTGAATTGTTGCTTATGAATCACGAATCTCTCTCGTGCTTTGTCAATATAAAATTTGCCTAACGTGTTACATACCTCTTTGGAACTCAACATCCTTGTTGAGGTTTTCCTCACCATTGGCCCAAGAGAGACTCGGAGAAGCCCGGTAACATTTGTAACCTCCCAAGCTTCTTTTGACAGGTGTTACATACACTTGAGGTTTGCCACACCATCTTCTAAGAGGGACGCTGAGAAGCTCTGATACCACTTGTAACATCCAAACCCTCTTATGACCATGGTATATGTGCTTTGATACCACTTGCAACATCTCAACCCTCTTTTGGTCAAAATATTGTCAACTTTTGACCTACTCCCCACAATTGTGATTTTGGGGACATATCATAGTGACTTTCCGAAAGGTCATTTATCTTCGCGCTGCTCCACGCTGAGTACAACGAACTTTTAGAGTTCTTACAAAAACTTCCTCATTTCAATTCAAAATGAATCTTGTCAGTTAAAGTTGAATTATTTCTTACGAATCATTAACCTCTTAAATGTTTTGTCAATATAAGATTTGACTAAAGTGTTACAAATTAACGTTTTAATCTGACAAAACTTCGAAAACCCCTTTCATCTTCAACTATTCACGAGCCATGCTTCACCGAACGAGATCTTCAAGAAAGTCACCGGCAGAACATCCAACTAGAGGTGGCAAATGGATTGGATTGGTGGATCCATGGATCAAATGGATTGGATCTAATGGATTGGTGGATTCATGGATTGGATCAAGTGGATTGGTGGATTATCCATGAATCCAAATGACATCCTCAACCAAGGACCAATATGTAAAATGTAAAAAGTTTAGGTACTAAAATGCCACAATGAAAAATTTTAGGTACCAAAATGTAATTTTCCAATGATATTTTTCGTATAAAAAAAATTAAATTTTAGGTACCAAAATGTAAAAAATAAAAATTATAGGTACTAAACCGTAATTTGCCAATGATCCATGGATCCAATCCATGAATCCACCAATCCAATTGGATTTGGATCAAATGGATTAGATTTAAATGAATTGGATTAGATGGATATTTTTAATGGATTGATAGATTGGATTGGTGGATTGGATTGAAATTGCCACCTCTACATCCAACTAATTATCATCTGTCACAAGACTTTCTTTACATGGAAGAGAGCGATCTCGCGAACATTCATCCACTAGAAAAAGTGAGTTTTCCCCAACTTCTTGCACCACTGGTGAAGCTGAAGCAGGGGCCGAATACTAAGGACTATCTTCTACACCAAACATAAAACGTTGATCTGTGGGAATGAAATTATGAAAATCATTATGTCCATGCTTTCCTTCCAGTGGATTAATCAAACAGTAACAATACATTTATATATTGTTGTAAGAAATTGAATATATACAATCACTCACTTTAAACCCCTCTTGTGCCAGAAAAAAAGGAAACACTCAGAGCCTTAAACAAACCCCTCTTGCTTACATTACAACCCAAACAAAGAAATCAAATTATTCTAGCATAATCATACTAGCCTATGCAGTTATACTCACACTTATCCTGTTAATAAATTATAATAATAATAATAATAATAATAATAAATAATTAGCAACTACCAAAAACCACACCCTCCCTATCTCCAAGCTTGAAATGTAGAGTCTGAACTAAACCATCGATCTTCAAGTCTTTCTCTCATATCAAGAATCAATTCGTCCCAATAGATGCATATTCAAGGGAGACACATTTCCTCCAGAGCCTCCTGAATCAGGTCACTCATTATCAGAAGCTGCATCTCTTTCCCCACCTCATCCAACTCCTCCTCATCAATAAGCCCACATGACCACGAGTTCATGGATCCCAAATGACTCTCCACCACGTCATCTGCAGCACCAGATTTGCCGCCGTGATTATGATTCCCCAATGGAGTAGGGTATACATACTCACGAATCATTTTCCACACCTTCTCATGCAGCTTCCTTCCCCTTAAAGGTGGCAACCTCACCCCTGTGGCATTCCTTCTGACGCAAGGCACCCACATGAGCCTTTGCCCGGGGTTGAGTACACTCGTGAGCGCCTCGTTCAACAAGTCAAACAACATTTTCCCACTTCCCTCAATCTCGTCGTTATCCTTGCCTGCTGATTTCTTGCTTGATGCTGCTGCTTCTTCTTGCACTTGTTCAAACACTGAGCTTGGGATAGGGTTGGATAAGCAGATGTCTGTTGATGAGCCATCGTACAGACCGGAAGCAATCAGCAGATCCCTGATGAAGGATTCTTCTTTGTCATCAATCTCCTCCAGTGGTTCTACTATGCTGTCTACAGATGCTGCAAGCTCAGACTCATCATCGTCACTTAATCCAAGTCGGTTTATTTGCTTCCTTAATTCTGCATGATCCAGCCACAAAACAATAGCATACTCAGTTCAAAGCATACAACTTTTAAAGAAGTTGAAGCAAAATCAAACCTTTTTTCCCTTCTAGTTTACCTTTCAGATTAGAGCAGATATCCTTAAAAGCTTCAGGCATCACGTAGTCATCTTCTTCTTGGGTTACATCAGGCGTCGAGATTTGGCTGAGGCAATCAGCAGGCCTAGACCAGAAGTCATCTTGACCACTGCTGCAAATAGATGCAGGACTTGGAGGCACCTCAGTAGAGTTCTCCTGGGGGAAAAACTTCCCTCTTTAGTATTAGACCAACCAACCAACAAATTTGAGAACATTGTGCCCTGCAATGATGAAGAGATGGAGAGTGCATACCATCATGGTTATCTGTCTCTCGCCAAAGTTCATGCTAGTTGGCTGCCTAGCATTCACAGCGTGAACATCCTTGCCATAATTGAAAGATTCCACCCTCTGAAACTTCTTGACAAACAGCATGCGCCTGAGAGTGAAATTGTGTCTGAAACTGGAAACCTTTTGTCTGATATTGAATCTCTCTTTCTTCTGTTTTTTCAACTCCTCAGTTACACTGTCAAGGGCTTCATGCTTCCTCCTGATGTGTGCTCCTGTTAAGACGTGGCGATCCTCTAGAAGAAGCTTTCCAAAAGATGTTCCTGATACTGGAGCGGATAATGACCTGATTAAGTTCTTAGGAGAAGACAATTCTTTGCAAAGGCCAACACCATCATCTTCTCCATGCCTGAATGACCCAGTCTGCATTTCTGGTTCTTCTTCTTGCCTAATTTCCCAATTTGTTTGTTTCCTCCTTATAACATTCTTCAGTCTCTCTGACAAGAATCGCCTTGTATCTCGGTTCATGAATTCTGGGGAGCCATAGCCACTGAACTGCTGCATTTCACTTCTTGATGACCTTGTGGATTCTGATCGAATCAAATGTGTTCCAACACTTTCCCTGACATGCTTTGCTAAGTCCCTGGCAATTTGTTTGGGATGGTCAGATGGCAATTCCCTGAAGGGAGTCTCAATTCCACTTCCTCTAACTGCAGAACCCCTTTTTTTAAAAGCTTTACCTTCCAACTCACATGTAAGCCGTTCTTTAACCTCCTGAAGGAAGTTCTCCATGCCACCTCTCTCTTCAAAAATGGCAGGGGGGCTATTACAAGAACAGTCTTCATTGCCGTAGAACTCATCAGGGCCAGGCTTCAGGATCACTATTCTAGTTTGAGCAGAAGACTTATCCTGCAACCTCTCACCAAGATCAGCGCAGTGGTTTTCGATGTTGCCACTTGTGGTTCTGGACAGTTCCATGTTAGAATTTTGATGTTGCAAAGGGCTTCTCTCATGAGATGTTGGTTTCTGTATGTGACTACTTGTACTTTCAGTGGATTTCTTCATTTGTCTTGCCTCAGAATCTGCCTCAGCTACTCTACTATCTTGCCTGTTGAATTGTTTTGGAGCTAAGAGCTGACCAGCAACGTTGACCAGTTCAGCAACCCTGGAACATTCCTTAAACCTGGCCGCTTGCCATGCTTCAAATTCCTTTTTGAACTTCTGTAGCTCTTCTTCTTGAGGATGCTCTCTGCGTGTCGGTTTCCCTGAACTATGGCCATTACTCCAATGATCAAGTTGCTCCTTCCTCGAACAATTCGAGCTGGAAGAGAAACAATCAGCCTCCGAGCCAATTTCAATCTTTCCGTTTCTCAAGATCATGTTTTCCATACTTTCACATCTTCTATGAATTGGCTGATGAACCACAGATACGTTGTCCAATGGTAACATCTCCACGCCCATAAGTCGAGCCACAATGCTGGGTGAAGTTTTCCTGTTTCTAGACATCTCCTCATTGATCAACCTTTTCATTGGTGCCTCCATTGGCAAACACCTGCTATCTGGCCAATCTTCTTCATCTTGCTGAAAGAACTGAAATATTCCCACGGCACATACATTATGCATAAGCATACAACATGCTAAAATCAGAAACAATTCCTCATTAAAACATAACTGGTTCCAATCAACCTTAAGTCGATTAATTTCCAATTCCATTCATTCAAAGAGAGCCAGTGGCAGAGACTAAAATTCAATTAAACCGAAGGAAGTATTCCAGGAAGAAGGATGAAGGAGGGGAAGAACTTTATTACCAGCCCATCATCTCCTGAATCAAAGCAGTTATGGTTACTGTCAACTTCCATCTCCAAGCTATTCCTAGGAGCCTCCAGAACTGGAATTTCACCTGCTTTCAATCAAAAGATATCATTTTTAGAAACACCCAAATGAACAACACCAATTATGAACAAAGATAATTGCGAAGAAATTGAAATGGGGTGTTATAACTTATCACCCACCATCAACCCGCCGCTTGCTGGCCAGAATTTTCCTGGCCATGGCGTCCTGATTGAAGTCGAGAAGGTGAAGCAGTAATCCCCCCATACTACACAGTCCACAGAACTGCTACCATTGGTCTCCCGGTAGTACATCTTCCGAAACCCATCAAATTGAACTTGCTTCCAAGCAAAATTAGCAGCGGAAATCCCTACCCAGTTAATGTATGATTAACGAATTGCAATTGGAGTATTCCTGAGAGCGTTACAAAAGCGCAGAAGGAATGAGCTGGGAATGAACAATGCTATGGAAAAGTTAGAGATTGCAGAGGGCTGAGAGCTGAGAGCTGGCAGAGAGAGAAGGAATGAAGGAAGAAGGGAGAAACTGAAATTCGGAAGGTGGGATTTGGTTTTGTTTAAGGGAAGTAAAAACCATCATCGTCATCATTCATCAGAGGAAGGAGATCCAAAAGGAGAAGATAATTAGATAACTAACGGGAAAATAATAATTTAATAATAAATCCCCCCCAAAAGTAAACTGTAAACCAAACAATTTACTATTATTTTAAGCTCGGGTTTCTGTTAAGAAAGAAAATAAATTAGTTAAGAAACCTGAAATATAGATTAATAGAACCTCTCATGGAACGGCTCGTGGCGGCCAGTAAACTAACCATTAACGACTTTTAAGATTCTTTCTTGAAGCCCTGAAGGTCTGAAAAGAAGAAAAATAAAACATTAAATGCATAGATAGAAAGCATTGAATGAAGAAAAGGAGGGTTACTACATTTTTGTTCCACATTAGTTAACCGTGAAAATGGAACCCTACCAAGATGTAGTGAAAGTGCTATTTCAGCATGGTAAAACCATGTTTCTATCTCGAGGTAGAAGAAGAATACATTTGCATGTAGAATTTTTAACCTTGAGATTTATCGATTGGAAAGTAGAGGGTAAAATGCACACACACCGAGTTATTTATTTAGGGGTCGTTTGGTTTTGGTGATAGTTTGATTGAGATAGTTACAATGCATGTAATGTCCACAATGCATCGTTTTTTTGAATTTTCTGCGCAAACAATACATGCATTGTTTGCTTGATTTGACACAAACTATCACTCAAAATGAGTGATAGTTAAATCTAAAGTTTTCGTTGAGATTGTTTGATGGAGATTGTTGTGTTTTCTTCTTTTCTTCCAAATATGTCCCTACCTTTTTATGTGTGTTGCTTTTTTATATTAAAACAAAGGGTAAAAGTGACATTTCACCCAAAAAGTAATATAATTTTTTTTAAATACTACAATAACTATCATAGAAACCAAACGATGTAAACTACAATACACCAATTTTCTTATATACATGTATATTATTATGCATGCATTGATGACAATACATCGATTTAACTATCACCAAAACCAAACGACCCAGATATTGTTAGCCTAATGTTTATCGATGTTGTTGTGACGCTCGTGTATTCACTAAATTCATCCTTTTGGTGTACGGTCATAAATTTGTGCAAACATAAAGGTTGGAAAAAGGAATGACCCACCTATATCATAAACAATTGCTCTTAATAATTCGAGTTATTGGGATTAGTTGGTTTATAACATGATATCAGAGTTATCTTAAAAACACATCGAATGAGAAATCGGACAAACACACACGAAAGCATAAACGAGATCGACGCGGTGTTTACGTGGTATCCCCAATTAATCGGGACTAGTCCACGGGAGAGGTTAGCCTCTCCAGCTTATTATCTTATTGACCTTCAACTCTAGCCGAACGACAGTACATGATTACATTTATATTTTGCACGAAGGAAACATAGTTTCCATGCAAGGCACAACCGACGCAACAAGAACTTGGGGCTGTGGACGAGGTGGACTTGGGCTTGAGCTCGGCAGGTGACGTGAGCTCGGACTTGGGCTCGACATGAACCTCATCTCACTCCAATATGCCCCCGCAAGCTGAATGGTGGAGGTCACGAACGTTCAGCTTGTAGAGCAAAAACTGGAAACGCTGTGTACCCATCCCTTTGGTGAACATATCTGCGAGCTGGAGCTCAGAATTGACTTTACGAGGAGCGATATCACCAGAAACAACCCGCTCTCTGACAAAATAATAGTCCATCTCGACACACTACAAGAAAATTTATATATAGCGACTAAATTATTGAGACAAATGTAGCATATGTCTCTAAAGATACCTTATATAGTACAAATGTACAATCTGTCACTATTAATGCTATTATCTGACTCGAAAAATAATTTATTAGTAACATATATAATATTTGCCTCTGTAAGTAGTAGAATCTGTCTCTAATAATATTATATGAAAATATGTAACTTTAACTTTTAAATAATTCATAATTAGTTTTAACTGCAAATTTATGACGACAACCTTCTTGCGACAGATTACTTGTAGCTCGGACATAAGAAATAATTATGCACCACCATACCAAGAAAGGAAATTAACTAAGCAAAGATCTTATATTTGTTTTCAATCCAATTAAATAAAAAAATAAAACTTAAACGTTGTCGTTTGGTGTCTCTGGAATTCATTTTAAGGGAGCCGTCAGTGGACTTGAGACTAATCATACCCTTTTGGCTAACCCTAAATCTCTCTTCACATCTTCTCAAATTCTAAAGGAGATTAGGGCTCAATTTCACCCGCCGCCATCGATGTTGATGTACTTGCACATTACCCACCGCCCACCGGTCGCCATCTGCCAAAGGCAAGCCCGTCACATTAGATTGTGTTCCCAATCGCAAGTATCTCCACAAATTCATTGGGTGAGTTAATCAGTTTCCCACTGTTGTCTTTACATTATTGTTTTCATCTTTCCCCTATTTTGTGGCTTGTCATCTACCCCATCAGCGTTTATCTGTATCTAGCTCTATAAGGATTCATTTGGCACGTGGTATATACTAACAACTTCCAACTAATCGTTACTCATCAACGAGTTAATCTTTACTCTAATATAGAGATACTTGGTAGTGCTATATATCAGAGTTAACCTACATAGTTGTGTCTTGTGGTTTCTTTTTTGAATTGGTTGTCATGCTCGTCCTCAATTGGAACTTTTTTTCAAATGTAGATTTCCACAATCCCACTTATTGGACTGCGTAAAAGATTTTATGGAGCTTCCGCAAAATATATGGTTGGTTTTTACTTTTTATATGATTTGTTGGTCAGTTTGTTTTGGATTAAATGGAAGAAAATATTAACCGTTGATTGAGATTGAAGAGTTTGTTTTGCAGATTGCACATACATTATATTGTTGAAGCATGATGCCACCTTGATGCAAGTTTTGGAGCTACATAGAAGCATTATTAGTTGAATCAACCAAAGAGGTTCAAACTTTCGACAGCGGAAGAGCAGCATTGTAGTCCAATGTCTTTAGTTTGCCCAATAGTATATGTACTCATAATTACTCTCAACCTCTTTGTTTCAATGTATAAGATATTATTGTTACAAAAGAATGTAACAGGGTCCATTTTAATATGTAAAGAAATAAGTTTTTTGTTATCTATATTTGTTCGTATTTATCATTTCAATATATCGAGTTTTGATTATTATTTGTAGAATAAAATTAATTACAAATTTTGGGAACTGAAACAATAATTAGAGACCAGCAAAGAAAAGAACAAAAGTAACACTCGCAAAAGAATCATATAACAACCAATGTTATTTGTTTCCGCAAATCATATTTGATGCAAAAATATTTGCCTTTATAATAATTTATTTGTTTCTACAACTAATATTAGTGACAATATAATCCGCCTCCAAATACCATTTTAGACTCAAATATTTGTGTCTCTAAAGCTAGATACGGAAACAAAAATAATGGTTTCCAAATTGATTTTAGAGGCTAAAATATTAGTCACTGTATCTCTAATAAGAAACAAATAGCATTTGTCTCCATATTTGTCTCTGTAGAAATATAGTGACAGCACTACTTGAGACAGATGTGTTATATGTCTCTAAAGAATTACAGAGACAAATAAATGCCTTATAGAAACAAATTGTCTCTGTCTCTATAGCTCTTTTTTGTTGTAGTGACATACTTCATGCGTTCATGAAAGACATGATTGGCGTAGATATGAATCGCCACTTGATTGTCACACTAAAGTGGAGTGGCATGAGAGGAAGGTACCCCTAGCTCGTGAAGTAACCAACGGAGCCACAATACTTCATTGACTGTGCTAGCCATAGCACGAAACTCGGCCTCAACCAACGACCGAGCAACGACCTACTACTTCTTGGTACGTCAGGAAACAGGGGCAAAACTGGGTTTGATGAAGAATCCCATGGTGGAGCGCCTCGTGCTCTGGAAGCCCCCAACATCGTAGTAGGCAGTGAGGCCTAGGGAACTAGTCGTCGGGAAGTGGAGACCCTGGCCAAGAGATTGCTTCAAGTATCGAAGGATGCGGAATGCAGCATCCATGTGAGCTTGAGTCGGGGCGTGAACAAAGCGACTCAAGATATTCACACCATAGGTAATGTTTGGACGGGTGACAGTCAAGTACTGGAAACGGCCAACAAGACGCCGATAAGTTGACCCATCGGCTAGGAGAGTAGAGACGTTGGGCTTGGTCAATTAATAGTTCTGCTCCACTACGAAAGATCTTGGACGCCTACCTCTTCAAGTATATTCAAAACATACTTGTGCTGACTGAGAATGATACCTGACGGTGAATGGGCGACTTCAATGCCCAAGAAGTAACGGAGGGGGCCGAGATCCTTGATGTTGAAATGGCGATCCACGAAGGCCTTGACACGATTTATGAAAGTGAGGTCATTGTCGGCAAGTATGACGTCATCCATATAAATGAGTGCCGCAACAAATGTGTCACCGCGGCGGTAGACAAAGAGAGAGTGGTTGTAACACCTTAGGCGAATCCCACATCGACAAAGCACGGGAGAGATCCATGGTTCATAAGTAGGAAACCGACCTTAACTGACAAGACGCGTTTTGGGGTGTAACGGAGGAGTTCTTGTGAACTCCGAAGTTAAACGTGCTCAGTGTGGAGTACAACAAGGATGGGTGACCTTATGGGAAGTCACCTTGAATTGCACCCCAAGTCGAAATCCGTGCTGGTGTAGAGGCCCAAAGCGGACAATATCTTGTCGGGAAAAGGTTCGGGATGTTACAAGTGGTATCAGAGCCTCTCCGCGTCCCTCTTGAACGATGGTGGGGCAAACCTCAACGAGGACGTTGAGTCCCGAGGGGGGGTGTATGTAACACCTTAGGCGAATCCCACATCGACAAAGCACGGGAGAGATCTATGGTTCATAAGTAGGAAACCGACCTTAACTGACAAGATGCATTTTGGGGTGTAACGGAGGAGTTCTTGTGAGAACTCCGAAGTTAAACGTGCTCAGTGTGGAGTACCAACAAGGATGGGTGACCTTATGGGAAGTCACCTTGAATTGCACCCCAAGTCGAAATCCGTGCGAGTGTAGAGGCCCAAAGCGGACAATATCTTGTCGGGAAAAGGTTCGGGATGTTACAGTGGTCGGCATGGGAACGAGTTCTGCAATGTATGACAAAGACCATACAGAGACTTGTGGAGCCGACAAACACGATGATCATCGGGAAACCAGGGGGAAGATGCATATAGACTTCTTCCTGCAAATCACCGTGCAAGAAGGCATTGTTCACATCCAACTGATGAAGAAACCAGCCCTATTGAACGGCAACAACGATGAGACAGCGAACGGAGACCAACTTGGCCACTAGTGCGAACGTTAAAGTAGTAAAAAAAATCAGGATTTTACCTAAAATCGAAAACTGGGATAACATCGGAATCGTAAAATTGTAGAATTTTAAGTACCATATAGATAATAACCTATAATAATAGTAATAAGGTAAATCATTAATACACAAAGACACATAACATTTAAAATGATAATTCTCAATATATTTTTTTTTTACAAAAAACAATTCTCAATATTAATGTTCCAAAATCACTATTTTAATTGTTATTTAATGTGTAACTCAAAATAATTCATGAGGAAGGGATAAAGCTGAATGGGTTTGTCTCTTGTTTTCATGTTGTCTAAGTAATTTAACTCAAAGTAATATTCCGACATCGTTTAAGTATGATTTAAAAATAAAAATATTTGAACTCCAATAAAATAAGTAATGCTAGTGGTTTGGTACAAATATATTTATTAATAAATTAATTAGTTAATAATGATGTTAATTCTTACGTACTTCCAATATTAGGATAATTATTTTACCAATAAGTTAAATGGGGTGAAGGGACACGGATTGACCGAACCCTAATTTTGTTATTTTAATTATTTTTAAGTGTTTTTTAATAAAAAAATATCTCAGAAGATTCTCGTCATTGCCCTTTCCCCCGAAATAATTATGCTTCTTTTAAATTGGCTCAAACCACCTATTTTTTTCTCATACGATCAAAATCCTGATTTTTGTACGATTTTAATCCAGATTTTAAGGTCCACCAATTTTATAATAAAATCAGGATCAGAATCTCTAAGTAAAATCCTAAAATCCTACGATTTTACATTCAAAATCCCGATTTTGACTGCATTGCGAATGTATCATGAAAATCCACACCGTTAATATGTGTGAACCCTTTTGCAACGAGACGCGCTTTGTAACGCTCTATTGTCCCATCGGGTGATACTTGATCATGAAGACCCACTTGCTATCGTTGATTTTCCGACCATCGGGTGGCAAAACAAGTGTCCACGTGTGATTTTTCTCCAAAGCTGCAATTTCGGCAGCCATTGTCGCACGCCAGCAAGAAAACCGATCAACCTGGCTAAAGGTCCATGGTTCGTCATCGCGAGTAATGGCTGCAAGAAAAACACAATAATGTTGGGAAACATTAGCATATGAAACAAAATGGGACAAAGGGTACCCAATGGTGGAGGCGACTGTAGTGTTGGTCTTGTAGATGTCGAGATGTTTGGGCTTGACTCGTGGTCGATCACTTCGACGAAGCTGAGGCGCGGCAACATCGGGTACAAGGGCTGGCGATGACGCTTGCTGGACAAGTGACTCACCGCAAGAATCATGACAAGGGCCATGACTGGAAGAAGACGTCGACGGAGAGCTCGGGCTCGATTATGGGGACGAGGGGGAGCTCTGGCTTGATTGTGGGGATGAGGGACACTCCAATGGCACAACTGACGTTAGAGAGCGTTGGGCAATCTCATCAGCACAAAACAAATCCGGGGAAAGCCAATGAAACTCCGCAGTACCTTGAGCTCGATAGGAGAAGTGGGACTCATGAAATATGATGTCGCGAGAGACTACAACCTTCTGGGCATCTAGATCAAATAGGCGGTAGCCTTTTTGATTGGTGGCGTAACCGGGAAAGATACACGCCAATGTAGTCAAAAGCGCGATTCTACCTAAAAGCGGAAAAGGGGTAAAATCGAAAAGCGGTGAATCAAAGCGTAAAAGCGTAAGTTTTTATGCATCTTGTATATTAGTTAAAAATCTGTTAAGTACGACATAAATTATGTAAAATATGAGTGCACATAATTTAGCTAAAAGAATAAATACCTGCAATTCAATGGAAACGAAGAGCCCGAGCAGTATCTAAGATATGGCGATGCTTGCGCTCAACTACGCCATTCTGCTGGGGAGTATTGGTACAACTGGTCTGCAGAACAATGTCGGGACGCTCATAAAACTCATGCAAGGTGGAGGAACTGAACTCCAAGTCGTTTTCAGCATGTATACGATGAACCTTCTTATTGAACTGCGTGCGAACCATCTCACAAAACATCATAATAAGCCAACCAATGTCTGACTTGAATTTAACAAGATGGAGTCAAACTCCACGACTAAAGTCATCAACGATGGTAAGAAAATAATGAGCTCCACTAAGATACGACCGTTGATAAGCACCCCCAAATATCCATGTGACTAGTTCAAAACAATCCATGGTCTTAATAGAACTTACTGAAAAAGTTAACCGACTCTGTTTAGCAAGAGAACAAGGATGACAAGGTTCCGATCTCTTGCTAACAGAAAATGGAATAACCGAACTAAGTTCTGACATAATGGCTAAAGATGGATGGCCTAAACGTTCATGCCATCTCTCCTAGCGCAACCTGGCGTGCACGCCCTGCAGCAAATGCAGAACCCTCTTGCTCTGCAAATAACTTCAAGTGATAAAGACCGTCTTGTAGCTCACCCTTCCCAATCACTTTCTTGGAGCGTAAGTCCTGGAGAAGACAACAGTCACGCATAAAGGTTAAGACCACAGTATTATCCTGCGCTGACTGACTGACTGACAATAAATTGCATCAGAATTGTGGGACATGGAGAACACGGTCCAACACAAGTCTAGAAGGGAGCTTAACTGTCTGATTTGCTGAACATGAACACATCACCATTGGGTATTCGAACCGGTTGACAACCCACACTCGATATCCATCACAAAGTAAGAAAGCATCGGCGACAATATGCTCATTACACCCGGAGTCAATCAACCATTTAGAACTACTAAGAGTCATACCTGCCATGCTTGCTGAAGGATCTTCAGTCGGTTTGGGATGCTCAAATAACTTACGCAATTGCTCCAGTTGTGCAAGAGAGAAACTAGGGACGAGACTCACCTCACCCTCAACTTGAGCTGCTCGAGGTGGAACCTCATGACGCGGCTTGCGTTCCCCAAGATCGGACTGCCTAGATTTGCCGTGTGGTGGCCAACCAATAGTATTGTAACATGTTTCTTTAGTATGTCATTGCTTGCCGCAGTGTGTGCACTTGGGACGAGGCCTTGAATTTGATGGCTGATCGAGCTCGGCCCTAGGTAACTCACCACGACTAGCAAAGGCAGTGGCCTCAACACCCGGACGTCGACGCTGAGCAAATAGACACTTTTGTTCATCGTTGGTCACAATGTTATATGCTTCTGCGAGGGATGACAGTGGCTTCATTGCAAGGATTTGACTACGAACGGTCCCAAAGTTGTCATCCAACCCCATCAAGAAGTCGAACAAACAGGTACAGTCCTCCCTTAATCTGGTCCGGCGCTCCAACCCGCACTTGCACTGACCACACGTGCATCTCTTTGGGGGATTGATGGACTAAGCCAGAAAGTGCGAAGTTGTGTGTAGAATGACGATACTATGAGTTTCTCTTGCCAAAGACTCTATATGAGACGATGTAACTCGTAACCCCTCGTGAGGTTGCTTTGGCCGAACCGATCCTTGACATCTAACCAGATTTCCCTTGTGTTTTGGCATATCGAACACTACCTATGATCTCCTTTTTCATGGACGTACGTAACTGCCCCTTGACAACGGCGTCACATCTGATCCAATGACCATTTTCGGGTTCCTTCTCCGGCCTAAGTATTGAGCCATCAATGAATTCGAACTTGTTCTTAACAATGAGGGAGTCGGTCATATCGACAACCCATTCACGATAATTTGACGAAGTTAGGACTTCTCCAACTTGCCACTGACCTGCACGATCCGATGGATGGAGGAAGAACCCTGATGACGGGTCGGGGATGAACGATTGGTTGGACAAGCCATCAGCAAACGTGGACACCTTCTTCCCATCACTCGAATTCTTGACTTCATAGGAATCACCCATGGTTCCGCGAAAGACTCAGAGAACACAGAGATGCTCTAGACCAGAGGCTCTGATACTATGAGAAATCAGACAAACACACACAAAAGCATCAACGAGATCGACACGGTGTTTATGTGGTATCCCCGATTAATGAGGACTAGTCCACAGGAAAGGTTAGCCTCTCCAGCTTCAAACTCATGAGTTGACTTTCGTTTGAGAAGGCATGTAACGAAGTGGTTAAGATCTATACATAGACCTCTCCCAACTGGTTCCAGTAACTCTAGTTATTTGGAGAGACTCGTGTATGGATCTTAACGATTTCCTTTACGATCTTACATTATACCAGTCACTTGGGTTGTAAGAGAGTAATATGAAATTTATAATTAACCTTCCCCCAACAACTCATTTCCCCAAACACTCTAGTTATTGAACCCAACTGGGTTATGACATGGTATTTATACCACTATCTTACCTCTTACCTAGTTGATTTTAACTTTGACAAAAAGTTTTAACCAACTACTAATTGAATCTCTATCATACTAAAGACTTGAGAGTTTCTGATGGGTAAGGAAAAGTTTGTTTAATCTGCATATATATACCATGACCTGTGTCCTTACCAAACTGGTTGAAACTTTCCAGAATACAGGTTATTATAATGGAAAAAGAGGCTGTTTAATTAAGAATCGTACGTCATTAATCAGTGGAGAACAGAATGGTTTTGCTGGTAATGATGAAGAATGAGTTGTACTATATTATATATGGGCGGCGAGCAGAGGGAATGGAATGTCATGGGCATGGTAGATAGACGTGTACTTTCATTTCCATCTCCTGATCATGAGCTGGGGTCAATATGTTGATTATCTGTATAGCTGTAAATTGGGTGTGAGAAAAGAAAGCAGCAGCAGCAGTTCAGTAATCATGGCGCTTACATGTGTAGCACTAGCAGACCACATGCACATGGACGGAAAGGCAAAAACAGATGCAACTGGCCATATGTATGAGTTGGTGATGGCCAGACTCTCCATGTAACGAATCTGATCCTTTTTGTTAGCCCGATTACGATTTATTGAGATAAATTGATTCTTAACATGGTATTGAAATCTTCTTTGATAAAGATTAAGCACGTGGTATTTAAAATTGTGCAACCTCAATCTCATATGTTCATTTGAGGGGTTGTGTTAGTAAATGATATACGATAAATAATTAAACATCTCCCAACAACTCGAATCATACGATATATAATTGAACATCTCACAACAACTCGAAGTATTTGCACTAACGAGTTGGTGACGGCATCTGATAGCCGCAACTATTAAACACTTAATAGTTCTTTTTTATTAGATGTATCGATTACAAGTGTAAATAATGTAATTTGGTTTTTCAAACGAATTTATCAGGACATTTATGCTGTGGATCTTATTCACGACGAGTGTCGTGAATTTAATCGTTGCGCTATGATTTTCGTGAAGGAAAATGGATGCAAGCGAAGCGACAATGGAGGAGAGGAGGGGCATTTGATTCCTGGACTGGGCCTGATTCCTGGGCCCTTGAAATGGCTTTTTCACAACACTCTCCACGTGCTCCCCTTAGTGTGACTGATTGATGGACCCGGCTTGCTTGCTTGCTGTTGCTGGGAGCCCATCCATCCATCCATCCATCCTTTCCTTATCCCCAATCCTAATCGCATTATAGGATGCCTTATCATGTAGCACGTACCCTTGTACCACTAGGGTGTTTTATGATGTCACATCCAACACATGGACTGTCATTTTTCATAACCCTGAAGTCTGAACAGGGTAGTATCAAGAATGCCGATTTAAGTAGTGATGGAGTCAGAGATCTAAACGAAAATGGGCTGGTTTGAATTGTTGGAATTGGAGGAGGGGAGCTAACGTTTTATCGACTGTTCTAATTCTTGAATCTGTACGAAATTTACATGTTATGTTTCAAAGTTGGCTGAATTGAATTGTGTGTTATGTCTCTGGTTCATGCAGGGCTTATCCACAGAAACTGTCAAGTGAAGAGTTTCTAAATAATGTTGTCAGGACACAAAATTTTGCTAAAATTGTCACCCTAGCAGCCAATTTTACACTCTCTGTGTTCGAACTTAAAAATGATTATAGACTATCAAACAAATAATTTGCGAACAAATAGAAGCAGAAAATACATAGATATGGTTCAAATTAACCTGACTGGTGGTAACCAGAATTGTATTCCCACAAGGCCTCTCATGTCCGCTTAATTAGCCAATAAGATACTTGTTGTTTAGAAGACGTTTGGTTGTTTGAGGTTGAGGTACCTCGTTTTTAATAAAGGTTTTGAAATATAAAGACCCTAAAAAGTAAAGAAAGGGGAAACAGTTAAGGATGGTTTTTATAGGTAAAACTCATCCTAGAGACTCTAGATTGTTACATAGTTCCAACTTTCAAGCACATGCAATTGAGTTTTACCTTCCTATATCATTTTATTAGTTTGCTAACTTGCTATTCCTATCCTATGCACTTGTTGTAACTACAAGAGAAGAGCAAGGTGATCCAGAAATAGCATGTGTGTTATATCAAATATTGTTGTTATGGTTATCCTTTATAATCGATTCACTAGACATGTATTAGCATTGGTGATCTCATAACAAAAGAAAGTCGTTTCCAATCTTTTTCATATGAAGCACGAATAAGTAACATAATCAATGCCAATAAACGGTAAGGATTAAAAAAACAACTCAAGCATACTATATTATCATCAATCCAACAAAATAACAATTTTTAGAACCGGTACGATTCACAAACCTGCACAACAGAAGGATCTAGCCACTCATAAGACAACAATTGGAAGATACCTCGATTCACGAGAGAATATACATGATTTCCAAAAGTAGGCGTCATGGCCACCGTTTTTGGCGCCATTTTCTGAACCTTCGAAATTCTGGACGAATTTTGGTTGGAGCTCCTCTAGAGGAAAATGAACCCTTCTATAAAGTTGTGTGTCAATTGGAGCACAAGAGGTCTATTTATAGACTCCAAATAGGGGTTTTCAAGAGATTTTCTAGGAGAAAACATTTCCAGACGGAATATCTTCGAGATATATCTTGCTTGGGATCCAAGTAAAGCTTATTCACATGATTCTGAAATTTTCTGGATCCTTACAGAAATGGGCTCTGTCTGATTAGGCTCATCAACTTGTTTGAGCGATATCTCACTCGTCCAACCTCTGAAGCCACTTCCATTTTATCCCAGATGCTCATATTCTTGTCCTATTTCATGCCATGATGGAATGGACCTCTGCGATTGCTTGGCTTGAAATATCTAAAACTACCCAAAAAGTATCAAATGTATAATAGCACACCTAGAGTCTTTCAATAGTACCTTTGAGCAAATATCAAGTAAATTCAAATTAAAAGGCTAAATTATACGTTTGGTCACTCGAATTATACAAATCTTTCACATTTGCCACCTGAATTACTTTCCTTTCTTATTCACCACTAACTTTACGAATCGTTTCACCGTTAGTCACCGACCGTTACACTCCGTTAAATATGTCATACGTGGCGGTCAACAATAAAGTTTGACCGTTAACTAGATGACTTTGAAATTAAAAAAAGATATAAATTAATTTATTTTTCCACCTCATCATTCCACTTGGGTATATGATTTATAATATTACTTATTTAATAAAAATTATAAAAATAAATAATATGATTGATGTCCCGATTCGGAGAAGTGTTCGATTTGTTTACAGTGAAGGTTGTTTTGCCTGAGCTTGCCTTGTCAATGGCAGCTTCAGGGGGACACACCAACAATCAACAAGAAAGGAACTTGTGGGTGGGGATCTAAGCAACAAAACAACTCACCTGTTTTCTTTTTTCCATTTTCTCGCAATCTTAGAAAGAAAAAAAAGCTACTGACTTTCAGAAACACCATGGCGGCGTGTGCTAGCGGCGGCGGCGGCCGTGACGTTGGCGGTTTGGGTACTGTCCTGCTTCAGACCCATCGAGGTGGCGCTTCTCAGCCCTTTGAATCGTTCTTCCTGCCTTCTTCTTCTTCTCCTTCTTTCCTCGGTAAATCCCCTCCCCTGTCTCTCTGCTCTGCTTTTTTTCTTTCAACTCTATTTTTTCAACCCACAGATCTCTGTCTATGGTCAGGAATCCAAATCTTGTTTCTGGGTTTGTTTATGCTTTGGTCTACTTTGTTAGTCGATTAAGAAGACGACCTCTTTCCGTTTTTGGTCAACGCACGGATCAACAAGATCCATAGTCCGTTTCGACGATTCGAACGGATCAACAACAAGCAGGCCCTTTTTCACCCACAAGTTGAAAATGGAAAAAAGAAAACAGGTGAGTTGTTTTGTTGCTTAGATCCCCACCCACAAGTTCCTTTCTTGTTGTTCGTTGGTGTGTTCCCCTCAAGCTGCCATTGACAAGGCAAGCTTAGGCAAAACAACCTTCACTGTAAAAAAATCGAACACTTTGCCGACGTCGGCAAGCAGCAGGACATCATTTGGAGGGACATTAATCATATTATTTATTTTTATAATTTAATTAATTTTTATTAAATAAGTAATATTATAAATCATATACCCAAGTGGAATGATGAGATAGAAAAATAAATTAATTTATATATATATTTTTTAATTTCCACGTCATCTAAATAACGGTCAAATTTTATTGTTGACCGCCACGTAGGACATATTTAACGGAGTGTAACGGCCGGTGACTAACGGTGAAACGATTCATAAAGTTAGTGGTGAATATGAAAGAAAAGTAATTCAGGTGGCAAACGTGAAAGATTTGTATAATTGGAGTGACCAAACGTGTAATTTAGTCCAAATTAAAATGAATAAAGTTGTAAAGAAATTATGTAAAATCTAGGTGATAAAACCATATAGTTTATGTATCACCAATCAGTCGTTTAGATTTTAGACGATAGCGTTATAGACCACGTC
Source organism: Linum tenue (assembly GCA_946122785.1). Classification (NCBI taxonomy): domain Eukaryota; kingdom Viridiplantae; phylum Streptophyta; class Magnoliopsida; order Malpighiales; family Linaceae; genus Linum; species Linum tenue. The sequence continues at coordinate 43,893,999 of CAMGYJ010000005.1, read as the reverse complement.
AATTTTGTCTTACAATTGTTTAGTTCCCATCAGGCAATAGTGAATATGTTTGTCTCTCCCTAATGATAGTCATGTCAAGGTTACTATTGTAGGTACTATTAATGTGTTCTCCACCTCACTATTGCACCTCACTATTGCATGATGTTATGTGCATTCTTAATGTTACCTGTAATTTGGTGTCATTAGTAACTTGGTCAAAACCAAATGTGTTTTACCTTTTTTATCAATTCTCTTAATTCATGATCTTTCATCCCGAAGAATGATTAATATAATTAAATAAAGGATAAATACAATTTAATATCCAAACCTTTCATTTTAAACAATATAGTAGTCAAACCTTTTCGAAAACAATCTAATATCCAAATCGTCAACTTTCCGTTCGTTTGACCATTAGTTGACACTTCAAAAAAGCTTTGTTTAGTGGAAATTGTCACAATACAACTTTGTTTTCTTGTTTTGGCATTGCAGATGACTGAATATTTAGATATTATATACCATCATGGTGGAGTCATAGACTTCTCGAGTTTGGAACTACGATATGTTGGTGGTTTTTCAGAGAAGATATCGATGGATATTGATGAAGTGTCGTACTTCGAACTTTTTTGAAGTGTCAACTAACGGTCAAACAGACAAAAAATCGACGATTTGGATATTAGATTGTTTTCGAAAAGGTTTGGCTTTTATATTGTTTAAAATAAAAGGTTTGGATATTAAATTGTATTTACCCTTAAATAAAAATATGAATGTATCACCTCTAAGTTTCTTCTTCCCTGGCTGGTCCTCTATCTCCGTATGTTGTTTGTTATGTTTTCTATAGCACTACTAATCTTCCTTTTGATATATGGCATAATCGACTCGTTCATTCGATCCTTCTAGTTTCCAAGCCTTAGTGCCATTGTGCATTCACATCCTTAGCCACTATGCCATCAAATTGTTTTAAAGCCTTTTAACTCGATGTATTTCGAGTTTACCAATTCAAGCCCAAACCATCCCGCTAAATGTCCAACTTCTCTTGCAGCTGCATCCAACAAAACTACAAAAGAAGGCACCGGGAAAAAGGGATCAATACTCGTAAAGAAAAGGACTGAACTGATCCTATCTATCAGCTGAAGGTATTAGCTAAAGCAAATGGGATTGACAACTTACGAAGAAATGCTCTCACCGAAAACTCTCTCAAATTCTTCTCCGTCACCCAATCTCTCACCGACCGTTCGGCCACCGGAATTGGAAATGACGGAGGCAAGCCTATGCGACCGAGCGACAACACTTTGCTCACGATCGTCCCCGGCGGGGTGGCGAATCCTCAAGCGACGACCTCCATGGCACCTCCACCCGATGACCCAACTCACAAGGCCGCTACGGGTCTTCCGAACCAGCCAACGATGTCTTATAAGGCGGCCCTGTCAGGCGAGACTGCCCTGGCAACCAAGGCGGTCACCCCATGGATGTTCGTAGGCGAGCACGATTTAGTGGCTACCTCCTTCCAAGGGGAACCGGAACTCATAGTCTCCGACTTCCTAAAGTCCCGGCTCTGCTCGCCGTGGAAGAAGACCTTGGTGGTCCGTCTCCTTGGCCGGAAACTCACCTACGCTTACCTCTGTTCTCAATTACGTTGGATGTAGCGACCGGTCGGCAGGATGGAAATTATGGATTTGGAAGACGACGTCTGTTTGGCAACTTTTGACAATGACCAAGATTACTTTAAAGCTCTCACCGGTGGCCCGTGGGTTCTCCTCGATCATTATCCAATAGTTCACCAGTGGTCACCGGAATTTCGGGTGGGCGAGGCAATCCCACGAACCGTCACAGCCTGGGTTCGTTTCCCTCACCTCCCAGTGCACTTTTATCACAAGGAAGTCCTTTTTGCACTTGGGAATCTGATCGGGCGAACAATCAAGTTGGACTACCACACCGAGCATGGCCACAGGGGAAAGTTTGCAAGGATAGCCATTGAGTTAGATATGTCTAAACCCCTGAAGCCACGCATCAGATTGGATGGTTTCTGGCAAAAAGTGGTTTACGAGAACCTTCCCAACGCTTGCTTTGGGTGTGGGATCGTCGGTCACGCGGAATCCATATGTCCCAAGCTTGGCCGTGATCTGACCGCGACGGCGAGCAATTCGGCTACGACGATCAGCTCTCAGACGTTACCGCTGCGGGAGACGGAGGCGCCGGCGGGTTTCGGCCCGTGGATGCAAGTGACCCGGAAAAGTCGTAAACCGGAAAGGAAGGACTCATCACAGCAGGCGGCTGATCAGGCAAAATTACAGGGATCGAAATCAGAAAAGAAGAATCAGCCACAAAAGGAAGGGGGATTCAACTTACCTTCTTTGGGGAGCAACAAACCAAACGCAAAAGGAAAGAATATTGGCCATAGTCACACTACTGCTAAGGCGATGGAATTGCCGAACCAAGCCAAAAATCAGGCGGAAACACCTCAAGTTGGAATGCCCAATATGGAAAAAAGTTGAAAAGAAAAACGAGAATGGAAAGAAAGCGACTATGAACCGGCCAGTCTCAGCACCGGTGCCAACGACTATTTTGAAACAAAATCCCTCGCCCCTGGCCGTCCACGCAAGTGATAAAGGCTTGTTGGGCCCCGGCCCGCAACCAGCTTCTGCGTCTCCTCTTTTGGACCCATCGTCTTCCAAACAGAGCCTAAACAAAGTGCCCAAATCGGACAAGACAACAGCTAGTGGGCTAAGCCTGGAAGGAATTAAGACCCGTACTGTCTTCGGGCCGGATGGGAAGACGGTGACCAATGCAGTTAAAATCCCGCTTTAAAACTTAAAAACTTACGGTTTTACGCTTTTAGAACACCAAATCGCTTTCGTTTCTATATAAAATCTTTAGTATGTAAAATCGGACTAAATTGCGCTTTAAAGCTTAAAAGCTTATGCTTTTACGCTTCTAGCTCACCAAAACGCTTTACACTTTTACGCTTCTACTTCACCAAATGAGTATTTTTTTCATGAAATCAATGTTTATGAACTTATTGTTAAGATGCTATAAGTTTCTCTACTTAAGACATGATTTGCAGGTGCCTATTAAATTATCTAAATTACGTATACTTAAATTTTACATAGTATGTGTCGTACTAAACAGAAATTTTTAGCTATTTTATAGCATGCGTCAAGAACTTACGCTTTGATTCTACGCTTTACGATTTTACCCAATTTCCGCTTCTAGGTAGAATCGCGCTTTTGACTGCATTGACGGTGACCATTCTGGATGTCCCCTGCCCTGAGCCTCCTTCCCATCGGCAAATCGACCCAGAAGCGCCCCTATCCAGCCTGCGTATCAAGAAGAAGAAGAAGGGGAGCTCGCCTCGTCTGACCAAGCAGGGAATACCGATGGCAGCAGCGACCAAGGCTGTTCAAATTTGGTCTCCCAAAAAAGACAAGAAAAACAAGCCACGGGACAAGCTCCTCTCCCTCACTCTCCAAGAAATTGAAGCGTGGAGCTCAACCACGCGAAACCAGTCGGCAACCGCCTCTAAATTCTCGACGGGGGCCACCGCCATGACCGCTGTTGAATCGGAACTCAGTCCGGGCAACGCCGATTTGGCGAAAGAGCCTTGACGCTGCTCTGCCCTTTTCCTCTTTCCTCATTCTCTTTATTTGTTTTCTTTAATGGTAGATATGACCAATATTAATATCATGTCCTGGAATGTGGGCGGTGCAGGTAGCAGAGCATTTCTCTGAGCGCTGAAGCTAATTACCAACCAACACAAACCAGACATCCTCATTTTACTGGAGCCCCAAATTAGCGGCGCTACTGCAGACTTGGTTTGCGGAAAGCTTGGATATCCGGATATCGTTCGTGTTGACGCAAATGGTAGAAGTGGGGGTATTTGGCTGTGTTTAGACAGGAAAGTTTTCGATGTAGAAATCACCTCTGCTTGCTTTCAGCACCTCACAGCCAGGATTACTACCGCCAACTTTCCAAGTTTTTATCTTACTGCTATCTATGCTTCTCTTAACTATCAATTGCAGCCGAGCCTTTGGAATTCTCTTATTAGCTATAGCTCCACCATTTCTCTGCCGTGGTTGCTAACCGGGGATTTTAATGCGTTCAGATCTCTGAATGAGAGGTCCGGGTTGGGCACGGCAAGTACTGTTCGTCGCTACCAAGCCTTTAACAATTTTATCGATCAGGCTAACTTGGTTGATCTAGGCTTCTCAGGTCCTCGCTTCACGTGGTCAAGAGGAGATGCTGCGAGAACTTACAAAGCCAGCAGGATTGAAAGGAGTCTCTGCAATACGTCTTGGAATGAGTTGTTTCCGAATTCTGCAGTTGTTCATCTTCCGCGGCTGCAGTCGGATCACTCCCCTATCCTTACCTCCACTGGGGGTCGGAGCTCTATCAACTCTTCTCTTCGTCCATTTAGATTCGAGGCCGCCTGGCTCGCACATGATAATTTTGCCCCCTTTTTGGCAGGTATTTGGGATCCTAACAGCTCCCTGCACGCGGCTCTGCAGGCCACGACTAGTTACCTCAAGGAGTGGAGCAAAAACACAGTGGGAAACCTGTTCCATAAAAAACGAAGGCTACTAAATAGGATCAAAGGCGTACAAACTCGCCTAGCAGCTGCCTTCGAGCCTGGGCTTGCTAAACTGCTCACTAAGATGGAAAAGGAGCTCGATAAAGTGATGGAACAAGAAGAGATGATATGGTTCCAGAGATCGAGGGAGAATTGGGTCAAGTTTGGCAATCGGAACACCGGGTATTTCCATCAACAAGCTAGCATCCGCAAGAGAAGAAACAAAATCAAAGTCCTCAAGGATTCTGCAGGAGAGTGGATAATGGAACCGGCAGCCCTCACTAAACACGTTTTCGACTACTACTAGCTTCTGTTTTTACAGGACTCCTACCCATATGTCGACCACATGCCCAAGAATCGTTTTTCTCGGGCCTCCCAGCAGGAGATGATCTGTCTCCTTCGTCCTTTTACTGCTGTGGATATCTACCGGGCGATCATGGATATGAAACCCTTGCAAGTCCCTAGACCGGATGGATTCCAAGCTTTGTTCTACCAAAGTAATTGGGCTACGGTGGGTAAGACTTTGACTAACATGGCTTTGGAGTTTTTTTATACAGGTCAGCTCGCAGAATCAATCACGGAGTCTACTCTGGTCCTCATTCCCAAAGTGGACAGACTGGAAATGGTAACGCAGCTTAGACCAATCTCGCTCAACAATGTGAGTCTGAAAACCATCACCAAGGCGATGACTCACCGCCTCAAGCCTCTTATGCGGAAGTGGATTTCTCCAAGACAAAGCAGCTTCATCCCAGGATGACAAACGACAGACAATATCATCGTCGTCCAAGAGATTTTGCACTCTCTCAGGAAGCGAAAAAGGGCGAAGAGGTGGAGTGGTGATAAAGATTGACCTGGAGAAGGCGTACGACAGACTTCGATGGGACTTTCTCCGAGACACTTTGATAGAGATCGGTCTTCCCAGCTCCTGGATCAACTGCATCATGTTCTGTGTTGAAAAGAATAGGATGCGCATAGCTTGGAATGGAGAGCTCTCAGATGCTCTCACCCCCAGCAGAGGTGTTCGACAGGGAGATCCTCTTTCCCCCTATCTCTTTGTTTTGTGCATGGAACGTCTTTCTCATCGAATTGACTAGGTCATCGAGGAAAAACGTCGGAAACCCTTGACGCTCTCCCCCGGTGGCCCAAAACTCTTCCATCTTTTTTTTGCAGATGATCTGATGCTCTTTGCGGAGGCGGGGCTTGGTCAGATAGCAATTATTAAGGAGTGCATGGAGGAGTTTTGTTCTAGCTCGGGACAACGAGTGAACCTTCAGAAATCGCTGATCTTTGTCTCGCCTAATGTGCCGAGAGACACCGTTGTTGCCTACAGCAACCGAGCAGGGATCCCTCTCACCTCAGATATAGGGAGATACCTGGGTGTCATGGCCATTAATTCTCGAGTCACCAAAGACCGATACAGAGAGCTAATCCTGAAGGTTCAGAAGAAGCTCTCATCCTGTAAAGCTAAGAAACTCTCTCTTGCTGCTCGTTTAATTGTTGTATGTTCAGTCTCTACCTCCATTCCTGTTTATTCCATGCAGACAGAGATGCTCCCATCCTCAGGATGCAAGGAGATTGACAAGATCAACAGGAATTTCATTTGGGGCGACACAGAGGACAAAAAACACTCTCACCTCGTGGGATGGAAGAAGCTCCTCGAACCGAAAGAGAACGGAGGAGCTGGTCTTCGTTCGCTAAGACACTCAAATATAGCGCTCCTGGCAAAAAGCGGATGGTGGGTTCTGCAAGAGAAAGATACTTTGTGGACTCAAGTCGTGTGGGGGAAGTACGGGCGGAATAGAGAAGGACTTTCAATGCTCGAGGGGAAACAGGGAAGTTCCTTTACCTGGAAAAGCATAACCAAAGCTAATCCTATTCTCCGGAAAGGATGTGCTTGGAACATTTCAAATGGGAAGAACACCAAGTTCTAGACTGACATTTGGGCTTTGCAGGTACCACTGAGGGATGTTGCAGTGTCGCCGATCCCGGAGATGGAGGCTCAAAAATCAGTAGCTACTTACATGAATGATGACGGCCAATGGCGGGTGGAGCTCTTCCAACAATGGCTGCCAACGGATGTCATGGATAAGATCACGTCGATAGCTACTGATCCGCTCTCCACTGAAGAAGACAGATTATTCTGGCAACCCACCTCTACTGGGGATTTCACAGCTAAATCGGCTTACCGGATTGCCTTTCCTGCGCCCCAGACTACAGATCAGCAGACCTGGAAAGCAGTGTGGAACCTTCAAGTTCCGGAGCGCGTTAGACACTTCATCTGGCTGGTTCTTCTCCATCGCATCAACACCAACAAAAGGAGGTTCGAAAGGCACATAGCTCCTAATCCTTTTTGTCCCAGGTGTGTTAATGTGCCAGAGACCGAGCTTCATATCCTGAGGGACTGCCCGGCCTCCCTCTTCTATTGGACAAGAGAGGTGCCAGAAAACAACATGATGGATTTCCTGACAGCAGACCTTGATCAGTGGGTTCGCATGAATATCCTTAACACGAAGACGGACAGTAATGGCGTCCACTGGGCCTCAAGCTTCAGCATTGCTATGTGGACTCTTTGGAAGAACCGGAACAAAGGTGTCTTCAGCGATGGTAGCAAGCTTTTGTCTCCCCACTCTCTGCGGCATGCTATCCACCTTAAGTTAATCTTTGGCACTCTGCCTGGATGGCTCCCTCACCGTTGCAGCTTCGTGGTAATCGAAAGCCGGACAGGGTCGAGGCTGATGTTGGCTGGAGTGCACCACCTAGGGGTTGGTGCAAACTTAACGTTGATGGAGCTTCTCAAGGTAACCCCGGGAAGGCGACAGCATGATGAGTCTTCAGAGATGATCAACGACGCTGGCTAGGGGGTTCTATTACTCCATTGGTGACTGTTCGGCGGCTTGTGCAGAGCTTTGGGCAATCAAGCAGGGTCAGGAGATGGCGTGGAGGAGAGGATTCAGGCTCCTCATTGTTGAGTCGGATTCTCGACTAGCTATTGACTTCATTCAGCATAGATTCGACCATGTTCACCCCTTTGCCTCTCTTTTGAGATCTATCCGCAGGTTGCTTACGCAGGACTGGTTGGTCAATATAGTACACACTTACCGTGAAGGGAATAGAGTCGCGGACTGACTCTCAAAGCACAGTCTCGTCTATCCCCATGGTATGTATGAACTAGTTGACCCGCCAGCCCCTTTGATGCACATTCTGCAGGATGATCAACGAGGTGTGGTTTTACCTCGGAACATTGTCCATCTCCCCCAAACCCCCCTGTAACTCTTTCTTTGTTGTTGGCTTTTGCCTCCAATCGATCAAAAAAAAAAAAAAAAAAGCTAAAGCTAATTGCAGTAATCACCGAGAACGAGAAGCGCCCAGCTTCGACAAAGCGTTAACATAACTAGCAAGGCCACAGGTACCACGAGTTCGTCATTTTACCCGTTCATCAAAACAAGCACATTACCTCGCTCACTCCCCCTCAACAAAAGGAATGAAGCAACCACTACTTCCGTCCACTTACCTGCGCTCCTAACTGGGATTTTACTACTACTTACTACTAATAGCTATGCCGCTCCAAATCGTGGGACGCTCTCCTCCTCACCCCAAGGCATATCTCATGCTTGGGTGTTCCCATCCGGGCTGTACTTCTTCATGAGATTGGCCAGCTGGGAATCAAAGTCTTTCTCCAAATCAACTTCTTCCCTCCAGTGTCTCAGCCTCATTGCAGCGATTCTGTCCTCGTGTAGTTTCACAAGCTTCTCCCTCTCATCCACAAACTCCTCCATCTCTTTCTCCTGAAGCTGAATGAACTTTGAGAGCTCATCCACCCTACCAACAGGTCAAGGGACCAATCAACACCAGCAATATACGAGCATGATCAATTGCTTATTTGGCAGAGTTTGAATAGAGACCATACCTGCTTCTGTATTCCTCCTTCCCGTGGGAACTTTGATCTTTCACCTTCTTGCGCTCCTCCTGCTGTCGATTCTCAAAGTCGTCTTCCTTTGCCTTCCTTTCTTCGTGGATGATTCTGAGTTGATCCTTGAAGAACTCTTCTTGGAAATCCAACTTCAACACACACAAATTCAAATTTGTCAAACACAGCCCAACAGAGATGCTGCCCAAATACCGACCGACACTTCTCACCATTCACGCATAAACCAGCAACCATGTACAAACAATGTGTTCGTTATACAAACTTATCTGCTAACTGCATTCAGTTTTCATCTCAATTCACTGTTGTGAAGTGGTGACTTACTTCGGTACATCACTTCATAGAGCTAGACAGACCAGTTTTTCAATCCTTAAAACACCATTAATCAATGCAGTATGGAGTAATGCTCATTGAAATGCAGATAACAAAGTGAAAAGATTTCAGAAACAGCAGCTTTTGAGCAAATAAAGAAGAGCATAAAGCAGAAAGGATGACAACAACACTTGAAACTTATTTAGTCAGACAAAGCTTGTAAGGTGAGAAACACACCTTTTTCACAAAATAAAATATAGCTTTGTAACCTCTTTGAAGTTCACTTAAGAGGATAACTATGCATCTGGACCGCTGGCTACAAAACCAGTATTGCCCATCCAGAGCCAATAAGCACGACACAAGGGCTCTTTTACTCCTTTCTGTTCTGAGTTCAACCCAGAGGAACTCCCTCAACAGGCCATGACATGGTCGTACTAGTTTGGTGTGTAAATACGTGGCGAATGACTTTAACAAATCACTAAAAAGCAAACCTAAACCAAGGAACACTGATTTGCAATTCGTTTTATTACCTCTTCTTTGTTCTGTTCATGATATATCTGGGTTCTTTCTCTTACGATACGGTTTTCCTCCATTGTCTTCCGCAGCTTCTCACTAACAGTGCCAAGAGATTCAGCAAGAGCTCTGGAATTCCTCTGTTCTTTTATAACCTTGGTCTTGTAAAATGTAAGCTGCTCATTATCATTGCAGACTTGGTTATAGTCTCGCACCACCACCTCGTTGTATGACCTCATCTCGTACTTCAGCTTAGCCTTACCTATTGACGAGATTAATATATACATAAAACCAAAGTCAATACAGTCATAAAAAGGATCCACAACATCTTACGAGGAGAAAAAAAAACCCATAACACCGATTCTAAAGGGAAGCTATGTACATAAGCAGAGCAAACATGTGGAAGGAAAGATGGGAAAGGGCAAACAACAGAAATATCCATGCACATAGACACACATAGAGAGATAGAAAATACCATGAGAATGCTGATTGAAGATGTCCATATCTTCCTTTGTTGCCATGAAACCATACAGCTGCCTCTTGCCACCAGGATAAAACAAGTTTCGCCTTTGATTATTCCACGCGTTCCTATCTGTTCCCTGGTCAGCAAAATGTCTGTCCAAGCGTGCCGCTTCAAAATAACCCCTTGAAGTGCCCTCGAAGATGAGGAGGCTCATGCCACGGTGACCCTGGGGCCCATAAGAATGTCTGGCCTTAACAGCAGCATATGATCTGAAATAATCAAGAAGCTCTTGGTTGCCCATGCCCAGCCACTGAAAACACAATTCAGGTACAGATGCATTAGATAGTAGTAACTTGCTTGATGTTGGTTACTATGATACAAGTTTTGGTTGATATTGATTCTCAAGTAGCAGAAAGTAAAGCTCATATGACTCTAGCATAAGCAAAAACATCCGGCTAAAGAGAGCAAGAAGTAATACCTTTTCATTGTCGTCCTTATCAAGCTTTGTGTTCATAATGATAACCATAGGAGGCCAGACTATTTCGTAGTCTTTCTCTTCCTCCTTCAACCCTTTCCATTTGCCAAAAACTTCACCAGCTGGAATAACAGAAGTTCCCCGCCTGGACAACTCCTCTTCCAGAAGTTCAGCAAGCTCCCTGTGTAGCTTTACTCGTTTTGCCCCTTTTGTTCTAGCATGAGCCATTAAGGGCTGCAGACCTTTGAACCAGTCAATTGCGCCTGGACCACCTTGGCATGCTGGACAGTGCCACTGTCTTTCTGGTTCAGCAATCTCCTCCAGTCTAAGGCTATCCAAACTATCAAAAAACTTCTTAAACCAGCGGCTCTTTTTACGGGTTTCGAAGCTCTGCTGACTAACATCAGAATCATAATCATCACTAAGAAGCTCATCGTCACTATCATCTAACACCCCGTCATCTTCATCATCTTCTTCATCAACACCAGTTTGCTCATTGGTATCATCCTGCTCTTTTTCTGGTGACGCTTCCAACTCTTTCACTGTGCCAGCCCTTGATTGCCAATTCCAACCATGCGTCAGCGGAGGGGGAACCGCAGCTTGTGGAGTAGCCCAATAATTCTCCAAGCTCCGATTGGATGCCTGATTCTTTCCATTTCCTCTGCCAGTTGGTCTTGAAGACTCAACTGCTTGATTTGGCCAAGCATTGCCAGTCACCCTTCTTGCTCCACCATTATTTCGCTGTCCCCCATCCATCTGTCCCCAAGATTGAGAGTTAGAATTTTGTGTACCCCAAGACTTTGCTGCCTTGTTCTTGTTAGACTTCTTCGAATAGACCTCCCAGGCACCATCACCTTGTGGAGAATCAAGTTTAATATCTGCTACACCTTGATTCAACTGCTCCAACTGGGGAACGGATGTATCGGATGACTTCCCCTTGTTTGATGGAGTAGAACTTGTACCAGAAGCAAAAGACTTCCCACCCTTTCCCCTAGAACTCATCTTGCAAGCGACTAAATCTGAGAGATCATTCAGAAATAAATGGTCAGATATCACCTATAGCAGCTAATGACCAATTACTAAAATAAAACAACCTACTAATTAAAAAGTGCAGATCAGAGCTTTGCGACACAAAAATATTCACCTTCCTATAACCCCACAACAGGAATCGGGCAAAAGTACTAGTTAAGTAGTTCCGAGAAAAGCTTTTGACAAAGTCTCAAATCCACAAGAATAATGTGCAACAAGAACAGTCATATCAAAACAATGATTTTGCTGCATGCAACCACCAGCCACTCACCACAGTATATCTGTGGCTGGTCAAAGAAGGGACAGACAATCACTGGCCAGCGTTTACTGTTCCAACTGCTCCACAGAAAGTGAATGACCATTCAAGTGCAGCAAATGCAGAAAATAGGCAATGTAGCCATATTCCAAGGAAATTATGGCAGGAGTGAAGGAGGATCAAAAGACACAAGTGCCAAAACAAGACATTCCCAGATTATTCGCAAGTGGTGAGAGTCTAAAATCACCTACAAAAGATACCACAGCTCCATCGGGGAAGCCAACAAAGGGATAGTAAGCAGCACATTGCCCACCCGAAAAAACCAACAACCCATCCTCCCCAACAGTACCCCACTTGTTCCCAAGAAGAAAACACAACGCGGACGAGTTCGCATGTGAACAACCAAACCGGAATACAGCAGTGCATCAGTACACACATGAAAAGTCCACCGATCTGTCATGATATTACACCAAAGGAGGGAGAGATAACGCCTGTATCTCACAACTAGCTCATGAAATGAGCATATCCCATAAAACCCTAACCAGAAAGAGAAAGCGAGAGACGAATAGAGAAAGGGTTTCTGAAGAAACAAAGCAAAACAGGATGAAAGACAACAATCGGACCCCAAGAATCAGCGGAAAAATAGATAGAAACACTCGTATACCTGAAAATGTGAAGACGTTCGAGCTAGGTAGACTCAGGTCAGGCAGTGATTATCAGAACGCGCGAAGGCAACAGAGACTGATGCAGGGAAAAAGCAGTGTGAGAAATTAAAATAGACAGCCAAAGAGAATGAGAGAAGTCGGCCATCGGAAAGATCGGCAAAATACGCTTACAAAGTATGTCGACAGGGCCTCGCGCGGAGATCGTCCAACGGCGATTATCGGCAGTCCCGCTTCAAGAGCAGCGAATCAGCGACTCACAAAAGGAGTGAGTGCGTCAGTGAGGACTGAGGAAGGAAGCAAATATAAGCGGAAAATGACAAGCTGCAGTGATTGTTATCCTGTACGCTCAAGTTTATGTTTGCTTTTTGCTGAATCGTTCTTTGACCATTGATCTAGTACACGAATGTTTTTGGAGAAAAATCCAAAATTATCACTGTTTAAAAAAAATTTACAAAAATACCAACCATTCTCAACAATTTCCAAAAATACCACTCCTTATTTAAAACCGTCCCTCTAAGTGGCGGTTAATAAACAAACCGCACCTCGTGGCAGCGGTTTACACTATAACCGCCTCGTCAGCCAGCGTTTTCATTTTCCAGATAAAACCGCTCCTCTAAGGAGCGGTTTATATGCAAACCCTACCACAAAACGCTTGAACAGGAAGCGTTTTATTGTCGGCATGATAAACCGCCCCTCCAGGGCGCGGTTTACCTTGTCCACACACAAACCACTGCCTAAAGGTGCGGTTTTGTTGTCGACAGCAGACATAAACCGCTGCCCCAAGGCGCGGTTTGTGTCTGGTCACCCGACAGCAGACATGTCGGCATGCAGGGGGTGGGGCTGCATGGCAGACCTAAAACCGCTCCCCCCACCCCCCCCCCCCCCCCACCCGCGGTTTGTGGTCCAAAATTCGCCTATAAAAGGCTGATTCAGAGAACATAAATTCTTCACACTCCTCCTCTTCCTTCTTCAAATTTCAGTTTTGCACCTTTAAAATATTTAGTTTTTGCGATTAACGTTAATTCGTAAGTTTGTTTTGTATTACTTTTCATTGCCCTTTATGATTTTATGTTAGTAACTTAATTACTTTTCATTGCCTTTTGTTATTTTATGTTAGTAACTTAATTACTTTTCATTGTCCTTTGTGATTTTATGTTAGTAACTTAATTACTTTTCATTGTCCTTTTTTATTTTATGTTAGTAACTTTTATTACTTTTCATTGTCCTTTTTGATTTTATGTTAGTAACTTAATTACTTTTCATTGTCATGTCGCTCTTGTATTACTTTTCATTGTCTTTTGTGATTTTATGTTAGTACCTTAATTACACTTGGGTTCCAAAGGTTCACGCTTGGGTTGCGGTGGAATGGTTACACGGAAGAGACCGAAAAAGGGTGTAAGTTACGTCGGTGGCAATTTTTATAAAATGAAGGTCCGTACGAGACCGACGCTTGAAGAGCTCCATCAAATGTGCACTCAGATTACCTGCATGGATGACACTAGAAGAGTTGATCAAATGGTGTATCGATATCCAAACAGACATGACGGGCCGCTGTGGAATGAGGAATTCCTCCTTACCACTCAGGAGGACGTTGATGTCATGGTCCAATTTTTGACCACCAATAAAATTAAGCAAGCGGAGATGTTCGTTTACACCGAGGCTGTCGAAGGCGGTGTAGGTCATTCTTGAGATGGCCAAACATCTGGTATCCACGGTGGGAGTGTATTATACGAAGATCATCCCCACCAGGATTTTCAAGACTCGAGCTGGAGGCAGGAGTATCATCATGGAACTGGAGGTCATCATCAATCCTTCCCGTCATATGAAGAAGAAGCTCAACAGGCGGATCACAACCAACAAGCAGGCTACCAGTACCCACCCGATTACAACTTCTATCAAAGCGGTGTTAGTTACCACAACTACCATTACGGAGCTGGTGAAGGTGCCTTTCATGATGATAATCAGATGGAAGAAGAGGTCAATCCAAGTCCAGTTAGTGACCCTGAGATTGAAGAAGAGGAAGGCGAAGTTAGTGCAGACAGCTCCGATCCGCTGGAAGGTGCTGATGATTCTGGTCCACATTCAGACGCAGACGGTGCTGAGGTACCTCGCGACCGTGTACCTATTCCATACTACAATCACATTCAAAATGAAGATTGGTATGTTGATGTCGGCATGGACCCGCTAGAGGTGCCAGTATGGGGTGCACTCACTGGCTTTACCAAGGGCCAACAATTTGGAACGAAGAATGATGTCCGGCACGCTATTGCCACTGAAGCAATGACTCGGAGTTTTGAATGGCAAACAACCCATTCCGACACAAAGAGGCTAATGGTTCAATGCAAGAATGAAAATGAGGGATGCAAAGCTAGGGTCCGGGCCATCCAGAGCAAGAGAGTCGGCCATTGGGTCAATATCCCGTGCGGTGAACACACACACATGTGTGTCATCAATAACATCCAAGGCTCTTTAACCGCGCCTTGGAGGCGCGTTTTGTTTGATAACCGCTCCTTCTGGGTGCGTTTTATATGGAAGGGTGGTATTTTTGGAGATTGTTGGGTATGTGTGGTATTTTTGTAAATTTTTTCTTATAGTTGTAGTTTTGGATTTTTTCCATTTTTTTGGTCCAATAATACAAAATATTTGGTGTAACACTCTAATTTGGCCAAGCACTAATTTCAACAAAATGCCCTTAATGATTAATAAAGGGTTGATTGTATGGTTGATCACTGAGATTACAAAAAACGTTCATGTTTGGTCACTGGAAATATTTAAATCCAATCTTGATCATTCAAATTAGTTACATGGTTCAAGTTTGGTCACTCTCCGTCCAACTCCATTAAATTTGCATGATGTGGCAGTCAACCCTCAAAGTTGACCCTTAACTCAGTGACGTGGCAACTAAAAAATAATTAATAAAATAAATTTTAATCTTCTACTATTTCCAACTTATTTTCACAATAAAGTAAAATAAATAAAACAAAAAATATTATAATTACAAATTGAAAAGTGGCCAAAGCATCAATGTTTTGGTGGTGGAGAAGGATAAACTAATCTCCTTAGACCTTCAACATGAAAATTGAAAAGGAATCGGAATACAGGTGTTGCACAATATATACACCAGAATAAATGCATTATCTTGTACTTCAAGGTAATTATTCGTTTTTATTAACGCTTTTATTGTCTGATGTACTCTTCCCTTCTGCTCGCATATTCAAACCCGACACCGCCCTCCGCCCCTCCACCGACACACTCGTCGTCATCCGGTGGTTGTCCGATTACCATGTTCTTAGTCTGTTGTGCATCTCCAATATAGTCTCGCCGATGGCTCCCAACACTACGCCGCCTTCCTCGTCTCCTTCCTCCCTTCCTCCTCCTCTCGTCGTCGTCTCCGTTGACCACTTCTCCGTCGTGAATTCTCCTTCGCCGCCCCCGTCGATTTCTGCTCTCCCCTGAAACCCCTCTCCTTACCATCCTCCAATTAGACAAAATCACACGCTAATCATCGATAAATTAAGACCCGATTTCAACAATTTGAACAAAACCAAATCTTGCGTTCCTCGTCTCCAGTTCCCGTTGCGCCTCTTCGTTCTTCCTCGTCGTGTACTCTTTCGCGCTCTCCCCGGTCGTCCCCACCACGCTCTTCACTGCCCCCAGCGGCTTCCCCACCAGCTTCGCCGTCTTATGCCCGGCGTACTCCGCCGCCCCCTTCACCGCCCTCGCCGCCGCCTTCGTACCCTCCACGGTCTTCTCCGTCTAGTAATGCGCCGCCGACCAGAAGGGAAGCGCCCCTTTCCAATTTGTAATTATAATATTTTTTTGTTTTATTTATTTTACTTTATTTTGAAAATGAGTTGAAAATGGTAGAAGATTAAAAATTATTTTATTTATTATTTTTAATTGCGGCGTCACTGAGTTAACGGTCAATTTTGAGGGTTGAGTGCCACATCAAAGAAATTTAACAGAGTTGGACGGAGAGTGACCAAACTTGAACCATTTAACTAATTAATTTGAGTGACCAAGATTGGATTTAAATATTTCCAGTGACCAAATATGAATGTTTTTTATAATCTCGGTGACTAACCATGCAATTAACCCGATTAATAAATATTAAATACATTAAAGAAATCGAAAACATCATATTGAAGAAAACTGAGTAAGAAATTTTAAGAGAATAACATAACTTGGAACATTTACATAAACTAAATATCTTTCATTAAACAAAATATTTGGTGTATCGCCTTTTGGTGTCACAATCAATAACCGAGGTATAGCATTCACATAACTTATCGTTGTCCGGTTGCATACACAATCACCTAAGACATGAAAACCACAAAACTTATCATTGCCCGATTGCATACATGATCAACTATTGTGGTTCATTCAAGGTTTGATGTTGGTCGTGATGAAGGTATAAGGAGTGGAGAGGAAAGAAAGGACCGAAAAGGGAAAACAAAGGAGATGAATGAGGGTGCAGATTTTTGCACCTTCGTCCTCTAGAAATCTCTCGCATTCAATGGATGAAGAACCTTATAATAAAATATGCCTTAGTAATCCTATTTAATTTGACATACATATTGAAACAAAATGACTGATAATGAGGTGTAGTTGTTAATTAGTTATATTTCTGTAATGAATGAAGAAGTCTCATTATTTTCTTATTGCATTGTTGATTTAGTTATACGTTTGCTCATTAAAAGTTTTCAAATTAGATTATTTGCATGAGTAGTGATCTTTTTAAATGAGATGTATTTTGTTGAAGGTTTCAGATTATACCCAAAAACTTACGCTTTTACGTTTTACGTTCTTACTTCTGCGTAGAAACGCGCATTTGACTACACAGATGCTAAGGATATAATTAAATATGCAACCTAAATATATGACTAGGGCTGCAAATGAGCCAAGCTACTCGCGAGCAACTCGAGGCTCGAATCGGGAAAAGCTCGTTCGAAACTCGATTCGTTTACTGACGAGCCAAGCTTGAGCTTAGCTTTGTTCAGCTCGTGAAGCTCGCGAGCTAGCTCGACTCGGTGGCTTGTTGAGCTCAACTCGTGAGTTGGCTCATTTAGAGCTCATGAGATGTCTCAACATTGTGGTTTTGAGGGCCAACTTGATCACTGACTTATGGACTAATCGATCTAATTTGGACTTTCATAATTCAAAGGATTGTTAAATTATATATCTCACATCATGTGAAGTTTAACATGTTGAACATGTAAGAAAATATGCCTTATTTTTAATTCTACAAAGAAATTATATACAAAATTGTTTCGATACTATGAAATAACATGATTTGAACTAGTTAAAATTTATTAACTAAACAATATGACACCTAAAAATTATAATATAAGATTAATTAATGTTGAACATTTGATTATTTTTTTATCGCTACATCAATCACATGTACCATACACGACATACAAAATGAATGTATTAAATACGATCTGAGAATTTAGTAAACAAGCCTAGCTCGAACTCGACTCGACTCGGCTCGTTAATAAATGGCTCGGGCTCGAGCTCAGCTCATTTGTTAACGAGTCAAGCTCAAACTTGGGTAAAACTCGGCTCAGCTCGGCTCATTTGCAGCCCTATATATGACCTAATCAATGATGTAGTTAAATATATAAAAACACAATTACTAACCCCTTGAACCAGAAACTTGCTATGGTTGACTAACTTGAATCAACCTCTAGTTTACTTGATCGCCGACTCGCCGTTCTCAACTCTCCATAAAGCCCATTAGGAGAGGGCGTTCGACCAGTTCATTCGGTAAAAAACAAACCAAAACTGAACTAACCTGAACCGTGCAAGCACAACAGGTCACCTAAGTCGTGACGAACTGCAAATCCGTTTGGTCATACCAACCTAAGCCAAAGCCTGATTCGGTTCAGGTTACCCCTCAGGCCGAATTGCTAGATTGTCTATGCTAATTTGTATGGTTGTCCGGCTGAGCCAATTTTTCTGTGGGATTAGTGGAGTTTGGGACCTGGGCCATACTAATTGGTGCGGGCCAGACCTTTAAACAGTTAATTAATTGTAATAAAAGTGAAAATTAATAGATTTCTAACCATATTATGCTATGATTTATCAATTTAATTATTGTCAAATATCGTATACATCGTTGAGATTTGAAAGTAAAATCATTTTAATCCATGCATCATTCGTCATGCATTACAAAATGAAACTTTATAATCCAAGCAAAATACAAACAGGAAGTCTATAACTATTAACCGCCACGAAGGAGGCATAAATCCCAAGTATCAAACTACAAAAATCAAAGCAAACCATAGCCTAAATCCTAAAAATAAATTGTCCAAACTTCAAACTTCATAAATACATCATATAAAGGGTAATGACTATTTATTAGCCAAAAAAATTTAAATTCTTTTTTATTAACCAAACCTATTGAATTACTAATAATTAGCCAAATGTTAATTTGAAATTTGAAATTTTGTAAGTCATATTGACTTGACAACATGATATTGTCTTGGAAGAGATACAAAGAGGTTAACATTCCAAAATTTTAGTATTTTAACTAAAAAATGAGTTACAAAATTATTAATGATAACATAAAAATGACTAATATTTTGATGCATTACGAAACGTTTGGGTAATTTTTAGTATTTCGATAGGTTTGGCTAATAAAAAAATTTTGAAAAAAGTTTGGCTAATAAACAATCATATAAATTAGGGCTAATTTCACTAGAAAGACCAAATTATTTAAAAAGTGTCATTTGTGTCATAAACTTTTTTTTTATGAATCGGTTTGGTTAATTTCATCAAAAAAGCGACACTAGCAACACCCTTACTAGTTAGGGAAAACACATCAGTTTGTTCAACCTGTACTATTTACCAAACTTAAAAACGACTCAAAATTGTCTCTCCCAAATAACCCCTTAGCCTCATCCTGGACAATTCTACACAAAACCTCACAATCCCTGCACTGACCACTAAACACTCTGCTACATATTTCTCTCCACAAGTGAGACACCAAACTATGCCATAGCGCTCTGCCAAACTACTGCTTCAACTAGTCGATTTCCCGCTCCGAGGAGATATGCATCCGGACATTCATTGAACCCCTGCAAAACAGTTTTGAAAACAACTGCCTATACATTGGACACTCTGAAAACAAATGGTCAATCGTCTCAAGAGGACAATTGCAGAATACACACCCTATGCTACCAGAATGGCTCCATTTCAACATTCTCTCTTTGGTAGTAACAACTCTTCTAATAATCAACCATGTAAGAAACCTGTTCCTAGGAATAAAACTACCTTTCCATAAGACTTTAGACCACGACAATTTCTGCTTTTTAGGCAAAAGTGTCTCCCAGATTCTTCTAATAGAGAAGACCTCCATTTTCGTCGAGTCCCAGTATATTTCTTACCTCTGCTGATGAAAGTGAGATCACACTTTTTGCCTAGTTTTCATTATGCGTTTCCAATTCCAGGATCAAGAACCACCATAGAAAAGCCAAAAATCTTGGTCTTTAAGCTTGTAATTACTGATCCATGCTGTTTACACCTAAAATATTTTTGGCCTAAATTCAATGCCGTAATAATGAGTCTCGGCATTTAATTCGATATCGCATGGCCAAAACGATGTCGTTTGGAGTTGAGCAATACCGCGGTGAATTTAAGCGAGACCGTGAAGAGGCTCGGCGGTACCGCGGTACTTGAAACGACATTGGTTGCAGACCATGTGTGAGTCTTGCGCAGGACATGTGTTGTTGTTGGACAAGGAATGTTTTTTATTTTATTTTTCCTTGTCGGAGGAGGAGAGTAACAGCACCGTTTGGAATCAAACAATACTGCGAAGAGATAAAACGGTGCCGCGAACCTCACAGCTCAATGGCATCGCGAGGCTGGGAAACAGTGTCGTTTGGCTAAAAAACGGCACCGCGACAAGCGGCATCGCGAATGAGTTAAAACGGTACCGCAAGGAAGCTCAGCGGTACCGCGGCACTGGAAACGAAACCGTTTACTGAAAATAAAAGGGGCCGCGCGTTTTAGTGTAGGTGTCGGGGAAGGAGTTTTTTTGTATATAATTAATTATTATTTTTATTCCTTGGTAGAAAGGGAAAATCGGTACCGCATGGAGATAAGCGGTACCGCGGAGAGTTAAAACGGTACCGCGGATTTAAAAACGGTGCCGCGAGAGCCTGGTAAGCGGTACCGATTAATTAAAAATCATATCGGGCAAGTGACCAAAATTCACCCAGGCCAATGCGAGCGCCGACTGCGGCGGTTCCATGGATTAATATTTTTTGGCTATATTGGCGGTGTCGTTTAATTCAAAACGGTACCGCGAGTAAGCCCAACGGTACCGCTGTTTTAGAAAACGACAGTGTTTAATATAAAACAATGTCGTGGAGTAAAAAACGACATCGCGTGAGATTCACACCAACCCGAGCGGTGAGGAGATCAAGACGGTTGAGACATGTGGGAGTTCACAACGGAGCAGTTGAGGAAGCGGTTCCACCGAGCGTGAAGACTACGAAGCGGTTTTTCGAATAAAAGCAGTGGAGCAAGGAGAGAGAAAAGGACAACCAAATCAACACAGAAACACATCTGTCAAACTTTATCTTTTTTCTCTGTAACTCCTTCGCGGAGCTCTCCTTCCAGGAAGGATCTCCATAGTTGTAGTCTTAGTCGTAGTCGCGGAGCTCTCCACAGGAATCTCCATAGGAGTAGCGGTAGCGTAGATTCCTCAAAACTCAAACACCCTCGTTCGAACGTAGTTTGGAGAGGTGCGAACCGTAGTAACGGTCGTTCTTGGTTAGAAGTCAGAGGTGCATCGATCAAATCAACGACGCCGACATTCGGCGGCGGATATTTGACGGTCGTCTCGATTTCAGCAATCACCGGTGCATTCGATCAAACGGCACCGCAAGAGTTTCCACCGCGAAACATCGAATCAACATCGCCGGAAACCGAATTCGGCACCGGCGGTGGCATTTGGTTTTTTCCGAGGAAACATTTTGGCACACCTGGTGGGACACGTGTGTTTGACATGGCTCTGTGACGAGGAAAAGAAGATTGTGGTCTTTGACAAGGATCCATGGCGGAGGCTCAAATGATCAACATCGAGATTAACGATGTTGTTGGCGGCTCAAGCAACAATGCTGGAGCGGAGGTGCAATCAGTGGCACGAGTCTCCGATCAGGGTGAGATGCTGCGCATACTCCGCCAAGTAGTGGCTGAACTCAGCAGAGATAGACAACAGGTAAATCTAACTTTAACTTCTCTTGATAAAAAAATGGATAATCTTGAAAAAAACATAGATCAATGGTTTGATAAGTTGGACGACTCTGTTTCTGATTTTAATATGTCAATACGTGGAGCCACGTATGATTTTGATGTGTTTAAATCTCGAACCATGTCTGTTGTGTGTGAGGATGCGAGAGTTGGTCGAATAGCTAATGTCAACCAAACTCCATCATCGATGGCTACAACATTGTTGCCAGAAGTGAGTGAATCCAATGTGTTCTTTCCTGTGAACAACGTTGTTCTAAAGGACACACCAATTGGAAGTGGCTTGCAGAAGCCACTACAAAGAAGTCAGTATCGACTTACTTCTAATAAGATTGAAAACAAGAATCAGGGTCGAGAACCTGGTTACAATCACGTCGAGCATAGCAAGCTCACGTATGATGGGTTGCCCAAGCAACATCGCAATGGTGTTCAATCTAAGCCGCTAGGGGGGCATGACATCCCAACTCGTGGTAGATTGAAGAAGAAACAACATCGTGGGTGGCAAAGAAGTTTGCCACACCCACCCTGCTCCAGGAAAAATCAGACAATGGTTTCCTCAAATACTCTTCGGTGTGGGGATGGTAACCACGTAGAAAAATCTAATGCCAACAAAGTTGGCATGACTCAACAGGATCGTTCACATAAATCATTCCCGAAGTTGTCATTGAGTGGACTGGGGGGCAAGTTCGGTCAAGCACGACAGGGAGTTGCAACACCAGTGCTTATGAGGAACAAGTCGGCCATGAGTGGCGGATTGGGGGGCAAGTACCATGACCAACAAACTCCAGTTTCACGCAAGAGTTCAAAAGATGCAAAGTTGTTGTGTGATAAGTGCAAAGATCATGGTCGTGGTAAACAAAATACCAACACACGTGTTGATGGAGCTCGTAAGTCTCGACGCTCAAACTCCCAACAACATTGTGAGAGTGTAAAACTGACAAAACCAGACCATTCTGAGCAGGCAATGCGGCATGGTCGACTTGGCAAGACGAAGATGCCAAAATATGTGAATGTCTTGTCGAGAGCAAAGAACACTAGTGATTTTTCATGCCATCGACCAAAAGTGATGGCAGAGGTGAAGCCAAATCGAGATTGCGGGATCCCAAACAAAGATGTTCAAGCTAGACGAGCTAGAAAGTTTCAATCCGGTGTTGACTTCAAAACGTCTAAGCCAACATGTGTAGAACCAACTGGGACGAGTCAGAGTATCCACAGATGGCTTGTTTGGTTTGATCCGTTGAGTTGGCAATGGGTGTGGACCTTTGGCATGATGATTTATGCCAAAGTCAACTATGTTTTTACTTAGCTCGTATTAATGTAAATACAAGGTGGCTAATTTAAGCCACATGATATATTTAAAATAAAAAAAATAAAATAAAAATCATGAAAATGCCTGGTTAGCCGCGTAGAACGACGGCTGCTACTTGCAACATTGCGGGCAAAGAAAAAGAGCAAACAGCCCTGAAGTGCTTGCTGCAGCGTCGACGGCAAGTAAAAAAAAAAACAAAAAAATAGACGCCACCGTTTGTGACGAAGCAACGCTGCAAGGAAGGATGACGTGGTTATTGGGGAAAAAGAAAAAAAAATAATAAACAAAATACTGCCAAAACAGCAGCGTTGATGGAGAAAGAAGAAGGAA
Source organism: Linum tenue (assembly GCA_946122785.1). Classification (NCBI taxonomy): domain Eukaryota; kingdom Viridiplantae; phylum Streptophyta; class Magnoliopsida; order Malpighiales; family Linaceae; genus Linum; species Linum tenue. The sequence continues at coordinate 43,870,921 of CAMGYJ010000005.1, read as the reverse complement.
ATCAAAGCTGTTTGGGACAAAAACGGTGTTGCGAGGCCACACAATTTGTCAGTATCTAGGGATGGAGCAACGTTGTTGGGTGAGTTAGTTCTTTGGTTGCAGTATTGTGAAAGGAAAAGGAGTCCAAGCGGGCATTGGTATCCCTGCCGCAGTGTTGGAGGAAAAGAAGAAAATCAGAGTTGTTTGAAAAGAAAAAGTATTCTCGTTAAGAAAGCAGCGTTGCAGGAGTTTTGAGACATAGTGAAATAGGATTCCTAGCACAATTTTGATTGGCCAGCTTATTTATAATACAAAAAAAAAAAATGAGAAGAGATTCGGCAACAGCAGCTTGGACAAGTAAGGATGCAACGCTGAAAGGAGTCTTTTGGGCCAGAGCAGCGTTGTTGAAAAAAAAAAAAAATTTGCAATGTTGCACTGGCCGTAGCCATGATTCAAGGGTAACTGTTTTAGAAACCAAATTGTATTTGGGGACCTTGATCAAGTTTTGGCCGCATGATTGCATGGCAACTTGGTAGCTACATGGTTTTGTGATTTTAATTGGAGTTGCCACTTAATGGAATTTTAGGTTCGGGTGATTTAAGTTGTGTCAACAACTTGGTTCATAAATTCTTATAAACCAAGTTGTGGGGGGCATTGTTTACACCTAAAATATTTTTGGCCTAAATTCAATGCCGTAATAATGAGTCTCGGCATTTAATTCGATATCGCATGGCCAAAACGATGTCGTTTGGAGTTGAGCAATACCGCGGTGAATTTAAGCGAGACCGTGAAGAGGCTCGGCGGTACCGCGGTACTTGAAACGACATTGGTTGCAGACCATGTGTGAGTCTTGCGCAGGACATGTGTTGTTGTTGGACAAGGAATGTTTTTTATTTTATTTTTCCTTGTCGGAGGAGGAGAGTAACAGCACCGTTTGGAGTCAAACAATACTGCGAAGAGATAAAACGGTGCCGCGAACCTCACAGCTCAATGGCATCGCGAGGCTGGGAAACAGTGTCGTTTGGCTAAAAAACGGCACCGCGACAAGCGGCATCGCGAATGAGTTAAAACGGTACCGCAAGGAAGCTCAGCGGTACCGCGGCACTGGAAACGAAACCGTTTACTGAAAATAAAAGGGGCCGCGCGTTTTAGTGTAGGTGTCGGGGAAGGAGTTTTTTTGTATATAATTAATTATTATTTTTATTCCTTGGTGGAAAGGGAAAATCGGTACCGCATGGAGATAAGCGGTACCGCGGAGAGTTAAAACGGTACCGCGGATTTAAAAACGGTGCCGCGAGAGCCTGGTAAGCGGTACCGATTAATTAAAAATCATATCGGGCAAGTGACCAAAATTCACCCAGGCCAATGCGAGCGCCGACTGCGGCGGTTCCATGGATTAATATTTTTTGGCTATATTGGCGGTGTCGTTTAATTCAAAACGGTACCGCGAGTAAGCCCAACGGTACCGCTGTTTTAGAAAACGACAGTGTTTAATATAAAACAATGTCGTGGAGTAAAAAACGACATCGCGTGAGATTCACACCAACCCGAGCGGTGAGGAGATCAAGACGGTTGAGACATGTGGGAGTTCACAACGGAGCAGTTGAGGAAGCGGTTCCACCGAGCGTGAAGACTACGAAGCGGTTTTTCGAATAAAAGCAGTGGAGCAAGGAGAGAGAAAAGGACAACCAAATCAACACAGAAACACATCTGTAAAACTTTATCTTTTTTCTCTGTAACTCCTTCGCGGAGCTCTCCTTCCAGGAAGGATCTCCATAGTTGTAGTCTTAGTCGTAGTCGCGGAGCTCTCCACAGGAATCTCCATAGGAGTAGCGGTAGCGTAGATTCCTCAAAACTCAAACACCCTCGTTCGAACGTAGTTTGGAGAGGTGCGAACCGTAGTAACGGTCGTTCTTGGTTAGAAGTCAGAGGTGCATCGATCAAATCAACGACGCCGACATTCGGCGGCGGATATTTGACGGTCGTCTCGATTTCAGCAATCACCGGTGCATTCGATCAAACGGCACCGCAAGAGTTTCCACCGCGAAACATCGAATCAACATCGCCGGAAACCGAATTCGGCACCGGCGGTGGCATTTGGTTTTTTCCGAGGAAACATTTTGGCACACCTGGTGGGACACGTGTGTTTGACATGGCTCTGTGACGAGGAAAAGAAGATTGTGGTCTTTGACAAGGATCCATGGCGGAGGCTCAAATGATCAACATCGAGATTAACGATGTTGTTGGCGGCTCAAGCAACAATGCTGGAGCGGAGGTGCAATCAGTGGCACGAGTCTCCGATCAGGGTGAGATGCTGCGCATACTCCGCCAAGTAGTGGCTGAACTCAGCAGAGATAGACAACAGGTAAATCTAACTTTAACTTCTCTTGATAAAAAAATGGATAATCTTGAAAAAAACATAGATCAATGGTTTGATAAGTTGGACGACTCTGTTTCTGATTTTAATATGTCAATACGTGGAGCCACGTATGATTTTGATGTGTTTAAATCTCGAACCATGTCTGTTGTGTGTGAGGATGCGAGAGTTGGTCGAATAGCTAATGTCAACCAAACTCCATCATCGATGGCTACAACATTGTTGCCAGAAGTGAGTGAATCCAATGTGTTCTTTCCTGTGAACAACGTTGTTCTAAAGGACACACCAATTGGAAGTGGCTTGCAGAAGCCACTACAAAGAAGTCAGTATCGACTTACTTCTAATAAGATTGAAAACAAGAATCAGGGTCGAGAACCTGGTTACAATCACGTCGAGCATAGCAAGCTCACGTATGATGGGTTGCCCAAGCAACATCGCAATGGTGTTCAATCTAAGCCGCTAGGGGGGCATGACATCCCAACTCGTGGTAGATTGAAGAAGAAACAACATCGTGGGTGGCAAAGAAGTTTGCCACACCCACCCTGCTCCAGGAAAAATCAGACAATGGTTTCCTCAAATACTCTTCGGTGTGGGGATGGTAACCACGTAGAAAAATCTAATGCCAACAAAGTTGGCATGACTCAACAGGATCGTTCACATAAATCATTCCCGAAGTTGTCATTGAGTGGACTGGGGGGCAAGTTCGGTCAAGCACGACAGGGAGTTGCAACACCAGTGCTTATGAGGAACAAGTCGGCCATGAGTGGCGGATTGGGGGGCAAGTACCATGACCAACAAACTCCAGTTTCACGCAAGAGTTCAAAAGATGCAAAGTTGTTGTGTGATAAGTGCAAAGATCATGGTCGTGGTAAACAAAATACCAACACACGTGTTGATGGAGCTCGTAAGTCTCGACGCTCAAACTCCCAACAACATTGTGAGAGTGTAAAACTGACAAAACCAGACCATTCTGAGCAGGCAATGCGGCATGGTCGACTTGGCAAGACGAAGATGCCAAAATATGTGAATGTCTTGTCGAGAGCAAAGAACACTAGTGATTTTTCATGCCATCGACCAAAAGTGATGGCAGAGGTGAAGCCAAATCGAGATTGCGGGATCCCAAACAAAGATGTTCAAGCTAGACGAGCTAGAAAGTTTCAATCCGGTGTTGACTTCAAAACGTCTAAGCCAACATGTGTAGAACCAACTGGGACGAGTCAGAGTATCCACAGATGGCTTGTTTGGTTTGATCCGTTGAGTTGGCAATGGGTGTGGACCTTTGGCATGATGATTTATGCCAAAGTCAACTATGTTTTTACTTAGCTCGTATTAATGTAAATACAAGGTGGCTAATTTAAGCCACATGATATATTTAAAATAAAAAAAATAAAATAAAAATCATGAAAATGCCTGGTTAGCCGCGTAGAACGACGGCTGCTACTTGCAACATTGCGGGCAAAGAAAAAGAGCAAACAGCCCTGAAGTGCTTGCTGCAGCGTCGACGGCAAGTAAAAAAAAAAACAAAAAAATAGACGCCACCGTTTGTGACGAAGCAACGCTGCAAGGAAGGATGACGTGGTTATTGGGGAAAAAGAAAAAAAAATAATAAACAAAATACTGCCAAAACAGCAGCGTTGATGGAGAAAGAAGAAGGAAATCAAAGCTGTTTGGGACAAAAACGGTGTTGCGAGGCCACACAATTTGTCAGTATCTAGGGATGGAGCAACGTTGTTGGGTGAGTTAGTTCTTTGGTTGCAGTATTGTGAAAGGAAAAGGAGTCCAAGCGGGCATTGGTATCCCTGCCGCAGTGTTGGAGGAAAAGAAGAAAATCAGAGTTGTTTGAAAAGAAAAAGTATTCTCGTTAAGAAAGCAGCGTTGCAGGAGTTTTGAGACATAGTGAAATAGGATTCCTAGCACAATTTTGATTGGCCAGCTTATTTATAATACAAAAAAAAAAAAATGAGAAGAGATTCGGCAACAGCAGCTTGGACAAGTAAGGATGCAACGCTGAAAGGAGTCTTTTGGGCCAGAGCAGCGTTGTTGAAAAAAAAAAAAAATTTGCAATGTTGCACTGGCCGTAGCCATGATTCAAGGGTAACTGTTTTAGAAACCAAATTGTATTTGGGGACCTTGATCAAGTTTTGGCCGCATGATTGCATGGCAACTTGGTAGCTACATGGTTTTGTGATTTTAATTGGAGTTGCCACTTAATGGAATTTTAGGTTCGGGTGATTTAAGTTGTGTCAACAACTTGGTTCATAAATTCTTATAAACCAAGTTGTGGGGGGCATTGTTTACACCTAAAATATTTTTGGCCTAAATTCAATGCCGTAATAATGAGTCTCGGCATTTAATTCGATATCGCATGGCCAAAACGATGTCGTTTGGAGTTGAGCAATACCGCGGTGAATTTAAGCGAGACCGTGAAGAGGCTCGGCGGTACCGCGGTACTTGAAACGACATTGGTTGCAGACCATGTGTGAGTCTTGCGCAGGACATGTGTTGTTGTTGGACAAGGAATGTTTTTTATTTTATTTTTCCTTGTCGGAGGAGGAGAGTAACAGCACCGTTTGGAGTCAAACAATACTGCGAAGAGATAAAACGGTGCCGCGAACCTCACAGCTCAATGGCATCGCGAGGCTGGGAAACAGTGTCGTTTGGCTAAAAAACGGCACCGCGACAAGCGGCATCGCGAATGAGTTAAAACGGTACCGCAAGGAAGCTCAGCGGTACCGCGGCACTGGAAACGAAACCGTTTACTGAAAATAAAAGGGGCCGCGCGTTTTAGTGTAGGTGTCGGGGAAGGAGTTTTTTTGTATATAATTAATTATTATTTTTATTCCTTGGTGGAAAGGGAAAATCGGTACCGCATGGAGATAAGCGGTACCGCGGAGAGTTAAAACGGTACCGCGGATTTAAAAACGGTGCCGCGAGAGCCTGGTAAGCGGTACCGATTAATTAAAAATCATATCGGGCAAGTGACCAAAATTCACCCAGGCCAATGCGAGCGCCGACTGCGGCGGTTCCATGGATTAATATTTTTTGGCTATATTGGCGGTGTCGTTTAATTCAAAACGGTACCGCGAGTAAGCCCAACGGTACCGCTGTTTTAGAAAACGACAGTGTTTAATATAAAACAATGTCGTGGAGTAAAAAACGACATCGCGTGAGATTCACACCAACCCGAGCGGTGAGGAGATCAAGACGGTTGAGACATGTGGGAGTTCACAACGGAGCAGTTGAGGAAGCGGTTCCACCGAGCGTGAAGACTACAAAGCGGTTTTTCGAATAAAAGCAGTGGAGCAAGGAGAGAGAAAAGGACAACCAAATCAACACAGAAACACATCTGTCAAACTTTATCTTTTTTCTCTGTAACTCCTTCGCGGAGCTCTCCTTCCAGGAAGGATCTCCATAGTTGTGGTCTTAGTCGTAGTCGCGGAGCTCTCCACAGGAATCTCCATAGGAGTAGCGGTAGCGTAGATTCCTCAAAACTCAAACACCCTCGTTCGAACGTAGTTTGGAGAGGTGCGAACCGTAGTAACGGTCGTTCTTGGTTAGAAGTCAGAGGTGCATCGATCAAATCAACGACGCCGACATTCGGCGGCGGATATTTGACGGTCGTCTCGATTTCAGCAATCACCGGTGCATTCGATCAAACGGCACCGCAAGAGTTTCCACCGCGAAACATCGAATCAACATCGCCGGAAACCGAATTCGGCACCGGCGGTGGCATTTGGTTTTTTCCGAGGAAACACATGCAACCCATGACGACCCATGCTGCATTAACAGAAGCCAAATATGTCTTGTAACACAAGCCACATTCCATGTATCTCAGACCAAGTCCCCCCTCTTGTTTGGGGTATGTGAGGTGTTCTAAACTATTGTCAAAAAAAAAAAAAACTATTCAATATGACAAATCCGATACAAACTATTTTTCCGTTAATGTTGACCGACATTGACCGTTAGTATTTAACAAAAAATCTAGTCAGCATCTATGTGGGTTGTGCCAAATTTGTCATTTTTGAATAGTTTAGGACATAAATGTCACGAAACGCATATAGTTTGTGTCAGATTTATCATATGAAATAGTATCGGACACAAATGACTCTTTTAGTATAGTTTGAGCTTTCTAGTGGAATTAGCCCTATAAATTATGAACTCTAGATCATATCTTTTTTACCCTCGCCTTTTTGGTTCTTCACTCTTGGGCACCTTAGCTAACATCATGGAAATAATAATAGTTTCTCGTCAATAAGAAGAATGTAGAGAGATTAATAAATAAATTCAATTAGTTATAAAATTTAATATTACCTACTCGGGAATTAGCACCAAAACCACTAGGTGGATTTGATTTGGAATTCGAAGTGTACCAGAGAAGACCGTCTCTAATGCCTACTACACTTATCAACTTGCTCAATTTTGTAACTAAAAAATGAACACGCATTATGTTGTATGTGGTATGCATCACATTGAGAATCCTAGATATGGTATGTATACTACAGAGTTTTCTAATGGCAACTACTTTGTATCTTATCAACTCATGCCCGAATTCAATGCATATATAATATAAAATCAATGGGTTAATGATAAACCGTTAATTATACATGTTTTTACCCCTATTCTTACACCGTTTGAGATGTTGATTCTCGTGTTTTAGGCCAATTTCACGCTAGGTTGCTCTTGTTTGTGATATTTCAGGTCCTAGTACGTGAATGAAGGTTTGGGAACGAGTTCGGGGTCGATTGTACGAAGATCGGACGTGTGGCGAGACACTGAGGAAGCCACACGGGCACTCCTAAAACCCACACGGCCGTGTAAGGAACCCATGTGGCCGTGTGGAAATTACCGAGCCTTCACACGAGCATCCTGGGAATTCCACACGGCCGTGTGTCCCTGGTCGTGTAGGAAGCCTGAAGTCCACTTAATCGAAACTCCGCATTTTGACACTCACACAGGCAGCTGGGAAAGCCACACGGCCGTGTGGCCTGGCCGTGTGATCGGGAAAATCTGGGTTTTAACCCAATTTCAAGCCAAAGGAGAGGGGATGGACTTTTTGGAGCAAAAACAGAGCCCTAGAGAGAGAAAGTGCGAAGAACACATCCTATAAGTGATTTTGGAGCTGGGTTTCGTCAAATCGAGCTTGGAGATCATCATAGGAGTGAAGACCATCATCCCAGAGCAGATTCTTCCCATTGTTATGAGTATGACTGCTTTGTATTCTGTTTTCCTCTCTTTCTCTATGGAGTAGAACCATCTCTCACTTGGGTATGAAGAACCCTAGTTCCATGTGTTAGGGATCTTGATTGTAATGACTTGGGATTGTTATACTGTTTGGTTTTAATCGAATGATGCATGATTCATTGAATTAATTGAAGTCTGATAAGCTTTTCTTGATTTCTGCTGCAACCTGAGAATAGATAGAATCTGATTATGTTGTTAGAGCTTCATCATTCGGTAGCAGTAGATTGGTTATACGAGAGTTATTCAATCTACTGCTTTGTACTGGAATCCAATTCCAGTAGTGGAGTTCTGTGTTCATAGCCTTAGCTTTCTATTCCGGTGAAGACTAGTCGTCTGTCGGGTAGTTGGACTGAGAGGGCTTGGTCAGCTTAAGAGATTCCAAGCTACTGTCGAATCTTCCGCAGTTTAATCAACAGTAAATCAACCCAGGGTAATTACAACGGAGACCTAACTAAGGATCTAGGGGGACTCATTCCCGAGTGACTCTTCCTTTGCTTCAGAAAACCGAACCAATTCCTGTTTTCTTACTGCTTTTAGTTAAAACAACAATCACTCGACTTAGTTTGCTAGATAATAGATAATCACGGAGTAGGCAGTAGATTTAGACCCCGGGTTGACATTAAAGCTTGCCTGTTACTGCATTTCCGGACTGCGATTACACTTGGTCGCAGTTTGGTGTTGTGTTCTATTGTGTCAGTTAAGGTAGCGTATTTTTAGTTGGTTTTTGAGTTATATAGAAAGATAGATAAGTAGTATAACTATGTTTAGGTAATATCATCTAGATGATCGCACATACTATTTTCATCAATGATAAGCATCTCTGCATCTATTTTATTATGATTGCCTATCCCTTCGCTAATGCATTCCTAAATTCTATGATTTGATTATATTCAATTGAGGTTTGAATGATTGAATGGCATGAATCCTGATCAAATTCCTGTTGTTTCTGCTTTAACCTAGAATGAGAATATCTGTCTAGGTTGATAGAGCATCCTTAATTGAAGGTAGCGAATTGGTGACTTTAGTCGAGGAGCCAATTCGCTATTCTGTACCGAAGTCAATTCGGTAGTGGAGGTTTGGTTCGTTAGGGCCTCAATCTGTTTACTCCGGTGGAGGTTAGTCGCCCGCTAGAGACTCAGATTGAGAGGGTCTGAAGACCTTTAGTCGAGACTTCAGACTGTTTAAGAACCTTCCGCAGTATAACTATCATAGAAATTGAACTTGGTAATTACAATCCGGCTTAACTGCAGTCTAGGGGGAACCATATCCGGGTGACCTCTCTTAACCTGAAAACAACCGTTTAGTTGCTTTGCTTGCTTGTTAGTTTAGACCTTCACTAAAGTTTCATTGCTAGATAATACGAATTCACTGAGTAGTCATCACATCTAGGACCCGGGTTGACATTGAAACCCAAACCCGCTATACTACGCTTTAGGAAGTGGTTTCACTTGGCCATTTTCTAGAGTGACAGTAGGAGTGAGTTAAGTTTTTGGCGCCGTTGCCGGGGACGGCTAGGTTGTTGAAGAAAAGTGATTTCTGTTACTTTAGCATTTTCATTTTCGCATTGAGTGTTTGTTTTTTCCCACTTGTGCCTTCACGGGTTTGCATTGCTTGATTGTGTGCAGATAGTGCATGACCCGTAGCCAGTCGGGAGGTTTACTGCCGTTGGATCCAGAGATTGAACGCACCTGCAACCAACTTCGGAGACAACAGCGAGCTAGACTGGTTACGGTGGAGCACAGAGACGGCCAGTTGAGCAGCGAATCCGAGGACGAGTACGAGATGGAGGGCGAAGACATCCCACAACCGGGGAATGCTCGACAGGCTCCCCCGGTGAATCAGCATCCACCACCACCGCCGGGTCCCACCTTGGAGTACTACTACACTCCACGGATTGCCGACATCCGCCCGATCATCCTCTATCCGCCCATCACAGCGAACAACCTCGAGATCAAGCCATGCTGGATTCAACTCATTACATCATCTATCCAGTTCCATGGTTTGAAGGATGAGGAGGCCCGGGCACATCTTTCCCGTTTTCTGCAGCTGACGAACGGGTTCAAACTGAACGGTGTTCCGGATGACGCAATCCGCCTTCACCTCTTCCCTCATTCTCTGGCGGGGAATGCTAAGAGGTGGTTGGAGACCTAGCCCCCATTGTCCATCACTTCTTGGGACGATCTGGCAGATAAGTTCGTGCACAGGTACTATCCGGCATCGAAGACCACAGAGATTCAGCGGGAGATCACTCACTTCCACCAAGAGCTAGATGAGTCACTTCGTGATGCATGGGAGCGGTACATGGGATATTTCTGGTAGTGTCCCCATCATGGCTTCAGCGATGCTTTCACAGTGGGGAACTTCTACAGTGCCCTCACCCCAGACAGCCAGAGAGTGATCGAGTCTCTATGCCCAGGAGGGGATATTCTCACTAAGACTCCACCCGAGCTAAACCAGATGATCAGTACCTTGGATGCCCGCGATCATTCCTGGGGGCAGAGCAGCAGAGGCAGACAGTCCTGGGACCGTGGTGTGCACGCTGTGGAGGCCCGGTCCGGTTTAGAGCAGCAGGTGGCTGAGTTGGTGCAGACATTGAAGCAGCCCAACAGTCTCCTTCCGGCCCGAGGTGTAGCTACGCCTCCAGTAGCTCGGTGTCAGTGGTGCGAGAGCCCGAATCAGCGGGTGGAGGACTGTCAGGCTATGAGGGAGTCCTCTACTCCCCAAGAACAGGTGGACTTCATCGCAAATGCTCGGCGCCTTGACCATATAGCAATACCTACAATGAGGGATGGCGCAAGCATCCCAACTTTGCTTGGAGCAGCAACACCAACAAACCACCTGGTTTCCCAGCACCAGCAGGTGGTTTTCAGCAGAGGCAGCCCTTCCAGGCTAGGCAGGGGCCACCACCACAGCAGCAGCCCTACCAGCCTAGGCAGGGGCAGCCATTCCAGCAGCCCCAGCGACTAGGGGTGGAAATCGGTACGGTATCGGTATCCCAATACCAAATACCGAAATCCCGAATACCGAATTACACCCTAAAGTCAATCCCAATCCCAATCCCAAAATAATTTCGGTATCCCAATCCCAATCCCTAAATATACCGGTATCCCAATCGGTACTTCGGTATCCCAATCGGTATTATCGAATACGAAATTAATTACCTTTACAATTAATAATTAAATATATTAATTATATTTTATTGTTTAATTTAGGGGGAAAAGACTAAGCAAAGAGTCTTGAATTAGGATATTATTAAGGAGAATGGAGGAGAGGAGACATCTCAAGTTCTTGTCATTATTAATCTTTAATTTGACGAATTGGAGGTTGACAGACGACTATTAATAGTGATGGAATGATCTATGTATAATTAAATGACACTTTTGGTGGTTGAGGGTCGTGTAGTAGTGAATGAGAGAGTTTATTTGAGAGGATAAAATACACACTAGCTTATATTTCGGTATTTCGGTATAATACCGATCCCAATCCCGTAATCCCTAATACCGAATAACAAATGAAATTCAATCCCAATCCCAATCCCAAAAAATAATTCGTGTATTCGGTAATACCAAATATAGACAAATTTGGTACGGTATTCAGTATATCCCAAATACCAGTACCAAACTTCCAGCCCTACCAGCGACAGTATGCCGAGCCTGCAGCAGCCCCAGCTCCCGATAACCAGATGACCGATCTGAAGAATATTTTGGCGGCATTCATGACCACCAGCCAGGCGAATTTCACGAGGGTGGACCAGAGCATAGCCTCTCTGGAGGCAGGACAGAGGAACCAGGGTGCTATTCTGCAAGATTTACAGCACCAAGTCGGTGCCCTAGCGCGCCAATTTACTGCCTGGGCCCTGGGGACTCTACCTGCCACCACCATCCCCAATCCACGGGAGCCGCACAAGCAGCTGGATGCCATCTTCACCAGGAGTGGCAGGCCCACATCGGCTGATCCTGCCCCGACCAGGCAGGAGGAACCACTACCTGCTTCAGCACTTCCCGCCGATGGTACAGAAGTGCGGGTGGAGAAGGAAGCCCCTGCTCCCAAGCCACAACCAGTGGTTAAGGAGCACGTACCCCAGCTTCCCTTCCCCACTCGCCTACACAAGGACAAGCTGGAGACTGAGTTTGCCAAGTTTATGGCAATGTTGAAGCAGCTCAACATCAGCATACCGTTTGTGGAGGCACTGTCGAAGATTCCCAAGTACTTTAAGTTCATGAAAGATCTCCTCACCAACAAGAAGAAACTTGGGGATCTCTCGACAGTGCTGCTGAGCGAGGAGTGTTCTGCTATCCTGCAGAACAAGCTGCCCGAGAAGCGCAAAGACCCAGGGAGTTTCACTATCCCTCTTGTTATTGGCAGCATGCATGTAGGAAAGTCCTTGGCGGACCTAGGCGCTAGCATAAATGTCATGCCCTATAAATTGTTTAAGAAGCTAGACCTAGGTGAACCTAGAGCTACTAGGATGAGCATTCAGTTAGCTGATCGTTCTATCGTGCATCCTAGGGGTATCATAGAGGACCTGCTTGTTAATGTGGGTGCATTCACATATCCTGTTGACTTTGTTATTCTGGATATAAATGAGGATGTGGATGTGCCTTTGATTTTAGGGAGACCATTTCTTGCCACCGCCAAGGCACTTATTGATGTGCATGAGGGTAAACTGATACTGCGTGCTGGAAATGAACAGGCTACCTTTGCTGTGACTGAATTCGATCACTGTGCTATGATTGCTGTCACACCTGTGCATGCTATTTCTGACCCGGTACACGAGCCTGTCGTGTATCCGTCTGCATCTCCCATTTTGCAGGACCCTCATCTCACTCCTTCACCGCCACTCCATCCAGCCTCGTCTCCGAACAAAAAGATCAAGGAGGAGTGGCGGCCGAAGCAGCCGGTTACCAAGCCTGCACGGACGAAAGGTGGAGACCACTATGAGCTGGTTCCACCACCTGCACCACGACCACCCTGGCCATCCGAGTACTCACTCGCCTGCATCTTGCCGGATGGCCAGGTCGAGCTGACCAATGCTGGTGGTTGCACCCGTCGGGTGCATGGCCACAACCTGAAGCTGTACCTCAAGAGCGACGTGGATCCGCTCTTGGAGGCACCTGTTACTGCACCTCCCTGAGTATCCACCATGGGCGTCCAGCTAAAAGACGGTAAAGAAGCGCTTGTGGGGAGGCAACCCCACCATGGTTTGCATTTCTACCCTTTGTTTTTATTTATTTATTTCATTTTTGTCGTTTTTTGAGTCTTTGGGTCTGTCTGGAGTCTGTCTGGAAAGTATTTCGTGCCTCTGGCGGTGCCTTTTAATGTGTGATTGAGTAAATTTTAGAGCCGGGGCACGAATGAGTCTTGGTGTTTTGAAATTGGAACTTGTAAAATAAGGCAAGTTGGGCTCGGCAGTGAAAACACGGGCAGCAGGGGTTCAAAACACGGCCGTGTTTTGACCTCTGCCCGCCCGTGTTTTAATCATGGCTCGGCCCTCGCTAAACTGCCCTCGGCAGTAAAAGCACGGGCAGCCTGGGGGTCAAAACACGGCCGTGTTTTGCCCCCCAGCCCGCCCGTGTTTTAAAGAGGGGGGAGCACGGTCTCGGGCTTAAAAACACGGGCGGGGCACGGTCAGAACACGGCCGTGTTCTGGCCCGCCCTATAAAATCAAATTTTCAGACCTTCCCCCCCATTTCCACCATTTCTCCCAAACCCTAGCCGCCCCCCTCGCCGGAAAATCGCCCTCTTCACCTTCTCCTTCGATTTTCCGGCCATAAATCCTTCCCCCGACCTCCAAATCACAAACCGCGACCACCCCCACGCTCCTGGAGTCGAGGAGCACATTCCCTAGAGGTTTGGGCGAGTTTGGCCGAGGTTGGGTCGCCGGCGGTGAGTTCTCCGGCGAGTCTCCGGTGAGTTTTCCGGCGACTTGGGGTGCGTTTTGCCACTTTCTTCACCTCTCTCAGGGTATCTACTTGCGTCTCCAGGTGTGTTCTCTTTGTCTTGTCTTATATTTTTGGAGAATCGATACCTAGAGTTAGGTGAGGAACTTGTGATTGTGCAATAATTTGAGAACGATTTGGTAGGCCAATGGCTTTCTTTGCATGCTATATTTTATCTTGGGATTTCAATTCCTCGGCCTACCATTTGCATGTTACCATTATCTACCGGCTTGTTGTGATTTTGTGTGTGATTGGTTGATTGGTGCTTACTTGGATTGGTTTTGGTGTTTGTTTCCCGGGGGCCTAGTCCACTGTCCAAATCGCTCGATTTGAGGGCCCTCGGTGAATTTGGTTGTGTGATTCTCGTGTGATGGGTATGTTTTTTCTCCGGGAGTCTAGTCCACTGTCCTTATCTTTCGATATGAGGGCTCCCGGTGTGATTTTGACTAACATTGACCCTGTTCGCTCGTGTCCCATTTTGTCCGTTCTTGTGCTTTGCAGGGTCATGGAAGGCTACCTCGACCATTTGAGCATCACCCAGCGCCATTTGCTGCGGACTATCCGTACCCGCACCATTCCCGAGCACCTGCACCTCGATTTTGAGGTGTTCGCTGCACTTCATGCCAGGCCGCAGATGGAGGCCGCTGTGCGGGCTTATGGTTGGCGGCGCCTTCTCTGCCTCGCCGAGCCGACCTACTAGGAGCTCGTCTGGGAGTTCTATGCCTCCTTCCGCCACAACCAGAGGGGGAATGTCGACCATAGTAACGCAGTTCAGTTCACACTTGGCGGGGTCGAGCACTCCATCAGCTACTGGGAGTTCGCCAATGCACTTGGGCTCAACTCCCCGCATTCCAGCGACGGGGGCCTGCGCTTGGACCTCACTGATCCCACAGACTTTCCATGTCAGGCGTACTTCCGGCGGATCTGCCTGCCCAACAACGTGGACGAGGAATACATCGCCAGCCAGACGCGGGCCTCTCTCCTCCGGCCTGAGTGGCGCATCCTCAACCACCTGCTCACCAGTTCCTACACCCCCAGCCGGGGCTTGCCCAACCGAGTCACCCTCCGGACCCTATTCTTCATGGAGGCGATGGGTCGCACTGAGGACACCATCCAGCTAGGCTCGGTGGTCGCCCGGACATTCGGGAAGGCCGCCTCTCACCAGGATCGCCACCTTGTCTGTGGCCCGGTTATCACGGCCCTGGCCCGCTACTACGGGGTCGAGATCACTGGGATGACCCAGGTCCACGGGCCCACTCCACTCAGCGAGGCCAACCTCCGCGCTCAGCACCTGGTGGCTCGCCTAGGGCGTCTGCTCTGGATTGCGGGTCTTCCCCAGCCACCTGCGCCCGCAGAGGGAGACCAGCCGGAGTCCAGCGCCGCTGGATCTCGCCGGGTTCCTCGTCGTGCTACTCCTCGTGCCCAGGCTCCCGCGAGCCCCTCCGCTGCTCCCAGATCTCCTGCTCCGGGGTCTCCTCCTCCCGTGGTGGTGCCCATCTCTGATCAGTTGGCGGCCATCCCTCAGCAGAACGAGCGCATTCTGGCCGGCCAGGAGCGCATTCACACCCGCCTCGATCGTGAGAGGGACCGCGGCCGTCGTCTGATGTCCGGCCAGCACTACATCATGTCATACCTGGGCCTGGACCCGAACGCAATTCACTACCCCTTCGTCTAGTCTCCGGGGTATGAGGACCAGTACCCCCCACCTTCCGGCGATGGTGGCGATGCCTTCTAGTGGAGAGAGTACCTGGTTATGGCCGTGCTTTCTGTTCCAGACTGAGACTACAAGTTTTTGTTGTTTTGTTTGGATTTTTTTTCTTTTATTTTGGATTGTAGACTTGGAACTCCGGTTCTATCACCCAGTGTGTGTCTTTTGTTGACTTTAGCTCTGTGCCTCGGACTGGGTCCCCTTTCAGTCCCCTGCTATTGTCTGGTCTGCCTCTCCATCTCCATTCCTGATCTCATTTCACGGTAACATCGTTCCCCTTCCCTCTGCTCCATTGAGGACATTGTCGCATTCAAGTGTGTGTGTGGGGGGGGGGGGGGGGGGTTCTTTGTATTAATTGGAACGTGTGTATGGGTGCTTGGAGCCTAGTCCACTGTCCAAATCTCGAGATTTGAGGGCTCCAAGCACTGCTGTTTGCTTGATAATTGATCGTATTGGCATTGTGGATGTGATTAGAGAATTGAATGGCTTTTGACTCGATGCATAACAACTTGAGTGTGACTAAGACAGCCTATTACGATGACTGAGATGTGTAGTAGGGTTATGTAGGGGTTCAGTTTTCAACTGTTTGCTTACCAACTGCGACTTGCATTTGATCACTTGCTTTTGACAGTCATTTATGCATCTAGTTCAGGGAATCAAAATGTGAGATAGAGCATATAGGTAGCCATGTGAGATTTGAGCCTGCTCGTTTCTTTCTTGTGCGATAGATCCCTCTTCCATGAAATGTAGCATTCACGTTGTCACTAGCTAAGATGATGGAGGCATAGGATTAGCCCACGACCAAACTGACTGTCCTGATGTGTCATATCCCCTAGTCAGCCCCTTTGAGCCGTGTGTTGTCCTTTCTTTCGGTCTACAATGAAAAATCACCCTTTGCATCTTTTAGAAGGTTCCACAGAGTGGTTTTTACGTGTTTTCTGCTGTTTCTGCTAAATGTAATGTGAGGGTTGGAGGTAGTGCTTAAAAGTTGGGCGTGTATTTGACCGAAATGTGCAGAGGTGGTGGTTCTCTTAAGGAATGAATAAAGAAAAAGATAAAGAAAAACAAAGAAAAAAATGAAAGCAAAAGAGAGCCACCACCAAAATTCTGAATAGTGCCCATTAGGTAGTGTTTCTTAGCAGTCTTGCTTGGAAATGCTAACATTTTTATAACCTCCTTCGCTCTTGTGCCCTAAAGAATTTGATTAATGCAGAATAGCAGGACGGAAGTTACTGGTTTGCTTGACTGTGGTTTTGTCGGGTTGGGAAATGTGGAACCTTGTGCTATAACTACCACCACCTAAAAGGCCTTTTCCCCATGTCCAAGACCCTAGCCAGTCATTTGAACCTGTGTCTAAGACCTCTGGATTAGTTAGTGGTGATACCCCCTATGTGAACTCTAGCATTTAGAGGCTGCATTCATGGTGAAGAGACGTTAGGGATTGAGAGAATAAGCATGCACATTTTTCGCATCAAATTGTCCTGACCCCACTGGTCGAGAGTGAGCGATTCATTTTCTCATATTCTCTATACTCTTTACCCTGGTGAGGACCTAGATTGCTCGGTCTTAATTCTGATATCTTGAGCTTTGTGCATGAAGTGATTGTTTTGAACAAGTGATTGAGTCAAGTCTATGTTGGTTGGTGAACGGGAGAGAAATCTTCCTTTGCTCGGTTTTATTGCATTCGAATGTCATATGTGGTGGTTGTCTAGGTTGTTGTTCGAGTTGCCATGTGTTGATGATCGAAAGCCAGTATGATCCACGTGTTTTGTGCCGATATGATTTGCCCTGAAGCCTGCTTGATTGAAATGTCTTGAGCTTACCTGGTGTCTGACTTGGTTTGCTTAGGGACAAGCAAACGGTTAAGTGTGGGGGAGTTTGATAACGATGTAATTGCACATATTTGTGCCCCTAGTTCTTATCCGTTTAAGGGGCATAGTCGTGTATTCTTGGCCTATTTTACGCCGGGTTGTGCTATTTTGTCATATTTCAGGTCCCAGGCGTCAAAGGAAAGGCTAAGCACGAGTTTCGGGGCATTCGGAAGTCATTTCGTCGAGCTGGAGCCAAAACACGGGCAGGAGGCCTTCAGAACACGGTCGTGTTCTGTGGCCGTGCTTTTACTGCCAAGAGCTAATTCGAGTTTGGCAATCACGAGCTGATTACACGGCCGTGTCCACCAAAGCACGGCCGTATCCTCCCAAAAGCACGGCTGTGTTTGCACCAACTGCTGGCCGTGTAATTAACCCTAGCCAAAGCACGGGCGGGCTGAGGCAAAGCACGGCCGTGCCCTCGACCGTGCTTTGCCCAGTGATGCCCTTTTAAGCAGATTTCAGCCAAAAAGAGAGGGGATTCTAGTTTGAGAGAGACAGAGCGATTCCTAGAGAGAGAAAGCGACGAACAAGAGTCTCCAAGTGCCCTAGCTTGATCTTCATCACCATTGGAGCTTGGCTTGAGATTGGAAGAGTGCCGATCAACGTCCAGAAGCTAAATTCCATCCTTCACAGTATGGTTTCCGCATCTGATTCTGCTTTTGCTTCTTTCTCCATGGAGTAGTTCTCCCATTCATCTGGGTGTGGGAACCCCTAGATCTGTATGTTAGGATTGATTGTATGAACCCAAGTACTGTTTCTATGATTTGATTATATTCGATTGAGGTTTGAATGATTGAATGGCATGAATCCTGATCAAATTCCTGTTGTTTCTGCTTTAACCTAGAATGAGAATATCTGCCTAGGTTGATAGAGCATCCTTAATTGAAGGTAGCGAATTGGTGACTTTAGTCGAGGAGCCAATTCGCTATTCTGTACCGAAGTCAATTCGGTAGTGGAGGTTTGGTTCGTTAGGGCCTCAATCTGTTTACTCCGGTGGAGGTTAGTCGCCCGCTAGAGACTCAGATTGAGAGGGTCTGAAGACCTTTAGTCGAGACTTCAGACTGTTTAAGAACCTTCCGCAGTATAACTATCATAGAAAGTGAACTTGGTAATTACAATCCGGCTTAACTGCAGTCTAGGGGGAACCATATCCGGGTGACCTCTCTTAACCTGAAAACAACCGTTTAGTTGCTTTGCTTGCTTGTTAGTTTAGACCTTCACTAAAGTTTCATTGCTAGATAATACGAATTCACTGAGTAGTCATCACATCTAGGACCCGGGTTGACATTGAAACCCAAACCCGCTATACTACGCTTTAGGAAGTGGTTTCACTTGGCCATTTTCTAAAGTGACAGTAGGAGTGAGTCACAAGCATACATTGTGATATGCTGATTGGATTTGATACTTCCTGCACATCTGTCACTGCATTAAAATCTCCCATGATGGCACATGGATTATGGACTTCTTTCTATAAGCTCAGTTCCTTATTGAGACGAAATCTATCTTGCTCTTTGTTAGGGCTGTAGACAAAGAAAGGATCACTGGTACTTGACCATCCACTTGCACTTGTACAAAATGCTTTGCCTCATCTAGATTTTTACCTTTAATTGTGGCTTCTAGAAGAGCCAAACTGGATTTCAAACCTATGTTCAGCTCGATTATTAATGATGTTTTTTGCTTCAAAAATGAAATCAGGCAACACTTCTAAAAGCTGCACTTTTGGAAAAGCTCACAAGTGCTTTTTACAACATAAAACTCGAAGTTACTTAAGTTGTTCCTCTGGCGAATCCTTAATCGTATCTTGCCTACCACGGAAGCCTTGATTGAGAAACGGGTCCAAATTTTGCCAAGATGTCCGGTGTGTTGGGCAGAGTCTGAAACGATGGAACACCTTTTTTGGGAGTGTCCATTCGCTGCAGCTCTTTGCATCATTCGGGTTTGGACCATTTAGGGCAAGATTTGCCTAGACAGACCTTCCATTTGTTCATAATAAGTGCTTAGGATGACCCAGCCGGAGCAAGTTATGGCTTTGGTGGAGCTCCTGTGTCATATTTGGAAGTTCAGGAATTGGGCGGCTTTTAAGGGTAAGCAGTTCTTGGTTTCCCAATTGATGCGTCAATACCATCAGCAGCTGCATGAGTGAGTGTCTTTACCGGAGGATAGATTGGTCCGGGGTCGGGGTCTTTCGCAGCACCAGCAGGAGGAGGTAGATTTGCCAAACCATCGTCTGTATGTGGGACGGTGCTGTGCGGTCTGGCTCACATTCAGCGAGAGGGATGATCTTGAAGGATGGCATTGGGAATGTGGTGTTAGTGAAAGGTTTGTTTTTTGATGGCATTGTCGATCCTCTTGTGGTTGAGACTATTATCCTCCGTAAAGCTATTTAGTGGTGTCAGACTCTTGGCATCCCTTAAGTTCGGTTTGAAGGTGATGCGAAGATACTCATTGATAAGATTAATGCCAAAGATGCGCGGGATAGTTGAGGCCATTATCAATGAGATCCTTAGTCTGATGGGTATGAATAGTGGGTTTTGTGTTTGGTTCGTAGGTTGGCATAGCAATAGGGTAGCCCATTTAGTGGCTAGAAAGACCCTTTCTTTGTCTCCTGCTCTATTCCGATCGTATGATTTTCGTGCCTAGGTTGGGTCTAGGGTGTAATTTCCTATCTTTTATCAATCAATATGATTATTTTTTGTAAAAAAAAAATATAAAATTCAAAGTTTCAATTTGAAAATTCAAAGAAAAGTTGTTTAAAAATACGAGATTATGCTTATCAATTATATTTTCTTTCTAGAAAATATGATTTTATTTATATTATCTAAAACTAAAATAAATTATAAATAATATTATTTAACATAAAAGTGATCCAACAAGATCTATTTCAATTTTTTTCTAATCATATTTTATAATATAAATATTTTTATTCATTTTCAATCATATTTTAAATTTAAAAAAATATTTCTGATAGTTTATGAGACGAACACTCAAAATTTTTTGGATAATGAATATTTATTAGTCAAACATATTTCAGATTCTTTTTTATTAGTCAAACCTATTAAAATGCTATTAATCAGACAAATGTTAACTTACCGTTAACAATTTTGTTAGTAATATTGACTTGACAACGCGATACTAGCTTGGAAGAGACACATGGAGGTCAACATTCCAAAATTTTAGTATTTAAACTAAGAAAAGAGTTACAAAATAATTAACGATAATGTAAAGATGACTAATATTTTGATGCATTGAAATTTGTTTTGGCTAATTCTTAGTAATTCAATAGGTTTTACTAATAAAAAATAATATGAAAAAATATTTGGCTAATGAATAGTCATTACTCAAATATTTTCTAAAATATTTCTATAAAAAACACCTTAACAACTTTGCAAATACACCTATGTTAATTTCATTACACCTAGATTAATGTCAACCATATACTTTCCATTGGTGGACTCAACTGAATTTTCTTTTACTGAAATAAAATATTGACATTATTTTATCATAACAATAAAAAAATAATTCACTGTTTATCTACCTATGTTACAATAATAAAATTAATATAATTTTTATGGACTACTCCAAACCACGAAAAGGAAACAATTTCCAAAAAAAAGCGAATAAAATTTAATAAATAATTTTAATTCTTATTTTATTTTTCTGTATTAGTTACAAAATTAATTTCATCATAAGCTTTGTGTCTAGCTACTCCATTGATATAATTCTCATTGTACAAATTGGCCAACCGCCACCGTGTGGATGGACTAAGAGCCACAGGTTGGAAGGTGCTACTACTACTCCATTCATTCCCTTCCCCAAAAAGGTTAAAATATTAAAATATCTGTTAATCCAAAGGAGGGTTGTTGTGTTGGGTCCGCAATGGCACCGCAAATTGGTTCTCAGCCACAAACATTTATTATGTATAATTGAATGAACTTGTAAATATCTCCATATCATTGCACTAAACAAACACCACCTAGTTAACAATTATTCTAAACAGGAAATCTTATCCCATGGAAACGCAATGAAACAAAAAGTCGTTTTGAATTCCTCTTTTTTCCCTATAAAATTCCCTTTAGTTTTATATGAGGCGTTGGAGTTGGGGTGGCGCACAATGCATATCTCCAATGATGTTATTTTATTCCCTCCTTTCAGTTTCAACATTGCAATAACTATGGGAAGGCATCTTTTTATCCTCCTATGTTGATAGTGATTTGCAGTGCAGGAAGAGGAAGGACGCAGAGAGCACTATGTAGTGAGTGAGTGGGGTATATTTTTATTTGTGTTATTCTTCTCTCACAAAGGTATAAATTAAGTTAATTGGAAACGGTCTACTTTACAAAAGTCCAATTGAATTTACAATGTTCAAGTGCGTTGATGGTTTTCCAATGGTACGTTTCGGGAAATTTTAAATTCAATATATATACGGTGACAATTATTGGTAGTACGTATTTTGCTATTGTAATTTGATGGGGTTAACTGCGTTCTAGCTCGAAAAAGGTCAACTTAAAAAATGGTTGCAATCGACCTTCACATTCACAAGAATGGTGAAACGATTGACAAGAATTGTCCATCAAATTTCAAATAACTCCTACTTAAAAAGTTAACCTAAATAATCATGAACATACATTTTTATTAAATTGTCACATATACATATGTTGTTCAGTCTACCGTATGCCATAGAGTCTATCTATTTATAT
Source organism: Linum tenue (assembly GCA_946122785.1). Lineage (NCBI taxonomy): Eukaryota > Viridiplantae > Streptophyta > Magnoliopsida > Malpighiales > Linaceae > Linum > Linum tenue. The sequence goes on along the minus strand of CAMGYJ010000005.1, from coordinate 43,849,109 downwards.
AATTATTATCAAGATTTTCAAATATAATACTATACTCTAAATTTTAATGGCCGGTGTTAGTATATAGAGTAGATTGAGGACTTTTTTATATATATATTTGTTTAATATATGTATCTTTATTGTAATTAGGGTTAGCTTATAGAGTAGATCGATGGCTTATTTGTTTCATATATGTACGATATTATAATTAGGTAGTATTGAACATATATAAATATTATAAATTTTAACTTTGGTGAAATGAAAATACATAGGTGAACCCTAATGTATAATTTCTAAACATATCACAAGAACAATTTAATAACCGACTATTCTGATTTGTCAAAGTATATCAAGAACAACTAATAGTTACAATCGCGCGGTCTGAACTACTTTTTGGCATATAAAACCGAGGATCGTGAATCCACTCTATGTCGTACAATTCCAAATGAATGGAAACTAGTACCTTCGCCGGCCGGACTGACCTAATTGAAAGTGATAATTCCATATGGTCGGCCGTAAAAATTTCAGGAAAATGAAAGGAATAATAATATATATATAATCAACAAATTTTATAAAATGACCATTGGAGTATGACAGGAGACGTAATTTATAAACTTGTGGCCCTACCTTTTGCCCATAGCTTTGGATATAAAACGTCGGCCATGGAAGGCCTAATGGTTTACTTTTCTCATCAACTCCTCTCTTCTCTACTTAACATCATCTCTCAAAACAAACATTTCCCCATCTCTCTCTCTCTCTCTCTCTCTCTCTGAAAGAACATTTGATCAGGATCTGAATATGACCAAAGTATACCCAAACTCGGCTTCTTCACCCACAGCAACCGCCAGGTTCAGTAACCAGTCTTCGTCATCGCGGTGGTCTCGCAACCAGCTCCCTAGATTGTCGAATGATCATCGCTCGGCCGCCGCCGACGACTCGTCGTCGTCGGAGCAGGTCGTGCTGACGGTCTGGAAGAAATCCTTGCTCTTCAACTGCAACGGCTTTACTGTATTCGACGCCAGAGGGAACCTGGTTTTCAGGGTCGACAACTACATGGCCGCATCGGGCAACAACGGCGAGATCCTCCTCATGGACGCCGCCGGCAAGCCCCTCCTCACCAGCCGCCGCAAGGTACGAGTCGTATTATTATGTTATATAATACGAATCGTTATGTAATTTGACAGAGTCATATTCCTTATCAATTTTTTTTTTTGGTTTGTGTCAATGTGTAGAGGATGAGCCTGACAGAGAGTTGGTTGGTGTTCGAGGGCGAAACGACGACGAATCCCAAGTTTTGTGTGCGGAAGAAGGCGATGAGCGTACTCAATCCGAAATGTTTGGCGCAAGTGAGCCACTGTGGTGGTAACAACAACAACTTAGTGTATGAGATAGAAGGATCTTATGCGCAAAGACGATGTACAATGTATGATTCGAAGAGGCGGATTGTGGCGGAGATCCGGCAGAAGGAGGCGGCGTGCGGCGGCGGCGTTGCTTTTGGTTTTGATGTTTTCCGCCTCATAGTTCGGCCCGACATGATGGACACCTCGGTAGCTATGGCGCTTGTGATCCTTCTGGACCAGATGTTTGGATCTTCCAGGCGCTCTTCTCTTTCTTCGCCTGGTTAATTACTTATCAGGCTACTTAATTTAGCTACTTAGTACAAAAGAAAGAAGAAGAAAAAAAGCTATCCCCCAAACGCAATAGTAAAGTACAGAACATTTAAATTTTCGATACTAGTATGTAATTAGTTTCTTATTATCATAGTGATTGGCATCTTTCCATCCATATATAGAGTTTATATTTTATTCAATGGATCTTCGATCATGTGTGTCCGTCCACTTTAGCGATGCGGTGTTGGCAAATGGAATAATCAATGATCATATGAAGGGGGAAAATTATCACATATCATACCACCTCATAGGGCATCCGATACTCTTTTTAATTGTTCATACATATAAAGTTAGTGGATGCTCTAGCGTATGATTTACATGTGTGTTCACATATGTTTGATGTACTTTGATGTCGATGAATCATTAACCACCGGTTAATATGATGAGAGTGTCATGTCCCCTTCGACTAATATCCAAGCTTGTGTAATACTTAGGAATTTTGGTTTCAAAATCTAGTGTCATGAGATCCATTTTAAATAACATTAATTTTCATAATCTATTTGGACTTAGCTGGCAGAAGGGTCTTTAGCCTATTTAGTTCTTCAGTGGTGAAACAAATGAATGTGGAGTGAGGTTCAAGATGACTCACTCGACTAGTAGGTGAATAAGATGAATTTCCAACTTAGTTGTTACTCTTGTGTCCAATATTGACATCCACTGATCCTACAAAGGATTTTTTTTCTTCTTCCTTCACTGTAATTTTTCTTTAGTTTCCAACAATCTTTTTGCAATATTGACAAAACATGCCTTCTCACTCCACTTGTCTAGGTGTTTTGTCCTTATATTAACTAGCTAGGTTGGTTCACAGATGCACCTAGTGCTAATGCTAAGGCAATTGTCTCTTCAGTTTGCCAGTCTTAGTAGTTGCACAATTGAGTTGTCTTTCAAGTCGAATCATGACCTGTAGACACTATCCAGATCTGGTAAAGGGTTTAACATCATCTGGGTCTTAACATGGTGACTTTCCTGTTGAGACTCAATAAAAGTTTGATGACCTTTCTTTATTCCTGATACTTCATCACAATTTCATAAGTCCTAAATGCACAATCACAGTATGGAATTGGCAAATAGCCATGATTTTTCATCCCATAGAAGCCTAAGAAAGGTGTAATTTTGCATAATAGTTTGATTACCCTGTTTGGTCATATCTATTTTTCTCTTGCAAAATGAGCAATTCTTACCGAATCTCCTTGACTAAACCTAGAACGTAGGTAATTCCAAACTTGTGAAGCTACTTTGATATTCCTAATACCATGAACAATATCCTCAGAAACAAAATTGCAGATCCAGCAGACAACAATGCCATTAACCTATCCACAGTTCCTTAAGAGGGATATGAGATATAAGGTAACTAACTCATTCTTAGGATGAAGCCTACTCTGTTCTTGGGCGATTTGAGAAGAGCCTCCTTTATTGATTTGATCGAGAGAAAGTAATTGTCATCGTTTAGTTTGAATATGATGACCAGAGCTAGGAAACGGCGCGATCTGGTCCAGACTGGACCATATATTATATACTGTTTATGGTGTAGATCTAGAGGTTGAATTATAGACCACAGACTATACAGTTCAGACCAGACCACGTCTGTGCGGTCTGATCCAGATAGATCATACTTAACAAAAAATTAACAATTTGATTAGTCAAAAAAAAAACAAAAAAAAAACCAATAGCCAAGAAAAAATGGTTTTTCCTTCAAACATATATTCTAATATGCATGAATAATTTTGACACCATAAATCTAAGTAAATAATAAAGATACAAAGTCAAAGCATCCCAACTTGTATCATAATGTCATAAACATTTACATAATGTCATATAGAGACACGATCATCTCTATTCTATGGTGAAATGTGGTTGTGAATGAAGGATGGGGACGAGATTCTAAAAATTAAGATTGATATTTGGGTATCCTTGTGGGAGTTGGGAGAGTGGTAGAGTGAGCTGCTAACACGTATTGACAAGTCGGCAAGGCAACGGTTTGGTACGGTAAACCGCGGTCTAGACCAGACCAGACCAAGTAATCAAAACATTATATAATACAGACTAGGGGTGGCTATACGGTCCGATCCGATTAAATTGGACCAAATTGATCCGGTCCCAGTTCGGTCTTTTCGGGAATATAAGGACAAAAGATTGGATTGGATACAGTCCGGTCTTGATCCGGTCCGATTCCAATTTGATCTTGATTTTAGATTGAGCTTGTGGGGATTTGAGTGTTGGGGTCTCTTATCCGGTCTTTATCCGGGTTTTTTACCTCAAATCTAAGCCCGGATATGAGATTGGATTGTTTGCTATCCGGCCCCAGTCCGGTCCTGGTCCGGGTTATATGGCCCGGTTTCGGGTAAAACCAAACAGTTCGAACCAAATAGCCAGCCCTAATACAGACCATGGACCAGGCGAGACCATACTTAACGGTCTACTGTCATGGTTTTTCAAACGGTCTGATCTAATTTCCCAGCCCTAATGATGACTAGTGGGAAGGAATTATCACTATGAGCCAAATAGAAGGAGTTACTATATCAATATGGATTTTTGTATCGTGGTCGCATGAGTAGTCTATCAGTAGCTTGAGAAGCATCTCCAAAAGCATCATCCTCTGACATGCCTGGCATGATGCTACTGTAAGAATGAAGGAAGAAGGAGAGTAAAATTGTAAATGGGAAGAAAAAATATATATTAGTAGCTAACCAGACTTTGATATCATGGGAAATATGGAAACCTAGTGTTGGAGAATGTTAGGGTTTGATGATTAAGGAAGAAGAAGGAGGAAACAAGAAACAAGATGAGCTCCTCAAAGATTTATATATTCAATCACTTGATGGGATATATGGAGGGATGAAATGAGGATAGTTTGAAACGAGTTTTCTTAAACTATCCACACGCTTATTTTCAAATTCCCAAACTCATTACCCGCCCCATACCCATGTCGGAGTAGAATTTGTAACCTCATCCCCATACATGCAGTTTTTTGGTGACTATGGGTAACACCCGACTCATAATCCAATGTTACTATACATAAAATTCAACATATAGATATTTAGCTATAACACTAAACGGATCTAACAAGTCATGAAATCAACAAAAGGTACAACCATTCTTAATACGAGTTTAAAGCGTTCATTCCTAAAACATCAATCAATCAATACAAAATTACAACACTATCTAAATCATTCATCTATGACTCCGACACTAGAGAGCAATAAATAACGAACATAATCTTGTTAACAAAGGGGGAAGAAATGTAAGAGTGAAGGGTGAATGGATGGAAAAAACATTATTGTTTGGTTTGCGTGGCCATCATTTACATTTCAACTCTTTATTTTTTGAATTAACCTTCATGTTATTGAGAGATTTAAATATGATCCCTATATTTTTATACAAAAAATATGATTTTTGGTGTGGCGGGGGAGTTTAATCACCTCATCCCGTTAATTTTTTTTTGCGATCTTACCCATACCCAATCAACACGAGAACGCTTTGGTTGGATCAGGGATGATTGGATACCCTCAGTTGTGAGTTTGATTGTCGTCTCAAAAGAAGTTCGACATTGTCTGCTTAGACTAATCCAAATTCAACACACAAATCTAAATTTAGCTCCACAAAGAGTCAAATATGGCTTTTTAGCTTTCAAACCCCACTTTCACTCCAACCTTGCCAAAAGCTAAATTTAGCTTCCCAACTTCTTTTTTGAACTTATTTCAATAAACCAACTTATTTGGCCTCTAATTTATATATTTCACTACACCTTTTTATAGTTTGTTATTAGTTTTGAAAACATAATTTTATGTATTTTTTTAATTTCGAGACAAAAAAGTTCGAAAAATTAATCGCTAATTTTTTATCCTTAACTTAGGGACCACTCCAAATATGGTCTTTTTTGTAGCCATTACTTTACAGCCGTCGTTACGTCAATTATTCGGCATTTAAATCTAAAATTAATTCAACAAACCAACAACCAATCACACACAAGGGGGAAAGAGAGGAAGATAAAAATAGATATGTCCGCCCGCTGGCCGAGATAGGCGTGGAGCGCGTGTGTGGGGCGCACATGTTCGCTCTGCATGTCAAGATCACAGGGCGAGACCACCTCACTTCTCCAGCCATATTTGGCTTTTCCCCTAAAACAATAGCTCAAATCCACTTACCCAAGAAAAAAAGCCAGCTTGGGGGGAAAAAAAATCATGCGAGGAGCTCTCTCCTCTTTCCTCGAGTGGCCTTTCTGGCTTGGCGGCTGGTTACTGAAAATCGTCTCATCTTTCTTCTTGATTAGTTTGAAGAATCAAGAAGGCAACCGGTGCCGATCGGATGTGGATCCTCGGATCGTCGAGACTGTCCATGGAGCTTCGGGAAAGCAGGGATCTCGACGGCTACAATCGGTCATCGCAAGACCTGTTTCGACCAGAAACCCTTATCGAAGAGAGCATAACCCTATTGGGGAGCTCTGTAAGCGGAAACGGCCTCCGATGCAGGAGGATTCAAGTCCTTTGGTTGAAATAGCTTTATCATACTCTAGCCCTGCGAAAAAATGTAGAGTGGCTCGACGAAAAGAATGGAGGTTCTGCCTCCCTTCGTCGTCAGATCTGGTAGGCGAGGAATCGCTGTTATCCAGCACCGCGGGTTTACTTAATCCTGATCGTGACCCTACCTGGCGAACTGAAGATCAGGCTTGCTGCTCTACTGGGGAGACCCAATCGGTAAAGAAAGACTTACCGTTTCGACTGATCGGAAAGGCAGCCGAACACCCTTCATTATCGGATCTGGTAGGTGGTCAACCACTGTCGTCCAGAACCGAGGTTTTCGATGTTAATGTTAGCAATATCACCCAGCGAGCGGATGTTCAACTTGACCAGGGTGATAGAGACTTTTGGAAAGAGGCGGCGGAAGTACGATCCCTAGTGATCACAAGGCCATTGAAAGCGGCTCCGGTAGCTAGCGACGGCAACTTGGCCGATGAACCCCCAAGTGGGGCCACGTGGACTGCACCCACCGAATCCCGTTGTGGGGGGGATCCTCGTGTTTCGGAGGTGGATTTGGGATCGTCTGTTACTCGGGATTGGTACGAGGTTGCCGTTTTAACCCAACCCAACGGAAAAACAAGAGTCGTAATCCTGGTCCTTTCGAGTCTCCTTCTCCTAATACAATTATAAACCTTACCCAAAACGCGTCCCAAGTTTTACGCGCCTATCAAAGCAAAAGAAATATATATATACTCCCAGCTCCCAATCGTTCTCTTAACCCTTTTCCCTCCCAACGACGAGAACCAGGATATCCTGCTGCGGTTGGTGCCCTGTCCCCTTTGCTTTCGTTTGTGTGCTGCCCAGGTATTTTAAAATCCCAAATCTTTATCTCGCCTCCGTGGTACATTGATATTCCTATTAAGCCACCTGTTATGCATGCTCGTTCCGTTACCACCTTCACTGGTATCCCCGCAACGGACGAGGTGCTAGGGTGTGTATGGCCGGATTTTAACATGGATACTGCATCTCATTGTCAGGTTCTGTCTACGATGGCTCACGTTACCGAAGATCAAGTGTTTCAATTTTCGCTTGAGGAGGTGCAGTCGAATCAGTTCCGCGCATCTCGCTCTCTCCTTGGTCTCTTGTTTACCAACGATCAACTCACCACGCTGGAACTACGAGAGGGTTTGATCGATGCATGGAAGATCAGAGGGCATCTCAAGGTCTCTCGGACTAAACATGATCTCTTTGAGATCGTCATGCCAAACGAGGAGGCCAAAAAAATGGGCACTATCCCGCAATCCTTGGATCATTAAGGACAGGTTGCTCACCCTTCGTAACTGGGCTCCGGTTATCACCAAAGGGACCTATGAGGAAATGTCAAGGGCGTCGTTTCGGGTCCAGCTATGGGGAGTGAAGGACGACTGCTGCACGAAGCTGTTCGGGCAGAAAATGGTGGCATCGGCGATTGGGCAAGTCCTGGAATCAGGCGTCTTTGCTTGCATGGACTTTGGCGAGCGTTTTATAAAAGTGAACACTATGATTGATTTTGCTCAGCCTCTCCGATCACAATTGACGGCGGTCAGTGAGAAGGTCGAGGGCTTCTGGGTTAGTCTTAAATACGAGTTATTACCAAGTTTTTGCTTCCATTGCGGCCGAGTTGGTCACGCGCGCCGGGATTGCGTCTTTGATCCACCGCACGGAAAAGATAGATTCGGCCGCATATGTCTACCAAGAATTTGGGTAGAAAGATTTATGAGGATGATGGCGACGCCAATCCCTATGGGGGGTCGAGGCGATCGGTTTGGATCAATCGTCAAACTCGGTATCCTTTGCCGGTGGGGGACAAAACCGAAGTTGATGAAGGGGCTCGAAACCAACACCATCGTTCGGCGAAGCCAAGACAGGAGGATGTCGTGCAAGCTGGGTTGGGAGCTACCACTGTCGAGAAAATTGCTCAGACCCAAGTTAAGGAAAGTGGAAGATCGCCGCCTGCTCGCAGCAGCCCTAGAGGCTTTGTTGTGCGGCGCGCAAGCAAACTCAAGATAGGGAATGGTTGGCAGAAGCAGCAGGGGTATAGGAGGAGCTCGGCAGGTCCCGCTTCGCCGGGCAGAGGTGAGGCGGCCTACCCCCAGCACAGGCCGGCTAAGATAGCAGCCATGGACCCAATGGCGAGCAATAGAGAGGCGGCTGTGGTTCATGAGGAGACACGGCGGCGCCGACTGATACTCGAGGAGGACTCGGAATATGATATGATGGAGGTGGCGTTTTCGGATTCCCAAGCACCTAGCCAGCAAGCTGTGCAAACAATCCCCTCCTCAATTCAGGCGACTGTTGTGAAGCCGAAAAAAGAAAAAATGGCCACGGTCGCGGCGCGGAAGAACCGCAAAACTAAGGTTAAGGGCTTGGGTAATGATTTTGATGAGGCTGGTCCCCTTGGTGGGACGTCCGCCGTTGTGGCTCCTGTGAATGCCCAACCAGTGAAAGCACGCGGGGCCAGGAAGTTGAGGAAGAATGCGGGTCGGCTGGCGGATACCTCCCAGGCAACTGTTGCCAACCCGGCGGAAGTGGCGGATGGAAATCAAGGTGAGGGATGTTGTGGCGACGTGTATCATTGCTCACTCTCGCCCCATTACCCCGCGTGAGAACATGGCGATGGGTACGTTGGAGGAGACTGGCGTGGTTGATACGTCGTCAGGAGAGGAGAGTCAATGCTTTGTGATTAAAAAGCGTCACCCGTTGCCAGCTCAAAAGAACCAATGTCCCGTGTCCAAGGGACAGGTAAGCCAAGTGGTGGCAGCATTTGAGGCAGGGTTGACCATTGCCCAAGCGGAGAAAGGCTCGGCTGTCTCTGACGATGTGGGTGCTGTGGTTAACGTGATTAACAGTGGCCAGGAAGGGACAGATGATGGGAAGATTGATGAGTATGAGACTAATATGCTTAATCCACTGTTGGGATTGCATAAGCATCCCTTGGAGGCCATTGAGGGTGAGGTGGGTTCCCCCTACACCCAAGAAACAGTTCGTGGAATTTGCTGAAGTTAATGACAAGGTGGAGGAAGCCAGCCTGAAGTGGCCCCAGTCGGATAAATGAGGATTCTAGCCTGGAATGTGAGAGGCATTGGACCTTCCCTCACATTCCAAACGGCTGTGGGTTTGGTCCATTCGAATAATTCGGACCTCGTGTTTTTTCTGAAACGCGGTCGAGTCGGCATGTTGTCTCCCGTCGTATGCGGGGTTTAGGTTTTGATATTTCTCGGTGTTTTTTTGTGGATGCGCTTGATGCGTCTGGTGGTTTAGTCGTTGCGTGGTCCCCGGAGGTTGATACTTCGGTGTTTTATTCGTCAAACTTTTGTATTTGTTCTCAAGTTAATGAAGTGAATTTTTCTTATATCGTGGTTTGTGTTTATATTAGTTGTTCTGGTACAACTCGCGCTAGCCAATTGGCGCATCTCCGTGATATTTGCTCTACCTTCCAACTTCCCTATGTGGTGATTGGCGATTTTAACACTACCCTCAGTGCCAATGAAAAATATGGTGGTAACCCCTGGAACGTCAACAATTCGATTAGTCTGAGAGATTTTACACATGACTTGGGGCTCCATGATCCAGGCTTCCAGGGTGACCTATTCACCTGGACCAATAGGAGAATGGGTGACGCCTGCATTCGAGAATGTCTGGACAGAGCCCTCTGCTCCTAGCTCTGGATGGACCGGTTCCCTGAAACTCTGGTCAAACACTTTACGGACCAAGGTTCTGATCACAGAGCTATTATCCTGTCTGATAAGCCTTACGTTCGGAATAGCCGCCCTCTCTTCCGCTTTGATGCCCGGTGGGCAGATAACCCGGAAGTTAGGGCTATGGTTACCTATGTCTGGCAGGAGGAGATCCAGGGAACCCCGATGTTCTGTCTTTGGGAGCGCCTGAAAAAATTGCGTCATCTCTTATATGACTGGAGTAGGGCAGGAACTACTAACTCCTTGCGGAATATTCGCACCCTCCAGAGTGAAATTGATAGGGTGAAGCTAAGTCACCCTATCAACTGGGATAGGGTCCGGGAGCTTGAGATTGAACTTAATCGGCAATGGGAGGCAGAGGAGATCTATTAGCAGCAGAAGTCCAGGGTCCATTGGTTGAAGAAGGGAGATAAAAACACTTCCTACTTTCATACTGTGACCAGGGCTCGGCGTATAAGGAATTTTGTGGCAGGCCTTCGTGATGACAATGGGGCGTGATCACTGATGAGGCTGGGAAAGCTGGTATTGCTACTTCCTTCTACCAGCACCTATTCACTACGGAGAATCAGGTGCCTAACATGGTGGACCGCGTGGCCTCTTTGCCTATCGTTCGGAGTGCTACCACTGAGATGAATGATAGCCTAACGACTGCTGTTCTTCCTGCTGAGGTCCGCAAAACAGTGTTTGCTATGGGATCGAAGCAAGCACCGGGCTCGGATGGATTTACGGGCAAAATTTTCAAGGCCTTCTGGGACATTGTGGGTGAGTCCGTAGTTGCGGCAGTTTGCTCGTTCTTTGCGGCTGGCCAGATGCTACAGAGCTTTAATCATACTTGGCTCACACTGATCCCCAAGGTCGAGAGTGTGGAGTCTATGCGACAACTGCACCCGATTAGCTTATGCCAGTTTGTTTATAAAATTATTACTAAGATTATGGCTGAGCGCCTTGCTCGTATCTTGCCTAGTATTATTTCTGAGGGCCAAAATGCTTTCATCCGGGAATGTCAAATTGTTGAGAATATCCTCATCGGTCATGAGTTAATGCACTATCTGAAAATTAAAACGCGTGGTAAGAAAGGGTACATGGCTCTAAAGGTTGACATGGAAAAGGCCTATGATAGAGTCGAATGGCCATTTCTCCTTGCGGTTTTGAGTAAGATGGGCTTTAACTCCATTTGGCAAGGATGGATTAATGAGTGCCTGAGATCTTCCTCTTTTACTGTTCTTATGAATGGGACCCCTTCGGGTTATTTCACTCCTTCCCGGGGGCTGCGGCAAGGGGATCCTCTCTCTCCTCTGTTGTTTGTGCTGTGCACTGAGGGCTTTGCGGCGCTCATTCGCAAGGCTATCTCGGAGAAACGATTGGAGGGAGTGAAGGTTGCCCCTCGTGCTCCTCGGATTTCTCACCTATTCTTTGCAGATGATTTGTATTTATTCATGCGTGGTACTCTTTGGAAGTGTGAGAACCTGATTGAGGTCTTGAATGAGTATGAGGAATTGAGTGGCCAACGGGTGAATCTGGCAAAGTCGGCGGTATGCTTTAGCAAAAACATTATCTGCGCTGATCAAGAATTCTTGGCTTCGATACTGGGTGTCGGGGCAGTAGGGGTCCAGGATAAGTATTTGGGGTTGCCGACATTGATTGCTCGGTCCAAAATGGCCACGTTCAAGTATCTGGAGGAGAAATTGCTAGACCGACTCCAGGGGTGGAAACAGCGGACCCTGTCGAGGGCTGCCAAAGAGACATTGATTAAATCAGTGGGCTTGGCTTTGCCGTTACATGTGATGTCCTGTTTTAAGCTCCCTCTTTCTCTGTGTCGGCTCCTGGATAAGCATATGGCCAGATTCTGGTGGGGCGATGCTGAGGAGCACTCTCGGATTAGATGGATATCTTGGCGTAATCTTTGCCAAAGTAAACATGATGGGGGTCTAGGATTTCGTCGGTTTGAACATTTTAATCAGGCCTTGCTTGCCAAGATTGGATGGCGTATCCTGATGGACCCTCAATCTCTTCTGGCTCAGGTTTATAAGGGCAAATATTTCCCCACTGGCTCCTTCCTTGATGCTTGAGCTCGCTCCCGGCCCTCATGGGGATGGCAGAGCATTTTGTTCGGTAGAGAGTTATTACTGAAGGGATTGAGATGGAAGATTGGCAACGGTCAAAGTGCGTCTCTTCTTAACTCCAGCTGGATCCCTATGCTCCAATTCGATCCTCCCCGGTTCAACCCTCGGGTTTTGCCGGAGGGTGGAGGGCTGCTGGTTGCGGAAGTTATGTGTCCTGGTGAGGGACGTTGGGATGTGCGCATGCTTCATCAATGGTTTGATCCCCCAACTTGTCAGGCCATTCTATCTATCCCTCTTCCGCGTCAAAATATAGCTGATAGGATAATCTGGCATGCTACTGTTGATGGGGTCTTCACGGTCAAATCTGCGTACCATTTAGCTGTCTCGATTGATAGGCGACGGGAGGGTTGGTGGTCCACGGCTGGATGGATGGATAAAGCCTCTTGGATTCGTTTGTGGGGCGCGGACATACCTCCGAAGCTTAAAATTTTTTTCTGGCAAATTCTCAATCACATCCTACCTACTACTGAGGCCCTGATTGAGAAGAACGTCCCTGTGCATTCTAGATGTCCGGTTTGCTGGGCTAGTGCGAAAACAATGGAGCATTTATTCCTTGATTGCCCGGTGGCTCGTGCCCTTTGGGATTATTCTGGGTTGGCATATCTGGGGGAGGGGCTCCCTCGTCATACCTTCCCTTTGTTCCTCAAACGTTTAATGGCTTTGATTCATCAACCTACTCTGTTTATGGCAGTGATAGCTGTCCTTTGGAGGATTTGGCGGTCGAGGAATTGGGTGGTCTTTGAGGGCAAGCAGTTTGGGTTTCCAGCCCTAATGCGGCAGTTTCATCAGCAGTACGAGGAGTGGGTCCGATTACCGGTGGATAGGGGTCCTTTAGCGAGTCCTCATGGGGGGTGCCCTCATGGGGCATCTCCTCTAGGGTCGGCTGGAGCGGAAACGATTATTTGTATGTGGGATGGGGCGGTTCGACGGGGATCGCACTCGGCTAGAGGGATTGTTCTTTTCACACCAAATAGGGCGGTCTGGTTGGTGAAGGGGGTTCATTTTCCTTGCCTGGATGACCCTTTGGTGGTGGAATTGATTGTCCTCCGCGAGGCGGTTCTGTGGTGCCGGGAGCTTGGCCTGGCAAATGTGCGCTTTGAAGGGGATGCCAAGGTTATTATTGATACGATTAAGCAGGCAGATGCCAGAGATAGCCGTGTTGGTGCTGTTTTGGAGGAACTCTTACCATATTTTAGCAGTCTCACGGGCTTCAGTGTTCGATTTGTAGGTCGGCGTAGTAATAGGGTAGCCCATATGGTGGCTCGTAAAGCCCTCTCTTTGTACCCGACTATGAGTCGTTTCTTTGATTTTCAGGCCTGGCTGATTTCCAAGGTGTAACTATCTTTTGATCCAATCAATATATGATTATCTTTTGTAAAAAAAAATCCACTTACCCAAATTTGAAAGAGAATTTCTTTTATGGGTCGCCGTTTGAAAAAAAAAGCCAAATCTGTTTTTTTTAGGATTTTAGCTTCATGGATTGGAGCCCGCCTTTAGGAGGCAATTGAACAAGTAGGATTAACGGTCTTTCAATTTTCCCATGGGCCATTAACAGTTTTGTAACTCCAAGTGGACCGGATCCATACTGATACGTACAAGTTATCTGTTATGACGTGAGAATATATATTAGGCCCGCTAGATTTTCTGTTCAATTCATGTACTCGGCTACTCGCTCACAGCCCACAGGCACAGCCATGGATCTCATATCAACCGACGCTAATTTGGTGTCTGATGGCAATGGGGCGGGGCAGGGTGGGTAACTCAATTCTCATGCCCCGCCCCACGCTACTACGGGTCGGGGCGGGTAAAATCCGCGCGGGTACGGGACGGGGCGGGTCGACCCACTCTTACATGTTAAAAAAGAATACAAGTAAATTTTACTTTTTACAATAAAACGCAGGGAAAAACACTTTAAGAATGAAAAATATTGATAATAAAATGGATAATTGAGCCTAACAAGTTGAAAGATCGACTCTAACTAGTTGAAGAAAAGTCAAAATAGGAGAAATATGTATAGATATTGCAAGAAATTGAGATAAAATGAGTCTAAAACGGGGCGGGGCGGGTCGGAAGGAGATACCCATGCCCCACCCCATGCTACTGCGGGTCGGGTAATACCCGCCCCATCGCGGATCAGGTCGGATAATACCCGCGGGGCGGGTTGAAATTGCCATCACTAGGTGTCATATGTGTAAGGAGAATTGTAAAAGCTCCCAATAACTCGAGTTGAGGAGAATTGTAAAAGCTCCCAATAACTCGAGTTGTTGGGAGAAGGTTATGCTGTATCTTATACCACTCTTTAATACGCCCTCTCAAACGAAAGTCAACCCATGGCCTTGAAGTTTGCACAGGCCCACCATACCATGTGCTTGAAAGACAACGGTTAATATTGGGGGTCGTGGAGATTCGAACACATGACCTTTCGGTTCTAAGCTCTGATACCATGTCATATACCAGTTGGTCCAAATAACTCGAGTTGTTGGAAGAAGGTTATGCTGGATCTTATACCACTCTTTAATAATATGAAATGGTCGTTTCCATCAGCATGAATCAGTACGTCCCAAACAACTCATAGACAGCCCGGCAACAGTTTTGAATTGACATCTGATTAGAATTAAAAAGTAGTGAAGATAATTCCATTTCGTAGATTCTTAAGTGCAAATAAAGACAACTAAAATTAGGACAATCAGGACAAATACAATTGTGTTATGAAAATATTATTATTATTATGGATGACCAACATTAGATGCTCCATGGTATGTTACAATCTCCTTATATTTATTTCTCCATATGACACATTAGTTGCACAATTGGGTGTTACATGTAACCCCCCACCCCATTTCTATTTCACATTCATTCTCACATTCATGTATATTGATTGTAAGAATGTAGAGGTTATGTGATGTGTGCCTATAAATAGATGATCTCCTTGTACTAAGGAACACATGAATAAGAAAGCTCTATTCCCACTCTCTTCTTATGTCTCTACTCTTACTCTTGTGTATGTTCCTCTTCCTTGTTATTTCATAACACGTTATCAGCACGAAGCTCTGCCAAAGTCATGGTTGGTGATTGTCTCTCTACAGAATCAAATATACTTGAGTAAGATTACAACACGATCAAGGTATACAAATTTTCATGTCGTTTCTTGTTAGTATGTTTATCTATCTCAATGTCTTTGAGAGATTATTTGATCTTGTTATTTGTTCATATAATTTTATGAACTTATTTTATATATGTGGATCTTATAACAAAAATGTCGGAATATGAGTTACCATTGCAATGAAAAAATACATGGGAAGTTTGGATAATGACAATCAGCAAATGTTTCTTTTCACCGGAAGTGAAAAATAAAATAATTATAAATGAGGATGATAATTCATGTAGCAAAAGTCATGATCATATACTGTAATCTTCGTATGCCGAAATGTGTTATGAAACACATATATGTTGTTGTTGTTATTATTATTATTATTATTTATTATTATTATTATTATGTTTTTGTATAGAATTGAACATTTGCAAAAGTCAATACTGGTATTATATCATATAGTATGAAAGTAATCAAAAGCTCCAGAAGAGATTGTGTTTTGTTACTTGAAGTAACTAAACAATATATTGGTGATAAATAGTATGACAATATTCTTATCAATATGGATTTGTGCTCACAATAGTTCACCGAAATCAAAAGGTGCCTAATGACCAAAATGTAGTACAAGAGTATGTGAAAGCTCCAGAAGAGCTAATGTTTTGAGACGTGAATGAACTAAACTGTCAGTTGAAGATGCATTACCGAATTATGAAGATATTCGTAGAAAAGAATATCATAATTGATATTGCATCAGAAATGTGTTATAAGAGAACATATACTTAACTGGAGAAATTTGTACTACATGTATATTAGTACATGTGAAAGTGTAAACCAGAAGTTTGCAAGATCGGATAACTTTGTATTTTGACATGTCCGGTCATACCATCCCGGATACAGATGCAAAAATGATTGAGATATCATACGAAAATTAAGTGAGAGTTCAGAGAATTCATCAATCAAAGGATTGATTATGTGATACATGGTCTCGAGGAGAATATACTCGTGAAAATAATTGAATTTGTTGAGATTTTATAAAAGTGTATGCAGAAAAATACACTCACCGTGCAAATCATATATGAATTTTATGATTTTGGTTGATTCATCAACTATATCATCATATATGTCTGTTATCTAAATGCAACCTGATGTTTGCGAGATTAGTTACCGAATGATGGATATATTTTGATGATTATCCAATCAAACAAAACTTCTCTTATGAGAACAAGCTAAGTCTATCGATCTCTTATCGAGGAATATGATATCATTAATTCGCATGAAGCCAACAAGTTATCATATGTTCCCC
The DNA here is from genome assembly GCA_946122785.1 of Linum tenue. Classification (NCBI taxonomy): domain Eukaryota; kingdom Viridiplantae; phylum Streptophyta; class Magnoliopsida; order Malpighiales; family Linaceae; genus Linum; species Linum tenue. Next base: position 43,832,749 of record CAMGYJ010000005.1, on the reverse strand, counting down.
CCTTTCATACAAATGGTTTTGGTCAGGGACCAAACATTTAAAATGCTAGAAAATTTGGGTGTGCAGAATACATCCCAATTGCTCCACCACAACACGTTATGAGTTCCATGAGAACTTATGTTGGACATGGTGTCCATTGCAATGAGAGATTTGTTCATGACTCTTTTTGCTAATATCATCATTTTGATGAATGACTTTTCGAACGTTAAGGGGGAGAAAAGTAAACAGTTGGGCATAGATGTGAGTTGGAATCATCATTATCTCATTTTAATCCTCAAACGAAGAAACATGAACCCGAAGTTCATATGGTGATTCATGGAGGAAAAAAAACGTATTGATTGCCAAACGCCTTTTTACTCACTAAAAGGAGTGATTATGTCACATGCCCAGTTGTGAATGCTCCAATACAAATTGATGTCCATATTGGATAATCTAATGAGTCTAAACGAGCGCATGAAGCGTGGTAGACCAATCGGTTCCAAAGATAAAAATCATCGAGAAAGAAAGGAGCTATAAATAAAGATGGTCAACTCGAAGATAAAATAGCTCTAGAAGAGTCAAGTCATATAATTGAGATCATAGTTCCAGATGAACAGTAAGTACCTGAAAGTTTTAAAATGAAGAGATCTCAATTAATTGGCTTGTATGAAAAAAGTTGAAAAAGTATATTTATTGTCGACAAAGGTTTTGATTATGCTGCAGCACTGAACGTGATAGATACAAAGAGGATCAAAAGTAAAAGTCTATTGATGCATGCAAAGGATATATATTGGCCAATATAAAAGAAAGCATTAGGCTATTTGGTATAAGTTTTGGACCAGAAGTCTTTACACCTGAAGATGTAAAACTAACGGGATACAAATAGGTTTTGTGCAAACGCGTATGGAAATTGCGAGAGATATAATACAATTTCTCGTGAGAGGTTTCTGGTAGAAACCTGACATCAATTATGAAGAGACATACTCTCTTGTGGTGGATGCAACTATGTCGTGCAATTTAAATAGTTTGGCAGTTCAAAAAGCATGAAATTTGCATTTGGTAGATATTGTGATAGCCTATTTGTATGGATCCCTTGATAATGATATTTATACGAAACTCCTTGAAGGATTAGTTTGCCGGAAGCAAACATGTGAAGTTCTCGAGAACAATATCGATCGATAAAACAATCCCTTGTATGGATTGAGATAAAATGGATGAATATGGCACATTCATCTAAGTGAATATCTACTAAAGGAAGTGGTCGAATAAGCCTTGCGTGATTAAATTCGAATAAAGTGCATTAGAGCATTTGCATTTGGCATGTGTGATTGTGTAATGACATATAGGCTTATGTGCGTGATATTGTGGTTTTAGTTATGAGTTTGATTTATGAATATGGTTTGGTTAAGTGATATTGTGTGTATGACGTGCCTTTTGCTTGTGACCGTGTGGTATGAAGTAATTGTTTGCATACAATTGTGTTAGCTAAGTTTTATAGTTATTTGGAAGAAAAAAGCCGAGAAATTATTTTATAATGATCTCATATCTTTTAGTTGATATGAACTCCAGAAGATCTTCATAAAGCATGTTTTGCTTAATGAAAGAAAATTGAACTCCAGAAGAGTTTCATGCAGCATGGATTGCTTAAAGAAAGAAAATTGAACATGAAGGATTTAAGATCCTTTTTGGATCAGTACGACAGTGTCAGAAAGGTGAAAGGAAAATTTTGTATGGAAAAAATTGCATATGTTCAACAGCTTAATGATCACATGGTCACTAGAAGTGAACAAAGATCAATTTAGGCATTGAGATAAAAGTGAATTATTAGGTCCTGAAGTACCGTATGTTAATGTCGTTAGAGCGAAAATGTATCTCGCTATACTTCGTTACTATAGGTAACGATGAGGATCATAGATGAGTTGTTTACCTATGGTCGTACAAGTATCTTATGGAGATTTCAAAGAAATCACAATAGCAACTGATCATGCACAATGGTCAACAATTCATGAGATTTGTTATGAATTGTTTGGTTAAGATTTGTGATTCAACACGTCTAAATGACTTGTAGTTGTGGATTCTCTTCATAAAAAATGATTTTGAAGATCATGTATGAAGAAAATGGTCCTAAGGGATCATGCATAAAGTGACAATCTAGAAGATTTGTTCACTAAGAAGCTTACCATGAGAAGATTTGAAAGATTTATTTACAACACTATACTTTGATGTTGTCATGAGGGGGAGCATATACGCACTGCACTCTTTTTTCCTTAACCGTGGTTTTTCCCACTGGGTTTTCCTGGTAAGGTTTTTAACGAGGCAGATTCAGATAGCGTATTATGATGATTATGTACTCTTTTTCCTTCACTAGGATTTTATCCCACAGGGTTTTTCCTAGTAAGGTTTTAACGAGGCATATTCATGTCTAATGGTCATCCAAGGGGGAGTGTTATGAAAATATTATTATTATTATGGATGACCAACATTAGATGCTCCATGGTATGTTACAATCTCCTTATATTTATTTCTCCATATGACACATTAGTTGCACAATTGGGTGTTACATGTAACCCCCCACCCCATTTCTATTTCACATTCATTCTCACATTCATGTATATTGATTGTAAGAATGTAGAGGTTATGTGATGTGTGCCTATAAATAGATGATCTCCTTGTACTAAGGAACACATGAATAAGAAAGCTCTATTCCCACTCTCTTCTTATGTCTCTACTCTTACTCTTGTGTATGTTCCTCTTCCTTGTTATTTCATAACAAATTGTCTTTCTATCTTGGTCCTCTTTTTGTTTGTTTTTTCCTTAGTACTAAATAGTTTCCTTAGGATGCCTGGTTACAACTTACAACCTATCTAATGGGAGGGGGTTAGATAGGAAGTCACCGAGTGGAAGTTAAAACGGATGCATATGAATTGGATTGGTTCTGGTTTCTTTAAATTCAAATTCAATTCAGTGAATGCACCATTTAAAAAATGGTAATATACATAATAGATTTTAGAAGTGAAAATTCAATCTAACGGATATCCACAAGTGCATGGATACATAAACATAACAATATATTAGTTCTTTGAGCACTCTCATTCTCGATATTTACTCTATAAATATATTTCCATGAAGACTACTACCATCTAGAGTATCCATATTTTTAGGTTTACCAAACTGTTACACCCTATCCTATACGTATTATCTAATCAAATTGTCCATATATTCGCAGCGGAAATAATCTCGGGTGTTACATTAATTCATAAATTTTGCCTAAATTAAATTTCAACATGAATTACTCACGTAATGGGCTAACAGTTCTTGCAACTAATCCTTCAAAATAATTTATCTGAATCCTTGCATTCATAGATATACATATATACTCATAACCATATACATTTGCTTTTCATAGCCATAGTCATAGTTTTATACTCTGCAATTACATACCTACTTATACATGCTACAATTGTAACAACTTACTCAACCACACACACAACACACATATCATCAACTTTTCAAATCTGTGAATATCTCACACTACATCAGAATCTAGTATGCATATGAAAAACGTTCTTAAAACATTTTCACAAAAAGGTGTGGATCACTGGCCAAAATCCCGAGTAGTCGTCCAAGCACAGAATAGTTGAAGACCATACCTCATCTTGCCTTCAACTCTTGCTCAGCTCCCACCTATACACCTATCTACAGTGGCGTAGCCAGGATTTTGGGTAAGGGGGTGCCAACTTAAAAAAAATTAAAGTGAATATCAATTTTTAAGAGTGACCCATGACGAATTCTCATAGTTTGAAAAACTCTATAAAATACATTTATCATCCAGACTATCAAGAATGTCACTCTCACTGTATCCTACCAAAAAATCATTCATGATATCGTCACTCATTCCACTCCGAAGAGTGTTTTTCACCTAGTTCATTGCCAAAAGGGAAAGAAGAACGAAGGAAGATGAAAGGTGGGACTGGGAGAAGTCTTGCTTGTTAGGGCTAACGTTCCGATTACTGCTTGAATAAGGATACAATTATGAGTTTTTTTAATTTACTTATTATTTGTAAACGTAAATTAATTATATATACAATAAAACGTATTGGTGTATCACATAAGTAATTGTAGTTTAATGTAAGATGTCAAAGCTAATAATAAGGGGGTTCCATGTTCAAATCCTAGTTATAGCATAAACTAATAAGTAATACCCCTATTTTTTGATATTCTAGTCCCAATCCAAGGGTGTGCCATGGAACACCCTATTTACATGCTACCTCCGCCCCTGCCTATTTACTACTGCTGCAGATGATGATCTGCTTACATACTGCATAAGCAGATGAAAAAGAATAAAAGAGGGCCTGCTCATAGTTGAGTGAGACAATAATTGCATCGTGACTCGTGAGTTCATAACAAAGTATATCCCTACCATACATCTAGCAATCAATCCAAAACACTAGAATCAGACCTCAACCATCCTCATATCCCAATGGGCAAAGAGACTCAACCACCTAACATATGCATATGCATCTTATCATGTTTTATTTATAGGCACCTGGCTACTCCCATGCTAATAACTCTCCCAGGAAACATACCCCACATGCCGTCGGATGTAGTCATACATACCCCAACATCCCGTCAGAAGTGGTCATACATACCCTACACCACTATGGGTGTGGTCATATCTCATAAGTAATCTTCAGTCATCACCACAGGAGAGGTGTGACTATCATGCATATCATAATCTTTAGTCAACACCACAAGAGAGGTGTGACTTTCATGTCATAATAGAGTAATAGCATGGGGAGCCCTAATTATCATGTATTTGACCATGAGATCCAAACACTTGTTTGGTAACCTTATACATGATCCATAACTCATCTTGCTTAATCTTAGCTCATTACTTGACCTGGCCACTATTGGCTCAACATAGGTAAATCAAGAGTCGTATAATTGCACTTCCTCGGGATAAACCCTCGTGCAAGTCATCCTCCTCAAACATCATGAGATCACCTTGGGAAGTATATTTTCCGACTTGTGAATCCAAATACAACAATCATGAAAAATCATACTAAATCACCTTCTAGAACCATAATAAGGCATATTAACAGTTAAGTCCACAATGGAAATATATATGCAATCATCAACATAAACAAGGTCCATAAGAATTAGGGCAAGACAATAATATCATATAACACTCAAGGGTTTATCATATAATACAATAGTCCATACACCTCTAATCATGCCATTCTAGTTCACCAAGGTCAATTCTAAGCATCAATATAATTATTATGATACGAAAAACCCGGTATGCCGTGCTAATCCCTCACCAGTTCTGGTCGTTCAAACACCGATTTTAGCCTCCTGTACTAAAAGGTCAATTTCACGAACGAACCCAGAATCAAAATCTGAGATCGTCCTAGTATCCCCTGCAGTGTCCCCAACAATATTAGTTCTAGGCTTCGGGTCAAATTCTTGATAAAAACACATCAAAACTTACCAGAGCTAAATTCAGCGATTCCGGCTCCGACCTAAATAATTGCCGAAATTCATAGGTTAGAACTAGAAATTTCATTACCTAGCTGCAGGAAGCTCGTATATAAAATTTGGGGGTTAATCGGGCTTCCGTATATGAAGCTCGTACATGAAATTTGAACTAGAAAGTTCAAACCCTAATTCCTTCGATCAGAAAAGAAATTGCTGATCCAAAAACTCATTTTAAAGCTCTAAATCAATGAACTACGATGTATGGATGAATTAGACAATACTTATGGGATTTTTGGATCACTAATGCTCAAGAATCGAAATGACAATAACATTCCTATACAATTCATATTGTTCAGATACAAAATGACATCATTTTATTTTATGTGCGTGGGTCGAGTTGAGAATAGTTGGATTTTGACTAACCAAACCCTCCAATTTTAAAACTGGGCAAAATTGCTCAACTGAATTTTATCTGCTTTGATTGGGTTGGGTATCTGTTGGTTCGGGTTCAATGCCATCTCTTAGTGTCGGGTGTCAGTCAACCAAGTCCAACTGTGTTCTGTGAGGGCTAACAAGCCCAGGAGTGGTAACTTGTAATGGACCAGTCCAAAATGGGATTTTGGTTCAGATTGAGACGTTAATGGGCTCAACTCAAACGCGTGCAACTGTAACGGATGATCCTGTGATTTAATTTTGGCAATTAAAAATTTATTTATAACAATATATTAATTAGCATACCAAAAAAACGAGAAATATAAAACCGCTCGTTTGTTTGTCCCGCTGCGCTCCAAAACAGATAAAAAAAGAAAAGGTCTGGGAATTACCTGCAAAAATCCAACTGGATCTCTCTCTCATTACTCATTAGTCATTATTCTCTCTCTAATCTCTATTACACACACAAGATTTGTGTAGCACAAAACAAACAGTTCCATTTCTCTTCTCCGGCTTTACGGTTGCCAGCCAGCCTTTCGCTTTCTTCTCTTTCTTGTCGCGGGGCTCTCCTTTTCGGCTGTTATCCCAAAGTTGCTGCTGCTGCTGCTAATCGGAAAACGGGTAGCAGAACGGTATCGAGGCAAGCAAGAGGAAACTGCGGGGATTGATTGATTGATAATTAGTCTGAGATTTGATCGGCCTTGCGTTGGTAGAAGAAGAAGAAGGTAGAGTGATTGATCGGCCGTCAGTGGAGTGATGTTCGTAAAGAAGCTGGTGGAGAAGGCGGCTTCGAATGTGTCGAAGAAGGTAATTTACCCACCCCTCCCTCCCTTATTTCATCCTCTGAATCAATCAATTCATTCCGCTTTCACTTCCATGGTTTCTGCTACTGATTTCCCCCCGGCTGAATCGTCTTCGTGTTCCGCTCTCTGTTTCTGTCTCCCCTGGTCAAAGTGAAACTGTCGTGATCTGCTTTTCTCCCTCTCCCCCACCTTCTCTCCGTGCAATCAATTTCGAAAGTTCATGATGATGAATTTGTGTGTCTGGATCCAAGAATTCGGGTTCCACGTTTCACCACTGTGGAAACTAGGTTTAACTGTTTGCCGTCCAAATGAGCAAATGTCTGTGATCATGATGAATGCAACAACATCTCATCTCCACCGGCACCTGCAGGGAGGATCTGGTCTATCTATCTTGTTAAGTCCAGTAGCAATTGAATTGTTCTGTTAAGTAGGCAGAGATCAACTGAAATCCATCCATCCATCCATACTATCCAATTTGCGTGGTTAGGGTCAATCGGAGTCGAATCTTTAGAATTGCTTCTTCAACTAGTGCTGGATTTGAATGGTTAGTTACTTGGTTTGCATTAGCAATCAGATCCTTGTCGGTTAGTCTATTCTTATTACTGTTTAGGATTGTAGCGTGTCTTGCCCACAATCCATTATCCATCCCTAACACAAAAGCATTAATTTAGGTAAAGGAAAAGCCTCTTGGCAATCTCTTCTTTCTTTGGACCTTAACTTTGGGCCATCCTTTGCTTTCTTTCTTCATTGTTCCTCCTCGGATCCTTCCTATCTTTGATCTCTACTGTAGGGCCACCCTACCCTGCCTTTACTTGCCTTCCATTCCATTGCATTCATCACCAGCACTGCAGATGGCGCGAATTGATGAGAAATGGCCAAACAGTTTGCACTTTGCATTCGTTGGTCACCATCTTGCTTTTATGGGCAGGCAGGGAGGCATCATCATTCAAATGGTGCCACCTGCCTGATATTCAGTATTGTAGTGTCCTTTGAATGGGGAAGCAAAGAAACAAAAGATCAAAATCGGATAAAGGATTTTTTCATAGATAGAGACCGGCCACTGTTGCTGAAACATGTGTCCGGATTCGGGGCCCACCAGTCCTAATCAGCCATGTCCATTTCTTCTTCTTCTTTCGGTCAACCGGAAAATGGAAGAAAAGGCAGTTGTTGATCGGTTTTTCCCCTTTTAGTTTTTATACACGTGAACCGACGGATTCACGGTGGCGTGTTGGTGTTGGTGTTTTTCTGGCCGTTGGATGACTTTCACCCTGTTTTTTCAGTTCATTTTTTTAAATAATAAAAATAAATTGAATGGTCACTCCCAAGCAGAAAAAGGATGATTGTGTAGTTAGTACAACTGGTCACTGGTTAGTCCTCAATATTTATTTTGTTATTATTACTGGGGTTGTTAGTTGTTGTGATCAGGTTAGGTCGTCGTGTAACGGATCAGTCCACCACATTTCCACGTGGTGGGCGGTGGTCGTATTTATTTCACCTTCTTTTCTTTTTCTTTTTTGGTATTTCTTTTCCAAGAGGGAACACCGCCCTCGGAGCCTAACTGCGGTGACGCTTGTGTTGTGTGTTCGGGCCCATTCCCATTTTCATTAGTGTCAGACCCAAAATAACCGGCCCAGCCCACTACTTCAACAAACCAACAACAAGGATAGAACTCGAATAGTCGAAGTGCAATGGTGGTGGCTTGTCATCTTTTACAGTTTTACTTCATGATCATTTTCATTTGATTTAAATAAATAAACTTCTTAATCATAAGATAGAAATTACTGAATCATATAAACATATGATATAGTCGAAGAGAGCTCACTCTTTTACCATTTGTTTTCTGCTATAATATCTCATTCTTCATTGAGCTATGTAACTAGGTAAAAGAATACTAATGAATAAATGTTTTACATGTAACTAAATTTGCAGCCTTCAGGGGTGAACGGGAAAGGATTGAAGGCCAATGACATAGAGCCACGCCTGAGTTTCCATTATGGCATCCCTTCGGGAGCTAACATCTTAGCTTCCCATTCTCATCCCTCCTCTTCTTGTCTTGCTGTTTCCACCAGGTTGCTGCTCTCCCTTGTTGTACCACCTTTCTTGTTCTCCAAGGTAACCCTTAAATCCAAATGATTCACTTTTGTATGGTTTAACTTTGGTTCCTTGTTTTTTTCAGAGATGGAAGGATTAAACTATATGGCAAAGATAACACTCAAGCCCTGCTCCACTCACCGGATGCTCTCCCCACCAAGTTTCTCAAGGTTTAACATTTCTTTCATTATTGTTCCCCATTAATCTGCTCATGATGTTCATATGAACAATAGCTTACGCCGCTGATATCTCTTTTTCACTTTCATCAGTTCGTTCAAACTGGGAGCACCCTGGTCCTTCTCAATGTGACGTCCAGCAACCACATTGAGGTTTGGGACGTGGAGAAAAGGCTATTGTCCCATATCCATGTCTTCCCAGGAGACATTACCTCTTTTACTCCTCTCCGACACACTCCCTTCATGTAAAACCGCTTCTCCTACATTACATGATGAAAAGGACTGGCTTTGTTTCTTCCTATGTATATGGTGTTGAACCTTCGCTTTCCTATGCGTTACTGCAGCTACGTTGGGGATTCTGCTGGTAACGTAACTGTTTTGAAGCTCGAACCCGACTTGTGGCATTTAACACGCATGCAATATTCAATACCTCTCTCTGCTGGTAATCCAACTCAAGCGGCTTCTGTAGTAACCATATTGCCTGTACCATCAGCAGAAACCAAGAGGTTTATTTTTGTTTGTTTGTTGCCTTCTGATTTCCCATTTCCCCTGATTAATGGAGACTGCAACTAAACTCTCTTTAACCAAATATTTCAGGCTTCTTGTTGTGTACCAAGATGGCGTTATCATTCTGTGGGACATTCAAGAAAGCCGGTCTATCTTCACTACAGGCACAAGTACGTCTTTGCTGCCATCACAGAATCACCATGAAGCAGTAAGGAAAGCAACTTGTGCATGTTGGGGATGCCCTTATGGAAGTAAAGTCATTGTTGGATACAGTAACGGAGAGATATTCACTTGGAGCGTTCAAGCATCTGTAACAGAAACACCTACTCCTTCCTCTAAGCTCAATCTTGGCTACAAACTGGACAAAGTTGCTATAGCATCCCTCAAATGGTTCCCTCAGTTAGATGGCAATAATAAAGCGAGCCGCTTATATGTCATGGGTGGTTCTTCTTCTGAGGTTGCACCAACAAGCTCAGTGCAGGTTGTGTTACTCAATGAGCATTCAGAGACGCGCACGATCAAGTTGGGCCTTCATTTGCCTGAGCCTTGCATTGACATGGATATCATTTCCAGTAGCAAGCTGGTCTCTCTTGTCCTGCTTGGGAAATCAGGCCATGTTTATGCATATGATGATGGTATGATTGAAAAGTATCTGATTCAGTCCCAAGCCAAAATTTCAGTACCCTCTTCACCGAAGGAAGTCATGGCCAAGTTGCCATACATCGATTCCAGCATTTCTGCAGCAAAATTTGTCACAAACAACCCATCTTTGCTGAATTCGGCTGATGAGGTAATCCAACGAACACTATTGAGAGTATTGCTGTCTTTTGGATGTGATTAAAGTTAAAGCAGTGGTGCTGTGGTTTACAGGATTATGCTGTACTGGCTAGAAATGTTCCATCAGTACTTCCTTTTGAGGGAAAGCTAAAGGAGGGAAGTAACATGAACTCAGTCCATAAGTTTACTGGGTTTTCCAAGATAAAGAACGTGTATATCACTGGACACAAGGACGGTGCCATCAACTTCTGGGATGTTTCTTGTCCACTTCCTATCCCGGTCTTGTCTCTCACGCAACAGAGTGAAGATGACTTATCTTCTAGTGGAATACCTGTGACAGCACTTTACTTTGATGGAGATTCTCGCCTTCTTATATCTGGGGATCAGAGTGGAATTGTAAGTGTACGGATTCATAATAACATGAGCCCACATAAAAAGTACACAATTATGTTTACTTGATATGTAATGTTTGTTTCCATAAACTGACCGTGTGTATGCAGGTTCGAGTTTTCAAGTTAAAACCGGAGCCTTATGCATCAGAGAACGGTTTCATGTCCTTTCAAGGTACAAATACATTGATTGATAAATGTCAAGTGATTATTATTTGTGGCTGAACCAATACTTAAAACTCTCTTCGCAGGAAGCTCGCGGAAGGGAAATAGTCATGTCATCCAGAGTCTCAAACTTATTAAGGTTACTGGGGCCATACTCTCCATAACTGTAAGCCATAGCTCGGGACGTGTGGCAGTTGGGTCTGACCAAGGAAACGTAAGCAGCCTTGTCATATAAGTTGCTTGCTTTCCGGAGTCCGTGAGAAATTATCAGATGACAACGACGGCGATGATGATGATGGGGGTTTTGGGTTTTTTCAGGTGTCAGTTATTGACATAGAAGGGCAAGTGCCAAACATGCTTTATCAACAACACATTGCTAGTGAGCTCTCAGCTGGCATCATTTCTCTGAAATTTGAAACGTGCAATTTACATGGGTTTGAGAAGAAGACGCTAGTGGTTGCAACGAGGGACTCCTCGGTTTTGGCTCTCGATTGTGATTCTGGAAACATGTTGAGCACTGAAACTGTGCATCCAAACAAACCATCTAGAGCTCTGTACATGGAGATCTTGGGTAAGTACATTTCCATCTACTAGATTTGTACACACAACAGTTGAGCTGATCCTTCCTATGTACTGTTGTGTTTAGATGGACAGAGTGTTCAAGATGACGAAACTGGTGCCAAAGATGGTGCATCGAAGCAACCTTCTGTGCTCATGTGTTCTGAGAAAGCTGTGTATGTGTACTCCCTAAATCATATTGCTCAGGTAATTACCATTTAACATTTTGCTTTGATGCTTTTCTTTTTCTGGTTCACTTGACGACCTGATTTGCTTGTTTTATACTGGCCAGGGAGTGAAAAAGGTTATTTACAAGAAAAAGTTCAATTCTTCATCTTGTTTGTGGGCTTCAACGTTTTGGCTTGGTTCTGATGTTGGCCTTGTACTGCTTTTATCTTCTGGAAAACTAGAAATAAGGTGATGCTGGTGTAACATTCTCTCTTCTCTTATCTGCCTTCTCCCTCTTCTCATTTTTTGTGGATCTTAATCATAATTGGTTTGTAGGTCATTGCCAGAGCTATCATTGTTGAGGGAGTCCTCAATCAGAGATTTCTCCCATTTTGAACAGAGAACCAACTACTCAATCTCCTGTTCACTGGACGGAGAAATTTTCCTGGTAAAAACATGAACAACCCACTTGTAGCATTGAATTTAAGAAGCAATTTTCAACCTGGATTTTGATTTGTGGTGTATTTGTTACAGGTGAACGGCGATCAGGAAATTTTCGTCGTGTCAATTAGTCTCCAGAAAGACAACTTCAGGTATGTTAGTATCTATTTATGTCTCTGCACGTTTGGTGATATACTCAAATGGCTGCATGCATCTTTTCAGACTTGTAGACACTTTCAGCCAAGTTTACACCTATGATCCCATGTCATCGCTAGAAGGCCCTGCTGCAACTCTGCAGAAGGAGAAGAAAAAGGTAAGATCCACTCTAACTGCTTGATTAAATGATCAAGTTTACGCCCATACTTTTACTGAAGAATGGCCTGTGGGGAAATTGCAAAAATACAGGGCATCTTCAGCTCATTGAGTAAAAGTAAATCGAAACAGGTTCCTGATCAGATGGAAACAGAAGACGCTAAAGAGAGTATTGAGGAATTAGCTGTGATATTCTCGTCAGCAAACTTTGCATGTGATGATGATCATCAAGAGATGCGAGACATTATGCCTACTGGTGATTCAGACGACTTAGATATTGGTAAATCTTCCTTGATGCTGTAGGGAGCTCTGTTTTCATTCTTTACTTCGTTCTCACGATTCGTTATTGGATGAAGATGACATTGAGATTGATGACGATCCAGTGGAGAAACCAGCTAAGGACCAGAACATAATGGCAGCTCTCAACAAGCAGAAGCTTGTAATGGCAAGCAGATTGCAGGCTTTTAAAGGCAAAGTTGTGAAAGAGATAAACAAAAAGACACATAACAGTAGCGTCAACAGCAAGGAATTAGTCGAACAACAAGGTGACAACGGGGCAGGAGGAGGAGTTGATCAAATTAAGAAGAAATATGGTTTCTCTTCTTCCACCACTACGACCAATGTAAGTTGTCTCCCTCTTCAATTAGTCTCATATCAGCATGATGGTGAATTGTTGCAAGTTTTGACAGTTTTTGTGGCTTTGGATGCCATAGGAAACTATGGGTGCTGCTAGAATGGCAGAAAGCAAACTCCAAGACAACGTAAACAAGTTGCAGGGCATAAACATGAAAGCCGCAGCCATGCAAGATACTGCCAAGTCATTCTCTTCCATGGCGAAAGAGCTCCTGCGATTGTCTGAAAAGAACGGCAAGACTGCCTCTTCTTCATAAGCATGAAAAACCTTGTTCCTTTTGTTTATTGTTTCCTGGTTTCTTATTGCAGTATATATATTGAAGTTCACATCTGCAGGCAATGTTTTTTCTTGGTCTGTCGATGTTTGATAGAAATTGAATGGGACAGTGTGGTTTATACGTGTATGTATCGTCCCAACATGGGATGAAGATTGAAGACTCTACAGTATTACTACGTGACTGCAAAAGCTCACAACAAGTCTTAATTCTGTTTCGAACTTCAATTCAATAACCAAAAATAGAGATGCTGCAGTTATAGCACCCTAGCCGGATTTCGTGGTGAAACACATTATTATTCTCATTACTACCTATCTAGTGACAATGAACGCCAATGCAGCAACAAATCACCGTTCTTGCAGTCGACCAATGCAGCATAGAGACCATCCTGATTTGGATCGTCCCCTGTCCCCATATACCATTGCATAAAGGACCACAAAACAACAGTCTTTCCCTTCCTTCATTAACCTCGAAGACAATGTTTTGGTACCTGAAGGGAACCGATACCGGCCCAGTTCCCACTTTAGAGTGTCAACGTCAAAGGCATACACCTCGCTGCCCACTTTGACGTTCAGCTTGTAGCCGACGACGGCCACCATATTCTTGAAGTAGTGAGAGCGGGTTGCGTACTCGTAAAAGGGAGGTGCAGGAAGTGGTTTCCAATGGGGCTTGCCATCATCATCCAGTGCCAACACCTGGAAGCAATTTTCAGAGTCTTTCGGGGATCCGTGAATTCTTTGGCAGCAGTGATCTCCGTAAAGGACGTACACTTTGCCCTTGATCTCTGCAACAATTGGAGACGGCATAGATTTCTTATGTGTCAGGAGTAGTTAATTCAGTTGCCGATTGCCTAACTAAACTAGGACACCAATTAAGACACTCTTGAGCAATGCTGGGATACTGCCCCACCAAGTGTGGAATTATATTTGCGGCAAGATAGAATGGGAGATGGACCCAACGAGAACTTGCAGTTCACTTGAGGTTGTGGTTGGAATTTTCCCCAACACATTTTTCATTTTGTTTTCTTCCAACTTTTAGTCACTTGTAATTGAGTTTCCTTTAAAAAAAAAACAGAAATCAATGATTTAGCAAAAAACCCAACAGTCTAAGAGATCTATCACAAAGGTTTTCCCATTCATGTGTTAGAGTGAACTTAGCTACTCCCTAGACTTGAGAAAGATTGTAGACTTTTCTCCTAAACCCCAAGGGAAGGCAGGGGAACTCTAGCAGAAATCCGTAGCTTCGCGTCAGCACCATCACTGATTACACGGTCCCCTTGCCACCAATCAGCACATAGCACGCTGTGTTCACTCGACTCAATAACAGTATGCCCCTGCACAGCAAAAGTGTAATTTATACTCAGATCCAATTAGCTTGTTCCACTTGTATGCAATGAAAGAATGTCAAAATGAAGTTGCTTGAGAAGAGAAATATGATACCGCAATTCTGAGATCCCACACCATGACTCTGCCATCAAGGGATGCAGACAGTAAGTAGACTGTATCTTTACAGTGCCACTGGCATGCTGATATCCTATTATCATGCGAAAAAATATCGTGCACAGCGCGAGACTTTGCTGCACGAATGAAAAAAACTGAGCATGTCAAAAGCAAAGCAATAAGCTAAAACCTGAACGGAAAGTCGATTATTTTAGCAGAAAAACCGAGACAAGACAACCACGCACACATGTGTTTGCTGTTGTTGTATCACTAGAAGCATACCTGGCAGTTTTGCATCATATATCTTAAGTTTGCCATCAAATGCACCTGCAGCCAGGATGTTCGATCCCGATCCGCCTACACTAAGGCAGGTGAAGGATTTTTCATAGAACTGCAAGGAAGAACATTCTCAGTGTGATCAGATTTCAAACGGGGAAAGGAAAAGGAGGAGATACAAGATGATAAATTGCCACATACTTACTTTGGACGACACATGACTGCATTTCTCAACATCCCATTCTCTAACAGTACCATCCCAAGATGCAGAATAAATCGTATTGTCTACTGGCCAAGCCACTGATGATACAACTGACACATGACCCTCTAGTGAACAGACCAAATTATCCTGCATGCGGTATATATATTGTCAGATATGAAGAATCCACTTGGCATTTAGCAAAAGCTAAAACAAACACACTCTACACCTCCAACTGAGATTCTTTAGCTTCACATTCAGTTTTCCTCTTCTTAACAAACCCTGAGTAGTCTTCCGAGGCAGCTTCATAAGTCTGCCACACCTTGACTGTTGTATTGAAAGAACCAGAGCAGAACTGTTTATAAAATCAAATGGAATTGGTTAATTGGCAAAGTCACATCAGTAGGTTAACATTATATTAAGGGTAAAGAGAGAAAAACGAACCCTGCTCCCTGATGGATTTGCAGCCACACGCCATACACCTTTAGTAGAATGATCACTCAAAGTCTTGAATGGCTTAATCTTACGAGGAAATTTCTCAAGTTCTTTTGTATCCAACTTTTGGGAGGGAAAAACGAACCAATAATTCATCAAACAGGACTTGGATCATTGAAAGCAAAAAAAAAAAAAAAAATAAAAAAAAAATAAAAAAAAAAATAGGAGAAGATGTTAATACAGTTACCTTCCACAGTCTGAGAGTATTATCTTCTGAGGCAGTAACCAGAGTTGCATCATTATCTGCATAAGCAAATTACACAAATCACATTACTAGAAGCAAATGGAAGAAAGCTCATATCTGTACTACTCATTTTCCTTTTGGGAATACAGAGTGGAACACTCTAATAACTAGTGTTGCTTAGTGAATGGTTTTGTACTAATTGCTGCATGCTTAAGAGAATAACACCCCACAAGACAAGTCCTTATAAACCAGTTTCCGGAAGCAAAATAAAGCAGGTGCTTGAGTTATACCTAATGGGTTAAGGATACTGACAGAACTAATTGAACCAGTGTGCCTTTCAAGTATATGAGTACATAAACCAGTATCGTTCCACAGCCTGAAATATAGAAAGAAAAAGTTTGCACGAGTCAGTTCGATCTCCTAAGCTAGCAGCTAAAACAAAGATTTGTCTGATTAGAGGGGAAAAGAAAAGGTTTGCACTGAGTCTCTGTACCTTCCCTTGCCGTCTTCGCATCCGGTAACGATGAACCTGCAACCAAGCAAGAAGCAAAGCCGTTAACAGCCAGCCAAATCAACTTTTGAGTAGCAGAGGGATTGCCCTGACTGTCCAGACTGTTGAAAATCAAAAGAGCGGTGGATTTTTTTTTACCGAGGACAAGAACCATCTACTGCACTGACGGAGCCGGCATGCGCTAAAGGCTCCACCTCCTCTTTCATAGGAAGAGTGTATTCAATCTCCAAACTCTCCTCCTGTTATATATAAGCCGATTTCCACTGAGCAACCAAAAAGAAGAAGCAGCAATTGATGACCAGAGAGAAAGAGATTTTCAAACTCACAACGTAAATCTCATTATCAAGAAGGAATTGGTCGAGGCCGAGGGAGATAGGAAAAAGCTTTCCATGGATCAGAAAAACAAAGGGCCGAGAAGAAGATTTCCCTGTCACAAAACAATACACAGCGGCGGACTGCTTTTAGCAAAAAGTAACAGAGGAGTCAATTCTAGGACGAGAAGAGATCGATGTACATAAAAAGTGAAGTTTACGAGATTTGAAGTGATCGTTGACGACATTGGAGAGTTGATCATGGGTGAAGGTAGTCGAGATAGTATGGTTGAACGTGGTAGAAGCTCTGTACGGGAGTTTCGAATTCGTGAAGAAACGAGCTGAAATCTCCCGCGGTTCCATCTCGACAATAGGCAACATAAGATCCTTGAACGAAGAAGGAACTTCGAACTGGGGACCCATGTCCCTGAAGAACTCTTCCATGTCGACGTTCACTTAATGCCGGCGGGAGGTGAGCGAATTGGGGTTAAGCAAAGGTCAAAATTATATAGGGTCTGCTGGAGGAAAGACCAACAAGTATACGGATTTCTGTATTCTCACGGAATGCAATATATGTTTTCATTGCGCCTGGCGTGGCATAGGCCTGATACGCGGATCAACTTATATAATTGATTGATGTGTACTACCATTGATTTCATTTTAGCCGGTGTCTGATCTTCTAGGGTTGAGGTGGGTCGAGTCACTGTCAAATTTATATGTTAATTTAAAAAAAATTATATTTAGGTATCAAATTTACTTTTTTATTACATTTTAGAACCTAAAAATAATTTTTTACAAACATGTCCATAAATTTTGGTGGTAAAATACCATTTTAGTACCTTTATATGTTTATCTTGCATTATATTACCTAAACTTTTAAAACTTTACAAACAAGTCCATTGTGTTGGTATGGGAAATTTCACATCACTAATTGTTGCTATGGGGCACTAGGTCAAAAAGTGACCCAACTCTAAGTTTACCCGACTCTTATAGAGTCAAAAGATGACCTGACCCTGACGGTGGCATGGACAACATAACATGATGGTGTTCTTCAACAAGAATTTGTGGAGTAGGATCGGATGGTCGATATTGAAGTTGGCTATGCAGATTCGATAGATAGATATACTAGAGGCACGAAGGAGTTGCCCCCAACGATATCGAGATGTATGTGTTGCAATCCTATCTCTACGCCAATATGTGGAGTGTGTCCAACATGCACATCTAAATTTTGCCTCTTCGAATAAAATCCACTACGAACGAGTTTATATCATAGTGCTTCTAGTACAATGGACAACCTGGTCACAAACGTGTTGAGCATGGAAAGCTCACATTTGATGTGTTAGACTAGAGTCACAAGGATGTTTAAGCCAAGCCTCTAGGGGTATAACATCCCACTGCTAGGTCAATTGAAAGAAAGAACGACATTGCAAGTGGCAAAGAGCTTTTCCATGGTGCCATAGATCTACGGAAAAATTAAATAAATGTTGTCATAAATGTTGAATACTTGAAGAAAACTAATGCCACAAAAGTTGGCATAACTCAAATTCCTTCGTGTAAATTTTTCACAAAAGCTCCACTAAGTGTAAAATGGGGGAAGTCCAACCAAATGCCTGCGTCGTTTGGATTAAGGATTTCATTTATGAGGGATTGTGGTACAAATCCTTAATTGAAAAACCCGGATAATTGGAATTAGAGATTGTAGTCAAATAGCTTGTTTGGATCAAACATGGGTTTTTTTAGAAGAACCCAAAATTCCAATTTTGTCCAGATCATAGTCTTTGCAACTTCTTCTTCCTCACTCTTCTTCCTTGCCGGCGGAGGAAACAGAGCATTTATCCAAACCCAGATTGACCCCCTCACCCCCCATCCGCCACTCCCTCTCTTCTGCGAATTGAGGTGGGTGTTTTGCCCCTGGACCCGCAACTCTGCGACGCGAAGAGTTCTTCTTCAACCTCGTGTGTAGAGGGTTCCGATGCTGCGAAACCAATTCTCCAAATTGGGGATGTATGGCAGGCGAATCCTTGCTCTTCTTCAACCCCATCTGCAGATGGTTCTGATGTCGCGACCGAGCTCGGTGAGGGAGGGTTTCCTCTACCGGTATCGAGAGGAAGAAAGGGGTCCCGTCGATTAGGCTCTGAAAAGTACCGAGGAAGGTAGAGTTCTTCATTGGATGAAAGAAGAAGGAAAGAACGAAACCAACGAGGGGCAAAGTCTGGAAGAAACAGAAAAAAGTGAGGGATTTGAAAATAGCTGACCCCCATCAGCTATTTTGAAATTCTGCACTCGTGGGTTTTCAAAATTCCTCATGTCAACAATCTCTCACATTCCCAAACGCAGGATTGTTTTAAAATCCTGCATATTGAGTGATTGTTTTAAAAACTCTCACAAATCCCTCACTACATTCCTTCATCCAAACGACTCATGGAGTTGCCACACTGGGTTCTTAGAAGTAGTTCCGCCATTAATGGTCGACAGGGGGCAAGTTCAATGGCCAAAAAATTCCGACTTCACGTGGAAGCTCAAATGACAAGAAGCTTGATGTAACTTTTTATTTTTTCGTGTTTTAATCATTTAGATGAAAATATAACTAAAAATTAATATTTAAAAATTCCATATTCAATGTCACGTCGACACTGAATGAATTTTCCGTTAAATATTGACGGTCAAAATTGGTCAACACTAACAGAAAAATAGTTAAGGACATAAATGTCATATTGAATAGTTCGGGACACAAGTGACACTTTCTTGATAGTTTGAGTTTCTCAGTGGTATTCACTAATACGCCCATAAAATTTTGAATTGCTATTATGGCTTGTTTCGTAACACTGAGCATATGTTTTGGCAAAAAAAAAGTAACACTGAGCATTAGGGGTGGCAATGGGTCGGGTTGGATCGGGTTTTGCCAAACCCAAACTCAAACCCATGGGTTTATCCGTGAAAAAAACCCGGGGTAAAATTCACTGGGTTTGAAAAACTCAAACCCAACCCAACCCGCTGGGTATCCGTGGGTTCATGGGTACCCACGGGTTTTTGTCGTAAAAAATTTACAATAACATGTTCCTATCAAAATTAAAGTCAAATATCAATCTCGCAATACAAATTATCCATATATAAAACACCATTCTAGAAAATTAAAGCAAATCACAAATTAACTATACAAATTGTTTAACACCAATCTAGAAAACTCAAGAAAATTGAAGCAAATCACAAATTATCCATAAATAACATGATTAATTGAAAGCTTCTTCCTTTCAATTAAGTTTGTTCACTCTCCATTCGATAACATCAACTTAATTCTACACAATTAGAAAGAAAAATTAGACATGTCTCCACAAACATAAATAAGATTAGTTGTTTAGAATATTATATATACCGAGAAAATTAATTATATGGGTGTGGGCGGGTACCCATGGGCCGGATTTACCTAAACCCAAACCCAACCCGGTGAATAGCGAATGAGTTTAAACCCAAACCCGGCCCAAAACCCATCAACACAGATTTTACCCGCATTGACCGAGTTGGATCGGGTGGATACCCGTGGGTTCGGGTTTTGTTGCCATCCCTACTGAGCATATGTCATGTATACGTATGAAGAGCATGGACAACAAATAATTGGGTTCATGTAATACGAAGAGAAGACCAAATAGCTAGCTTCAAATAAACAAAGCCAAGAAGCATATCAATCTCAGAATCACTCACACGTAGAGGTGGCAATTAGGATCTATATCCATGAATCCAATTCAATCCATCTATCAAATTATCCACCTAATCCAATCCATTTGATCCAAATATCTGTTTTCAAAACCGGATCAGATGTTGAATCGGAAAAGAAGTGGTGTAGGATTCAGTGGTTAACCGTTATAAAATCGTTGGTGAACCGTTGATAGAAAGTGGACAATCCATTTGATCCAAATCTCTATTTTCAGAACCGGATCGGATGATGAACCGAAAAAGAAAGTAGTGTAGGGTTCAGTGGTTAACCGTTATAAAATCGTTGGTGAACCATTGATAGAACCGTCCATCATATACAACATATAAGACTTGTATAATACATTAATTTAAAAATTAAGTCATCATTGTCCATAAATAATTTCAAATTCATATCATCACCAAAATATCTAACAAATCATTCAAACCATGTCACAAAAAAATCACAATTTTTTTAATTCAAGTTAAAACTTACAGTGCCAGTCGGTAGTGGACCACGTTAAGTCGACAATGAAATTGAAAAATGAGATGATGAAGTAGCAATAAAATTAATAATTCTCGTTTGATGATGTTAGTTTACGTTAATGTTATTATTTTAAAAAATTTGTGGTTAAAATGTGAGAACCACTGGACCAGTTAAACCGTGGTGGTTCATCTGGTTTTCTGATGAACCGTGAAAAATCGTTTGATCCATCAATAACTGTCCAAGCAATGAACCGAACCGCTATCGTAACTGGTTTGGCGGTTCTACTGGCCCATCGTTGATCTGGTTCAGTTCTTATAACAATGATCCAAATCCAATTAGATAAGTGGATTCATGGATGATCCATGGATCCAAATGTCACATTACGGTTTAATACCTATATTTTTATATTTACATTTTGGTACCTAAACTTATTTTTATATGAAAATATCATTGGAAACTTATGATTTGGTTCCTAAAAATTTTCATTATGACATTTTAGTACCTAAAATTTTCACAATTTACATATTGGTCCTACACTTGGATGTCATTTGGATTCATGGATCAATCCGTCAATCCACTTGATTTATGAATCTACCAATCTAATCTACCAATACATGGATTCAATCCATTTGCCACCTCTACTTGCACGTACAAACAAATATTACCTTCAAATCAATTTGAAAGATCACTAATGTCAACATTAGACGATAGAGGTAAATGAAGCAAGAGGTGGACAAAGATATATGTTTTACTTCCGATAGTCTTGTCATTAAAGCCACCTTGATTGGCATTCAAGATATCTTTGCGCTTTTGGGTAACAACAATGAATCAAGTTAGTCAGTTTTGGGATGAACCCTCTTTACTAGGTTAGTGTGACAAATTCAGTGTCATCCACAGAGGTAGAGGGGAGGGGGTGGTTTAGAGTCCAAGCATGGTCAGGAAGAACCACATTAGGGATAGAAACAACTTCAACGTCGTTAATGAAGGTCACTGATTTATTTGAAGGAATGAAAGGAAGGTTCATTGGCTGCATTCGCATGGTGATGCTGCGTTGATCTTTTACTGATGGTTGTTTACCTCTGCAGAACCTTTGGCCAATAGCCATATGAGTTGAACTTGCAAAACAAGCTTTTTTGCTGAGAATGCTCCTCTTATTGGAAAATACAAATTTGGTAAGCTTTGGTCTTCATTATACCTATGATGGTTGTGGTCAGTATAAGTGTATAAGCATTATTAACATTCTGCAATCTGATTTGATATTTTAGTTCATCTGACTTTATATTGGTTTATCCTTTCGGGGAAGTCAAGGTGGAGAAGCCAGATGATGGAGTACAAAGAATTTCAAGGATGAATTCCAGATTCAGGGTCCGGGCACCAAGACCGCTGCTAGCAAGCGTTGTCTCTACAAAACATGCAGGTGTTTGTTACTTTGTTCTAAACACTATGTTCTCATTTTTTTATAATGGTGAATGAATTGAATTAAAAGAAGAAACAAAACAAGAGTCAGGGAAGCAAGGGTTCACAAGGACGGAGAACCCAACTCCCCAGGAAACAGAAAAGACTCCAGGAGCAACAAGTGAAGACGAGAAAGTACAGAGAGCAACAGAAACAAAAACAAAAAGTAAAAGGGTAGAAAGAAAATAAAAGGAGAGGCAAAGGCGCCACAAAACACAGGCCAAGCTCACCGAGTGCACCGAACCACATCTACTAATGCCACAAAGCATCACAAGCAGCCACCTGGAAACAGCAACAAGGCAAACCAGGCAAAGCGATAAAACCCAGCAACATTCAAAGCACGCCGAGGCAGCCTCAAGAACACAAAGACAGAGGCCCAAGACAGCAACCCCCAATAACCACACCAAAACAGCAGCCCACGACCATCTAACACTCTGGGAGCAAAGAGCTAATCAACAACACCTCAACTTATCCTCAAACCACTGCATTCCACGATCCCTATCCGCTTTGTCAAAAGCAATGGCCCAGTCCACTGTGTCCCTAAGTATTTTGCGGGAAACAAGTCTTGGATGCAGATGAGCGCCCTTGAAAATTCTCCTATTTCTTTCGAGTCAGACCTGCCAGCACACCGCGTGTAGAGTCCCAAAGAGGAACTAGCTATCCATGCTATCATCAGGTTTTATAGGCCACCTCCTGATAGAGTAAAAAATGTCACCCCCGGGAATCTCAATGCTATCACAAACCCTTTTCATTATGCTCAATATCTCCTTAACAAACCCACAGTGGGAAAAGATATGGCTTACATTTTCTTCTTCCATATTGCACAGCTCGCACCTGTTGGCTAGAAACCACCCCCTTGCCTTCAGATTATCCAGAGTCAGGATCTGTTTGTGCGCCACAAGCAACAGGAAGAAGCAAATTTTCGTAGGGATGATCTGTCTCCAAACGGACTCGCTAGGGAACTCAGGGACTCTATTGAACAGCTCTTCCGTAAGGAACCTGTACATAGAACAAACCGAGAAAGAGCTATCCGGACAGGGCAACCAAACCGGCCGAGGAGGCCCGCTAGTTACCTGTCTAGACCCCCCAATCATTAAGCAAACTCATACAATCAACCCGTTCCCTCTCCGCCCCCCCCCCCCCTAAGATTTAAATGCAAAGGAACAGACCAAATAATACTCTCACCAGAGGGGGTTATGGCGTCTGAGACCCTGACATTCAGAAAGCTAGAGGCAGCAGCAACCCTCGGAAAAGCATCGGCGAGCACCACACCGGGAATCCAACTATCATGCCAAAGGGAGACCCAACCACCATTATCGGGATCAATACTAGCCATCTTCCAGAAATTGTCATACTCCTTGGAGATATTTGCCCACACCGATCCAGAGAAGCCTTGCCTACATCTAGCAGTACCCCACTCCGATAGCTGATTCAGATATTTGCTGTTAATTAAACCCCTCCACCAGCTACGAGTTATGGTTTAGACACGACATTAATGTTCGTATTTTCTCAGTATCATGTGTTATGCTTGTATGTTTTTACTTGGCAATTTGTTTGTTGTCTTTGTGCAGGTTGCTTTCGCTGACTCATGGTATGAAATGCTGTTGAAGAAAATTTGTTCCGAATGTGAAGTATATATGTAGTCTGCAATAGTCTGCAGTGTAATCCATGATGGTTTCTCCTCACTTTGCTGAGCACAATGGTTTTTTCGTGGGGAGATGTGGATTTATTTTTTCATAAGAAATATATTATTTTTAAAAGATACTAGACCTGTTAAAACGACTAGACATGTCATTGTCTAAACATTTCACGTAATGTAGCGATGAATGTCCATATGTTTCCCACGATGTAGTCATGGGTATTGATTCTAGTATAAACAAACAATTGACACACACAATATATATGCCAACTTACAAACGCCTTCAATCAAAGCTTAATCATCACTTTTATCAAATTTAATTTATTCCACGTCTTCAAATTTTATTTTCTATATGAAAGGTGAGTTAGCCTCGGGAGTGAATGTCGAGAGAGGCATGTGTAGACTTCATTGATGGCAAGTAGGCAACTCGTTTCCTTCTTTTTTAGGAAACATACCCTTTTAGCCGAATTATCTTATCACTTGGAGCTATTGTCTTATAGAGCTTCATACACCTAGCTAGCTGCTTGTCCTTACGGTAGATATCTCTTCCAATCTGAAAATTTCATCCTGGGAACATCCACGGGAAAAAAAACTAAGATGGTGATGTTTTTTACAAGAGGAAACTTATATTTTACTTTGAAAAAGCAGTTGCAAAAGAGTCATGAACAACATGAATTGGAAACAAAACAAGGAGAAAACAACCACACACGTTGTGGAGCATTCCACGTTGAGATGGTGGTTGTTGACATTGTCCTAGTAGAAATTATAGCTTTCAACTTGACAAATTGATAAATAGATCACATCACCGTTTATTGCAGTTTTAATTTGGCCTCCTCCAACACCTCATAAAACTAGCAAAAAAATTCAACCCATAATAACTATTAGTTAACCTTCGAATTGCTTCTTCTTGAAATGAGATATGACTGCTAATCAAATATTGTAACTACTTATGGACCTCGAGGTTCATTCATTACTTCCATAATTTGAGAGTTGAGAAATCTATTCTCTTAAAATTGTTAACTTGAGTAAGTTTGTTCATATATATATGTTAATTATTAACTAAAAAAAGAATAAAAACTACCTCTCACCACAAAAGAAAAGGATATTTTTATGGTTCAGATGAAAGACTTAGAGAAATACAAGTGAAGTAGACTTGGTGAAACAATGTTGTGACAACAAGATAGCAAATACATCTATCCCATTAATCTATACTACCTATTCTTTGTTATCGAAAGTTCTCATGTGCTCTAACTATATAAATAAACATATCACTAATCCAAATAATGGAAATTTTGAAGTTTAATATTTTCTATTAGATATGACACTAAAACTAAAAATGATAGAATAGGTAAACATGAATTTGGGAGTCCCAATGTAAATCATCACTTAACACAATTTCTCGGTTCCCAAGGTTTTCTTTTTGGTCTTTATCTCTTATTTCTGTTGCTTCTTTTCTCTCTCCATAAAATAGTTATTTCATTCATAACAAAAATAGTAAATAGTTATTTCCTCGCTACCATTTGTTTCACGTTTTTTTTGGTCTTATATCTCATTTCTTTTGTTTCTTTTATCATTCCATAAAATAGATATTTTACGGTACCATTTAATTTGTTTCACATAAGGGTATTCTAATTTTGTGGATGATTGCTATTGAGAATGTCCATCAATTAAAAAATGAGTTTAAATTGTACAATAATAATTCACATACGTTTTGAGCTATATATGATTCTGCATATTTAATATATGTATGAAGGTAAGTTAGAATAGGACTAGTATTTTAACAACTACCTCTAGAGTGGTAATTGTTAAAATAACAAAGGTTTAGGGTAAGTTGTCGCTCACCAAAAGTAGATGCTTTTAGTTTCAAATAATTTTTTTTAAGGTTCAAATTCTGTCTTTGAGGTAGTCAAACCAAAAATTAGTATCATATCCTATAAACTAATTTTTTTAATGGTTAATTAAAAATGCCTTGGGAAAATGATGGATTCAAAATTGTGATGGAGAAAGGTGGCTTCATATATGTGATTTCTGCCTATATCAAGCAGGCAAGTCCTTGAATAATGGTACAGAGTCCATCCATTGTTGATTTCCCATTGGCTCATCTCAGTGCTTTGCCCTCTACTGTGAGTTTCTGTCAGTTCTTTATCATCATTTCTTGCTATGATGTTGAGTGGTGGAAAGCTGCTTTACTTACTTTGATGGGTGTGGAACATGGTTAAGAAGTTAGTTGCAGAGGCTTAGTCTTATATTCAACGAGGTCACTCCAATTCCTCTTAATGTTCATCCTTCATCATTGTGCTTCCCGCAGTGCTTTCCTCATGCTGCTCGCGACTTTTTTTTATGTATTGTGCTTTGTGCTTCTTGCTTTATAACTTCAGTGCACACATTTGTTTCTAGAAGCAGCAACAGTATGCAGCAACAACATGAATGAGTAGCAGTACCGACAACACTTGCTGGTATGGTCTTATGTGTTACTCCAGATCCACAAAATTATCTTCTTCTTGCTCAATGGCGACATTCGGTTCGTCCACACCAAAATCGGTAGCCTGAAAGAGAGATGCAGAAGAACAATGGCCAGAAAGGAGGGGCGTTAGCTAGGAGGAAAGACGGACCCATCAGTGGCTAGTGAAGACAACGGTGAGTCGATTTTCTCTTCCTTGTTTTCTTCGTCTTTTTTAGTCGTAGATTTGAGATAAATTATGTCCCAAGCAAGAATTTTTGTTGGATCTGACAGTGCGGGTTCTGATTTTTGAGGTTTTGTTTTTGGTAGTTTCCTTAGAGAGGCGTTAATTGGCCAACGAATTGATGTCTCCATGAATGTTGACTGTGGCTCAGAAAGGGAAGCCGATTCTGAGACTTTGGCGGTTGGAAAGCTGGATTGGTCTCCAGGAAAAAAGGAAGAAGAAGCTCAACTTTTGGGATTAGGTTTGGATTGGCGAGGTAGATGAAAAGATAAGAAGGTGGGTTTGAGAACTTAGAACGGAAGGATCCAGATGGAGCCACGAACCAACTAAGAGAGATGGAGCCACTTTGCACAGGTCGTTTTGCCGTCGCAGCCTCCTGCTGTGAATAGACCTATTGAAGGAATAGTACAGGGCGAGAGGGTCGATTTCGCTTCTAAATCCTCTGCTCGGGTCTCAAAGAGGCATATGGCCGGTCTCAAAGATTAATGTGAAAACCCTCCTTCCGATTCTGATTTACGGGTAAGCATTTCATGTCCTTTTATTCTTTTCTCCATAGTTACTTTACCAATTTTGGATTTCTATACCTAGAAATTCTGAGTTTACCCAGACTTTGACCAGTTCCAGCCTGTGCGCTTGCTACTGTTGGCCGGATGTTGTAGTTCTTATTTTTTTTAAGATCTATCAGCTGTGAAGTTTGGATTGTTAATACATAGGGTTGTATATATATAATGTTTCTAGCTGATAGAATTTTATTAGTTGGCTTCTTTGTTGTCACGCTACTTCAGGGGGTAGTTTATGCTGGATTTGCACTTTTTATTTGCAGGTTTGGAAGGAATGGCCATCTGGGACATACTGCATACCAGAATTGTTTTGACCTTTTATGTCTCGCTTTTTCCATTCCATATGTGCCACTAGAGTTGTATATTTATGTTGGATTTCTATTAAATCATCATCTTTGTTCTGAAGTTCGTCTTCATGATGTCTCTTTTGTTTACTGCAGGTACCATGTTCTGATTTCATGGCTGAAATAAGTACTTATTCTCGGTTGACAGTTCCCATAGTGGTGTATAATGCTTGAACTTGGACCTGAAATTACTCACAAAAAGAACTTTCTATGTCCATATGTATCTCACAATCATTTGTTTTCAATCATCCTTCCTAACCTTTTTATTTACACTGCACCTTTTTATCGGAGAAGAGCATCCCGTGACCAGTTGAGTTCCACTCCTTAAAACCTGTCATTGTAAGCGACAGCTATGCGGCTGGTAAACTGTTGCTGGATTTTCTACGGTGGGATTAAAGAGAAAAGGGAAGAAGAAACGTATAAGAAGAGTTGGGGTGGGGTGAAATTGTAATTTTTATTTTCTAGTTAAAATTCCTTGTCAATTCCCAAACAAGTTAATTGAGAGATTTAGAACCAATTCTCTCATTTTTACATTCCCTAATCCAAACGACCTCAAATTGTTTTCCCCAGACATACAAATGGATATTGTTCATGCAATTGCTACTAAACTAGCTTTTTACCCGGGCCGTTGGCCGGAGAGATTTATTTCATAATTTATATTAATTAACTTATTTATATTTTTAAATCATTTTGGATCTTCTAAATATTTTGTGTTCTTGATTCATAAAAGAGTTTGTAGTATGTCTATATTGCAAATTTCCAATATTTAGCACACTCACTTCTGATGCTTTGGTTTTCTAATCATAAATTATGTTGCTGTCACGTCCCATTTAGAACTTATGTCAAAATTTGTCAACCAAAACACTAATATTTAGCGTACGCCAACCTGAACCACACACACATGTATATATATACTCTTGCGTTCACACTACCATACGACCATTGAGTTTTCCTATTTAGACTCCGGAGTTTTTTGGGGCATGATACTATACCCTAACCTTTAATAGGTGAACTCCAATCTATAATTCTCTAACCTCTAATTTATGCAAATACTTTGTCATACCTATCTTCTATCGTATCTTGAGTAAAATCAAAAGATAGTATACCTTGATATTATTTATATATATATGTGTGTGTGTGTGTGTGTGTATGTGTGTATAGTAGACTCAAATTTATCCAGATACTTCGCCAGACCTATCTTATTACGCCTAATACTCATATTGAAAGTGCTACTTGCCTATCCCCACCCTCGGGATTGAGATCCCGCTTTTACCCCCATAACGTCAGACAACCATTAGGGTTGTATATCGTTTGATATGCAATATATAAAGAGGCAAATCCTAAGAGCATGCTATTTATTTCTTATCCTCTCTCGCCGCCCCCTTTATGGAGAATAAAAGGGTAGGGATGACAGGATCATAACTCGATATGGTTTTATTCTGTTCATCGTATCTCTTTTGTCAAATTCAGGCGTTGGTACATTATACTGGGTGGCAACTTTTCGGTACCCGGCCTCGGAGGTTATGTTCTTTTTTGATTTTTTTGGGCTTCTTTTCATTCTTCTTTGGTACCTATGGTTGTGATCAAAGGTATTTAGCCCCCGAAAGGGATTGCGATTTTAGGTCCTTTGGAAATCCAATACACATTCATGATCCTCAACTTTGAAGAACTCTCGACCAATGTTGTAAAGATTAGGACTTTTTACTGAGAAATTCTTAGTAAAGACACTTCATTATTGGATCAATTTATTCATCCGTATTGAAACTTGACACACACCGTAGGCCTCGTGATGATTAAATTCTATAATCTGGACTCATTTCCATTTTGGATGTTAGTTTTTTTATCAAGACACTAAAATTTAGTATATATTATACAATATGTATCAATTGTTAATTTTGAAGTTTAGATGAAACTTCAACCCGTGGTCATTGTTTATATGTTGGCTTAGAATCTCAATCTAAGACACTCGCACACACTATCGAGGATTTTGGTCTTAACATGGTCGTTGAATGTGTAATTTTCAAAGATTTTATCACTTATATATAAATATTTGATAAATAGTGTCTACAATACACACATATTTCAAGTGCATTTAAAATGTCTTATCATTTGAACAATATCGGTGGAGTTCATTTGATTATTTGCATTAACTTATTATCTATACAGCATATATCAATTCGTGTTTCTCGAGTTTGAACGAACTGACAACCAATTTTGAGAGTTGAGATTATTGGATAAAGATACTTGATTGCTGGATAAATATGTTTATCCCAATTGACTATCTTACTAAAAATTGTCAACCTTTAATTGGTAAATGTCTAGGTTAGTAGTTGATAAAACGCGATGTTTATCGTAGATTCTCAACAAAGATTCTCTAACCTTCCTTTATGCTATTTTTCAAGAAAATTTTGTGTCTCATCCTAGGGTATGAAGTCAAAGTTCGTCAACAATCATACTTAAGTCATTTTGAAAATTTTGATTTATAATCGTTGACGATAACTCCAATTCTGAAAGAAAATTTCTGAACGTACGACTTAGGACCTCAATAGAGCTTGCTCAATCAACATGATATAGAACAAATATTATTAATGTGAACTTATGACACATTATAAAATTATTGCACATGCGATTTCTCTTCATTTGAGGAGTTTAAGGTAGAACATGATATGAGGAATAATAAGTCTTTTTAAATAAATAACTATAACTACTTGATCAAGATTATACTCTAACATTTTGCTAAATAATAATTTTTTATTTTATAGACATATAATTTACGAATAAGAGAGTGTTTCATTGCAACAAAATATAAAGTAATATAGTTTATTTTTCATAGGTAATTGAATGTCAAATGTTTATTTTCTCCCTTTTCATATAAATTTTGTTTAATCGAAAAAAACATTATTGTTTATGTGTATGTTTGTTTAATTTTTTCATCAAAATGTAACTTATCATTCAATTTTAGTAAATATGAGTAAAAATTTTACTTCATAAGGTTTAATCATATATTTTTTATTTAAACAAATGTGGTATATGTTAATTTCTGTTTTCTTTTTCATATTTTTTTACTGGAAAAAAATTATTATGAATGTGTGTTTGGTTAAGTTTATCAACATGTAACTTATTATTAAAGAAAAAGAATAAATGGATAAAAGAAATAGAAATGTTAAAGAAGAGAGAGGTAGCTCCATAAATAAATTAATAACTTTTTTTTTGTTAAAAAATTGTCCAACTTGGCAAATTGTGGATCATCCAAGTGCTTATGTGGCAAGAGATTGTTTTTGAATTGCCATAATATATAATATACATAGATAGATAGATAGATATAGATATAGATAGATAAATATAGATAGATAGATAAACAAGTAAATCATATGTATCATTACTGATGATATTTTTTTCCTTAGTGATGTGTTTTTTTCCATCTTGTGGATGAGGCTCCTGATTCGTCCATAAAAATTAAAATAGCTATCATATAGAACCATGTAAACGAAGAAAGATATGTAGTGGAGAGATTTTTTGAGATAACTTATTGTTCGTATGAGAAAATTTAGATTAGAAAATATTAGAGATAAATGGTGAGATTATCTTGTTGATAGTCTTGTTTGATTTTGCAACAAGAAATCTCTTTCAATTCTCAACATGGATGATTTTATACTTTCCTTTTGAAAAATTGACTTGTATTCAAATTTAATAATATATTGCTTCCAACGGAAAATAACATGAGTTGATTATTATCTATTGGACGTGTAATTAATTATAGTTTCATAATCTTATCAATTACTCGATAAGTCAGATTTCATATGTGGCTTTATCTTTAAGAAACAGTATTGCATTGGAAAGTTTGAGGTTGAAGAAAATGTAAATATGCACAACTCTTTTAACTTTGATGGACATAAAAAGAAGATAAACATTTAAGTAAGGCTAATAAAAAGGTTAAAAATAATCAACCTAATTTTGTAACCTTTAGTTTTTGGATGATCGTAAAGCAAATACATGGATTGATAATGTGACATGTGACCAATTATCGGAAAATTTTCAAAGGTATATTAGATTTATGAAATGAGTTTAATCGAGAAGGATATTATTCTTGATGCTTTGAACAAATTACGTACCACATGTACAATCTTGTGCAACAACAAGTAAGTAATAGAGTCCGTCCCTAGTTTCTAAATAAATGAATTTTCATGGATGTTCAATGAATAACAATCGATTTTATTTGTTTTTTTATAAAATTTTCATGTTTTCATAGTATTCTCATTTTTTGTTTGTCATAATTTTCAAAGCGAAGAAAAATATTTCGCATATTCAATGAACGACATAATGGTAACAATGAGTCACATAACTTCCTATACACAATCAATGAAATATTGTGGTTGTGAAAAACCTCATTTTCAAAGTTACACTTGCTAGATTATGAGAGGTTTCGATGAATAGATCAACATGTTATGACGACTGTTTAATGAGTCGAGTTCTATAACGTTTGGTCATATTTTTTTAACGGCCTACATGAATTAGTTGTTTATGTTCTTAAGTTATAAATGTTATTAATGGTAATCTATTGGAAACATAGTTGATAATCGATCTTTTATAATCTCAATTATTTCTCTACTCTTCTGTGTCATCCATTGTAATCTACCGTAAACTATGAAAACGTGAAAAGTATAAAAAAACACATGTAAAATGGATTACTACCCCTATTGAACATCCATTAAACCTAGATATACAAAAATATACTAAAACTTAATAAGAAAAAAATGTTTATTAGTAGTTGTAAGTATATCGATCTTTGGTTATAAATGTTATTAATGGTAATATACTGGAAACATAGTTGATAATCGATCTTTCATCATCTCAATTATTTCCCTACTCTTCTGTGTCATCCATTGTAATCTACCGTAAACTATGAAAACGTGAAAAGTATAAAAAAACACATGTAAAATGGATTACTACCCCCTATTGAACATCCATTAAACCTAGATATACAAAAATATACTAAAACTTAATAAGAAAAAAATGTTTATTAGTAGTTGCAAGTAGATCAATCGCATAAAAAAAAAACAGTGACCCTCTTGTTTACTGTAGAAGAATGTGCATGTGATGCGTAATTTCTGCAAAATAAAAGAATATAATTTACATTATTATTAATCTACAAACATCTGCCATAATTGGTCGCATTATCAATTCATGTAAATGTTTTACAATTATTTAAAAATTGAGTTTAGAAAATCTGGTTGCTCGTTCACAACCTTTTACCAGCCTCGCTTAAATATTCAATCTTTTGCTCAGCACCAAGAAACATCAGTGAGTTGTGCATGTTTCATACTTTAATGCACATGGCTGATGCACATTATAAAGATAGTGAATTTTTTTTAATGATGTATATGTTTGATGCACAATATAAAGTTTCATATTAAACAAATTGTGAA
Organism: Linum tenue; assembly: GCA_946122785.1. NCBI lineage: Eukaryota > Viridiplantae > Streptophyta > Magnoliopsida > Malpighiales > Linaceae > Linum > Linum tenue. The sequence goes on along the minus strand of CAMGYJ010000005.1, from coordinate 43,799,868 downwards.
ACATGCACAATTCCTTATGTTTGATGGTTCAAGATTTTTATTACGACGGATTTTGTTTTAGAATGATGTTCTCTCATGTACGAATCTAGACGTCCTTTAGGAGTGTTATTTTCACATTGAATTCGTTTTGAATATGATTCCAGATCGATTAGCAAAAGTTCTCTACACTTAGATCATAGGACTTTAGTCAACTATTGTTGGCATTCTTTTGATAAAATATAAATAGTAGCTAAGAGGAAAGAGCGGGGAAAATGCATAATTTTTATGTTCACCAATTCATTTTCTTGGAAGATACATTATGATCGATGGTGGGATTGATTGGTATTGTACCCAGAAGAATCCCAATAATGTTAGTCTAAAAGTTTTGTCTACATCCAACAACTCGGTGTGCTAAGTGTTGTATGCCCAAACTAGATAATAATATTGTTGAATGTATGACTTTGAACATGTAGACATATCACATATACTCATCTAAAAAAAATCCAACAAAACACCTCATTGACTAGTCCTCTCGAGTCTCAATCAAGAATCTAGAAGCAAATATCTAAACTCAAATCCCAAGAAACACTTAAGCAAAAGTGTAATAACGCTTCAGTAACAACTTTTGAGCTAATCCCATAGGCCAACCTCGTCGCTCTGTGAATTCCCCGATTAAGATGGATATCAAAATTATGTGGGTAGAACTGGTCATTTTTTGTGGCATGTTGCGTATCAAAATTAAGAACATGAACATAGAAAGCATGAAGCATTTATCCAACATCATATACAATATAAATTTTCTCTTTTTGGGCAGGAAACAATACGAGGAAGACACACTCGTCTATCCTTTGTATATCGAAACATAAGTAGAGCACCATGCAAGATTAGAAGTCGTAGCAAAATCTTTGCTTTGTAGTAGATCAGCCTTGCCCTAATCAATGAGTTTCTTTAGTAAGGGTTTTAAAGGTTGTTATGGGTGAAGCATGCAACAAGGTTGTTAAGTTTGTTATGAGACTAGTTCTTGGTCTCTCTGAACTTTGGATACGTTGCTTGAAAATTTGGAGTAGTGCTTCTCCTTAATGGCGGGAACAATCTCAATTACAATGAAACTACTCAATTGAAGAAACAAATACACAAAGGTAAACTGATTTCATTGATAACTATAATATGAATAATTGTTGAAGTACACATATAGAATTCTAGCCCTACTAACCCAAATCATACTCGCCCAACTCAAAGAAATCATAATCCAACACTTACATAATTACAATAAAAACTCTAGCATTATTACTAGGGAGACTGGTTGAGCCGTAATAAATCAAAGAGGTGGGATATTGGGTCGAGTTGGACTTGTCAGTTGGCTCGTAACTCTCTCTTAACAACCATCCCCCTTCGAAGAATCTTGTCCCCAAGAGTAGAGCTATACATGAAAGACACATCCTCCTGTCCTTGGTGAGTGTCAAGTGAAGGGTTTGAAGGTTGTATTGGGTGAAGTAATCAGCAAGCTTGATAAGGAAAGCAAGAGCCATTCATAGGTACATTTGTGGAGGAGAAAAAAAAGGCTCATAATAGTACTAGTAGTCTGAACAACAAGGAATTAGAGGAACATCAAGAGTAAGAAGAAACACGAAAAAGTAAAAACCCTCTCTCTCTTCTTTTGATTTCCTCTGCCCTCTCTCTAAAACTCCTTCCCTCGTGATATTCGTCTGGCGCTGCCGGCACCACTTGGTGGCCGGTGACAGCCCAAAAATCGTCCCCTGTGTCCGTTTTTCTCAGTTTCCTTTTCAGTTTTCCGCTCTTCCTTTCTTTCGTTTGGTTTTTCTGGCTATTGTTGGCTTTTTCCTTTACCTCTATGGTTGTTTCCTCCCCCTGTGTGGGTTGATTTTTTGTGCCTCTGATCTGTTTGTTTGGATTTGGAGATGTCTCGTGCTAAGTAGTAAGGAGGCTAGATTCGGCTGAATCTAGCTTGTCTCCTCTTCCTCGATCCCTTTGTCCACCTCCTTGTTTTGCCTTGCAGATCTGGGCAAATCGGAGATGTGGCCGCTGTTGCTGGCTTGGACTCGGCTTGAAGATTTTGGAGCGCCTTCATTGATCGTCCGTTCAACACGTTGTTCTCTTTTGATGCTCTGTTCTTTGGGGAGATGTTGTTGTTTGGTCCGGCAAAGGTCGGCCAGAGGTGGCTGCGGGCGTCTCTGCCTCCCTCAATCCGGATTTGGGTTTTCCAGCACCTCATTTTCCATCATGGTTGGAGTCTGGTGGAGGTGATGTTGTTTGGTGATCCGACGGCGGTGGGTGCCATGGGGGGAGCATTATAAGTTAGGGTTTGGAGATTGGATTGCTTGGTTGGGCTCCCGGGTCTGGGCCCTATTGGGTATCCGACCGGTTGTATGGGACTTGGGCTTTGATTCTGATTTTTCCTTTCTTTTGCTGTAATGTCTCTTTTGATCTTTTCTTCTGGGCTTGGTCCATTTTCTACTTAATGAATCAACTTGTCAAAAAAAAAAAAAAAAGAGTAAGAAGAAATATGTTTCTCTTCCACTACTACCTCCACCATAATTTTTTCTTTATCCTGTTTAATTTCTTACAAAAATAGATTGGATTACAAACTGAGAGACTGGTTTTCCCTGACTTTAGAAACCAGAAACAAGACCTCATTTTCATTACATTGTAGATAGAATAACTTTCAGGGGTCTTTTTATTACTGAAATATGTATATGTACGTTTATAGTCACTAAATGAGAAGAATATCAAAGACTAGCATTCCTCTCTTTATTATGTTTTGAACAAACAATTATTCTAGAGCAAAAAGAACAACATGCATCATCTTAGAAGCCTGAGAGCAACTCCACCATGAACCCAGATCTCACCTTGCAACATCCAATGCTTGTATAAAATGGGTATAAATCTCTTATTATTATTAATGGAACTCTTGGGATGCCTTTGTAGGAATTGGGCATGAATTCAGAAGCCAATGCATGTGAAGGGATGAACTCACTTAAATGACTGAAATTCTGCTAGCCTCGCGTAAGGCTTGGGTGGCAACATCGACGGTTTTCTTGTTGAGATAAGGAACTTGCAACAGGATAAGTTAGATCGTGAAATGTTGGAAATTGCAATCTCATTTATATTATATTTTCAAGCACTTGGCATTAGTACTTTTCCAATATGGCTAGCAACTTTCTCTATCGTGTTAATTAGGGGTGGGCATCGGTTCGGTTTGGTTCAAACCAAACCAAAATGCAGCATGCCGGTACCCTAAACACCTCTGAAGCACAATCCAATTCCGAACCGAATTATATTTGGTTCAGTTTGGTCAAACCCAAATATACTGAGTTCGGAAACGTAAAATCCTATGCACCGAGATTTCCCATCCCCCTTTAATGCAACCTCTCTTCTTCCATTCCCCATAACCCCATTCCTATTTCCCCAAAACCCCATCCTCTTCAATGCAACATTTCTTCTTCCCCTCGATCCCCATTCCCCAGAACCCACACCCTCTCTCCCTTCTCTTCCCCACCCCATCACCCACTCTAAACCCTTTGTAACCACATCCCTCTTCAATTACCTCACCAAATTCCCCTTCTTACCCTCAATCCCCAGAACCCATACCTATCTTCCTTCTATTCCCAAACATTGTGTTTCTTCCCAAACCCACCACTAGCCATATTGAAATTAACTCAAACTCCAACTCCGTCTTCTTCTTTACCTTAGCTTGTTTGCCATCTCTCCAAGATCTATTTTTTAGCCTTCCAAATCACCTTCACTAACCTCTCGAGTCTCTGTTAGAAACAGAACACCAAAAATTAGGGTTACCGATCTAAAGCTGAGTCGTAGACTAGGTCGCTCTCTTTAAAACGTTCGCGGTACTGCCTTCGTTGCACACGACAAATTATCAACCGGTCGCCTCCAGGAAAAAAACAACTCGTCTAGGTGCTCGGCGGTTTTGTACGAAAACTGGGGCTCTCTGAATATACTCTCTCTAGTGTTTCTGCTCTCTTATTGTGTGTTTAGAGGGTCTGGGGATTGCTCTATTTATAGGAGCAAAACCCTAGAATATTCCTCTTTCGTGGGGAATAAGTGGCACTTTATTAGAAAGATAATTACTCCCATTAAAATGCGTTCTGTTAAGATATTTAACTCTAGTTATCTTTCTAATATTACTTTTATTAATTATCCTTCTTATTTTTCGTTTATGGAAATACACTGGATAATTAATTAGGAATTTCATTTATATATTTTCAAAGCTATCCATCCCAACAATCCCCCCACTTGAATAGTTTTGAAACTATCTCTGAGCATCAACAGTTCCATAAGATCGAGCATAAGCTAAGGTATCGCGAAGATTTGAACCTTAGCGTAGTGGTTACACTTCCGATTTCATAAGGGTGACTCGTAGTCTTGAACCCTATCTCAGACAGTGTAGCACGCCGGATCTTTTCATTGAGTGGTATTCTCTCATAGCCCGTGCTTTTATGGCCCTGCACGTTATCTCGGTTTAGTGAATGCTCTAGCAACTTTGTGTCTCCAAAGTTCCATAGGGAGCGTCCCCACTCCCACCTTCACATAGGTGAGTCTATCAAAAGTACCCCTAAAGTAAAGTACTTCACTCCACACAGAGTATAGATCTCATTAAGAGTATAACTCAACCTCCAAGGCTTTGGGATTCATGCTTCACTATGCATGAACTTTTTCCAATATTACTCATGACTTGTTATTACCCATTGAACTCGTTTCTTGGGATCTCCAATCTATCGGGTCGGGTTACCATCACTTGTAATCAATGGTTCGGTAGGCGTAAGTCTCATACCCTTCCTGTTATTTAGGACTTTCCTCTCTAGGTAATCCTTTCGTCAAAGGATCTGCTAGATTCTATTCAGATCTCACATAATCCACCCTCATTTCTCCTATCGTTAAGAGTTCTCTTACAGTACTGTGCTTACGACGAATTTTTCGTCTCTTTTCGTTCTAGAATTGGTTCCCTTCTCTTGCAATAGCTGCGGTGCTATCACACTGACTACTACCGGAGGGATCGGTCTTTCCCATAAGGGAATCTCTAGTAATGACCCTCTCGATCAACTTTCCTCTTTACTAGCCATTTCTAGTTTCATCATTTATGATTCCTTAGTTGATTGAGTCAGGATTGTTTACTTCTTAGACTTCCAAGACACAACTCTTCCAACGATGTTTAAAATATGCCCACTGGATGTCTTGGAGTCCTCTATAGGGTATTCTCGTCCGCATCAATATACCCTACCAATACAGCAAAAAACCGTTGATGACTTATATCAATGTCTACTATTCTCTTAAGGTGTCTCATGAGTCATGACCCCTTTCAATAGCATTTCAATGCTCCATAATAGGACGATCACTAAACCTGCCAGGTAACCCCATTGCGTTGGGTCTCATGTTTTTCAGCAGCCTCTTGCTGACGGTCGATGTAGTATATTTTGAATTTCTTACACCGTCTTCGGTGTTCTTTATAAGTTACACTAGCATCATCAATCATTTGTGCAGGTGTAGAGCTCGTATTTCTTCTAGATCTAACTGTGTAGTTAAACTGATCTAGATGAAATCTCTTTCATTGTCCTACTAATATGGATCTCCAAGCTTGAAACTTTATTCATCCAGATCTTTTACATTCAAAATACTCAAACAACATGGTTTTTTCACAATATTGACATCACGATTCTTTGTACCAAAGATCGATGTGTCATTCATAATGCAAGTGTCATTCTCAAAATTGTACTAAATGCACTTGTCACTTTCATTTTAAAACCATGAGAGAACCCGATTGTTCATGCCACTATTTCTGATTTTGTTTGAAATCATATCATGATTTGTCTAACCATAAACTCTAGAAGCATGTTCAAGAATAACAACCTTTTAGGTTGTTCCGATATAGATTTCTTTATCCAAACCACCATTCACAAAATGCAATTTTAACATCCATCTAATACATCACTTGCAATCAGACCATATATAGTTGTTATTCTAGATTTGGTGAATAGATATCAAGAAAATTCACAATTTTCCTCTTCGCCTAAAGCCTTAACTGCTAGACGATCCTTATACTCATAAACTTAAACCAACTGATTTCAGTTTTCTTTTAAGAATCCATTTATTACCTATGGCTTCATTGCCAGGAGGTAACTCTTACGATGTCAAATCTTGTTCGATTTCATCGATATATTACCTAAGGCTTTACAGCCAAGAGGTAACTCTACAAGATTCTAAGTCTTACGAGACTCAAAATATTCCATTTTGTTAATAATGGATTCTCCCACAAATCTGCTTCTTTATCGAAGTTCAAACTTCTAACAGACTTGTAAAATATTTTTTTAAGGTGTAAATGACAAATTCATAACCAAAATCTTTTAGTGATTTATGGTTCATTTGCCTCTTCTGAGCTCATACTCAGATTCACTACCCCCACTAGTTCCATTATTTCTAATAGTAGGTAGGATACAACCCCCACTATCCCATTATTATAAATGGACGTCCATTGGCATCAATGGATTCCAAAACATAATGAGTATTTCATTTCATAGGCTTATGTGTTTTAATACATATTCGTATACTCTACTAGTAATCATATTTCACTCGCTCTGGAGTACCACAAGCATAAACATGCAAAGAGTATTACGACGGATAACCAGATTAACAATTAGAGCAACCTTTAGAGCAATAAATCGTTTATTGTCTTTCCATCCTTTTTATCCATATCAAAATAAATCAAATCTATCGATTCTGATTCTCTAACCACATATTTTTATGGGTCATTTAGCTTGGATACAAAATTCAAATTTATCTCAAGTATTCAATAATAATATGGGAATATGAGTTTGGATATTCTAATTCTTCACACAGACACATAGAAGAATTCATTTTATTTACTTAATCATTCCTTACATCTAGCATAGTCAACGACTTTCTAGAGGTAAGGTTCTCTTTCACTTTCCAGAACCATCAACAATAGTGATGAAGGTAGAACCCCACAACACTTTCTTCTCACGCATCAATAATGTATGATTGAGCTTAACTTGTTTATCATACAGATGTCTTGAGGCGTAACAACCATTCTCTAGAGTTACCATAAAGGTCATCCTCTACTACCAAATCCTCTTTTTTACTCAAGTTAACGATGATACGTACCATGTTAAACTTGTTCATACACTTTCGTGCCGTATGACCTAGTTTCCCGCAATCATAGCAGAGCAAAAATAGTGTCATTCTTAGAGGATTGACTGGCAATCTTTTGGTTTTCTAATTGGTGTGGAAATGGTTCGACATGTTGCTCTCATTCTTGAAACTTTAAGGTTTTAGAGCAACATAAGTGGTTCATTTAGTACTGACAAAAGTACTTCCTTTTTGTTGTCACTATAGGCAAATAACTCATTCTATTCCCATATATTCTTTGTATATATATGCACACATTTAAACAAAATTATTCTATTCCACAACATGTATTCTATTTATGCTCTAATCATCGAGGTAATACATCTCAATGTCGACATATACATGCAACAATTCTAGTTTTACTTTCTCGCATTCTTATGGGTTTCTCAATACCATGCATAGAACTCAATTGAATCATTCATCATAATGATTCATAAAGAAGGTTTTGATTCTTACCTCTTTCCGATGAGTCGATGCATTCTCAATTTGCACGAATACTTAGCACCATATACATAGCTTCCTTTTTTTTTTTAGCCAATCGATCACCATATACATAGCTTCCTCGTTTCCTTTCTTTTGTTAATGGTAGTATCCATTTGATCAATGGGCCATGACATACGAATTGGGCCTTGAATGGTCGCAATAGCCCAAAGTAGTTCACAAACAACCCAAACCTGGGACATCTTTAAATTGTGGATTGTTCTGTTCCACTTCCATTTATTCCACCGACCACTAGTAGTAACAACATCCTTAGCCTCCCAGCCCATAGAATTAATTGGACCAACGAATCAACAAGGCCATCGATAGAATAATGGCCTGGTAGGAAGGTCCGAATTGTGCCTCTCGGTGGATATGTAATCACCCAGCGTATTAAATTCAACCCTTTTCTTGTTCGAGAACAAAAACATAGTGAAATAGGCTTAGGATTTGAGAACAGAAGTTGTTAGCTTCTTTCACAGTAGCAGATGTAGAATTTGATGATGCGGAAATACGAAAGAACACAGAACACAAGATTTTACGTGGTATCCTCGATTTTGATTGATCGAGACTAATCCACGGTGAGCTCGGAACGAGCTGACGGCTGATGATTTTATTATGAGACTACATTGTGACGGCTTGCTTACGACAATCTCGTAGCTAAGCTTATATAGAGATAGACGTAGGGTTAAAACCCTAAAGACAACAAAGTTTCCTTCTTTGACAAGGACAAGGAAACAAGCGACTTGGAAGACAAGGAATTAATTATTTTTGACTAAATAATTAATATCCTCAACACTCCCCCTCAAGCGAAGACATGAGTGACAAGAATGTCGAGCTTGAAAAAGGAAATGTGACGAACAAGCATGACAAGCTTGAACAACAAAACTCGAGATGAATAACATCTCGGACGAGGTTGATTTGGAGACGATTGACTCTCTCCCTTGAACAACCTGACGAAGACGGTTGACTGCATCTTCTTGAACGTCGTGATGGAGACGGTTGACTGCGTCTCTTGAACGACCTGGCGGAGACGGTTGACTGCGTCTCTTGAATGACTTGACGGAGACGATTGACTACGTCTATCCGTATGATATGGTGGAGATGGTTGACTGCATCTCCTGAACGACTTGACTCCCTATTCTCCCCCTCAAGTTGACGCATGAACGACGTGAATGCCCAGCTTGAAAGTAAAAATAGTGGAGACTGAAAATTACCTGTTTCTGAACATCAAGGGGACGATCGCTTTTGTGATTGTGACTGCCTCGATTTATAACTTGAACTTTTTTTGTTGATGAAAGCTGTTTTACCTCATCAAACCCAACTACTGCATGACTTGCGACGATGTAACCGCAACATGACTTGTGGTGAGATAAAACTCCACCTTCCACTTCCCAACTGTAGAGTACCACACAAATTAAAGGAAGCGCCAGGACACACAAGCACTGGGAAAGCTTTGACATGAACTTTCACGTCAATCCTTGTGCAAATACCAACAGAACCACATGCAAAAACCATTATTCTTGACATCATGGTGCAAACACGAATGCCCCACGATAAAGTGTGAGTGATTAAAGAAGATGATCCGGCCGCAAGCCCGCAACGACTACAAGGCTTCTCGAAAGGGAAGATTGATGCAGGTTACTCTTTCACAGGAGCAATGAAATGCGACAATGAACCCAAAGCAAGCTACCGAGCGGGTGACAATTACATAACCTATCCAACCACCAGGAGCATAATGAATGCTTGAGAGGAAGACATCCGGCCTAGCACGCAATTCTCTAGTTCCCCGTGACTAAGATGAAGACATCCGGCCGACTAAACTTCTTGACAAACACAGCGAGTCAGCGACTATGGCATGAACTTTTAACTTGAGACGAGTGGAACGCTACGACGCGAGGAGCTTCCTTCTACGAAGATGGTGTTGATGATGACTGCATGCAGCGGACATGGCCTATGAAGACCGATGAGGACGTGGCCTTCTTGTTGCCCATGCGGAATTAAACTTCCGAGGCGGGACAACGCCAACAAAGAAGCACAATTTTGCACTGGGAGATCAAGGGCGTCGGTAAGGTTGACGGCAGCTAAAAGATGCCCAGGGCGCTGATGGCACGGACAGCGACGGAGACGGAGTGGGTAGCCAGAATGAACATCGACCCTCTGGACGATTGCAGTGAACATCGACCCTCCGGACGATTGCAGCCGTGAATGAGGGTATCGATGCCGGGATGATTGAGCCGGCGAACAGCTTTGACTGGACAGTGTTGCGATCCAAGGCGGACTGGACTTCGCCTCCGTCAATCGGACGTGTGAAGAGCGGGACTCCTCATCCGAATCAACAGCCGGGATCTTTTGGACGGATCTGGGAGATCAACAACAAATAACCCCAACAATTGACGATTGACGAACCATGGCGGAATGGACTTCGCCTAGGTCGACTATGCTCAGCGGAATGACATCGCTGATGAACAAAACAAGCCAGCGGGATGAACTTCACTGGTGCGCGGAAGACTAGCTGAATCTACAGCTCTGATACCATGTAGAATTTGATGATGCGGAAATTCGAAAGAACACAGAACACAAGATTTTACGTGGTATCCTCGATCTTGATTGATCGAGACTATTCCACTGTGAGCTCGGAACGAGCTGACGGCTGATGATTTTATTATGAGACTACATTGTGACGGCTTGCTTACGAAAATCTCGTAGCTAAGCTTATATAGAGATAGACGTAGGGTTAAAACCCTAATGACAACCAAGTTTCCTTCTTTAACAAGGACAAGGAAACAAGGGACTTGGAAGACAAGGAATTAATTATTTTTGACTAAATAATTAATATCCTCAACATCAGAAACTTTCCCAGAGCCTTCTTCCTTTTCTGTTTGGTCTCTCACACATGTCCGTCTCTCACCGCCGGACAGTCGCCGAAAAACCGGCCGGCGGCGGCGGATGCGGCGGCCGGAGGTCACCGAAGAGGAGAGAACGACCGGGGGTTCACTTAAATAGCAAAAATACCCGGTCGGGTATTTTGAGGCCAAGGTCGGGGGTTTTAGAAACGACGCGTTTCATGTGTTTGGAAATCCTCAGCCTTGAGCCAAAAACACCCAGTCGGGTATTTTTGGGTCCAGGTCGGGGGTTCGGAAACGCGGCGTTTCCAGAGGTGGGAAATCCCCGGCCTTGAGCCAAAAATACCCGGTCGGGTATTTTTGTGTCAAGGTCGGGGATCTGCCCTTTTGGCACCCCGGAAGGCAGAGGGGGTCCCGGTCAGGAGCCAAAAATACCCGATCGAGTATTTTGGGCCACCACCGGGTATTTCCCCCTTTCGGCCATAGAACACCTTCTCTCAAAATTCCAACCTCCCCTGCACCAAAAACACCAAACCGAGGCATAAAAGACGACCGAACTTCAACACAGACATGCAACTGACTCAACACGACACAAAAAAACAGAAAAAGGGAAAAAGAAGTGCAAACCGTGGTGGGGTTGCCTCCCCACAAGCACTTCTTTACCGTCTTTTAGCTGGACGCCCATGGTGGATGCTCAGAGGGGTGCAGAAACAGGTGCCTCCAAGAGAGGATCCACATCTCTCTTGAGGTACAGCTTCAGATGGTGGCCATGCACCCGATGGGTGCGACCACCAGCATTGGTCAGCTCGACCTGGCCATCCGGCAGGATGCAGGCGAGTGAATACTCGGATGGCCAGGGTGGTCGTGGTTTAGGAGGTGGGACCAGCTCATAGTGGTCGCCACCTTTCTTCAGAGCAGGCTTAGCCACCTGCGGCTTCGGTCGCCACTCCTCCTTGATCTTTTTATTTGGAGGTGAGGATGAAGGGAGTGGCGGCGAAGGAGTGAGCGGGGGGGGGGGGGGGGTCCTGCAAAATGAGAGATGCAGGAGGGTGCACGACAGGCTCGTGCACCTGGTGAGACATAGCATGGATAGGTGGGACAACAGACATATCACAATGATCTAATTCACCAAGCAAATGGGAGCGCTTCCCATCCTCAGACACAGAAATAGTAGCCTGTTCATTCCCAGCACGTAGGATCAGTTTACCACTATGCACATCAATAAGTGCCTTGGCGGTGGCGATGAATGGTCTACCAAAAATCAAAGGCATATCCACATCCACATCCTCATTTATATCCAGAATAACAAAATCAACAGGATATGTGAATGCACCTACTTTAACAAGCAGATCCTCTATGATACCCCTAGGATGCACAATAGAGCGATCTGCTAACTGAATGCTCATCCTAGTAGGGCTAGGTTCACCTAGGTCTAGCTTTTTAAACAAATGATAGGGCATGACATTAATGCTGGTGCCTAGGTCCGCCAAGGACTTTCCTGCATGCATGCTGCCAATAACAAGAGGGATAGTAAAACTCCATGGGTCTTTGCTCTTTTCGGGCAGCTTGTTCTGCAGGATGGCATAACACTCCTCGCTCAACAACACTGTGGAGAGATCCCCAAGTTTCTTCTTGTTGGAGAGAAGATCCTTCATGAACTTAGCGTACTTGGGCATCTTCGACAGTGTCTCCACGAACGGCATGCTGATGTTGATCTGCTTCAACATTGTCATGAACTTGGCAAACTCAGTCTCCAGCCTGTCTTTGTGTAGGCGAGTGGGGAAGGGAAGCTAGGGTACATGCTCCTTAACAACTGGCTGTAGCTTGGGAGCAGGTGCTTCCTTATCCACCCTCACTTCTGCATCGTCAGTTGGAAGTGCTCAAACAGGTGGTGGTTCCTCTTGCCTGGCCGGGGAAGGTACAACCGATGTTGGCTTGCCACTCCTGGTAAAGATGGCATCCAGCTGCTGGTGAGGCTCGCGAGGATTAGGGATGGTGGTGGCAGGCAGAGTTCCCGGTGCCCTGGCGTTATTCTGGCGGGCTATTCCTCCAATCTGATGCTGGTGGTCCTGCAATATGGCACCTTGGTTCCTCTGACCTGCCTCCAACGAGGCGATGTTCTGGTCGATCCTGGCAAAGTTGGCCTGGCTGGTAGTCATGAATGCCGCTAAAATGTTCTTCTGCTCGGTCATCTGATTATCTGGAGCTGGAGCTGCTGCTGGCTCGACATATTGGCGCTGCGGCTGCTGGAATGGTTGCCCCTGCCTAGGATGGTAAGGCTTCTACAGTGGAACTGACCCCTGTCTTGCCTGGAAAGGCTGCCTCTATTGAAAATCACATGCTTGTGCTGGGAAACCAGGTGGTTTAGTGGTGTTGCTATTCCAAGAGAAGTTGGGATGCTGGCGCCACCCCTCATTGTATGTATTACTGTATGGGTCAAGGCGCCGAGCATTGGCGATGAAGTCCAACTGCTCTTGGGGTGTAGAAGACTCTCGCATAGCCTGGCAATCTTCCACCAGATGGTTTGAGCTCTCAGACCACTGACATTGAGCTACTGGAGGTACGACCAAACCTCTGCCCGGAATAAGACTATTGGGCTGCTTCAATGTCTACACTAACTCGGCCACCTCCCACTCTAGCCCTGACTTGGCCTCCATGGCGTGCACAACACGATCCCGAGAATTCCTGCCTCTAGTGCTCTGCCCCCAGGAATGATCTCTGGCAGCCAAGGTACTGATCATCTGGTTTAGTTCAGGTGGAGTCTTAGTGAGAATATCCCCTCCTGGGCATAGAGACTCAATCACCCTCTGGCTTTCCGTAGAGAGAGCACTGTAGAAGTTCCCCATGGCGAATGCATCGGTGAACCCATGATGGGGGCACTGCCAGAAAAACCCGGAGTATGGCTCCCATGCATCACGAAGTGACTCATCTGGCTCTTGGCGGAAGTGAGTGATCTCCCGCTGGATCTCTGTGGTCTTCGATGCTGGATAGTACCTGTGCACGAACTTGTCGGCCAGATTGTCCCAAGAAGTGATGGACAATGGGGGCTGGGTCTCTAGCCACCTCTTCGCATGCCCCGCCAGAGAAAAGGGGAAGAGGTGAAGGAGGATCGCATCATCAGGTACACCGTTCATCTTGAACCCGTTCGTCAGCTGAAGGAAACGGGAAATATGCACCATTGCCTCCTCATCCTTCAAGCCATGAAACTGGATAGAGGATGTTATGAGTTGAATCCAGCATGGCTTGATCTCGAAGTTGTTCACTGGGATGGGCGAATAGAGGATGACAGGCCGGATATCAGTGACTCGTGGAGTCTAGTAATACTCCAAAGTGGGACCCTGCGGTGGTGGTTGATGGTGAACCCCATCTACCTGGGGTATGGGGTTGTTCCCCAAGATCTGATTCACCGGCAGAACCTGGAGAGGTATCCCCTGGGGCGGGTTATGTTCGCCTTCCATCTCGTACTAGTCCTCGAAATCGCTGCTCAAGTGGCCGTCTATGCGCTCCTCTGTAGCCAGTCTAGCTCGTTGTTGTCTCCTAAGTTGGCGACAGGTGCGTTCAAGCTCCGGATCCGATGACAGTAAACCTCCTGACTGGCTACGGGTCATGCACTATCTGCACACAGTCAAACAGCAAACCCGTGAAGGCACAAGTGTGACAAAGCAACCAAACAATGCTAAAAAGAAAAGCTAAATTAACAGAAATCATGTTTCTTCAACAACCTAGCCGTCCCCGGCAACGGCGCCAAAAACATGACTAGCTCCAACTCACTCTATAAAATGGCCAAGTGTAACCACCTCCTAAATCGTAGTATAGCGAGTTTGGGTTTTAATGTCAACCCGGGTCCTAAGTGTGATGACTACTCCGTGAATTCTTATTATTTAGCAGTGAAAGTGTAGTGAAGATCCAAACAAGCAAAGCAATTAAAAGATTGTTTTCAAGTCGAGAGAGGTCACCCGGATATGGTTCCCCCTAGACTGCAGTTAAGCTAGATTGTAATTTACCAAGTCCAAGTTCAATGATAGTTATACTGCGGGAGGTTCTTAAACAGTCTGCAGTCTCGACTAAAGGTCTCCAGACCCTCTCAATCTGAGTCCCCAGCGGGCGACTAACCTCCAACGGAGTAAACAGATTTAGGCCCTAACGAACCAAACCTCCACTACCGAAGTAAATTCGGTACAAAATAGTGAATTGACTCCTCTACTAAAGTCGTCAATTCACTACCTTCAATCAAGGGTGCTCTATCAACCTAGGCAGATATTTTCGTTTTAGATTAAAGCAGAAATAACAGGAATTTGATCAGGATTCATGTCATTCAAGAATTCAAACCTCAATTAAATATAAGCATATCATAGAATCTGTACTTGGGTTCATACAATCAGACCTAACATACAAATCTAGGGTTCTTCATACCCAGGTGAATAAGAAGTTACTCCATAGAGAGAGACGGGAAATCTAGCTCAGATGCGGAAACCATACTGTGAAGGATGAGAATCTGCTTCTGGCACTCAATCAGCTCTTCTCCAAGCTCAAGCCGGGCTCCAATGGTGATAGTGATCGATCAAAGACACTTGTAGAATCAGGTTCGTCACTTTCTCTCTCTAGGTACGCTTTTTCTCTCTAAAACTCGGAACCCTTATCTTTTGCCCTTCTTTTCCCTTAAGAAGCTGTCTTTTGCGATCCCCGGCCTGGATACCCGGTCGGGTATTTCAGGTGGAGGCCGGGGATTCTCAAAACGCACCGTGTGGGGTAGGGGGTTAATCCCCGGCCAGGGCCAAGAATACCCGACCGGGGATTTAAGCGTCATGACCGGGGCCCCTTCTATTTCTCAGACGCCCAAAACTCTTTTTCCCCGGTCTGCTCCAATTAATACCCGGCGGGTAGTTTTGCTCATGGCCGGGTATTTTGTCCCTCCAGCACACTTCAACTCAAACGTGCTCCTCTCGACCCGAAACTCGTTTCTTAGCCTCGATGTCAACGCCAAGCCCTGAAATATGACATAAACGCACAATCTAGCGTGAAATCGCCTTAAAACACGAGAATCAACATCTCAAACGGCTCAAGAATAGGGGTAAAAACATGTACACTCAATGGTCTATCACCGATCTACTTTTTTACCCGACTTACCCTTCGATCTGTCCTCTCGTCAATCTACACTGCCATGCCAAGCACTCCCTCGTCGAGGTCGCGCTCAGCTTCCTTCGATCTATAGGGAAGCCAGATGCGCCAGAATCTTCAGGGATACTTGGATCAAGGCTTCGA
Source organism: Linum tenue (assembly GCA_946122785.1). Classification (NCBI taxonomy): domain Eukaryota; kingdom Viridiplantae; phylum Streptophyta; class Magnoliopsida; order Malpighiales; family Linaceae; genus Linum; species Linum tenue. The sequence continues at coordinate 43,784,128 of CAMGYJ010000005.1, read as the reverse complement.
GGATCTCCTCTGGGTCGCACAAAGGCGGGAGATATGGTGGCGAAGCATGTGTACAGGTGCTGGGTCACCTTGCAGACGACTCTGATTAAATCAAAAGTCGCGGCAGGGAGATCCTCTGCTTCTGAGGTGTGGTGTTGGTGTGGTGAATCGAAGTAAAGAGCATATATAGGAGCGAGGGTGACGATGAGGAAAGCGGTGGAGGTGGCTATGGCGGAGTTTCCCTCCTTGTTGTTGCATAGTAGCGAATTGTTGGGTTACATGTTAGGGTTATGAATGTTGGGCTATGAGACTGAAGAGAGTGGGCTTTGAGCTGTGTGGGCATATGGGCTATGATTTTGTGGGCTGATTTTGTAATTTCAGTTTTTCGAACCTAGTAACATAAATTTCAGTTTTGGTCGGTTTCAATATGTTTAATTCGGTTCGGAGAGTCAAACCCGAATCGGATGCCCACCCTACTGTTAATACATTATGCATATCCCCTTTACCATCAGAGCTCGTGGAGGGATTCACCTGACTTAATGTGACTAGTTGCAAACTTATTACGCATATCCCATTTATCATAATCTGAAATCTTTGTAGGTTAACAAATTTTTCGGCATGGCCATTGAGGCCCTATCATCATGCAACCAAGAATTGAGCGAGCTCTTGATGGTGGAACTGAGAAATTGCTCAAGGTTCACATCCATCTCTAACATCCTTCACAAAATTGCCAAGCTATCTGTATTGCTTGTGAATTGAAGTGAGGAGCTTACTTCTTTGTCACAACCTCAACCAAGTCGCAAGCTTTTGTTAGCAAGATCATGCAACTGTTTACGAGCTCCGAAAAGCAACATTGGCAGGCTGAGTTGCCTAGAGATATTCTTTGATTTTTGCTCACAGTTGGAAAGGTTTCGCATGACGATATGGTGTAGAATATTGGGGAGCAGGTCATGCCTCTGTATTCTCAAGTATATTTACTCGTACTTGATGGAGTATATTCAATTTATCATAGTGATCCACTACAGGATAGTAGTTCCAAGAGAACCCAGAAGATACAAAAGGTTTCTAGTTAGGAGTGTAAGTTTGACCTTAAAAACTCACAAATCCGTGTACTGGGCCAGTTTTTGTACCGGGTCAGTTTAGGGTTGGGTCACTTATTGACCTTGTGATCCTTAGCAACAATAAATTCCTCATACCAACACATTGGACCTGTTCATAAAGTTTTAAAAGTTTGGGTTCTAAATTGTAAAAAAATAAATTCGGCTACCAAAATGTTATTTTACCATAAGATTTATGAACTTATTTGTAAAAAATAAAATTTAGGTACTAAATAGTAAGAAAATATAAATTTAGTTATCAAATTATAGTTTTTTTGAAAAGTAGTGTGTTAATTAGGGCCGACCCACTAACGCGATCCCTCCGAACCCGCCCCGATCGTAGAGGGTCAAGAAGGAAACATGAGCAGAGCGGATCAGTTATACAACTTTACCCTTCAGAGACAGGTTCGACAGAATCTAGGTCAGCAAACTAATTTTCTACGTCTTGTTGGAATTGAGGTTCCACTCAATTCCAATTTCCAAGCCAAGCATTAAGACTCAAACCCAAGTAAAAGTAAATAAACGAATTCAAGTAAAAAACAATGATGCAAGGAGGATGTAAAGCCAAGGAGTAAGATAACACAGAGTCTGGTTACAGAGGGAACCAGACGAGCAAAATAAAAAGAGGAACAACCTTCATTAAGACCTGCTACTGCATAGCAAGGCTAAAAGACTCTAGAAAGAAAAAACATTCCCGAGACAATCAGTTCGGGTCTATAGTGACTTGTCTTGGGAAGCTTCTCCCAATAATATCCTCACGTAAGAGTCTCCCGAGAGCCGTTGGTAATTCGTTTAATTCATGCGTTCCGAAGGGATAGACGAGACTGTGCTTCGAGAGTCAGTCCGCGACTCTATTCCCTTCACGGTACGTATGAACCAATCGAACTAACCAACTCTGAGATATCTGTCTTCGGATCATGGTCAAGAGAGTGGCTTGAGGGTGAATCGAGTCGGTCCTGTTCTCGATCAACTGAATAGCTAGTTTGGAGTCAGTCTCAACAATCAGACAATGAATGTTCATTTTCCAGGCCATTTCCAAACCTTTATGAATAGCTAGTTTGGAGTCAGTCTCAACAATCGAGTCTACTTAGTTGATCGGATAATGTAACCACAATTTCTGATTAATAAAGATGAAAGCAAATTCTGTAAAAAAATAAATGATATCGAGTTTATGTTCTTGGTCTATCTCCTTTCTCTCAGTGTTGCCCGCAATTTAAAACAAATAGACTTACCGAGCCTTCACACTTGTCATAATCCATTCATATATAACACAACATCATAGATAGCATAATCTTCCAATTGGTACAAATAATTTCTTTTCTTGGTAGAGGACACAAGAGAGCAATTTCTCATCTTTCCCTTTGAATCCAAATTTCTTCCTCAAATTAGTAGCAAGTTAATCTTTCAATTTCTTCCTCGGATTAGACAATAATTAAATCAAGCAAGAAAATCAATAAGAAGGAAAACGAAACATCTCCTATAAGCAAAAAAGAAAAAAGAAACGAAACATCAATCATCATGTATCAAAACATAGTTGAAACTTTGTACCACTCTAGATTCCACTAATCTAAAGAACAATGTCCTCTTTTTTTTTTTTTTGTGTGGTACAAATGGAAAAATAAGAAGAATTCAACAAACTGACACTAGTTACATAGAAGCAGAAATTAGTCCACTCCTCTGCGGAAGTGTACTCCCACCATGTCCGCTTCCAAAATGGGAGAAAGGGGTGGCGGGACAGCCGGATACCACACTTCCCCATGAACGGGTTGATGCCCCAAATTCGCCATTCCATCTGCCAACTTGTTATCTTCTCGTCTTGTATGTGTGAGCTTGCGCTACCAGTCTTGTCGCAAAATATTTCGGCAATCGAAAATCAAACTAGCCAGTGGGTGAAGTACAGTGTCTGAGTTCACGCCTTCAATTAGCTGAATAGAAAGTTTAGAATCTGAACTAATTTCCACTTGTCCATATCCAAGAGTCCAAGTCAAGGACATTCCATCTCGCAAGGCCTGTAATTCTGCTGCAAGAACAGAGCTGTTTCCGATGTAATTTGAAAACCCAATAATCAACAATCCTCTATCGTCTCTTAAGACTCCTCCAATTGCCGTTGAAGGCGGGTTTCCCCTACGGCTACCATCCACATTTAATTTAACCCAACCAGATTGTGGACGCTCCCAAGCTATGAGTTCCTCCGAATTATGTAGGTCTTGAGTTGGTATATGTAGGGAGTGCAAGTCACTAAGCACTTGATGCACCCTATACCAGAACTGGAATCTTCCCTTATCGATCTCCCCGTGACTAATCTGGTTTCTTCGCCTCCAAAGTAAGAAAATAATCGCCAAAAACCAGTCACTCCACCTGAATCCCATAATGATCTCCGTGCTTCTCACCTCCAAATTCTCTCAAAACCAATCTCGAAGAGAAAAGCTGAAGAAATCAAATGGATTGAAAGGAAGAATCTCTTGCCAAGTATTAGCAGCATTGGGGCAGTCTCTTAATGAATGTAAAATACTTTCAGGATGTATGGTACAGATTGGACACCATACCTCCACCGGAACATGGCGGTTAGCAAGGAACTGTCTTGTTGGTAGAGAATCATGTAGAGCTTGCCACAAAAAGAATTTGATTCGTTGCGGTGCTGCTATCTTCCAAATATGTTTCCACAATCGATCTGTTGAGTGAGTTGTGTAATTGTCCACATACTGAGCCCAATATGCTGAACGAACAGAGAAAATCCTTGAACTGGAACGTTTCCATAATATAGAATTAGAAAGTTCTGAAAAGTGGAACTAGAACTGAAGATATCTCTTCTTGTATTGGTGCGGGAATAGCGGAGCGGATTCGCCTGAAGTCCCAATGGTGGGTGGCATTGAGAAGCCATGCCACATTTGTGTCCTTCTCTTCCTGAATAATTGGTGAGTACATACGAGGAACAATAGGGCCACCTTCCACCCAATTATCCCACCAAAATTTGATAGTCAAGCTATTACCCACCGGCCAACCAAAATGAAGTTGGAGTTGGTTGAAAGCTTTGATCAACCCCTTCCAATGAGAGGAGCTTCTCTTTTTTGTTGCCGCCATTGAAGTTTTCAATCGTCCATATTTATTTTGATAGACCTGCACCCATAAAGTGAGAGGTTTTGTGAAGAATTTCCATACAAGTTTCCCCAATAGAGCGATGTTGGCTAATCGCGCTTCTCGTAGAGCTAAGCCACCTTGATCTCTTGGACGAGTGACATTTTTCCACTTGACATAAAGCATCCGTCTTGATTCATCAGTTGACCCCCATAAAAAACCCCTAGTGATTCGATCTAGGTGATCACAAATTGAGGTTGGCAGCCAACAACTTTGCATTAGATGCGTGGGAGCTGCGTTGATGGTGGATTGAGCTAAAGTTGCCTTGCCGGCAGTAGATAATAACTTCCCCTTCCATCCAGCGAGGCGAGCCTGCACCCTTTCAGTGAGTGGACTGAACTCCTCTTTTCGTACCCGACCATGGACAATAGGTACTCCCAAGTATCGTCCCAAATTCGAAGTCATCTTGAAGCCAATCGTGCTCTCTAGTTCTCGTTTCAGATTCGGTCCAATACTTTTTGAGACAAACATAGTTGATTTACTCACATTCACTTTTTGACCCAAAGCACCACAAAACGCTTCAAGGGTATCCCTCACTACTAAAGCTTGTGCTGCATTAGCCTGTGCAAAAATGAGGAGATCATCTGCAAAGAAACAGTGTGAGAGGGAAGGACCATTCCTGCTTACTTTAACCGGTCTCCAGAGCTTAGCTTCCACCTTTTCAGAAATCATTAAGGATAAACGCTCCATGCATAGAGTAAACAGAAATGGTGACATGGGATCTCCTTGGCGAAGGCCTCTGGTAGGTTGAAAAGGTGGAGTAAGCTCTCCATTGAAAGATACCCGAATTGTAGCTTGCCTAACACAAAACAAGATGATTCGAATCCACGAACTTGGGAATCCAAAAAAAAAAAAAACTAGAGTCTCTTCTAGGAAGTCCCAACTAACTCTGTCGTATGCTTTATCCAAATCAACGTTGGCTGCGAGACAAACATTTCTTCCCCTTTTATTAGAGATAGAGTGTATTACCTCTTGAACTAGCATGATATTGTCTTGGGCAACCCTCCCTGGTAAGAAGCTAATATGAAACGGGCCAATTAACTCCCCCAAGAAAGGTCTTAGTCTGCGGATTAGTACCTTCATGAGAATCTTAAACAAGACATTGCATAAGGAGATTGGTCGAAACTGTGATAAGTCTTCAGGTTGTAAGAAAGGCTTCTCGAACAAATTGAACCACTTGTCCTTTGATCTCGGGCCACAGTTTCTGATTGAAGACAGGTGGGAAACCATTTGGCCCTGGAGATTTCATTGGCTTCATAGATTTAACTGCACGCCAAACCTCCTCTTCAGATACCTCTCGTGTAAGAGCGGCAATTGCGATTGGGTTGAACGTATTCTGAGGAGTTCCCAATGATGGTGGTGGGGGGTGCTCCTGTACTGGGGCCGTGAACAAGCTGTGAATTGAATGTTGAACTTCCTTCTTTATTACTTCTGGCTGGGTCATGACACCATTCACCATTCACACGCAAACTTTCAATCTTACCACGTTTCCTCCGAATCTTCATGATAGCATGATAGAAAGCAGTATTTTTATCTCCATCCTTCACCCATTACAGACGAGATTTTTGAAGCCAGAAAGTTTCTTCACGAGCAAGAATAGCGTTGAACTCGTCGCATAGGTGGCGGTGAAAACGCCATACGGACTCAGTGGGTCTCGAATTAAGTACAGATTCAATCCCCTATATTCATGCCAAAAGCCTTTTCTTTGCATGAAATATGTTGCCAAACTGATGCTTATTCCAAGAAACTGAGACCTCTTGTAGATGCTTCAACAACGCAGAAACATCCCCACCTAGTTGAGTGAGATGAAAACGCATAGTGTTGATATAACCCTCCTCCTCTAGCCACATAGCCTCCAAACAGAAAGGCTTAATTATGGAAGTACACGCTGATCCCATTGTTTGCAAGAGAATCAGACAATGGTCTGAGTATAGACGGGGGAGATGAGTCACCGTCGCGCCCTCAAAGAGCAAACGCCACTCCACGTTGGCCACTGCTCTATCAAGTCTCTCTTTTAGGATGCCAAAGCGAGAGTCTTTGCCAAACCAAGTAAACGGAGCTCCTCTGAAACCTAAATCTAGCAGATTGCAAGAATTTAGGTGTGGGAGAAGTGGGTATCTACGATGTCCTCTGTCAGGAGCTCCTCTACGACGTTCACTTGGCCCACCCAATTCATTTAAATCCCCCATAAGTAACCAGGGAAGCTGCAATGTTGCTGCAAAATCAGATAGTTGAAGCCAAAGCTCCTCCCGAATCAACGTAGAGGGACTCCCATAAACTGCAGTGAAGACCCAATCCGAACGACTAGGATAATGTACCAGGATGTGGATGCTTTGTGGGGTCGAATGTAGTACCGACATTGTAATCTTATATGAATTCCAAAGAACCCATACTCCTCCCGATCTGTCGGAAGCCTCGACACGATGATGGCTGGAAAATGAAGAGCGCCTGAGCATCTCCTCTGCCTTTTCACCACTGATTTTGGGTTCCAGAATGACTGTCACATCTACTCCGTGATTATGAGTAAGTTCATGAAATATGCGGGTGAAACGCTTGTTGCCTGCATCTCGAACATTCCAGCTGATAATATTCAAATCCATTAATACGATTAATACTTTAATAGGTAAAGAGGGCAGAACATGAAACGTCTCACTGGCAACGCTAATAGAAGCGAGGTAGGCTTCTGCTGCGATTGGGCCTTGGGCTTTCCGGTCTCATATCAGCCTAATTGTGTTGAGAGGTCGGGTTGTCAATTTGTGTGTTGTCACAGGTTGATTCTGTGGGCTGATCCAGCTGCATAGCATTATTAGTCTCAACTAGAATCAATACCCACGGCTACGCCGCGGGGATCTAAGTTGCTACAATATCATTTTTGCAACAAAATTATTGTTATGGCCAGTAGTGAGGCAATTCTGGATTGACGTGCCTGACAATGGTGTGTAGGTGACTTGCAAGGAAGAAATCATCATATTGTAAATATTACCAAGACAATGCTCAATAATCTGCCACAAATTTGCAAAGCTTGGCCATAAAGCAAAATGCATTATAGTCATAAGTTGTGTACAACAACATTTTATGTAGTCAATTAGTCATGTTATTGCATACCAAAAGAACACAAAACTGAGAAGTTAAAGGAATTAAAATGACAGAAACAACTAACTGTTCCATAAGCAAAATCATCCGAGAGTAGTGTCCACGATAGACCAACCTTCTTCCACTAAAAGGATACTGCATATCCCTCCTTGTTGCAGCTCCTGATCTAAAAGCTGTCTTCCTTTCCTGACCGGCCATTGCCCACTACCCAAACCCCTCTTTCACTAACAATTGTAACATCACCTTATGTTTTTCTAACAGATTCAGAAATCACAGTGACTTTCACATGGGTAAGTTATTCCCTGCGGTTGCTGTTGAGAAGGCTAGGCCAACACTATGAAACACATGCACTTGAGCTCCTTTCTTTTCCCCTTGAAGCGGCTTAAGACCTCAAATAGACATCAGGCAGAACCTCAATAGAAGTTCGCTTCTTTGTTACAAACATCCATCCATCAAAGATCTACAAAACCCAGAGGCATAGAAGCCATTCAAAGGAAATGAAATTGAGGCTTTCCAGTGATTCTAAAGAGCTAAGACATGGATACAGCTCAACCTAGCAAAGCATACACGGTAACCCAAAATGCCTCCAGCTCAATTCTTGCGAGATCATTTAAAGGGAAAAACAGAACATCTAAGTATGAGAACGTTAAACCACATAGAAACTCACCTTTCAATTAAGTGAAGAAAAGTTAAAGAGGAAAGGATCAAATACCCTAAAAAAATTCTATCCTTCAACTATAAAATGAATACTTTAGGTTGAACATACCGTGGCAATGAAACGTCAAAAACAATGAACTAAACAGCCTCACAAAATCCCAACTATGTTGGCCAAGACTTGCCTTAGCTTGCATATTTCAGGTGTTATTTCCCACCGAAATCCACATATGATGTCCATATGTGGTCACTTTGTGCTTTAATATCCTCTTTGATTATTTCCTTCGAGACCTGGAAATAAAATTTTAGGTCTAGCATAAACTCTCCCCGAGTAGAGAGACCACAAAGAAGCTAACGAATAAAACTCGACAGCAACATCTGCGCAATCAACCATGCTTCTGTTCTTGCTGGCAACACAGCTAAAATCCAGCCTCCTTCCTCTGTTATTGTTGCCTCTGGTGATGAGTAGAGAGAATTTTGATTGATTCAAAGGTACACCGCTCTTCCTACAACTGAAAAGGCAAGAGAGAACAAAAATGTCATTTATACGACAACAGTATAAAAAAGCATAAGAAAGCAAGAGAATGAGTCACTTATCACGCAAGGCAAATGGAAATCCACACCAGGATGGTGCAATTCACCAAGGCACGACTAACCAATTAAAGCATATGATCATAGTTAGCAACAAAGCTTATATAAACTGTAGCAATGTTGGTGGAAGCAAATTCGTAAAAAGTTGAACTCAGTCCTATAAGAAGATATAGGAAGTATATATATATAAATACAAATACTTGAGTTTTTAAATTCGGATGCTGCCATACAAACCTTGTAGAAACTGAGAGATGGGAAGTAGAAGAAATCCCCAATTTGGTCATTGAATTTAAGAATGTAAGTGAAGTTCTTCCCAAGTAAGACTGGACTGTTGGACTCTATTTCCCATGAGTTCCTCCTGCGCTGATTACTGTTCCTAATAGAAGCAGAGGACTTTGTAAAATTACTAAATTGCAGGACGTGTGATTCAAATAATAGGAATAAGAAAACTTCATTATATTTATATATATGCCAGGCCAGGCAACATGATAGGTATCATAATGAGATGAATTGTTAATCTAGAGAAAGACTACAATCAATAATTTCAAACCAATAAGCTCATCTGAATGATCTAAAAGGTATCCGTCTTCTACCCTTCTTCTTCGTCGATCTCTCTCAGTCTGTATGTCTTGAAAGCCGGCGTATTTAAATGTGAAGGCCAAAGACCCTGGAATTAGTAGTATAAATCAAAACCCAAAAGCTTCAAGCAGGCAAGTAAAGCTACTGATCCGTTCCTTCTATCTTAATCGACCATGTACTGCTCTGTCTTTCTTTTTAAATCTAGTTTAAGACAATACTATTTCACCACGACGGTGGCGGCCGCTTCTATCTATTTCATCCGACGGTTGAATATCATCTATTTATACTTTGTGCAGCTATACCAACCAACGACGCAGACCTGAAACCCTCTTGAATTAAAGAAAGAATATAGATTATTACCCGAAAGTGGAGAAGTCGCTCAATTCAATCCATTGCCGAACCCTTTGCATTTCTATTCCGATTCTCTGTCTTTACATCTCCAGCCCTAGTAGCTCCATGAACAGGCTCCAGGTATTGGCGAAGGGGAAAATTGAGCGGCGTGGCCAGAAACAAAGGAATCGTATAGGAGGTGGGATGAATTTGAAAGAGTCTATACCAGAGGAGAGAATTCTTCTCTTAATCCATGGGAATGAGGTGGGGCATCTACAAATCATAGACGGTGGCGTGTTTGAGCAGCTGTGAAGAGGACTCATCGGTGGTGGCGTGCTTAAGCAATTATGAAGATTTTGAAACTTGGAAAAGCATACCGACGTGATGAGAGGATGAAGACGACTGAATCGGTGGTTTGTGATTGTGGATTATAGGGTGTGGCCGTGAAGGGATGGTGGCGTGATCAGCAGAGACAGGGAAGGTGTTTTGGGGGAGGGCTGGGCAACGATTTCGTTGAAGCTGCGTGGTTAAAGGACAGAACGACTGAAATGGTGACCTGTGCCTACAAAGTTTGGGGTACGTCTGGCTAGGGTAGGTGTAAGACAGGCATGGTTGGCTGAAGCGAGATAGTGAAGGCGTCGCCGGTTCGGGAGACGGCAATAACTTCGTCTTGCTACTAGCAAGTTTAGCACTCGTTTTCCAGCAAACGACAAAATATGAAACAGTAGCAGAAACTTAAGCCAATAAAGCGTACCCACCTTTCATATTTTAAAGAATGGGCGATGATGTTGCACAAGTTGGTGGGCCTGTACTCGTGAGCTTCTGAGCATCTTCGTGGGAGATTGAATGCAGCATTAACTCCCCGGGTAGCTGCTGTGCTGTAGTTTGCAGATCTCCTCGTGCGGTATGGAAAGTTGTATGCCCTGCTTTAATTGCACCGCTAGTCACTTGGGCGGCGTCCGACGGTGAAACATCCGACGTATTGTGTACCTGGGTTTTTGTTCCCGATGAGCGGGGAAGAATAACGGTGGCTGGAGTTGGCGAGGCTGCCATGCTGACTGAAGAGCTTTTACGTTGTTGTGACTTAGAGGATGCTTGCAATCACAGAGTAATGATAGTCTTCCATCTTCATCTCATCTTGTGACAATACACATACATGCATATTTCAGCATTACACAAAGACACCTGAAAGTACTATTATCCACAGTGTAATGCAGATGAGATCCTGTTTCTGATTTCCAAAATAGGAAAAACCTGTCCCTCAGTTTGTAATCCAATATAGTTTTGCTCAAAATTAAACAGGAAAGCGAAATCTATCTGGAATCTGGTATCTAGTCTAGAACATATATGATAGCAATTCATCACTCTCTTTTTCTCCATTTTGAAATTCCGGCTCTGGGAGTGTTTCTCGGAAGGTCAATCACGTCATTTTACTCATAATTATGGCGCTCTGCGTTTTGATTTCCGCATGTTCAAGTAAGTTGTGTGAACAAGGCCTCCCCATGAATAAGATTTGGGCCTGCCTTTGGTCCTGCTCCACAGGACGTGCTTTTGGTCCCTAACTCCACTGCAACGGCCCATTGAACCACTCACAACGTGCTTTCGTCAAAGACAAGATTGGTTTGTACAGTCGTTCATTTCTTCTTCAATTTATATTTTATTACTAACCATTGGAAAGATATTTGTTTGCAGTATTAAGTCTATTTGCATTACATGGAACACAGTAAATATTACAAATAAAATTATAAATAGTCATATTTAAACATGACATTTAACGTTAATAACTAAACATTTATATTTGAATCCAACAAATAACATCAATATTTAACTTTTATACTCATAAAATAAATAATAAAATAATTTTTATCAATTAAGTTCACTAAAATAAGGTCATTTTACTTGGAGATTCGTATATCGATCATGCCGGTCATACCGGTGGTGTCACGCCGATTTTATGATCGATATTGGTTGGACCAGGTACAACCGGTGGCACGCCGGCCGGCGTGACAACCATTTCGTTCCAATGATTTTTATTCTTAATCATTTAATGAACTATTACTTTTATATATGGTGCCTTCTACGGTACCCCGGGTGAAATCCGAGGTACCGCATACCTTGAGTATGAAAACGGTATCTAGAACTCGAATTAGCATGATTTTTGGGTCTGATACTATACCCTAACCCTTAATGAGTGAACCCTAGGTCCTAATTATCTATATCATAATCTATAAACACTAAGATGGTACATTCCTCTTTGTGCCTATATTTGGACGAATCATAATCGTTGATTATTGTTTCTAATCAAATTGATCTTGGAGTATAAGATTGGGAGAATTAAGACCTAGATTTTGATCTTTAAGGGTTAGAGTATAGTATCATGTCCGAAAGATCGGTCAATTCAAGGTCTAGATAGTGTTTTCATACTCAAGGTATGTGGTACCCCGAATTTTACCCAGGGTACCGTAGAACTCGCCATATATATATATATATATATATATATATATATATATATATAAATGGTGGCGTATTTGGTGCACTCACTTTTTTTTTTTGGGGTGCACTCAATGCACTCGCCTCATAATTGTCATTCCAAACATGCGATTCATATAAAAATGGTATCAATTGTCCCTTATGATATTATGAACAAGAAACACATGAATTTGCAAAAAACTCATTCAAGATTTATTTTAATTTCAAGGGTTTAGGATTTAGGGATTTATGGTTAGGGTTTAGGTATACACTTTGGGATTTTGGTTTGGGATTTAAAATTCAAGGTTAAGGGGTTAGGGTAATGGATTGATTAGTTGTGATTTTATTTTATATCATCATATTAGACTAATGCTACCAATTAAAATTCAAAATTTGATGTATTATAGCCACTTTTAGAGTTGGGTGCATTGAATGCATCTAAAAAAGTGAGTGCACCATAGCCAACATATATATATTCTTGGAGTATATTATACTTCTGGTACTCCTATTGAGATATATCTATCTAGAACATGAACTAAATCGAGATTGGAGTATGATACTAAACCCTAACCTCTAATAGATAAACCCTAGGCTCCTGATTCGTTAAACTCAAACCCGAAGTTCAATTTTAATGGAAAATAATAATTGATCATTGAGATTGGTCGGAGCTCATCTAAGTACATCTAAGGATTTAGGATTTATGGATTTAGGGTTAGGGTTTGGGTTTACAATTTGGGGTTTTGGGTTGAGATTCAAAATTGAAGGTTAAGGTGTTAGGATAATGGATTGATTAGTTGTGATTCTATGTTAATATCATCATATTAGAAATGCTACCAAATAAAGTTTCAAAATTTTATGTACTATGACCACATTTAGAGTTGGGTACATTAAAAAAAGTGGGTTATACTCTGTTAAAACAACGTACAAGCTAGTTTACAAGAAGATGAATAGGGCTATGGGGATCGTGGAGGTGGAGGAACCAGAAGCTATTGATGAAACAGTACCGGTGGGGATAGAAACTGAGGTCTACGACCCATTGAACTGGAAACGACTGTGGAAGCTGGTGATCCCCCCTAAGATCAAAATATTCTTGTGGAGGCTGATTCACAACATCCTACCTACAGGGAAGAATATAGGGCTACGAAAGAAGGATGCCCCCACAGAATGCCCATTCTGCAACTTGGAGGAAACCCAGAACCACACATTCAGAGAATGCCGGTGGGTTTCTAGGATTTGGCGTCCTACATGTTTCAAACCCCTATTCGAGCTAGAACCCAATCTATCCTCTGGTAGTTGGATGTGCGAGGTTATGGAAAGGGTGGATGATGACACTCTAAGCCAATTAGGAGTGCTACTATGGACTATCAGGAACAAACGCAATAACCAACTGTTCAATAATCGAAAGGCGGAGGAAGGGAAATTGTAGGGAAAACCCTAGCCTACTGGGAGGAATTCAAGTCGTATCACTCCAACGAGGTGGAATTAAAGCAGAGGGAAAGAGATACCTGGGAACCTCCGCCTGGGGGATGGATCAAACTGAACGTTGACGCTGCGGTGCTGAAGGATGAAGGGACGGGTTTTGGGGTCGTAGCTCACGATGATAGAGGGCATTTCTTGATGGCAGCGGTTGGCCGAGAGTGAGTCCAATGGAATCCAGAGATGGCTGAGATTAAGGCTATGGCTTTTGGTATTAAGCAAATGGAGCGACATGGCTTCCGTTCGGTCATTATCGAAACTGATTGCCAAGGAACTTTTTTCGCAATGGAGAAACCAGAGACATCGAGGATGGAGATCGGAACGCTGATCAGAGAACTGAAGGAGGAAGCGGCCAGATTAGGCCCGGTCCGATGGAGTTTTGTGAAAAGAGAAGGAAATGAAGCTGCCCACCTTATGGCCCACACAATTTGCAATTGGGACTCCCATGAATGTTGGGTAGCCCGACCCTCCTATATCTCTCTTACCCATTCTTGATGCTGAGCCCATGAGGCATTAATAAGATACAGGTCTGATTATCAAAATAAAAATCTGGGTTTTTAAGTGAATGATTTGGATCAAAATCTCTCATAAATCACTCATTTTAAAAATCCTGATCCAAACGACCCCTTAATAAATTTAGGGGATATGTTTGTATATTGGGTGGTGGACAAGAATTATTGTACAAAAGTTAACCCGTGATGGCATAAAACTGTACCAATCTTGAGATACATGATATTTTCTTGTAACTAATAGTAAAAAGTCCATTTATGCTCAGTAATGCATAGGATTGAGTTCAATTTGTACTTGGTTGAATTTATCAATTCAGGTGTATGTACAAAAATACTTTTTGTCTACAGCTTGTATTGATACATATAATATTGAAATTTGTACAGAATTACTTTTTGTAAGAATTGAGTTCAATTTGTGCCAATTACTTTTCCGGTACCAAATAAATACAACCCAACGAAGTAAGAATTATCGAGGAAGAAAAAGTTAAAAAAGTGATCACCCTATCATTTCAAGATCTTAGAGTTTCTCGATTCAAAAGAGAATGCCCAATTGACATTGTCAAACTTTTCTTGTCTTTGGTTGCCTAATCCACTTTCAAAGATCAAACTCAAGAATCATTGCTAGATTTTGAGTGAATTACACGATTTTGAGCGATCTTTACTTAGGGACAAGAAAAAGCGAACCCGGGGATAATTGGATGATAATTAAGAAGGGACCGGTTATTGTAACAACACCTATTGTGTTGTTATTGTAACAACACTAGTCCCCAACCAATAGGAAGCTAGGATTGTGATGACTTTTTATTAAATGAGTTGACCTAGTGTAAAATCAAAGCAGTGGTATAATTGTCATTATGAAAAATTTATTTAAATAAAAAAATAAAAAAATAAAAAAATATTTTTTTTATTTTCTGTCCAAAAATTTGGTCGTCGGAATTCTGCCACTGGTCGCTGGAAAATGGTCGTCGGTCACCGGAATATGCTTTTTGTCGCCGGAATATGCTATTTTGTGGCCGGAATATGCTTACCGGCGTCGGAATATGCTTACCGGCGTCGGAATCTAGTCACCGGGGCCGGAATATGCCTATCGGCGTCGGAATCTGCTCACTGACGGTCACCGGAGTTCGGTCAACGGTCTTCGTTGACCGGTCAACGGTCAACGACCACCGGATGTTATGGTCTGCATTGTGAGATTTATGGTTTGGTTTCTCATATTTTTTTATGCCTTTTATGGTTTGTTTTATTGTGTTTGTGGTTTGCATTGAGAAGTTTCTGGTTTGTTTTCAAAAACTTTGTGGTTTGCATTGTGAGGTTTCTGGTTTGTTTTAATATATTTGTGGTTTGCATTAGGACGTTTATGGTTTGCTTTTTTGTGGTTTGATTTACTATGTTTGTGGTTTGCATTAGGAGGTTTTTGGTGTGCTTTCGCAAATGTTGTGGTTTGCTTTGTGGGGTTTGTGGTTTGTTTTATGAGATTTGTGGTATGCATTAGGAGGTTTCTGGTTTGCATTACGAAGTTTCTGGTGTGCTTTCGAAACTTTTGTGGTTTGGTTTGCGAGGTTTCTGGTTTGTTTTGATATATTTGTGGTGTACATTAGGACGTTTTTGGTTTGTTTTATCGTGTTTGTGGTTTGTATTAGGGGGTTTCTGGTGTGCTTTAGAAATATTTCTGGTTTGTTTTACCGTGTTTCTGGTATGTTTTAGACAATTTATAGTATGCATTAGGAGGTTTCTAGTATGCTTTTAAGATAATTGTGGTATGCTTTGTGAGGTTTGTTATTCTATCCGACGTTCCTACTAGATGAATGGAATTAGTAACAATAATTATTGATGTGTATACTTACCAGGTTTGTATACATAATTACATAGTTCTCTCTTAATTAACTACTAGAGGCAGGCTTAATACACAAGTTTGATGACAGAAAAAACAAGAGGTCCCAACCTTGGATGACCTGTATATATTCAGAGAAAATGTGCTTCAAAAAATGTGCTCACTTTAACTCTCTTTTCGTACTCAACCGCTTCATCTTCAGGGGAGTGGCATCCATGGCCACCAAAATCTGCTTCACTCCAACCCTCCGAGACTTGGAAATTTCGCTAAGTACCCACAAACCATCCCTCTCTACCCACCTCAGCCGCTGAATGTTTCTCACCGAAACTGTCAGATAGACGCTGCTTACTCCGTCGACGCCGATTTACTCTATTTTTCTGCTGCTGCTCTGTTTTTAGCGTACTCGAAAACAGGGGTCATCACTCACCTGAGAGATTGAGGAGATAAATAATTAATGGCAAAGCTGTTGTGAGATGGAGGCGGCGAGCGGAGATGCGACGGAGGCTGGAGGGAGGATATTACATATCCGCATGCAAGGTAAAATATTTGGAAAAAAAGAAATTGGATCCAAAAGACAGGAGAGGAAGAAGATGAGAAGAGAGCGATAGGCAACTCGAGAAGATGAGTCCAGGAGATGACAACAATCCCACCTGAATGCCTCCAGAACTCCAATTTCAGGCGACTATAACTCACAAAAAGAGAAAGAAGTAAATGAGAAAGCCATACAATCCATTGATGCTCCTCTTCAATTCCTTGACTATCAAATCTGAAATCCAGATCCGGAAGGTGGAGAGGCAGTTGTGGAGGACATAGAATGTGTGGCCGTCGGAGCCATAGTCGGCGATTGCGGCCGTTCTCGTTCTTCCTAGCCGCCGCGCGTCGTCATTCTCTTTCCTCCCGCCGCCGCTCTCGTTCTTCGGGTTCGCGCAGCGAGAGGCCTCCAACGTTAGCAGCGCCTTCATCGCCGTTGCTGGGGATCACGAGAAGGACACGGGGAGGGTCGACCAGGCTAACCGGCTGCTGTTCGTCGCGTTCCCGGCGATGGAGGAGAAGCAGCCGAGAGGGAAGAGATATGCAGATGGAGAGATGACGTCGCTCAATATTGAATTTGTTTTTTAATTTGTTAGATATTTGTTTATGGACCCTTTTACCCTTGTTGTTACTATAACAACAAAGGAGGTGTTGTTATAGTATCCGGACCCAATTAAGAATTAGTACTTGTTAATTATACCTATTTTCAGTGGAGGATCCAGGGGTGGTCACCCCCAGCCACGGTCCAGCCCTCCTCTGGATCCGGAGCTAGTATGACTTTTGTGAGTTTATCGATTTTAGTCATTTGGCTCATTGTTATTTTATAATAAGATTGTATGTAATTAGGAAAATGGGTCAGATGGACATATTTAGTCACAACTCTAAATTTAGCCTAGAAAAACAAACAATGAAACTTTAAGACTAAAAGAAAGATGAGATTTGTTCCCTTGAAAAATTACTAGATAAGCTGGTGGAAATAGGGACGGACACACAATACAAATTGATTAGTCGATTGAATTGTCTAGTGTTGACAATGTTCATTTCAACAAGAACTATGGAGAGAACCTTTTCAACAATGAGACAAGTGAAAAATGATTTGCGCAACAAAATCAGCGATGAATTTCTCGCCGATTGATTAACTATTTTATTTGAAAGCAGGGTCGGAGCTAAGATTCGGCGTTCAGGGGTGGCTGAATTTTGTTATTATGTGACTTCGATATGGCAATAAAAATTAATAAAAAAATATTTTTTATATTATATTATAACGGCATTTTTAGATGACTTGAGAGAACAAATTATTCAGCCATGTAATAATTTTTAATCTAAAAGACTTAAGAAACCACATTGAAATTAACGAACTTATAACTGAATGGCTAAACATCGCCTTATTTTTACTATTATCGCCCTAATTTAAAATATAAAATTACTGAATTAACCTTAATAAAACAAACAAAAAGCCCTACGCACTGTCTTTATTTCCTCCAACGAGGGCAGCGGCGTGGAGGCTTTCAGCGGCGTCCCTACATGCTAACCACCTGTTTAGTCGTCGTCGAACTCTTCCCTGGGTGGCGATCCCTCCTTTGTGATGTCGTCGTTCAACCTAGGTTCAACTGATTGGCGACAGACCCTCCTTCCTCATTGGCTTCGTATTCAGGTGGCCGCCGCCGCTCTCCGTGCAGCTTTGAATAACTGGTCTCATTAGTAGTTATGTGATTCGGTTGATAGCTTTGAAAACCCATTTGTCAAACACCATTGATGGTTATACTCTTTATTGCTTGAATTGATTAGAAGCTATGAAATTGAAAAGTAGATGTACGTGGGTCTTGGAGGGTGGTAGTGGTAGCGGTCCGAGGGTGATAGCGGTGGCGACGGGCGGAGGTGGTTATGGTAGATTAGTTTTATTTTTATTCTATCATTAAAAAGGGATACAAATTTAATTTTAATATAGGACGATTATAGTAGTTAGGGCGACAATTAGCAATCCCCAATTATAAAAGCCATAAGAAGATAAATGAATGAGAAATTATTAAAATTAAAATAGCACTGCATCTAGTGGGTTGGCCACAATTAGCAATTCCCAATTATAAAGCCATAAGAAGATAAATGAATAAGAAATTATTAAAATTAAAATAACACTGCATCTAGTGGGTTTCAAACCCTTAAACTGAAGGAAGAAACATCATATTCTCACCGGCTAAGATAGCTTGCTTTCTTGTTTCAAGTTTTCACACTAAATGAATATACAAATGTCATTTATTTTACACGAAATTTCTAAATACTGGTATAGTTTACACGTAACTTCAAAATTCTGGGGGGGGGGGGGGGCGGGGCCGAGAAAAACAAACAACGTAAGAGACTAAAAGAAAGACGAGATTTGTTCCCTTGAAAAATTACTAGATCAGCTGGTGGAAATAGGGACGGACACACAATACAAATTGATTAGTCGATTGAATTGTCTAGTGTTGACATTGTTCGTTTCAACAAGTACTATGGAGAGAACCTTTTCAACAATAAGACAAGTGAAAAATGATTTGCACAACAAAATGAGCGATGAATTTCTCGCCGATTGGTTAACTATTTTATTTGAAATAGAGTATGCTATTGGTATGAATGTAGAATCCATTATTGATTAATTCGCTATATTAAAAGATCGACATGTAGAATTGTTATTGTAAAAAAACATATACTTTTTTTACGGTATCTAATTTTCTAATGAAATGCGCCCCAGTGCTCTACTATGTACTGGATCCGCCTGCTGCCTATTTTAGTAGCATTTCCTCTATTTCTATGCAGTATTGCATTTTTATGAGATTATTGCAGTTTTAGTCATTCAGTTATGGGTTTTATCTACCGTCAAAAAAAATTATGGGTTTTATCTAATCTTTTTTATTTGTTTATTTATGCATTTTATAGCTTTAAGGATGATTTGTATGGTTTGATGCCTTTTGTAGGTTTTTTTTAGTGGTTTTCAGGCTTAGGCACGATGACGGATGAACTCACAGAACATAGGCGGATCTAGGGTTGGGCCAATCCGGGCCACGGCCCGGCCCTTCACCGGATCCAAAGCTAGTAAAGAGCTTATAAATTTTTCGATTTTAGTTATTCGTTCCAGTATTATTTAATGGACGTTCGAGTGTTATTTGATAATAAATTTTGTATAGTTAGAAAAATGGTGTAGATGAACATATGCAAACTATTACTCTCAATTTAGTCTAGGAATTCTAGCCCGAGTTATATTCATTGGAAAAAAAAACATAAAACCTAAAGGTCTAAATTTAAAAGAGTGTATAAAGTTTCATTGAAATAGGAAAACCCTCTAAGCAAATTGATTTGTTGGTTGATTCTTCTAATGTTGACCTTGCCGTTTCAACGGCTACCATGGAGAGAACATTTTAAGCAATAAAATATGTGAAAACTAATTTGCGCAACAAAATGCTTGATGAATTTCTCGTTGATTGCTTAGCTATTTTCTTTGAGAGAGAGTACGCTATTGATAAGGATGGAGATTCTATTATTATTGATGGATTTGCAAAATTAAAAAACCTTCTATTACAATTGGCATTGAAATGAATGAAAACTATTGTTATCATATATTTTTGGGTAAATACAATTTATTAGTCAAACCTTTTAGACTTTACAAATTATTACCCAAACCTTTCGAAATACAAAATATTAGCTAAATCTTTTGTAACACATCAAAATATTAGCCATTTGTCTGTTACCGTGGTAATTTTGTAACTATTTTTTTATTTGAAATACTAAAATTTTAAACGCTGAATATTTTTTTTTACAATATATAATATTATATTAAAATGCGGCCCAGTGCTCTACTGTGTTCTAGATCCGCCGCTGTCACAGAATTGTAGGATCGAACGGGAACGAATTCTCATGCTGGGCAGAGAGAGCCATAATGGCGGGCCTAGATCTCCATGGACAAGCACAAAGAAGCCTAAAGACTAAATCCAGAAAATGCAGTTGGTGGGCTTGATTTCATACCCGAATCCAGTAAGGCAACCCAACATATGAAGATGACATTTTCACGTCTTCGCTTATAGAAGAGGACATTGTTCTTCTGACCAGAATGAGCTCTCCCAACGCAATTGCCGCCGCCGGAAACGACAAGGGTGACCGGCCCCCTGACCCAGAGGCTCTTTCAGAGATCGCCTCCTTGGTCGCCGCGCCAACTCCTCTAGTTTCTCATCTACTGAATTCACTCTTGACAAATCTGTCTTCGATCAAGTGCAGATTGTGTACGAAGACGGTAACAAGCTGAAACCAATTCTGCAAATTTCGGAAGAACTCCACACGGATGGTTGTGAAGATTGGAAGAACGCCCTCATTGTGAAGCCATACGGGGTTTCTGTTAGTCACTATCTGTTAGTGAATCGACTTCACATTTTGTGGAAGCCAATGAGCGGCATGGAGGTTGTCGCTCTGGGGAATGGGTACTCAGCCGTGAAGTTTGATGACCCGGAAGATTTGACGAAGGTGCTAGCTGGAGGGCCCTACATTATCGCCGAAAACTTTCTCGCGCTCAAGATGTGGGAGCCGGGTTTCAACCCCTTCTCTGCTCGTATCTCCACCCTCCTTACCTGGGTCCATTTCAATCACCTTCCCATGGAATACTATAGGGATGAAATCCTCTATAAGCTTGCCTCTTGTGTGGGTCGCCCGGTCCGTATCGATTGGAGAACGGGCCTAGCCACAACGGGGCGTTTTGCAAGAATCTGCATAGAACTTAACCTCAATGAGCCACTGGTTCCGAAGGTCTGGGTCGCAAATGCGTGGAGGCAAGTGGAATATGAAGGAATCACGATTGTCTGTGACACCTTTGGACGTGCCGCCCATTCAGAGCCATCCTGCAAGTTCTCTGTGAAATCTCCAACACCAGCTACCCAATACATTATGGCTCCTAATGGTGGCGTTGCAGAACAGATAAAGAGTCCGGCCATGGAAGTTGTCAGAAGCCAGCCTCCGTCTTCATCTGAGCCTGATTCTTCCAAGTTCTTTGGAGAATGGATGGTGGTAGGTCGACGCAAACCGCGACAACCACGAATGGATAAATCAACTGAAAGAGGAAGCCAAGGAAATGGAACACGCCGACAGCAGTCAGAGAAGCTGATTTCAAAAGAATTTGGGTTAAAAAAACATATTAATTGAAACTTGCCAAAGAAAAGTTGAAGAAGACTATGATGAGTAATTTTATAAGAATTATATAACAAAATCAAAGACAATATTAGTTAGTTAAACAATTTACCTTTACTCTTTTGTTGTTTTCAACTTCGTTCATTCATTCGAGAGAAAACAAAGTACCCACAAAAATAAAAAGTTTTCGACCAAATAGTGTATCCCAATTGTTGTTATTTTATAGATTAAGGACTAGATGCATATTGTAGACAACATTGTTTAATCTAGCTTTATCTGTTTGTATCGCGAAGGAGCAAGATCTTTTGGAATGTGTGCAATGATAATTCTTATAAAAAAATTCCTTTGGCACTGACATAATACTTTGTTTGCTATACCTATTTTAGTATTATTTTGATTTTTTAATTTAATTCATATGGTTATTAAGTACTGTATTTATTGATTCTATGCCTTGAAAAATATTCACATTGGAGAATCATCTAATTGATAAACAATGCTCCATACTCCAATACGACCTTCAAACAATTAAGTAAAAGAGATGAAATTTTGGTGCATAACTTCCTTTAGTTACAGCTAGCACAAATCACGAGCTATAATTAAGAGCTTTCCATATGTTCACAAATTCTGCAAATTATATCTTCTTCGTCTCGACTCTGATTTCAAAAGAATTTGGGTTAGAAAAACATATTAATTGAAACTTGCCAAAGAAAAGTTGAAGAAAACTATGATGAGTAATTTTATAAAAATTATACAACAACATCAAATACAATAGTAGTTAGGTAAACAATTTACATTTACTCTTTTTGTTGTTTTCAACTTCAAGTTCATTCATTCGAGAGAAAACAAAGTATCAACTAAAACAAAAGGTTTTCGACCAAATAGTGTATCTCATATGTTGTTATTTTATAGATTCAAGACATGCTGAATGTTGGAGACAACATTGTTTAATCTAGCTTTATTTGTTTGTATCGCGAAGGAGCTAGATCTTTTGGAATGTGTTCATAGAAACTACTCAAAGCTATTGACAAAACGAGAGAACTTTCACCTCCTTAACCCATCCAAACCAAGAGCCTGAAGTTGATTTCAGCTCAAGCTCACTAATTACAATATCCGCGAACCCCTAAGTGTGTACATATTTTGAAGATAATTAAGGATGAAAAGAGCAATCTCAGAGAAAGTTCATGACATATACTTTGTAAATTTAAGTTCTTGAAAATAAAGTTTCACAATTCTGAAAATGTTGGCATTAGATTTTTGCATTCTATGAAATGCGGGAGTAGAAGGAAGAGTATGTTAACAACGGAGGTCGTGAATTCTTTTTTTTTTTTTTTTTTGACAACGGAGGTCGTGAATTCAGTGATGTAGATAATTACGGAATTGAGATAAAGGAAGAGATTATTATGGTGGATATAGAAATTTCAAAGATGGGAGTATGGATTGAATGGTTAATATTTATGATTTGGATGACGAATTATCGTGAAAAGATGGGAGTATGGATTGAGTGGTTAATATTTATGATTGAATGGTTAATATTTATGATTGATGGAGTATAGAAATTTCAAAGGTGAAATTATACTCTCGTGAAAAGATGTTTCACATTTTCAAACATTTTACCATTAAAATTTGATTTTTAATGTAATGTAGGAGAAGGATAGAGATTTTTTCTGCTGAATATGAAGTTTCATTAATGAATATGAAATTGTGCGGATAAGATGCTTTTGATGGCGGAGCAATCAAAAAGAAATCAAAAAAGAAATTTTCAATAATTTCTAACATCAAAGACAAAACTGAAGTGCGTTTCAAATATTTAGTTTTTAGAAATTGAATCCCTACATGAGTTGTAGTGTTTACTTTTGATAAAGACTTTTGTCCATGGATGATCAAGATCTTGTAAAACTTATTGTGTATGTTATTTTTGTATATGTTTAGTAACTGAATAATCTGTGTTTTTTCATGGTACTAAATAAATAATTCGAGTAATTACTATTATTTTGTATACAATTGATGTAATTCATCCGACCAACGGGCGGACCCAAATCTAGTCCATTATTATGTTATTTCCCTAATCCGTACCCCCTTTATCACAAAAACGTAGCAGTATACTTTAGCGATGAGGCCGAGCCAAAGCCGAGTTCAGATCCCAGACCTAGCCCATAATTAAATTCTAAAATGGGCCGAGAGTTTGAGAGACGGACGCGTATGAGACTGAGGATCAAACTTCAAAGACGACAAATGGTGTTGCCGTGACGATTGAGTATTGAAGAGACAGAGAATGGCAGCTGCTCTCACCAAGAAATCCCTCTTCCTCGTTACCGGACCTCCGGTAAGAGGCAGAAGTAACTTCTCTCTTGAGTACTTTTAGTTTCCGTTGTTGAATTTCATTGAACGATCGAAGCTTTTTCTTTCTACCTCCCCAAAATTAACGTTCCCCTCTTTTCCTTGCATTTTTTTTTTGGAAAATAGGGGGTGGGCAAAACCACTCTGATCATGACATTGGTAGAGGCTCTGAAACTCTCTAGACCTAACTTGAACGTTCGGGGATTCTACACCCGTACTCTTTCTCTCTCTGTCTCTCTCCCCCCTTTTTATTTTGCAGTTTGCTTACTTCTGAGTTTTCATTTTGCGGTTTGCTTACTTCTGAGTTGGTCAACAATGGATTTCAATTCCATTTTGATCAGGTGAGGTTAGACGAGGAAGTGAAAGGGTTGGATTTGAAGTCGTTACTCTAGACGGCCGCACAGCCCCACTCTCTTCCATCTCCATTTCCACGTTCGTATCTTTGCTTTGCAAATTGCCATTCCCTTTTCTTTTTTTTTACGCGTTCTCTTTCTCTAATTCGTCTCTCTTTCTCCCTCTCTCGGCAAATTATTTAGGCCAGAGTCGTCTGGATGGCCAACTGTTGGCAAGTACAAAGTCGACGTCTCATCCTTCGAGTCTCTCGCATTGCCCGAGCTGCAGGTCGCACTTTCTTTGACTTGTAGACTTGTTTCAATTGTTTGTGTTGTGCAAATTGTCCTACAAATCGTCACTGTCTTTACTTGTATGGATGACATTAACGTTGTTTGGTTTAGGTGAGGGAAAATACCGATCTTTTCATTATAGACGAAGTTGGCAAGATGGAGTTGTTTAGTTCACATTTCTTCCCAGGTGTGTTGAGGGTTCTGGAATCGAACATCCCGGTTGTGGCTTCAATTCCTGTTCCAAAGTTCGGTCGTGATATTCCTGCAGGTAAAACAGGAATGGGAATACCCTCCTCTTGAAAAAAATTAGCAAGTTAAGTGATTTCTTTTTCTTCTCTGAAGTGCAATTCTGCTGGTGTTTGTTGTGATTGGGGTTGGGGTTGGATTGTTGTTGCATTTTGCAGTTGAAAGGTTGAGGGGTCAACCGGGTGCTACGATTTTCTCGTTAAGCCACAGCAATCGGGATGCTCTAAAAGAAGAAATCTATACCCAATTGCTACAAGCATTAGATGTTTCAAGGCAGTGAGATTTGGGTTCATGGTGGAGTTGCTCTCAGGCTTTTAAGGTGTTGCATATAGTTCTTTTGGTTCTAGAATTATAGTTCGAAACAGAATTAGAAATTCATATCCCTTGTAGCATACTCTGTCATATCCGCTTGCAAGCATACTCTGTCATATCCGCTTGCAGCATTTGTGAACATTTAGAAAGCTCCTAATTCTAGCCAGGGATTTGTGTTGCCTTCTAGTTTGCTCTCTTCCTTCCGGTACTAATTTTACACTCTTAGCATTGATACCTAAGGTTCAGAACCCTGAGGAGATGTAGTTGTTTAGACCAATATCTTGCTGTAATACACTTTATAAGTGTGTTGCAAAGATTTTAGTTAATAGGCTTAGTACAGTTTTGCCTTCCCTCATTAGCCATAATTAGACTGCATTCATTAAAGGGCGAGTGATAGGTGAGAACATTCTCTTAGCTCATGAGCTGGTTCAGAAGTATAATAGAAATGATATCTCCCAAAGAAGTATTATTAAAGTTGATATTATGAAG
Organism: Linum tenue; assembly: GCA_946122785.1. Taxonomy (NCBI): domain Eukaryota; kingdom Viridiplantae; phylum Streptophyta; class Magnoliopsida; order Malpighiales; family Linaceae; genus Linum; species Linum tenue. The sequence goes on along the minus strand of CAMGYJ010000005.1, from coordinate 43,758,702 downwards.
GCCTTTGATTTGGTGGGCTGGGATTTTTTAATTACAGTTTTACAAGCAATGAATTTCCCTGATCTCTTTGTGAGGTGGATTGTCATGTGTGTGACTACCCCTAAGTTAAGTGTGAAGTTTAATGGTGGTATAGTGGGGTATTTCTCATCCTCTGTCCCCTTACCTTTTTGTCATTTCTATGGAAATTCTGTCTTGTTTAATGGGAAAAGCAGTTAGGGAGGGACAAATGTCATTTCATCCTATGTGCAAGAGGTTGGGTTTGACTCATTTAATGTTTGCAAACGACTTGCTTTTGTTCTCTGATGGTTCAAATCATGGCATTCAATGTATTCAGAGGGTGTTGGGGGAGTTTAGAAGAATTTCTAGCCTAAAATCTAATCCTGAGAAATGTGAATTATTCTGTGGGGAGCTTCCTATTGAATGGCAAAAACAGATGGCTCAGAGAGCAAGCTATAAACTGGGTTCACTTCCAATCAATATCTGGGATAGCCTCTAATTCCTGGCAAGCTATCAATCAAAACTTGTAAACCTCTATTAGATAAAATAACGGGTAGAATTCATAGTTGGAAAACAAAGTTCCTTAGTTGTGCAAGGCGTTTACAGCTTGTGATTTCTGTTCTTGCTAGTTTGACACAGTTTTGGATGACAGTTTTTATTCTGCCAAAAAGGGTTATTAAGGAGATTGAGAAACTTTGTAGTGATTTCTTGTGGGGAGTTAGTGCAGATGGTAAGAAAAGGGCTACTGCAGCTTGGCATTACTTAGCTCTTCCTAAGAAAGAAGGTGGATTGGGAATAAGGGACCTAGTGAGTTGGAACTTTTCGTGTGTGATCGAACATATTTGGCTAATCCTTTTGCAGCAGGGATTTCTGTGGGTGGCATGGTTGAGGGAATACAGACTTAAGAAGCATGATTTTTGGACTTTTCAATCCAAAACTGGTTCTTTGATTTGGTTAAAACTGTTGAAAAGCAGAGATAAGATTTGCCAGCAGATGTCTATGGTGAATGGGGATGTTCTGTGGAATGGAAAAATTATGAAGAGGTATTGTATTGAGCTGGTATGGGAGTCTTTCCGGCCAAAGAAAGCATCTATTCCCTGGTGTTCTCTAATCTGGAAATGTCCATCTCCTCCAAGGGATAAGTTTCTTGTTTGGTTGGTAGTAAAGAATTATATCACAACCTGTGATAAGGTTGCAAGCTGGGGAGGAAGAGGTCCTTTCTCATGTTCGTTCTGTTCTTGTTCATTGGAGACAAGAGCTCATATTTTGGTGGCTGTGTGGTGTTTAAGGAACTGTATGCAGGTTTTTTAGCTAAAGCTTTCCCTACAACTCCTTCGGGTGATTGGGATGCAGAGCTGCAGTGGGCCTCAACCCATCTAAAAGGTAAGCAGCTGCGAAACCAGGCAGCTAAGGCGATTTGGAGGCAATGATCAGTACTATTTGGCGTGAAAGGTGTCTACTGAAGCATGGAGGATCCAAGAAAAGCCATCAGGAGATGATTGTACGCATTAAACAGGACATTACAATGCTTTTTTCTGCTGAAATTGTTGACAATTTTTAGGCTGGTTAGCCTTCTCTCTTGGTTCAAATTATAGGTTTCCTTTGTTATGAAATAGGGAGTTTAGTTTGAGTGCAGAAAAACTGTTACGGTGACTTAGTTGGCAGGGTTGTTGCCAAAGGTTTTGAGATTCTTTTTGATGATATAAGAGCTTACTAATTCATAAAAAAACAAAGTAATATGCCAGTGCCAAAGGATTTTTTATAAGAATTATCATCGCACTTATTTAAACTTTTCACTAATATTTTATCAAACCAAGCAAAGTTATGAATAATGAAAGAAAAAGGAGTTTGCAGTTTGTCATATGGTAAAAGAAAACTATATATAAAAAAATCTAGGTTTAAGGTGGTATGATCTCTTTATTCTTTTTCATTGTTCGGAAAAAGAACATATGAAATAAATTATCTAACTACTCGTTTTAAACTTTGAACTTTTAGTCTCTAAATAGGGATTGTAATGTACATTTCATCGGTCTAAGAAAAAACCAATATCTATAAGAAGAATTGAGGAATTAACTTATAATTAATTAAACTATCACTTATAATTATATTCATAAACCTCCTCACTCTTATCAATTCCTATTATGGTTATGAATTATTTTATTTTGTATATGTTTTATGGAAACCCTCCAATCGAAATTTATGAATGAAAATGATTTGATTTGATTTATGTTATTGAAAATTAATTATTTAGTTAAGTACTAAAGTCACACGTATAAGAATTTGTCACAAACACTAAAAGAAAATAAAATAAACAAACTAAACCTTATAAGAATGTCTCAAACGTAACCAGCTTTCTTACTAAAAATATTAATAGTATAATAATAATACTAATAATTAGTTTTAACATGTTTCGTGCGGAATCTATTCTCCATTAGTATAATTAACATAATCTCGGGTTTCTAATAGAGTCCTGGTTTATATTAATTAAATTTTCTAAAATATTCTTCCTAAATTTACTCAGAAAGCTCAAAATTTAGAATTAAGCATATTTTCATAGAGAACCTCTTTATATTAGTGTTAGGTTATCCGTCCAAATTCAAAATCATCAGGGTAAAATTCGAACTAGATAAAATATTCAATAGTATCGTTAATATTAGAAATATAATATTACGAATAATAAATGGGTATGATTTTCTTACTATCCAACGTAACCCGTTCGATTATGCATGCATATACAATATTTTGCATAACTTGATGCAAGCTAGGTTCCCAGCTTGACGAGTTTCAGAATGGCGCAGCTAAGGAGCAACAAGAAACCTTGCTCGGATTAAGGTCCTTACTCAACTAAAGGGTGGAATTAATCGTAAAACCTAATCAGCAACCTTAACACTAGGGAAGGAGGCTAATGAAGGGTAGAATTTATCAACTAATCAAGGGGATTACTTGATTACGTCGATCTGCAATTCTCGGCCAAAAGACTCAGAACAAGTGCTCGCAAGCTTTGGGAAGAACTCCTTGGAGTAATTTTGATTAATCTTAACAACGTGCTTACAATCAAAGAACGAGGCCTTTTTATAGCCAAGAGAACTTAACACACTCCTAATTGAACAATGAAACAAAGTACAAACAAAATAAGGGAAAAAAATGAGTAAAACATTGAAACTTGCATCCCACGCAACATTCTTCTCGGCCAAGCAACTGTCCCAGAGTCCAGTCTTCGTACCAACTTCAAGCTCACGGAAATTGGCCTTCTAGGTTGAGTCAAACTTAGCCAATCCCTTCCCTAGGTTTAGAAAGTTCCATAGTTTCATTTCCAACTCCAAGCTCCAACTAATCATGCCCCAAACGTCGGGAATTCGAACTCAAAGTCGCGACCCCAAACTGTCTTCTTGCCTTAGTAAAAAACTGGCAATTTCCCGAAAGTAGGATAGGTTTTTGATGGCCTTGAAAAACAACCCTCCTGACCTTCTTTCCAAAATCCAATTGCATCAACTTATAAAGGAACACCCAAGCTTCAAAACAAGCCTTCACACATGCTATTTCACTTAGCCATTTGAGAGATTCAACCTCCCAAAGTAGGCTTCCCAGAACTGTTTCCACACTTAGGCAAATTCCAGCTTGTTCCTCATCAACTTGATCCGGACTTTGAACGATTAATTGGTGTTTGTAAGAGGCTGTAATTGAGATCATATCAGGCCCCCCTTCTTTAAAAAGCTTTGACCTCAAAGCTTGGACCAATCTGTGCTCAAAACAAGATACAAAGTCATTCCAAACAGGATCACAAAATGAAGTCCACAAACCCGATTTTCCGGCGAAGCCCGATTCTCCGGTGAGCGTGTTGACATTGGGGCTTTCCGTTTCAAGCATTCCTGTTGCGATTTCTTGCTTTCATTAAGATCTACCAGCTCCCATGAATCGATTTCAAAAGTTTGCGAGCTTCGATGGTCTCCAAATCGGCTTGAATTGAGTCTCGAAGTTTTTCCGCCAACTGAGAATTCAAAATTTCCAGATTCCGACGACAAATTTCCAGAATCTGGCGAGCGAATCTGAAAATTGGGCATTTCGTTTTCAGGCGTCGCCGAGCTAGTTTCCGACTTCCTACACCTTCTTTGAGACCCCAATAGTAGGTTCTCAGTGCTGGATTGCCTCGAATCGTGCCCGAACCCCACATCCGATTCACCCACTTTCTCTTCATTGTTCGGCGCTTTTGGAGGCAAAATTGGGCTTTTGGGATTCGTCGATTGAGCTCGCTTTGGCTGGCTTTCTTCGACTTGACACGTTGCTGGGAAAATTTGGAACGTGTCGTCGTGGGTCTCTCGTTCCGACGTTGCCTCAGCTACTCCACCCAATTCGGTGTGCTTCAAGGCGGCTGGAAAACCGGGCCGACGAGCTCTGCTTCTCCTCGGAACTGTCTTGCTAGCAAGTACAGTCAGTAAGTACCTCCTAGCCAGACACTGAGCCACAGAAGCTTCTTTCCTTGATCCCTCTTCATCCTTGGCTAGACTTCGTGCCATATGCTTCTGGTCGGCTCGAATTTCTTCCGACGACAGAGGCTTAAGAATCAGCTTCCTTCCTCCGTGCTCAAACGTGTACTGGTTTGTTCGGCCATGATGAGAAACCCTTTGGTCAAATTGTCAAGGCCTGCCCAACACTAAGTGAGCGGCCTGCATCAGAATAACATCGAAGAGCGGTTCGTCTTGATATTTTCCAATGGAGAATGGAATTCGTACCTATTTGTTTACCTTGATCACAGCGTGATCACTGAGCCAATGTAGAGAATATGGTTCAGGTCTTGGGATCATAGCCAAGCCCAATCATTTAACGACGTCGAGACTTGCTACATTGGCACAACTTCCACCGTCAATGATCACCGTCAAATTTTTCCCTTTAACCTGGCATCTAGTGTGAAATAGATTGTTCCTTTGATCCATCTCAGAGGAATCCTGCTCCTGATTTTTCAATGTTCATCGAATTACAAACAGTGGCCCCTTGTCCGCCTCCATCTCTTCTCCTTCTAAATCGCCAGTTGGCTGCTCCTTAATCTCCTCTTCGTCTTCTGAACAATACTTCCCATCTCGGAGTACCAACACCTTCTGGTTAGCACACAGATGCGATTTGTGCCCATAACCATGGCACTTGAAACAGCGAATTGTGCTACTGGAAGTGTTCGTCTTCTCGGGAAGAGTCGTCGTAGTGTTCCTAGACATGGTTCGAGGGGGTTCAGGCTTCAATTAGGGTTCCAAACTTGGCTTGGAAGTGTTGCTTGTTGTAGGGAACCTCCTGCCAGAACTATGATGCTTCAATTGCTTCTCAACCTTGGCGGCAAGCTGGACAACTTCTTAAATTTCCACGAATGGGAAGAGCTCAACCTGGTTTTTGATTTCTCGTTGAAGGACTTGCAAAAACCTGTTGATCGTAGCTTCCATGTCTTCCCTAATGTCAGTTCAGATCATAAGGAGGTCCATCTCTCGGTAGTACTCTTCAACACTCCTGCTTCCTTGACGAAGTGATTGTAGAGTGTCGTGGAGGTCGCGTTGATAGTATGAGGGTACGAACCTGTCCCTCATTAAGCTCCTCATCTCCAGCCAGGCAATGCAGTTAAAAGCGCGATTCTACCTAGAAGCGGAAAAGGGGTAAAATCGTAAAGCGCAGAATCAAAACGTTAAAGCGTAAGTTTTTGACGCATATTGTAAAATAACTAGAAATCTGTTGAGTACGATATATACTATGTAAAATATGTGTGCACAAAATTTGGATAAGTTAATAAATATTTGTAATTCACGTTTAAAGTAGAGCAACTCATAGTATCTTAACAGTAAGTTCATAAACATAGATCTTAACAATAAGCCACCTTCCTGTCTATGTTAATAAATTTGGGAAAGGCCTAGCTAGTGAATTAGATTACTCTACTGAAGTTGAGAATGCATCCAAGTACCTGATATGTATCTTTTAATCTAAAATCTATCATATTTTTGGTGTTTTACCTTTATAATATACTTTTTATAATTAATTTCATGGAAAGAATATCCATTTAGTGAACTAAAAATGTAAAAGCGTAAAGCGTTTTGGTGAAATAGAAGCGTAAAAGCGTAAGCTTTTAGGCTTTAAAACACAATTTAGCCCGATTTTATGCACTTAAGATTTTACATGGAAACGAAAGCGTTTTAGTGACCTAGAAGCGTAAAACCGTAATTGTGACCAGGTAGTTATGGGCGGTAGACCAATTCTTCTTCGCTTAATGCGAACTTGTTCCCACCACGCCGCCACGTAGCCTTCAAACTCATAGGAGACAAGTTTGATCTTCTGATCTTCGGTGTAATTGTGACAATCGAAGAACAAAAGCACTTTCTGTTCCCAGTCCAAATAGTCAGAGGGATTGAGGCTACCCTGAACCGAAGGTATACTAAGCCTGATTCCACGAAGCTCGTCAAGGGCCCCTGTTTCTGGCGGCCATCGATTGTGATTGTGAAACTCACGATGACCATCCCCAACGAGAATCAATTGGCGTTCCAGATTTTGAATTCGCGCGTTCAGAGCTTGGGGGCTTTGATCGTCTTCAGGGATCGTGTCCTGCCTCGTCGGTGACTTGGGCTCGGTCGTCGCTGTCGCCGTCGACTTCAACTCTACTAATTGCTGGTTGATGTTGTCGAACTGCACCTGGAACGTGGCGTTCATCTGCGCCATTATTGTTTGCAGGAGCTCGGTGGTATTAATTTGTTCTGCCATGGTGGATTCTTGAACTTCAATGTTCTCGTCGCACTCAGAGTCGGACTCTGTTTCCTTGAGTTCCCTCAAATCAATGGGATCTTTCTTTCTTGTCCTGGCTGCAACAGGACAAACGTCCTCCTACTTTTTCTTCGTCTTGAGTACCGATTTGAACCAGGCGACTATGCCACTTGATGCAAGCTAGGTTCCCAGCTTGGCGAGTTTCAGAATGGCGCAACTAAGGAGCAACGAGAAACCTTGCTCGGATTAAGGACCTTACTCAACTAAAGGGTGGAATTGATTGTAAAACCTAATAAGCAACCTTAACACTAGGGAAGGAGGCTAATGAAGGGTAGAATTTATCAACTAATCAAGGGGATTACTTGATTACTTCAATCTGCAATTCTCGGCCAAAAGACCCAGAACAAGTGCTCGCAAGCTTTGGGAAGAACTCCTCGGAGTAATTTTGATTAATCTTAACAACGTGCTTACAATCAAAGAACGAAGCCTTTTTATAGCCAAGACAACTTAACACACTCCTAATTGAACAATGAAACAAAGTACAAACGAAATAAGGAAAACAAAATGAGTAAAAACACTGAAAATTGCATCCCACACAACATTTTTCTCGGCCAAGCAACTGTCCCAGAATCCAGTCTTCGTACCAACTTCAAGCTCACGGAAATTGGCCTTCTAGTTTGAGTCGAACTTAGCCAATCCCTTCCTTAGGTTTAGAAAGTTCCATAGTTTCATTTCCAACTCCAAGCTCCAACTGATCATGCCCCAAACGTCGCGAATTCGAACTCAAAGTCGCGACCCCAAACTGTCCTCTTGCCTTGGTCAAAAACAGACAATTTCCAGAATGCAGGATAGGTTTTTGATGGCCTTGAAAAACAACCCTCCTGACCTTCTTTCCACAATCCAATTGCACCAACTTATAAAGGAACACCTAAGCTTCAAAACAAGCCTTCACACATGCTATTTCACTTAGCCATTTGAGATATTCAACCTCCCAAAGTAGGCTTCCCAGAACTTTTTCTACACTTAGGCAAATTCCAGCTTGTGCCTCATCAATTTGATTTGAATTTGAACGATTTATTGGGGTTTGTAAGAGGCTGTAATTGAGATCATATCAACTTTGTCATTTTTAATTTGACATATTCTGTGTTCCTAGTATATTTGTATCATATCACGAACTAGTGTTCCTTTTTTATTAATTCTATTAGTTTTGATGATTAACCGAAATTTTAACTAAAATCGAAAACTCAAGCAAAATCAGAATCGTAAAATCATAGGATTTTAAATTTCATATAGAACATAACATATCATAATTTTAATATGGTTAAGCATTAATAATACATAGACACATAACATTTAAAATGATAATTCGCAAGATTTTTTTTACTGAACATAACTCCCAATATTAATGTTCCAAAATCACTATTTTAATTGTTATTTAATGCATAACTCAAAATAATTCATGAGGAAAAGATAGAGCTCATGCGGTTTGGCTCTTGTTTTCATGTTGTGTCGAGGTACTTTAACGCAAAGTAATATTCCCACATTGCCTACTAAGTATGATTTAAAAATAAGAATAATTGAACTTCAATAAAATAATTAATGTTAGTGGCTTTGTAAAAAATGTATTCATTAATAAACTAATTATTTAATAATGATGTTAATTCTTACGTACTTCCAATATTAGGACAACTGTTTTACCAATAAGTTAAACGGGGTGAAGGGAAAGGGATTGACCAAGCCCTAAATTGGTTACTTTTATTTTTTTAAATGTTTTTAATAGAAAAATATCTGAGAAGATCTCCGTCATTACCCTTTCCGTCAAAACTGTTCTGCTTCTTTTAAATTGGCTCAAACTTCCTATTTTGTTCTCATACGATCAAAATCTCGATTTTGGTACGATTTTACGATTTTTACAATTTTAATTATGATTTTAAGGTCTATCGATTTTATAGTAAAATCAGGATCAGAATCCGTAAGTAAAATCCTACGAATGTACGATCAAAATCCTAATTTTAATTGCATTGTCTATAGATATCCGGAACCCGATCGCGAATGAATATGCTTTCAATTTATTATTTGAATCTTGCATGAGTAATGGTATGTATAAAACCCGAACTAATTAAGATAGGGTAATGTATAGTCAATATCCGCCCCGATTCGACACTTTGACATCCTTATAATGAAGTCATTAAATCCTCCACAAACTTTTTTATATTTTCTTCAATTCAAAATTCTTTTTTATCCTTAATTCTAGTTACGGGTAGATTTGTAATGAAAAAAAAAAACATTCATTACTAAGACTTGAATCCAGGTCTTTCAAGCAAAAGACAACATTCCTAACCAACCAGATTATAATAAATTTGTTGTATTTTTTCAATTGAAGTTATAAAATAAGTCGACCTGTCCAAATCAGAGGGCTTATCCACCACAATAGTTAGCCCTCCAAATAACGGATAACTTTTAGGTTTTACTAAACTATTCATCCAGATATACCTACCTCTATAAATGAACTAAGTGAGTTCTCACAATGATCTTCATCAAGAATCAAACAATAAATTTAGAGTTTAAGTCGTGCATTGCAACATATAAATTGATTACTTTACATCACTTGTGAGAAATAGGGGTTAGCATTGGTTGGTTGAACTCACAAATTCACTCGTAATTGATCATAATGGTTTACATCACTTGTGAGAAATAGGGGTTAGCATTGGTTGGTTGAACCCACAAATTCACTCGTAATTGACGCACCCATTATGATCATGTGGGTGGTTACTATGAATGAGTATGAATTATAAAATATCACCCCCGATTATTATGTAAATATTGATATATGGATGACCATTGCCATTACCACATTAGATGCTCACTTGGGAGTTACATGTAACCCCTATTCCTACATTATTATCTCTCATTCATATGCATTGATATAAGGATGTAGTGGTTACCAAAGTGTGCCTATAAATAGAGCATATTATTGTATCAAAAGTGAAGAATGAATAAGAAGAACTATTTCCCTCTCTTCTCTTGTATCTTTCACTCTCTAATCTTCTCTTGTAGTTGTTTATATTTTCATTAGTTTTATAACACGTTATCAGCATGAAGCTCTGCCAAAATTATCATTGCTCAAGCCTCAAAGACTCTCGACATAATCTAAGATATTGGAGTAAGATCACAATATGATCAAGGTATGTAAATCTTAGATCCTTTCTTATCTTATTGTCTTATTTGTGTTGAGATTATCTCATTCCAATATATCAAGATGGGTGCTACTTCTCATATCCATTGATATTTATCACGTCGATCTATTTGGATTAACAAGAAAAGTATTATAAGTGATGAGTTAATTTCTCAGTTCTCCGTGTTATCCTATTCTTATCAATCATACATTGATATGTAGAAAATGCAAGTTCCAAGAGCCCATATATTCCTCAGAAGTGGAAATTGAAGAATCCAATGGGAAAGAAAGAAGTGGACATGGTAACAAGAAGATTGGTTTTGTATGTTACCATCGTAATGGAAACTTGCATTTGTCTCGTACCCGTTGTACGCAAAAGACCTTATTCTACCAAGAATCAAAGGGAAAAGCGAATTCATATACGCTCCTGAAATATCAATATTATGGAACATATTTTTTGTATTATAAGTTGGTATATTCTCCATTAAAGATGAAAATGATATTGCACTTGAGATATTTTTATTCTCAGAAGTGAATGAAACAATATATTCCTCGAAGTGAATGGAGCTATAAACATGATTATATATATGTTAAATGTATTGTTTGGATCTTTTCACCGGAAGTGAAAAATGAAGAGTAAAAGGATAACTATAAACAAGGATGACACCACAATTGCATTATCAAAGTCATGATAACATAATGTACCTGTTGTACATTATAATGTATAATGAAACGCATATATAAATTTAAAATCACCTAGTTAGTGATGGTATTGTTCCAAATAAAGCTTATTTAATTTTCACAATTGTAGTATTATGATTCTTATTTTCTGTTATGTTTTATTGTGCCATTACTTTTCATGCATAATTTAATTTGATAACTTTTATCTAGAACAATTAACGGGATAAATCCATCATTTTTGTCTTAAGTTTGAAATATTCTCATTTATTATTTTTAGTATGTTTTTATAAAGTATGAGTACTAGAAAAATTTCACATAAACTATATGGTAGAGTACATAAATAAGAAAAAGCTTCCGAAGAGCTTATGTATGGTTACTTGAAGTAACTAAATTATGTACTCGTGATAACAATTTGTGATGATATTCACTATGGATTTGTGTTTACTAAGAATGCATCAAATCATAAGTCCCCGAAAGGCTGGAATATGGTACAAAATACGGTAAAGCTCTAAAAGAGCTAATGTTTTATGTGATATTAGTACTATCAGTACACATAAAAGTGTAAACTAGAAGTTTACAAGATTTGATAACTTGATAATTGGTTGGTCCGGTTAGACCATCCCGGATCTTGATGTGAAAAAAAAGTTCTTTGAGAATTGATGAGAACATCATATGAGAAGTCAAAAAACTCTTCAAATAAAAGAATTATTATGTCATGTTTGTTCTCAAGGAGAATAGAACAATTGATCATCGCTTGTATAAGAGTTGACAAATCCCTTGAGATTTTATGGACGTGTATGCAGAACAATACATTAGTCATGTGGATCATTTGTGAATTTTATGGGTTGCTGCATCAAATGTATTTTATCTAATCGCAACCCGATGTTTGCGAGATTGGTTGTCTCACTATGGATACATTTTGATGGTTATCCAATCAAATATCACTTTGCTTAATAGAACAAGCCGAGACTTCTGGTCTCTTGTCGAGGACATGCTAGCTGACAAGTGATAGTATTGGTTCACATCTAATCAACAAGTTATCATAAGTTCCCCCCTTTTACAAATGGTTTTTGTAAGAAACCTAACATTTCTCATATGAGAATACCAGGGTGTGTCGCATACATCCCAATTGCTTCACCACAGTATCTTAAGTTGATTCTCGTTGGAAATTGAGAATTTGTGCTGGGTATGAATCCCGAATGAGAAATTTGTTTGCGAAATTATTGTTTTGATGGATTACTTTTCCAACATTAAGGGGGAGAGGAAAAAAAACAGCTAGACAAAAAGATGAGTTGGAATGAGTTATCATTATATCTATTTTTGATCCTCAAATTAAGAAACATGAACCTGAAGTTCATAAGATGAATTATCATTACCAACTATCAAATGCCTTTACTAGCCATACGAAGTGACCAAGTCACATATACTAGCTGTGAATGCTCCAACTAAATTTGATATCCTTGTTGGATACTCTAATATAAAAAAATGTGTATGAAAGAGCGCATGAAGCGTGATAGACCAATCGGTTCCAATGATAAACATCCTCGAGAAAGAAAAGGAGCTGTAATTAGAATGGTCAACTCGAGGACATAAAAACTCAAGAAGAGTAACCAAGAATAAAGTGTATTTTAGTTCCAGAAGAAGACGTATCTCTAAAAGTTGTGAAAGCGAAGAGATCTCAAAACCATGTTAGACTACAAATACTGGAACCGTAATGAAATCATTGTCGATGACATTTGTTTGTTGTACTTCAGGACTGAATATGATATGTACAATGTGAGGATCAAGAGTAAAACTCTATTGATGCATGCAAATGATGATGTTATTGGCCAATATAGAAAGAAATCATGAAACTTGCTCAAGGAGCATAAAATTTAAGGACCAGAAGTCCTTGCACCTAAAAAAGGGGCAAAACTAGCGGGATACAAACAAATTTTTGTGCTATTGGAAAGTATGAAATTGTGAGAGATATAGCACAATGTTTTGCAATGGATTTCTCGAAGAGACCTATCATTGTTTAAGAGGAGTTATACTCCCCTGTGGTGGATGCAACTACTTTTTCAAATCAATGTTTGAAAATTGTTGTGATAGCCTATTTGTTTGAATTCCCTGAAGATGTTATATATATTTGAAACTCCCAGAAGGATTAGTTACTCCTAGAAGGATTAATTTACCTGAAGTAAACAAGTAAAGTTCTCGAGAACATATATCGATTGACTAAGAAAATCCCTTGTGTGGGTTGAGAAAATATAGACGAATGTGAAATACTCGTCTAAGTGAACACCTACAATAGTAGGGTGAATGGACCTTAAAAGGTTAAATCCGGATAGAGTGCATTAGAGCATTTGCATTATGCATATATAGTTGTGTTGTCTGTATGTGCTGCAAGGATTTTAAATTCTTGTTTATGAGTTGTTTTACTTTAAAGTATGAGTTGTGTTTTATGTGTGCTTTGTCTAGTTCATATGTTTCTATGATGTGTGTTTTGTTAATATCTTTCGTGATATGAAAGAATTGCTTGCTTCAATTTGTTTTAGTCAAGTTTTTTTGTGACGATCTCATATTATGTTGATGATATGACTATTATTGGAGCTCCTGAAGAGCTTCCTAAAGCAGTTGATTGCTTAGAGACATAAGTTAAATTGAAGGATTTAAGATCCTTTTTATGGGCAAGGAAGGTAATGTTGAAAAAGTGGAAAAGTAATTTTGCGTGAACAAATTATGTTCATCAAATAACATTAGGATCCTAAGATCACTAGAAGTGACCAAAGATCCATTTAGGCATCAAGAAAGAAGTGAAACAGTAGGTCCTGAAGTACTTTATGTTGATGTAATAGGTCCTGAAGTACCATATGTTGATGCATCAGAGCACCAATGCATCTTGCTAGCCAAACACCATATAAACTATCATTTTGGTGTTGATAATATTAGCAAAATACAATGTTTCCCTCAATGGAACGTTGGAAAATACTTTGTTACCTCGGAACAATATATGCGATTGTTCTATTATGGTTATCAAAGAGATTTGGTGAACTATATATCCAAATCCTATATACCATTTGATCCTCATATTGGTTGATCGGAGACGAGCTATCTCTTACATATGGTGATATAATGTTTCATAGAACAAAACAAACTATAGTAGGCAAGTCCTGAATGTATTTCGTTACACTTTGTGATTCACCATATCTAAAGGACTTGTGGTTTGAACTATTTCAAAGGAAATGATCCTGACGATCATGTATGAAGAAAATCTAAAGATCATGCATCAAATTGACAATCTAGAAGATTGTTCACTAACTCATTCCCGACAACAATCTTTCTAAAAGTTGTTCGTGAAATTTGAGTCCAACGACTCAATAATCTGAAGTGATGTGGTCATGAGGGGAGCATATACGCACTGCACTCTTTTTCCCTTAACCATGGTTTTTTCCCAATGGGTTTTCTTGGTAAGGTTTTTAACGAGGCAGTATGAGATAGCGTAATGCAATCTAGTGGTCATCCAAGGGGGGAGGTATTATGTAAATATTGATATATGGATGACCATTGCCATTACCACATTAGATGCTCACTTGGGAGTTACATGTAACCCCTATTCCTACATTATTATCTCTCATTCATATGCATTGATATAAGGATGTAGTGGTTACCAAAGTGTGCCTATAAATAGAGCATATTATTGTATCAAAAGTGAAGAATGAATAAGAAGAACTATTTCCCTCTCTTCTCTTATATCTTTCACTCTCTAATCTTCTCTTGTAGTTGTTTATATTTTCATTAGTTTTATAACACCGATAAATTTTTTTGGTGATAAGACCCACTAAAGATTTGGTGGTTATGTGTGGACTGAGCTTGACCAACAATCCGCCCAACTTTTTACTTTATATAAATAAATCTCTAACACATAGCTTTACGTAAATTTTTTTTTTTTGACAAAAGATAATCATATATTGATTTAAAAAATAGGCAATTACATCCTGGAGAAAAGCCAGGACTAAAAATCGAACAAACGACTCGTAGCCAGGTACAAAGAAAGGGCCTTTCTAGCCACCAAATGGGCTACCCTATTACTACTCCGACCAACAAACCGGACACTAAACCTCGGGTTACTGGAAAATCCCAGCACCACCTCTTCCAGAATCGCTCCCACCCGATTGTCCCTAGTATCAGCTTGCAGGATCTTATCAATGACAACCTTGGCATCTCCTTCAAACCGGACATCCGTGAACCCCCGCTCCAGACACCAAAGAATACCCTCGCGGAGGACAAGCAGCTCCACCATCATGGGATCATCAATTATCGGAAATTGGACCCTTTTTGCCAGCAAGACCTCTCGAGAAGAGGTCAGCAAAACCAACCCCCCTGCCGAGTGAGAACCGCTCCTAGTCGCCCCATCCCACATGCAAATAAACCCCGTAGGGACCTCCTGCCCCGGTTGGTGCGTTTGAGTGGGCTGAGGACCCTTATCCACCGGAAGGCGCACCCACTCCTCATACTGCTGGGTAAACTGGCGCATCAAAGCAGGGATCCCAAACTGCTTACCCTCAAAAACCACCCAATTCCGAGACCGCCAGATCCGCCACAACACCGCAATCATTCCCATAAAAAGGGTCGGCTGATGAATTAAAGCCATCAACCTTTTTAGAAAAAGAGGGAATGTATGCCGAGGAAGCCCCTCCCCTAAATACTCAAGCCCCGAATAGCTCCACAGAGCTCGCGCCACCAGACAGTCTAGAAACAGATGTTCCATCGTTTCCTTGCTCTCCCAGCAAACCGGGCACCGAGGATGCACCGGGACTTTCTTCTCAATGAGAGCTTCCGTAGTTGGTAAAATTCGGTTGAGGAGTTGCCACACAAACACCTTTAGTTTAGGAGGGATCTTAGCCTCCCACAACCGGATCCAACTCGTCCTATCCATCCAGCTTGCCGTAGCCTTCCAACGACCCCTCCTCCTATCAATGGATACCACCAAATGGTATGCCGATTTAACCGAGAAAACCCCATCAGCCGTATCCCACCATACAAACCTATCCTCCACGTTATGACGCGGGAGAGGGATAGCTTTAATGAAACGACAAGTAGGTGGGTCAAACCACTGGCTAAGTTTACTATCACCCCATCGCCCCTCTCCTTGACAAATCAGTTCAGCAACTGGGGGATCGCCCCCACTAGGTAAAATTTGCGGATTATACCGCGGGGGGTCCAGTTGGAATTGAGGGATCCAAGTGGACTGCAGAAGCGATGCCGATCGCCCATTGCCAATCTGCCATCTAAGCCCCATCTCCAGAAGCTTTAGGCCAAACAGGATACTCTGCCACCCCCACGACGGGCGTGAACGAGCTTTAGCATGCAGGAAATGCCCATTAGGAAAGTATTTATCCTTATAGACCTGGGCGAGAAGCGATTGTGGCTCCACAAGAATACGCCAACCAACTTTAGCAAGGAGAGCCTGATTAAAATGTTCAAATTTGCGAAAGCCCATCCCCCCATCATGCTTGCTCCTACACAAATCACGCCAGGCCATCCACCGGATTTTGGAATTGCCCTCATCAGCACCCCACCAGAAGCGGGCGACATGTTTGTCCAGGAGACGACACAGAGAAACCGGCAATTTAAAACACGACATTACATGTAGCGGTAATGCCAAGGCTATAGACTTTATCAATGTTTCCCTCGCCGCCCAAGACAAAGTTCTCCGTTTCCAACCTTGGAGCCGAGCCAGCAACTTTTCCTCAAGATATCAGGAAGTCTCCATTTTTGATCGGGCAATCAAAGAAGGCAAGCCGAGGTACTTATCATGGACCCCAACTGCCCCAACCCCCAATATCGCCGCCAAAAATTCCTGGTCCGGAGTCGCAATATTCTTACTGAAGCACACCGCTGATTTTGCTAAATTCACCCGCTGACCACTCAACTCCTCATATTCATTCAATACCTCGATCAAATTTTCACACTTCTGGAGCGTGCCTCGCAAGAACAGATACGAATCATCAGCAAAAAACAAATGCGAGATCCTAGGGGCACGTGGAGCCACTTTTACCCCTGCCAATCGATTTTCCGAAATAGCCTGCCACAGGAGAGCCGCGAAGCCCTCTGTGCATAGCACAAAAAGGAGAGGGGATAAAGGATCCCCTGCCGAAGCCCCCTGGAAGGACTAAAATATCCTGACGGGGTACCGTTCATTAGCACAGAGAAGGACGCCGATCGGAGACATTCAAAAATCCATCCTTGCCAAACCGAGTTAAACCCTTTTTTTCCAAATCTGCAAGCAGAAAGGGCCATTCAACTCTATCATAGGCCTTTTCCATGTCAACCTTCAGAGCCATATACCCTTTCTGCCCATGGGTTTTGATTTTTAAGTAGTGCATTAACTCATGCCCAAGGAGAATGTTCTCAACAATTTGTCTATCCCGAATAAAAGCGTTTTGCCCCACCGAGACAAGCTTCGGGAGTATGACTGATAGTCGTTCCGCCATGATTTTGGTTATAACTTTGTACACAAATTGGCATAAGCTGATCGGTCGCAGCTGCCTCATGGATTCCACATTATCCACTTTGGGAACTAGAGTGAGCCAGGTGTGATTGAAACTACGAAGCATCCGTCCAGTTTCGAAAAAAGAAACAACTGCTTCAACCATCGACCTCCCCACAATCCCCCAAAACGCCTTAAAAAATTTCCCGGTAAACCCATCGGAACCGAGAGCCTGTTTAGAACCCATAACAAAAAAAATTTCCCGGTAAACCCATCCGGACGCACAACAGCCGTTAGGTCAGCATTCATTTCTGGAGTGACACATTGGTCAATTGGTAAACCTGCCAGACGGTCACGCATATTCAGGACTTGGTTTTCGGAGGTGAACAGATGTTTATAAAACTCAATCGCCACATCCGCCTTTCCTTTCTCATCAGTGACCCATTCGCCATCATCCTTTTTTAGTCCAGCCACGAAGTTTCGTTTACGGCGCGTCCTAGTCACGGTATGGAAATAGGACGTGTTATGATCGCCCTTCTTCAACCAGTGAACTCTGGACTTTTGCTGCCAGTAAACCTCCTCCGCCTCCCACTGTCTATTTAACTCCTCTTCCAGCTGCCTGATCTCATCCCAATTAATCGGGTAAATTTGCTTGATCCTCTCAATCTCATGCTGAAGAGTATTTATATTGCGTAAGGAGTTGGTAGCCCGCTCTACTCCAGTCATATAATAAATGACGAAGTTTCTTAAGCCGTTCCCATAATCGGAACATTGGGGTCCCCTGAACCTCTTCCTGCCACACATAATCCACCATAGCTCGAACTTCAGGATTATCAGCCCAACGAGCATCAAACCGAAAAAGGGGTCGACTATTACGAACATTGGGTTTATCAGAGAGAATGAGGGTGCGGTGATCTGACCCCTGATCAGTAAAATGCTTCACCAAGGTATCGGGGAAACGGTCAAGCCAGGGTTGGAAACAAAGCGCTCTATCCAGTAGCTTTACGTAAAATCAAGCTCCTAAAATTACAAAACTTCTCTCCAATTCCGATAAAGAAATATGCAAAAATCACTAATTGTCCTTCATACCAAAATTTGAATGACTATCTTTTCAAATTATGGTTATTAATAACCATTTTAAAGTCTATTTTGATTTCATCATAGGTGGAAATCTATATCATATGCTACCTGCTATCTACGTTCCTTGTTAACTTTTTTTTTTTTTTTTTTGAGGGAACCTTATTAACTTTTCTTGCGTGTATACTAATTTGGTTTGTTCTATTGTTTGTTTGATGATTTTCGGTGAGTATTTTAGCTTGGTACTTTACAAAATTAGTTGTATTTATCATGAAACTTCGTCTTCATTTTTTATTTGGTTATTATTAGGTTTAGAACATGTTTTATCAGTTGATTACTTTTGTGATTTGTGAACAATTACTATTTCAATATTGTAAATTATATGATGCAACTAATTTATATATTAAATTCTATTTAGTTTGGAGATTTCTTTCATTTTAAGTTAAAATAATTGAAATTATGTCATAATTTAGAAAATATGTTGTAAACTCATCGAACCCGCTTAACCACCCATCATCCGCGATTACCCAACCCAACCCAACCCAACCACATGTACATGCTTGGATGGGCGTGAGTCATTTTTTCCTTAATCAATCGAGCAATGGATGATTCCAAACTCATCCAAATCCACATAAAACCACTGACTGATCACCCTAGTGGGAATATAAGAATTATTATCGAACGTTGTATTTGTATACAAACTTTTATTTCAAAATAAAATATTTGGCATGCGATGGTCTACTATGATCGTAAATTCTATGAGTATAAGGGAGAATGCATTGCATGGTTTTACAAGGAAACATTTCAATGTTATAAGTGAATGACTAAAAATCGTTTGCTAATGATTCTAGTAAGAGTTGAGAATCATAAGCATACAAGTGAGAAACTAAATATCATTGACTAATGATTCAAACATCATTGATTCGAAGGTCTACTATGATCGTAAATTCTATGAGTATAAGAGGGAATGCACTGCATGGTATCCTCGATGAATTTGGGGTTACAAAATATCTTAGTATAGTAACGTGCATCTAGAGCATTAATTAGAAACATGATACTATATCCTGACTAAGTGAATAAGCCTTATATCCTAATTCGCTAAACCTTAATATGGTGCATATGGAACGTTGGATATATACCAATAAATCAAAGTCGTTGATCATTTTTAATGTATTTGATCTCGGGGTTTAAGGTTTACACAATTGGGCTCCACAATTCACTTATTTGATTTTAGGGTCCAGAATTCACTTATGCATTCGAGAATTATGGTTTCAAGTTTAGAGAATTAGGATCTAGGATTATGAAATGATCAATTATCTTTACTAAGAAAATCTATGAATGTTTGAAGACAAATAACAATAATTAGGATTAGAGCATATATTGAAAATAATAAATTGATGTGTATTATTGATTCGGGCATACACATATGTTACCCTCATTTCTTGTTTGTTTGGCTTAGTAAATCATCGTCCCTCGATCTATTTTATGCTAGGTTGTGCTT
This sequence comes from Linum tenue, assembly GCA_946122785.1. Taxonomy (NCBI): domain Eukaryota; kingdom Viridiplantae; phylum Streptophyta; class Magnoliopsida; order Malpighiales; family Linaceae; genus Linum; species Linum tenue. The sequence continues at coordinate 43,739,073 of CAMGYJ010000005.1, read as the reverse complement.
AGTTTGTCATATTTCAGGTCTTAGCAAGTGTGGAAAGGTCGATGACGAGTTTCCAGACGATTGGAGGTCAAAAAGTGCCAAAAGTGAAGAAAAGTCCAAAGTCAACGCAATTGTCACTGTCGCCAGACCGTGATAATTGCATGACGAGTGTGAAGAGCAAGGAGTCAAGAGGGTTTTCTGCGTCTCACGGGCCTAGGCATTGTCACGGTCACCAAAACATGACAATTAACCAGAAACCGTGATTTCGGATAAAAATGGTAGCAGTCACTTGCGTTTTTGGTGGAGATCACGGTCAGGCCTCCGATGTCACAACAACAAGGAGTGAGAAAGGGGAGCTGTTTTTTGGAGAAGAACTTGGTTCTCTCTCTAGGGTTTCAACCAAAAACACCAAAGGGGAGTTCTAGTGTGTGTGTGTGAGTGAGAGAGAGAGAGAGAGAGAGAGAGAGAGAGTTCTTGAGTGATCTTGGAGCTTAATTGAAGGCATTGATCAAGTTTGGAATCAAGGAATCAAGTCTAGAAGAAGAAGAAGAAGATATTGTACTCCAATATGTAATCTGTCTCTTCTCTTTCTAGAAACTAGCCCTCTTCTCTTAGGTTTAAGAACTCGGGAAAAATCCAAAAATACCACTATTAAGAAAAAATATTACAAAAACACCACCTAATGGAAAAAATTTCCACTTCTACCACTATTTTCTAAAAACCGCCGCCTTGGGAGACGGTTTACATACAAACCGCGCATCAATGAAGCGGTTTCCATAAAACCCTAGCAGGACCGCCTTGGGAAGCGGCGATTTCAGTGACCGTCGGATTAAGAGGCGATCCGACGGCAGACCGTCTGCCAACTCAGCGGTCCGCGTCTTGGCCTAGAAACCGCCCCTCCCAGCGGCGGTTTTGAAGAAACACAAACAAAACCGTGGGTGGGGGACACGGTTTTTGAGTTCCAAAATTACAAAACCGCCCCTCAATGGCACGGTTCTGAAACTATAAATAGGCCCCTCCCCCTTCTCATTTCTTCACACCAAACCCCATTCTCCTCTCTCTCTCTCTCTCTCTCTCTCTCTCTCTCTCTCTCTCTCTCTCTCTCTCTCTCTCTCTCTCTCTCTCTCTCTCTCTCTCTCTCTCTCTCTCTCTCTCTCTCTCTCTCTCTCTCTCAGATTAGTTCTCTCTACCATTCCCCTCCCCACCCAAAAACTAGGAAATAGTGGTCGGTCGGTCGGAAATAGTACTCTCTACATTTCCGAGTTTTTTTTCCTAAAAACCCGTCGAATCTCTGTCCGGTTCCTGAAAATATGGCCGATTTTATCGAATAGGAGGGGGTCTTTGTGGATGACTATCAAGCGGTACGTAGTCATTTTGCTCTTGTTTTTGTTGTTGTTATAATGATTTTATTTAATCTATATACTAATTCATTTATATTGTTGTTATGCTATCGTAGGTTGGGCCGAACGTTAATATCTACGACCAAAGATATTATGTCGATCAAGGACCGATTGATCCATCGGTGTTATACGACCAACAAAATCATCGTTCAAGGGATGTTTGGAACGATCACGAGGTACTTATAATTTCTCATAAGTATATCTTTTTTATTTTGTTAACGTGAGTTAGTTGTTTGTAAATAACTTTGTTAATTGTTAATCATATTGAATATTTTCAATAATTTAAAGCAATACAAAGTGCCACTTACTTAGGCTCTTCATAAAGAGATGCATGCCTAAGGAAATGGGGTCTTAGGCGATCATCATGGTCCTCCCATGACCTGGGATAATCGGGTTCTAAGAGATCCTCGAATCCCCCATTTTTCTGTCAAAAAGGCTGTGTTTCTAAGAAGATGTATACCTCTTCTAAGAGTCTAACGAGTGTACTTGTATGCTTTAAATTATCGAAAGTATTCAATATGATTTAAAAAATAATATAATCGAGTATAATTTTGTGTACATAATTAATTCTATGAAATATTTCAAAATGCTATTCATTTAATTTAGTTAATTATTTTAGTTGAACTTAAATATATTTTTAGTAAATTATTTATATATTGTGTAAAACCTTGCTTTTGTTAATTCTATGTACAATGAAATGTTTCAAATGCTATTTGACTCGCTATGACACAACTCCTAACAATGGCCAAGTGTAACCAATGAAAGGGACTGCAGTATAGTGGCTCAAGTAATAAATATCGAATCCACGGGTCTCTAGAGTTACTATTACTCAGCTTCAGTTCATTATCTAGCAAACCAGATTAAGATGGAAGAACTAAAACTACTCTAACAAACTACAGTTAAAGTTAATATAATCACAGGTTGGGAACTCACTTAGGTATGATTCCCCCTAGCCACTAGCCAGATTAATGATTGATGATCTCTAATCTGTTTCACTTTTATTCACAATGCGGAGAATACTTGACTAGACCTTGAGTCTCGACTAAAGGAACAAGGCCCTCTTGAGTCAATTGCCTAGAGGGACGTATCCTTCTCTAGAACAACCGATCAAGGCGTTGTGAACTAGATACCCTCTATCGAATGAGGTTCTCAATCGATACAAAGCATTGAATCAACCCTCGACTAAAGTAATCGATCCAATACTATCAATCTATGGTGCTCTATTGACCTAATCAGGTATTCGCTCTCATAGGATCAAAGCAGAATCAATAATCTTTACTAAAGCAGAATTGAATCATGAAAACATGCATAGATTGAATATGAACTCAAGATTATCAAGTAGGAGTACTCATACAATCATTCAATCAAACAACCATAGCTAGGGTTCCTCAAAACCTAAGTAAGGGAAGTTACTCCATAGAGAAGAGAGAGACTGCAGTAAGAATCTTCAGATGATCAGTCTTCAAGTCCGGGCTTGTTCCTCGAGCTTCCAAGGCGAAGAAATCCTCCAATTCCACTCCAATAATGCCCTCAAATCGCCCTCTCTCTCTCTTTGGTTCGTCCCTTGGGTGTTTGGGATCCAAAACTCAGCTCTCCCTTGCAAAAAAGCACAAAACATGCTTTTAACAGCCTACGTTCGCGATCCCCGGTCAGAATACCCGGTCGGGTATTTAGGGAACCGGTCAGGTATCAACAAAATGCTCCGGGTCACTCTTCGGGGCAAAAGGGAAAATACCCGGTCGGGTATTTTTGGTTCACGACCGAGGGGCCTTCTGATGCTGCCAAAAATCCCCTATCAGATGGTCAAAATACCCGGTAGGGTATTATGGTCGGGTATTTTCCAGTTCCGGGTCCCCTATCTTTGATTCTTCGTTTCTCCCTCGTTCGGACTCCAAATCAGGTGTCGTTTGATCCCAGACGCACGTAGTCTCGTCCTATTTCTTCTCATGACAAGCTTACATGATGTCATGGACAAAAATTGAGGTAGAAATCTATTCTTCTTCAAGTCATACCCGAGTTTCTTCCCCCGAGTCGCCAATTGATCTCCGATTGAATTGAAACGTGCCTACGCTTCACTTTATGTGCTAGGACCTCAAATGTGACAAAGGAACACAACCTAGCGTAAAATAGGCCAAAGAAGCAATAATGCAAGCTTAAACGATCAAGAAACAAAGGGGAAAACATGTGCAAATATCGAGTCATCACATCCCCCCACACTTAATCGTTTGCTTGTCCCCAAGCAAACCTAACTCAAACCAATGCAGCTCTCCAGACCTCTATAGCAACAAACAACCCCGATCGTCGGTAGAGGATTTTCTAGATCATATAGAAGCTTACGAGGTCAACTGGTCTTCTAAGACGTTCCCTATCTCTCTCAATGCGAGTACTAGACTCAAGCCAGGATCATGAGAAGCAGTGGAAGTAAGACAGTCAGTTCATGGATAAAGGGACTCATACAATTCACAACCAAAGACTCGTTGTACCGGGGTGCTCTTTCACTTCATTTCACCGTTGGAACCCCTTTTTCACTTTCATTTTATTTGTTTTTCTCTCTTTTTTTCATTCACTTGGCAGGAGTTCCAACTGAAGTCTTTCGCACGGTCGACCCTTATTAGTCAAGCAAGAGCAATTTCTGTACACCTGGCGCTCGCCAAGGTACTTCTTTTAACTCCTTTTCCTCAACCCGTGTGGAGGGTCAATGAAATTAAGGGGGGTCGGAAGCTCTATCCGTGCCCTTAAAAACACATCCTCGAGTAGGCAAACCGTTCAACGGGTAGAAGTTTTACTTGTACTAGAGACAACTTAGCTTCACCTTGTAGGAGTACCCCACTAAGGATCACTAAAATCTCCTCCAAAACCCAATTTTGTGCAATGAATGGTGCCACACACGTTGGTCTTAACCCATGTTTAAGATTTTGATGATTTCGACATGGAGGACCAACTGCTTTTCATTTCACACATGAGCACCCTGTTCGATACACGAGTCCATAACACAATCCAAACAAAGTCCACATTACCACATGAATTCAACGGTCTTAGCTCCACTAATGCACAAAATCAACTGGCACAGCAGAGAGCTAGATAGGAAAAATCTTATACTTCAACATCCTCCATAGTGCTACATTACCTCCCTAGGTTGCACATTACTATAGAGACTGTCAATTCAAAGCATACTGAGCAGGCAATTTGCATGCAAACACGTACTTGGAGCCCTCAAATCGAAATTTGGACAGTGGACTAGGCTCCAAGCACACAAACAGCCAAACATTCACCCGCATACATAATCGAACATCCCCCCACACTTAAGCACGACATTGTCCTCAATGGAGGAAAGATAAGGAGGGTAGAACGAAGTTACCAGATCAAGGGTGAATGACGGTGGACGAGGCAGGCGGTGCATTTCGGGAGGAGAGAGTAGTCGAAACACAAACACCACACAAAATCTCACAAAGGTTGAGTTATTGACTCTAAAATCAAATAACAAAACTGACTCAACCGAGGAGAAAAAGAAAAAGAAATGCAAACCGACTGGTTGGGTTGCCTCCCAACAAGTGCTTCTTTCACGTCGTGAGCCGGACGATGGCTCCTAAGTTTCGGTCCACCCCAAAACCTCCTTGAAGTTGAGGTTCTCGTCAATGAGGTGGAGTCTCGAGTCACGAGCATGTGGTATGACAGGTGATGGAAGCTCGTGCACTTGATGCGGATGAAGTCTCCACCCTCGAGACCTCTTCTTCTCTTCTCTCGTCTCATTGCCCCAAACTAGATATGACAGCATCGATTGACCACCATCGTGTCCACCAAGAGGGACCGATGTCGAAGTGGCCTTGGTCTGGCAAAGAGACACTGCAAATGGGTCCTTGCTAAGTAGTTCCTCGAAGTTTGGTGGAGATATCACATGTAACTCATGGCCAGTGCAGGCCTCTTCCACCTCAACTCCGTCCTCAGCCTGGACGCCTATTGCTTCTTCAACCTCCTTTCCTTCTTCATGTGGTATCACCCCTGGGAAATGATCAAGAACTCCTTCTGCTTCACTTTTGTCATCCTCCACAACTTCTTTCTGCACCCTTTCTCTCTCTTCTTCTTCTAGCACGGATTGGAGAGCAAGTTGCCAAGCAATTTCTTTCATGAGATCTTCTTGCATCTCCTCACTCATGCCCGCCTCTTCAAAGCTCGGTGTGGGATGTGGGAAGGGGTGGTCGGCTACGACAGGACATTCTTGATCATGATCTTCACGAGAGCTCTCCGTGATAATCTCTGTTTGCTCCACAATATCCTTGTAGCCTTCTTCTTCCTCCTCCTCTTCTAGTATGGTAGCAGACGGGTGATCTTGATCAAGTTGTGCACAAACTTGCTCAACCCGCTCTGGTTGCTTTGATGAGTGCGAAATATTCTCCTCCGATTCACGGAGGGATGAAGAGTTAGGAGGAGCAAAAGATGAGAAAAGGAGGTCCATCTTGCGATTGCGTCTCTCGGAGTCCCGAGCAAACTGCTCCATGAGAAGCCTCAATTCATAGTTTGGATTTTGCTGTGGAGTGTAGCATGGCTCTGCAGAATGGCCCGTGAAGGCCGCCATGGGTAACTCCAACTCCGATGGCCCTTCTGGTTCTGGGAGAAATTCTTCTTGATAAGGAGGTTGTTCTTGATATGCCCAGGGGTCTGATTGTTCTCCGTAGTAAGGGGGTTGGTACTGGAACCCGAATCCATAGTCTTCTCCTCCTTGATTGCTCCAGGGAGTCTCGGGGTAATACCACTCGGATGGTGGTGGATACCCCCAATGGTTGGAGAAGCCATGAGGATCCATGATTTCGATATTCACCCACAAAAACAAAAACACCCAAGTGAAAAGTAAGGGTGGAAAAGAAAAGAAAAGAAAAACGCTAAAGTAACAAACTTTTGCCTTTCCTAATAATCTAGAAAGTCCCCGGCAACGGCGCCAAAAACTTGACTCGCTATGACACAACTCCTAACAATGGCCAAGTGTAACCTATGAAAGGGACTGCAGTATAGTGGCTCAAGTAATAAATATCGAATCCACGGGTCTCTAGAGTTACTATTACTCAGCTTCAGTTCATTATCTAACAAACCAGATTAAGATGGAAGAGCTGAAACTACTCTAACAAACTATAGTTAAAGTTAATCTAATCACAGGTTGGGAACTCACTTAGGTATGATTCCCGCTAGCCACTAGCCAGATTAATGATTGATGATCTCTAACCCGTTTCACTTTCATTCACAATGCGGAGAATCCTTACTAGACCTTGAGTCTCGACTAAATGAACAAGGCCCTCTTGAGTCAATTGCTTAGAGGGACGTATCCTACTCATACAATCATCCAATCAAACAACCATAGCTAGGGTTCCTCAAAACCTAAGTGAAGGGAAGTTACTCCATAGAGAAGAGAGAGACTGCAGTAAGAATCTTCAGATGATCAGTCTTCAAGTCCGGGCTTGTTCATCGAGCTTCCAACGCGAAGAAATCCTCCAATTCTACTCCAAGAATGCCCTCAAATCGCCCTCTCTCTCTTTGGTTCGTCCCTTGGGTGTTTGGGATCCAAAATCCAGCTCTCCCTTGCAAAAACGCACACAACAGACTTTTAACAGCCTGCGTTCGCGATCCCCGGTCAGAATACCCGGTCGGGTATTTAGGGAACCGGTCGGGTATCAACAAAATGCTCCGGGTCAGTCTTCTGGGCAAAAGGGAAAATACCCAGTCGGGTATTTTTAGTACCGGTCGGGTATTTTGGTTCACGACCGAGGGGCCTTCTGATGCTGCCAAAAATCCCCTATCAGATGGTCAAAATACCCGGTAGGGTATTATGGTCGGGTATTTTCCAGTTCCGGGTCCCCTATCTTTGATTCTTCGTTTCTCCCTCGTTCGGACTCCAAATCAGGTGTCGTTTGATCCCAGACGCTCGTAGTCTGGTCCTACTTCTTCTCATGACAAGCTTACATGATTTCATGGACAAAAACTGAGGTAGAAATCTATTCTTCTTCAAGTCATACTCGAGTTTCTTCCCCCGAGTCGCCAATTGATCTCCGATTGACTTGAAACTTGTGCCTACGCTTCATTTTATGTGCTATGACCTAAAATGTGACAAAGGAACACCACCTAGCGTAAAATAGGCCAAAGAAGCGATAATGCAAGTTTAAACAATCAAGAAACAAAGGGGAAAACATGTGCAAATATCGAGTCATCACTATTCATTTAATTTAGTTAATTATTTTAGTTAACTTAAATATGTTTTTCAGTAAATTATTTATACATTGTGAAAAACCTTGATTTTGTTTATTCTATGTACAATGAAATGTCTCAAAATGATATTAATTTAATTTAGTTAATTATTTTAGTTAACTTAAATATGTTTTTTTTGTAAATTATTTATAAATTGTTCAAATAGATTTATATATATATTTATAAATCATAAACTTATAACGAAAGTTTATTTATTTATTCGCTAGGAGGCGCACCGTATAGTTCGGTCTAGGAGTTCCAACGCTGTGCTCCCATGGAACGACGCCATCTTGCCCTATCTTCAAAGGGCAAGGTTGGATTCGATTAGACATTTCGTAGGAATCAAGATTGACCGCCAGCTCATCACAGCGTTGGTGGAGAGATGGCGATCGGAGACCCATTACTTCAACTTCTTCGAAGGCAAGTGCACCATCACACTGAAGGACATCTAGGGATGGCAACAAAACCCGAACCCACGGGTACCCACCCGACCCAACCTGGTCAACGCTGGTAAAATCCATGTTGACGGGTTTTGGGCCGGGTTCGGGTTTAAACCCGCTACACTATTCACCGGGTCGGGTTTGGGTTTAGGTAAACCCGCTCCATGGGTACCCGCACACACACATATAATTACTTTCCCGATATATTTAATATTCTAAATAATATATCTTCTTTAGACAACTAATATTCTTTATGTTTGTGTAGACATGTATAATTTGTTTTTTCTAATTGTTTAGAATGAAGTTGATATTATGAAGTGGAGAGTGAAGAAACTTAGTTGACGAGGAAGAAGCTTTCAGTTAATCTTATTGTTTATAGATGTTTATCTTTAATTTTGAACAATTTGTATTGATCATTTACGGTTTGCTTTGTATGCTCTAGATTGTTGTTTTTTGTATGAGAAAATTGATGTTAAACTTTTATTTTGAAATAAACTTGTTATTGTAAAAATTTTACCACAAAAACCCACGGGTACCCATGAACCCGCGGATACCCAGCGGGTTGGGTTGGGTTTGAGATTTTCAAACCCAACGGGTTTTACCCTGGGTTTTTTTGGCGGATAAACCCACGGGTTTGGGTTTGGGTTTGACAAAATTCGCCCCAACCCGACCCATTGCCATCCCTAAGGACATCGCCATCCTAACCGATTTGCCCATTGACGGTGATGTCGTGTGTGTGGACGATCACCCACCACCCTCAGATGTTGACGAGATGAACGGCTGGCAGTATTTGATATGGACCACCTTGGGTTTATTCGTGCCTGCAAAGGGAGAAGGAGACAACGAGGAAGATGGTCGAGCACCAATGAGGAGTCGCCAAGTATCCATCACTTGGTTGACGAACGAAATCAAGAAGAAGCACGACCCTGCGCAAGATGGCTTTCTCCTCACGGAGGAAAGTGATCAGATGGATAAGGAGATCTATGCACGTGTTTACCTCATCGGCATGATCGGAGGGGTGTTCTTCCCCAAGAAATCAAACAACTTAAGCAGCAATGGTTGAAGATCCTCCTTGATCGATGGGAGGATATGGGGAACCTAAGTTGGGCATCCGTATGCCTAGCTCATATATACCGATCCCTCTGTAATGCAACTCCGAAAGCGGTAAGGGAGATTGATGGGGCGATGTTCATCGTCCAATTTTGGGCTTGGGAGCATCTTCCATGGATTGCTCCGGTCTCAGATCCTGACGCCGAATGGGCCGTGACCACCCCTATAGAGGTCAAGCGCATGGTTGTCGGAAAAACCATCCGTAGCTATCGGCATTCTCTCCCTCAACAATGGCGAAGGCTAAAGGGAAGACTAATCTGTTTGCATCCGCTCCACTGGCAATAAGGAGAGTGCCCTTGTACTTGCCAGTAAGGAATGTGCCGTCCACTTGTATTACAGGCACACAGTAGGGAAAACCATCAATTGATGGCTTGAAGGCCCAGAAAAGACGTTTGAAATGGCGTTTGTTACCGGGCTCCGGCGGCTGAATTTCTTCATCTTGGTAGCGGGGGGAGAAAACTGTGCCAGGGTTAGAGGCCTCCAATGCCAAAATCAATCTTGGAAGGAATGCATAAGATTCTTCCCAGTCGCCAAACACGACAGCAATTGCTTTCTGCTTCCCATGCCACGCCTTCTTGTAGTTAATAATATAACCATAACGACTAGAAATGTCAGCAATTATGACTTTCACCTTTAGGGCAGGATCTTGCTCAATTAGATGCTTGATAGCTGCGGCAACCACCCTGGATTTCAACTGTCGATGGCCTTGGGATGTTATGGATGACACACATGTATGTGTGTTCATCGCACGGGATATGACCCAATGCCCGAATCTCTTGCTCTTGATGGCCTGGACTCTAGCTTTGCACCCCTCGTGTTGATTTTGGCACCGAACTATGAGTCTCTTCGTATCGGAATGAGTTGAGCGCCATTCAAAACTCCGAATCATTGATTCAGTATCAATAGCGTGTCGCACCTCCTTCTTTATACTAAATTGTTGGCCCTTCGTAAACCCAGTGAGTGGACCCCATATTGGCACCTTTGGCGGCTCCATGTCGGCATCAACGTACCAATCTTCATTTGGAATGTGGTTGTAGTACGGGATAGGTACCCGGTCACGAGCCACCTCATCATCAGGTGAGTCTGAATCAGGGCCTGAATCATCGGCACCTTCATGAGGGTCGTAGCTGTCTGCACTCACATCACCTTCCTCTTCTTCATCCTCAGGATCGCTGATTGGTCCTGGGAGGACATCTTCCATCTCATCAAGATCATGAAAGGCACCAACTTCATCTCCGTAATGGTAGTTGTGATAACTACCACTGCATGCATGGAAGTCATACTCGGGTTGATACTGGTAGCCATCTTCTTGGTTGTCAGTGTATCCTTCGGCTTCTCCTTGTTGATACTCATTGTTGGAATGACTATCATGGTAGGCTTGGTATGGATGATCTTCATATAAACCTCCTCCACCGTGGATACTAGATGTTTGGCCTTCTCCATAATGACCTCCAGCGCCTGCGACCGGCTCGGTGTAAACGAACATCTCTGCTTTGGACATGTTATTGGTGGTCAAAAATTCAACCATGGTATCTACATCCGCCTGAGTGGTTATGAAGAATTCCTCATGCCACAACACCCCGGATTGTCTGTTTGGATATCGATACACCATACGGTCAACTCTCATCGTGCCACCCATGCAAGTAACCTCTGTACAAATTCGATGGAGATCTTCAAGGCTCGGTCTCGTAGCAACCTTCACTTTTTGAAAATTGCCATCGACGTAACGTAATCCCTTTCCGGTCTCTTCCGTATAACCATTCCACCGTAACCCAAGCATGAACTTTTGGAATGTCATCTGCAATAAAATGGTAACTTAATTAATACCATCAAATTTTTCAATGTTAATCGTTAATCGCAAAGCAAACTTACAATAACAAGTAATACAAAACAAACTTACAACGTAACGTTAATCGCTATAATATAAAACACAAATTGCTAAAACAAAAACTTAAAGAAGAATAGAAAGAGGGAAGAGGGGTGCAGTGCTGTGTTTTCGGGGGCTGCCTTTTATAGCAAAAAACCCCATGAAAACCGCCTCCCCCCAAAGCGGTTTTGAAGCTCCATTATGCATTTTGAAAGGCAGTCTTGATGATTACCACCCTTAGCCCAAATCTCTTTAATAATGGTGCCATAGTTTTCGTATTGTAGCCATCTTTGATCAAAACGGAAGATAGCATTTCGGGACTTCTTGATTCCATGAATTTCCAACTGAAGCGGGCAATGGACAGATCCAACCATGGGGAAAGCTAATCAAAATCCCAAATTAATTAATTTTAGTTCCCTACTCAATGAGGACATTTATATGCTTGATCTCTAATAGTACTTACAACTATATTTCCGAAGACAACATATGGTATTCGTCCCCTAATATTGGTCCCCAATCCTATTCCTTTTTGTAGTTCATTTGTATAAGAGATGATGCATTCACGCATCGGTGGCAGCTTTGTTATTTTATTATTACTATTATTTAGGATATTCTTTTGGTTATTTGGGATTATTATTTTTTGTTAAGGAAGTAATCGGTTAGGAGTTGGTCTAGGATTGAGTTTCCTTGTTTGAAAGGGAGAGGGTTTATGGGACTTGCCCTATAAATATGTACTTTAATTCTACGTTTTATTCATCAAAATAAGAATAAACCAGTTTCCGTTAGATTTCTCCCTCTTTCTCGTTCTAAAAACTCGATGCGTGAACCGACTCGCTTCAATTGGTATCAGAGCCTGGTTCGAAATAACCGAGCTCTTACCAGCTCCCAGGGCAGACATCACCAACGTTCGACCACCAACATTGGGAAGAGGTCCCGCGAGCAACCACGACGCCACTGATATTGCAGAAAGTTTCTAAGCCTGATCGATATCAGTTTATACGCGATACGCTGGAAGAGCAAGAGCTTCTTGATCTTCTCGAGGAAGAAGAACGGTTTGAAAAAATCATTCGCTATCGATCTTCGTCCAACTGCCAGTCACGATTCCCGCTGCAGTCCTCGCGGCCCCAATCATATCCGTCCCCATCCTATCAACCGCCGCCACCCTATCAGTCGATGACATGAGAGATCCGTGGAGCTGGAGAGATCCGTGGAAGTGGAGAGATCCTATCAACAACCATGGCCTGGAAGCTCGCATCATTAGAAAGAATTCTCTACGTGCGACTGGTTATGGAATCGATTTCAATATTCATATCCGCAGTTCTCTGATAAAGGGTTTCCTCCATACGAGTTCCGCGTATCCTAGATGAATTCTGGGTCTTTTAATCAAAGCCGAAGGCAACAACCATCAATAGATTACGACCCTCATGGTGAGAAGGTCGTCGATCAAGCTGGAGTTGGTTATTGGGAACAATACACTACTGCTAGCGAAGAAGATTTTGTAGCTCCAGAAGTTTGGCCGCAAATCCTGGAGAAAAGCATCATCAAGGAACCAGTTGCCGATCCTGTCTATCATTCCGTCCAAAAAACTCACCTGGGAACGACAATCGGAAGAGTTCTCCAGGGAGGAATTCCTACAACATTGTTACAAGGGATAAGACATATTTGTGAGAGCTTGCGCCCTACCTACGAGGACATCCAGACTAATCGCGCATCAGCAATGGCAGCCACCGCCGCTGTTGATACTTGTGATAAAGCTGCAACCTCCTCAGTTTCCACCAAGGTTGAAAGTGTAAATGACGACGAAGCAAATGCGGCCGCGGCCTCGGTTACGATGCCATCTCTTGCTGCAACAGAGCCAACTACAAACAAGAAGGTGCTGAGCGGGGAACTCCGATTGGCAGAGCTCTCTATGGGTCCCAAGGTGTTGAAGCCGCTCTCTATTGATCCCATCGAGCCATTTAATTTTGGTTCATCGAAATCAGGACAACCTCGCACCCTGAACTCGCCGAAGCTGGAGATTGAGCCTCCAACACCGAACTTCAAAAGCGGGACGAGGATTGTGAATCTCGTTCTCGACCAGGTCATCACGCCCCCACCAATCCTTTATGCTGATGTCGCTACAGCTTCTTTCTGAGCAGCTCGACCGATCGCCACCAACTCCAGCGAAACTGCATCTCAGGCGGTCGGGGAGATGATTCCTCGAGAGGCAGGATTAAAGGAATGGAAGGAGAAACAAAAGATTCCCATTGAGTTTGATGCGTCATGGAAATTTAGAAGGAAACGAGAATGGAAGGATGGTGGCCAGGAACGCGACGGAGAGGGAGGAAGTCGCAATGCGGATGGGTTAGCCGTTCCGAGGTGTATTGGGCAAAAAATGGGTGGATTGATTGGGGCTTTACTTTATGGTGTTGGTCCTTCAATTATGGCATTCGGAAATCCTTGCGGAATGCAAAGCAAAGGCAGAAAACAAGTTGGGATTTCCAACCCATTGGCATATGGTGGAGCAATAGCATCGACAGGAGTGAAGGGTTTACTACCTCCTGGGGTTCCAAAGCAAAGGCCGAATCGGGTGAGCAGGTTTGTTGCGGCACCGCCGAGGCTTGGGGGATCCTCGACTTTTGAGCGGATCAGCCGGCTAGGACGATTCCACTGAGGGTCGTAGGATGGTTCATTCCAAATATTTTTGCATGACTTGGAAGTTTCGACACAATGATGGACGACCACAAGTGGGTATTAACGAGGATCCTACTATGCATCTGGTGCTATCTTGTAACCTTGTACTTGAAGGGAATTGGAGAGTGTCATTCCGTGCATGGCACGCATGAGGAAGATGTTGGTGTGGTGAGTTTTAACTGTTACGATCATGGTGGAAAGTTGGTATGGATTGGAGTTACCAGTAGATTCATTCGGGAGGTCGCTCGCAATTGGAAGTATCGAAAACGTGAGTTTTTTGGTCCCACTCTCACCGTCGTCCACCACAAGCTAGGAGGAAGCTATTTTCTCATTAAACCAGGTTGAGACGTTGCTTGAACTTCGGGGACAAAGTTCTTCAAAGGGGGGAGGTTTGATGCATTCACGCATCGGTGCCAGCTTTGTTATTTTATTATTATTATTTAGGATATTCTTTTGGTTATTTGGGATTATTATTTCTTGTTAAGGAAGTAATCGGTTAGGAGTTGGTCTAGGATTGAGTTTCCTTGTTTGAAAGGGAGAAGGTTATGGGACTTGCCCTATAAATATGTACTTTACTTCTATGTTTTATTCACCAGAATAAGAATAAACCTGTTTTCGTTAGCTTTCTCCCTCTTTCTCGTTCTAAAAACTCAACGCATGAACCTTCTCGCGTCAAGAGAGTCCTTAAACTCCAACAAATCTCTTCCTTTTCTTGCTGGTAATTTTTTTTCTCTTCCTTCTTCTTTCTCACTGCAAAAATGACCACTGACAACACCAGTTCATCTACGTTTGTTGGCGCTAGTTCTTCCCCGTGTTTTTCCATCTCTATCTTTCCCAAGCAATCCCTGCTAACGGTAAAGCTCACCTAACCAACTATCTTCCATGATATGCTCAGCTTGCTCCTCTCCTTCGTTGTCATCTCTGTCTACTAAATCCTCAATACAATATAGTAGAGTTTATCAATTTTTCTTTATTTTGAATTTTCTGGCTCTTCCTTAATTTTTGGTAGGGTCATAATAGTAATTTTCATTTTTATTTTCAACTCATACAAAAACAGTAAAAGATCCTACTTCATATGATTTATGGAGAAGGGGTTAGTTATTGCAGGAGAGTGGTGTTGATAAGTTTGTTTCAAGTTTCAACTGCTTTCGTTTTTATCTTTTTAATTTGTTATTAGTTTTTATTAAATTCATTTTTAATTTCATGTAGATTCATAGTTAATCTTTCTTTTTTTATTGCTTCCTATCTTATTTGGTTAATTTTTATTGTTTATAATTTTAATTGATCTTCAATAATTCTAAATTGGTTCATCAACATGACTAAGGGTTTTAATTATTCTGATATGTATAAGTGTTTCAAAATCCAATCATACTTGCCGGTTGACCTCTCTCTAACAAATCCACCCTTTGAGGCTATAGAGGGGGCTACTGCCGGCGCCTCTTCGGTGACCGGCGGCAGCTCTTCGGTGACCGGCGGCAGCTCTCCGCCGCCCCTGCATGCTTTTTCTTTTTGTGTGTTAAGTTTCCAGCTCTTTTTGCTTTTATCTTTTTTTTTTCTAGCCACTCTTTGGCATGCTTTTTCTGCTTGTTTGGTTTCCCCTTGTGGGCTTTGTTTCTTCCCCTTCGATTGGGTTGATTTTTTATCGTCTGTTATGTTGTTTAAGAACTGGAGATGCATGTCCTTTCTAAGATGCAAGGAGGCTAGATCTGCCTTGTCTTCTCCTCACCTTTTGCCATAGTCTACCTCATTGTTCTCACCTTGCAGATCTTGGTGGTTCGGAGATGAAGCCCATGGCGACGGACGCGGTTTTGGAGAGCTTGAATACAGAAGATCGTCTCCCCTCTGTTTCCTCCGCCAGCAAATGACTGAGTTCATTTGGTTTCCCTTGGGTTGTGCACGGCGGGAAGCGAACGGTTTTTTTAGCTCGGGGTGGTGCGTTTGGAGATCTTTCTCCTTCTCTCTACCATCCGAGTTTGGCACGAACCCGCTCCTTGGCTCAATAAATGGTGGCTATGTCATGGCAGCATTGCTTGGTTTGGGTAAGCGGCGACAATTTCGTCCACGGCGGTGGGGATCACAGAGGGGAGCAATGGCGGCTAGGGTTGGAGGATTAGAGGATATGTTTTTGGGTCCTGCGCTTAGGGCTCTATCAAGTTTCGAGCTTGGTTTGGGCCTGGTTATCAACTAATTTTTCAGCCTTTGTTGTTTATTATTGTATCTTTTTCTTGGGACCTTGGCCCGTTGCATTCTTAATGTGATCCACTTTAACAAAAAAAATATGTTATCGCTGAAACAGTTGAATCATGATTTTAGTACAAAATACTCTATCACTAACTTTTTTTATAGAATTTTTTGTACGGTTTAACAATTCACCACCATCATAACTAAATTTATTTGATGAGTCATTGCTATTAGACCTGGCAAATTAGAACCGGACCAATTGACCCGACCCAAACCTTCCCCAAAAGTAGAAGTTTTTATAACCTGAAACTCGAATGACCCAAACCCGATGACCCATGATTTGTTGGTTCGGGTTGAGTGGGTTAGAGGGTCGACCCGTTAGACCCATTCCATTTCATATATTACTCCCCAAATGATAAAATCATTCATAAATTGGTGAGATGTTTAAAAAAAATTACAAGGATATGAATGACATTTTTGGAGTTTAAGGATCATAAAATATCATGTGTTTCTTGTAGTATCATTATTCTTGTGATTGTTTTTTTTTTTTTGACGAATTGGGCAATTTGTATTTCATTTCATTAGCATGGAAGGATTTGAGAATATGTTAATTGACAATCTAAGTTGAAATAGCTTATTAAATAATGAGCTCAAATATTTCGGCTAATCTGCCAGTACATGCTAGTACATAAAGCATATTCATGGATTGGATTTCTCCCATTTTGAATTTTTTGTCTCCAGATTAATTTCCGGTTTGGTGTTGGGGTAATTTAACGTATCTGCAACTAATTGACGCGTTGAATTTTGATCTGTCGTGCGTAATTTCCCTTGCCCAGCAGAGGCCCTGGGCCAACTTCAGAGCTCCAATTGGGTCAAGTTCTCTCCCCCCCCCCCCCCCCCCCCCTTCTCCCAGCCCCAGACATCAAACCCCACCTCTGCAACGACAATTCCAAGGCAATTACTTTGGGATATTGTTTCCAGAGCGCAATTTTATATTTAAAGTGTGCGGTCTTTTCTGCATGCAGGAGAACAGGAAATCAAAGCAACACTTTTCAGGATGATTAGCCGTCGGAGAATCGAGAAGAGAACGGATAGAGTTGCCCATTGACAATGATGATTCCAACTCCCCCTAAGGATTTAGAGAAGAGCAAAAGTAGCATAGTTACACCTATTCAATTGGTGAAAGAAGAACATGAAACTATTTAAAAAATCCAGACAACTCCTAATCATCATCGATGAGATATGAAGACTATCCAATTAAAGGAATACCATATATTCACGACCCAAACTATCATTGATGAGATCTAAGGAAATAAATTCTCTTATGATTTCCTCCATTTCAAATCATCATTGTTGAATCCTTGTGCCGTGTAAGAGAACTATCGAGGTCGTTAAGGAGAACTATGTTACGAGACACAGAATTGAAGAATTCTTGCCTCGTAACTTCCCTGCGATAAAACGCGGTATATTGCGATATTCGAAAGACAATAGACTAGATTTGGGTTCCAATCATCTTCTTACCATTAAGAATGAGACATTATATATTTATAGACACAAAATCCTTTATTCTCTCTTATGGTTTGGTCCACTCTTCCCTATTCCTACCCACAATATGTAACCTTCTCCTACAATGAGAACTCAACCAAATCATAAACAAACATAAAAAGATAACTCAAATCCTACAAAAACTAGTGAAAAATAATAATATCTCAAATAATGATGAAATACGAACTAATTAATAAAACTACTAATAATATATTAGCCCAGAGATCACTAAATTGTTACGATAGCTCGTCTCGTAACAAACTATTATGAGGAGTTCAAGGTGGGATTGGAAACATAATGACAAAGATAAGAGATGGAAATGGCGGTGGAGCGGCAGAGTTGAAGGGAAATTGACAAGAACAAAGGAAGGAGAAATATAAGGGGGAGGGTGGTAGGGTTAGTTGGAGGTGTTGGGGGAGGGGGTTGTCACTTTGTATAATACACTTTTTTTGACAAAAAAATTTATAATAAAGTTCAAAATCAAGGTTCCAATTGCTCAAAATCAAGGGAAAAATTTAAGAGCATAACTGTATACGTACGAAAAATTCATCCATGTCAATTTTGGAGAAGGGGACGTCGAGGGTAACCAATCGGAAAACCAAGTTGAATTAGTACCTAGTCACCATCATTAAGATGAGTTATGTTTATCCAATTTTTTTATTTTATGCCTGATATAGAATTTGAGATTTTCTGGTTGTGCATGGTAAGTTGAATTTGTATCGTGACCACTACCCGACTCGTTACTATGCACCACCATTTTGCATATTATCTCGAAAATCTGCATCTCCCTTGTTTGACTATGAAATTTGATCCCATTTGATCCCAATGTATTTGTAGACTGTGGTACACTCGTCTTGTATCATGTCTAGGGCTGAAAAAACATATAGAAATATCTCCATAAGACATCGAAATTATAAAAAGCTCCTAAAGGCTATCAAATACACAAAGGAACTAATGGTAATAAAACCCACTCTAAAACGACTCTAGATGCATAAACAATAAGGTAAATATCAAGAAGAAATTGTATGATAAACACAACTTTTCCATTGTCATCAGTAAGACGTACTCCCCGGCATTGAGTGGAGACTCTTAAGTCTTAACTCCTCAGTGGATTGCCGATTCTGACCGTTCATCCCACCAAGAGTGTACTCACACTCAAGACCTAGAATTCATCTTATAAGGACATAAAATAGATTACGACATAATAAGCCGTGCACTCTGAGGTCAACACAACCAAACCCTATAGGAAGAGTTTAGTACTCATTTCTAATTATCATCTTCATTCTTTTCTCTAAAAAAAGCCATCCAATTCGACTTTTAGATATATATTATTTGGGTTAATGCCACTTTTGATCACCGAGTTTACTAAAATGTGCAGTGTTTAGTCACTAGAAAAAATTAATATATATAATGGTCACTAAGTTTAGTAAAGCATGTCATGTTTGATCACTCTTCGTTAGTCTCCGTCCAACTCCATTAATAGAGTTCATTAAGTGATGACGTGGCAAACGATATCGCCTAATCAGCCGAATTTAACCCAAACAAAAAAATAAAACCAGACCTACCATATCATTAAAACCCGCCATGTCATTAAAACTACCCCAACCCATAACCCTACCTTTTCTTTTCTTCTCTATTTGATCGGTTCAACCCGAACCTTCTTCCTCCTTCCTCTCTCCTAAAATTTTCATCTTCCCCATCTTTCTTCTCTCCGGATCCGGCCGCCTCCTGCTCCACCGCCATCGCTGCCCGCTGCCACCTGGAGAGAAAATGTTGGTGAGGTAGTGAAGAGGCTGAGACGAATCGTGGGCGATCTTGAGCACCAATTTCTCCACCAAGCCGATGACATTTGAAGCCAATCCGTTTCGGGGCTTAGGATTAACCTCAATTATCCCCAGGTCGCCTTGTAGAAGATTCTTCTCTGCCCCATCTTCCGACTGGTTCCCCATTCTACTTTGAGTGGGAACGACTGCTAAAGCCGGTGATGTTGCAATACTAACCAGCTACCAAGTTTTTTCTGTTCTTTATAAAATAAATAGCCATTCCCATATAGCTACTCTGTCCATAAAAGGACAAGTTATCTAGAGCAGGGACGGAGCTAGTTAGGCTTCGGCGCCTCAGCGACCCCGGCCTCAAGAGCATTTTGGAGCTATTTTTTTTTAATGGAAATCCGATGGTAAATTCATTCACCAATCACTGGTGGGTACAAGGCCCTTGGCCCAGATCGTTTTCCAGCAAACTTAAAAGGGAAATATGAGAGTTGATACTTGATAGAGAAGGGTTATCAACCCTCCTCTAGGAGGCAGCAGGCAGAGATGGCGGTGGAACAGGAGGCGGTCGGATCTGTAAAGATGAAAGAAGGGGAAGATGAAAATCTTTGGAGAGAGGAAGAAGGTTCAGTCGGTCGAGTCAAATAGAGAAGAAGAGAAAGGGTTGGGTTATGAGTTGGGATAGTTTTATGACGTGGCGGGTTTTATTTTTGTGGGGTTAAATCCAATTGACTAGGCGATTTCGTTCGTCATGTCATCACTTAACGGACTCTATTAACGGAGTTGGACGGAGACTAACGGAGAGTGACCAAACATGACATCTTTTACTAAACTTAGTGACATCTATTATTGATATTAATTTTTTCTAGTGACTAAATATGACACATTTTAGTAAAACCAGTGACTAAACATGGCATTAACCCTATTTTATTTAGATACATTTGCACATTTACGTATCAGAATTTTCATTTTACCATTAAAATGCGTGAGTAGGTCAATATTTGGTTTTACACCCTCAATGGGTATTCCTTTCATATCGATCTTTGGTCATAAAGAAATATCTAGTCAATAGTAGATTAATCTGAAAATATTTTTTGATTGAGAATACAAAGCTAAATACTTATATGAAAGTAAATGTGCATTTTAAGAGCAAAACCAAAAGTCAGTATGAAAGTATGCATAGTGTATTCAAATCTAATGTTTATCTCAAAAGCATAGAGTAAGTTTCTTTAAAAGACACGAAGTAGCGGAGCCACGCCATTTCAATGGAGGAAAGAAGATAAAATCTATGATTTATTAACACACTCCTTGTTTATTTGTGGAATTACATTCAAAGATGGGATAGTCCTCGATAATTTTGAATCTCTTTTCCCAACTCATATAAGCTCATAGAACTTACGGCGTATTAGACAAATACCTTATGTAATGACTAAACTCGTGGATGGTTTCTTTTGATCGTGTGAGTGAGTTTCGAGCGACTGTATCATCTTGGACAACCAACAAAGACATAAAAGTACTAGTATTACGGGTATTGCAGAAATGGAGCATTGATCATGTAATATAAGTGATAAAATCCTAGGATGTCTTAGGGTAGTATTCCGCGAGGTCTTCTAATGCACAACTACTCACAACAACCATCATGACCTACACGAGAAACATAAAGACATTTAGGGGTTTTCATTAGACAAACAAGCAAAGCAAGAAGAGTAAAGTTTAGGGATTTTTATTTATTTATAGATGCATAAAAGCAAATATACGTTATTGTAAGAGATAGTGAACTCGAGAATATCATGGATAATAGGGCTCTTTCATATCATGCATCGATAGTTCATCTATTGAAACACCCTATCCCTTCCTTTAAGGCCACTCTCTACCCGTGTATGCGTCTCTTGTAATATAAATATAACTAGCTAATGCGTGCTTTTTCTTCATGCCATTACCTAATTAATGAACAAGGAAGTTAGGATAGCATATAGTTAATTGTGGGCTTCTACAAACCATAGCTATAATCTATAGCATCGAAGATCTAACAATCAAACATCTGTACTACTCGAAGCATAGATGGTTGATCAAGCCTCTCATACTCGTTTAAAATCAATGGGGTATCCCTAGATAGTAATTTCTTAACAACCTTGGCAACACTAAGCACAATGTATATAGTAGCATACAATAGAATCATAAGCATCGATGATAAAAGAACATTAATACTATAGAAACATCAATTACCATTACATAAGTATCGATCACAAAAGCGTCCATACATAGTAATAGGCATAAAAATATCCCATAGATAAGCACAAGCATGGGATGAAATCATAGCTTTAATTCACATAAAAATAAACAAGATCACAAGCTAATACAATCAATTTTGACTAGCTACATAGAGGAGAAGGAGGGTGCCACCATTAATGACGATAGCATCTCCTTAGCTACAAGCCCCTCTAGTTCGACTAGGCTATCACTCGAGTGGAGTGTTATGAAGAATTTGTGTGTTTGTGCAGCCTTACGAACCTAATGAGTCATGCTCTCTATTTATAAGGGAGGATCTTGGCCTAAAAAAAACTTGGAGACTAAGGAAAATTCTTCAACAAGGCAATGGAGAAGCGGCGATAGGGCGGCGGTACGACCCGTTGCTCTTTTTTGCGTGGGTTGGGTTTCCTGGTCCATGCACTTCTTCTTCTAAAGAGTTGGTTGCAAGTTATGATGTTTCATGTAGCGGTGGTTGGGCATGTTGCTTGGGTCTTCGCTCATTCCTTTGTCCAAATAGACTGAATCTTCTTCCTGTGGGCTCTTCTTGTGATAATGTGGAAACTTTTAGTTTACTTCCCCATCATTAGACCTCTTCTTTCTCACGAATGCTCATTAATCTTCTGTTTATAGCTCATTTGATCCTCTAGAGTTCTTCAATGCTTGATCCAATCATCCTTAGGTTGCTTTGTACCTTCAAAACCATCAAAAATACAAAAAAGGCATCAAAGAGTACAAGAACATTGCCTATGTCTATTATAAGCTCATTGATCAAACGATTTAGGCAAGAAATATCATTGAAATGACTAAAGATGCATTGATAAAAGAGGAAAATGCATCAAGAATGGGAGTGAAAAATACTATAAATAAAGTGTCATCAAACATCGATGAATATTATTATGTGGAGATACCTTGCAAAGAAGTAGTGGCTGAACCCTGAATGCTCAGCAATGTGAGTTAGTGGATTGAATGCATTAGAATCTCAACATGATTTGAATTCGACTCCGTCTACACCATCAATGTCACAACCTCTCTCGATAAATCACTTTACGCCTACCATTACATATGGAGAAAATGAATTTGACGTGAACTCTTTGAAAGCATATATGGGCTTAACATAACAACTATTGTTATTTTATCCTACTATTCAATATATGATTAGAAGGCACCATCTTCAAAAGCAGTTCGCTAACCTGATCATGATTTTCCATCAAAAGATATTAAATGAACATCTCGGAGCTTTAAGCCTCCCGAGTACAAAAAAATAGCATGGTTGGAACATAATATTGTGAAAGATCATATTGCTTGTATTGTTATATGTTTGGGAGCAACGATAATAAAAATAGTAGATGTACTTCTTTTATTTTTAAGGGGTTTAAAGCTTGAACATTGGGAGAAGAGGGTCTTGAGGAACATGTTAGTCATGTAAAAAATGAGCAAAATAAGACAGTGAGAAAATCCGAGGACTTGTTGAAACAATCACATAAAACTGAAGTTTCTTTTTGTAAATAGATAGATAAGCAAAGATGGATTATAAAACTCGCTTGCAAGTTTAAATTGGTTGCATCAAGCATTGCATACGCCAAGGTCATTCACTTTATGGGCATGAAAAAATATCATTTTCAAAGATTAACGATTTTACTAAACTTCTGAAATATCGTGCTCATGGTATATAGGAAAGTGAAATGTGTTGCGTTGAGAAATGCTCCCGAAAAACTTACAATTGATTTCACAAGACATACAAATGGATAATATACATGCAATTGCAATTAACATAACCAAGAAAATCATATGTCATCGATGATGATGTTTTTTTTTTCATTTTGTGGATGAGGCTCACAATAAGTCAATAAAAAACATAATAGCTATCATGTTGCGCCATGTAAAAGAAGAATATATGTAGTCAAGAGATTTCTTAGGATATCTTATTGTTGGTAGGGAAAATTTTATATAGAAAATATTAGGAATAAAGGATGAGATTCTCTTCTTCATTGTGTTGTTTCATTTTGCTACTACAAAATCTATTTTAGTTATCAATATGGATGATTTTATACTTTCCTCTTGGATGTATCGCTTCCAACGAAAAATATCATATGTTGATTTTGATCTTTTGGATGTGTAATTAATTATGTTTTCACAATCTTGTCAATTACGCGATAAGTCAGATTTCATTTGTGGCTTTATCTTCAAAATATAGTCTTGCATTGGAAATTTTCAGGTTGAACAAAATATGAAACATGCACAAGATAAAAATGTAAGTAAGGCCAGTAAAGAGATTAAGAATGAACAACTTAATTTTCTTAACTCTTAGTTTGTGAATAATAATAAAACAATTACGTGAATTTATGATGTGACTAATTATGGAAAATTTTCAGAGACATATTGTACTGTGAAATGGGTTTAATCGAGACAGATATGATTTTTCAAATACAACTTAGTGGAATAAGTATAATGCAATGATATTCTTTTTATTTTATAGAAATTATAAATCAAATGCACAATTGCAGTAACTAGTAAGTCATAGACTCACTGTTTGTTTATAAATGATTGATATACATGAAAAATGTCAATAAATATTTTGTTCATTGATTATTAATTTTAATTTTGTTTTTGTATATTCAGGATGCGATTTATGTTCAATGCGAGTAAAATATATTTTTTTCTTTTTATATATTTTCATCTTTTCATAGTTCTCTCATTTTTTGTTTATAATTATTTTCAATGTAAAGATAAACTTTTTTTAAGGTAAATAAACATTATAATAATAACAATGAGTCACATGACTTACTATATTATCAATAAAATATTGTGGTTGTGAAGAATCTCATTTTCAAGGTTAAACTTCTCGGTTGTGAGAGATTTTGATGAACATATCAACAAGCTGTGATGGTTGTTCAATAAGCTTAATTATATAACATTTGGCCAAGTTTCTTTAATTGCCTGCATGAGAAACTAGTTGTTTATATATTTAAAATATTGATCAACATATCAACAAGCTGTGCCGGTTGTTCAATGAGCCCAATTATACAATGAATGTTCAATGGGACCAATTATATAAAATTTGGTCAATTTTCTTTGATTGCCTGCGTGAGAAGCTAGTTTTTTTTATTTATTCAAATTATTGATGAACATATCAACAAACTCTGATGGTTGTTCAATAAGCAAAATTGTATAATATTTGGCCAAGTTTCTTTGATTGTCTGCATGAGAAACTAGTTGTTTATGTTCTTAATTTAATTTTAAACATATCAACAAGTTGTGATAATTGTTCAATGAGTCGAATTGTATAATATTTGACCAAGTTTTTTTTATTGCTTGCATTAGAAACTAGTTGTTTATGTTTATAAGTTATAAATATTATAAAATATTATAACTCAATTCATGTTTCATTAGTAATCTTTCAAAATATGGTTTTTTTCTTTCTATTTTTATGTGTCATCCATCAAAATCTATTGGAAACACGCACAACTCTCTCAAGTTTTTTGGAGCTTAACATGAGATCAAATATTTTTTAGGTTGAACAAAGTACCAAACACGCAAAATACTCATAAGTTTCTTAAAGCTCAACAAAATATTAAATAATTAAATCAGAAAGGCAAAAAGGTTAAAATTGAGCAACATAATTTTCTTAATACAAAATTTACAAATAATCATAAAATAGTTACATGAATTGATGAGGTGACTAATTCGGTGGATGTTCAAAGGTATACTATATTATGGAATGAGTTCAATTGATATGGAAGATAAGTTTCAAAATTTGAATTTGTGGAATAAGAATAATGCAAAATAATTCTTTTGTTTTTGCATACTTTACACATCATATGATAATTTTCTAAAAATAAGTAACGGGAACTCTTTTTGTTTCTAAGTGATTCATATACTTTCGAATTACCAAGAAACATTTTTTTTTCCTTCTCGGAAACTAATTTTGATTTTTTCATTCTATGTTCAGCCTTCGATAGCCAGATTTCTTGGATTTCTTACATGAGAAATTAGTCAATAATACATATATTTATTTAAATGTTAGCCATTCAAACTCAAACGACGTACTGTTGGTAATCTTTCATCATCTAATTTGTGCTTTATGCCTTCATTGTCTGGTTGATTATTAACTTAGAATCTAAAATTTTCTTACTACTCTTTTGTGTCATCCATTGTAATCCAATGGAAAGACACTAAAATCTCTCAAATTTCTTAGAGCTTAATTGAAGATCAAATATTTGAGCAAGGGTGGTAAAAATTTTAAAAATTTACAACTAGATTTTCATAACTCATAATTTTGGATTAGCAAAACACTTATATGAATTGATGAGCTGACCAATTTTGGAAGATATTTATAGCCATATTGTATTATGATATAAGTTCAACTAAGATAGAGGAATAGTTTTGAAATACGGATTTGTGGAGCAAGAATAATGCAATAATATTTTTTTGGTTTAGTAGAAATTACACATCACATACACTATTGTAAGTAATAGAGGTTAATATTCGTTTTAAAATTGTTGTTATACTTGCAAAACGTAAATAAATATATTTTTCGTTGATCATTAACTTTGAATTTGTTTTTGTTTTTTTTTTGTAAAGTCAATGTTGAAAAGATAGTCACAAGGAGGAAGAAAGAAAAGTGTGGGAGTCGACCAATAGTCAAACTCCCAATGAGAGGGCCTTTTGTGCCACATGAGGGGCAACCCTATTGAGTTGACGGGACACAAAACAGTAAGAAATTCTGCTAAACAAGGATGCCAAGCTCTTAGCGTCCGCCAAAATAGCGTCTCCCCGACCATGATGCAGATCACCTCCAACCATCCGTTGGATTAATAGTTGAGAGTCCCCATGCAAAGTAACAGCAAGAAAGGAATGGGTTAGACACCACTGCAAGGCATCACGTAAAGCTAAACATTCCATAATAAATGGATCTTGAATTCCATCATAATATTTTCCAAATGCAAAGAGGACAATACTTGTCCCTTGGAAGCCTACGAATGCGATACTACCTCCTTGGCCACGCTTGACCGCCCCATCGAACCATACTACCTCCTTGGCCCAACACGAGCTGTTGCAGCAGGGAGATGAGCACTGCTACGATAAGGCTGAGGCGGAGGTGCCTGTGTAGCCTCCCTCCACTCATCCACTTTGCGTTGATACTGTCGAAATAATGCATGAGGGAGATACTGAATGTGATCATAAACCGCCCAACATCGTTCCTTCCAAATTCTCCAAAGAATGAAAACAATGTTAGCAAGTTCGAGTTTGGAAAAGTTCATAGAGAAGAAAAGATGTTGCCAGGCCTCATCGAGAGCCATTCCACCAAGAATAGTACTCATGTCTTCAAGGTTAGCCAATCTCCAAAGGCCTCGAGCTATCCTGCAGGTAAAAAAAAGTGGGAAAAGGATTTTGGTTCCCCAGAACAAATAGGACAAAGAGTGTCAGTAACAAGAGTTTTAGTGAACAACACTATCTGTAGAGCCAAGAAACCACGAACAGCCCGCCAAAGAAAGAACTTCAGTTTGAGTGGCACAGGAATGCTCCAAAGCAGCTTCCAAAATCTAGAGTCAAAAAGTAGCGCCACCGAGGGGTGTAGAAGGTTGTACTCAGATGATATCCGGACTTAACAATGTAGATACCATAAGGAGAGTAATGCCAAATCAAACGATCAGAGGAGAAAACTAGAGGGAGCGGAATAGACAAGATAAGATCAACACTTGCTTGAGAAAAAAGAGAGGTTAACATATCCTTTTTCCAAGAATGAGAAACATGACAAATGAGGTCCGAGATAAGAAGGGGGCATGCACTCAAACCTGGTAGTAATAAAGGACAACAAGGCGAAGTGGAAGGAAGCCAGTTATCTTGCAAAGTTCGGATCCGAGAACCATCTCCAACCTGCCATGGTAAGCCTTTGAGGAGGAGGTCCCGCCCTTCCAAGATGCCTTGCCATGCCCATGATGGCTGGGAGCCTGCTGTCGCATCAAGGAATCTCCGCTGAGGATGGTACCGAGCATGATAGATCCGGGCTAGATAGCTGTAGGGATGGCAATGGGTCGGGTTGGGTCGGGTTTTGTCAAACCCAAACCCAAACCCATGGGTTTAACTTTGAAAAAAATCCGGGGTAAAACCCACTGGGTTTGAAAAACTCAAACCCAACCCAACCCGTTGGGTATCTGCGGGTTCATGGGTACCCACGGGTTTTGTCGTAAAAAATTTACATTTACAAGTTCTTATCAAAATTAAAGTCAAATATCAATCTCTCAATACAAATTATCCATATATAAAACACCATTCTAGAAAATTCAAGCAAATCACAAATTAACTATACAAATTGTTCAACACCAATCTAGAAAACTCAAGAAAATTGAAGCAAATCACAAATTATCCATAAATAACATGTTTAATTGAAAGCTTCTTCCTTTCAATTAAGTTTCTTTACTCTCCACTCCATAACATCAACTTCATTCTACACAATTAAAAAGAAAAAATTAGACATGTCTCCACAAACATAAATAAGATTAGTTGTTTAGAATATTAAATATACCGAAAAAATTAATTATATGGATGGGCGGTTACCCACGGGCCGGGTTTACCTAAACCCAAACCCAACCCAACCCAGTGAATAGTGAACGGGTTTAAACCCAAACCCAACCCAAAACCCGTCAACACGGATTTTACCCGCGTTGACCGGGTTGGGTCGGGTGGGTACCCGTGGGTTCGGGTTTTGTTGCCATCCCTAGATAGCTGTCAGGGTTGCAGAGGATGCGTCATGCCTGTTTGGCTAGCAAAACAACATTAAAACGATTAAAATCCCAAAAACCTAACCCACTAGCAAACTTACTTTGACAGACAGCACTCCAAGATATCCAGTGAATGCCATTCTCCTTGTCCTGGTTGGCCCACCAAAACTTATACAACTGACTGTTGCAATGGCGACAAGTTTCTTGAGGAAGTCTGAAAGCGGACATAGCATAAATAGAACCAGCAGGCCCAATGGCTTTGATAACAACTTCTTTCGCCGCTAGGGACATCGTCTTAATCTTCCATGTCCTTATTCGAGCCGCCAAGGCCTCTTCAATGAATTGAAAGGATATAAACTTGGATCGACGGAGTTGGGAAGGGAGTGCCAAGTACCTGTCCTCGGGAGTCATTATAGCAACTCCTAAAAACGAGCTAATCGATAATAATTCATGTTCTGAAACATTTGCACTCACACACACAACAGATTTATTCAGATTAACCCATTCCCACTAAAAATTTCATAGTCAACTAACAGTTGAAGAAGATTTGTAGATTCATGGATAGAGGCACGAAGGAAAAGATAGGAATCATCTGCGAAAAAAAGATGAGATAAGGGTGGAGCAGACCTGTGAACCTTCAATTCATAAAGCGTAGAACTCTCAATAGCTTGGCTGATCTTTGCTGCAAAAGCTTCAATGTAGACGGCGGAAAGAAGAGGCGACAAGGGATCACCTTGGCGGATGCCTCGCTGAGGCCGAAAGTAGCCGTACTCACTACCATTGAGCAGCACTGAGAAGTGGATAGTAGTGATGCAGGACTTAGTCCATTTCATCCATTGAGCACAAAATCCCATCGACTCCATAATTTGAAAAAGGAATGCCCACTCTACGCGATCATACGCCTTTTCCATGTCGAGTTTAAGCGCCATCCACTTGTCCTGTCCGCGAACCTTTGTTTTAAGAAACTGCATCACCTCTTGACCAATAAGAATATTATCAGAGATGCAACGTCCTTTGAAAAATCCATTTTGAAAAGGACTAATAATGTGAGGGAGGATGGAACTTAGCCTATTGGAGAGAATCTTGGAGATAGCTTTATATAGAACTTGGCAAAGGCCAATTGGTCGCATTTGTTGCATAGAGTCGGCATTTGACACTTTGGAAATAAATGATAGCCATGTATGATTGGTGCTATGCAGAAGACGACCCATCTGAAAGAAGGAGAGGAGAGCCTCAGTCACATCCCACCCTATCTCATCCCAAAACCATTGATAGAAACCAGCTGTGAAGCCATCTGAACCTGGAGCTTGGTACTTCCCAATGCTGAAAAAGGCTTGCTTGATTTCGGCACTGGTAACATGTGCAGTGAGAAATGCATTTATATATGAAGTAATCAGAAGCGGAAAATGCAGATTAGTAACAAACTGTGAAGAATCCAAGCCATTTGAGGTGAAAATATTCTGGAAATAAGAGGTAGAGACTTCCCCTTTCTCCTACTCGTCAGTATGAAGTTCGCCCTGATCATCCGCAAGAACTGAGATGATATTAGCTCGCCAACGTTGTAGAATAGCCAGATGAAAGAAGCGCGCATTAGCATCACCTCCTCGAAGCCAATTAACATGGGACTTTTGTTTCCAATAGAGCTCCTTTTGCCGGTAAGCCTCTGTTAAAAGAGTCTCCAATTTGTTAATCTCATCCCAATAAACAGCAGCAACATCTCTTGCTATATCAATAGCGCCTCGAAGTTCCCAAATTTGACGGGCAGAATTCGAAGTCCCAGCTTTTTCCCAACCCAAATCATGCCGCACCTGTTTGAGCCTTGCTTGAATGCGAAATAGTGGAGTTCCTGCAACAGGATTATGCCACGCAGAAAGAAGAATAGGCGGCACCTCCGGGTTTAAATTCCACCGATTATCATAGTGGAAAAGTTGGTTCCGCCTAGCAGCCGGCTGCACAAACCAAAGAAGAAGAATCCTATGATCCGATCCCCTGTCCGAAAGGTGATGAACCTGCAGTTCTGGCCACAAGGAAAGAACTAGATGGTTAGCTAAACAATGATACAATCAGGATTGAATGTGATTGACATTCGACTGTCGATTAGACCATGTAAATGGAGGCCCATAGAAGCCTAGATCTTGGAGACCGCCTGCTGTCAACAAAAGGTTTAATTATTGTAAAGCTGTGGGAGTAGGAGGTCGACCACCCTGTTTCTCACTACTATAAAGTAAACAATTAAAATCACCCATCACAAAAATAGGATCCTCATACGAAGAAACAAGAAAAGAGATTTCATTAATTTGAATTTGGCGGGGTGCTACATCACAATATAAATGAACGAAGATCACAGCAAAGCGCTCCAAAGATGGGTGGTCACATTCTAAAAACAAGAAACCTGACGATTCAACCGAAACAGAACACACTAAACATGAGAACCATGCAACAGCTAAACCCAGGGGTGGCAGTTCGGTTACCGATTACCGGTTAACCAGTCGATTAAACCATAACTGGCCGGTTATCCACTAACCGGCAACCGACCGAACTTCGGTCGGTTATCGGAGACTGGACGAATTGGTTTTTGTTCTTAAAAGTGGTTATATTAATCGATAACCGAGAAACCGAAGCCTATTTTGGTCGGTATTTGGTAGGGGAATGGTTATTTCGGTTAACCGATAACATGCCGATCGGTTACCGGTTATAACCGAAATAACCGAACTGCCACCCCTAGCTAAACCGCTACCAAACACACTATGTACACATTCCTCAGTAAAACCAAGAGAAATCAGCTGCTGAACAACAAAATCATCATCACGACGAGTCTCATTTAAGCAAACCTTAAAAGGGGAGTCCCGAGCTAGAGCTTCCCGGAGTACCGGAACTGTCAGGGGAGCTCCCAAACCCCAACAATTCCAAGCAAGGATACTCATTTATCAACCTGGGACTGGTTTGGGCCAATTGCCTCCACCCTGACGTGCTGAAAAATAGAATATTATTGCTCCTGAGGCGCAAGACGAGCCTTCTAGGCAAGGGGCTCAGAAACCTCGATCATTTCGTGGTCATGAGAATGAGGCAATGAGGTGTTCTGGTCACTCTTCTCCTCATGAGCCAAGTCTGAAATCTGCAGCCTTCTTCTATGTCCATACTGTGATGGATGTTTAACGGGGTAACCATAAAATTTTTGTTTTTTTAGTTTGACATTATTGTCATCATAGATTAACCTTTTGTGCTTTGAATGAACTCCATAATGGTAGAATGAGTCGCATGGATTCTTACACTATCAATGAAATTTTGTGATTGTGAAAAAGTTCATGTTCGAAGTTGAACTGCTGAATTATGAGATATTTTTATCAATAGATCAACAGGTTGTGATGCTTGTTCAACGAAACGTGTTGTATAACTTTTGATTATATTTTTTTATGGCATACATGATTCAGATCTGCACCAACAAAAACAAAAACACCCAAGTGAAAAGCAAGGGTGGAAAAGAAAAGAAAAACGCTAAAGTAACAAACTTCTGCCTTTCCTAATAATCTAGAAAGTCCCCGGCAACGGCGCCAAAAACTTGAATCACTCCTACTGTCACTCTAGAAAATGGCCAAGTGTAACCACTTCCTAAAAAAAAAGTGTAGTATAGCGGGTTTGGGTTTTAATGTCAACCCGGGTCCTAGATTTGATGACTACTCGGTGAATTCTTGTTATCTAGCAGTAAAACTTTAGTGCAGGTTCGAACACACAAAAACACAAAGCAAGTAAACGGTTGTTTTCAAGTCAAGAGAGGTCACCCGGATATGGTTCCCCCTAGACTGCAGTTAAGCCGGATTGCAATTTACCAAGTTCAGTTTTCATGAAAGTTATACTGCGGAAGGTTCTAAAACAGTCTGAAGTCTCGACTAAAGGTCTCCAGACCCTCTCAATCTAAGTCTCCAGCGGGCGACTAACCTCCACCGGAGTAAACAGATTGAGGCCCTAACGAACAAAACCTCCACTACCGAAGTGAATTCGGTACAAAATAGTGAGTTGGCTCCTCGACTAAAGTCACCAACTCCCTATCTTCAATCAAGGATACTCTATCAACCTAGGCAGATATTCTCGTTCTAGGTCAAAGCAGAAACAACAGGAATTTGATCGGGATTCAAGTCATTCAATCATTCAAGCCTCAATCGAATATAATCAATTCATAAACTCTGTACTTGGGTTCATACAATCAGACCTAACATACAAATCTAGGATTCCCCATACCCCGATGAATGGGGAAACTACTCCAAGGAGAAAGAAGCAAAAACAGATTCAGACGCGGAAATCATACTGTGAAGATGGATTTCTGCTCCTGGTTGACAATCGGCACTTCTCCAAGCTCAAGCCGGGCTCCAATGGTGATGAAGATCAAGCTATGGCACTTGGGAACTCTGGTTCGTCGCTTTCTCTCTCTAGGAATCGCTCTGTCTCTCTAAAACTCGGAACCTTTGAATGTTGGCCTTCTTCTCCTTTAAATTGGCTGCCTGTCGCGATACCCGGTCGAAATACCCGGTCGTGTATTATGGGTCTCGACCGGGTATTATTTAAAACGCGCGTTTCGGTAGAGGGAAAATCCCCGGTCATACCCAATAATCCCCGATCGGGGATTTAAGCTTCACGCCCGGGCCCCTCTCTGTTTCACGGGCGCCCAAAATGATAAATACCCGGTCGGGTATTTAGCCACCTGACCGGGTATTTTCCTCCTGCAGCCCCCTTCGTCCCAACTTTGCTCCTTTCGACCCAGAACTCGTTTCTCCGCGTCGATTCCAACACCGGGTCTTGAAATATGACATAAACACACAACCTAGCGTGAAATCGGCTTAAAACACGAGAATCAACATCTCAAACGGCTTTAGAATAGGGGTGAAAACATGTGTAATTATCAGTCTATCAAACTCCCCCACACTTAACTGTTTGCTTGTCCCCAAGCAAACCTAACTCAAACCAATGCAACTCTCCAGACCTCTATAGCAACAAACAACCCCGATCGTAGGTAGAGGACTTCCTAGATCACTTAGCAGCTTACGAGGTCAACCGACGCACAAGTCATCTCGTAACTTCTTCGGCGAGAACGCTAGTCTCGAGTCGGCATCATGGCAAATAGTGAGCAGAGGACAAATGAATCATGGATGAAGAGACTCTCAAAAACAAAAGATCATGGACTCACATTTGTCAAGGTGCTCTGTTTTCTTCTTGAAGATGGTTGGAACCCCTTTTCTTTCTTCTTTTTGCTTGTTTTTCTGTTTTTTTTTTTCATTCAAGGGTTCCAACCTGTTTTTCGAAAAATGGGGCTCCCACCTAGCAGAGGTTTTGCGGGAGCCCGGCTCTTACCGGCCATGCCAGGAGCGGATGTCTCGAGCCTCGTGCGGGGGAAAGACATGTATTGGGGCTGGAGGTAGTAGGTGGAAATTGGGAACGGATTCCCGTCTCCCCTTACACACTTTCGCCCTATTCGCACGGGAGACGTTGTTTTAAATCACATTTTCGAGCACCTGTTATTTCCAACACATGAAACAAGAGTCCATGACAGGTAGAGAGTCCACAACACCACACCATTCAAGGGTCCTAGGATCACTAATTCACTCAATCAACCAACACAATATGAAGAAGAAATGAGACTTCTTAAATGCATCAACATCCTCCATAGTGCTACACTACCTCCCTAGGTTGTACATTACTAAAGAGACTGTCAATTCAAAGCATACTGAGCAGGCAATTGCAAGGAACACGTACTTGGAGCCCTCAAATTTAAAAATTTGGACAGTGGACTTGGCTCCAAGCACACAAACAGATCTAATGCAGTCAAAAGATAAACATCCCCCCCCCCCCCACACTTAAGATCGACATTGCCCTCAATGGAGAAGAGGGAAGGAAAGGGGAACGATGTTACCGGTGTGCACGGACTGCAGGGGACTGGAAAGGACCAGTCGAAATGAAGCGGACTGGAGAAAGGACCAGTCAGGTACACAGGCACAACTAAAGGAGACCAAAGAGCTCAAACACAATACGTTAGGTCCAATGGTCAGCCCAATATTACATCATCCAAAACAAAAGAAAACAAACCAAAGCCAAAGCTATTGGCAATCCGACCCAAAACAAAAGAAATAAATGAAAACCGTGGTGGGGTTGCCTCCCCACAAGCGCTTCTTTACCGTCTTGTAGCTGGACGCCCATGGTGGGTACTCAGAGGGGTGCAGGAACAGGTGCCTCCAAGAGCGGATCCACGTCGCTCTTGAGGTACAGCTTCAAACTGTGGCCATGCACCCGCCGGATGCGACCACCAGCATTGGTTAGCTCGACCTGGCCATCAGGCAGAATGCAGGCAAGTGAGTACGCGGATGGCCAGGGTGATCGTGATGCAGGAGGTGGGACCAGCTCATAGTGGTCTCCACCTTTCTTCCGTGCAGGTTTGCCGACCGGCGGCTTCGGCCGGCACTCCCCCTTGATCTTTTTGTTCGGAGGCGAGGCTGGATGGAGTGGCGGCGCAAGAGTGAGAGGAGGGTCCTACAAAATAGGAGATGCAGAAGGATACACGGCATGCTCGTGTACCCGTTCAGAAATAGCATGCACAGGTGTGACAGCAATCATAGCACAGTGATCGAATTCAGTCACAGAAAAGGTAGCTTGTTCATTTCCTGCACGCAGGATCAGTTTACCATCATGCACATCAATAAGTGCCTTGGCGGTGGCAAGAAATGGCCTACCTAGAATCAAAGGCACATCCACATCCTCATTTATATCCAGAATAACTAAGTCAACAGGATATGTGAATGCACCCACATTAACAAGCAGATCCTCTATGATACCCCTAGGATGCACAACGGAACGATCAGCTAGCTGAATGCTCATCTTAGTAGGGCTAAGTTCACCTAGGTCTAGCTTCTTAAACAACTTATATGGCATGACATTTATGCTAGCGCCTAGGTCCGCCAAGGACTTGCCTACATGCATGCTGCCAATAGTAAGAGGGATAGTAAAACTCCCTGGATCCTTGCGCTTTTCGGGCAGCTTGTTCTGCAGGATAGCAGAACACTCCTCGCTCAACAGCACTGTCGAGAGATCCCCAAGTTTCTTCTTGTTGGTGAGGAGATCTTTCATGAACTTTGCGTACTTGGGCATCTTCGACAGTGCCTCCACAAATGGTATGCTGATGTTGAGCTGCTTCAACATTGCCATAAATTTGGCAAACTCAGTCTCCAGCTTATCTTTATGTAGGCGATTGGGGAAGGGAAGCTGGGGCACATGCTCCTTAACCACTAGTTGTGGCTTAGGAGCAGGGGCTACCTTCTCTACCCGCGCTTTTGCATCGTCGGCTGGAAGTGCTGAAGCAGGGAGAGGTTCTTCCTGCCTGGCTGGGGCAGGATCAGCGGTAATGGTCTTGTTGCTCCTGGTAAAGATGGCATCCAGCTGCTGGAGCGGCTCACGTGGATTGGGGATGGTGGTGGCAGGTAGAGTCTCCGGGGCCCGGGTAGTAATTTGGCGAGCTATGGCACCAACTTGGTTATGTAGATCCTGCAAAATGGCACCCTGGTTCCTCTGTCCTGCCTCCAGAGTGGCTATGCTCTGGTTTACCCTTGTGAAATTCGCCTGGCTGGTGGTCATGAATGCCGCCAAAATGTTCTTCAGCTCGGTCATCTGATTATCGGGAGCTGGCGCTGCTGCTGGCTCGGCATACTGACGCTGAGGCTGCTGGAATGGCTGCCCCTGCCTAGGCTGGTAGGGCTGCTGCTGTGGTGGTGGCCCCTGCCTAGCCTGGAAGGGCTGCCTCTGCTGAAACCACCCGCTGGTGCTGGGAAACCAGGTGGTTTAGTGGTGTTGCTGTTCCAGGAAAAGTTGGGGTGCTGGCGCCACCCCTCATTGTAGGTATTGCTATATGGGTCAAGGCGTCGAGCATTGGCGATGAAGTCCACCTGTTCTTGGGGAGTAGAGGACTCCCTCATGGCCTGACAGTCCTCCACCAGATGATTCGGACTCTCACACCACTGACACTGAGCTACTGGAGGCGTAGCTGTACCTCGGCCGGGAAGGAGACTGTTGGGCTGCTTCAATGTCTGCACCAACTCAGCCACCTGCTGCTCTAACCCGGACCTGGCCTCCATAGCGTGCACACCACGGTCCCGGGAACTTCTGCCTCTGCTGCTCTGCCCCCAGGAATGATCTCGGGCAGCCAGGGTACTGATCATCTGGTTCAGCTCGGGTGGAGTCTTAGTGAGAATATCCCCTCCTGGGCATAGAGACTCAATCACCCTCTGGCTGTCCGGGGAGAGAGCACTGTAGAAGTTTCCCACTGTGAATGCATCGCTGAAGCCATGATGGGGAAACTGCCAGAAATATCCCATGTACCGCTCCCATGCATCACGAAGTGACTCGTCTGGCTCTTGGCGGAAGTGAGTGATCTCCCGCTGAATCTCTGTGGTCTTCGATGCCGGATAGTACCTGTGCACGAACTTGTCTGCCAGATCGTCCCAAGAAGTGATGGACAATGGGGGCTGGGTCTCCAACCACCTATTAGCATTCCCCGCCAGAGAATGGGGAAAGAGGTGAAGGCGGATTGCGTCATCAGGGATACCGTTAAGTTTGAACCCGTTCGTCAGCTGCAGAAAATGGGAAAGATGCACCCGGGCCTCCTCATCCTTCAAGCCATGGAACTGGATGGAGGATGTAATGAGTTGAATCCAGCATGGCTTGATCTCGAAGTTTTTTGCTGGAATGGGCGGATAGAGGATGACCGGGCGGATGTCAGCAATCCGTGGAGTGTAGTAGTACTCCAAGGTGGGACCCGGTGGTGGTGGATGATGATGAACCCCATCTCCCTGGGGATTGTGGTCGTTCACCAAGAGCTGATTCACCGGAGGTGGGTTGTGATCGCCTTCCATCTCGTACTCGTCCTCGAACTCGCTGCTCAAATGGTCGTCTATGCGCTCCACCGTAGCCAGTCTAGCTCGTTGTTGTCTCCGAAGTTGGTGGCAGGTGCGTTCAATCTCTGGATCCAAAGGCAGTAAACCTCCCGACTGGCTACGGGTCATGCTCTATCTGCACACAATCAAGCAATGCAAACCCGTGAAGGCACAAGTGGGAAAGAACAAAACACTCAATGCGAAAATGAAAATGCTAAAGTAACAGAAATCACTTTTCTTCAACAACCTAGCCGTCCCCGGCAACGGCGCCAAAAACTTGACTCGCTAAAACACAACACCTAACATAGGCCAAGTGTAACCAATGAAAGGGACTGTAGTATAGTGGCTCAAGTAATAAATATCGAATCCACGGGTCTCTAGAGTTACTATTACTCAGCTTCAGTTGATTATCTAGCAAACCAGATTAAGATGAAAGAACTAAAACTACTCTAACACACTACAATTAAGGTTAATCTAATTACAGTTTGGGAACTCACTTAGGTATGATTCCCCCTAGCCAGTAGCTAGATTAACGATTGATGATTTCTAACTTGTTTCACTTTCATTCACAATGCGAAGAATCCTTGACTAGACCTTGAGTCTCGACTAAAGGAACAAGGCCCTCTTGAGTCAATTGCCTAGAGGGACGTATCCTTCTCTAGAATAACCGATCAAGGCATTCTTAACTAGATTCCCTCTATCGAATGAGGTTCTCAATCGATACAAAGCAGTGAATCAACCCTCGACTAAAGTAATCGATCCACTACTATCAATCTATGGTGCTCTATTGACCTAATCAGGTATTCGCTCTCATAGGATCAAAGCAGAATCAATAATCTCGACTAAAGCAGAATTGAATCATGAAAACATGCATAGATTGAATATGAACTCAAGATCATCAAGTAAGAGTACTCATACAATCATCCAATCAAACAAACATAGCTAGGGTTCCTCAAAACCTAAGTGAAGGGAAGTTACTCCATAGAGAAGAGAGAGACTGCAGAAATCTGATCTAGATCTTCAATCTCCAACTCCAAGCTTGATTCCCGAGCTCCAATGGCGAAGAAATCCTCCAAAATAGCCCCAAGAATGTTCCCAAGTCGCTCTCTCTCTCTCTAGGGTTCGTCCCTTGGGTGTTTTGGAACCAAAACCCAGCTCTCCCTTTCCTTTGGCTAGATCTGCCTCAAAAACCCGATTCTGGGCGAATTACGGGCTGAATTACGGTCGTAATTCTTCCATGCCCGTATTTTGCCCAAAACACGCGTTTTGGTTAAGTTTCAGCGCACCCAAGGCTCCTCTCGGCAGTGAAAATACGGACATGGGAGGCCAAATTACGGTCGTAATTCTCCTGCCCGTAATTCTTCCTCCGCTCCTGTTCAAAGCTTCGTTTCTCCCTCGTCCGGACTCCAAATCAGTCGCCGTTTGAACCCAGACGCTCTTAGTCTCGTCCTCTTTCTTTTCATAACAAACTTCCATGATAATTTTTCCATAATACGAGGTAGAAATCCATTATTCCTCAGGTCATGCTCGTGTTTCTTCTCCCGAATTGCCAAATGATCTCCGATTGACTTGAAACTTGCGCCTACGCTTCACTTTATGTGCTAGGGCCTAAAATGTGACAAAGGAACACAACCTAGCGTAAAATAGGCCAAAGAAGCTATAATGCAAGCTTAAACGATCAAGAAACAAAGGGGAAAACATGTGCAAATATCGAGTCATCAAATCCCCCACACTTAACTGTTTGCTTGTCCCCAAGCAAACCTGACTCAAACCAATGCAACTCTCCAGACCTCTATAGCAACAAACAACCCCGATCGTCGGTAGAGGACTTTCTAGATCATAAAGCAGCTTACGAGGTTAACTGGTCTTCTAAAACGTCCCCTATCTTTCTCAATGCGAGTACTAGACTCAAGCCAGGATCATGAGAAGAAGTAGAAGTAAGACGGTCAGTTCATGGATAAAGGGACTCACACCATTCACAAGCAAGGACTCGTTGTACTGGGGTGCTCTTTCACTTCATTTCACCGTTGGAACCCCTTTTTCACATTCATTTTACTTCTTTTTTTTATCTTTCTCATTCACTTAGCGGGGGTTCCAACTGCAATCTTTTGCACGGTCGACCCTTATTAGTCGAGCAAGAGCAATTTCTGTACATCTGGTGCTCGCCAGAGTACTTCTTTTAACTCCTTTTCCTCAACTCGTGTGGAGGGTCAATGAAATTAAGGGGGGTCGGAAGCTCTATCTGTGCCCTTAAAAACACATCCTCAAGTAGGCAAACCGTTCAACGGGTGGAAGTTTTACTTGTACTAGAGACCGCTTAGCTTCACCTTGTAGGAGTACCCCACTAAGGATCACTAAAATCTCTTCCAAAACCCGATTTTGTGCAATGAACGATGCCACACACGTTGGGCTTACCCCATGTTTAAGATTTAATGATTTTGACATGGAGGACCAACTGCATTTCATTTTTCACGTGAGCACCCGGTTCGATACACGAGTCCATAACACAATCCAAACAGAGTCACCATTACCACAGGAATTCAACGGTCTTAGCTCCACTAATTCACAAAATCAACTAGCACAGCAGAGAGCTAGATAGGAAAAATCTTATATTTCAACATCCTCCATAGTGCTACACTACCTCCCTAGGTTGCACATTACTATAGAGACTGTCAATTCAAAGCATACTGAGCAGGTAATTTGCAAGGAAACACGTACTTGGAGCCCTCAAATTTAAATTTTTGGACAGTGGACTAGGCTCCAAGTACACAAACAGACAAACATTCACTCGCATACATAATCGAACATCCCCCCACACTTAAGCACGACATTGTCCTCAATGGAGGAAAGATAAGGAGGGTAGAACGAAGTTACCAGATCAAGGGTGAATGATGGTGGACGGGGCAGGCGGTGCATTCCACGAGGAGAGAGTAGTCGGAACACAAACACCACACAAAATCTCACAAAGGTTGAGTCATTGACTCTAAAATCAAATAACAAAACTGACGCAACCGAGGAGAAAAAGAGAAAGAAATGCAAACCGACTAGTTGGGTTGCCTCCCAACAAGCGCTTCTTTCACGTCGTGAGCCGGACGATGGCTCCTAAGTTTCGGTCCACCCCAAAACCTCCTTAAGTTGAGGTTCTCGTCGATGAAGTGGAGTCTCAAGTCACGAGCATGTGGTGTGGCAGGTGATGAAGGCTCATGCACTTGATGCAGATGAAGTCTCCACCCTCGAGACCTCTTCTTCTCTTCTCTCGTCTCATTGCCCCAAACCAGATATGACAACATCGATTGGCCACCATCGCGTCCACCAAGAGGGACCGATGTCGATGTGGCCTTGGTCTGGCAAAGAGACACTGCAAATGGGTTCTTGCTAAGTAGTTCCTCGAAGTTTGGTGGAGATATCACATGTAACTCATGGCCGGTGCATGCCTCTTCCACCTCAACTCCGTCCTCAGCCTGGACGCCAATTGCTTCTTCAAGTGGTATCACCCCTGGGAAATGATCAATAACTCCTTCTGCTTCACTTTCGTCATCCTCCACAACTTCTTTCTGCACCCTTTCTTGCTCTTCTTCTTCTAGCACGGATTGGAGAGCAAGTTGCCAAGCAATTTCTTTCATGAGATCTTCTTGCATCTCCTCACAAATGCCCACCTCTTCAAAGCTCGGTGTGGGATGTGGGAAGGGGTGGTCGGCTACGATAGGACATTCTTGATCATGATCTTTACGGGAGCTCTCCGTGATAACTTCGGTTTGTGGGAGTCTCCAGCGCCGATGGCCCTTCTGGTTGTGGGAGAAAGTCTTCTTGGTAATGAGATTGTTCTTGATATGCCCAGGGGTCAGATTGTTCTCTGTAGTAAGGGGGTTGGTACTGGAACCCCAATCCATAGTCTTCTCCTCCTTGATTGCTTAGGGGGTCTCGGGGAAATACCACTCGGACGGTGGTGGATACCCCCAATGATTGGAGAAGCCATGAGGATCCATGATTCAGATCTGCACCAACAAAAACAAAAACACCCAAGTGAAAAGCAAGGGTGGAAAAGAAAAGACATACGCTAAAGTAACAAACTTCTGCCTTTCCTAATAATCTAGAAAGTCCCCGGCAACGGCACCAAAAACTTGAATCACTCCTACTGTCACTCTAGAAAATGGCCAAGTGTAACCACTTCCTAAAGCGTAGTATAGCGGGTTTGGGTTTTAATGTCAACCCGGGTCCTAGATTTGATGACTACTC
Organism: Linum tenue; assembly: GCA_946122785.1. Lineage (NCBI taxonomy): Eukaryota > Viridiplantae > Streptophyta > Magnoliopsida > Malpighiales > Linaceae > Linum > Linum tenue. The sequence continues at coordinate 43,697,761 of CAMGYJ010000005.1, read as the reverse complement.
GGTGAATTCTTGTTATCTAGCAGTAAAACTTTAGTGCAGGTTCAAACAAACAAAAACACAAAGCAAGTAAACGGTTGTTTTCAAGTCAAGAGAGGTCACCCGGATATGGTTCCCCCTAGACTGCAGTTAAGCCGGATTGCAATTTACCAAGTTCAGTTTTCATGAAAGTTATACTGCGGATGGTTCTAAAACAGTCTGAAGTCTCGACTAAAGGTCTCCAGACCCTCTCAATCTAAGTCTCCAGCGGGCGACTAACCTCCACCGGAGTAAACAGATTGAGGCCCTAACGAACAAAACCTCCACTACCGAAGTGAATTCGGTACAAAATAGTGAGTTGGCTCCTCGACTAACGTCACCAACTCCCTATCTTCAATCAAGGATACTCTATCAACCTAGGCAGATATTCTCGTTCTAGGTCAAAGCAGAAACAACAGGAATTTGATCAGGATTCAAGTCATTCAATCATTCAAGCCTCAATCGAATATAATCAATTCATAAACTCTGTACTTGGGTTCATACAATCAGACCTAACATACAAATCTAGGGTTCCCCATACCCAGATGAATGGGGAAACTACTCCATGGAGAAAGAAGCAAAAACAGATTCAGACGCGGAAATCATACTATGAAGATGGATTTCTGCTCCTGGTTGACAATCGGCACTTCTCCAAACTCAAGCCGGGCTCCAATGGTGATGAAGATCAAGCTATGGCACTTGGGAACTCTGGTTCGTCGCTTTCTCTCTCTAAGAATCGCTCTGTCTCTCTAAAACTTGGAACCTTTGAATGTTGGCCTTCTTCTCCTTTAAATTGGCTGCCAGTCGCGATACCCGGTCGAAATACCCGGTCGGGTATTTTGGGTCTCGACCGGGTATTATTTAAAACGCGCGTTTCGGTCGAGGGAAAATCCCCGGTCATATCCAATAACGTTAAAAATACAACTTTAAGTTGTACCATAGAAGTAAAAACCAAAAAGTGAAACATGCGCAAGTCTCCAAGTTTCTTGGAGCTGAACAAAAGATTAAATATTTAACTGAAGTTGGTAAAAAGGTCGAGAACAAGCAAGTGGATTTTCTGAACTTGGAATTGTCGGATGATCGTAGAGGACTTACATGAATTTGACGTTGATAATTAGGGGGATCTTCGAGGAAGAAGAATAATGCAAATGAGATTCCTTTGGTTTTATAGAAATTATATACCAAATGCACAATTTTCTACTTTAAGTAGTAATGTCACTATTTTTCTAAATAATCGATATAGTTGCAAACTATCAATAACATTATGTTTTTCCTTCTTGATTATTAACTTTGAGTTTATTTTTGTAAAAGGATGTTCAATGGGGTGGTAATCCACTTATATGTGGTTATTTTTTATAATTTTCAGGTTTTCATAGTTTTCATTTTTTTTCATTCTTTTTAACGCGAGACAAAATTTATTTGCGCTCGATAAACTACAAAGTGATTACAATTAGTCTTATGAATTTCCACATTGTTAATGGAGATTGATGGATTAAAAAACACTTGGACTAACATATCAATAAAGTTTGAAAAGTTATCAAACATACATAAATAGTGTACACATTTGCTGCGTCCAGAATATGATAAAACAATAATTTAGTTTGATATATAGTTAATAAAGTATCATCACCATTATAAAAAAACAAAAAACAAAAATATATATGTAAGTAGACCGAATATGATTCTCAAATGACTGTACAAAAATAATGTAATGAGATTCTTTATTCTGTAGAAATTATGCATCACATGCACAACTTGTGCAGTAGCATGTACATATTTGAGCTACTTTTTGTTTTAAAGTGATTGATATGCTTGCAAAATGTCAATAAATATTGTCTCATTGATTGTTATCTTCAAGTTTGTTTTTGTATATCTGAATTGCGATGGATGTTATTTCAAAGTGGATGAACATTTTGTGCATTCAATGAACTTCATAATGGTACTGTGTGTGAAACAACTTTCTAACCATTAAATATTGTGATTGTGAAAAACTCAATTTCAAAGTTGAACTTATTGTATTATGAGAGGTTATAATTAACATATCACCAGGGTGTATAAGTTGTTTCATGAGTTGAGTTGTACAACTTCTGGCCATATTTTTTTGATACCTTGCATAAAAAATTAGTTGAGAGTGAAAGCTATATCATTGAATTATAAATGTTATTAATTGAAACTCAACTCATATATTGGTTGTAATATTTCATAATCTGATTTTTTCGTTCTACTATTCTATGTCATCCACTATAATCAATTCGAAAGATCCTCAACTCTCTCAAGTTTTAGGAGCTTAATAGAATATCAAATATTTGACTGAGATGTAAAAATTTTAAGAATTTGCAACCTGATTTTCATAACTCTTATTTTTTGGATGATAGTAAAACAATTACATGAATTGATTAGCTTATCAATTATGTAAAATGTTTAAAGACGTCTGTATTATCGGATGAGTTCTAAAATACAGATTTGTAGAACAAGAATAATTCAAAATTGTTGATATACTTGCAAAATTGATTATAAACTTTGAGTTTGTTTTGTATATGTAGATTGTAATGAATATTTAACAGGAAAACCATCAATTTTATGTTTTTTATAGTCTAACATTATTGTCAACGTGAATGAACCTTTTGTGCTTTCAATGAACTCCATAATGGTAGAATGAGTAGCATGACTTGGCTTTCTACACTATCAATGAAATATTGTTGTTGTGAAGAACTCATATTTTAAAGTTGAACCTACAAGATTATTAGAGTTTTAGAACAACAGATGAGCCGGCTGTGATAGCTGTACAATGAGCAATGAAGGTTCGTAAATGAAACTAAACTCATGTACTGTTGATAATTTTTCACTCTTCTGTCATCCACCATAGGGTTTATTACCGAAATATGCCGGAGATACCATATATGATACTCTTTGTCTGTTTCTAGTTTCTAACTTGAAAATCATAAAATTCGCACCCGTAAAGACCAGATGCAGATCTTCATTGGTGATACTAAGCCTTTCGCCAATATTTTGACCTTGATAAGCTTTTGCGAGCTGCAAGAGCAAGCACAAGTTCACGGCCACTAAGAGAATCTCGAAAATGATTGTGAATGACTTCATCACCCATAAAGGGTGTTGATGCTTTTCGCCTTGTTGGGAGAGTGACCTCTAGGAAGTTTTTTATTTATCAAAAAAATTTCATGGATTTTGAAGAATTTTGCAAATAAAAGTTTATACATGATTGTTGGGCATGCACTTGACACTGTTTTTGATTTCCTCGAGCACACATAACTACATCCAAAAGTATTTATGTTTTTGTGTGATATTTGATTCAATTATCAATAACGCTTATTATTTTTTGTTTTTATTGAAAAATAATATTGAAATATATATTATGTTGGCAGAGGAATATGTAAAGTTGTTGAGGAATTGCATTGGAAAGGAACACATGATGCACACATCACACAAAAAGCATAAAGTTTTTGTAGTTAGTTATTAGTACCTGAGAATATCGAAAACATCATCATATGCATGTCCAACAATCATGTAAAAACATTTTTTGTAAACTGTTGAAAATCTATTACAAAGTTATGATGAATAAAGAACCTCTACTCATTTTTCACAAAGTCGTGGATGACTCGAAGTACTGACCGGACTTCAATTTGGTGGCTCTTCAAATGAAAACATATTTTTATCCCAATCCACTCTCGATTTCATATGTACAATAATCCTTATTTTGTAGACCAAACCACTTCATATTCCATATGTACAACCTTCTTTAGTAGAACTCTCGAAAATCAATGTCGAAGTTCCGATAAACAAAAAAACTACTCATCTTCCATTAAATTGTGAACGTTTTGAAGTACTAACAAGAGTTTGAGTTTTGTGACGCTTCAAAATTATCGTATTTATTTCATCCAAAAAATTACGCTTTCAAAACTCTTTTTCTTTCTTCACTGCATCCCAATTTACATTTTGTTCCCAAAGAAAGAAAGGAAAGAAAATGGAGAGGGGGAGGAAAATTGTAGGAGAACATGTTTTTTATGAGAGAAAGTGAGAGAAAATGTGAAAGAGAAAAAGTATATTGAAAAACACCAAGAGGTTAGCTTGCTCGGTGTTTTGTAGGAAAAAATAAATATGAATTTTTTATTAATGGTGGATTACACAAAAAACACAATGCAGAGTGGAATCTTCATATTCTTGAGCGTGGTGGAACTACCAATACAGGGTGCACTATGTACCAATTATGAGATTGTATGATTATTGACATGAACAAGGATCTCAGTTAATGTATTAAAGATTTGACGCCTTTATAGTTTAGTTGTTTATGTGTTCATCCATAGATGCTTTCTTGTTTTCAGTTATGTGTAATCAAGATTTGGAGTTTTTGTAGTTTAGTTGTTTATGTGTTCATCCCTTGATGCATTTTCCTCTGTACTGCATGCTCCATCCTATGTTCGTAAGTTGTTCGATACACTTTTGGAATAAGGCTTTGTGTTAAAGACATCAATGGAGGCTGAAGGATATGATTAACCATAATTTTCATTTGAATAGTGTATTATTTCTACAATTTCACTCTAATGTTTAAAAATAACTAATTTACGTATCTTATCATTGTCTATTTTCTAGATAATTTTTTCTGATAACTTTCGCTTTACACCCACCTAAATAGAAGAAATGGAAGTGTAAACGAATCCCATGTATTCCTACCTGTAGTAATGAAAGAGCAACTCCATTTTTGCACCCACCTTTCAATCCAGTAATGAGAGAAAGGGTCATCGATGGGAAGATCCAAAATCCAGAACATCTATAAGTTATAATTATTAGAGTTTTACTGTCGCTAGTTACCTAATTAACCACAAATCAGTGTATTGGTGGCCAATCAATACAAGACATTAAGCAATTTCATGCAATAAAGAATGGAAGAAAAGAAATTATTGAAGTAATTCCTCATGTCTATGGTCCGATTGAGACGAAATAAACCGGGCAGGACAACCACCGACTTCAATGATCATATCAAGCTGCATGTGGAGAGCAAAGTGTTGATGATGAAGAGAAGGGGGGTAGGAAAGGTTGTGGGAAAGAGGGTATAACATCTTGTCATCAAATGTAGATGAATAATGGGTAAGAAAGAAGTGTGAAAAGAAGGCGAAGGAGTAATAGGACTGGAGGGTGAAGAAGGTGGAGTATCATCATGAGAGATAGTTTATGGTGTATATAAAGTCTGGATCCAGTATTTCATGGATGTTATGATTAGAAGATAGTATAGGATTAACATAATCGGAGTCATCTAGGGCATGTAGTCAGAAGAACAAAAAGACTCATGATGATAGTTGGAAGGCCATATTGAAATTTCAAAAATCTTGCTACATTGAGAAGGGCTCATGTTTTCTTTCCACCCTTCCATTTTGTTGAGCAGTGTATACACAACTCTACTCATGAATGATTTCATTATGCTTATAGAATTCATCCATTTTGAATTCCTGGCCCTGAAGTGATCTTATGACTTTCACCCTCTTATCAAATTTTGTAGCGACCATGACACAAAAAGATTGAAGTAATGATCTTGCTTCTTATTTGGAACTCATCAAATATAACCAAGTACATCTGCTGTAATCATCGAGGATAGTAAAAAAATATTGAAATCCATTATGTGAAACAACATCCACTAGCCCCCAAATATCAACGCGGATTACTTGAAAAGTTGTCTTAGATTTAGTAACACTTATAGGAAATGGTAGTCTCTTGTTAGGAAATATGCCAAATCTCAAAATCAAAAGGTTGTATCTATCTCATTACAAATCTTATTTAATGATCGCTGTTTAGACAAAGAAAGATGCTCCAATCTATCGAAGAACTTGAGGTTTGCAATTCTCCCCAAGAGAACTTGAAACTCCAAGTAAAGGCCTATATCTACAGGGATTAAACCAATCCTTAGTTGAGAGATGAGGTCCCAAATGAAACAAAATGTGGATTGAAAAAGTAGTGAGACTGAGTTGATTTTGGTTAGCTAGCTTATGGAAATGAGATTATAGGAAAAATACGGTACTAACAGAACATTTGTAAGCAAGATTCAACATGGAAATTTAATAATTCATGCATGTGTTACTTCAGCTTGGTGACCATTTGGTAAAGTTACTGAAATATTTTTAGCTTCTCGTCATCGTAGAAACATTGCAATTTAATAATTCCTCATCGACGTTGAGCTCTACTCCAACGTCCACCTCAACAGCAAACATCTTCACCCAACTCTTTATCACATGTTTCGGTTGCAGAGGATTCCTCCTGTACTGATCACTTACATGATTCCTCTGCAGCGGATATGGAACTTTTTGTTCCACCTCTCGTGACTGCTCATCAGCGCTCTAGATGTGCAAATATTGGCCAGTCTCCCTCACACTTGCATGATTATGTTGGTTACTCTACTTATTCAGTCTATGTTCCTTCACATTATTGTTTTACCAAGGACGATCCACGTTGGGAGGCTACTATAACTGGTCAAATGTAACCCTTGGAAGCTGAAAACGCGTGGGAGGTGGTACCTCGTTTTCTTGGTTCTCAAATCATAGGTAATCATTGGGTTTTTATAATTAAAAATCTTCTTGATGGCACTATCTATCGATACAAGGCACGACTGGTCACACAGGGATTTAAACATAAGTATGGGATTGATTTTGATCAAACCTTTTCTCTTATTGAAAAGATGCAAACTATCCACAGTCTGTTGTCGTCGCGACTATGAAGCGATGAGTGATTGTTCAGTTTGACGTTAATAATGCATTTTCATAGGAATTTGAAGGAAACTATTTACATGGAATACCCCAGAGGGTATCCAAAGGGGTTCTGGCGTGATGTGCAAACTCTTGCGTTCCTTGTATGGTTTGAAGCAGCCTCCTTGGGCGTGGTTTGAGAATTTTCATGGTACATCCTTCAAGCTACTTTTTTTGTGAAAGTCAGAATGATCTTTCATTGTTTCATGTTTTCTTTTCTTCTCAACCCTACCCCTCCGCCGCTCCTTACTATCCCTCTTCTCTTCCCCTTCGCACCAGCGGGCCAAAAAAAGAGAAAACAAAACCCGCCCTCAAGTGACCTCCCTCGACCTCTCAGTCCTCAACATCTCTGTTGGGATACGATCATGCTTGAGAACCTTTTTTGAAGCAAAACTTCTACAAATGACCTGCAGTTCTAAAGCCTCCCAATCAACCTCTAGAATGCCCTTCACCCCCATTCTTTTCGTTCGTCCAAATCTACCCTCCAACATCCTGCAGCTTAACGCCTTTCTTCATGTCGATAAACCATTAAAACCCCAAATTCTCATATCTCTCAAATCTGAACCCTAATCCAAAAGTGACTTTCTAGCCCTTTCTTGAAATTTCCAGAGTAGATGAGTGATGAAGGAACTAATAAGGAGTTGTGATTTTCAAGCTTTATATTTCAAGATGAAAGGCTTCCTTTCTATCCAAATCACAAATAGTTCGAAAAGAAAGTAAGTAACTGCCCATAGTCCACAAGAATAAATGAATTGTCTAGATGAATTACACATGATACAATACAAACCTCTAGTAAGCTGCTCTCCCGTAATCCAACAGATAAACAGATAGAGTACATTACATAGTTCGTTTTAGGGATAGGTGACTTACCCAATCATAGAGATATGTTGCCATTCTCGTCTTACTTTTCCTTCCCGAAGGAGAATCAAGTACTTCTAAGTCGTGAATATCTGAATAGGACGAAGCACCCCCCCTTCCCCCTGCTCTCGGTAGAGCGAAGGAGACAGTTAGCATAACGAATTTGAAACGCGAAGTCCGAGAGGCCAGTGAGCGAGTGGTTAGTGGCCAATATAATAACGTCCTAGTTGATGCAATTCCTCTTTGCGACTGGCAAGTCTTAGGGATAAGACGCCCTCTCAAGGACCTCAATTCTCTTCATCCATTTCTCACAATTACCAACGCGCAACAACTTTATCGGCGTTCTTTTGGACAATCGATGAAACTAGGTTTTACGGTTTGACTGGGATTTATTGGGAATGCTTAGGGGAGTAGAATGGAGAAAGGGGAGGAGAGGACGAAAATGGGGTTGCTAAATTCATCATGATTAGTGTTAGAGACTGGTATAAGATCCAGCATAACCTTCTCCCAATAACTCGAGTTATTGGGATCAACTGGTTCTTGACATGGTATCAGAGCCTTCTGTGACCAAGAGGTCTTGTGTTCGATTCCCGGTGACCCCCATTTGTTAAGCACATGGTATTCTTGTCTTCAGACCTGTGTAAACTTCAAGCCCTTGTGAGTGGCTTTCGTTTGAGGGGGCGTGTTAGTGTTGTGATATATGATCCACGATTGAACATCTCCCAACAACTCGAGTTATTGGGACCAACTGGTTTATGGACATGGTATCAGAGCTGGTTTGGTCAAGTGGTCGTGTGTTTGAATCTCCACAACCCCCAATATTAACATTTGATTAAAAGCACAAGTTATGGTGGGCCTGTGCAAACTTAAAGCACGTGAGTTGGCTTTCGTTTGAGGGGGCGTGTTAGAGACTGGTATAAGATCCAGCATAACCTTCTCCCAATAACTCGAGTTATTGGCATCAACTGGTTCTTGACAATTAGGGGGATAGCGGTAAGGAAATCGATAGAAGAAGATGGAAGTGCGACGGTGATACTGTGGTAGGATGGATGATGAGGAGGGAGGTGGGGGTGAGTGAAAATTATGGATCTTTTCTATTATCTATTTTATATTTTTACTTATAAAACTATATTAAAAACTATTATGTGTCAATGATGTGGCATCTACATGGAAGTCACGTGTCTTCCACGTCGTCGAAATTCAATAACGTTTAACTTCCGTCCGATCAATCATTACTTCTAACGGTCAACGTAAGGGGTCAGGATATAAATGTCACAAAACTCGCATACATCGTGCTAGAATTGTCCTAAAGAGTACTTCAAAATAAAAGCGACATTTCTGTGATAGTTGGAGTGTTAAAGTGGAATTAGCCCAATTTATTTTAGGTACCATTGTGTAATTAGTATTTGTGATAACAAACTTATATATATACGGTTGTAACATTGTATGCGTTAAGAATTAAGAAAAATATAGAACTTGAGAGGAAAATCTTCTTCATGAACTAGTGTCATACTGACGATACCACGTTAAAAAACTAGTGTATTTTCTTCTTCTTTGTGTTTGATTAATTGACATTCTCTGCCACAGGGTACTCGTTTGTATACAGAGAGTGAGCTCCCAGAACGGTTTGGTTACCAAAGCAAGCCTTTGTAGCGGTGACCTTTCCTCCTGCTGCTACAGCAAACGATGAAGGGAATCGTTTTAGGGGATTATGCAGTTGTTACCTGTTCCATAATACTTTTGAGAGATCGATGCCGCCGCGTCACTGCCCAAGTCACCTTCATGATTTGTGGTTTGAGAACAACTTAGGCGCCAGAGTTTCGCGCTATTTCTTCGACCAAAATTATGACAAGGAGACAAGGGGTCGATAATTATGAGATGTGTCGCCTCCCTACTCTACTGACGTAGAAGTTGATGCGCGGCAACCAAGGTTGTCAAACCGGTTTAAGTCATTGAGCTGGTCAAGCAAGGGGTTTGAGGTTTAATGGTCTGATCGGGGTCCGGCCGGTTTGAGTCATTTTAGACATTTTCTAAATACATATACAAATAAAGTAGTAATTAAAGATTTAATGACTAAAATAAAATTTATCTTACATATATCTATTAAAAACTTATTTTGCACAAAATAAATCTACCTAACCTCCAAAACTACCCACCATCTCTCTTCCTTCGTTCCTATTCCTCTCTTCTTCTCCCTCTTTAGAAGTCAGACCGGGGGTTTTCTGGAGGCTGTTTTGAAGCTCGACTTTGGTCGGACCGGGTCCAACCGACGGTTCGATAGGGGTTTACCAACCTTGGCGGCAACTTTTCTGGATGCCGAATTTGAAAGCTGAATGAATTCTACTTAATTTTTGGATTTTTAGAATAAAATGGATTTGGCCATTTGGACCACGGTTTACTCTTCTGATAGAAGTCGGTTTGATAGTTTGGGACTGAATTACATTTCGGGTTGAAAATTTTGAATTGGGTAATTTCGGGTTGAAAATTTCGGATTAAGGATCATCATAGGTCGGGTCATCATGGGTCGGACAATTTCGGATAAGATATTGACCTAACCCATCGGGTTTCGGATCGGGTCTCGGGTAATTTCAGGTTATGAGCGTTCTCAGAAACAATATCAAACATGTGACATAAATTTTTAAGGGACACAAATTTTCACATATGTATGACAATAATTAATCTACCACATGTCAATGAACAAATGCTCAAATCTTCTATGCTAATGAAAAGAAAAACAAACTCAATAAATTGTCAAAAAACAATTACGAAAGTAATACTACTACAAGAAACAAAGGACGTTTGATTATCCTAATACTCAATACTTGTCTTTCAAATCCTTATGAATTTTTTAAACATCTCATCAATTTATAAATGATGAGAGTGACATAGACCTGGCAAATTACAACCCAACCCGAACCCGCCCGAAAAGTAATTTTTATAAACTGAAACACGAATGACTCAAACGCGATAACCCGTGATTTTTTGGGTTGGGTGGGTTAGAGGATCGACAAGTTAGACCCATTCAATTTTATATATCACTCCCAAATGATAAAAACACTCATAAATTGGTGAGATGTTTAAAAAAAATTCACAAGGATTTGAATGACATGTTTGGAGCTTAAGGATAATCAAATATCATGTGTTTCTTGTAGTAGTATTACTCTTGTGATTGTTTTTTTGACGATTTGCGCAATTTGTATTTCATTTCATTAGCATGGGAGGATTTGAGAATATGTTAGTTGACATGTGTTAAGTAAACTATTGTCATGCATATGTGAAAATTTGTTTTCATTAAGAAACTATGAAATATTTTTTATATTGTTTCTGAGAGCGCTCATAACCCGAAATTACCTGTAACCCGACCCAAAACTGAATGGGTTGGGTCAATATTTGACCCAAAATCAACCAACTCAACATGACCCAACCCATAACCAAAGGCCACAACCCGAAATTACCCAACCCGACCCGATTGCCAGGCCTAGTGACATATGGAATTGAACGGGTCTAGCAGGTCGACCCGCCACACCCAACCCGGCCCAAAAAATACGGGCTAATCGGGTTCGGGTAAATTGTTTTGGGTTATAAAAACTTCAACCCATTTTCTATTTTTCGGGCGGTTTTGGGTCGGATCAACAGGTCGGGTCGTGATTGACCAGGTCTAAGTTCAAGGTTGTCAACGAATTGCCATCAGGTGGTTTGACAATTAGTTTGAGATTTAATGGTCGGATTATGTTCAACCAGTTCAAGTCAGTTTTAACATAATACGTGAGAGAACATCTAATATAAAATAGATTATGCATATATTTATCATATTTCAACATAATATGTGAGAACATCTAATGCAAAATAGAATGCATATATTTATCATATTTTAGAACAATTTCACTAATCTACACTCATATTAACAAAGAAATATATCTTACAAAATTACCAATCCACATTTCAAACTAGATTTTGCAGGTTAGACCACGCGATTTTAACTGGTTTTCTTTAACCCAAATTTGAATGATTTAACTCAATTTTGACTTTTTTTCCATAACCATATAATTAGAATTAGAGTGTATGACCGAATATGTTCGGCTGGATATAGGTTTGACAACTTTGGTTCAGCTACAATTGGATCCACCAAACTCTTGTGCATGGGTTTTCAACGTGCATGTGTGAAATATTGTATTGTTGTATTTCATCACAGCCTAGGGTCAAAATCTCCGTTCTTTTACTACATTCAATTTCAAAGCTCTTATAATTTGAACTAAACTAACAAGAATATAAAAACAAAAGCCAAAAAAAGCTACGGAAGCAAATGTATGAAGGGGGAAAAAGATGCGGTAGCTCATTATGTAGGCTAACCTTACCGTACTCCGCCAAATCTTCGATTCAGGAGAACCGGTACTTGTTGTGCACTGAAGCATTTCCATTACCGAATCTGAGAAGAGGAACACAGCAAGCCGGAAGCATCTGCCCCAACAATGGCAAGATCACAAACAGCACATATCTGACCCTCCTGGGCCAGAACAAACCGAGCAGAGCAATAAGGGCAAGACGCGTCCTTCTGTCCTCGGTATATTGGCACATAAGTAGCACCACACACCACAAATGGATTTCGGAAATCATAGCTCAGCTGAGTAGCATCGTTCATATTCCTCTCTGAAGCCTGCAGCACTTGTCTCGCCTTCCTCGCATGATCTTCAACCTGAGGGTTGGTCTCCAAGAGGCGCCTGGCCAGATTAGCAGCCGTAGCGAAGTTCTTTGCCTTGTAGCAGATTGTCATTGCAGTCAGCAAGGCAAGTCTCAAGTGAGGGGTTTGAAGGTTGAAATGGGTGAAGTAGGCAGCAAGCTCCTGCTGACGAACCGGGTCGCTCTTCATTTCCCTCCTCTTGAGTTCCATCTGTAGCCCTTGAACATATTCCTTTACTATGATAATCAACTCCTTAACCTCATCGACCTCCCTCCTTGTCTCCACAACAATGAGAGGGATCGTGCGAAGAATCGTGAGGAAGAGCTTAAGAGCCTCGGTGAACTTCCCAGTCGTGGTGGCTTTATAGCCAGCCTTGAGCTTCTCTTCCAGCTGACTGAAACTGAATACCAGTGCTGGAGGGGCTCGTACATTGGGGCTCGCCGACTCATTCCACCGTCCGACAGCTAGTGATATGACAGAAGCAGTAGAAACTGCACGTAGATAGGACTGGCTTCCAGAGTGAAGATCGAGGAACATAGATTTCAATGGGGAGAAATTTTTTATTCCGAGTTGCCTATGGAGCAACCTCATAGCAGTGTCGAAGTTGCCAGCTGCCACGTGCTCAGCAGCAAGGGATGACTTCTGCATCCATATCTGGCTCACGGGCATTCCTGAAGTTGGCGCTACAAAAACTGAAGAGCGACCAGTCGGAGAAGCTCTAGGGGTATCTGCCTCTTGAGGAAGATCCAAGTCCTCGAGGTCCCATCCTCCTTCCTCGTCATTGTCTCCCTCTGCCTCACCATCCCCTAAAACAGCAGTAACATCACCATTCTGGAAGTCCTCCGCGTCAACCATTTCAAGTTCCTCGCCCCAATCACCATCCCCAGCTTCCTCGTCTTCCTCCCCTGTCCCTCTGGCCATATTCTCAAGGCCACCTTCGAATACACCTCTCATAACTCTGAGCAGAGGCCAATCACCAGAACAAGATATGGGAGAAGGAGGCATTAGAAGGGATGGCACTTTACCATCTGGCAGAGATGGGAGATTATCTCCCAAATCGGCTGCCAGGCGGGCAGCTACATCCTCCAGCCCATGCACCTTCGCTGTGATGTATGCCAGGGGAATATGACCGGTTGTCTCCAGTATCTTCACTCTCTCCTGGATGTCCCCTAAGTACAGGGCATTGTGGAACTGGCCCATGACGTCGTTCTTGACCTCAGCAATTTTCAACATCTTCGACAGCTTGTCAAGGTTTCCAGTTATCAGATACAAGAAAGATAATCTCTCAAAATTCTTTGTTCGCTGATATGCATACTCAACAATACCTGCATTGCCTTGGCGAAGGGCTTCCACTCCTAGCCTGTACCAATGATCTTTCTCATCGATTTCCTTGGCTGATGTGACGGCAATTTGTATGTTCCCGCTCTCAAGAGCCAAATTGAATCTCGTTCTTTCATCTTTGACAAAATGCAAGGCAACTTCAGGGAATCCCTTCTGCTGTAGATAAGCAATCATTGCATGTCCACAAAGCTGAGAGTTTCTGATCATGCTCATGACATGATCATACCTCTTCTTCAGAAGAGAAAGTTTAAACATGTATTCTGTAGCATCAATGATCATAGCGCTATTCTTTCCATCCTTATCCAAACAAAATACTATATTACCAGCAATCTTAGTGATGTATATTTGGGCATCAAGAGTTTTGATTATGCCACTATCTCCATTTGGAAGGCAGTATTTCATATGATTCAGAGTAGAGTATATGAAAACACCATTGTCATCCCAGGCTCCACTCTTCACCCGAATTGTCTCGTGAAGGGTGCATTGATGCACAAGCCTTTTGTTTGCAATGACAACAGCATGCTTGCTCAACAAGGCAACATTCTCCATGTCACTAGACCAAACAACATACTTAACAAAAGTGGTAGGGAGCTCCCCAACAACAAATCTCTGTTGAAGATCAAATATGACCACTTTATCATCAGCTCTGCAAAGCACGTTACCAGTCCCAGCGTAGAAAATTGCATCTGTAGCTATGGGAAGGCTGCTTTTTTTTACCACCTCATTTTTTAGGTTCTTCACCAACACCTGATTGCTACTTCTTTCGAGCACAGCAAATCTGTTTCGGGCAATGAAGACAGCTGAACCCCCAGCACCTCTCTTTGCTTCCTGCACCATATCACCCCTTGACATGCTATCTTTCTGCACAATATAAAGCTCATAAGAACCACCATCCACATCTGAGCACAGCAGAATCGCATTTTCAGTAGGGCTGTAAGAAAGAGTTCTCGGACTCTGATTCAAACTGGCACTACCTGGTCGCCTTATAGGGATCACCTGGGTTTCCCTTAGAGTAGAATACTCGAAAAACCTCAAAAACCGATCTTTCGTATAAAACAAAGAGTCTACACTCACAGCAAATGCAGGTCTTTCTCTCTCCAACTTGAACACTATCATGCCACTGTCATGTCCAGCAGCAAGAAGATTCATCTCAGGGTGAGCCGCAAGGATCCAAAACCGGTCATGCTCACGGCGGAAAGTTTGAAGCCCAGTTCTCTTAGTTACATCCCAAACTCGGATACTCTTATCCTCTGAATTAGACACGATTATATCTTGCTTGGCAAGGAATATAACACTTGAAACATTGTTCAGGTGTCCTCTGAAAGTGTCCACCTCCCATGCCTTTGTATCTGAAACGGATGGAAGTAACAAAAATTATTCCCGAAATAATTTAGTGCCCTCTTGGACCATAAAGTACTGGTGCCCTCTTGGACCATAAAGTACTGGATATTATAAACCTCATTGTAAGACATTCTCAGAAGGGTAGAGGTGTTACTATATACACAATCACACAAAGAAACACGAATATTGAGGTACTTCATAAGTAGCTTCAACAGCACAGTACAACATAACATTCATTTGACAGAGGGAGATAAAGAAACACAACATACCGTTCATCCGCCACAACTTTACTTGACGATCATCGGCGCCTGAGACAATCAAAGGAAGAGTAGGGTGGAATGCAGCCCAGTTCACCCCTCGGTCATGACCTTCTAGGACATATTTAACAACGGCATCAACGCCACCGAAGATATCTCCATTCAACTGACTTAAACGCAAGATATCATCAGCAGGAGATACAGTTTTTTTCCTCAGAGCAGCAGTGTCCCAAACGCGGACAGTCTGGTCCAGCGAAGCTGACACAACAAGATCTTCCTTAGGATGAAATGAAGCGCACATGACGTAGTGATTATGGCCTGTCAGCACAGAAATGCAAGTGCGTGACTGCCAATTCCAGATGCGGATCGTCTGATCATCACTTGCACTCACAATCCATGGGTACTCATGATGAAACTCCACGGTGCGGATGTAATCAAGGTGGCCCAGAAGGGTAAATAGACACCTATGCAACTTATAGTTCCAAACTTTGATCTTGTAGTCATCACCTGAAAAGGAATAATTTGTATAAACCCAAGCATTGTCCAACGGTCAGAGAAACAAGTCGGGGCAAGAACTGGAACTTATGTAAAAACAATCCAATCATTGAAACAAGTTGGCACAACTGCAAAATATCCGAGTGCCTAACTTTATGGGTCTACTCTTCTTATCGTAGTCCATAGAGGCCAAGAACATGTAGTGACTGAAAGAGACATCATGAAAATATGAAGGCAGGCTCTAAAATCTACAACCACATGAAAATATAAACATCAACTACCATTCCGGTAGACTAAGAACACCTTTACTAGAATTTCCTAACAAAATCTAGATGCGAATACAACAAAAGAAGATTGTAAGAGAGTCCTTAACATAGGCAATTTAGATCAGTTAATTGCTCCCACTGCAGATCATCAAGGACTTCATCCAGGAATCCATAGCCACCAACCAAAATATGTGAACACAACTACTACATAGGGAAGGATGAAATTATCATATCTAACCTCATTCTCGAATTTCACAGACAAAACTTTGCCACCAATCACTCATACCTACAATGCTTATAACTACATTAACCAATTTCCATCCCCTATGTTGAAACTAACAGAGAATACATGCAATGACAAGATATTCAAATCCAATCGATGAGGAGAAATCACAGATGCATATCCCCATTTAAGACTTCAGCAACGCTATGACTTCAACCAATGCATAAATTTAAGGACGTTCAACTGAACCGGAAACGAGAGTACCTCCAGATACAAAGAGAGGCTGAGACTTGTGGAAATGAACACCTCTGACAGGGCCCTCATGCTCATCAAACCGATCAATCAGAGTCCCTATACGGTAGTCCCATAGCTGGATCACACCACTGTGAAGACTGGCCATGATCCATGGCCTCTTATTATGGAAACTCAGTCCCTTCACGCGATTACTCTTTGTTTCGAATTTTGTCAGCATCGTTCTCCGACCAAATCAAGATCCTGAGAAGAAGAAACACAAAATCACAGTGTTAAACAGATCCACGGTCCCACCAGATCAATCCTAACTCATCAATCCGCACTCGTTCTCTAATTTCAACCGGGCAGCAACAGAATTCACATATATAAAACCTAGCCACGATTCCATATTACGCCATTCAAGAACAAATTGCACAAAGCTAGAGCGAAAGGGGCACCTTAGATCTGTTCGGTACACATACGGATCCACTAGAGGAGCAGAAATCGCCCGTAGCCACAACGAAGACAGAGGGAGAGAGCGAACAAAATGAGGGAATGCACGTCTTGGTTAGAGACCAATAGATCAAGAGAGGAAGAAAGGATGAATGAGGGGAAGGACCGCGGGAGAAGTGCAGAGGAAGGGGGAAATTTGAGTTTGATGTTTATTCGTGTGAATTATTACCATTTATTTTTAGACTTTATTTTTCTTTTTTGCTTTCAGGATGTTTTTCTTTTTTGCTTTCAGGAGAAGGAGAGCTCGGTTAATCATAATTCATAAGTCATCATAACTGAATGTCAAAGTGAAACACTAACACCATCATTTGGAATATTAGTATTGTATAATGTTTTATTTCTCTTAAGTAGGATTTGAATTGCTTTTTAGCAGCTGTTTAGGAATTGGTTGTTGTTTCCTTATATGAGAAATAGTCATATTTTGAGTAGGGGAAATGAGAAATTTCTATGCTTATAAATATGTACTCAATCTCTAGTTTAGTGTAATTGAACTAATGTCAAATTTTTAACACATACCCAAGAAAAACATTTAAAGAGAGAATTTGCTTCTAGACGGTATTAATCGTGACAAAAATCCTTCCTCGTGACTAGATGTCTATCTTTTTTTATAACAAACAATATGTTGGCACTGATGTCAAAATGTCACTAAAAGTTTTGTATCTAATCTAGTTTTTTCTCTAATAAAATAAAATTTATTTCTTCTTTTTATATTTAATACTTTTATCTTTCATTTTTATTAGTGAGAGAGCATTCAATTTTTTCTTACTCTGATTTCAAACAACTTACCATAATTCTAGTTTCTGGTAGTCCTGGATAATCATAAGTCATAAGCAAAACATTGCAAAAATAGTTTAAAACACACACAAGCAATACATTAGTAACCATATTACTCGATGGTCTTGTACATCAGGACAACTTCAGCACCCTGCAACAATGTTATTACCCACGCACCCACCCATCTGACCAAAACCAAACCATTGAAAGTGATCATATTATAAGACGAAATTCAAAGCCAAATATATGAACCCCTTACGGCTTCCAATTGGTCAAAATCAAGGATAAAATTCAAGAGCAACAAAAAAAAACTGAATACAAACGGAAAATTCATCCACGTCAATGTTGGAGAAGGGGACGCCTAGGGTAACCAATTGGAAGACCCAAATTGAATTTGTACCTAGTCACCATCATAAAGATGGGTTAGGTTTATCCAATTTTTTCAATATTATGCCTGTTATAGAATGTGAGATTTTATGATTGTGCATGGTGATCTGAACCCGTGTCGTGCTCGTGACTAATTGACAAGTTATATTGCACCGCCATTTTGCATATTATCTCGAAAATCTACTCTGAAATTTGATCCCTTACGATTCCATGTGTTTGTTCACTCGTATTTTATGATGTCAAGGCTGAAAAAACATAAAGAAATATCTCCATAATGCATCGAAATTATAAAAAAGCTCCTAGATGCTATCTATGAAATACACAAAGGAACTAATGGGAATAAAATCCACTCTAAAATGACTATAGATGAAGAGAAAATAGGGTAAATATCGAGAAGAAAGGGTATGTTAAACACTACTTTTCGATTTTCATCAGTAAGATGTACTCCCCAGATTGAGTGGAGACTCTGAACTCCTCAAGATCGGCGATTCTGGCCGTTCATCCCACCAAGAATGTACTCTCACACTCAAGACCTAGGGTTTATCGACAAAGGTCATAATATAGATTACAACATAGTAAGTCGTGCACTCCGAGGTCAACACAACAAAATCTGCGATTTAAATCATCACACTCTCGTCCAACTCATCATGTTGGTATGTGATAACTCAGTTTCTTATAATGAATGTAAATGTATTGTTAGCTCATTTCTCGGGAAGTACTCATTGCTAATCATTGTTAAAAATAAAAATGAAATTGTCATGTTCTGAAATTGTCATAGTATATTCAAATCTAATGTTTATCTCAAAAGTAGGGATGATAACGGGGCGGATCGGGGGCGGGTACATGCCTCTCGATCCCCGCCCTTACAGCTTCCAATTGGTCAAAATCAAGGTCAAAATTCAAGAGCAACAAAAAAAACTAAATACAAACGGAAAATTCATCGACGTCAATGTTGGAGAAGGGGACGCCTAGGGTAACCAATTGGAAGATCCAAATTGAATTTGTACCTAGTCACCATCATAAAGATGGGTTGGGTTTATCCAATTTTTTCAATATTATGCCTGATATAGAATGTGAGATTTTATGATTGTGCATGGTGATCCGAACCCGTGTCGTGCTCATGACTACATGACAAGTTATATTGCACCGCCATTTTGCATATTATCTCGAAAATCGATCTGAAATTTGATCCCTATCGATTCCATGTGTTTGTTCACTCGTATTTTATGATGTCAAAGGCTGAAAAAACATAAAGAAATATCTCCATAATGCATCGAAATTATAAAAAAGCTCCTAGACGCTATCTATCAAATACACAAAGGAACTAATGGGAATAAAATCCACTCTAAAATGACTATAGATGAAGAGAAAATAGGGTAAATATCGAGAAGAAAGGGTATGTTAAACACTACTTTTCAATTTTCATAAGTAAGATGTACTGCCCATATTGAGTGGAGACTCTGAACTCCTCAAGATCGCCGATTCTGGCCATTCATCCCACCAAGAATGTACTCTCACACTCAAGACCTAGGGTTTATCGACAAAGGGCATAATATAGATTACAACATAGTAAGTCGTGCACTCCGAGCTCAACACAACAAAACCTGCGATTTCAATCATCACACTCTCGTCCAACTCATCGTGTTGGTATGTGATAACTCAGTTTCTTATAAGGAATGTAAATGTATTGTTAGCTCATTTCTCGGGAAGTACTCATTGCTAATCATTGTTAAAAATAAAAATGAAATTGTCATGTTCTGAAATTGTCATAGTGTATTCAAATCTAATGTTTATCTCAAAAGTAGGGATGATAACGGTGCGGATCGGGGACGGGTACATGCCTCTCGATCCCCGCCCGTCAACCTCGACGGATTTTCCCATCCCCGTCCCCGGCGACTAAATGAGGGGAGATTGACTACTGTCCCCATCCGCCGACGGGTTCGGGCAACCCACGATTGCCCACGAAAGTCCCAAACCTTGTATTCCATGATCAATCAAAACCTGCCAGAAATCTCCACTGATTCAATTTGAAACAAAGCTGAACAGGTTTCTCGGCAAGAGATGGGAGGGACCATAGATAAAAGCCGAGATGAGTAGTATTTTTACCAGGCAACACTCGGGGAATCAGAAACGCACTCGGCGTCGACGAAGAACTTGTAGAGCGCTTCAAAAATGCTCTCACCTTCCTCGCCGTAATCAAAGTCCTCATCAGCGAGGACGTTCACGATGTAGTCGATGATAGGCTAATCGACGTCCTCGACTTGCTTGCCTAGCTAGCACTTCGGGCACTAGTGAGCTCACCACTTTCGTCATGGCTACAGCAACAGAAGGAGCAGTTGAAATGGTAAATAGGGCAAGCTGTGATTAATATGTTAACGCGGCCGTCGGTTGACACAAAGGAAAGGAAATGGGGTTCCTATGGTTTCTGGATCCTTCTTTTAGGTTGTATACCAATAGTCCAAAACTACATCGTTTTGGGGACGGGCGGGGACGTACTAAAAATTATCATCATTACCAACGAAAAAAAAAAATTGTTGCAAAAGTAAATATTTTTCTTGACAAAAAAAATCGCGTTGGAAATGACAATAAATTGCGTGAGAAATTATATTTTAGGTATATTCGAGGGATCTTGGGTAATTATTTATGATGAAATTTATTTTACCGTTGTAAATATGCAATAATACTGACAAGTTTAATTTGTGCGTCGATAATGTAGCTGTATTATGACGCGGTAAATATTATCGTTAGAATAAAAAAAATTACGACGAGTAATTTTCAGGATCAA
The DNA here is from genome assembly GCA_946122785.1 of Linum tenue. Classification (NCBI taxonomy): domain Eukaryota; kingdom Viridiplantae; phylum Streptophyta; class Magnoliopsida; order Malpighiales; family Linaceae; genus Linum; species Linum tenue. The sequence continues at coordinate 43,676,848 of CAMGYJ010000005.1, read as the reverse complement.
TATTGTTTCCTCGTAAATGTTCTTATTTGTGAGGATTACTATATACATCAGAACAACTTTTCAATTCCAACTAAAAATTATGGTCGTCGTAAACTGTTCGTCAAAGAATTTTGAGAAATTTCGTTTACACCCCCAGTGCCCCTATTTCACAAAACGGTAATTGAGAATAAAAAAAAAAGAAACAAGATGGAGGATTGAACACTGTACCTTCAAACTGAAATATGACTTACTCACCAATTTCACCGTTCCTGCATTCATGACTATCCCCGAGTTTTTTCTACTTATTATTGGAATAATGTCGGAATTCAATCGACTCACAAACTCGGTTCATCCCCTTCATCCCTTCCGAATAAACTTACATTCATCCCGTCTGCAGAAAACTACAACGAAGTTACATAGAAACGGTTGGCCTCTAATTAATTGAATTAAAGGGATAAATCATAAGTATGTGGTTAATTGATGCAATGAACGGTTGAATCGGAGTTCATGAATTCAGGCAAACGTCGAATGGATGAAGACTTGAGAAACTGAGACTTATACAAAATGAGATTGAAGAAGAACACAACACGGTAATCATTCATCTAGGATCACGAATCAATCTCTTTTGCAGAGAGAAGGATTCACAAAATTTCCACCCCCATATTGGGTTCGACTGCATGCCGCCGGATTTGATTCAGACGCCTGCCAGCGTAGTTTGCTCAGTCGTAGACCGTCGAAATTTCTTCAGTTAAACGCTGCTGGATTTGATTCAGGCGCCCGCCGCTGTGGTTTGCTCAGTCGCACGCTGCCAAAAATTCTTCAATTGAACGTCGCCGGTGGAGAACTTTGACCGGCCGGTGTTCTGTTCTCGATCAGGAACTGGAAGTAATTCAAGAACGGGAAGAGGTACCATTCCCCTTTTCTTCGTACATATTCCATTTTCTTTAAAAAATATCTATATATATTTGAGACAATTTACAATTATATACTTAACTAATTATATTTGAATTTTATATTATATTTTGTTGGTGAATGGGAATACATATGTTAAATATTAATTTTTACAATTAATTAAAATTATTTTTTGATGTTATCGTCCTAATTGCATCTAGTTCATTGGTTTAGGTATGGCATCAATTGATAAATCCTTGATACAATTAAAGAATCGTGCATCTATGCAATATATGGACGGAGTTAGAAAGTTTGCACAATACGCAGAGGACAATGTTAAAGACGAAAATGGTAAAATTAGGTGTCCTTGCACGGTATGTTCTAACGTCTGCAGATTGACGATTGGAGAGGTAGAGATGCATCTTATTCGTAAAGGGATGCGAAGTGACTACACTAAGTGGTATACCATGGGGAGGGCGATGATGAAGATGAAAATGAAGACGAAGATTATGACATTGAAGATGAGAATGAAACCGGTGATGTTGATATGGACTTGGATGACATGCTCAGTGTTCTGAATGACCTTTTACCTCCACAGGCCAATCCTGAGCAGGAAGAACCTAATGAAGAAGCCCAAAAGTTCTACAGACTTTTTGGAGAAGCACAATCACCGTTGTATGAAGGTTCTGATCCACAGTTGTCAAGATTTTCATGTATCGTGAAGCTCGTGAACTTGAAGTGGTTGAACACTGGACTGATCATTTCTTTACCGAGTTGTTGAAATTCATTCAGAGAGCATTTCCTATGGCGGAGTCATTGCCAAAAAATTACTATGCAGGAAAGTAGTTAATGAAGGGTCTTGGGCTACATTGTGAAGAAATACATACATGTGTGGATGATTGCGTATTATATTACGGCGATCTGGAGAAGGCGACATCTTGCCCAGCATGCGAGAAGTCAAGGTACAAGAAAGTTTATAAGGATAAGAAGGGAAGAGTGCAAAAAATTCCATTCAAAATTTTACGGTATTTTCCAATCAAGCCCCGACTACAAAGATTATTCATGTCCTGTAAAACTGCCGAAGACATGGTTTGGCATGCTGGACACCATTCTAAAGATGGGATATTAAGGCATCTTGTTGACGGTGAGGCTTGGAGTACTTTGGACAAGTACGATCCAACTTTTGGTGCTGAAGCCCGAAACATAAAGTTAGGACTAGCTACTGATGGATTCAACCTATTCGGTAATATGAAGAGCACTCACAGTACGTGGCCAGTTCTTTTATTCCCGTATAATCTCCCTCCCTGGAAGTGCATGAAGACACCCTTCACCTTCTTGACATTACTCATTCCTGGCCCAAAAGCACCGGGCAATAATATTGACGTATTTTTTAGACCAGCCATCGACGATCTGAAGAAGTTGTGGGCTGACGGTGTGTTGACTTATGATGCTTTTAAGAAGGAGAACTTTATCATGTGAGCAACAATACTATGGAACATCAACGATTATTCGTCTTATGCTAATCTCTCCGGATGGAAAAAAAAGGTAAATTGGTTTGTCCTTCATGTGGAGCTGAAACATGCCATTTGAGATTGAGGAATTGACGTAAGGAGTGCTATATGTACCATCGTCAGTTTTTGCCAGCAGATCATAAGTGGCGGAAGCAAAAGAAGGAATTTAATGGCAGAGTAGAGAAGAGGCCCCCACCACGAATTTTGTCGTCACTCGAGGTATCCACTCAGCTCAACTCATTAGATGCAGTAACTTTTGGAAGTAAAGGAAAGGGTATACAAATTGATGGATTTGGAAAATCTCATAATTGGAAGAAGAAGTCAATTTTCTTTGAATGGTGGAAAATCTCATAAGTGTACAAGAGTTAACTTAAATGGAATCTGAAATTGACATAACCCTCTGTAAGCTGGAACGTATATTTCCACCAGCGTTCTTTGATATCATGATTCACTTGGCCGTTCATTTTCCTTGGGAAGCCAAAGTTGCCAAACCTAGTCCAATATCGTTGGATGTATCCAGTGGAAAGGTATATATATGAGCATATTTAAAAAAATTTCACATTATTGGGTTTTAAATGAATTTCCCGGGCCTTAACAATTTTAATTATCATTTTGGTACAATTTAGATATTTGAAGAAGCTCAAGGGTTACGTTCGGAACAAGGCCAGACCAGAGGGATCTATTGCTGGAGCATATGTGATTGACGAGTGCGTTACATTTTGCTCGCAATATCTAACAGATGTTGAGAAGAGATTTAATCGTGCGGAAAAAAACGATGATAATTGTGAGGGAAAGCCCATTGACCAACACAAATTCTCCATCGTGTCATGTGTCGGTCGTAGCATTGGTTCATCTGCAATGGAAGACCTCAGAGCAGTTAAGTTCAAGGCGGCCACGTTTTATATCATGCAAAACTGTGACGAAGTGGAGGAATTTATCCGGTATGTTTTAGTTGTTTGCCAAAATGATGTCTTTCTTTATTTTAATATAATTATTAGAAACACAGTAATAACTTATTTTCCATACACATACAGAGAGCACAAACCAGTGCTAAGTAGTCGAGGAGTTCGAATGGTTGAAAGAGTACATAGGGAAGAATTTCAAAAGTGGTTCGCAACGAAGGTACTTAAAATTTGTTAATTATTTACATAAATTTAAATACAAAAATTTTGTATCTTTTTTTAAAATTTAATTTAATTTTATAGGTAAGAAAAATGCATGAAGAAAAGGTTGCAACATTGCATCCTTCTATGTTGACTTTATCTCGAGAACCAGACAAACGAGTCTTGCACTTCACAGCATATTGCATAAATTGTTTTAGATTCCACACGCGAAAGCATGAGGCGACCAAGACAGGTCAAAATAGCAGAGTAATGGTGCAAGTTGAAGATGGTGTTGGAATTCCTTACTATGGCGTCATCGAAGATATCATAGAGCTTCGCTATACCGAAGGCCTTCGTGTGGTGCTATTTGAATGCGAGTGGTATGACACGACGCGAGAAGGTTTAGGCTACATGATGGATGGCTAGTGCGTGGTGACCCTTAATAGGACACGTAAGCGGCATGCTGATGAACCGTATGTTATGGCAAGTCAAACACTTCAAGTGTATTATGTGCAGTGCGTCAGAAATCGAGATTGGTACACGGTGATTGAGACAAGACCGAGAAATTTCTATAATCTATCCGAGGAAGAAGAAATTCTCGAAGAACAAGCGTACCAAGAAGACGCAATTGTTGATGATCCTCGAATAATCTAGGATGACGGAGACGATGATAACTTGAACTTGACTAGAACGGGTTATGAAGATTTTATTTAGACTTTTGTTACAATTATACGGTGACATTTTGTTTTATACTTACTCTTATTTCGTTAAGTTCAATTAATAATTGAGGATTGCAATTTGTTTAATACTTATCTTTTATTTTGTTAAGTTCAAATGCTAATGGGAGATTGCAATTTCATTTAGTTAATTAATTACCCAAATAGTTACCCCTGCTGTAAAGGAAGAATATGACGCCTTTTTGGGGTTTCATTCTTGGAAAGGAGATAACAATTTAGTGAAGGGTCAATTCATCCTCCTTTTCACTTTACCAAAACCTCAAAATCACCTATATTGAACGTCGCTCTCCGCCGGAAAGTCTATAACCCCAAAATCGAAGGCGGTGTTGTTTGCAGAGGCGCTCCAGCATCTGGAATCGTGGACAACCAAGAAACGAGATTGGTGCATGCCGCGAACTCCATCTCGTTCAGAGGAATCGTACGAACGAGACTCAGGATGGAGGAGTTGCATGTCGCCGGTCGAAGGACAGGAGCAGGTGATGGTTGAAGACGAAGCTCCAGTTGTTTCATCTTCTCCCAATAGGGATTTGCTTGGGTTCTGCATAGTAAGTTAAATTCTTTCCCCTTATCAAGTGTTCAATTTTTGAATTTTCCTATATATTCACGCTAGGGATGGCAACAAAATCCGAACCCACGGGTACCCACCAGACCCAACCCGGTCAACGCGGGTAAAACCCATATTGACGGGTTTTGGGTCGGGTTCGGGTTTAAACCCGCTACACTATTCATCGGGTCGGGTTGGGGTTTGGGTTTAGGTAAACCCGCCCCTTGGGTACCCGACCACACACATATAATTACTTTCCCGATATATTTAATATTCTAAATAATATATCTTCCTTAAACAACTAATATTCTTTATGTTTGTGGAGACATGTATAATTTGTTCTTTCTAATTGTTTAGAATGAAGTTGATATGATAAAGTGGAGAGTGAAGAAACTTAGTTGACGAGGAAGAAGCTTTCAATTAATCTTATTGTTTATAGATGTTTCTCTTTGATTTTGAACAATTTGTATTGATCATTTGCGGTTTGCTTGTATGCTCTAGATTGGTGTTTTTTGTATGATTAATCTTTATGAGAAAATTGAATGTTAAAATTTTATTTTGAAAGAAACTTGTAATTGTAAATTTTTTACCACAAAAACCAACGGGTATCCATGAACCCGCGGATACCCAACGGGTTGGGTTGGGTTTGAGTTTTTCAAACCCAACGGGTTTTACCCCGGTTTTTTTGGCGGATAAACCCATGAGTTTGGGTTTGGGTTTGGGTTTGACAAAACCCGCCCCAACCTGATCCATTGTCATCCCTAATTCACGCGTTGAATTAAATGTCGCGATGATTTAATCCTCCCGTTGAGATGCATGCTAGTTGTTTCGTCTTATTGTTCACGCCTTCAATTGAATCACAATTAACCTGGTTCATCAATTAATTGCAATACACTAAGTTAATTCCCGGATCATTCGTCGATGTGTTGTTGCACTAACCCAATAAAATAGCAGGTTAACGAGGGAAAATAGGATTTAAGGGCATTAAAAATTCCATCTATCTAAAACTTAAACTCTTTCTCACTCTGCATAAGTACCACTCTCGTGTAGACTCCCTCCCTTCACCGTTTACCTAAGCCATAAACCTTTCCCCAGCAAACCACAACCAAGAGACGAAGTATGGCTTTGTTTATGTGTGTTTAACCATTTTTGTAGGATATGTTCATCTTCCCCTTTTCTAACAGACCTTTCCATGTATATGTTAGATGGGAAAGTCAAGGACACGCAAAAATCTGAAGAAGAAGGTGTCTGCAACTCCCACAGAAGAACAAGAAATACCTGCCCCTGCAGAAAGTGTTCATGTTGCTCATCAGGACACTGACCAAACATCTGAATCTGTAAATGTGCCAGAAACTCAGCATGTGGAGCTTCCTTTCGATGACATTGCAATGGAGATTGATGAAACGGTCAGGAGCACAGATGGAGAGGCAGGGAACCAGAGTAAGCACTTGATCTTCTTAAGTTAATTTTTGTTTTTTCACGTTTACTGTGTAAAAGGTCTAATTAAGGACCAATGTATTCTGAATAAGGTTCTGGTAAGAAGAGGAAAGGACGAGGACCTGGAAAAGGGGGGAAGCCAGGTCATGGAATTGTACTTCAATTCCATGAAAATAGGTATGACATGCTCGGTTTTCATTTACTGCATAATGATGTGTCGGTGCAATTGACAAATAGTGTGTGTGCTTGTATGTGTGATAACTTTTTTGCAGGATTGTGACAACAGCAGCAGCCCGTGAAATGTCGAACATTTTCAAGAGGAGCATAAGTGGACCGTGGATCACTTTCAGTGAGTATCCAGCAGCTGAGTTAGAGACCGTGATTGCTCGTTTCAAGGAGTCTGGATTTGCTTGCACCCTCCCGGAGGAAGATATGAATGTTCAACTCAAGGAACACATCAAAAGAAATTTCCCGCAGTGAATGTACTCATTCCGCAATCCTGTGTTCAAGGAGCATGCGCCGAGGCGGGCAGGATGAAAAATCCACCAAATGAAATACCTCCACAAATTTGGCAGGAAATTGTTCGCAAATGGTTAGACCCTAGCTGGGTGGTAAGACCTTCTGCTTTTATCTTATGTCGAGTAGTTTATTGTGCTATATAAATCAACAACTTAGTTGTGCTTCTGCTTTTTCCAAAACCTGCAGGATACAAGTGACAAGAACAAGGAGGACCGTCAGAAGTGTGAGCTGAAGTCACCTTGTGGTTCTGCTCCCTTGGCAAAGTACAGATTGGAAGAGGTGTGTTACAAAACCAAGTACCTATTTCTTTTATTGTTTGATTCCCGCTTTTTGTATGTATGAGTGTGCTCTCATGTTGATTGCTTGTGTCTTTGCAGATCAAGAAGACGGGCAGAGAACCTGATCCTATTGAGACTTTCAGGAATTTTCATTCAACAAAGGATAATTTCACCACTCCCAAGGCTCAGGCTCTACATGTAAGTAAACACATTCTGAATTCCAATCATATTGCTTGGTGTTATTGTAGTGTTTAAGTGCATAAGGGAACCAGAAATACTAACAATAGTTTTTATCTTGATCTGTTTAGGCTGGAATGAAGGCCAAGGAGGCAGAGAAGTTGAGCAAATGGGAGGATGTGAACAAGTTTGCTATTTATGGAGAGGTGGTAGGCCAGCATCGAAGGAAGCGAGTGCTTGGGATGGGTTGTGGGGTCAGTGGCTTGGATGTGTTTGGCTCTACTTCAAGCCAAGACTTCAGCAAAAAATGCAAAGACGATCAAAGGATAGAGAAGGAGAAGAGCGATGAGAAGATGAGAATGATGGAAGACAGATCGAGCAGGTGAACCGTAATATGCCTCTGGTTGTCGAGGCGACGCTGAAGAGGCTTGGAATCCAGCTGCCAGAGTCGTCCAATGTAAGTCTGATTCCATTGTTCTTATGTATTATTAAATGTATGTATGTAATGAATGAGTAATTCCCACTTTTCCTGTTCTATGCTATGATGTAGGCTGCAAACAGCAATGACATGGATGATGAGGAAGAAGTTGATGGTGAGGAAGAAGATGACGACAGTGAAGATGACGAGGAGGGTGATGGGACAAACTGATGATGCAGTGGTCGACGTGCAATGGAGGTCTGCAGCTAGGAGTGGTGTTTATTCGTTGTGTTTTTTCCTTTGTTAGATTTTAGCATCGCTCGTTTAATGCAAGAAAGGCGATGGTGTTTAATGTTTTTTTGGGTGCACTCGTTTAGTGCAAAAAAGACTATGTTTAATGTTTTGTTTATGCACTCGTTTAGTGCATGTAAGACATTGGTGTGTACACCACATGTCTTAACTATCCAGTATGTAAGACAATGGTGATCGTATGGCACCTTTCTTTATATCCAAGTAATTGTCTTTTAGCTATTTCGAATATTTTTAATTATTTATGAAATTGAAATTAAAATATAATATTACAATTGCATTGATAATAATTTTGACGATATGTAACATCATTTCCAACGCTTCATATTTATTGTGTTAGGACAAAAGGACCTCGTAAAACATATTAGTGACCAAGCAAATTTCATCCCAACTAATTTAAGTATCAAATTTTTTATTTCCGACCAAAATTATTCTATGCAAATTTGAAAGGGTATTTTTGCAATAACCATCATCAACGAATAAATTGTCTTCACAAATAATGATATTTATGAGAAAATATTTTTCTCAACCAATATTATTAGTCGCAAATTAAAAATGATATCTTTTCTAAAATTGAACAACAACAAATCTAGTTCCATCACAAATAATATTATTGTGACAAAAAAATTTTCTTACCAACATTATTTGTCGAAAATTAAAAAAGAGTATTTTGGGAATTAAAATATCGATCCAAATTGTACAATTTTTCAACGAGTTACAGTCGTCGTAAATATATTCGAAGGGTATTTGAGTCATTAACTATTTATTGCTAACAACATTTGGTTGTTAAAAAAAAGAAAATTTCGTCAAAATAAACTTCGTCATTTTCTAAGCATCAAGTATAATTTATTTATGACCACGATAATTTATGTAATGACATCCAACCATGTGACAAATATTCTTGTTATGACGCCCTAACCAATTTCCATTTTTTGCTATGGGACATTTTTCGATGACGACCAACGACTGTATGTCGTCATAACAAGTCATTTGCAACGAAAAAATATCATTTCCAACCCCAACTGTTGGTCATAACTGACCTTCTTTTTTGTAGTGACGGGGCGGATACTAGGAGGTCCATCCCCACCCGTTGCCCACTATTGTCGGATTTCGGGCATACCCGAATCTTCCCTTTACCCACCATGGCCGGTTATTTTGAACCCCGTCGGAACGGGTTTTGGTTGGGTATCCGACGGGTCGAGTAGGATTGCCATCCCTACTCAAAAGCATAGAGTAAATTTCTTTAAGGGACATGAAGTAGCGGAGCCACATCATTCCGATGGAGGAAAGATGATAAAACATATGATTTATTAACACACTCCTTATTTATTTGTGGAATTACTTTCAAAGATGTGATAGTCCTCTATAAGTCTAAATCTCTTTTCCCATGGTTTCCTTTGACGAAGATGCTGGTCAATCATATATTAGAGCGTCAATTCATATGGTGGTGGAAGGTAAAGTGAGAAAGGATGTAAATGTTCCCAACTCACACAAGCTCATAGAACTTACGGCGTATTAGATAATACCTTGTGTAATGACTGAACTCGTGGCTGGTTTCTTTTGATCTTGTGAGTGAGTTTCGAGTGTCTGTATCTTCTTGGACCGCCAACAAAGACATAAAAGTACTATTATGGGTATTGTATAAATGGAGCATCGATCATGTAATATAAGTGATAAAATCCAAGGATGTCCTAGGGTCGTATTCCTCGAGGTCTTCTAATGCACAACTACTCATGACCTACACGAGAAACATAAAAGACATTTAGGGGTTTTCATTAGACAAACAAGCAAAGCAAGAAGAGTAAAGTTGTTTAGAGATATTTTTTTATAGATGCATAAAAGTAAATATATGTTATTGTAAAAGGTAGTGAACTCGAGAACTATCATGCATACTAGGTCTCATTCATATCATGTATCGATGGTTCATCTATTGAAACAACTTATCCCTTCCTCTAAGACCACTCTCGACCCGTGCATGCATCTCTTGCTATACACATTTAACCAGCTAATGCGTGCTTTTACCTCATGTCATTACCTAATTAATGAACAAGGAAGTTAAGATAGCATATAGTTAATTTTGGGCTTCTACGAACCATCACTATAGTCTATGGCATCGAAGATCTAACAATCAAGCATTAGTACTACTCAAAGCATAGATGGTTGATCTAGCCTCCCATACTCTTGTAACATCAATGGGGAATCCCTAGATAGTAATTTCTTAACAACCTATGCAAAACTAAGCACAATGCATATAGACCACTTCTTTCTCACGAAAGCTCATTTATCTTCTCTTTATAGCTCATTTGGTCATCTAGAGTTCTTTGCTTGATCCAATCATCCTTAGGTTGCTTTTTACCTTCAAAACCATAAAAAAAAAAAAAATACAAAGAAGGCATCAAAGAGTACAAGAACATTGCCTAGGTCTATTATAAGCTCATTGATCAAACAATTGTGATTTAGACAAGAAATACCATTGAAATTACTAAAGAAGCATTGATAGAAGATGAAAATGCATCAAGAATGGGAGTGAAAAATACAACAAATAAAGTGTCATCAAACATTGAAGAATATTATTATGTGGAGATACATAACAAAGAAGTAGTGGATAAACCCTGAATGCTCGGCGACGTGAGTTAGTGGATTGAATTCTATATAATCTCAACATGATATAAATTAGACTCCATCTACACCATCAGTGTCACAACCTCTCTCGATAAATCACTTTACCGCTAACATTAGGAGAAAATGAATTTGACGTGAACTCTTTGAAAGCTTATATGGGCTTAAGTGAACAACTATTATTATTTCATCCTAGTGTTCAAGATATGATTAGAAGGCACCATCATCAAAAAGGAGTTTGCTAACTTGATTGTGATTTTCCATAAAAAGATATTGGACAAACATATCGGAACTTTAAGCCTTCTTGGTACAAAAAAAAAGGGTTAATACCTTAAATTGGCCCGAACTATACGCATATAATCAACTTTGGCCAATTGTTTCAGAAATATCCATCTTGGCCTGAACTATACACTATATATACTTGTTTGGCCTGAAGCGTATTTTAACCGTTAATTTGGACGGTGAACACCGTTGACTAATGGTATGGTCCAACTCACTGCCATGTCAGCATTGAATTAATAAAAAAATTCAAAAACTTAATAAAATAAAAAATGAAATAAGACAAAAATTCAAAGAAAATTAAAAAGTGAACTTCTCAATAATTTTTCTTTCACTAAAATTTCAAATTAACCAAAAAGAAAGAGAGAGAAAATGAGTTCTTCTCGACGGTTTCTAATTGCAGAAGCATTGGAAAATGGTTTGATCTCGGCACCCCGCCATTCTCATCTTTCACAAATCTCAACCAGAGCCAACGCCATCCCGCCACTATCATCGACATAAATCCCGACATCCTTGCAATCATCTTGCGCGACTTGCACACCGCGGGGCAGTACATGAACTTGTAGTTCAAGCCGGACTTCCAGATCTTGAACCAGAAGCGTTATCGAGCCGGGGTTTCCTTCGACCCCTCATGTCCCGACGAACCACTACTCCAGGTCATGCCTCCTAGACCCTAGTTCATCGAGAAGAAGACGACGAATACCCTCTCCCAGGGCATCGATTTGAAGGGCGGGCCTGGGCGGTAAACCAATCACTTCTGCTAATCGTACGTCCTCGGCCTTTCACTAGATCGAGATCTGGTCGATCTCGTCGGTGTCGTCGATTGCGAGGTCGAGGGTAGGATGAGAGTCGAGATCCGAAAAAGAGGGATTCCAAGAGATGACGCTTGCTGGTGGGTCTTTTTGGATGATGGGATGCCTATCATGTCCTTCAACTTACCTTGCTGGTGCAAATCAACGATTCGATCGACGACGTGCTTGGCCGTAGACCCGGTTCCGAGGCCGACGACAATGCCGGAAGTTGTGGATAGCTTCTCAGAGGTAATGAATAGAGCGCAAGGAATGGCCATGGCTGAAAAGCGTGGGTGAGGTTAGGGAGAAATTGAGAATGTTGGGAGACGAAAAGTGTGGAGAGGGGTTGTGTGGATCTCGAGTGAGTAGGGGTATTTTTTTAGTTTATCTTTTTTATTTTATTTTACTACACTATTAAATTTTTATTTCCACGTGGCATCCACGTCAGCATAGCATGCTGATTCACTAACGGTCAATGATGTTGACAGAAATTCACGAGTCAGGCCAATTGAGTCTATATGGTGTATAGTTGAGGCCAGAGTGGGAATTTATAAACCACTGACCAAAGTTGATTATATGAGTATAGTTCGGGGCAAAATAAAGTATTAACAAAAAAAAAAGCATTGGATGGAACATAATATTTTGAAAGATCATATTGCTTGTGTTGTTATTTGTTTAAGAGCGATGATAATAAGAATTGTAGATGTATTTCTTTTATTTTTAGGGGTCGTTTGGATGGAGTATTTGTATGAGTTATTTGGGTTCAAATAACTCACAATGAGTTATTTGGACGCAAATAACTCGTTTGACAGTGTTTTACTGAAATGAGTTATTTGGACAGTGAGTTATTTACAAATAACTCAAAACGAGTTATTTGAAATAACTTATACCCATGTGTTATTTCAAAATAACTCGTTTTATCACTCTGCTTTTACCAAATACCACATGTCAAATACCACATTTGCATGGTCCAACCAAACGAGATACTTTATTTCAATTACCATTGAAATAACATTGAAATACCACATGGAGAATAAATGAGTTATTTGACTCTACAAATACCACATTGACAATTAACCTATCCAAACGACCCCTTAAGGGTTTTAAAGCTTCAAATTGGAGAGATGAAGGTCTTGAGAAACATTTTAGTCATATCAAAAGTGAGAAAACAAGACTATGAGAAAATGTGAGGACTTGTTGAAACAATCACCTAAATTGGAGTTTCTTTATACAAACAGACAGATCGGCAAAGATAGATTATAAAACCCGCTTGCAAGTTTAATTGGCTTAATCAAGCATTGTATACGCCAATGTCATTCACTTCATGGGCATGACAAAACAACATTTTCAAAGAATAAAGATTTTGAACTTTTGAAATATCGTGCTCAAGGTAGATAGGAAAGTGGAAAGTGTTGTGTTGAGAAATGCTCCCAAAAACTTTCAATTAATTTTCCACGACATACAAATGGATAATATACATGCAATTGCAACTAAAATAACCAAGAAAATCATAGGTGTCATCGATGATGTTTTTTTCTTTTTGTAGATGAGGCTCGCGATATGTCGATAGAAAATATAATAGCTATCGTGTTGCGCCATGTAAACGAAGAATATATGTAGTTGAGAGATTTCTTGGGACATCGTATTGTTCGAAGGAAAAAATTTATATTAGAAAATAATAGGGATAAAAGATAAGATTCTCTTCTTCGTAGTGTTGTTTTATTTTGCTACAACAAAATCTCTTTCAGTTATCAATGTGGATGATTTTATACTTTCTTTTTGAATGTATCGCTTCCAACAAAAAATATCATAGGTTAATTTTAGTTTTTTGGATGTGTAATTAATCATGTTTTCATAATTTTGTCAATTACGTGATAAGTCAGATTCCATATCTTTAAGAAACAGTCTTGCATTGGAAATTTTCAGGTTGAACAACATGTGAAACATGCACAACCATCTTAACTTTGATGGACATAAACAAAAGATAAAAATTGAAGTAAATATAGTAAAGAGGTTAAGAATGAGCAACCAACAAAATCTCTTTCAGTTATCAATGTGGATGATTTTATACTTTCCTATTGTACGTATCGCTTCCAACAAAAAATATCATAGTTTGATTTTAGTTTTTTGGATGTGTAATTAATCATGTTTTCATAATTTTGTAAATTAAGTGATAATTCAGATTCCATATCTTTAAGAAACAGTCTTGAATTGGAAATTTTCAGGTTGAACAAAATGTGAAACATGCACAACCATCTTAACTTTGATGGACATAAACAAAAGATAAAAATTGAAGTAAGTATAGTAAACAGATTAAGAATGAGCAATCAACAAAATCTCTTTCAGTTATCAATGTGGATGATTTTATACTTTCCTATTGTATGTATTACTTCCAACAAAAAATATCATAGGTTGATTTTAGTTTTTTGGATGTGTAATTAATCATGTTTTCATAATTTTGTCAATTATGTGATAAGTCAGATTCCATATCTTTAAGAAACAGTCTTGAATTGGAAATTTTCAGGTTGAACAAAATGTGAAACATGAACAATCATCTTAACTTTGATGGACATAAACATAAGATAAAAATTGAAGTAAGTCTAGTAAAGAGGTTAAGAATGAGCAGCCAAAATTTTTAACTCTTAGTTTTTGGATGATCCTTAAACAATTACGTGAATTCATGATTTGATCAATTATGGAGAATTTTCAAAGGCATATTGTACTATGAAATGAGTTTAATCGAGACAGATATGATTCTTCAAATGCAACTTAATGGAACAAGTATAATACAATGAGATTCTTTTTATTTTGTAGAAATTATCTATCATATGCACAATCTTGTGTAGTGGCTAGTAAGTAATAAACTTAGTCTTTGTCTATAAATGATTTACATACTTGCAAAATGTCAATAAACATTTTGTCTCATTGATTATTAACTTTGAGTTTGTTTTTGGATATCCAGGATCCGATGAATGTTCGAAGTTAAACTTCTTGATTATCAGAGGTTTTGATGAACAGATCGACAAGCTGTCTTGGTTGTAAATGATTTACGTACTTGCAAAATGTCAATAAACATTTTGTCTTATTGATTATTAACTTTGAGTTTGTTTTTGGATATCCAGGATCCGATAAATGTTCGAAGTTAAACTTCTTGATTATCAGAAGTTTTGATGAACAGATCGACAAGCTGTCTTGGTTGTTCAATGAGCCAAATTGTATCAAATTTGGCCAAGTTTCTTTGACACCCTACATGAGAAATTAGTTATCAATGTTTTTAAGTTATAAATGTTATTAATTATGACTCAACTCATACATCGGTTGTATTTTTTTTTTTTATGTGTCATCTATAAAAATCTTCCGGAACCATGCAAAACTCTCTCAAGTGTGTTGGAGCTTAACATGTGATCAAATATTTCCAGGTTGAACAAAATATGAAACGCACAAAACTCTCACAAGTTTTTTAAAGCTCAACAAAATATTAGATATTTAAACAGAAAGTTAAAAAGATTAAAATTGAGCA